>CM060909.1:644994627-646427127 GCA_030737875.1 Allium sativum | reverse complement strand
ATGCTGAAAAAGCTAAAAAATGCTCTCTGTTTTCACCATAAGACTTGTGCTGTGGCGTAAGTTGTGTTCGCATTCCAGAACTCAGCTTACTATGATAACTTCAACGTACAAAATTTGATACAAGTTCATAAATACAAGCAAACTAACATAAATCTCTATAATTTTAGATCTATTGTCCATATAAACGTAAATAGACCGACAAAAAAGAGAGCGCATAATACACCTTTGCTAACTGTACACTTTGTTTTCTCCTTTTTTGCTTCCTTTCCATTTTTATGTAGCATGTGACAATTGCATACCAATTCTCCTCTCTACGATGAAAGGATTCAATTAGAATGAAGAAACTGTGGATATAAGTAGACCCCACCCCCCCCCCCCCCCCCCAAAATAAATAAATAATAATAATAATTAATTTTAGGCCGTGTGCACAATTTATTAGAAAAACACTTTTCTTTTTCTTTCATACAAAGGCAGATCCAAATTTGTTCAAGTGCAGATCCTGACTTGGCAAAAACTAAATCAATTTTTATTACGAGTGTTTCGGCAGGTGCTATTGCACGTCAATTTTATATGTTTAACAATTTAAGTGATTTTTTTTTTTTTTTAGTATCCAGTTATATTTTTACATGTCAATTTTGATACTAATTTGCTGAGGCATCTATTTCTAGTTTTAATTTTTATTTGTTGCGAAATCTATTTTTTTATTAGCTTAAATTTTCATTTCTATTATTAATAAATAAATTTTATTTATTAGATCTAGGGCCGTCAACGGATGCTTTCAGATGCGAATAATGTCATATCCATATCCGTATATGCAATCATTTTCGGATACAGATGGATATAAGATAATTATCCTATGTGTTAACGATCGATACATTAAGAAACATAAAAAGAAAATTTTAGTTTAATATAACATTTTTGAATTCTACTGGCCATTAAAGTGTTAAAGATAAACAAATATGATAATAATAAATGGTTTTGAACAGTTAATAAGTATTTAGCGTGTATAAATAGAACTTCAAACTTAATACAACAATAAAAAAATATCTTGCAAAGTATTAAAATACACATAATTAAAGTTATAATCTTGAAAAATAACGTACGGATAATTTTCGGATGCGGATATCTTCGTATCAGCATCCGCATCCATTTTCTCAAATATCGGATATTTATCCGATTTCCGAATGCGGAAGGATTTCAGATATTTTGAATGTCCGTTAACAGCCCTAGTTAGATCCTATTTTAAAGCAATATTAAGATCACATAATATTTGTAGATGGACATTTTGAACAAGTAAACAAAATATATTTGTTAAATCGTATTTTTAAGCAATCTGAATAGTTGATAATATCCACACAAGGGTGTTTTCGGTAGTTCACATTTATGTTTTTCTGTCCTATAAGCAAAACCTGTCCAAAACTACAGATAAAAAAGTTGAACAAGACAAGTTTTGATTGTTTGGGCCCTACTTTCTTTTGTCCCGACATTTGTCTGAATTAATTTTTTGTAATCATCAACTAATTAAGCCAATATTCTAGATAAATCCTAGCATGTTATGCCTATTATCGTCAGCAAGGCTCGGACTCATGACATCTTATTTCCAAATCGCACGTCTTACTACTAAGCGGTTTATTTATTTTTTAATTAAAGGAAGGCACGGGAAATGGGGGTGTTGGGTTATAACTGTCCAATGGCACTCCATTTGTAGTACCTCTTGCATGTCTATAGTAATTTGAGATGTACTATTTAAAATGCTGCAAAAATGCAATGGCACGGTGGAATTATGTTTAAGATCATTAGTTTTTAATTTTGGCTCTTATAGAACCACAAAATTAATGTTTTAACAGTTGATATAATATTTTTAAGGGGTTAGAAATACTGAAATATCTTCATTGTGAGAATGATCATCATGACGTAAGCGTATTTTAAACTTGATAGCATTTGAATAAGTGTAACTAAAAATATGAAAGGAATTGCTGAAGTGCTAAAAAAGAAATGCTATCGAACCTTCATCATACGCGCAAACATATATATATATATATATAAGGTGGTGTCTGGCGCAAACGGTAAGGTTACCCGGCTGGTAATCTGGAGCGCACAGGTTCGAGCCCCGGCCTCTTCACATAATGTGAGGGAAAGGCTCCGCGCGCTAATCGACCACCCCCAGAGCCCGGAAAGCCGTGAGAATAGTACCAGATGGAAGACTGTCTAGGAAGTCCTCACGCTTGAGTACGGAAGCCTTCGGCATTGGGTATCCACCTTTATATATATATATATATGTGTGTGTGTGTGTGTGTGTGTGTGTGTGTGTGTGTGTGTGCGCGCGCGCACGCGCGCGCGCGCATATAATGTGTATGGGTAAAGATACCCACTGTCACTCTATAATTAACCGCTTCATATTGATCGTTTTGACTTTTTAAATCAACGAATAAGATTCATTCAATTAGTCAACTCTCATCCCTTTTTATTTTTCCATCATTTAATTTATTCCGTTGATTTGTCGAATTCAATGGTCAATATAATAGGTAATATATGACTATATTAAAGGAGGCATTATATACATGTACATATATGCACATACACGTGCAAATGAGTTCACATCTTTTATTCCCCGAGAAATTACCCGTCAACATTCTCAAATCAAAATGCATCGGATCAAACTGATTTTTTTTTTCTATATTTATCATCTTTATAACAATGCATAGAATCTATATGCAAAATTCTAAATCTTTTTGAAATTTCTAACCAATTCAAAATTAGTTTCTAAATAAATATTTCCGATCATTTACATTCGCTTATGATTTTAAAATAGTTTTAAGCTTTGAAATGCTAAAATTTTGTGACAGTAATCTACATTATACGAAAGTCGTACTCAAAAAAAAAAAAAAAAAAAAAAAAAAAAAAACACTTCAATCAAACGTTTTGATGCCAGAAAACATTGACGGAGGATTTGTGCAGGACAAAAGTGACGGGAGAGGTAGAGACTACTAACCTTTGCGTTATTAACGGATTTCAAACTGTAAAATTCAAATGATTATTGTTTTTAGATCCATTTACATGTCATCTTCATGAAATATTCGCTGAGCTGGAAAATTTATAGCGTCTAAAAATCAATTAAATCAACGTTGAAATTAAATATCATTCTTTCATAGGTCGTGCTGTTTTCATTCTTTCATAGGTCATACTGTTTTACAATCAAGCAAAAAATAACTATAGTCACTTTTTTTCAATGTAACAACAACAAAAATCTTTATTTGATACGATAAGGTATTCTAAATCCCTGTATAAATTTTTCTCTATTTTTCCTCATCTTTTTTTAAAGATTTATTTTTTCAAAATCAAAAATTATATATAACTGTCTTTTTTTTTCGTGGATTACACTCGTTCATAAACATATAAAAAGGTTCCATTCCAAAATAAAAATCTAATTTGCATACTCATTGTTACGAAGATTTGTCTAACAACTACGTTGAGAATAGGGACCTAATACTTAAAGAAAAGCTGGATTTTTTTTCCAAAATCTTTTAACTTTTTGTGTAAAGGAGATATTTCCTTTTGTGGATCAGATATCTCTAGAACTCCCACAATTGATATTTTATTACTACAAAAATTGAAGATGCAGAGAGGTGTGGCCAATCCCTCCACACAAACAGAGAAGAGAGATTGGCAATGCTTACTTTGGCTACACCCTCTTTGCACTGATCTTATCCTTTGAGTGTATTCACAAATATCTTCGACATTCAAAAAAATTGGATAAGTAAAAAATTGAAACATACCTCCAGCGGCAACAAGTTTTTCTACACGAGCAACTATATGCTTTCCATAAGTGTATTTCTTCAAAGCATTCAAATGGACCTTTATTCGTGAAAGGATGAATTCCCTTTGCTTATCATCACAAGTTTCAAGAACTTTCTGCACAACATAATTAGCAAACTGATCTTTCATCATGGCCTGCACACACAAATAGAAACAAAAAGAATAATTAGTCCAAGAGTTGCATATAAAATCTTCTCAACATGATGTTTAGTTCGGATATTAGAATAGAGAAGATCAGAAAAATTACTCATGCATAGAGTTTCCATTAAATACTAGTCCGTCTTTTGCATTAACTTCATTCCATACCATAGTACAGAGTGTTTCACTTTTTTGTTATATAGTTTACATTCCCCACCATATCAACTAGTTTACATTAACGGCTAATATGTTTCTTGCTATTAGTTAAGCAGAACTTCAGTTAGATAGATGAGTCTATGATTGCAGAACTAGATAATAGTTGCATTACACATATACTTAGGAACAGAAATTGCATAATGAAGCGTTCAACTAAACAAACAAATAACCTGAAGAGGTTCATTTTCATCGGTAGTCCCAAGCATCTCATTTACCAAAATCTGACGCTCAGCTGGACCACCAAAAATCAAACACTTCTCCACAACATTTGAGGCAAACTTCTGTTGACTCATTTTAACTATTTGCCCAGCTAATCTTTTGATTATAGCAGATCTCTCATGAGGCTTTCCATGCTCTATCACATGCTGCTAGAAACACTAGCATTGTCATATAATTTTCTCAGTTCCTAGTAAATAATCTCCAGTGGTGACAAGTGATATTCTGGATGTGGGGACACAAAAAGACATTTATTCTACAAGCAATTTTCTGTAAAACATCAATGTTAATTTTATGCAAAATAAATGAGCATGGTTTTTCAATAAATGTTAGTCACCTGTTATTTGTGTGGATTTTCCACATTTGTCGAAGAATATATTTCTTATTCCCCTACAGCAAATTGAGGTACGAACAATGCACTATTGGATTGACTTTTTTGCTTTGCTAACGTTGAAGAAGAAACGTAACTGTTAAGTTATAATTCATTACCATTGAAGACACTCAGATATGATAAAATCCAAGCCCGCATTTACTGTTTAGAATAGATAACATTAAAAACCATGTATGACCATTCATGTTAAACATCAGAATTCAGATATCAGGGCTAGGAAGATAATCGTTGACAAACAAACAGTTGATAAGATGATAATGTATTAAATCGTTTAGTACAATAACACAATCTAGAGAATGATAAATGTCCAGAAGTTGCATATTCCCTAACATTTGCCTTATGATTTTCCAAAATCTCTCATTCATTCCTTGTTTATGTTAAAAAACAAAGCAACATTGTGAAGATATAATACCAGGCTTTATATTATCTTTCACAAAATGTAAATAACTACAAAGCTTGCAGTACTATCGAAGACAAATTTGAAGGAACCATGATTTTTCTTGAAAACGATCCAACTTCTGTGAAAACGAAAATAATTGACAGTGATAAGAAAGTACTAAACAAAAGCCTCATTTTCTATACAAAGCGAAAGAGGTTCCTCGGGATCTCCAACCCATGTGTATTTCATGTAAAGCGAATGAAACATAGATACTAGATAACGTGGTTTAAGTTTTAATCTTCAATCACCAATGCTAAAATAATTAGAATAAGGAATATGATGTCGAATGGTTTTTGTTAGACATAGTGAATTGAAATGTCTACTTTCAAACATTATAATTCACAATGTGAAGGGATGACTACCACTAACTTTTTATCACCTAAGCAAATTTCAAACCATAAAAATGTTTGCATTAAAGAAAATAAATTTATTTTATTGTAATGTGCAATCACGTTAACTTAACATTGTCTAACTACCTATGTTGCTTAGATATCTCATGGAACAACAATGTTTAGGGTTCGAGATGCCCTTAAGCACCATAATCAATTTAGGCTATTTGAATCATTTTTTGTAGTTTTTTAGATAAATAAATAAAAACAGTCGATACGATTTCCCACATTTGTAATCATATATGAAAATCAATTACAAATATCAAAAATTACAGCTTCAACAAGGATATACGTATGATGATTTATTGATAACTATTTTTGTTTTTAACTGATTTTGAAAGCTAATTTTGTTTTTTAACTGATTTTGAAAGCTATTTTAAAGAGGCTGGGAAATTTTCAAGTGGTTTAATTTATGAGGATGTTCTTAACCAAAGGGAGTTCATAATTTCATATCTACGAGATTTGTTCTTTATTTTAATAAATACAAAAAATATACAGGGAATAAGAGCCACTTTAAATGGAATAATGATCGATGTGCACACAAAAAGGGATGGGTCTAATTTCACCCTAAAGTTTAAAATTTACATCTTATTTGCCTTGAAAAATAGACCATTAAATTGATTAAATCCACGTTTATTAATAATGTTGGTATGAAAATAATCGAATATAACTCAATAACTGTGTCACCATCATTAATCATCATCGAAAATCAATCTAACACTAATTTGCCTCTACAGCTTTGTCCTTGGCCAATCAAATGGACTTTGTATAAGTTCTTGATATTTGAAATTGCACTACTTACAAAAGACAAGTGTTGTGGATGAGTAGTTCAAGTTTGGGTCACACTGACGATGAAATTGTGCTCTCTTTTTTCATACAATTTTTTTCCCTCCCTTCTTTGGATGGGATACTTATTTTGGGCAGATTAATATTTTATTTCTATTTGAATTTTTGCAAGCTTGACAACGGATATCTGAAAATTCCAAAATTCATATGCATCCGTATCCAAAAAAAAAAAAAAAAAAAAAAAAAAAAAAAAAATCTGCGATCTGAAAAGGGGGAAAAAAGAAACTAATGTGGATATAATGGTGTCTGCATCCGAATATTAGCCTCCAGGTTTTATAACAATAATAATAATTTATATTATGTGTCTTTCACTATACGGAATCATCGATATTTAATCAATTATCCATGTAATCATTTATATCATGCGTATAAATGACAATTCACTGCTCAAAACTATTATTTTATCAACACATGTTAAATTTCTTGTATTTTTATAAGCAGTGGTACAAAAATAATTTTATGTTTGATCATTTTTTAATGTTCTAAAATATATTAATTGTCAAAGGATAACATAAACATCCATGGATGTGGATATCCGATGTCTTGATTTTGAATATGGATGTCTTGCCTACATGACACTATCGCATCTGAAAGTATCCATTGACATATCTAGATTTTTGTACCACGTAAGATTCACATTTACAAATATAAAATATGACAAACTTGCACAAATGTATAGGCGGCTCCATAATTTGAGACTCCGGCCGGCATGACGGAACTTCGGTGATACCGTCCCGGTTCTGGCGCTGACCGGGCCGGAATTCGCTCAATAACCCGGTTCCGGTCAATATAGTGGATAAAATCAAGAATGCTAATAAAATCATCGCGCAAAGAGAAAAATCGAAAATAAACAGCAAGAATTTGAAGATAAAAATTAAAGCTTCTACAAATATTGAAAGATTCAAATTCAAGGATGCAAAATTGAACAAAGGTATAAAAGCATCTGAGAATCAACCAAGGGCATAGGGCCGCACTAGTGTTCTGATCGATTATGGCTTCTAAGTTCTAATGTTTTGATTTCCATGTATTTATTAAAAATCATTTTAGAACTTCGGCAGTGTGTGTTTAGAACAGCTGGAAAGAAGAAAGAAACGATGACTTAGTGGGTTTGGGCTCAGATTCGGTAGGGCAATATTTATGTATAATAAATTGATGTCAACAGTGTTGTAGGGAGTTGGCATATAAATAGGAATGCAAAATACAAGATTGTTGTATTTATCAAAGCATTCTTATAAATAAATGTGACAAAATCCGGAACCGGAAGCAAAGCGGAAAATCTGGGATTTCCGAACAGGAACAAGGACTTTCAATAATTTAAACGACCGGAACGGAACCAAAACCCAGAATTTTGAACCTTGGGCGATTCTCATATGTCATTATCATATAATCGTCTCTTGATTTGTTGTATTCCAGGATTATCAGATGATTTTGAACAAGTCTAAGTATTAAACCATCAACATGTTAGGAAAATTGCGTCTTTGCGGAAGCGACTAGGATCTTATTCACCCAAGTATGCAAAGATGATTCAAAGGAATAATAGCACAGATATGTAATAATTACATGCATAAACACAAGATATTCCACTCAATCACCCTCTTTATCGATTCACAAAACAATTTTTTTTTACATTTAATGGATCAAAAACAAAAAATAAACAAACTATAATTGAATAAATTACCTTATTGAGATAGGCAAAGAATATCTAGATGACTACAACTGTTGTTGAAGAAGGAGAACAATGAAGAACGACGGCAAACCCTTAGACAATCTGAAGCACAAATAGGAATAGCTTCTCTCAGCCTTAATTCCTAATCTACCTCTAATCCAATCTTAATAACTCTTTATATAGGGGGATAGAAGACTTAGGAAAATACCCAAATTGCCCTTTCAAATAATCTCCAAAATATAACATGTAGAAAACTCGGTCAAAACAGGACCACGTCGCCTCAGACGTCTGACTCAGATGGTCATATGTCTGACCAAACACCATGTTTGTTTCCTGCTCCTTTCAGCTGCATCTTGCAATACCTTGAGTTACTGAACTTCTAATCTCACGTCATCTTCAACATTCATGCGATTTAATATCACAAATCACAACACTCCACCTTGATATGAAATCACATCAACAAACAAGTCATCTGACTACAATGGACATGTGATATCACAAATTACTCCACCTTAATCTGAAATCATATCAACACTCCAACAATCTCCAAACAAGTCAACCTAGCTCTTTCAACGACATCTACTCTCAATTAATACAACCGTTGATTTCAAGGCCACGAGATACACCTCACATGTTCTTAGAGTACAGCGACTCAATTGATTACCGAGCTACAATCACACCCAATCGATTTGAACGGGCTACGATCATACCTTCTCAATTACAAATATCACCCACCACCTGCAAAAGATGCATTATCCTCCATGAGTTGCACCATACAGATTTCGACGGTCTAAAAGCGTTTGTAATACCACAAAGACATTCATCTTGTGGATTTTCCAAATCGACACATGTCTACCACTTGATCTGAGCTCCTTCCCTGATTACCATGGATCCCTCGAGCATTATCAACGTGAAGACCACTGTCGAAAACATGAATCGAATCAGTAAGGTATAGGAAATCGAACCAATTACCTTCTTCTTCGTCTTCTTCTATCTTCCCTCGTCCACATCCGAGGGTCTCTTCTCATCTCCATCAATCGGATCATAAAGATCGTTGAGGTATACAACATCCTCCATCTTAGGCTTTCAAATCTTCCAATTTCTTCGATAAAAAATAATCATCTTCGAGAACGTCATCATATCCGACATAACAAAATTCAATTTTTCCAATCCAAAATCACTCCAAGCTTTGCGGTGAACTAGCTCTAATACCAATTGTTAGGAAAATTGCGCCTCTGTGGAAGCGACCAGGATCTTATTCACTCATTTACTTAAAGATAATTCAATGGAAAAATAACAAAGATATGAAATTACACACATAAACACAAGATATTTCACCCAACAACCCTCTTTATTGATTCACAAAACAAATTTTATCTACACTTAATGAATCAAAAACCAAAAGTAAACAAACTATAATTGAATCAATAATCTTATTGAGATGGGTAAAGAATATCTAGATGACTACTACTATTGTTGGAAAATGAAAACAATGACGAACGACGGCAACCCCTTCGACAATCTGGAGACACAAATAGGAATAGCTTTTCTCGGCCTTAATCCCTGGAGGCACACAACCTCTCTCTCTCAACTCAATTCGACCATGCCATAATCCAATCCTGAAAGCTCTTTAGAAAGGAGAATAAAAGACCTAGACAAATACTCAAATTGCCCCTTCAAAAAATCTCCAAAATATAACATGCAGAAAACTTGGTCAAAACAGGACCACGTCAGCTCAGACGCCTGACCAAACACTCTGTCTCTTTCCTACCCCTTTCAACTGCATCTTGCAATACCTTGGGTTACCGAACTCCTAATCTCACGCCGTCTTCAACAATCATGTGATTTAATATCACAAATTTCAACATAACAGCAGTATAACTTTTAACGATTAACAAATTCAAATTCAAATTCAAAATACATATTTTGAGCAAGTTTTAGTTGGAAACATCAAAGAAAATTATCTTTAGGGATTTTGCCTTTTCCTAAATTTGGGGTAAATACTCTTATCTTTCGTTTACTTATTTTTAGTTCAATTGATTTATGTAAGGATTGATCATTTTTCTAATCATTCAAATTTTTGCAACAGAAATTATACCTGAACAACATAATTGTCATATTGGTCTTGTGCCAGAATGCACAAATGTTGAAAAACTTCATCCATAATAATTTGCTGGGTTTTAGCGTCATGACAATGCTCCAGAGTTCTCTATAACACCACAAAAATTCATTAGTTCATTAGTTAAGCAACGTCCATGTGAAATCTACCAACTGAAATATATGAAAGCTGAACATCATTGAGTGAATGTACTGTAAAACAGTTTAAACCTGAATGACACGGCAGCCATATGGGTGGGTAGAGAGAATCAAAGCTTGATCATAAAAGGTCGAGATAATGAACTGGATGGAAGTTTCCGGGATACATTCTATGCATTTTTGAATAACATGATTCCCATTTTGATCATGCACACAGCGCATAATATGACCATCAAGCTCAGCTACCATTTCTGTTTGCTGATCCAAATCAACTGCCTCTATCGCCTGCATCAAGGGACATAGATGTCTATAATTATGCAAGTTAACAACGGACAAATATAAAGGTGGGTAGACATGCCCCCTTTTTTTTCAAATGTCGCAATCAACAAACTAACAATTTGCCATGATATGATTTACACCAAAATGTGAGGGAGTAGCGAATTAGTTGTTTTTATTTATTCCAAAAAGAAACTAGAAACTTAAACTAGGAAGACGATGGCCGAATGGACTCTTAATCGAAACTAGCAGCGATGTCAATAAAGACTCAGAGTTGATAACAACAATCCTACAGTAAGTTAACCAGAGTTCGGAACCCCCAGACATCAGATAATCGGTAAACAAAAAAATGCTTTGATTCGAAATTTTTAATTAATTGGAATAAGCAACATTACTATGCAGGGCAGCTGCTACTAAGATGGATTCCTGACTGACATTGTTAGATGTAGCATTGAAAATCCCATCAATACTTAATTTTTATTTACCATAAAAAACAGGAGCCATAAAAAAAATTTGACAATGCAAAAAAAGGATAACAGAGTATAATAATAGCAGCCTAAGCAATTAAAGGTTCTACATCGTGTCTCAGTCATTAAATAAAAGAAAAATAAAAAAATATGGTAGCAGAGGTGATGGTTAGATAAATATGGTTAAAAAAAAAAAAAAAAAAAAAATCGCTATCAAATAATTTACTCCAAAATAGGGGGAAAGGAAAAGACCTTCTGAACCACTCTACAGCCATACATCTGTAGACTAAGATCCAATACATGTCCAATCAGCTGGTTAGCCAATTCTCTTCTCTGTGTAGCCGAACCATGTTCAAAAAGCTACGACAGGATTACGAAGATTGGATCAGAAACAGTTCAATTGATTGCATTAACTAGACTTTTGATATATTGTTGAAAACGTATGCAGATACCTTCTGGATTACATAATTCCCAAACACATCGGTGATTAATGTAAATGCATGAGGCACGATTTCATCATAGACCATGTCCTTCTCTGCAGTTGTTGCCGTTTCAAGTTTTTGCTGAATGAATCGACTACCATACTGATCAGCACTGTGTATGCATAAATATATGGTCAGTAAAACTGATGTTAAAAATGATTCCTTTTAGAATATAGTAGAAAAATATGAGACTTCAATCATTATGAATTTATGAGATAGTATGAATCAAAACATGTTCCAGTAATGAGAATTGAGAAACACTTCCAATGCTGCAGTTTAATTTCAGCAATATCGCTCCATGTTCATCAATTTCAAATCAAGTTCTTATCTAGAAAATTGGATCAACAAAAACTTAGTTAAATGGAGGCAAATATGAATATGCCACACTTATACGAAACAGAGTAAAAATATATTGTTTGTTGACACAGTTTAAGATCCGCATTTTGCAGTAACCAAATGTTTCCCCAGTGTGTGTGTGTGTGTGTGTGTATATGGGAATATGTGTATATATATATATATATATATATATATATATATATATATATATTTGTATATATATGAGGCAGGTTCAATGGCACCCCAAAAATGGATCACCACTTTAGCCTACCACTTTTCCTCCACACATTTCCTTTATCTCACCTCCCACTAACTTTAATTAATATAAATGAGAGGTGGAAAATAGGAAGGCCAAAGGGGTGCTCCATTTTTGGGGTGCTATTGAACGCTCACCTATATATACATACATATACATACATACATACATACATATATATATATATATATATATATATATATATATATATATATATATAGTGTTCGTGTTGCTAAAAGCACCCAAAAAGTGCTTCCTAACACCATTAGTAAAAATACCATAAAATTTTAGATTCTACTCTTCCTAATACCAACCATTTTAAAGGCTGTCAAATTCATTATTTTCATTTTATTTTTTTCACATGTCGAACAACCGCCGACTAACACCGTTCTCTGCGGTGATCAACCACCGAATAACAGTAGTTTGATGGTTACTTAATGACCGTGGAAAACAATGTTGGTCGAGGGTTGTTCGTCAGGCAAAACAGTTTTGCACGGTGGTTGATTGTCGTATGAAATAGGTTTGGTATTTGAAAGTACATAAAATTTATTGGATTTGTTTATTTTTATCAGTGGTATTTCTTGGGTGCTTTTAGCAACACTATATATATATATTCTCCAAACTAGAGAGTGACATCCATGCAAAACTAAAGAATAACTTAATCTAATAAGGGTAATGTTAAGAGGTGATTGATTTCATGATTGTCACTCCTCTAGTTTAAAGACATTTTTTATTGGTTACCAACCAATTTGTCATTGCAATATAAATTGATGTTTTAAAAGGTTGCGATAATTTGGAGCATCCTGAAACAATTGTTGTTGTAACCGTGTACCCTATGAACATATGTTAACTACTCTTCAAATAAAAATTACCTGAACTCAACAACATGGCCTATAATATCAGAGAGCTCATAATTTTTTGTCTTGTTAGTCTTGAATTCCTCCAAATGTGACGAACCAAAATTGCCATTTAAGGCACCACTTGTATCCGAATGCCAATTACTCATACTCATGATGCCACCTGCTAAATTTCTAACTCCAGATGAAGCAAAACGCATACTATGCTTGCCAAGCAGAAGAGGGCTACTGGTCCTACCTGGTGAAACAGGAAGGACAGGACTACCAGGAAATGCCATACCAAGTCCACAAGCAGTATTGGGGTAATATCCCTGATTCAAGCCACTCGCCCTACCTGAATAGGGCAGGGCATACTGCTTTTGTGACTGAAGTAACACATCAAGATATTGTTTTTGAGTTTCTAGCATATCATAGGAGTTGTTTGCTAGGCCTCTTTCAGACGAATTATTAGCGATGTACTCCACCGACCGTAAGTATTGAACATACAAAGGATCAAGAAGTTGGTCCATGACTTCTGTATAGTTTCCCATAGCAATATTATAACTTGGTAATGTTGATGGTGATGATGAAGTCTTGGTTGGATATCCACTCAATTCACTGGTAAATGCTCTGTTAGTGTTCGTGAAGTTTTGATAATGAGCAGGGGACCCATTTGGACTGACAAATAGATTTTGTCTTGCCATTTTGTTTTGTTCCAACTCAGGAAACGAATTCCTCGCTGGTCGAGAATTAAGATTTATTTGGTTTCCATTTTGAGTGCCAAAAAGAAAACTATTCTGTTCCTCCATTTCCTGTTGGAGCATAGACGGAGCACTGATGTCCTCATCATTTAACCCAACATTCAATAAGTTCAATGCTGATAAAGAAGCTACAAGGCTATCTTTTTCTGATAAACATCTTGACCGTGTATTACAAGAACTTGAACCATTGTCACCGACATTGTTGCTGTTGCCATAATTAATTTTCTTGTTTGAACCTATTGGTGGTAGGCTAGAACTAGGAGCTCTGGCTATTAGTTGATGAGGGTCAGGAGTGTTAGTTCTGGAAAGAGACGAACTCAAAACTGAAGCAAATGACTGATAAGACAATGTGCTACTGTTGTGAGAAGTGCTTATAGCTTGATTTTTGCCACCCATGTGAATATTACTATCAGTAGATCCAGTACCATCAAAGGCATCATTACTGCTCGACAGGCAGGAGGGAGGGTGCAAATGTAGATTTGAGTGATTTAGTTCATCCTGTAAAAGAAATATATTGTATTTGAATTGACCCAAGAATACAACATAAAGTTGCAGAACAGATGTTTAAATAACCAGTGTTTCATATTAATCACAAGCAGCTCTCTATCCAGATATCTCACCTTTAAAGCTCCACAAGACAGCACCTAAAATCATACTTCAATATTTTTGACATTGATGTTGAACAAAATTTGAGAATCTCAACTGAGATAATGCATATTGGTTTAGTATAAGAAGTGGGTTTTTTTAATATATAGTTTGGATGATTGTAACAACTATGAATTTTTAAATGTCAATTAATTTACCAACATTTATATTTAAGCATACATACATGATGAGTTAATAAAATATCACTAAGCAATGATGAAAAATTGTTACAGAGCCATGTTGAATAATAACATTGCACTGACTCGGATATTGACTCAGATATGATTATCACGGACTCAACCAAACTAAGTATATATGCAGATAGATGTAAAGACGGAAAAATAAAATGAGACGAGAGTCTGAAAGAAAGAGGATTTATTCACAGTTGAACTTCAGAAGTAAAACCAGAGGACATACCCGCATGACAACAGCATAAATACACGAATTGAAAATGAAGCGAACAAACAATAACATGAGAAAATGACATATGATCCTTCTTCTTCCTCTTATCTGTCTTCTTACTTATGGAGACATTGAAGCATGCCTTTTCTTGCTTTTTGATCCTTTCCCTAGCCTAAACGACACTCGGGATCCTCGACTCCATTGTTATCGCTTTTTGATAACTTAGGAACCTCAACTTGGATGCCAGCCACTGGAACAGCAGACCTTAGAACAATGGCTTGTGGCGTTGGCAAAACAACCGAAGGGGGGGGGGGGGTATCATCATTGTCTTATTCTTTCTTAATTACCATAAACCTCTTGAATTGTGAGGTTTGCTTATCTAACGTTGGCAGCCTAGATTTGTGCTTTATGGCCCCTGCGATGGCTACTGTGAGTAATGTGAAAATCATAGGTACCCTCTTTTTGTGTGTGTGTGTGTGTGGGGGGGGGGGGGGGGGGATATCATCATTGTCTTATTCTTTCTTAAACGATGATGGACTAAGTTATTGCAGCCTAGGGACCAAATCATGGTACACATCAGTTAAAGGGGCAATGGCAGGTGGACCTAAAACTTGAAAAAGTGTCATTTGATCGTTCCCAAACACAGGAGAAACTAGTGATGTACCTGCAGAAGAAACAGAAATTGTTTGAGACGGGATCCCAATCAGACTTTTCTCCACAGTAGGGATAAAGCGGGCAGCTTTGGGACAGACTTAGGTAGTACGTAGCCATGAACATCGAGACTGTATCAGACATGAGCTGAGGATATTGCCAAAGTTGCAGCCACCGAGCAGCAGTCAAAGTTTCGAAGCCCCGGAAAAGGAATAGAAAGCTCAGAAACACGAGGACTAGACGTAGACGAATCGACGACACCAAAAGTGGCCGTCACTAAACTGGTAGTTAAGATTGGAATTGAATGTTCACCGAACCGCTTAGAACTGATTCAGGTAGGTCCCAACAGGCATTTGGTCAGAAGCACAAACCTCAGAAGGTAAAATCACTTGGCCTACAACAAGTGTATCCAAATCCTCACTGTCTAAAAGGTGGGTTTTTAGCACATCCTTGTTGACCCGACCTCGCCTGATTGTTCTTTCCAGGCCATGGCTAATGCTCTGGGGTATGCATTATCAAGCCTTGTAGATTTCCCAATTTGATAAAGTTCGCATAGAAACGAAATAAAGTAGGCTAACTTCGGACCTGATTTCCTCTTTACCATTCTCGACACGGGCTTCTGCATCCCTTTGAGCCTATTCCGCACTGAGCATTCTGCCTACAAGTTCATTGGCCATCATGACAGCATTGCTCTTCTCTTTCCTCTTGGCTTCCTGCGCTACCTCTAGCTTTGAAATCCTCAAAGTTTATTCATCAACCTTAATCCGGAGCCTTTCACCTTGACAAATGCGTGTGGCTTCTATGATACGCAGACTCGAGTTGATTATATTGCATCTGAAGCTTGTCCTCAAAAGTATTAGTCTCGTCCAATAACTTCTCCTTTGCCTTGGGATTTTCCTTGGTCTCATCTAATTCCTTATCCAAAGTGAAGATGATCTACTCACTTTCTTTTATGTCGCCTTCTTAAACCGATTGGTCATGTTAAGGAAGATAAGGTTTGGATGAATTTCCTCCATGTATAATATTGATCATATACATCAGATACACAAACAATGATGTTTTTAGCTACCATGATGGGAATGTCCTTAGGGTATGAAAACTTAACCCCATCAAAGAGAATGTGGGGAAGACTCTTTGTAAAACAGCAAGCTGCGGATTTAAAGCAAATCATGTAACTGCCACAGAAACATAAGTGAAAGCATGCTTTTCGTTGGGCCTTTGTTTAGCAGACTCGAAAGCTGCAGAACCTGGAGGCCGAACTGCATGTTTGGATTTGTGGGAGGACACCATTGGCTGTGTGGAAGGCACTAAGTAGGGAAACTCAGAGCCTTAGAAAAACGAACGAAACCAGGTTCTGAAAATTTTGGATCCATGCTTTTTGGCAGAGAACGGCTGAGATGTTGAGTGGGGGATGTCCTACCTGATCTGAATCGACCACGTGACCCTCATTCACAATCGTCATGCCATTTCCGTTCTTCACCCATTTTTTATTGTTTTTTCCTCCGGCGCCTTGCCAAATCAGATTCGTAGGATGACTCGCTATGTCGGCATGAATGGTCATGCTTGCGATAACATGAAGAATGGCCTTAGAGTTCGCCAAAATGATTCAGATGTCTCATTAAAAGAAAGCACGGCCAAGTTAAAATTTATAAATCGAGAAAAAGCACATGCAGTTTAAGCGTGTGGTGAATCCAGATGTGGAGTAAAGTGTCAATGTGCCATAGCGCCCTTTGGATCATGCTCATGAAGTCGACTGAGTGGAGTGATGTCCCCTGTAGCATTTGAAGGCACATCCGCAGCCATATGAACAGGAAAACCAATATCAAGGAGACTGAAATTATCGAAGTCATAAAAGGAATATTATATGGGATGCTCCTAAGAGAACCATAGATATCACTGGTTAGAGGAGTCAGAGTTGTTGCCCCAACTGGAACATGATGTGGTTATGGGATGGAACAGGATAATCTTTAACCTTGGACAGCAGAGGATAAGTGGTACTTGATCATCACCATCCGTTCTCTATAGACTAGTGATCAGGATTCACGTTCTTACCATTACCTTGTCCACATTATCGTCATCATCGTCTCCTCCTTCAATGTTGTCTTCATTATCGTTACCACCCTCATTTTCCCTCTCTAATCAATGGGAGGATCGTAAACTATGGAGGGAACTTCTTGATTTTCAGCAACATGAGGCTCGACCTCAACATTCATAGCAGGTCGGGTACCTCTACGAACGACAAAAAGAAGGCCAAGACAGAGATCATTGTCCGAAAGGTTGAATTGTTGCATCTTTTCAACTGTCGGGATGAACTCATTTTCCTCTCTTCGAAAAGCATGAAGGGTACGTGTCATAGCTTCGTTACAGGACCTCCTTGGGATATCTATAAATTTATGAAATAATGGAGCTAACTACTTGAACAAAACAAACTATACTAAGATAAAGAGTGGAAATAGAAATCACGTCTGGATAACCACTTCTGAGCTAAGCCAGATGGACAGCGCGACAACAACTATTTCCAAACAAGTTGAGATCAGATAGAGATAAAACCCAAAAATCAAATGACAAAGTCAATTTAAAAGTAAAAATAACAATAATAGGTTTAAAGGTGAAAATAGAAACAAATATGAAATAAAATAAAATAAATAACTAATTAATAATCATGATAGTAGTAGTAATAATAACAATAATAATAGTAACAACGGTATCAATAACAATAATAGAGATCGAAGACTGACTGGATACTACTTGTACAACCAGACTGACATCTTCATTTTCTGACTTGACATCGTTGAACTCGCATTTCATATGCTATGTTTAGTTCTGTCAAGCCTATAACCCTTAGATTTTAGTCCCCACAAATATAGTTGTATATCCGTCTCTATCATACTTTCATCAATTAGCACAATATCATCAACAAAAAGCAGACAGAAAGGAATCTCACCTTGTACACTCTTCGTAATCTCGCCTATCACTACGACAAAAATGTAGGGGTTCAGAGCTAAACATTAATGTAACCCTGTCTTAATGATAAAGTCACTGGCTTCACCGTCGCATGCTCTGACACTAGTTACAACATCATCGTACAAATCACTGACTATGCACAAAGAAATATTTATCTTCAAAATGGTTAAGTTCGTTTCAAAGACCAATGATCACACGGTAGCCCTTAGATGATTCCAGGGCTATTTTGTCGTCGCTTGCTCTGACAAAAATGTAGGGGTTCAGAGCTAAACATTAATGTAACCCTGTCTTAATGATAAAGTCACTGGCTTCACCGTCGCATGCTCTGACACTAGTTACAACATCATCGTACAAATCACTGACTATGCACAAAGAAATATTTATCTTCAAAATGGTTAAGTTCGTTTCAAAGACCAATGATCACACGGTAGCCCTTTGATGATTCCAGGGCTATTTTGTCGTCGCTTGAAACTAAATAAATATCTTTATATTCTCTAGTGTAAGGACACTACCTAGACAGCGAAGGCAAACCACGCAAGTACTCTTTAAAGAAAATTATTCATTTGGGTGAAGCTAAACAAGAGCAAGCTTGATGAATTGAAGGACAAGTTGAATGAAGTGATTAAAACGAGGAACACTCTCAGAGAGAGATGTATAGTTGTTGCAAAAGGTATACACTTCTTGCAGACCGTGAGCCTGCTGAAGGGCTATGGAATTAAAACAACCCTAAAAAGAATACCATGTCTTTCATAAATTCTTCTAACACTCCCTACTTCCAACATAAATGTTGAGGAATCTGAAGAGTTATCAGAGACTAAAGTGCCCTGAAGATTAACGTTGAACACAACCCCAACGATAGCTTTGCCTTTCATCAGGGCCGGCCCTGAGAGGCTGGAGGCCCAAGACGGAAAAAGTTGGCTGTAGGCAAAAGCTGCTATGGAAGAGGCCCCCAGGAAAAAAACATTCCAGACTAGAATGAGCAAGGACTCGAACTCTTGACCATGCGCAAGTACTTCTACAATCATACCACCAAGCTAACCATTGCTTTGGGTTTAGTTCTTACAGCAGGTTTACATATAAAACAAACATTTTATTTTGAGGCCCCCTCCTCCCCTTTCCGGACCTGAGGCCCTAGGCGGCCGCCTAGTTCGTCTGGCCTCAGGGCCGGGCCTGCCTTTCATCACAAATGGGGCTATCTGTATATGATGAAGTGGACAACAAGGTAAATATTGAAGCAGAACCAAAATTTGTTGTGGATGAGATGAACTCTGAAGTAGATGAGCATACGCACATGGCAAAGAGACTCGACGAACATCTACATTTCATAATTGTCAAAAAGCTTGAGAGAAGAAAAAGATTGAGTAAGGCGTAACCTTGATCTTTGTGCTGAAATTAAGCCATGTATAGTCAATGTATGAGACGCAATGTATGTCAATGTATATTAAGCAATCGGATCTCATGAACTGACAGGGACAATGATATGTAATTAGTCGATGTAGCATATGTCATGTGTCTGTATGACGATGAACGTCAACGCTCAATGTAGATAGATCATTCGTGCTAGCAAACGAATCCCGTCACACTACGAAATTATTTATTGAATTTTAACAGTTATCGTATGATTTATGATAACAGAACAATCATACGGAGCTAAACGGAATTTTTCTTCCCAGAGACACTGGAGTGAAGTGTTCGACTATCGAACAAATTCGTCGAACACTAAAGTGTGTTCGATGTGATCGCTATCTAAAACAGTTTCATCGAGACTCAAACATTGACCCATACCGGACCACGAATTGTAAAAACTAGTTATCTTTCTCCTTCAACTTGAAAATAAATAAACAATTTATTGAAACTCTTGACCATACAGTAACCTGAAGCAACACTCGAAAATTCTTGAAACTAATCCCAAGCACATGAGGAGGCAGAAACATGGGTCAAGCATAGGGATTCTAAGAAAAGACCGGGGTAGCCTCGAGTGTTCAGAGTTCCTTAGGTTCCAATACTTTGCAAGCCGTAGCCGAATTCAAAAGAAATGAAGTACAAAAACATGGTTGTCTGTGATCTTGGACTAGCACCAGATGCCAACAACCCCACATGGTGGTTGGGGCCACTTACTTAACATTAAAAGTAGTTTGAACGGAAACGTTGAGGCAATCAAATCAAGACAAAACTCGATCGAATTTGGGGGCAATTTCTAATAACTCGGAGGAAGAACCATACAAGCAGACACTGATGATCATAGAGGTGGTTGATGGCTATGTAATAAGCTAGCGACGACACTAGCTATGGCTTGAATCCAATGTCGAACTTCGACTAGAAGGTGGGTTCACAAATAAAGATGGTCATGAGAAGAAAAAGTGAAGGAGAAGGCAACGTTATGTAAAAATGTGCTTACAACACAATACAGTGTCAAAGCTCACAACTCTTACAAAATTGTAAGCAAAAAAAAAAAAAACGAACGGGCGGTAAAAATGACAACAAAGAAAGTGTGAGGTGAAGTCCCACATTGCTGAGTGGAAGGAGAAATTCTCGGAATGAACATATTATTTAAACTCTTATATCATCCAAAGGATATGAATCCATTTCAATTTAACGCAAAGTAATAGTCTGAAGGAGACTACATTAGTTTGTAAAAATAATTCAAAGAATGAAGACGTACATTTAAATCGGTGTTTCGAGTTGATAGTTTGGTTTGATCCAAAACACGCCATGTTAACACAAGGCATGCTTTGGAAGCAAGTTTGTCATGTTTTTGAACCAAGCAATATCTCGATGAACCAGAACCATTAAATGGCTGTGGAATAACTCAAAAAATTAGAAGTGCAAATCTAAAAACTAAAATTTGGTGAAATCCAAACAATCGGAGTTGAAACCATGTTTGTTACTGGAATGCATTTAACCACCATCTTGATAAATCAAGCGACAAAAGAAAAAAAAAACGAAGAAACACGACTCAAGCTACAAGTCGACACCATGTTGAATCTGTTAAATTTAGGTGATACAAAATCACAAATAGATGGAAAGTAAATATTTGGTTAATATGCAAATGTATGAATTAATTGATTGCATTTGCATGAGATGGAAAGAAATAAATGCAGGCATTAATTTCTTCCATCTATGCTAAAGAAACAGATTGATTTACTTCCCATGTTTGCACAATTGTTGCTATGGTAATTTACCTCCATTATTTTATTACCATATGTTGGTAATTTGATTGATGACTCACATACATTTCATTGGCTATATATTAAGGGGTAGACTTTAGTGTAAACCCATCCTGGCTTGGAGTCAGTGATCCCCAATGGTGTCTCTTCTTGTTAAACCTGATTGAGGTTTGGATATGCAAACTCTTATTCTGTAATCTCTTGTAATTCTCTCATATGGAATAAAATATCTCTCTGTTGGACTGGACGTACACTATCTCGAGGATAGTGGAACCAGTATAAATATTGTGTCTCTTTGTTTCTTTGTTATAGTTATTTACTATTTTGTTGGTGTAATAGAATAATTGCTATCAGATCGGATTGATGTTCAATTGGCAAATCTAGATCCTGCTATTGTTCTTCCGCAAATGCGCAATTTTGCATAACAGAATCATGTTTCAGTACCGAATCTTTGAACTCAATGGTGACTCGGCAAACATGTATGAACAGCTAAGGATGAAGCAGAAAATATTAAGTCAGTGATGATAAGTTGAGATAACCACTTCAACGAAACAAAGGCAAAAGCGAAGCAAAGTGTTCAAAGTGGGAATCTCCTAACTCAGCGCTAAATTGTAAAGCACAACTTGGTACCGAGTCGACACTCAAGCGCTGACCTGGCCATGACTTTCTTCTCGGGTCTTCTATTGGACGTGAGCGTAGGTAGCAAATATCGAGACCAGATACGTTGATCTTTGTCTGCAATTGGAAGGAACAATGCACATAGGTAAGAACATTTTTCTTACTTTATGAAATTATAGATTTCACATCAGACTACTACGTCGCTAAATGGTTGCTTAGTCCAAGTCAAAACTCCAAACTCCCAATCAGCCATGATGGACAAAAAAAAACTAAAAACATATAGCGTACAAGGAATATATCTAAACGGTGGGGTACGAGGAAGTAGTAACCATCAGTTTCATAAACTCAAATTTTGTATGGACCCAGCGAAAACAATCGGAACTAGAATTGCATACCACATATACATATATAAACAAAAGTAATATTTTTTACTAAAATTTAATCCAACTGATAATACAGAAGAAATGATCATACTGAAAGTTGATAACAGTTCTCTAACAAAATCCAAAATCTGTAGCAAAACCTTATTGCTCAGAACAACAAGAAACAAACAAGAGAAAAAGCAATTAAATCCACAAGAATTTTTTTAAGTAATCAATCATTTCCTAAGGCAACTTAGAAACTTAAGATAACAAGTAGCATTCCTAGGGACCAACTAATGGTATACCTTGGACTGCCTGAAGTAGCTATAATGTAATACATCCGTATCATAATCCTCCACCCAAAATACCAGTATTTAGCACCAAAATCAACTCAAACGGATCAACAAATTTCGGAAATGTATGCAAAATAAATCACCTGAAAAATATCAGCGAAGCTCCTTTCCCTACCAATAGAAAAACCAAAGAAGCCATCTTTTTCCTTGTCCAACCACTCAACTTTCTGATTTTCCTCCTTAATCAAATCCAATCTCTTATTAATTCCATCATTGTTACAACTGACTGCACCACTCCCGACAGCCTTAAACCTCCAATCCTCCTTCGACGTAATAGGAGGAGAAAATCTCGGATTCTTACTCGCATTTGAGTAGCAATACGCCGGATAATTTGGATCGGATCGAAGCTTGTCCTCGTTCAAAAACCCATTATCGTAACGATTCATTCTTTCCACTGTAGGCGGGCACGATCCGCTTCGATACATGTTTATTTCTCGATCTTCGTTTGAATCTTCGTAAAAGCTCATATCTTCGTCATTGATTAGCATTTGTAGTGGGCCTCGATCATTACCCATTTCTTTAAAAAACGGAAGAAGTGATCGATGGTTGCACGCCTGCAAGCTGAGAATAAGCGCGAGGTAAAATCGGAAGGGAATAAACTCAGAAGGGGCAACTTTACTGGTTTTTCGCCATTCAAGAACTCATGGTGTAAGAAAAGAGCGTACATTGAGTGGAGCAAACAACAATTTTATACTATAGCAAAAGGTAGTTTAAACCGTTGAATGAAAAGAGACGAACAGTTTGGATTGAAGGAGCAGTTAAAGAATGCTTTATTGCGCAGAATCTTTAGGGTTTTATTACAAGATTTTATGGAACGTTCATAAATGTAACATGGTCGTTAAATGACATTGAAAGACGCGGTAACAAGGTGCTCAATTAATCAGGACAGTTTCATTTGTTTTCTTCAACAATTAAATAGGATGACGGTTTCATCCGATGGGATGCGTTTAAAAACAGGTCTGTTAAACGGGTAAAAAAGATTTTTTGGGGGTTTGTATACAATAAATGCATAGTGAATTAGCCGAAGCTCAGTGCTAGAAGAACCGGCAAATTTGCGTTGAAAATAACCGCATCTACAATTATGCAGTACACAATCAATGTAACTCACGGATGAAAAATCATTCAACGGTTTTTGCGCTTGCCACACTTTTTCAGCATTTTCGTTAGCCAAAAGGTAAGTGACAATATTTTGCTTTGAAAATTTGTTTATGACATCAACTGAATTTAGAAAACAAAAATAATAAGAAAAGGGTAAATTTTGGATTTCATGTCGAACATGAGTGAGTTTATGAACTTGTGTTTTTCTGTTTTCTAAAATAAGATATAGAATGCATGCATGCTATGTTTCCTTGGTTTATATAGCCTTTCTAGATGCATGAAAATCTAACTATCAGCAAATGTCAATTATATATAATAACTAGAAAACCAACAATAAGTGTTTTTTTGTTTTAAACATCGGGCTTTTTAGTTTAAACGACAAACTTATTAAAAAAATTGAATAAAAAGATGGAAAGTTTGGTTTTTAGATTGAAAGACATTTTTTAGTGTAAAAGAGGAATTCAGGGGACCCACTATCTTCCTCTTTTTATACTAAAAGGTGTTTCTTCCTACAAACCAAACTTTCCATCTTTTTAACTTAATTATTTTTGCTAAGTTTGGCATTTAGCCTATTTTCCACTTTATTCAAAATTTAAAAGCATCTACTTCATTATGAATTTTGTCAGTTTTCAGTTATAGATGTATTTTCTAAAAACGCATAATAAGCTTAGCAAATTATTCAAATACTCTCGAGAATTGCACCTTTTAAAAAAACTAATGATGTAATTTATAAAAATAAATAAATAAAAGGAACTTAATGCTAAAATTATCCCTTTTTAAATTATTAACACGCGCTTCTTGGATTTTAGAGTATACCGTTTACTGAAATTTCATGCATGCATGGACATGGACATATGAGTGCATATGATATACACACACAAGTGTGTACACGTACACACACTACAAGAAAGAATGACCTTTCAGACATCATAGAATCGTCGATGTCCATCGGAAGTAGCAATTGGAAATACAAGATTGGTGAACAGACTTTCTGGCCGCTTTCGACACGTCTCGTCGAGCCATTTCCTGACGGACGGTTCTCGACGGTTTCTGTGACAACCCGGATTTTTGGAAGTGGGTTGTAATAGCTCTGGAAATTTTAGCGTTTAAAAACAAATTAAATTATGATTTAATCGTTGAAATCAAATGTGTGTATTTGAAATTTGGACGTCGATTCATTTTTGAACGTAGGATTTACTTCTAAGAAAAAAAATGAAAATGCTTTTGTAACCTCAGTGTAAACATTTTGCCAAAGTTAACGGTATTAACAAATACTAGTTTGCAACCCTTGCTTCGCGCACGGGTCAATGTTGACAGCAGTGTGAACATTTGTTAAAGTTTGACAGATAAGCGATACTTATGTCATTAAGTAATTTGAAATTGTTTGTAGAATTCAACTCAAAAATACGAATCTCGTGATTTAATTTAGTCTTGGAAAAAAAATATTCACTATTTGATATGATTCCAAAATTTAGTTATTTTCAATTCTATTTTGAATCACTTAGTAAGTGTGAATTTAAATTTATTTTGTTAAATTTTTACGGTATTAATATTTTAAACTAATTTAAAAAAATTGTTGAGAAATTATAATTTGATTTTTTTTAAATTTACTTGGATATTCAATTTAAGTAATTGGGTGTTAAATAGAAAATTTAGATATATATTTGAACATATTAAATATATTGGTGTTGTGGTGTATACTTAGAGTATTTTAATGGTACCTCCACTTGAACTATACAATTGTTTAAATATATTGGTTGCCACTTGTTAGCTGGTTCTGGATTTTTCTACGTGCGTTCTCTATTATTTTGTTTTACTGACCTTTCCCCCATTATTAAACGACGATTGTCGGAAATGAGCGTGTCAGGTGGAGCTGCTAGGTTCAGGTGCACGGTGGTCAACTCTTCGAGGATGACACGGGTTCAGACCTGAAATTCCCAACACCATTGAAGGCTACAGTCGGCGGTAAAGGGTTTCGACCGACGCAAGGAATAAGAGGAAGAAGCGGCGCTACAGGGTGGCGGTCGTCAATGGTAAAAGTATAGGGATGAGTTGATTCGAAAAGGGTGACGCCGGTGGCGGCGATCTACACGATGGAGCGATGGGCGGATTCAGATTATGGCCAACATCGGTGATTTTTGGGGGAAGTCATTTGAGTGGTTACGGGAGGAGATAGATTTGGGAAAAGTCATCCCTCCCCAGAAACAATGACCATCCTCGTTTAATAATGGGGGAAAGGTCGGTAAAACAAAATAATAGAGGACACGTGTCTCAAATGGCTTCCCCCAAAAATCACCGATGTTGGCCACAACCTGAATTGGATTTTTCTACATGTGTCCTCTATTATTTTGTTTTACCGACCTTTCCCCCATTATTAACACTACTAGAAAATGTTGTTTTAGTGATGGGAAATTATGTCTCTAATCCATCACAAAACAATAGTTTGCAACGGATTTGTGATGGATATTACCCTCACAATTCATTAGGTGTTAGATCCGTCACAGAATGGTTAGTAATGGAAAGTCAACAAATTTTGTGACGTTTTTGTCATGGTTCGTAGCAAATCATTTATTTTTCTATATTTCATTTTGAAAAGCATATGAAAATATTTCATCACAGATCCATTGAAAATTTGCTATGGATTTGCTAAGAAACATTTATACTTTCAAACAACAAATTATTAAATATATTTTCAAAAATCCATCGTAAATCCATAACAAAATTAAAAACTGAAATTTCGTTCCATTTTGCATATCTGTGGCAAATCCATAACAGAATCAAACATGGAAAAAAAATTAACCTAGCAAATCCGTGGCAAATCCATCACAAAACAAATAACAATTATTATGCATTTATGCTGCTTTTATACAACCTGCATATACACTGTTCTTTGGAATATTGCACATAAAGGATTCCACTGGAAAACAGTACAACATAGATATAAATAAGTGCTCCTAATACAAATACATCACCAAAATGCAAAGTTGACACCCCAAGTTTAAACCACAACAAAAAAATAGCTACTATCCAAACTACAAAAAATAAATTATAGCTTGCCATATCTAAATATTCTCCAAAATATCAGTAGTCTAAACTGATGGATGATGTGTACCTAAAGTTCTAGAATATCACGATGGAGGGGGATTAGTGGTTTGTGACAATCGTTGCTCGATTTGCATCAATCTACTATTCAGTGCTTCACGATTCTCTCTGTCATGTAGGCGCTCCACCTCAATCTGTCGATGTTCCACCTCAACATGGCAAAGCCTCTCCTCATATAGCCGACTAGTCTCCTCTCCTCGAGCCTTGACTAGATTCATCTCCTCTTTCATGGCAATTAACTTAGCTTCTAGTTCACCTACTATCGTCGAGTCGTAGTTGCTATAATTCATCATCATTCTTCGTCTTTGTGCCGTGGATGAACTCGTCAATAGTGTGAAAACTGTATTAGTTGGCAAATATTACATGTATATTGTTCTTTCTGTGCATATACTATGTCCAAACTATTAAAAGTCATTTGAGAACAAATTCAAGCAGAAAATGCCACCCAAAAATTGGCAAAAGGTCCCTAAAAAAATGCAACACAAATACACTGATTACCCAACAAAGGAAAAACAATTAAAGTCGGTGATTAAAGCCATACAAAGAAGAGAATTTGCTGCTGTCAGTGTAATTGAAAACCAAGAAAGCAATTCAAGTCTGAATAATGGATTATTATTATTTTTAATAGTGCAAACTCAAGGATTTTTATTTCTGTTTTTTCTACTACAGTTTCTAATAAGGTCACTTTAAAAGAATATAAGTAAGGTCACTTTAAAAGAATAACAAAACTCAATTTCAGTCTTATGTCCTTGGAATATTTCAAAAGTAACATACAGACACAGATTTCACCGCACAATTGCTACAGACCTCAACTACAAAAAAAAACATATAAAGTAGCATTCAGCTCCCATTAACAGTCAAGTTTACTACTGGAATAACAGAAAAAAATTTGAAGGACAATCCTATTGTGCAATCCTGTGCAACTGAAATGATTTCTGTAACATGCAATCCTGTGCAACTGAAATGATTTCTGTAACATGCAATCCTGTGCAACTGAAATGATTTCTGTAACGTGCAATCCTGTGCAACTGAAATGTCTTTTTGGAAGTTTTTTCTAGTAGTGCAGTGCGCTCTAGTTATTTATTGCTATATATTAAACTTGTAAAACTTAAAAACACATAAGCACAATTAATGGTTTTTACAAAGCTGACATGATTAATACTTTGCATCGTATTTTCTTATACAAACTTGGCGACAGTTGAATTATCAAAAGTATAGGATGAGACTTATCAAGAGTGTACGTCTGACCTAATAAACAATTCTGATAATTGGCAGTTAGCTATTCATTTGTTCTAGAATGATGGAAAGCATGCCTGAAGAAAACTTATTTGACATACTACTATAGTTAACGATGATAAGCTTATTGAGATTTAAAACGATATGCAAGTCTTAGCTTATACCCTTATTGAAAGCTCTACTTTGTAAACCAACTTCTTCATCATCATAGCGGAGAGGACACTATCATCGTTTCTAACCTAGAAGATCTTGGTTTTTGTTTTTTCTTTGGTAATAAATAGGAGATCTAAGCCGATATTGATTTGGACGATCAATTCTGCATAACTATACATCCGGATGGTGGTATAGTAGGTCTGGTTGATTCTTGTGATTGTCTAATATGTTTGCATAATGGTTAGTCAAGGGATGTGGCTTTGTGGAATCCAACACTCAAACAACTAAGAATTGTATAAATTAGACAATCACAAGAATTGTATAAATTAGACAATCACAAGAATTGTATAAATTCCTTTATTAACCATCGAAGGAGGAATTTTTTCCTTTGGCAGCAAAAAATTACTCTAGAATTGTATAAATTACTTTATTAACAAATTATAATATTCAAATTAATTTTAATTTGAGTAAAACGTATTATTATAATATGCATACAAAATCTCAATTTTTTATATTAACAAATTCGAATATGCTAAAAGTATAATAATTTAAAACTAAAATTATTTTCAATATGAGATACTCTAAAGAAAATCAACCTAATCCTACGGTAAATGATCTGCGTTAATTATTTTCCCATTGGTTGTTCCAACTTTAAAGGAAAAGACGATGAGTAGGTAAAATGGTAAATGAACTACGTCTATATCCTGTTTTTTCTTTTCTTCAGAAGTTTACATTGTTACTGGCTATTACAACAGTAACACTCGAAATAGTTTTCTGTAAGAATAAAAAACCTACCCTGACTAAAATCTGATGTTTATTGGAAAAACTATCAAGAAAAAATTTCTGAAGAAATCAAACACTTCAGCAAAAAAAACCATAAAACACCAATATTCGGAGATAGATCTTCCACTATAAGAATAAAACCATGCGTTTTCCTTAACATTTCCCCAAGGCCATCAAATCCCTTAAGTGAAACAGTGCTCATTCACTCCCTAACCGAAAAACTACAGGTATAACTAAAACTACGGGATAAAGGGACAAATGTGTAGCCATAATTCATCCGAATAGAGCTTAATCTTAATATACATATATATATATACATACATATATATATATATATATTAAAAGTCATTTGAGAAAAGCAATAAGCATATTCATTGGTATTGTAACAATTACACTGAAACTGCTTACAGGTAGGTTGCCACCAGGATAAGCACGTCCCTTTGCATTCAATGGGGTGAGTGCATGAAAAATCACTATTTGTTGCTCTTGGGGAACCTCGCCAACATCCTCACCATTCTCTGCTCTTAAAGCGGCCAATCTTTCATCATATGCAGTATGATACTTGGCCTGAATATTTTTATTTGAAGATAAATTTATCACATGCACCACTAAAGAAACTTTAAATTTTATAAGTAATACCTGAAATTCATCAGCTGCCGAGTCAACCCACTTCGGAACAATGATTGTCGAGTCATCTGCCATGGTGATTTCTTTGTTATTTCTAATATGAGTCTGCCTAAATATCTCGAATGGCGTAGGCACTCTGTTTGGAACTTTAGCTTATAATACATAAAACGAGTCACTAGCTCACTCATACACATTAAGCAAAAGCTTACCACTCTAAAAACCTTTCGCTATGTATGCGAGTACAGGAAGGTTTCTTAAGCAATATTCTTTCAACTCTCTAAAAGTTAATATATATAAATTAATTAAACATCAAATATTTAGATTCTTAAGCAATATTCCTTCAAAAAGTTATAATATTGTTTTTTTCTCATGAAATAATAGCATAATTAGAAACAAAAATATATGGAACAAAAAGCAGAGTTATGTCCTGTCAAAACAGTCTTGAAATATATAATATACATGTTGTAATTTATATACATCAAATGTACATATTTGTTGTTTGTAAATTAGTATATCAATATGATTCAGGCAATTTATGTGTATAAATCAATATTTATAAATGCCCACATTCAAATGTATATAACAAACATGTATGGTACATATTGATACATAGCAAGTTTGAAATCATATAGCAGTTCATAACTGCTATAGCTTTTAAATTAAATTCGCAGCAGTTTATACATATTTATCAATATAAATATAAAACTACATATCCATATGTAGAATGCAGGCCGGTATCATGAAAAATTACATACATATATTTGCAACCAAACAGAGCAATCAACCGTTCAAAACATTGATTGCTTTGTTAAAAAAAAAAAGATCTTTAATAAGGCATAATACTATTCATGTCTCATATGCTAAGGGTTTTAAAAAGTCACAGTGATTAGTGTATATGTTTATATCATGGAGTTTTGGTGTTCAGGCAAGTCACACTTAAATCATATTTAAAAGGTTCTAAAATTACCATTTTCTCTCTAGTCTCCTCCATGGATACTGAACCACCAGTATGTAGGTGTGGGCTACTATTCCAACTAATCGATGCTATCTGGGACTTCAATACAGTTTCAGGATGTTTCCAGTGCTCCATCCAACGTTTCCATCGTGGCTCTAGTATGTACGGTGGTCGTTCCTTTTTATGTTTCTCCCTTTCCTTCATCCGATGCACGATACTTGTGTATTGTTGCATGGCTTTTCGAGACCAAGGGTGACATCCTTCGGATCTGAACAATAGACCCTTGCCTCAAAAAATAAAAATAAACCATTATAAATCAATGTCACTATCTATTTTTCTTTCCAGAAAAATCAGAACTATATGTAAGAGTAGGACAATTCACATTTAGATATGATTTTGTCGACATGAATGATGTTGTCAGTTATGGTTCTTTACACAACAAAAATCACACATCTTTGTTGAAAATTACCATGTAGTCAGCGAATAAGGCTTTTGGTATGTCAACATCTACATCCGACCATGTTGCCGCCCAAAAATCACTTATACGTTGCTTTATTGACTCTGAAATTTTTTTGGCATGCACAGACGATGGGTGAAGCATGAGATGTCTGTAAATATGAGGTATAATATAACATGTGTCATATTGTAAATGCAAGGTATAAAAAACATGTATCATACCACAAACTTAAAAAATAAATAATTGAATTTTACATAGCATACCCCTCCTTGTTTCGACGAATCATTACCCTCTGTCTGCCTACAGTTGGTGTTGTAATAAGTGGAGGGCCGTTTGCACCAGTGGTTTCATAATAGAAGGAAGTGAAGAGGGAGATGCTAGAGGATCAACACAGGGAGGAATTAGTGATGAACTATCAAGAAAATCTGGGATGTTATCTACACTACTATCGATGGCATGAGTCGGAGCTATGATATTTATATCCATAGGTTGGGTAGGGAGTGTAGTGGAGGGGGTGGAAGGGGCGGAGGGTGTGGCAGGGGTGGAAAGTGCAGCAGCGGCGGAGGGTGTGGCAGGGGTGGAAAGGGAAGTAGGGGCGGAGGGTGTGGCAGGGGTGGTAACATGGGCTGAGGGGATAGTGTTGGTATTGGAGTCTCCTTGGCCTTGTCCTCGGCCCCGGCCTCATCCTCGTGGTGGTGGTGGGGGTGTAAGTGCGGAAGAATTACTCCGAAGTTGGACTCCTTGACGTCCCATATCTGTGATAAGCATTAATAGAAAACGCAAAGGAAAATGTAGTAGTCTACAAAAACAATTAGAGCATAATATGCCTACATACAGAAAACAAACACATACAGAAAACAAACACATAATATGCCTTAAACCTCCAATCCTCCTTCGACGTAATAGGAGGAGAAAATCTCGGATTCTTACTCGCATTTGAGTAGCAATACGCCGGATAATTTGGATCGGATCGAAGCTTGTCCTCGTTCAAAAACCCATTATCGTAACGATTCATTCTTTCCACTGTAGGCGGGCACGATCCGCTTCGATACATGTTTATTTCTCGATCTTCGTTTGAATCTTCGTAAAAGCTCATATCTTCGTCATTGATTAGCATTTGTAGTGGGCCTCGATCATTACCCATTTCTTTAAAAAACGGAAGAAGTGATCGATGGTTGCACGCCTGCAAGCTGAGAATAAGCGCGAGGTAAAATCGGAAGGGAATAAACTCAGAAGGGGCAACTTTACTGGTTTTTCGCCATTCAAGAACTCATGGTGTAAGAAAAGAGCGTACATTGAGTGAAGCAAACAACAATTTTATACTATAGCAAAAGGTAGTTTAAACCGTTGAATGAAAAGAGACGAACAGTTTGGATTGAAGGAGCAGTTAAAGAATGCTTTGTTGCGCAGAATCTTTAGGGTTTTATTGCAAGATTTAATGGAACGTTCATAAATGTAACATGGTCGTTAAATGACATTGAAAGACGCGGTAACAAGGTGCTCAATTAATCAGGACAGTTTCATTTGTTTTCTTCAACAATTAAATAGGATGACGGTTTCATCTGATGGGATGCGTTTAAAAACGGGTCTGTTAAACGGGTAAAAATGATTTTTTGGGTGTTTGTAATATATGCATAGTGAATTAGCCGAAGGTCAGTGCTAGAGGACCGGTAAATTTGCGTTGAAAATAACCGCATCTACAATTATGCATTACACAATCATTGCAATTCATGAATGTAAAATCATTCAACGGTTTCTGTGCTTGCCGCACTTTTTCATCTATCCATTCCCGGTTATTACAGCATTTTCGTTAGCCAAAAGGTAAGTGATAATATTTTGCTTTGAAAATTTGTTTATGACATCAACTCAATTTAGAAAATAAAAATAATAAGAAAAGGGTAAATTTTGGATGTCATGTCCAACATGAGTGAGTTTATGAACTAGTGTTTTTCTGTTTTCTAAAATAAGATATACAATGCATGCATGCTATGTTTCCTTGGTTTATATAGCCTTTCTAGATGCATGAAAATCTAACTATCAGCCAATGTCAATTATATACAATAACTAGGAAACCAGCAATAAGTGTTTTTTTTTTTTCCTAAACTTTTTTTTTCTTAAACATCGGGCTTTTTAGTTTAAAGGACAAACTTATTAAAAAATTTGGATAAAAAGATGGAAAGTTTGGTTTTTAGGTTGAAAGACATTTTTTAGTGTAAAAGAGGAATTTAGGGGACCAACTCTCTTCCGCTTTTTATACTAAAAGGTGTCTTTCTTCCTACAAACCAAACTTTCCATCTTTTTAACTTAATTTTTTTTGCTAAGTTTGGCATTTAACATATTTTCCACTTTATTCAAAATTTAAAAGCATCTGCTTCATTATGAATTTTGTCAGTTTTTAGTTATAGACGTATTTTCTAAAAACGCATAATAAGCTTAGCAAATTATTCAAATACTCTCGAGAATTGCACCTTTTAAAAAAACTAACGATGTAATTTATAAAAATAAATAAATAAAAGGAACTTAATGCTAAAATTACCCCTTTTTAAATTATTAACACGCGCTTTTTGGATTTTAGAGTATACCTTTTACTGAAATTTCATGCATGCATGGACATGGACATATCAATGCATATGATATACACACACAAGTGTGTGCACGCACACACACTACAAGAAAGAATGACCTTTTAGACATCATAGAATCGTCGACGTCCGTCGGAAGTAGCAATTGGAAATACAAGATCGGTGAACAGACTTTCTGGCCGCTTTCGACACGTCTCGTCGAGCCATTTCCTAACGGACGGTTCTCGACGGTTTCTGTAACAACCCGGATTTTTGGAAGTGGGTTGTAATAGCTCTGAAAATTTTAGCATTTAAAAACATATTAAATTAAGATTTAATCGTTGAAATCAAATGTGTGTATTTGGGATTTGGACGTCGATTCATTTTTGAACGTAGGATTTACTTTTAAGAAGAAAAAAAATGAAAATGCTTTTGTAAACTCAGTGTAAACATTTTGCCAAAGTTAACGGTATTAACAAATACTAGTTTGCAACCCGTGCTTCGCGCACGGGTCAATGTTGAAAGCAGCGTGAACGTTTGTCAAAGTTTGGCAGATAAGCGATACTTATGTCGTTAAGTAATTTGAAATTGTTTGTAGAATTCAACTCAAAAATACGAATCTCGTGATATAGTCTTCGAAAAAAAATATTCACTATTTGATATGATTCCGAAATTTAGTTATTTTCAATTCTATTTTGAATCACTTAGTAAGTGTGAATTTAAATTTATTTTGTTAAATTTTTACGGCATTCATATTTTAAACTAATTTAAAAAAATTGTTGAGAAATTATAATTTGATTTTTTTTTTAATTTACTTGGATATTCAATTTAAGTAATTGGTTGTTAAATAGAAAATTTAGATATATATATTTGAACATATTAAATATATTGGTGTTGTGGTGTATACTTAGAGTATTTTAATGGTACCTCCACTTAAACTATACAATTGTTTAAATATATTGGTTGCCACTTGTTAGTTGGTTCTGGATTTTTCTACGTGCATTCTCTATTATTTTGTTTTACTGACCTTTCCCCCATTATTAAACGACGATTGTCGGAAACGAGCGTGTCAGGTGGAGATGCTAGGTTCAGGTGCACGGTGGTCAACTCTTCGAGGATGACACGGGTTCAGACCTGAAATTCCCAACACCATTGAAGGCTACAGTCGACGGTAAAGGGTTTCGACCGATGCAAGGAATAAGAGGAAGAAGCGGCGCTACAGGGTGGCGGTCGTCAATGGTAAAAGTATAGGGATGAGTTGATTCGAAAAGGGTGACGCCAGTGGCGACGATCTACGCGATGGAGCGATGGACGAATTCAGATTATGGCCAACATCAGTGATTTTTGGGGGAAGTCATTTGAGTGGTTACGGGAGGAGACAGATTTAGGAAAAGTCATCCCTCCCCAGAAACAACGACCGTCCTTGTTTAATAATGGGAGAAAGGTCGGTAAAACAAAATAATAGAGGACGCGTGTCTCAAATGGCTTCCCCCAAAAAATCACCGATGTCGGCCACAATCTGAATCAGATTTTTCTACATGCGTCCTCTATTATTTTGTTTTACCGACCTTTCCCCCATTATTAACACTACTAGAAAATCCTGTTTTAGTGATGGGAAATTCTGTCTCTAATCCATCACAAAACAATAGTTTGCAACGGATTTGTGATGGATATTACCCTCACAATTAATTAGGTGTTAGATCCGTCATAGAATGGTTAGTGATGGAAAGCCAACAAATTTTGTGATATTTTTGTCATGGTTCGTAGCAAATCATTTATTTTTCTATATTTCATTTTGAAAAGCATATGAAAATATTCCATCACAGATCCATTGAAAATTTGCTATGGATTTGCTAAGAAACATTTATACTTTCAAACAACAAATTATTAAATATATTTTCAAAAATCCATCGTAAATCCATAACAAAATTAAAAACTGAAATTTCGTTCCATTTTGCATATCTGTGGCAAATCCATAACAGAATCAAACATGGAAAAAAAATTAACCTAACAAATCCGTGGCAAATCCATCACAAAACACATAACAATTATTATGCATTTATGCTGCTTTTATACAACCTGCATATACGTTGTTCTTTGGAATATTGCACATAAAGGATTCCACTGGAAAACAATACAACATAGACAAAGATAACTAAATATAAAATAAGTGCTCCTAATACAAATACATCACCAAAATGCAAAGTTGACACCCCAAGTTTAAATCACAACAAAAAAAATAGCTACTATCCAAACTACAAAAAATAAATTATAGCTTGTCGTATCTAAATATTCTCCAAAATATCAGTAGTCTAAACTGATGGATGATGTGTACCTAAAGTTCTAGAATATCACGATGGAGGGGGATTATTGGTTTGTGACAATCGTTGCTCAATTTGCATCAATCTACTATTCAGTGCTTCACGATTCTCTCTATCATGTAGGGGCTCCACCTCAATCTGTCGACGTTCCTCCTCAACATGGCAAAGCCTCTCCTCATATAGCCGACTAGTCTCCTCTCCTCGAGCCTTGACTAGATCCATCTCCTTTTTCATGGCAATTAACTTAGCTTCTAGTTCACCTACTATCGTCGAGTCGTAGTTGCTATCATTCATCATCATTCTTCGTCTTTGTGCCTTGGATAAACTCATTTATAGTGTGAAAACTGTATTAGTTGGCAAATATTACATGTATATTGTTCTTTCTGTGCATATACTGTGTCCAAACTATTAAAAGTCATTTAAGAACAAGTTCAAGTAGAAAATGCCACCCAAAAATTGGCAAAAGGTCCCTAAAAAATGCAACACAAATACACTGATTACCCAACAAAGGCAAAACAATTAAAGTCAGTGATTACCCAACTAAGGTAATAAAAGCCATACAAAGAAGAGAATTTGCTGCTGTCAGTGTAATTGAAAACCAAGAAAGCAATTCAAGTCTGAATAATGGATTTTTTTTTTAATAGTGCGAACTCAGGATTTTTATTTATGTTTTTTTCTACTACAGTTTCTAGTAAGGTCACTTTAAAAGAATATAAGTAAGGTCACTTTAAAAGAATAACAAAACTCAATTTCAGTCTTATGTCCATGGAATATTTCAAAAATAACATACAGACACAGATTTCACCGCACAATTGCTACAGACCTCAACTACGAAAAAAAACATATAAAGTAGCATTCAGCTCCCATTAACAGTCAAGTTTACTACTGGAATAACAGAAAAAAATTTGAAGGACAATCCTATTGTGCAATCCTGTGCAACTGAAATGATTTCTGTAACATGCAATCCTGTGCAACTGAAATGTCTTTTTGGAAGTTTTTTCTAGTAGTGCAGTGTGCTCTAGTTATTTATTGCCATATATTAAACTTGTAAAACTTAAAAACACATAAGCATAATTAATGGTTTTTACAAAGCTAACATGATTAATACTTTACATCGTATTTTCTTATACAAACTTGGCGAAAGTTGAATTATCGAAAGTATAGGATGAGACTTGCATTAATATTGATCTCAATCGTATCAGGCAGCGGAAAAATAAGGAAACTTGTAATCAAAAGTCCAATCAATTTTATTTTTTCAAAAAAAGCATCCAAGGCATGATTGGTGATTATCAAGTAATCAAACTTGCAGCAAATTCATAAATGGCATCAATATAAAAATTTAGTACTACGACTGTAATCCTTGTCCTGTAACAACACAAAAAGGTTATTGCAAATATGATTGCGATAGCCGGTAGTCATATTTTTTGTTCAATATTATAGGCTCGAGGGTAAAGGTGTTATTAAGCGAGCAAGCACTATCTAATTTTGGATAAATTAATAACATGTCAAATGCAAATCAATATCACTACCACTATTGGTATCAACAATAGCATTCCTGAATATAAAAAAAAATCAATAGAATTGTGTAGAAGAAATAAAGAGTAGTGTTTATTGCAAGTAAATTTACATCAATGTCCTGGATAATGTTTTCAATTATAGGACGTTGAGGAGTTGGTTGGCTGAGGTGTGTAGCTTTGTTTGTTGGGCTTTGACCAATGTGAATCGGTCAAAATCATTTACTTATTCAATATCTAAATTATATCTATATGTGTGCTTGTTTAAAATGATGATAATTTATCATGCTACATTTTTTTGACTGGAGGATCATTGCGTTAGGTCCACATGAACAAGCACAACATTGTAACGTAGCTCGATGAAAGATTTGGCTGAGTATGGATTTATGGTATATCGAAATGGATAGAATCTAAATTGCATTATTTTAATATATAATATCTTTAAATTAATCACTGTTAATTGTTGTTATCTATTTGTCAAAATAAACACCATATTATTAGAATAAACTGATATGGTACTTGTCTAGCATAATAAAACATCATTCTCCTAATTAGATAAATCAGATATTTAATTCTCAAAATTCATGTTCTGTTATTTTATAGTTTTGGATCTCTAGTCAATATGCTAATTTGAATAAGTGATATGTTAACAAGTTATGGTTACCATTAGATTTATTTACATGGATATTGATTATGTGAGTACCAGTTATTAACCTATAAAGTTAAATTGAATTACGTTGTAGCTTATTAAGTTTTATTGCATTCGCGAAACACTGTTTGAATAATATTTTTATACATATATATATATTATGCCAACTCTATAATACAGATTCACTAGAATAGTGACGTAACCATTGTGTAGACAGCAATATTGTGTTCCTTAGCAAAAATCGAGGGTTAGGTATTAACTACAGTTTACTATGGATCCTCTAAGATAGAGGTGTTACCATTGTGTAAACTGCGATCCATTATATAATATTAAACTGTAGTTTGCATTTTTTAGCATTTATGCAAACATACCATTTAAACCTTCTAACAAGAAATATGTTAGTATAGTTCGATTGTATAAATAAAAATGATCTCTTGTTGTAAAGATCTTGTTTATAATATATATTATCTGTTGTGTTATGAGATTCTATTTTATCTTCTTTTTCTTTCACCTCAACAATTTTTATTTTCGACACTTGGATGTTCGCCATGCGGATATTGTTGATTTAGTAATGTCAGTTTCAAAGTGTCACAGTAGCGGGTCGCTGCAACATATCACCGTGAATTACTTGAATAAGTTTAATAATACAATTGACACCTTTGATTAAGTGCAGTTATGTTTTAATAAATGGTAAATGTTTTATAAAGCTGAAATATTTAAATAATTAACAAAATGTCTTGAATAAGTCCATTTATTGATTTATTGTTGCAATGTAAGGGTTATTTAGATTAACGTTATATACTTTTGGTACAAATTAATTCTTATAACTTTTTATAGTGCTAATTTTTGAAATAGCAATACAACGTTTTCAAAGCTGGAATTATCCCATGAAAATAATAGTGGTCTTTATATTCCTATCCTATCAATTAATGAATGACGAAACAAAAAAAAATAACATACGAACTTCTTTTTATCATTTCTCTTATATGTCATTATTAGTTTTATTTTATTAAAATTGGGAGTTATTTTAACCATCCAAGGGTGAAAAATTATGATCATCAATCTTGATGTAAAGGTTTAGTTAAAATCATATTCGGTTGTTCTATTCCGATGATGGAGCTTCTTATAACTTGTCTTACACAAAAGAGTCATGAAACATCTTAATAGTGATAAAGTACGCGACCTAGCCATGAAGATAATCCAGATCCAAAAGTAATTACAATTATCATATGTTCATGAAATTTTTTATAGACAGTGCATGTCGAATGAATATCATTATACACCTGTGCATTTGTCATTCTTTTTTATAAGAATGTAGAATTATAATAATCACGTGTTCAAGATAGATACACAGACCAATGCATTTACAAAAGTATTCTATTTAAATGAATGCACGAACATTGTGTTAATAAATTATAGAGTGATTATTGTCTACTTATTTCCAATACTTCAATCAGATTTCATTTGCTCAAAACTCCACCAAAATTTCAATTTCATTGAAGGGAAACTTTTTTCTTCATGAATTACATAATTATAATATTTGAACAGATGCACCTCGATTCAAATCTATTTTGAACACTATACCCACCTTTCGTTGATTTTCAGCACCTAATTTATCTTTCTTCATGTATTACATAATTATAAGATTTCATTAATATGTTATATACTTAACATATTACATGCCAAGTGGGTTTGATCTTACATGGTAGGAATCGAATCAATGACCTCTTGCAACATTACCCAATTTATTTATTTTTGAACAAAATTGACCTAATAAACAATTCTGATAATTGGCAGTTAGCTATTCATTTGTTCTAGAATGATGGAAAGCATGCCTGAAGAAAACTTATTTGACATACTACTATAGCTAACGGTGATAAGCTTATTGAGATTTAAAATGGTATGCAAGTCTTGGCTTATACCCTTATTGAAAGCTCTACTTTGTAAACCAACTTCTTCATCATCATAGCGGAGAGGACATTATCATCGTTTCTAACCTAGAAGATCTTGATTTTTGTTTGTTCTTTGGTAATAAATAGGAGATCTAAACCGATATTGATTTGGACGATCTGTTCTGCATAGCTATACGTCCAGATGGTGGTATAGTAGGTCTGGTTGATTCTTGTGATTGTCTAATATGTTTGCATAATGGTTAGTCAAGGGATGTGGCTTTGTGGAATCCAGCACTCAAACAACTAAGAATTGTATAAATTAGACAATCACAAGAATTGTATAAATTCCTTTATTAACCATCGAAGGAGGAATTTTTTCCTTTGGCAGCAAAAAATTACTCTAAAATTGTATAAATTACTTTATTAACAAATTATAATATTCTAATTAATTTTAATTTTAGTAAAATGTATTATTATAATATGCATACAAAATCACAATTTTTTATATTAACAAATTAGAATACGCTAAAAGTATAATAATTTAAAACTAAAATTATTTTCAATATGAGATACTCTAAAGAAAATCAACCTAATCCTACGGTAAATGATCTGCGTTAATTATTTTCCCATTGGTTGTTCCAACTTTAAAGGAAAAGATGATGAGTAGGTAAAATGGTAAATGAACTACGTCTATATCCTGTTTTTTCTTTTCTTCAGAAGTTTACATTATTACTGCCTATTACAACAGTAACACTCGAAATAGTTTTCTATAAGAATAAAAAACCTACCCTGACTAAAATTTGAAGTTTATTTGAAAAACTATCAGGAAAAAATTTCTGAAGAAATCAAACACTTCAGCAAAAAAATACCATAAAACACCAATATTCGGAGATAGATCTTCCACTATAAGGATAAAACCATGTGTTTTCCTTAACATTTCCCCTAGGCCATCAAATCCCTTAAGTGAAACAGTGCTCATTCACTCCCTAACCGAAAAACTACAGGTATAACTAAAACTACGGGATAAAGGGACAAATGTGTAGCCATAATTCATCCGAACAGAGCTTAGCCTTAATACACACACACACACACACACACACACACACACACACACACACATATATATATATATATATATATATATATTAAAAGTCATTTGAGAAAAGCAATAAGCATGTTCATTGGTATTGTAACAATTACACTGAAACTGCTTACAGGTAGGTTGCCACCAGGATAAGCACGTCCCTTTGCATTCAGTGGGGTGAGTGCATGAAAAATCACTATTTGTTGCTCTTGGGGAACCTCACCAACATCCTCACCATTCTCTGCTCTTAAAGCGGCCAATCTTTCATCATACGCAGTATGATACTTGGCCTGATTTTTTTTATTTGAAGATAAATTTATCACATGCACCACTAAAGAAACTTTAAATTTTATAAGTAATACCTGAAATTCATCAGCTGTCGAGTCAACCCACTTTGGAACAATGATTGTCGGGTCATCTGCCATGGTGATTTCTTTGTTATTTCTAATATGAGTCTGCCTAAATATTTCGAATGGCGTAGGCACTCTATTTGAAACTTTAGCCTATAATACATAAAACGAGTCACTAGCTCACTCATACACATTAAGCAAAAGCTTACCATTCTAAAATCCTTTCGCTATGTATGCGAGTATAGGAAGGTTTCTTAAGCAATATTCTTTCAACACTCTAAAAGTTAATATATATAAATTAATTAAACATCAAATATTTAGATTCTTAAGCAATATTCCTTAAAAAAGTTATAATATTGTTTTTTCTCATGAAATAATAGCATAATTAGAAACAAAAGTATATGGAACAAAAAGCAGAGTTATGTCCTGTCAAAACAGTCTTGAAATATATAATATACATGCTGTAATTTATTTACATCGAATGTACATATTTGTTGCTTGTAAATTAGTATATCAATATGATTTAGGCAATTTATGTGTATAAATCAATATTTATAAATGCCCACATTCAAATGTATATAACAAACATGTATGGTACATATTGATACATGGCAAGTTTGAAATCATATAGCAGTTCATAACTGCTGTAGCTTTTAAATTAAATTCGCAGTTGTTTATACATATTTATCAATGTAAATATAAAATTGCATATCCATATGTAGAATGCAGGCCGGTATCATGAAAAATTACATACATGTATTTGCAACCAAACAGAGCAATCAACCATTCAAAACATTGATTGCTTTGTTAAAAAAAAAAGAGATCTTCAATAAGGCATAATACTATTCATGTCTCATATGCTAAGGGTTTTAAAAAGTCACAGTGATTAGTGTATATGTTTATATCATGGAGTTTTGATGTTCAGGAAAGTCACACTTAAATCATATTTAAAAGGTTCTAGAATTACCATTTTCTCTCCAGTCTCCTCCATGGATACTGAACCACCAGTATGTAGGTGTGGGCTACTATTCCGACTAATCGATGCTTTTTGGGACTTCAATACAGTTTCAGGATGTTTCCAGTGCTCCATCCAACGTTTCCATTGTGGCTCTAGTATGTACGGTGGTCGTTCCTTTTTATGTTTCTCCCTTTCCTTCATCCGATGCACGATACTTGTGTATTGTTGCATGGCTTTTCGAGACCAAGGGTGACATCCTTCGGATCCGAACAATAGACCCTTGCCTCAAAAAATAAAAAGAAACCATTATAAATCAATGTCACTGTCTATTTTTCTTTCTAGAAAAATCAGAACTATATGTAAGAGTAGGACAATTCACATTTAGATATGATTTTGTCAACATGAATGATGCTGTCAGTTATGGTTCTTTACACAACAAAAATCATACATCTTTGTTGAAAATTACCATGTAGTCGGCGAATAAGGCTTTTTGTATGTCAACATATACATCCGACCATGTTGCCGCCCAAAACTCACTCATACATTGCTTTATTGACTCTGAAATTTTTTTGGCATGCACAGACGATGGGTGAAGCATGAGATATCTGTAAATATGAGGTATAATATAACATGTGTCATATTGTAAATGCAAGGTATAAAAAAACATGTATCATACCACAAACTTAAAAAATAAATAATTGAATTTTACATAGCATACTCCTCCTTGTTTCGATGAATCATTACCCTCTGTCTGCCTACAATTGGTATTGTAATAAGTGGAGGGCCATTTGCACCAGTGGTTTCATAACGGAAGGAAGTGAAGAGGGCGATGCTAGAGGATCAACACAGGGAGGAATTAGTGATGAACTATCAAGAAAATCCGGGATGCTATCTACACCACTATCGATGGCATGAGTCGGAGCTATGATATTTATATCCATAGGTTGGGTATGGAGTGTAGTGGCGGGGGTGGAAGGGGGCAGAGGGTGTGGCAGGGGTGGAAAGTGCAGCAGCGGCGGAGGGTGTGGAAGGGGTGGAAAGGGCAGTAGGGGTGGTAAAATGGGCTGAGGGGATAGTGTTGGTATTGGAGTCTCCTTGGCCTTGGCCTTGGCCCCGGCCCCATCCTCGTGGTGGTGGTGGGGGTGTAAGTGCGGAAGAATTACTTCGAAGCTGGACTTCTTGACATCCCATATTTGTGATAAGCATTAATAGAAAATGCAAAGAAAAATGTAGTAGTCTACAAAAACAATTAGAGCATAATATGCCTACACACAGAAAAAAAACACATATATGCTAAATCATATGACAATATACTAAGTCAAAAATAATTCATCCAAAATATAGTGGCCAAAGATCATTTTAAATTGTTTATCATTATAGGAATAAGAACGTCATTCTTCGTCTTCATCTTCTACATTCTCCGCTACATCTTCTTCTTCTTCATTCTCTGCTTCATCTTCTACATCCAGTCCTTCATCTTTTACATAGTTGAAAGCTTCCACTTGCAAATTTTCATCGTTAAGCGGCCCAAGATCATCATATTCTGCTAACTTGAACTCATTAGCAGATTCAAAATCCACTTGATATGATTTATCATTTGGGATAGAAGTGTCGAAAGTATTTCTTGCTTGTGTTTTAACCACCGCCCACCAGTCCTTCTTATTTCTATTTTCAGATGGATATGCTACATAATAGACTTTTATAGCTTGTTTAGCCCAGATAAATGGATCATAACATCCATACTTAGATGTGTGTTTTACTTCTACAAGATTGTAAGAAGCATGCACTTTACTATTGCCAATATATTCTTTATCGTCAAACCAGTGACATTTAAACAAATATGTTTTTTGCGGTGGTTCAAGTGAATAAGTCACTTCATATATCTCTTTTAAAATTCCATAAAAATCTATCATATATTCTTCAGGATCATCAGTGCCTTTTACACATACACCGCTATTGTAAGTTGACTTGTTTGCACCATACTCATCAGACAAGAATTTGTACCAATTGGCAAAAACTTCTGGTATTTCTTAACCTTCCTTTGGTTTCCAAGTGAAAGCAACTTTATTCGTTGATCCCATGCATTATTTTCAGAATCATGTACCTATGTGTTAAATAATTTGTAATCAATACCTGTTTTATCATATTTTGTGTATAAATAAATATCAGTATCTTACATATTTGCGAAACCAATCCGCAAAGTGACTAATTAGCTCAGCTGACGGGAATTTTTCTCTAAATATTCTGCATATATTATATTTAACATCACATATAAAATAATGGTACATAACAAATAATACTTCTAAAAAGGAATACAGTCTTATATTTAAAGTTCACATATTTATTTGTTTGTTTAAATAGTCCCTAAAGAAATACAGTCTTTATAGTTCACATATTTATTTGTTTGTTTAAATAGTCCCTAAAGAAATACAGTCTTTATAGTTCATATACTTAATTGTTTGTTTTACTTTTTCTAGTTACTAAGCTCATAAAAAATTCGTGAGTAGACCTAGTAAGGATCTGTCTACCCCTATTGAACACGTAAAAGATATATAATGTAAGTGCTAAATCGTGTTGTTTCTCATAATCATGAGAGTCTAACTAAGCATCACACATACCGTAAGGTGAAACTCAAGTGTTTAATAAAAGCTAGAAAATCTCACTTATTGTGGATACCACCAAAAAATCGGAATTACATTCCTTTAAGGACCGATAAGCCCCATGCCAAACACCAAAAAAGAATATAATCCTAAAGCGTTCAATACTTCCTCAAAAGCAATCACAAAAATTTATTCAAGGCATTCTATACTACTTGGTTAAATTTAACTATTCAATAACAGGTTAGTCATCGCATGCAACATTCTATTTAACGAGTTATATAAAATTTAACAAAGTTTCACTTAAAAGCATTTAAACCAATCCATCACACCATCGATTTGAGGGGAGATATAATACGTGAGCAGGGATCAATACTAAGAGCTTAGGTGAGAGAACCATCAATGACGGGTGGGTTAAAGGGAAGTGTAGCAATCGAGACGGAAGTGGGATTGAGAGTAGGCATGCCAGGGACAACAACAAAAATAGGCATATGAGCATGAGAAGAAACCTGAATGATGTCTGGAGCAAGTGAAGGGGAGTGCAAATCTCTGGAAAAGGAGTGTAGAAGGTCTGTTACAAGGCCTGTGGATGAAAATGCATGAGAAGAACCTGAACAAGTGCTGAAACATGTGCACGGGAGAGCACAACCTGTGCACAGGAGTGAACAAGGCCTGGAACAAGGCCGGTAGAAATAGGCGACTGCGGACAGTGATCCGACATATGGAAGAACGCAAGACACGTCATAATAATGAAGCTTGAATTCATATGACAAAGAGACACACAATGATTTTCATTACAAAAACCAACATTCACTATTTAAGGGAAATCAAATGGATATTTGATATTAACAAGAACATGATCGAACCTGATCTTCAAAACTTTTTTAATAATATTATTTGAGCTAATAGGACCATCTAACAAACAAGCAATCACATAAATAATCTCATGAACTCTATATAGAATGTGCGTTAATACAGGGTTCTAGTTTCTAAGATCCAATTAGATAAATATTTTCATATTAATTGTCAAGAAATCTATATAGAATGTGCATTAATATGTTAATACAAATAAAACATAAAAATATTAGTACACATGTTAATATGTTAATGTTAATTAGCTACAAATACACACTATCATAATAACACACAAATTTAATTAATTTATTAGCATGTTAATGTTAATGTACACATAAAACATATTAAATCTATTTTGAATAGCAAAGCCCATTAAAATGTAATATGTTACGGATAAATAATTAATTCAAAAAACATGCATTGATGCTTTACAACAAGAAGAACCTTTTCATTTATTTTCACTGTCTTGATAGCTTTAGCCAGCTCAAAATTCATGATTTTCAATCACTTTTTTGACAGTTTTGGTCTAGTATAATACACCTAATCAAAGTCAAGGCTAGATTTCTACCAAAACGAGGGATAGCATTTGATAGTTCATCTTTGTATCATCTAGAACACTCAACGAAAACAATCTAGATGGTATAATTATAAAATTGTAGGGGCATGCCTGATAATATACACATGACATACTTAAGAAATTTATTCATGTTTTTTTTTGGGTAAAAACATAACACATAAAGTTTACAATCTTAACACTACTAGAAAATGTTGTTTAGCAACATGATCAAACTGGCATTTATTCTCCAGCAGAAAAGTGGTAAAAACTACAGAACACAATAGCAATTCAGAAAATCCAGTAGCAAACTCTCAAGAAATAGCAAAGGGAAATACAAAACTCAAAAAAACCAATTTTAATGAGCAAGAAACTACTGATTAAGTTATAACCCAACAAGAAACTACCACTAATTTCCTAAACCTGATCCTAATATTCTGAAAATTAACGAAAAAACTAACACTAAAAAAATAGCATCAATAGACATGTGATTAAAGTTACCTGAAATACGGCTCCAATTCAATGCAATTTAGAACGATGTAATTTCTAGCAGCAGTATATTCATTGTCTATCATATATTCGCTTTTACTTTTTCCAAATGGTTGTCCTTGTTTTTTAAACACCGACAAATAAGAATCATCGGAATCATTCCCAATACCTTCATCGTTACGAGGAACTTGATTATAGACTGTTTTGACATGATCTTCGAAATAGTGTGAAAAGAATATGGCGGCTTCTTCCAAAATATACGCATTACAAATCAAAGCTTCCACTCAACCTTTATTTGAAACTTTCTTTTTAAGATGAAATAAGTACCTAAGTTGAAGCTAAAACGATACGAACTTCATAAACTAGGAAATGATATTATATAAAAATTAAATTGTCATACCTTTCAAATGGATACATCCATCCATATTGAACAGGTCTTCGTAGTATAACTTCTCGTGGAAGATGTATGGGAAGATGTTCCATACAATTAAAAAATCCGGGTGGAAATATTCTTTCCAACTTACAAAGTAACTCCGGAATATTAGTCTCAAGGTGTTGAATCCGTTCTACTTTCAACGTATTGAGCACAACTCTTTGTAAAACAAACAAAGTTCCATTATTGGTTGCCATATTACTTGTGGTAACAATTCTTTTAAAGCTATTGGCAAAAGATTCTCCAAGAAAATATGGCAATCGTGACTTTTCATTCCACTCATTTTCATCCTACTTAGATCGACACATCTATGTAAATTAGAACATACACCGTCAGGCAATTTTAACTTCTCTACCCACTGCAATAAAAGCTTACAATGGGATCAATTTAACTCATATAGTGCCTTTGGTTTCTTATTTCCGTTGTTGTCGAGGACTTCGAGTTCAGGGCGATTACAATGAAGTTTAATGTCTTTCCTTGAATTTAGATCATCTTTAGTCTTTCCTCTAACATTCAAAACCGTTTTGAATAAATTTTCAAACACATTCTTTTCATTGTGCATCACATCAATATTGTGTCGAAGTAGTAAATTCTTCTAATAAGGCAACTCCCAGAAAATACTCCGCTTTAACCAATTATGATTTGTACCCTTGTCTGGAATTGAGAAATGCAATCCCATCTCATTATCATATATCTTTGGAAAATCTTAAACGCGCTCGAATATCTCAACACTTGACAATATCGGTGGGGACCCAACGGATACTTGGATGTTTTTTCTAAAGCGCTTTCGATCTTTTCTAAATGTGTGGTTTCTACTTAAAAAGCAACGATGGAAATCAAACCATGTATGTTTACTACCATTTTTCAAATAAAATGACGTCGTCATTTCAATGCACAAGGGGCATGATAAACGACCAGCTGTACTCCAACCGGAAAGCATCCTATATGCAGGAAAATCACTAATGGTCTACAATAAAGAAGCAAACATTTTGAAGTTTGTTTTTGTTGATACATCATACGTAACCACCCCAGTACCCCACAAAAAAATTAATTTATCAATCAGCGGTTGTAAATACACATCAATTCCCTGCTTAGGATCCCTAGAACCTAGAATGATTAATGTAAGGAACATATAAGGTGTTTTCATGCACATCCATGGCGGTAAATTATATGGCATTAAAGTAACTGGCCAGCAAGAGTAATTCATTCCAAAATGCTTAAATGGTGCAAAACCATCCGTGCAAAGTCCAAGTCTAACGTTACGTGTCTCTTTAGCAAAATCGGGATAAGTTCGATCAAGGTGCTTCCAGGCTTTTCCATCCGATGGATGAGATAAAAAACCATATTCTGGATTTTGAAGAGCATGCCATCTCATGTGAGCCACAGTTGCTTTCGATGCATACAATCTTTGTAATCTAGGGATGAGCGGAAGATAACGAAGTTTGGTAAACGAAACATTTTTTTCCCATATTTCTCCTTGATTGGTATCTTGTAGTAGAGCATATTTTACAATGATTCAATTCTTTGTCATCTTTCCAATATATCATACACCCATTTCTACAAGTGTCGATTTGCTCATATGGTAAACCAAAAGAAGATATTAGTTTTTTAATCTTAGTAAAACTTTAAGCCAAAAAATTATCAAGGGGTAGCATTTCTTTGCATGCCTGAGAATAATCATCTAAACAATTTTCTGAATTATTATTCTTGGATTTAATAGAAATAAACCAAGCAGTGGCAAATAACTCTGTATGAGTTGTGCAGCCTTCCCATAATGGTCTATTCACAGATTTTAGCATGTCAAAGAACTTTTTAGCCTCTTCGTTAGGAATTTCTTCCATTACGGACCCTATAGTTTCTTGTAAATGACGAGCGCCATCATAAATCATCTCCTCCATTTGATTTCCTGGAATATAAGAATCCGTAGAATTACCCGACCTTAAAGAATGGTCTGAAGCCACAATACCACAAGGAATTCTATGTAGGATCACCGGTGGAATAACTTCTCCATGACACTTCCAAACATAGTAATTTGGAGCAAATCCTCGTTCATACAAATGCATCTTAACATCATCACCGTTCAAAATTTTTAGGTGTTACATTTTAGACAAGGAGAGTGAATTGGATCATTCGCCTTACCTCTAGTAACAATACTTATAAATGCATCAATTCCATCAAGATTAGTTTTTGATGTTCCACCCCTAGTATTTTTTCGTGTATACATCCAAGTAATCTATATGATAATTCATTCCTACAATAATTGGTTTACTGTAAATATATTCAAACATAAAATCAGTCTTCCGTTGGTGAAGCTATAATCAATAAGAGGTTATTTTATCTTTCAACTCAACAGAAATAAAATTATCCACTCAGCATCAAGTTAAAACAGCCATAAACAACCTATATCACATATAAAAATTGCTACTGTTATAAGAGAATTTTTTTTGACTCATATACTTTAACTATTAGGATAAGACAGCCAAAGCGAATAAGAAAAGTGATTGCTCAGTGGATTCAACGGCCATAGGGACTTAAATCGCAAATTTCCCAAACAACAACAGGCAATTGAATGACAAAATGGAATTTTAATGATAATACAAGTACCTATTCTGATTAGACTTCAACGGTGAGAACTTCTTAATGAGAATTTCGTTGATGATATTTTGGAGCCTGTAACGTTGAAAATTTGGGAATTGGAGGCTTGAAAATTAGGTTTCAAGAGCAGACGTCTCGAAGAGCCGAGGGTAAGAAGCGCGCGAATGTTATCAATTTTTTAGGAAGGCGCGAATATTATCTATTTTGCCGCCGTTGGATAGTGTGGTATGCATATTTATCTGCTGTTACGTTGTAAACTGGGACCGCCGTGTATGAGTTATATCCTATTTTGACATACATGCCATGAAAATTTTCATATAATTCTTTTTTTTTTTGTATACACATCCATCACAAAAACATGACACATTGATTTATGATAGATGTTTTCGATAATTTTTAAAATATAATTTTATAGATTGTTCAGAAAAATTCATCATAGCAAATTTGTCACAGATGTGTGTTGAATTTTGTATTCGTAATAACTAATACATCTCTCTAATTTCCTTAGAAAAAAGAAAAATTACAAAATTGTGATAAATTTGTGATGGATTTCTTTTGATTTATCTACTTTTATTAAAAAAAAAAGTTAATTGTATATTACATCGCAGATCCATAATAAATCTATGTAGAAATTACTAAGGTGTTATGACTTCTTATGGCAACAATATTTTACTTAATTTTAACATAAAATTTAGTGACTTTTCAGTCATCAATGACAATTCCATAGCTGATTTGTGATGGATTTTTCACGATCAGTGACAAATAGCATTTGACATCAAATTTCCTTTTTTTTAAAGGCAAAATTTAGCAATGATTTCCATATCCGTGACAATTTCATGACTAATTTTTCCTTCAAAAAAATTTCATGACTAATTTACCATGGATTTGTTAGAGATTCATGTTATATCACAAAAAATATGTTGGTCAACAGAAAAATATATTTGACAAAAAACTTTAAAAAACAACTCAGATCCATCTCAAATCCGACACAATTTTTCTATGAATTTTTCCATCACAAAAGTTGTATCACTATAACAGCATTTTCTAGTAGTGTAAACGAGGACAACCGTTGTTTCTGGGGAGGGATGACTTTTACGAAATCTATCTCCTCCCGTAACCACTCAAATGGCTTCCCCCAAAAATTGCCGATGTTGGCCATAATATGAATCCGTCCGTCGCTCCATCGCGTAGATCGCCGCCACCGGTGTCACCCTCCTCGAATCAACTCACCCCTATACTTTTACCATTGACGACCGCCATCCTGTAGCGCTGCTTCTTCCTCTTGTTCCTTGCATAGATCGAACCCCTTTACCACCGACTATAGCCTTCAATGGTGCTGGGAATTTCAAGTCCGAACCTGTATCATCCTTGAAGAGTTGACCACCGTGCACCTGAACCTAGCAGCTCCATCTCACACGCTCGTTTCCAACAATCGCCAATGGTCAGGCCATCCTTCACCGCTGCTCACTTTTCTGCTCCTCCGTCATCGCCAAAGGTAAGTATACCTTACTATTGGATTTATTTCAAGTATTTCAACATCGTAATTAACTAAGTACGATCTATGGCGTTGGTTGCTGTTGGGCGTAATTCAGTAAGTTTCATTCTTGATTGTTGGAAGAAGAAGTGCATATGTTTTGACCTTGAACTACATGCTCCGGCCCTATTGAATTTGCGGTTGCACGCATTGTTGTCCCCCTTATATTTTGATAACTTAAACCTAAACATACTTAAAGTTTTGTTGAGTTTCCATACTGATTATTGCATGCAAAGCAGTCTAGACATGTCATGCTGCATAGTTATATATATGTATGAACTAAATGGGCATTGGGTTTCCACATGCGAAAAATTCACTTTTTATAGCATCAGTTAAATTAGTCTTTAAGTAAATCCCAATGTTGCCTAAGGAATTTATACCTTAGCGCTCCAGGCCTTGGAGTGAGATTTAAGGATTTGATGGTCTGAATATATATAAGTAATTGAAAAAGCATTTTTTTTTACTATGCTTACCTAAACATATCTATATCTGTATAATGGTCCTACACGCCTAACTAAATTGCCATAATTGTGGATGCAATACAACTTTGAAGTATATTGAATTCAATAACTCAATGTCTGTCCAATCATACTCTATGGTTTTGTGAATCGGGATCATGCCTTACTGCCTTGTCTTTTTTCATAATTGTTGTCTTTATATTTGCTATAGCGCTTACGTTTTTGACAGTCACAATTTTGCATGCATGTTTCCACATGTTGGGTTATAAAAGTTTTGATATTGGTATTTGAACAGAACAAAGAATTTCTTTTATTGATTTTGTGATAACAACTTTCGAATTGAAAAAGATACAGAAAAGAATGAATATGCCTTGGTATATATAGGCAATATATACAAACTAAGAATAAACAGTTATTTGGGCTAAGAAAGATATATTGGGCTTTGTGCCCTGTATTGGGCTTCGGTTGTATTGGGCTTCGACTGTTCAGAAGTTAATATATTATCTGTGTTGAGATATTCAGCCGACACTCTCATTTCTCTTTTACCCCCCTTCAAATCGATATTAGGGTTTCCTCTCTTAAGCTCTTTTAAGTGGCGATTCGTCAAATCGCTGGTTCCAATCTTCTTCTTCACAATTATGATTTCTTCCTTTGTCTTGTCTTCACCTAGCTTGCCTTGATTTTGTTTAAATCTCTGAAATTGCTCTTCGATCGAACTGATTTCGGTTGTTTTGTTGATGACAGGGTTCATCGATGCAGTGTTTCTGCTGCTTTTGCTTGTGTCTGAAGGATGGGCCTTGATAAGCTTTGAGTCATCATTACAGTGAGTAATTTTAGCAACCTTCAGTTCATCTCGAAATTTTGTAAAGTTCTGAAAGGATAGTGCTTTTGTTAGAGCATCAGCACGTTGGTAAGTTGAAGGTACATGTCTGACCTCTAGATTTCCTTTAATAACTTGTTCCCTGACAAAGTGTTGGTCTATTTCGATATGCTTTGTTCTTGAATGTAATACTGGATTCGATGACATATACACAACACTCTGATTGTCACACCATAATATCGATTTGCCTATTTTGATATTTAACTCTGACAGTAGTGATGTAATCCACATTATTTCTGATGTTGCGTTTGCCACACTTTTGTATTCTTCTTCAGCACTAGATCTGGATATAGTTTTTTGTTTCTTTGAGCACCATGACACAATGTTAGTTCCCATGAAAATGCAGTATCCTGTTGTAGATTTTCTGTCACCAGGGTCTGATGCCCAGTCTGCATCTGCATAACCTGTAATGTTATAATTGTTGCTTGCTTTTATTTGTAATCCATAGTCCATAGTAGCTTTCAGGTATCTTAAGATCCTCTTCACTGCTTTCCAGTGATTATCCAATGGTGCCTGCATAAATTGACAAACTTTATTAACACTAAACACAATATCTGGTCTAGTGATAGTTGCGTACTGTAGAGCACCAACTACACTTCTGTATTGTTTAATGTTGTGTATGAGTTCTCCCCTGTGTTTTGAAAAGTGCTGGCTGCTTATCATAGGTGTAGGCATTCCTTTTGCATTGCTCATTTGAGTCTTTTCAAGTAGTTCAGCTATGTATTTCCTTTGTGATAGAATGACTTCTGTGGATGATTTCCTTATGATCTCTATTCCTAAGAAGTAGTTTAGCTCCCCAAGATCTTTGACTGAAAATTCCTTGTCCAGTTTCTTGAAAATTAAGTTAATTTCATCAATGTTATCACCTGTTACAATAAGGTCATCCACATATATTAAAATATGTATTGTAGAGTGTTGACTAGCTTTTATGAATAATGAGTTATCTGATTTGGCAGATTGAAAACTCGTTGAGAACAATGTGCTTTTCAATCTGTCAAACCATACTCGTGGGGCCTGCTTTAGTCCATATATAGCCTTATTCAGCTTGCAAACATATTCAGAATTTTTACAGTAACCCTGTGGTTGAGTCATATACACATCCTCCTTGAGTATACCATTGAAAAATGCATTATTAACGTCAAGTTGTCTTAGTGACCATCCTTTATTTATAACAATACTGAGGATAATTCTGATTGTAGATGATTTAACTACAGGAGAAAATGTTTCTTTGTAGTCAAAGCCTTGTTTTTGTGTATATCCCTTTGCAACCAATCTGGCCTTGTATCTATTTATGCTTCCATCAGAATTCCTTTTGATTCTGTATGTCCATTTACATCCAATTATATTTTTGTCCTTTGGTGGCTTTACTAAGCTCCAGGTTCTATTTTGCATAAGTGCTTGATATTCTTCATTCATAGCTGCTTTCCACCTGCTATCAGTTTTTTCTTGATCATAACTTGTTGGTTCTTCAAGTAGTGTAACAGCTGTGAAGAGTTTGGGTTGAAATATTCCACTCTTTGCTCTTGTTATCATTGGATGTAATGATGTTCCTTGAGGTATATAAACAGGTTGTTCTTCTTGATTCTGACTTTGATCATTTTCTTCTGCTTCATCAGTGTTTTGTTCTGCACTAACACTGCTATTATCATCACTTCTTGTAGGTGTTCCTCTGTTGTAGTCTGAATACTGATCAGTATCATAATTTGATGGTGCTGATTTGTCATGACTACACATTGATTCACCTGCACTTATTATTTCAGAATATACAGGTATAGATGGTATGGATACACTTGTGTCATATACCTTGTTTGTAGTTTTTATACTCTCAGACTCATATGGAAAAAATTTCTCATTAAATACAACATGCCTACTTATAAAAACTTTTCCATTTTCATCCAAACACTTATACCCCTTTTGGTTTTGAGAATAACCTATAAAAGTACATGGTCTAGATCTAAATTCTAATTAGTGTTTATTATAAGGTCTGGTGTATGGATAGCATAGACACCCAAAAGTTTTCAGATAGTTGTAGTCTGGTTTGACATTCATCAATTTCTGATATGGATTTTTTCCTTTGAGAACTTTAGTAGGTAGTCTATTTATCAAATAAACAGCTGTATTGAATGATTCTGGCCAAAATTTTAGAGGCATTTTAGTATTGGCCAGTAATGTCAAACCTGTTTCTACAACATGTCTATGCTTTCTTTCAACAAGACCATTTTGCTCAGATGTGTAAGGACAGGTGATTCTATGAACTATACCTCTTTTTGAAAAATAATCTTTTAGAGGTTTATACTCAGTTCCACCATCAGACTGAAATATTTTCACATGTGAGTTAGTTTGTTTCTCTACTTGAGTTATGAAATGTATAACTATCTCACATGTTTCAGATTTGGATTTCATAAAATAGATCCATGTATATCTACTAAATGCATCTACAAATGCTATATAATATTTGTATCCATAATCTGATGTGATTGGTGCAGGACCCCATAGATCTGTGGCTATCAAGTTCAGGGGTTCTGTGTATTCAGATTCAGAGCCATTAAAAGGTAATTTATGACTCTTGCCTAACTGATAGTATTTGCAAACATGGATTGAGTTACTTCTATCAAACTTAACATTGTTCTCAACAAGAATTTGTTTTACTATATCATAACTTGGATGACCAAGTTTATTATGCCATACATCCAAAACACTGTACTGTGCCTTATCACTTATTTCACTGTGATTACACTGCACATTCTTCTTTATATCACCATTGTAGTGATTCATAGTGAACTTGTACAGCCCCTTTGATTCATTGCCCTACAACAAAACATTCTTAGTAAGTATGTCCCTGATTAGTCAATATTTTGGATGAAACTCAAAATATACCTGATTATCATTTGCAAACTGAGATACACTTAGAAGATTTTTCTTAATATCAGGAAATCTTAATAAGTTTTTCAAGATTAACTGTTTATTACCATAGATGTAACCACTACCAGTATGAGTGATAGAAATTGACTCACCATTCCCCATGTTAACTGATTTATTACCTTTGTACTCCCTGCATCCAGTGTTCAGATTCTCCAGTTTGTTGGTTAGGTGATTTGTAGCTCCTAAGTCTGGGTACCAACTTTCATCATTTATGTTATCAATCCCTGCAATGTCTGACTGTCCACTGTTATCATTTTGAGTTCCTTGTTCTGATTGAACATTTGCCACATTCACATTAGGATTTCTTTGAATTGAGGCAGTCTGGTTTGGGGTGTAGTTTTGATTGAACCTAAAGTAACATTTGAGTGCTGTATGACCAACTCTCTCACAGATCTGACACTTTGGCCTGTTTCCAGTGTTGTTGCCTCTGCCTCTACCTCTTGAACGACCACTGAAACCACCTCTTTGCACTTGGTTGTTGTTTCTTGTTTCTTTGCCTTTAAAACTGTTGGCATAGTTAATTGATAAATCTGATTCTTGTGGTTTCTTGCTTTCTAATCTTGCCTCATGTGCCAAGAGTATTGAATGCACTTCTTCTATTGGAGGAGTTGTTCTTTGAGAGGAGATGATTGCCTCTACGGCTTCATATTCATTTCCTAACCCATGTAGAATGGTTAGAACATGTTCAGATTCAGGGACCCTTTGTCCAGCAGCTTCTAATTTGTCACATATGCTTTTGATCTTTGCAAGGTACTCTCTCATATTACTACTGTCTTTCTTTGAATTGTGTAACAACCTTCTGTAGTGCATGATTTTTGCTGATGATTGTGAGATGAAATTCTTTTCTATGTTGTTCCATATCTCATTTTCTGAGTTACATCCTACAACTTGAGATAGGAGATTGTTGCTTATAGATGATAGCAACCATGCACTTATCAACCTGTCTTGTCTGTGGTACTTTGTATATTCTTCATTTGTTACAAACCTATTCTCTTGATCAGTTATTAGTTTTGCTGTAATTTGCAGGGTACCATACAAGTGTCCTTCTAGGCCATATCCTTCAATTGCAGTTTGTACTTGAAACTTCCACAGTAGATAGTTGTTTTCATCGAGTTTGGTTGTGATGAGTTGGTTTTGTGGGCTTATCACAGTCTTCACCAGTTGATCAACTGCTGTTGGTGGTGGCAATGGAGGATTTGATGATCCAGTTGATCCATGAACTGAACCTTGAGCAGGAGTGGTTTCCATAATGATGAACTGACGGTTTTTTAAAAAAAATCAAGAGCAGTAAAGATTCAAAGACTGAATGCTTCCTTGATGCCGTAGCCTTTGAATGAGACTCAGGTATGTTGCAATCAGTTGTCTATGAAATGATGGCAGCTGTCTGATGACTGACTCTGATAAGGCACTTTCTTGAGTTGCTTTCTTGGTTTTCTTGGCAACAGGAGATTTTCTTTACTTTGATTTCTTGACTGTTTAGGCTAGAGTAGTTGAATTTGATGCAGCCAACTATGTGTTGGCGAGGCACAAATCTGATCTGAAGGCCAACTCTCAAAGGATGAGTTTTGATACTCAGATGAGAGGATTAACCCAAATGATGATAATACTCTGATGGGTTAAACTATCTTTTCTATACGCAAAGATTTGATTTCAATTGATTGCTGTAAAGCTTTCTTGCTCTGATACCATATAAAAGTTTTGATATTGGTATTTGAACAGAACAAAGAATTTCTTTTATTGATTTTGTGATAACAACTTTCGAATTGAAAAAGATACAGAAAAGAATGAATATGCCTTGGTATATATAGGCAATATATACAAACTAAGAATAAACAGTTATTTGGGCTAAGAAAGATATATTGGGCTTTGTGCCTTGTATTGGGCTTCAGTTGTATTGGGCTTCGACTGTTCAGAAGTTAATATATTATCTGTGTTGAGATATTCAGCCGACACTCTCATTTCTCTTTTATGGGTCCTTTTGAATTTCCATTCTTACTTTTGAGGATGAAATGAAAAGTCTTTGGCGTGTGTTTTATGTTTAGACTTAGTGCATGCCATGATAAAGCTAAGTTATTTCACCCGTTCAAACATTGTATCTATATTTGTTTACACACCCATTCCCTTTATGCCGCATTCCATCGGTAAAACCATTGGTTTGTTTTCATCCATGCATAATAATGTAAATGGGTCATTAATGCAAAGTACCACTAACCATGTACAATCTTCAATGGAAAGAGATCGGTAGTCTGTAGCTCAAAATGAAGTAAGAAAATGACACTATTTTTAGATTCAAGAATCAACTTAGATATGTAAATACTTGTAAATGCTTGTTAGCTTACGGCTGCATTAGAGATGTCTGCAAAATCATAATAAAAATATGCCAGTCAGCATTATGCCCAGAATTTCATTGGAGGATAACATGGGTAATAGTTATTTTGGGGAAAATCGTTGCATAATTGTTTTGATTAAGTGTTTTGTTATCCTGGTGATTAAATGCAAGCATAAAGAGTCTTAGCGTGACCATAATTATCTATATACATATACAGTATATGTGTGCCAACATTTGAAAGAATTTCTTACATATTTTATTTGCCATTTGTAGTGCCGTAACAATTTCTGGTGCCTGTTCCTTGATATCGGTTCATTGCTCATGCATGCAGTCATTGGCATGCTTCTTTCTTCCGTTATACTCCATGTTAGTTTGGTAGCTTCATGGTTAACATACTCTAATTATTTAATATATGTTGTTAGGTTTAAACTAATTATATTTTTGTGTTTATTGAAGTGGCTAACTTGAAATAAGTTTAATCCTGACCCGAGTGTTTTGTGTTTTTGCATGGATTGCTCCGGTCAGGCACCAATTGTTACCGATGTAAAGATTTTAGCTCTAAAGAGGAGCGATACGAGAAGACTTATGTACGCGCAAAGCTCGACAATAACTGTAAATTTTGTTTAAAAGAAATTTATGTATTAATTTATATTTCTCCGTTATGCAAACATTTGTAAAACTCTGATTTTATTATAAAATGTAGTCCATTGTAAATATCGTGTATAGTGATTCTGTGTTATTCCATTTTAAAACCCTATAAGCCGATAACAATCTGTCGTTTTGAATGCTTCGAGTTGGTTTAGTTACCGACTTGGGGCGGTCAAAATGGCGAGTTGTTACAGTTTCCAACACATGTAGGTAGCCATCTGAAACCATTAAGAATAATATACCCAAAAGTCGTCGCGAACCGTCATAAAACCTACAATTTTTTTTTTTTGAATTTCTACTTCAATATTACTTTCTAGCCACATTTCTTAAACAAACAATATTCCACCATCAATATGTCACACCCAGTATACAATATTTCAACCAGATATCAAAAATCAAACTAAACACAATTCACCAAACCAAATAATAGATTAAATCAAGTCTGTTGGAATTTAGTGTGAATTATTAAAATATTTGAATAAGTGTATGTGTGGCTCCTTAATGTGAATAGTCCCACATCATGGGATTATATGAAAGAAGCAAGTATTTATACTTGTTTCTAAGAAGCTTTGATGGGGCCTTGGGGCTCCCAATACATGCTTTGTTGTGAGGAGAGAGCCCATGCATCATGACCACCACACGCGCGACCGACCGACCGACTCGACTCGACCCGACCCGGCCCGGCCCGGCACGACTCGGTTCGGTTCGGTTCGGTATTGGGCTTTGGGCCTTGGCTATGTGGTGTAGACACTTATATTTTTGGTCCAGAAAACACTGCATTTTTCGAACCTGTTTTTTTTAAAATCCGGATATTTCTGAACCGACTTTAATATGAAGCGGTAAAAACCACTGACCAGTATTTTCGAATAACCTAATCCTCTTCTATATATTATCATCAGATCAGACGAGATCCATATAGAAAAAATTCTGCTTTTCTCTTCCTCCGCCATTAAAAATATTCTTAAGAAATTTTCGAGCAGTTAAAAATCAGAAAGTGCAAATCTGCACTGGTTTGTTTGTGCAAAGCAAATCAGTTATTAATTTCGGAGAGGCTGTTTTATCCTAGAGGCGGCGGCGAAAGTACGAACTGGTTTTGCACCACCGGCCAGATCGCCGAATCGTCTTCAAGAAAGCGACAGAGTACGTGACTCACCCATTTGTTTCCCATCAAATTGAAGACGATTAGAAACAATGGCTTCGACAACAACCATAGATGATGCTGCTCCTTCCTCTGCATTCCAGATTCCTTTGGTGACTGCTGCCCCGTTTCGTTTCGAGGGTCTGCACTTCAAACGATGGCGTCAGAAAATGGAGTTCTACCTGACGATGAGAAAGGTGGCTACTGCTCTGACCACCGACAAACCACAGCTGCCAGACAAGCCTGATGGAGCTGATGAAGCGCAGATGACATCCTGGACTGAACAATCAAAGCAGTTGCAGAGCTGGACTGAACAGGATTATCTGTGCAAGAATTTTATTCGGAACGGATTGAGCGATGATCTGTATGATTACTACAACTCAGAAGACAAGACAGCGAAGCAGATCTGTGAAGCGCTGCAGAAGAAATACGATACAGAGGAGGCAGGGGCGAAGAAGTATGCTGTGAGACGCTATCTGAAGTACCAGATGACAGACGATAGGTCAGTAGAGATGCAGTCTCATGAGCTGCAGAAAATAGCTCATGAGATCATCTCCGAAGGTATGGTTTTAGGTGAACAGTTTCAAATTGCTGTTATTATTGACAAACTGCCCCCAGGTTGGAAAGACTTTAAAATTTTCTTACGGCATAAGACTAAGGAATTTTCCTTAGAGAGTTTGATCACTCGGCTTCGCATTGAGGAGGCAGCACGCAAACAGGACCAGAAAGAGGAAGTGTTGTTTGTTTCAAACAACAACACTAAAAAGACCAAACCCGCAGTTCTGAAACCAAATCAGAAGTCTTTCAAGAATCAGAATAGACGCAACAAACAGAATGGGAATTCGTAAGGAAACCCAAAAGGACAGCAAAAACCAACCCAAAAGAATGACTCTGGACAGTTGTTTCTATGTTACAACTGTGGAAAACCAGGTCATATGGCACGAAAGTGCCGGAACAAGCCTAGCTCTGTACCACAGGCTAACTTGACTGAAGAGGAGCCTCTTATGGCTATGATTACTGAGATTCACCTTGTTGGTGGATCAGAGGGTTGGTGGGTAGACACTGGTGCTTCTCGCCATGTCTGCTATGATCGTGCTATGTTCTCCACATACACGGCTGCTGAAGATCAAAAAGTGTTGCTGGGAGATTCTCACACCACTAAAGTTGCAGGGGTTGGAAACGTGGAGATCAAGTTTACCTCTGGAAAGACTGTGATCCTCAAAGATGTTTTGCATACTCCAGAGATGAGGAAGAATCTGGTTTCTGGCTATCTCCTTAATAAGGCAGGGTTTACTCAATTTATTGGGGCTGACTTGTATACCATTGTGTATAAGGGAAACTTTGTAGGAAAGGGTTATGCTTGTGAGGGAATGTTCAAATTAAATGTTGAATCTAATAAAGTGAATAATTCTGCTTATATGTTGTGTGATTTTAATATTTGGCATTCTAGATTATGTTATGTTAATAAGCGAATAATTCATAACATGAGCACTCTAGATATGATACCTAAGATAGCAGAATCTGAATCTGATAAATGTGAATTCTGTACACAAGCAAAAATCACAAAGAAACCTCACAAGTCTGTTGATAGAGAAACTGAACCCTTAGACTTGATTCATTCTGATATATGTGAACTTGATGGTACTTTAACTAGACATGGACATCGCTATTTTATCACTTTTATCGATGATTGTTCTGATTTCACATATGTATATCTTATGAAAAATGAAAATGATGCTTTTGAAATGTTTAAAACATTCAAAACTGAAATTGAGAATCAAGTAAATAGAAAAATTAAGAGACTTCGTAGTGATAGAGGAACAGAATATGAATCTAATTCAATTCTGGACTTCTATAAATTACACGGTATTGTACATGAGAGAACTGCACCCTATTCACTTGAAATGAACGGTGAAGCTAAAAGAAAAAATAGGACTTTTACCGAATTAGTAGTGGCCATCCTACTAAATTATGGTGCAGCAAAACATTGGTGGGGGGATATTTTATTGACTGTATGCTATGTTCTGAATAGAATCCCCAAATCTAAGAATAAAATTTCACCTTATGAAATTTTAAAGAATCATAAACCCAATGTCTCGTACTTTAGAACTTGGGGTTGTTTATCATATGTTCGCATTCCAGACCCTAAGAGAATAAAATTGGCAAGTAGAGCATATGAATGTGCATTTATAGGCCATGCTATTAATAGCAAAGCATACAGATTTTATGATCTAAATGCACATAATATAATTGAATCAAATGATGCCGATTTTTATGAAACTAAATTTCCTTTTAAATTAAGGAATAGTGGGGGCACATCAAGTACGCCTATTAGAACAGAACTTGATAAAAGTTCTGAAGTTGAACCTAAAAGAAGTAAAAGAGCAAGAACCGTAAAAGATTTTGGTTCGGATTTTAGCTCTTTTACTATAGAGGAGGATCCCTTAAACCTCCAAGAGGCCTTATCTTCAATAGATGCCGATTTCTGGTGAGAGGCTATAAATGATGAGATGGATTCTCTTGAATCCAATAAGACTTGGCATTTGACAGATTTACCCCCTGGTTGTAAATCTATAGGCTGTAAATGGGTACTTAAAAAGAAACTAAAACCTGATGGTACTATAGATAAATACAAAGCAAGACTAGTAGCTAAAGGTTTTAGACAAAAAGAAAATATAGACTTCTTCGATACTTTTTCACCTGTAACTAGAATAACATCCATTCGGGTATTAATCTCACTTGCTTCCATTCATAATTTACTAATACACCAAATGGATGTTAAAACTGCCTTTTTGAATGGTGAATTAGACGAAGAAATTTATATGGACCAGCCTGAAGGATTTGTAGTACATGGTCAAGAACATAAAGTATGCAAATTGGATAAATCATTATATGGTTTAAGACAAGCACCTAAGCAATGGCATGAAAAATTTGATAACTTAATCATTTCAAATGGTTTTAAAGTTAATGAAAGTGACAAATGCATTTATTACAAATATGAGAATGACATTTGCACTATTATATGCCTTTATGTAGATGACCTACTCATCTTTGGGTCAAACATTCATGCCATAAACTCAGTCAAATCCTTATTAAGTGCCAATTTTGATATGAAAGATCTAGGTGAGGCAAGTGTAATCCTTGGTATTAAAATTACTAGGTCAGAAAAGGGAATTTCTTTGGATCAGTCTCATTACATTGAGAAGATACTAAAGAAATATAATTACTTTGACTGTAAACCTGCATGTACACCATACGATCCAAGTGTAAAGTTATTTAAGAACACTGGTGAAGGTGTAAGACAGTCTGATTATGCGAGCATCATTGGCAGCCTTCGGTATGCCACTGATTGTACTAGACCCGACATTGCCTATGTCGTGGGATTATTGTGCAGGTTTACCAGTAGACCTAGTATAGAGCACTGGCAAGCTATTGAAAGGGTCATGAGATACCTTACACGAACTATGAACCTTGGATTACATTATGAAAAGTTTCCAGCTGTACTTGAAGGATATTCAGATGCAGACTGGAATACTTTATCTGATGATTCTAAAGCGACCAGTGGCTATATATTTAGCATCGCTGGAGGAGCTGTTTCTTGGAAATCCAAGAAACAGACTATTTTGGCTCAGTCTACTATGGAGTCTGAGATGATAGCACTAGCAACTGCTAGTGAAGAAGCAGAGTATTTGAGAAATCTGCTAGCTGAGATTCCCTTATGGGAAAAACTGATACCGGCTGTGCTGATACATTGCAATAGTACCGCGGCTACTGCAAAAGTTCAGAACCGTTATTATAATGGTAAGAGATGACAAATACGTCGTAAGCACAGCACGGTTAGAGAGCTACTTTCTACAGGTACCGTTAGAGTAGATTACGTACGTAGTGAAGAAAATTTGGCAGATCCTTTGACGAAAGGACTGTCAAGAGAGAAAGTCCATAATTTTTCTAAAAGAATGGGACTATTTCCCTTAGATTGTTGAGTCACACACAATGGTAACCCGACCTAAATGACTGGAGATCCCAAGATATAGGTTCAATGGGTAAAAATAAGTTGTGTAGTGATAGAAGTTGAACATGCTATTTAACAAACTAAGAAGCATGTATTCCTGAAGTGATAGAGGATGAGTTAATAGAAACTCTTAATGAGATCTATACTCTATTTGGAGTGGAGTACCTACCTTCAGGAGTACTCTTGATAGACTCACCTATGTGAATGTGGAAATGAGGTCGTTTCCTATGGAGTTTTGGGAAAAACTTCTAGAGCGTTCACTAAACTGGGATAGGCGTGCATGGCCATAAACGCACGGGCTTATTTGATTGCAATATAGAAAAGATTGTGTGTGGTTTGATGTCAGGAATAGAGTTCAAGACTACGTGTCACTCTAGTAAAAACTGAATCTTACTCACTATGCAAAGGTTCAAGTCGGATGACACCTTTGTTTATGCACAGTCTTATGTTTCTTAGAAACTGCTCGATAATATTTTAAAAATTCAAGTGGGGGATTGTTGGAATTTTGTGTGAATTATTAAAATATTTGAATAAGTGTATGAGTGGCTCCTTAATGTGAATAGTCCCACAACATGGGATTATATGAAAGAAGCAAGTATTTATACTTGTTTCTAAGAAGCTTTGATGGGGCCTTGGGGCTCCCAATACATGCTTTGTTGTGAGGAGGGAGCCCATGCATCATGACCACCACACGCGCGCGCGACCGACCAACCGACTCGACTCGGCCCGACCCGGCCCGGCCCGGCTCGGTTCGGTTCGGTTCGGTATTGGGCTTGGGCTTTGGGCCTTGGCTATGTGGTGTAGACACTTATATTTTTGGTCCAGAAAACACTGCATTTTTCGAACCTGTTTTTTTTTTAAATCCGGATATTTCTGAACCGACTTTAATATGAAGCGGTAAAAATTTTGACCAAGTATTTCGCAGATCCTATTTTCCTCCACTGACCAGTATTTTCGAATAACCTAATCCTCTTCTATATATTATCATTAGATCAGACGAGATCCATATAGAAAAAATTCTGCTTTTCTCTTCCTCCGCCATTAAAAATATTCTTAAGAAATTTTCGAGCAGTTAAAAATCAGAAAGTGCAAATCTGCACTGGTTTGTTTGTGCAAAGAAAATCAGTTATTAATTTCGGAGAGGCTGTTTTATCCTAGAGGCGGCGGCGAAAGTACGAACTGGTTTTGCACCACCGGCCAGATCGCCGAATCGTCTTCAAGAAAGCGACAGAGTACGTGACTCAGCCATTTGTTTCCCAACAAAGTCAAACTTCACTAATCAAAGAGCAAACAACTATACAATACATAATTTACATGTCACCAAATCTACCAACATACGACAAACAAAACATCAAGTCATCGAGTATATCATCCACCAATCAAGTCTACCATCACATAATACATACACATAACATCAAATCATCAAGTCTACCATCCAGCAAGTCATAGTAAACAAAAAATAACATACCTATCAAAGTAGTCAATCGCCTTCAGAACCATTAGAACCTCCCGAGCCAAAAGAGGAAGGGAAGCGGCCACCACATTGCTGCATGTACTCAGCAATACGTTGATCCAGCAGTTGTGTCATCTCTATGGCCCGACGACGGTTCTAATCCTCTAGTTTTGTCACCATAGTCCTCAAATCGTCAATATATGCTAGATCGATACCGGCCCTGGCTGCCAATCTCTCCTCTGACTACCAGCTTGTAATAATTATTTAATGTAGTGAAGTGCAAAAATAGCAAATTTTGATCAAAAATATCATACAACCTTGATTTCTTAAAAATGTGAAATTTATCATGTAAAGGATTAAAAATATTGTTTATGTTGTTTAAAATTATCCTCAACTTGTAAAAATATGTATGAAAATTTATACCAAAGAATTTAATATACTTGTTTTTTTTTTTGAAAATTAGTAGACTTTATCAATACCAATTTAATTTCATGTATGCGCCGCCTCAAAATCTTGCAATCCCCCTACTGGGTATCTTGCAAGGAAAAAGAGTACGCATACAAGAAATAATTACATGAGACTTGTAACTCTAAATATTACAACAGACACATCAAAATACAAAGAAATTCGATAATTAGAATCCGGCCTTTCTTCTTCTTTACCCTATTCGCCACTAGGCAGCTTAGTCAACCATTGTGATGCAGTTCAACTCCACAGCATGCCAGGATGTCTATAATTCGAGCCGTTCTTGTAGAAGAACTGTAGTGTCCTAAAATTCCGGTACAATTTTAGCAGACCAAATAACACAAGTCCAACCCAAATTACACTGGAAGCCAGAAAACTAATAGAAAGAAAATAAAAGGTATGGATAGATAAGATAGAAACTTAGAATAGAAGAAGAAGAAAATACAACATCAGAGTAGCATGAATCTCACAGCGGAACGAACAACATATAATAGATAACATATCCTTGAAATACAATCAGTATATGTATACAGTAACATTATCAGAGTATAACACTTACAACACAACAGAAATAACTATAGCTATAAAATCCTGAAGCCTCCTGCTCCAAGCTCTCCAAGTATATCTGTAAATTATGACTACTTGACTGCCCGTACAAAGTTGGGCACCCAAGAGTTTAGGGAAAACAAAACAAAATAAACTCTGGGTCAGTCATGGGACTGGTGTGAGTGAAAAATAGTTTAAAATAGTTTGAGCAATAAAACGAACGGAACGGATTTTTCCCTTATAAGAATCCAAAATAGTCTTTATATCAAAATTCTTTTGATATTATGATAGTGTCTATCAACCACAATATAATAATCATCTAGCGGAAATGCTTTCATCTCACGTTCTACATGTATAGTATACAATCAAATCCGCGAGCACTTATTGGATAATGGATTACCAACCATGACAAGGTATGAAACCACCTTCGATAGTGTACCTCTAGAGAGGAATACACTGGGTTCAATAAGAACATCTTGCAACCCGGCCACACATGACCGACCACTCATTTCTCTTGAGTGCATCAAATGTATATCACCAACGGTTGGGATCAGCAACGAATGAAATGAATATCTCTAGATAGGTGATAATACACCCTACTTGGCAGTGAACCACTTAGCCTGCTGCCTGCCTCATTTTCGTCATTTCCCAGTTGTGAGGCTAGAGGCCACGCTTATCTCTGACAGATCACACATTTATTCACTTTGAATGTCACATCGTTATAGCCGCCAAATCACAAATTGATTTCCCCAAAAATACAACGGGGATACAACTAAGAGAAACGAATTCCTCCGCCACCAAACGTACATACGTTTGAAGAGATCAACTTACGAGATCCATTAAATATACTCTGTCGGACATTCTTCCATACAGATTGTCCTTGGACTGGACAAACCAAAGGCACTATTCTGTAAACAGGACAGTCCTTGCATAACTCCATATTCAATTATCTTCATCATATTTGATCGCAACGCTAACACCCATACAGAGTGGTTTTCAGATAATGAATCTGATCCAGGTCTCTCCGTATTGACAATGGAATAATGGTCAAAAACTTTGATAGTCGGTAAGTTAACTATCAAAGAAAAACACATGTGCAAACAACAATCTTATTTCCAATTGGAATTTCTATTGATCAACCATCATATATATATATATATTTCCTTATTTTCTATATTCAGAAAATATATGTTATGAACTTTGGAAAACATTCCCATTGCTTATTTACTTATCATTATTCTGCCACATCTATCAGTCTCTGACTGTAAACTAATATGAGAACAATTCCCTGAGTATCAATCCCGAAGGTCAAAACCAACATCAGATAGACACTTAGAAAACCATTCAACTTAACTAATCTCTAGTCAGTTTCTAATTTAGCTTAACTCCATTTCTTAATTCCTTATAAATAAAACATTCCATTTTCTATGTTTAGAAAATATCTCTGATTCTATATTTGGAAAATGTAATAACCGGAAATCTGAGCCAATTTAAAATTTTTTGTTTGGCAATTTTAGTGAATTTTGAATATTTAAAATGGATTATTTTAAATAATAACGACGATAAATTTATTTTAAATAGAATAGAATGTATATATTTATATAGATCGTCGTTGGAAGATAAATATTTTATTTTAAATGTAAAAGGAATTGAAAATGGCGCGGTAGTTCGAAAATTCGATTTCAAAGTTCAAATGAATGTACAGGATTCAAAATAAATCGAATTTTAATGATACCAAAAAATATTTGAATCTATTTGAGAATATCTTTCTATCAAATCCGAAAAATTGAAATTTCATAGCGGGAATGAAAAGTTATGCCCAGTTGAAAATTCAGAATAGTCGCTATGGAATTCTGGCCCTTAAAAATGGAAATTTTGCAAACGACCTCGGTTTTCTATGAAACCACTTTTGTTGGATCTGTGATGTCAAGTTATTGCTAGGTTTCAAAATTCATAATTTTTCGAATCAATATGTGAGCGTGGCGAAAGAAAATGTGTTTTGACAGTTTTAGTCAATTTTGATCGACCAGAAAATGGCCATTTTTCAAACGGTCTCAGAATTCGACGAAATTAGTTTTATTAGGACCATATCGTCAATACGAAGCTAGAAATAATTTTTATGGAATTTTTAGAGTTCGTATGTGTCCCCGGTAAATTGAAATGCACGTTCAAATTCAATATACAGATTTATATTTTAATTTCAATCAAAACTGGTCGAAACAGTCGAATTGGCTAATCGGACATATCCCATTGTGTTCGGAATGGGGGTAATTAGCTAGGGATGACAGTCGATGGGTCTCGTTTGGAGGTTGAAATAAAAAGTACCTTTATGGAAATTAAATGAAATTAAATATATATTTTTATAATCCCCCCATACTCTTCAGTTCGAAGTCAACCCCCCCCCCCCCCCCCCGCCTCTCTGGTCATTCATCTCCAAATCGGAAACAAATAAAAAAGAAAAAAACTTTGGCGACAGCCGTCTCGTCCACGACCTCGCCGCCATCACTGACACCCCCTCGCCGTCGCACACCCCCACCAGCCTCCCTCTTCTCTGATAAAGCCGTCCCACATTTCCCCAAACCCCGATGTGCCCTAGGTCGTCGCCCAGCCCTACACCGCCCGTCGCTCCTCTAGACGTCGGGGCCCCCAACACCGCCTCATCCTCGCCACAGCCACCCCTCCTCCTACTCCGATCCAATTCGATCCCAAACCCCCCTTCAACGATTGACTGTAAGTCTTTTTATATTTATTATTTATATGAAATCTGATGTAGATTTTTATTGAAATCAAGTTTAGATCTTTAATGAATGAAAGCTTAGACTTTTAATAGAGGAAAATTTAGATTTTGATTTACATTTTTAGTTGTTTATAAAAAAAATGCGATTTTTAATTGAAAAAGGTATGGTTTTTAACATTGTAAAAGGTTAGATTTTTATAGAAGAAAATACTAGATTTTTACATAGGAAGGTTTGAATTTTTACATAAGGAAAGAGTGAATTTTTATATAATGAAAGGATAGGATTTTTATTTATATTTCTAGCGAATAAAAATATGATTTTTATCATGTAGAGGATATAAAAATATGATTTTTATTACATGAATAATGAGATAAAAATTCGATTTTTATATATATGAAGTGAAGATAAAAATTCGATTTATATATATATGAAGTGAAGATAAAAATTCGTTTTATATATATATGAAGTGAAGATAAAAATTCGATTTATATATATATTAAGTGAAGATAAAAATTCGATTTTTATATATGTAGTGAATACGGGCAACGAAATTGCCAAGAGGTGAGCACGACGAAGATTTCTACGTATGAAGAGTCGTGGCGTTTGATTTAGCTTATTGGTGAGAACTCCTCACTTTTATTTTAATTTCTAGTTGAAATATATACTAGGATGCAGACGATGCTTAGCAGCACCCGACACCCGTCGTCCACAGATCATGGACGACTTGTTTGATTTTATGTGTTGTGAAAATTGATTGTGATGTGTAATGAAATAAAATATATATTCATGTGTTTAAATAAAATATATATATTCATGTGTTGAAATAAAATATATATTCATGTGTTGAAATAAAAAATATATTCCTGTGTTGAAAAAAAAAAAATATTCGTGTGTTGAAATAAAATATATATTCGTGTGTTGAAGTAAAATATATATTCATGTGTTGAAGTAAAATAAATATTCATTTACAAATCGAACGATTTGTTTATGTACGCCGATTTGACTGATATTGATCTGGACGATAAATTTTACACATCGCCCAACTGAACAAATAAAATATGTGTTTGATTGATTGAAACCCCACACGGGTATTGGAATGATATTTGACGTACACTAATCCCGATCGTTTAGTTGTATGTCAATCGATGGGTTGACAGACTGTGTAAGCGTTAATTATTTATATTTAATGCTTATGCAGTTGTGTGGTGCACTATGGATGATGGTTGATGATTTATCGTTGTTATTATATACATGTGTTGTAGGGAATCCATATAATTAACGTTATATGGTAATTGATTGGGCCTCATTCCAATTTGGAAAATAAGGAATATTAAAAGAAAATTCATGTGTTGAATAGGAAAAAATTTCATGTGTTGAATCGAAAGAAAATTCATGTGCTGAATAGAATAAAATATTCATGTGTTGAATAGAATAAAATATTCATGTGTCGAATAAAAATATAAATTCATGTGTTGAAATAAAATATACATTCATGTGTTGAATAGAATAAAATATTCATGTGTCAAATAAAAATATAAATTCATGTGTTGAAATAAAATATATATTCATGTGTTGAAATAAAATATATATTCATGTGTTGAAATAAACTATATATTCATGTGTTGAAGAAAATATTCATTTGTTGAATAGAATAACGAAGTTACTGAAATATATAAAGCCGTGTTGATTAGATATGCGCCATTTTGACGCAAACGATATTTATATCGATTACATTCGTTTTTAGAATGATTATAGAAAAGGAAATAATTTCAAAATATAACGTTTGAAAATATTATCATTTGTATATCGATGATGTGGAATATTCAATTTTGGTTAGAAATTGAATATGAAGTTGAAATCGTTTCGAAAACGAATTTAAAACGATTTAAAAGAAAATCGGCGAAATATATATAATATAAATATTATATGTATTAAATGGCCTGAATAGAACGCACCGCGCTGCGGCAGTTCGCGAATTTCGACCATTGACTTCGAATGGATATTACGGGAGATCCGACCGTCGGATTCTCCTAAAACTGGAATCGTTGGGTTCGTATCGAAAAGGGCTTTCTAACAAATATTAGAGATTTGAAATCTAATGGTTGGATTTGGAATTATGTCCAAATCAAATTTGGAAAAGGTCGTTGTAAGTGCAGTTCGATGGCCGTTGATGGAATTCAACTGTACGGGCCTTGATGAAATTATTAAAAATAGTAATAATTAGTGTAAAATCATAAGAAATGATTAGTGAAGAATTGAGATGAAAAATTCCAATTGTGAAAAGATAAAAATATATTTTTATCGAAATGAACTAGTTTTGAACTAGAATAAATAAATTGGATTTGAAAGGGTTTTAAAAGTAACCAGAAGTTTCAATAATTGAATTGGAATGGAATGTGATTTTGTGTTTATAGTGAACGGTGTTTTAAATGACATTGGTTCTTTAACCCAGTTAAAGACAGGATATGATTTCCCAAGTTAAGCAATCATTAATATTGATTTTTGGGAAGATTAAAATCAAGTGGAGTTTTAATGAATCTTTAATTAGATTGAAATGATCGAGAATGGAGTATCACTAGTTTTGCTCCAGGCGATAGTTAAATCTTTAATTAGATTTGAACGTGAAATGGTAATTGAATTTACCGACAACACCGTGGTGTTAGATATGAAGTATGACCAATTTTACTTCATGGGATGAATAGGTTGGGATTGGGAAATAAAATAAATGATTAATTCGGTGTGGTTCGCTAATCCCGACTAATTTGAATTGATATTCAAAGAAAGATTAAAGAATAAATTTAAAGATTTATCTTTGGTAAAATTAATGGGAACCTTTCCTAAAGTATAAGAATATTTGAATAAAAGAATATTCTGAATTGGAATGAGGCGTATGTTGTGTTTGTGTAACACTTGTTTATTATATACGCGAGTTATTCAGAAAGACCGGGTTTATCCCATTCTGAATAACTGATTCGACGTGGTGTCGAGGATGAAGACGGTGGTTGTAGACCGGAGGTCTTCACATCGTTTAGCTGATTACTGATGATCTTGATTGGGCTGTACACCCAAGAGGAGGGAATCAGTTGCTGATCGTCCAGACGTACTTGGAGATCGATGGATATGTGAGGTACAAGGTGCCTTCGGTTTCGTTCAGACCCAGAACGAACTTGTAAATGGACTGTGTGTCTGACATTGGATTTTATTCTGTGTGATTGATTTCTATTAAATATATATCTGTTTGGCGGCGGAGAATTTTTTCTTTTGCTTAACGCCCTTCTCTAAGACATACGAGCTCAGAGGTTATATATTGATGGATATCAATCGCATAGAGTGAATTGCCTGTGTGGCATGCCTAAGTGGCAAATGATCAAGGCTTTTGTTGAAAAGCAGAGTCATGTGGTTGATGATCAAAACACCTCCTTTGTGGCATAGCTTTGTGTAGCGTTGATTCATGAGCCTCACACCCCGGTTGTGAACCAGAAACGGGAAAGGACGTCAGGGAGAGCATGCGTTTCCTTCTAGCTAGGGTGGTGTCAATGACCTACCAGCCCTGACATTTATATTATTTTCACCTGTGTGGTTGTTGCTGTTGCGAGGCGCCTCGGATATATCGGTGACTGTGTGGAGCCGATGGAGTCATTTGGCTCATTTACGCCCTAAAGGGCGGGGAAACGCAGTGTTCAGGCATTTTAATCCACATCGGTGGACCGGGCCTAACGATCCAAGGGTCAATGCGCTCTGACCCTGAGGCTCGGGCTAAAGAGTCTCAAAGCCGGTGAGGACGATCCCTTGCCTAGGTTCATAGATGGAAACCCAACTTCCAATATGTGACTTTGCGGTATTTGATTGTAAAGCCTAGGATGGCGACATAGTGGTATGGGGCACTTATGTCGTCTATATTGATACTTATGATTGAATTTGTTTTGACACCATACACTTATAGTAATAATAAAACATGAAATTTCACGTATCAAGCATTCTTGGCCATTATAGGGTAAAAACCCTATCCTTCGGCTTGCGTTGCATTGTGTGATGGGACCTGGGTCTTATAATAGCTTCATTTTTCTTTATTTAGCATTGCGCTATTTGTTTTATGCACTGGTATTCTTGGGAGGAAACCTGTTCCGTGTTATACGGCGTGGTCCCTTGATTTACCTAACTTTAAAATAAAGATTAATAACTGTTTTAGTTCTCACACAAGTCACATGACTGACATGGAGTTTATTGTTTTAACCTAAACTCTGGGTGCCCTTATTTTGATACGGGCAGCTAGTAGTTTTGGTTTTGCAGATTAATATTCACAGGATCCTGGTTTACAGCTGGAACGATACTTGGAAAGCTCTGTATCCGTGTATTACTTTTAGTTGTGTTTTGTATTATTTTTCCGCTGCTATGTAATGTATTGTAATCTGTGATATTTTATGATGTGTATTATTTGTTTATACTCTGTATATTCTTGTAATCTGATGAAATTGTTGTAATAAGCAATGAAATGTTCTTCTGTTCGCGTTCTGGTTTGTCGTGTTCTCAAAACAATCAGGGGTTTCGAACTGTCTTGGTCGGTTTAGCAATCAATTCGGATCGAGCGAAATTCCTTTTCGTTACAGAAAACATTTCCAAAACTCATTTATATGGATTTCAAACTAACGTTGTATAAAGCTTCGTTACGACCGCTCCATCCATAAATCGCTTATTACTTAACTGTATTTCTAACTAACTCTCGCCCTCGAACCTCAACTATTTCTTAGTTAAATAAGGAAGTCAATAAAGTTAGGGTATAATTACCTCTCAAACCTTAACTGAACAACATTCTTAACCTTGCAATAGACAAAGCTCACCACTCCAACTTCTACAATCATTTGCTTACGCAAATTCTCGGATTCGGATTATGAATCCACTTTTTTTTTATGAAAACATTTATTATAACGCTAACGATATAAACCCTACTTTTGAAATATCTAACTTAGAAATCTAACTTAAATTCTTATTTTGAATAAATAAGTGTAACACCCCACCTCCGCTAGGGTCACTCACAAAGGAAATGCACTAGGTTTGGTGAAGCATTATCGAGGTAAACATGCACAGAAATATTACAAGACAGAACATATATATAAAACAGCGGAAGTAAAACAAATTTCATTACCTTATAAAATAAGGTCTAAAGCCTTTTACATCAGAATACAACAAAACCTGTCTTTCAATAGTAAAGAAGCATAAAACCATTTCATAAATTATTCCCCAAGTAAAACAGTAATGCATCCATAGCCAAGAAAAGTCCAAGCCATGCGTGATGACCTTCAAGCAGAGGAAGTCCGAACTAGATAACAGTATTTCCTCCCTGAAACCTGGGGGGGGGGGAAACGGAAGACAAAGAGGCGAAACAAAACGGGGTCAGTCATAAAGACTGGTAAGTCCTATCTACTTCCAGTATAAAAACTGGTAAAGGTAACATGACATGCATAAACTGAAAGTAAACATGAGGATGACTACAAGATAGATAAACTAAACCAGGGTAACAGGCTGAACTACTGTAGCAAGGTAAACTAAGATATCATGATAAACTACGGTGTCATGATAAATCAAGGTATCACATCGTCAGGTTTCTATCAAGTATACTATCCTAAGGTATCTATCCTGTATACCATCCCATGGTGTCTATCACGTATACCATCCCAGGGTATTTATCATGTATATTTGCTCTGCACCTCTCGTACTAGTATCCCAACCCGCGTCATGTGTCAACTATGAATGTCCCTTGCCCAATGTCATGTAATGGTCCATGTCAACCTAATATATATAGCACATGTAGGTTTTCCCAACTCGTATGTTTCTTTCCATGTATAAGTTCAGTCCTTTGCCGTAGGCCATACGGGCTTTCCCATGTAAACGTTTTATCCTTGAGGTTATTTTGGACTGCTACACTTGATCTGGTTATGTTTTCTTACCATGAACTATCGCGTGTTCGCTTAGGATTTATGTTACCTAGGACCACTAGGGATTATGCTACCTAATGAACGTTTCCGTGTCTCGGTTTGGGTTCAGCCACCTAGGGCCACTAGGGATTATGCCACCCTTCAACCGCACCCTTTATCCCGCGTATGTATCGTGAGTCATTTTCCATGTCTAGACGCACATGTTCCTCAATGTGCCATCCGAGTTCCGTGCCAGGGCAAATCAAGAAATACGGAACTCGGTCGGGAGCTTTAAGTCGTCTGCTGATGCAGATATCAAGGTCTGTTTTTGTACCCGTGACTATGGTCCTACGTGACCCCTCCCTCAACTACTGAAAGGCAATCCAAGAAAAATCATGTATGAGAACTACATCCCGGCCCCACTATAGCCCCACTTTCCTATGGGCCTACCTCACCCATTACTCGATAGCAAGAACATGGTCTGTTGGGAGTTCTTTGCCTTTCCGTTCGTACACGATTGACTAAAGATGGTAGGTAGTCGGCGACGTGCTATCCAGGGAAAAATCAAGTATCGTCGACTCCACGCTAATCCATCCCAGTCTTTAGGTCGCTCGCATAGCAACCAAGGCATACTCTTGGCTCTTCTTTCGTAGACCTTAACCTCTGTGAGGCCGGGTTTCATGGACCACCTGCCACCTCACAGAGGGATACCAAGAGTACCCTCACGTCCCCCGAAGCTACCGCTTCGTCACCCAGTTTGTTGGAGCCCTTATCCTAGTTGGGTAATTTGCTCCTCCTCGTGTGTTTAAGCGGTGACCTACCATATCGGGTTACTCATCCATTCATAAACTAGTCCCATGTCCTTGGCTAAGAATTATTACTTAGTTATACTTAACTAAGGTTTACCACTTAGCTTCTTTTCCCCGTTACCCTTGATTAACCACGATTTTCTTCCTAGTTCCTCTCACTAGGGTTTTGTCTATTGGGTTAAGTGTTGTTATTCAGGTTCATGACTTAGCTCACCTACGAATCATGTCAAAATTGGCTAAGTATTTAAGTTGAAGGCTTAGCCCTACAAGTTGGTTAAGTATATCAAGAAGCGCATGACTTAACCCTATCAGATTATCGTGTTAGATTGATTAAGCATAAATTATCTAAATCGCATCAGATCATCGAGCCGGATTGGTTAAGTATGGGTTAGCTTAACCTCATCCACTAATCATACTACAAGGGTTAAGTATATTCAAAAGGTCTTATGACCTAACCCTATCAAGTCCACATGTTAGATTGGTTAAGTATAGGTTACCTAACCTCATCAAATCATCATGTATAATTGGTTAATTATAAGTTACTTAACCCCATTAAATTACCATGTTAAGTTGGTTAAGTATTGGTTGCTTAACCTCATTGAATTACCAAGTTTAGATTGGTTAAGTGTTTAACTTAACCCCATCGAATTACCGTGCTTAGATTAGTTAAGTGAAGGTTACTTAACCCCATCTAATTACCGTGTTTAGATTAGTTAAGTCTAAGTTACTTAACCCCACCTAATTACCAAGTCGGATTAGTTAAGTGTAAATCACTTAACCCCATCGAATTTACCGTGTTAGATTAGTTAAGTATGGATTACTTAACCCCATCTAATTACCGTGTTTAGATTAGTCAAGTGTAGGTTACCTAACCCCATCCCCTAATTGTCTTATATGGTTAAGTGTCATTAAGGAACCAAGTCCGGTTTAACTTAATCTACCCGTTCGTGTCATATCGGTTAAGTGTCATTAATCAAAATTACTTAACCTTTTCATGTGGCATTAATTAGATTAATGCACCTCAACCTCTCACATTAGACTTTGTTGTGGTTACTAGTTAAGCCGGGCGGGTCTGGGTAGATTTACACCACAACCTAGTCTAACCTCGGGTTTTAAGTGCTACATGACCAACTACCCACATTGGGTCCTATTGTTTGTAGCCACTAGTTAAGCCGGGCAGGTCCGGGTAGATTTATGCTACAAACTCAACCCAACCTCGAGTTGGTCACTTTCATGTTTGGTCTAGTGTCTTATTACACTTACAACCCACCCATGTCTAGTTCAAGTTCCATGTTTTCCCCACGTGTCATGACCATATTTAAATGTATCATGAATGTCATGTTCTCATGTAAACCCCATGTCAAGTTTTTCATGTCATACGCACGTTTTTCCTAAGCTACCCAAACGTATTCCCAACCTAAGTGGAAGCGAGTCACATAGTAGGGTATTATGCCAACATATTGGCCCCAAACATGCATAGTATCATAAGGGGATTTGGCCACAAACATGCATAGTATCATAAGGGAATTTGGCCACAAGCATGCATAGTGTCATAAGGGAATTTAGCCGCAAACATGCATAGTGTCATAAGGGAATTTGGCCACAAACATGCATAGCATTCTAAGGTAATTTGGCCACAATCATGCATAAGCCCCAAAGTCAAGTCTTTGCCCATGTTTCACAAGTCAAGTGGTTCCCAAAGGTTCGTGCTAACATTTCATAGATAAAGATTCAAACTTGCAAGATATACTAGGTTAAACTTAACATGAATGGCATGATTAAGTCGCTACAACTTAGCCCAAGGTCATAGATCATAGAAAAGGGGCAAATTTAGGTTCACATAAGCTAGCATACATATGTTTCATCGCATTTTATCCCATGTCACATTAGAACCACCGTTAGAATCTACAAGTAGCTAGAACTTACTTAGCGAGGCTTAGGGAAGAATCATGCATCGTCTTGACGAAGAAAGGTGGCTCCTTTGTTGAAGAATCTTCATGAAACTTGCGTAGCAACGTTGATCCCTCCTCGATTTGGTGTAGAAATCTTGCACCTTTTGATTTGAATCCGATTTGAATGCATAAGCCCTTGGAGTTGGAGATGGAGGCCACGATCACTTGGCATTTGGGCAGCACTTCGTGGCATGAGTGATTTGTGAGGGTTTAGGGTAGGCTTAGGGGTCTTTTTATAGAGATTAGGAGTAGTTTAGGCCGTAGGATAAACCCTAGGATAGATCTGAACCACTGAAATTCGTCACAAGCCTCCAAAACCAAGCCAAACCCAGAAGCAGGTGCACCAGGTCGCTGGTTCGACCAGGGGGGTCGGCCCAGGGGTTGACACCCATGTCGACCCCCTGGAGGGGTGTAACGACCCGGATTTTTAGCCGATTTATATTAAATATTTAATATGGTTTTAAATATTAAATTGATAATATAATTGAATTTTTCTATTAATGTTATCGATTTAAAAATTGATTTCGATTTAATATCGAATATATTAAATTATCGTAATACGAAGTATAATTGAAATTGAAGTTGAAAACTGAATCGAAACCATTAGATGACCAATATAAATTCTATTTCAATATATAAACGATAATAATAATAATAATTTATTACAGAGAGATTTATTTGTTTGAATTTAAATTATATTATATTATATTAATTTAATATGGTTATTTTATATATACGTTCAAATTAAATTTCACAATATTTTCGGTCGAGTTCAGAATAGGGTTATTACATTGAAATGTCGGTCGGTACGCTAGAATAGCGGTTCGCGGTTTAAGTAATAGACCCCGATATTATTTTAGTGGATAAGCATCAGATCAAATCGATATCTGTATAAATTAAAGTGAAAATCTCTAGAAATCAAATCGTATTAAATATGCATTGTACTTCACCCTACATCCCTTAATTTCTCGTGTACTCCTGGTCTCCCCTCCTTCTTCTATAAATCGCAACTCCCCCTTCTATTCTGTTTACTTCATTCCTATGCTAAATCAAAATCAAAAGGAATAAATGGAACGCGTGTTCTTCTTTAACTCCACAATTTAAATGGTCGATCTTTTCTTTATATATGTATATAAATAATCATCTGTTGGCTCAAAAGCATTCACTGCCCTTACCAAATCGTCAGTCTCAAGCCAAAAATGGATCGCCCTCATTTCAGAATTCAATCGAACCAAGCTTTCGATTAAATAAAAAGGAATTTGAAAATAGAATTCGCAATCGAAGATTTTAGCATCTTCCCGAAACTCGAGATTGAGCTGAGGCACTTGCGAATCACAAGAGGCGGTTTAGAAATTGGAATCGAGCAACTCGTATTGGGTATGATGCAGATTTGCGGATCGCGACATGTAAGAATGGATCGCGAAGTGAAACTGTACTCAACATAGCAGTGTTGGGGCTCGCGTTGCAAGGGAATGTCATCGTCGGTTATATTAAGCACGATGGTGTCTGGATATCGCGACTGCTACTAGGAAGTTAGGGCATTGTTTTTCAGTGTTCTGATGACGACGGAAGCGCAAGCTGTCGAGTTAAACTGGGGAATCGGATGATAGGTGGTAGCGAGTTTTGGGAGTAGGCGTTAATGATGTTTTCAATCACTATATTCTGTAGTGCACTTGTGGGAGCTGGGAATCGAAACGAGATAATTCAAAGTGTGTGAAGGCAGAAGGGGGCTGTTCTTTGGTGTTCGAACACTGTCCAGTAGATGTTAAGGGTTTTGAGCTGATGTTGAATGAGGAAGTTCTATTGTCGAACTGAATGTTGAGGGAGAACGAGAACCTGATGTTGATGATGAACGGTGGGAAAACATGGGGTTCAGACCTTAGTGTGAATAATGGGAGTTCGTACAGATGTAAGAAATGGTAGGATGCTAGTCCTATAGCATTACTGGATAAATGGTGGAGCGTGTATTAAGGTAATAAAAATTAAATTATTTTAGTTAATAAATTAGTATAGTTTAATTAGTGAAAATAAAATGGAATATCTTGTTCATTTTAGATTTGTTCGAACATCATAAATCGTATTGGACTCATATGGATTAAGGCTTTACGATGGATTCATTTTGAGATCCTCGGAGTAATCAGGATTGGCCAGAATTTAATCTAAATCGAGATATGCAGCAAATAAAGAAAAAAAAAACCACGGTGAGTAAATCTCACTCACCTTTAAAATTATTTTTATTTCATTAAAAATAATTGTCTGTTGCTTGTGTGCATGTTTTATGGTTGTTTTATATATATTAGTTATTTAGGCTATATATATATATTGGGTTGATTGATTGGTTGAATTCCCGCAGTCTCATTAGCGGATGCCCGCAGTTTCATAGCGGATGATTACCCTATACGCCCCACGCTATGATTAGTGGATGACCTTCTATACCGCGATATTCTGCCACGAAGCAGAATGGGTATTATTTATGTGCTAACATCTGTGGATGCAGGGAAAACAGGTTGGAGGAATCCAACTGGATTCCTCAAAAATATATTATCTGTTTGTTTATTTGTTTGCATATATATTGTTATATATGATGTGTTAGAAAAACAAATAATTCGTTGCTTTGTGTGTTTTATCACTGGGCTTAAGTAATGATATCTAAAAATATCGTGAAAAGAGTATTTGAGATTTAAAGGGAAAATTCTATTTTTAAATAGAATTTGAATTTTTAAATGGAAATAAAATATAAACTTGTTTTGAAAAATAAACCAAGGAGTTTCTTTTAAACGAAGTTTATAAACAGTCTTTTATAACGAAGTTATAAATGAAGTAAAAAGAATTATCATTTGATAATTCAGAAATAGAAAACACAAGTGTGAAATAGGATTTTGAAATGAAATTTCAAAATAGAACTTGAAATAGAATTTTTAAATAGAATTTAAATATTAGAAAGAAGTTGAAATATTTGAAATACAAAAGAAATTTCAAATAGGATTTGAAATGGAATTTTTAAATATATAATTCAATTAAAATTTGAGTATAACATTTGAATATAGAATTTGAATAAAGAAATTCCAAAATTGGATTTTTGTATAGAGATTCAAATAGAGTTTGAATAAAAGAAATTTAAAAGAACATTTAAAATAGTAGTATTTGAATAATAGGAATCAAATGGGATTTGAATATTAGAGTTAGAAAAAGAGTTTAACTATTTGAATTTTAAATAGAAAAGAAAAGGGGTTGAATGTTAGAAATTCAAATAGAAGTTCAAATAGAATTTGAATAGACGAGATTAGAATGGAAAATAGAATTTTTATTCAAGGAATTAAAATAAAGTTTGAATTCAAAGGAATTCAAATAAAGAAATTTGAATAGAGTTTTGAATATAGAATTTCAAAATAGAATTTGAAAAATAGAATTTCAAAGAAGAATTTCAAAATAGAATTTGAAATATAGTATTTCAAGGAAGAATTCAAATGTGAAATTTGAATTGAGATTTGAAATAGAAATTCGAGTATTGAATTTGAACATGGAATTGAATATAGAAATTTTAGTAGAAATTTGAATATGAGATTTCAAAATAGAATTTGAAATAAACTTTGGAAATAGGATTTTCAAAGTAGAATTTGAAATAGAATTTCAAATAGGATTTCAAAATAGGGAATCCAAATAGTTTTGAAATGGAATTTGAATTCAAGGGAATTCAAATGAATTTGAATATTAGAAATTCAGATGGTGTTGAAAATGAATTTGAATATTAGAAATTCAAATGGGGTCGGAAATGGAAAATGAAATTTGAATATAAGAGATTCAAATTGAATTCAAATAGGATTTAAATTATGGGATTTGAATATAAAATTCAAATGGGTTTTAAACTATGGGATTTTGAATATAGAATTTAAAAAGAAGTTTGAATATTGAATTTCAATAAAAATTCAAATATAGAAATTGGAATATAGATGTGCAAATGGAATTTGAAACATTTAGAATTTCAAATAGAAATTTAAATGGAGTTTGGATATTTAAATTCAAGTATGAATTTCAAATATAGAAATTCAAAAGGGAGTTGAATTAAAGTGGGAATTCGAATAAAGAAATTTGAAATGGTATTCGAATAAAGGATTTCAAATAGGATTTGAATACAGGATTTAAAACTATGGAATTTGAAATATATATGAATATATATATATTAAATGGAGTTGAATTCATTTTAAGAAGTTTAAAAAGTTTATATTTATAAATATAATTAAAACGAACTCGCCGCAGCGCTGCAGTTCGTAAATTGGCGATTCGAACTTCAATTGAATATACAGAACCCAATTGAAGTCGGATTTCTTTGAAACAAGAAACGTCAGGACCAGTTTGATAATAGTTTTCAAATGAAAGAGAAAAATCTGAATTTCGTCGTATAGATTTTGAGTTATGTCAAAATCAAATTTTCAGAAAAACAGCGCCAGAACCATTATAAAACCATAACGGTTTATTTAATTAAATTAAAGGATTTTAAGCAAATAAAAATCGAAATTTCTATTTAGAAAGATCCAGATGTGAGTTATAAAATATATGTGAACTCCAGTGGAGTAATGAGTTGATTTCTGAAATAGAAATCAGATTTTTGATTTATTGAATAGAGTTAACTAATTCGAATAGAAATTAGTTAATGAGATTTCGAATGAATATTGAGCTGTAAATAAGTGAATTCGATTTGAGAACTTATATTCGAAATCAAAAAGGAAACTGGAATTGAAATCGAAATTCAATTTGGTTATGAACGAGTTAAATATTTTGTTTGAACATGTTATGTTCAACGAAGAAGTGAAATAGGCCAAATGGCCGATTTAAAGAATAAATGGGCGAAGCTGAATTCAAACGATTAGATGTTATTGAATTGAATTGAAAACAGGTGACAGGTGTTAGACAGGTATGGGATGAGGTGTATGAAATTTATAAATGTAATGCTCGACAAAAGGTACATGTTTAATTCATATATGGGTTTTATGCGCCGTATCGGCTAGCCGCTTGGCTTTTTCTTTTTCTTTTTGAGATTAGAAGATACCGGGATGCTATTTGAAATTTCCCGATGCTCCCGATACAGGGGAGGTTATGGCGAATTTTTCCGGAAATTTAAGGAGATAGAATATTTTTAAGGAATTTGAAAATTAGAAATCTATATATCGATATATATAGAATTCGATAAGGAAATGAAATCAAAAATAGCGTAAAGGGCCAATATGGTTATTGGAGTATTGGGATAACAAATATTGATAGAGAATATAGAAGAGATTTAATTAATGAAATATTAATTAAAGAGCCCAGTGATTTGTTGATATGTTTGGATGAACACTTGTTTTTATTCGATAGTTAAATCACAGACTATCGAAGTTTTGACCATCGTTGTCAATATGGAGAGACCGGTTGGATTATTATCCGAAGAACCACTCCGTATCGGCATAAGCGTTGCGAACCAAGTATGCTGAATATATTGAAGACGGAGTGAAGTGCAAGGGCTTTTCTATTTATAGAAATAGTGCCTTCGGTGTCGTTCAATCCCAGAACGAACGTAAATGGACGAATGTCTGACAGAGTATTTCCAATGATCAAATGGGTTGGTCTGTATGAATGTATATGGTTGCAACGGATTTATCCCTTAGCATAATATCCAGAATATTTGTGCAAACTCAACTAGTGATTTACGGATCTGACGATGTGGCATTCAAAGTGATTGTGTTATCGATGAATGGTAAGTATGCGTAGCCTCAGGCCTCAACAACCGGGAAAAGACAAAAATCGGGCAGGCAGCATGGCTATGTGGGTCGCACCCATTAGGGTGTATAATCACCTATCTAGAGAAATTCCTTTTGTTTCTAAATCTATCGATTCTGCCCATTCGGGAACGGTGGTTTGAGTCCAACCGTTGGTGATATACATTCGATACACTCAAGCGAAATGAGTGGTCGGTCATGTGTGGGCCGGGTTGCAAGACGTTCTTGTTGAACCCAGGTGTATTCGCCTCTAGAGATACATCATCGGAGGGTGGTCCCATACCTTGTCATGTTGGAAATCCAATCTCCAATAAGCGCCCTGCGGTTTTTGATTTTATACTATATATGTAGAGCGTGAGATGCAAGCGTTCTGCTAATTGGTTATTTATTTGATGTAGACATTACTATAATATCACTGGATTTGATATTAAAGTATTTTGGGTTATAGTAAGGTAAAAACCGTCCATGTTTATGTGTGGGCTGGTCTTACTATTATCTTTTCTTTCGGAAAGGATTTTGAAAGTTAAACAAGTGGTTGGAGTTTACTCACACCAGTCCCATGACTGACCCAGAGTTTATTTTGTTTTGTTTTTCCTAAACTCTTGGGTGCCCAAATTTGTTCGGGCAGTCAAGTGTTTCAGGCTTTTACAGATACACTTGGAGGAGCTTGAAGCTGGAAGCTTCAACGTTAGTTATTTAGAGTTACTTCCGCTGAGTCAAATGTTATGTGTACTCTGATGATGGTATGTATGTATGTACAAAACAGATTTGTATTTCAAAGCTTATGTTATAGAATATATTTTATTAGTTCCGCTGTGAGTTGTGATCTTCGTTTTTCTTCTATTCTAATATTTCTTTCTTTCTATTTCTCATCCTCTAACTTCTTTCTAATAATGAGTCGTATTTCTGTGTAATTTGAGTTGGACGTGTGGTGTTTTTAGTCAACTCAGATAGCACGGATTTGCGGGCCTTTACAGTTGGTATCAGAGCTGGTTGCTTAATTGGTACGGATGATAGGGGGTTCTCGCTTCGCGTTAGGTGGCGAACGGGAGACTCTTACCCCTACATCTCCCGACAATGTGGGTTGGTCGAGTCGAGAGGCTGGCCGTAAAAGCAGTTCTGAGGTATCTCTGTAAGCCACGCTGGGAGGTTAGCCCAGTGCCGAGGGAGGAGAGGATGGTTGAAAAGCCTACTCGAATCCCGGGGTCTTTACAGTTGGTATCAGAGCTTAGGTTGAGCGAATACCTAGGCTTGTGTGGCATGTGCTCATTAGAGATAGGGTCAGTAGTACCCTAGGATGAGTTGAGTGTATAGATACGAGAGAGCGTATTTGTAAATTGATATTAAAAATTGTTTTATATTGTGTTGGCTAGTCTGTTGAGTAGTTTATGAATTCTGGTCGAATCGTGGGACGCCACGAAGTCGATAGGGATTTCTAAACACTTGAACAGAAAATACGACATGATATTGTTTTAAAGAGGGTAAATGAAATAATTTTACCCAAAATTCTATTTTGATATATAACTAATAATTTTCTAGAATTATTATTATATGGATGTGTTGATTGTTAGGATTATAATCAAACGAGATTATAATATGGGAATGGTTATTTATAACCAAAATAGCATTTGTATAGAAATTAAATATACAAATGAGACGAATTAGAATTAAATTCAAACCAGAATTTAGAAATCAAAATCCTGGGAAGTTGAAAATATTTTTCAAAGTATATTAAAATAATATAGCTTTGTTTTAGAAGGATTTGGAAGAAAATCATTTCAGATGGATTTTGAAATAATAAAGCACTGAACTCACTTCAGTGGCTGGGAAATAATTCTGATAATGATTGCAACATCGTCAGTGTTCATTTCCGAGTTTCTAAGTGATGAATTGCTACCTTAGAAAAAGTTTTTGATGGAAATTTGTTTGAAAGAAAACAAATTGATTTGAAAATTCAAGTGTTTTGAATTTGAAATGAAAATAAATATAAGTATACATTTATGGGATTTCAAAAGAATTTGAAAGAAAAACCCAGGGATTTGAATTCTGGAATTGAAATTTAACTTAACAAGTTGAATGGGTCGAAGTGAATGAATTGATTAGAATCAATTTGAATAGGTTATTGGAATATAGATTGGATATAAATGGATTGATCGTAGATCATTCGAATCAAATGTGTAAAGACCAAAAGTTTTGGTTGGAGTTAATTTATTGAATTATGAAGAGGTGAGTTTCAACATAAAGGAGTTTGAAAAGTAATGGATTTGTACCATTTTTCCTACTTAGCAATTTCGAGGACGAAATTATTTTAAGGGGGGAAGAATGTAACGACCCGGATTTTTAGCCGATTTATATTAAATATTTAATATGGTTTTAAATATTAAATTGATAATATAATTGAATTTTTCTATTAATGTTATCGATTTAAAAATTGATTTCGATTTAATATCGAATATATTAAATTATCGTAATACGAAGTATAATTGAAATTGAAGTTGAAAACTGAATCGAAACCATTAGATGACCAATATAAATTCTATTTCAATATATAAACGATAATAATAATAATTTATTACAGAGAGATTTATTTGTTTGAATTTAAATTATATTATATTATATTAATTTAATATGGTTATTTTATATATACGTTCAAATTAAATTTCACAATATTTTCGGTCGAGTTCAGAATAGGGTTATTACATTGAAATGTCGGTCGGTACGCTAGAATAGCGGTTCGCGGTTTAAGTAATAGACCCCGATATTATTTTAGTGGATAAGCATCAGATCAAATCGATATCTGTATAAATTAAAGTGAAAATCTCTAGAAATCAAATCGTATTAAATATGCATTGTACTTCACCCTACATCCCTTAATTTCTCGTGTACTCCTGGTCTCCCCTCCTTCTTCTATAAATCGCAACTCCCCCTTCTATTCTGTTTACTTCATTCCTATGCTAAATCAAAATCAAAAGGAATAAATGGAACGCGTGTTCTTCTTTAACTCCACAATTTAAATGGTCGATCTTTTCTTTATATATGTATATAAATAATCATCTGTTGGCTCAAAAGCATTCACTGCCCTTACCAAATCGTCAGTCTCAAGCCAAAAATGGATCGCCCTCATTTCAGAATTCAATCGAACCAAGCTTTCGATTAAATAAAAAGGAATTTGAAAATAGAATTCGCAATCGAAGATTTTAGCATCTTCCCGAAACTCGAGATTGAGCTGAGGCACTTGCGAATCACAAGAGGCGGTTTAGAAATTGGAATCGAGCAACTCGTATTGGGTATGATGCAGATTTGCGGATCGCGACATGTAAGAATGGATCGCGAAGTGAAACTGTACTCAACATAGCAGTGTTGGGGCTCGCGTTGCAAGGGAATGTCATCGTCGGTTATATTAAGCACGATGGTGTCTGGATATCGCGACTGCTACTAGGAAGTTAGGGCATTGTTTTTCAGTGTTCTGATGACGACGGAAGCGCAAGCTGTCGAGTTAAACTGGGGAATCGGATGATAGGTGGTAGCGAGTTTTGGGAGTAGGCGTTAATGATGTTTTCAATCACTATATTCTGTAGTGCACTTGTGGGAGCTGGGAATCGAAACGAGATAATTCAAAGTGTGTGAAGGCAGAAGGGGGCTGTTCTTTGGTGTTCGAACACTGTCCAGTAGATGTTAAGGGTTTTGAGCTGATGTTGAATGAGGAAGTTCTATTGTCGAACTGAATGTTGAGGGAGAACGAGAACCTGATGTTGATGATGAACGGTGGGAAAACATGGGGTTCAGACCTTAGTGTGAATAATGGGAGTTCGTACAGATGTAAGAAATGGTAGGATGCTGGTCCTATAGCATTACTGGATAAATGGTGGAGCGTGTATTAAGGTAATAAAAATTAAATTATTTTAGTTAATAAATTAGTATAGTTTAATTAGTGAAAATAAAATGGAATATCTTGTTCATTTTAGATTTGTTCGAACATCATAAATCGTATTGGACTCATATGGATTAAGGCTTTACGATGGATTCATTTTGAGATCCTCGGAGTAATCAGGATTGGCCAGAATTTAATCTAAATCGAGATATGCAGCAAATAAAGAAAAAAAAAACCACGGTGAGTAAATCTCACTCACCTTTAAAATTATTTTTATTTCATTAAAAATAATTGTCTGTTGCTTGTGTGCATGTTTTATGGTTGTTTTATATATATTAGTTATTTAGGCTATATATATATATTGGGTTGATTGATTGGTTGAATTCCCGCAGTCTCATTAGCGGATGCCCGCAGTTTCATAGCGGATGATTACCCTATACGCCCCACGCTATGATTAGTGGATGACCTTCTATACCGCGATATTCTGCCACGAAGCAGAATGGGTATTATTTATGTGCTAACATCTGTGGATGCAGGGAAAACAGGTTGGAGGAATCCAACTGGATTCCTCAAAAATATATTATCTGTTTGTTTATTTGTTTGCATATATATTGTTATATATGATGTGTTAGAAAAACAAATAATTCGTTGCTTTGTGTGTTTTATCACTGGGCTTAAGTAATGATATCTAAAAATATCGTGAAAAGAGTATTTGAGATTTAAAGGGAAAATTCTATTTTTAAATAGAATTTGAATTTTTAAATGGAAATAAAATATAAACTTGTTTTGAAAAATAAACCAAGGAGTTTCTTTTAAACGAAGTTTATAAACAGTCTTTTATAACGAAGTTATAAATGAAGTAAAAAGAATTATCATTTGATAATTCAGAAATAGAAAACACAAGTGTGAAATAGGATTTTGAAATGAAATTTCAAAATAGAACTTGAAATAGAATTTTTAAATAGAATTTAAATATTAGAAAGAAGTTGAAATATTTGAAATACAAAAGAAATTTCAAATAGGATTTGAAATGGAATTTTTAAATATATAATTCAATTAAAATTTGAGTATAACATTTGAATATAGAATTTGAATAAAGAAATTCCAAAATTGGATTTTTGTATAGAGATTCAAATAGAGTTTGAATAAAAGAAATTTAAAAGAACATTTAAAATAGTAGTATTTGAATAATAGGAATCAAATGGGATTTGAATATTAGAGTTAGAAAAAGAGTTTAACTATTTGAATTTTAAATAGAAAAGAAAAGGGGTTGAATGTTAGAAATTCAAATAGAAGTTCAAATAGAATTTGAATAGACGAGATTAGAATGGAAAATAGAATTTTTATTCAAGGAATTAAAATAAAGTTTGAATTCAAAGGAATTCAAATAAAGAAATTTGAATAGAGTTTTGAATATAGAATTTCAAAATAGAATTTGAAAAATAGAATTTCAAAGAAGAATTTCAAAATAGAATTTGAAATATAGTATTTCAAGGAAGAATTCAAATGTGAAATTTGAATTGAGATTTGAAATAGAAATTCGAGTATTGAATTTGAACATGGAATTGAATATAGAAATTTTAGTAGAAATTTGAATATGAGATTTCAAAATAGAATTTGAAATAAACTTTGGAAATAGGATTTTCAAAGTAGAATTTGAAATAGAATTTCAAATAGGATTTCAAAATAGGGAATCCAAATAGTTTTGAAATGGAATTTGAATTCAAGGGAATTCAAATGAATTTGAATATTAGAAATTCAGATGGTGTTGAAAATGAATTTGAATATTAGAAATTCAAATGGGGTCGGAAATGGAAAATGAAATTTGAATATAAGAGATTCAAATTGAATTCAAATAGGATTTAAATTATGGGATTTGAATATAAAATTCAAATGGGTTTTAAACTATGGGATTTTGAATATAGAATTTAAAAAGAAGTTTGAATATTGAATTTCAATAAAAATTCAAATATAGAAATTGGAATATAGATGTGCAAATGGAATTTGAAACATTTAGAATTTCAAATAGAAATTTAAATGGAGTTTGGATATTTAAATTCAAGTATGAATTTCAAATATAGAAATTCAAAAGGGAGTTGAATTAAAGTGGGAATTCGAATAAAGAAATTTGAAATGGTATTCGAATAAAGGATTTCAAATAGGATTTGAATACAGGATTTAAAACTATGGAATTTGAAATATATATGAATATATATATATTAAATGGAGTTGAATTCATTTTAAGAAGTTTAAAAAGTTTATATTTATAAATATAATTAAAACGAACTCGCCGCAGCGCTGCAGTTCGTAAATTGGCGATTCGAACTTCAATTGAATATACAGAACCCAATTGAAGTCGGATTTCTTTGAAACAAGAAACGTCAGGACCAGTTTGATAATAGTTTTCAAATGAAAGAGAAAAATCTGAATTTCGTCGTATAGATTTTGAGTTATGTCAAAATCAAATTTTCAGAAAAACAGCGCCAGAACCATTATAAAACCATAACGGTTTATTTAATTAAATTAAAGGATTTTAAGCAAATAAAAATCGAAATTTCTATTTAGAAAGATCCAGATGTGAGTTATAAAATATATGTGAACTCCAGTGGAGTAATGAGTTGATTTCTGAAATAGAAATCAGATTTTTGATTTATTGAATAGAGTTAACTAATTCGAATAGAAATTAGTTAATGAGATTTCGAATGAATATTGAGCTGTAAATAAGTGAATTCGATTTGAGAACTTATATTCGAAATCAAAAAGGAAACTGGAATTGAAATCGAAATTCAATTTGGTTATGAACGAGTTAAATATTTTGTTTGAACATGTTATGTTCAACGAAGAAGTGAAATAGGCCAAATGGCCGATTTAAAGAATAAATGGGCGAAGCTGAATTCAAACGATTAGATGTTATTGAATTGAATTGAAAACAGGTGACAGGTGTTAGACAGGTATGGGATGAGGTGTATGAAATTTATAAATGTAATGCTCGACAAAAGGTACATGTTTAATTCATATATGGGTTTTATGCGCCGTATCGGCTAGCCGCTTGGCTTTTTCTTTTTCTTTTTGAGATTAGAAGATACCGGGATGCTATTTGAAATTTCCCGATGCTCCCGATACAGGGGAGGTTATGGCGAATTTTTCCGGAAATTTAAGGAGATAGAATATTTTTAAGGAATTTGAAAATTAGAAATCTATATATCGATATATATAGAATTCGATAAGGAAATGAAATCAAAAATAGCGTAAAGGGCCAATATGGTTATTGGAGTATTGGGATAACAAATATTGATAGAGAATATAGAAGAGATTTAATTAATGAAATATTAATTAAAGAGCCCAGTGATTTGTTGATATGTTTGGATGAACACTTGTTTTTATTCGATAGTTAAATCACAGACTATCGAAGTTTTGACCATCGTTGTCAATATGGAGAGACCGGTTGGATTATTATCCGAAGAACCACTCCGTATCGGCATAAGCGTTGCGAACCAAGTATGCTGAATATATTGAAGACGGAGTGAAGTGCAAGGGCTTTTCTATTTATAGAAATAGTGCCTTCGGTGTCGTTCAATCCCAGAACGAACGTAAATGGACGAATGTCTGACAGAGTATTTCCAATGATCAAATGGGTTGGTCTGTATGAATGTATATGGTTGCAACGGATTTATCCCTTAGCATAATATCCAGAATATTTGTGCAAACTCAACTAGTGATTTACGGATCTGACGATGTGGCATTCAAAGTGATTGTGTTATCGATGAATGGTAAGTATGCGTAGCCTCAGGCCTCAACAACCGGGAAAAGACAAAAATCGGGCAGGCAGCATGGCTATGTGGGTCGCACCCATTAGGGTGTATAATCACCTATCTAGAGAAATTCCTTTTGTTTCTAAATCTATCGATTCTGCCCATTCGGGAACGGTGGTTTGAGTCCAACCGTTGGTGATATACATTCGATACACTCAAGCGAAATGAGTGGTCGGTCATGTGTGGGCCGGGTTGCAAGACGTTCTTGTTGAACCCAGGTGTATTCGCCTCTAGAGATACATCATCGGAGGGTGGTCCCATACCTTGTCATGTTGGAAATCCAATCTCCAATAAGCGCCCTGCGGTTTTTGATTTTATACTATATATGTAGAGCGTGAGATGCAAGCGTTCTGCTAATTGGTTATTTATTTGATGTAGACATTACTATAATATCACTGGATTTGATATTAAAGTATTTTGGGTTATAGTAAGGTAAAAACCGTCCATGTTTATGTGTGGGCTGGTCTTACTATTATCTTTTCTTTCGGAAAGGATTTTGAAAGTTAAACAAGTGGTTGGAGTTTACTCACACCAGTCCCATGACTGACCCAGAGTTTATTTTGTTTTGTTTTTCCTAAACTCTTGGGTGCCCAAATTTGTTCGGGCAGTCAAGTGTTTCAGGCTTTTACAGATACACTTGGAGGAGCTTGAAGCTGGAAGCTTCAACGTTAGTTATTTAGAGTTACTTCCGCTGAGTCAAATGTTATGTGTACTCTGATGATGGTATGTATGTATGTACAAAACAGATTTGTATTTCAAAGCTTATGTTATAGAATATATTTTATTAGTTCCGCTGTGAGTTGTGATCTTCGTTTTTCTTCTATTCTAATATTTCTTTCTTTCTATTTCTCATCCTCTAACTTCTTTCTAATAATGAGTCGTATTTCTGTGTAATTTGAGTTGGACGTGTGGTGTTTTTAGTCAACTCAGATAGCACGGATTTGCGGGCCTTTACAAGGGGGGTCGACCCAGTGGTCGACACCCATGTCGACCCCCTAGAGGGGGGGTCGACACCCATGTCGACATGGGTGTCGACACCCTGTGTGTCTGGCGGGAATTTTCCCGCCTTCTCTTTTTGGGCTGAATTTCAAATATGTTTTCGGATTTGAATTTTCGTGAAACTTCGTTGGGCCTTAACTGGGTCATACGGACTCCGATTTATGAAATTTCGGACTCTATTTCGCGTATTTTTCCGAGACGAACGCAATGGCGCAACCCGTTTATCCTGATTCAGATTTTATAATTTAATTCTGCCTTGATTCTTGTCTTAACACGTTGTTTAAAATTCGGGTTGTAACATTCTCCCCTCCTTTAAGGATTTCATCCCCGAAATCTCCAAGTTAGGAAGAACATATCCTACCATCCATCATCCATCTACTCAAAACATCATCCACAAACAACCATGTTCCTTAAAAGGCTTCTAATGCTTTATGAACACATGCAAGAAAGTATGTGTATATGTTCCTTAGCTAATGCTAATGATCAGGCCTGAATGATCTTCTAATGCAAAATATGTTTAGTGCCATGAATCCAACATGTATGCAAATAGTCCTAGCCATATAAATGCTATATGTGTGCACAACCATTCATTCTTATGCAACATCCGCATGATAACACATTCAATTTCATCCATAAACAGGTATAAATACTTGTGCATATGCAATATGAAATGTGAGTGCGTCGATCTAGTATCTAATGTGTATTCGCGCATCCACGAGCAACCACTTGCAACCATTTGCAACCATATCAATCATAACATGTTTCAAACACATGTTTACATCCATAGGATTCTACCTAAGGTTCTCACGATAGGATCGAGGAGATAAACAAGGTAAACTCCCTACGGGGTTTGCAACAGAAACAGGACCGAGAGGATATTCACCAAAAGATAACATGCGAGCAAGCTCTACAGGAAAAACCAGGGATCAAGGATACACTCTTTAAAAAGAGGTACGATGCGCGTGTCTAGCCTTACGTCTTCTAAGTTGCGTTTCCTTGAGCTTAATTCCTCGGTGCCTTGACCATCTTTTTAACTCCATGATCTCGTAGCTCCTTGATTCCTATTTCCAAGATATGAGTTAGAACTCATTTCATTGTCGCCTCTTATTCCACTTTCACTTATCCTTTTCCTAGTATACTTCGCTCAAACGTATCCACTTACTCATGCAAGCTCTCCAAAATTCACTAGGGAATTCTGGATCTCGTCTGCCGATGCCAATTCATGTTGCCAAATGTACTTACTAGGGTGATCCCCATAACTCATGCATAAGCGAAACGAACCATCCGACTTAGCGGCGAATTCTACTCGAACGGATTACCAACAACTGCATCATGAGATTTTAGGTAACTAGCCATGACAGAACCTAGAAGGTTACACGAGACTTCGAGGGTATTACCAAAGCAAGTCAAGAGTCTAACTACCCTCCTTTCAAAACCGAGAATGGCACCCCTTATTGGATGACCACTTTATCCCTGGAATCCATCCACGGCCTAGAAACATAGGCATTCTGAAATCCAAACAAGTTATGAATAAATGGACCGATCGTCCAACAAGATTTGGGACAAAAATGGGATCTTCTATCATGCTTGTACTAAGGTGCAGAGACTCAACTATCGAGGCAGACTTAAATGATGCGATGATCAAAACAAAGTCTGGACGGGATGACAAAAAAGAAAGGCTAATCCTTTAACAGAAACGGTACCATCCTCCTTAGGTACGCTAGTGAGGGCATACGATTGCCTTCTTGCTGATCTCGTCCTTATCTTCCTTTGTGGATCAAGCCATACCAACAAGTTGCTTATTCTTAAGCTTGTGTCCTTTATCCCTTCTTATAACTTCAGTAACAGGTCTCTCGAGAACTTCCTCCATCGTACGGGAAAACACTTACGTAGCTAGACAAGGATAAGTCACAGTTAAAACTACTATGACTACAGATGGAGGAAAGAAAGGAAAAGAGATTCAATCAAGGAAACAAAGGATAGTGCTAATGGCTTTTGGGGAATAGCCTTTAAAAACTTTTCTTGAAAAATGCTTCTTTGTAAAACAGTTTCTCAAATAGTTTTCAGAAGGTTTTAAAAACTTTTGCCCAGTCTGGTAACCTTCTGCTCTGATACCAAATGTAACACCCCACCTCCGCTAGGGTCACTCACAAAGGGAATGCACTAGGTTTGGTGAAGCATTATCGAGGTAAACATGCACAGAAATATTACAAGACAGAACATATATATAAAACAACGGAAGTAAAACAAATTTCATTACCTTATAAAATAAGGTCTAAAGCCTTTTACATCAGAATACATCAAAACCTGTCTTGCAATAGTAAAGAAGCATAAAACCATTTCATAAATTATTCCCCAAGTAAAACAGTAAAGTATCCATAGCCAAGAAAAGTCCAAGCCATGCGTGATGACCTTCAAGCAGAGGAAGTCCGAACTAGATAACAATATTTCCTCCCTGAAACCTGGGGGGGGGGGGGAACGGAAGACAAAGAGGCGAAACAAAACGGGGTCAGTCATAAAGACTGGTAAGTCCTATCTACTTCCAGTATAAAAACAGGTAAAGGTAACATGACATGCATAAACTGAAAGTAAACATAAGGATGACTACAAGATAGATAAACTAAACCAGGGTAACAGGCTGAACTACTGTAGCAAGGTAAACTAAGATATCATGATAAACTACGGTGTCATGATAAATCAAGGTATCACATCGTCAGGTTTCTATCAAGTATACTATCCTAAGGTATCTATCCTGTATACCATCCCATGGTGTCTATCACGTATACCATCCCAGGGTATTTATCATGTATATTTGCTCTGCACCTCTCGTACTAGTATCCCAACCCGCGTCATGTGTCAACTATGAATGTCCCTTGCCCAATGTCATGTAATGTTCCATGTCAACCTAATATATATAGCATATGTAGGTTTTCCTAACTCGTATGTTTCTTTCCATGTATAAGTTCAGTCCTTTGCCATAGGCCATACGGGCTTTCCATGTAAACGTTTTATCCTTGAGGTTATTTTGGACTGCTACCCTTGATCTGGTTATGTTTTCTTACCATGAACTATCACGTGTTCGCTTAGGATTTATGTCACCTAGGACCACTAGAGATTATGCTACCTAATGAACGTTTCCGTGTCTCGGTTTGGGTTCAGCCACCTAGGGCCACTAGGGATTATGCCACCCGTCAACCGCGCCCTTTATCCCGCGTATGTATCGTGCGTCGTTTTCCATGTCTAGACGCACATGTTCCTCAATGTGCCATCCGAGTTCCATGCCAGGGCAAATCAAGAAATACGGAACTCGGTCGGGAGCTTTAAGTTGTCCGCTGATGCAGATATCAAGGTCTGTTTTTGTACCCGTGGCTATGGTCCCACGTTACCCCTCCCTCAACTACTGAAAGGCAATCCAAGAAAAATCATGTATGAGAACTACATCCCGGCCCCACTATAGCCCCACTTTCCTATGGGCCTACCTCACCCATGACTCGATAGCAAGAACATGGTCTGTTGGGAGTTCTCTGCCTTTCCGTTCGTACACGATTGACTAAAGATGGTAGGTAGTCGGCGACGTGCTATCCAGGGCAAAATCAAGTATCGTCGACTCCACGCTAATCCATCCCAGTCTTTAGGTCGCTCGCATAGCAACCAAGGCATACTCTTGGCTCTTCTTTCGTAGACCTTAACCTCTGTGAGGCCGGGTTTCATGGACCACCTGCCACCTCACAGAGGGATACCAAGAGTACCCTCACGTCCCCCGAAGCTACCGCTTCGTCACCCAGTTTGTTGGAGCCCTTATCCTAGTCGGGTAATTTGCTCCTCCTCGTGTGTTTAAGCGATGACCTACCATATCGGGTTACTCATCCATTCATGAACTAGTCCCATGTCCTTGGCTAAGAATTATTACTTAGTTATACTTAACTAAGGTTTACCACTTAGCTTCTTTTCCCCGTTACCCTTGATTAACCACGATTTTCTACCTAGTTCCTCTCACTAGGGTTTTGTCTATTGGGTTAAGTGTTGTTATTCAGGTTCATGACTTAGCTCACCTACGAATCATGTCAAGATTGGCTAAGTATTTAAGTTCAAGTCTTAGCCCTACAAGTTGGTTAAGTATACCAAGAAGCACATGACTTAACCCTATCAGATTATCGTGTTAGATTGATTAAGCATAAATTATCTAAATCGCATCAGATCATCGAGCCGGATTGGTTAAGTATGGGTTAGCTTAACCTCATCCACTAATCATACTACAAGGGTTAAGTATATTCAAAAGGTCTTGTGACCTAACCCTATCAAGTCCACATGTTAGATTGGTTAAGTATAGGTTACCTTACCTCATCAAATCATCATGTATAATTGGTTAATTATAAGTTACTTAACCCCATTAAATTACCATGTTAAGTTAGTTAAGTATTGGTTGCTTAACCTCATTGAATTACCAAGTTTAGATTGGTTAAGTGTTTAACTTAACCCCATCGAATTACCGTGCTTAGATTAGTTAAGTGAAGGTTACTTAACCCCATCTAATTACCGTGTTTAGATTAGTTAAGTCTAAGTTACTTAACCCCACCTAATTACCAAGTCGGATTAGTTAAGTGTAAATCACTTAACCCCATCGAATTTACCGTGTTAGATTAGTTAAGTATGGATTACTTAACCCCATCTAATTACCGTGTTTAGATTTGTCAAGTGTAGGTTACCTAACCCCATCCCCTAATTGTCTTATATGGTTAAGTGTCATTAAGGAACCAAGTCCGGTTTAACTTAACCTACCCGTTCGTGTCATATCGGTTAAGTGTCATTAATCAAAATTACTTAACCTTTTCATGTGGCATCAATTAGATTAATGCACCTCAACCTCTCACATTAGACTTTGTTGTGGTTACTAGTTAAGCCGGGCGGGTCCGGGTAGATTTACACCACAACCTAGTCTAACCTCGGGTTTTAAGTGCTACATGACCAACTACCCACATTGGGTCCTATTGTTTGTAGCCACTAGTTAAGCCGGGCGGGTCCGGGTAGATTTATGCTACAAACTCAACCCAACCTCGAGTTGGCCACTTTGATGTTTGGTCTAGTGTCTTATTACACTTACAACCCACCCATGTCTAGTTCAAGTTCCATGTTTTCCCCACGTGTCATGACCATATTTAAATGTATCATGAATGTCATGTTCTCATGTAAACCTCATGTCAAGTTTTTCATGTCATACGCACGTTTTTCCTAAGCTACCCAAACGTATTCCCAACCCAAGTGGAAGCGAGTCACATAGTAGGGTATTATGCCAACATATTGGCCACAAACATGCATAGTATCATAAGGGGATTTGGCCACAAACATGCATAGTATCATAAGGGAATTTGGCCACAAGCATGCATAGTGTCATAAGGGAATTTGGCCGCAAACATGCATAGTGTCATAAGGGAATTTGGCCACAAACATGCATAGCATTCTAAGGTAATTTGGCCACAAACATGCATAAGCCCCAAAGTCAAGTCTTTGCCCATGTTTCACAAGTCAAGTGGTTCCCAAAGGTTCATGCTAACATTTCATAGATAAAGATTCAAACTTGCAAGATATACTAGGTTAAACATAACATGAATGACATGATTAAGTCGCTACAACTTAGCCCAAGGTCATAGATCATAGAAAAGGGGCAAATTTAGGTTCACATAAGCTAGCATACTTATGTTTCATCGCATTTTATCCCATGTCACATTAGAACCACCGTTAGAATCTACAAGTAGCTAGAACTTACTTAGTTAGGCTTAGGGAAGGATCATGCATCGTCTTGACGAAGAAAGGTGGCTCCTTTGTTGAAGAATCTTCATGAAACTTGTGTAGCAACGTTGATCCCTCCTCGATTTGGTGTAGAAAGCTTGCACCTTTTGATTTGAATCCGATTTGAATGCATAAGCCCTTGGAGTTGGAGATGGAGGCCACGATCACTTGGCATTTGGGCAGCACTTCGTGGCATGAGTGATTTGTGAGGGTTTAGGGTAGGCTTAGGGGTCTTTTTATAGAGATTAGGAGTAGTTTAGGCCGTAGGATAAACCCTAGGATAGATCTGAACCATTGAAATTCGTCACAAGCCTCCAAAACCGAGCCAAACCCAGAAACAGGTGCACCAGGTCGCTGGTTCGACCAGGGGGGTCGACACCCATGTCGACCCCCTGGAGGGGGGTCGACCCAGGGGTTGACACCCATGTCGACCCCCTGGAGGGGGGTCGACACCCATGTCGACATGGGTGTCGACACCCTGTGTGTCTGGCGGGAATTTTCCCGCCTTCTCTTTTTGGGCTGAATTTCAAATCTGTTTTCGGATTTGAATTTTCGTGAAACTTCGTTGGGCCTTAACTGGGTCATACAGACTCCGCTTTATGAAATTTCGGACTCTATTTCGCGTATTTTTCCGAGACGAACGCAATGGCGCAACCCGTTTATCCTGATTCAGATTTTATAATTTAATTCTGCCTTGATTCTTGTCTTAACACGTTGTTTAAAATTCGGGTTGTTACAATAAGCCAACAACTAATTTATTTATAAATAAACAAATCTTGATTAAAAACTGGAAAGTAAATAATACTTTCTCGAATTCGATATAATCGAATTCGACGTATAACTCTCTTTCGAGCAATCTCTGTTCAATTAACTCCTTCGAATAACTAATATTCGATTATCTCACTTCGAATAACTTATATTCGATTATCTCACTTCGAATAACTTATATTCGATTATCGCACTTTGAATAACTTATATTCGATAATTCTACTCGAATAAACTATATTCAATTACTCCTTTCTTCGAATAACTATATTCGATTAACTCCTTTCAAATAAACTAATATTTGATAAATTCACTTTCGGATAAGTAATATTCGATTAACTCCTTTCGAATAAACTATATTCGATTAACTCCTTTTAACTCTATTCGAATAACTTACATTCGATTAACTCTATTTAATTAACTCTATTGATTGACTCTAACTGATTAACTCTAATTGGTTAACTCTAACTAATTAACTCTAACTGGTTAACTCTAACTGATTAACTCTAACTGGTTAACTCTAACGGGTTAACTCTAACTGGTTAACTCTAACTGGTTAACTCTAATCAATTAACTCTAACTCTAATAGATTAATTCTAACTCTACTCGATTAATTCTAACTCTAATCGATTTATTCTAATTCTAATCGATTAATTCTAACTCTAGTCGATTAACTATAATTCGATTAACTCCTTTGATTTAACTCTACGTCCATATTCAGTTTCAAATATCTATGTTGAAATCAATTCTTACTTCTCTATATAAGTCTTGACTTATATATTTTATTTATCCAATGATAAACATTTTATTTAATTTATAAAATATTATTTATAAATTTATCTTCTCCACTTATCTGTTAAAATAGATTTCTATTTAAAATCTACTTTAAATTCATATTCTGTTAAACCCGTGTGCGAAGCATGGGTCTAAACTTTCCTTAGTGTAAAATTCTCTTTTTATACACTTCTTTCATTTTTCAAGTATTTCCTTTTATAATCTATTTATTTTCTAAATAAAATTTTCCTTTATAATTCTATTTATTTTCTAAATAAATATTCCTTTATAATTCTATTTATTTTTTAAATAAATATTCCTTTTACATTTGTTTTACAAATATTTTCCTTTATATGTTTTTTACAAATATTTTCCTTTATATTTGTTTTACAAATATTTTCCTTTTTAACTCTTTGATTTTATAATTATTTCCTTTTATAAAATCCTTTTCCTTTTATATATAAAATCCGTTGATTTTATATAAATAATTTATTTTCAAAATATACTTTGAAAATCCCCTTTTTACATTCTAGTATTTCTTATGGTATTTAAAATACCGAATAACACTAATCAATATCATTCAAACACACATAATCCACAATAGATTATATATCATATCATATATTACAATATATGAATATAACAGTATTATAAATATTGAGGAATCCAGTTGGATCCCTCCAACCTATTTCCCTGCATCATAGATGTTAAACAATATAATTAACATCGATTTTATTTCACTATGAAATATTCTGATATACAGAATCAATATTTGATTGACGATATATATATATATATATAACTATATAGATATTTTTAACCAATCACTTAGCAGTTCAACTAAATAGTCAACACACAAAATCAACCATCATCATCAGTTCTAAAAATACGTTATAAAAATATAGCTGTTCAGAGTTGGTGAGTTTTACTCACATTGGACGATCGTCGTTAATAACGATAATTATCGCTTGATTCAGACGGACAATTTATTTTACTATAAATTATAAAGCTAAAATCCACTCCCAGTCTGTTCCATTCTGTAGTCCTCGTCCATACGGTCCCAACTCAATAAACGGTTCATCTATCCGACCTCGTACGAAATAGTTACGACATTTCAAAGTTAACACGTGCTTCGCGCACAATTAATTCAACAATTAAAAACCCCACCTCCTTCTCACGTGCCCTCTCCTTCCCCTTTCTTCTTCCATCCATTCTTTACAAACCTGTGACTCCACTGTGCATATACCTAACAAACTCATGCACCATTAATCGGTGATACTAAGCTCCGTCCCTCCATTCGCCAAACCGACTTCACCTACGTGTTTCTCGCATCGAACTCGACTTGCCTATCACCATGTCACAGCACTCGATTAACCCACTCAAAATCCGCCTGCTTCCTCCCAACCATTGACCAATGTTTGACCGCATCCTGCCACTAGCTAAGTCAAGGACCAACTCCATCGCCATAGTCAAACGATCCAACTCGTCCTCCTTTACCCAACGACATCCTCTAATCCAAGCTCGATGCTCTGTTCAAAAACCAACCTATAGCTTCACTAGGCTACAGTAAAATGCCTCACCCCTCCGTAAGCAACCGCACCACACCAACTTGTCACCCAACATGCGCTTTGACACCACGAACAAGCCTCCTCCCTCAGTTTCCCCTCCGACCATCCCCGATTCACGAACGCCGCAGCCCTTGCCTCGCTGTGTAAAATATCGATCCTTCAAAAATGGTACGCACCCAATATTTTGCCCACCAGCGAGAGGCTTTCGAGCACAGCAGCCCAACGGATCCAACAATGTACAATTTCATTGTGTATTCCTCTTGAAACAATCGATTCAAGAATTTGTAGTTGGCGGCTACAATTTTTGATCCGAGAAAATGAGTGATTAGGAATTAGTTAGAGGATTTAGTTGAGGTGTATTTAAATAAAGGATGCTCAAAACTTAAGGCAATATAATCGGCCACGTAACGCGAGCATCAACCACAATTTTTGCATTGAATCAAATATATATTGTTTGTTTTAGTTATAATATCGAGTGTACCCTGTTACGTAAAATTCTACTTACGTACGGAAAAAAAGAAAAATACCGATGTGTCGAGCTCAGTGCCCCGATCCCAAAAATATAATAATATCGGTAGATTAACTCATTTTGTGAAACCACAAAATGTTGATTACAGGGTGCAAAATACTTCAAATAAAAAGTTGATTATTTAATTAATTAAAAATTACAATAAAAATTCTAAAAATTAAATTATCACTACGTCTCAAAAGAATCTTGTCTAAATTCGAAACGGGTATTTAGTTATATCGAATAAACCATTACGGTCGATAAACGATTCTATAGCGACTATTTTAAAATTTGATTTGGACATAAATCAAAATCTACATGACGAAATCCCGATTTTTCTCTTCCACTAGAAAAATATACTTCACCAGCTCCTAACGTTACTTGTTTCACAGAAATCCGATCTAAAACGGACCCTGTATATTCCGTTGAAGTTCAGATCGCCAAATAGCGAACTGTCGCGCCATTTCGAGCTCGATTATAATTATAATATAATTATACATTCAAACTGTCGTTATTTAAATATATCCGTTATTCTAATTCAAATTCTAAGCTGAATTAAGTCTTAGAAATAATCCAATTCACATAATATTGGTAATTCCAATATTTCTGATTATTTCAGAATTAAATATATTATTCTATTATTTATATTAATTAAATATTCAATATTATTTAATTAAATAACCATATAAATCTCTAAATCGCTATTTAACTATTAAATAAATTAATTATGCATCGCTGAAAATACGGGTCGTTACAAGAACTTCCATTATCTCGTACCAGTTATGCTATTTCGCATATAATATGTTGAAATTTGGTATCCGCGTCGAGTTTTGTAGAAGAAAAAATTTGAGAGTTTCGTTCTTGCCAGATTGAGTAAACACATGTTGTAATGACTCTGAATGCTATATCTTGTATTTGATCCTTCGTAGTAAATGTTGTTTTGAGAACTGATAGTTCATCTTCCAGTGGGATGGTTGATGAATGAAGACCAAGCATTAATTTAATTGAGTCCCATATGTGATTGGAGTAATCACATCTGAAAAATAGGCGAGATACAGTTTCAGTAGCATTATCACACAGGAGGCATGAGGTGTTTGTTAAAATGTCATAGTAAGCTAACCGAGATTTTGTGCTTAAGTATGTTATAAAGGCCATTTTCCTACTGTTATTTTTTAAAACATCTATAACATGGGGGGCATGAGGTATTAGTTTTGAGTTATAGATTTTTTTCGGATGCCATACTACTTTGTAGAATGCCTGATATATGTCAACTTCTCGCTCCTTATTCCATGCTTTAGAAAAAGTAAACAAACCTCCATCGCACCATTCATAGAAATCGCTGGGGGAGAATGGTTTCAAAGTGATTTGACTTATTTCAGATGTTAATTCTCTAGTGGAAGGATGAATGTTAGGCATTAGAGTGTCAAGCAACATTATCCTCCATATGTCCGATAGTGAACGGCCTATTCATACCTAAGATATCCATTAAGCATCGACAATTCACCCAGGGATCATACCATAAGGAAGTAGAAGAACCATATGCAATAACTCGATTGAAAAATTAATTACCAGTAGTTCTTAGCCGTAAAATGCACTTCCATGTGCTCGAGGCACTGTTGTCAACACTCATTGTCCAGAATTGCTTGCCCGTGCAATATTTACTATACACCCATTTCATCCATAAATTTTCATGAGAGAGAAAATTCCACATCAATTTAAGAATCGCTGTCTTTTTAAGGTATGGAAAGTATTTTAGTTAATTCCTCCTTCCATTTTAGGTCTGCATTGTATCTTCCATGCTACTTTGTGCTTGCTGCGTCCCCAGAAGAAATCAGCGCAGAGAATGTTCAATTTATTTAGTGTGTATTCAGGTAGCTGGTAAATAAATAGCTAGTAAAGCACCGTAGGGGTGATTACAGATTGAATGAGCTCAGCACGTCCACCAAAGCTATGTTTAATCGAAGAAGAGGAGAGTAGATGATTTTATTTAGAGGAAGAATACTTCTTATAATTCTTTTTGTTTCAACTTCAATCTTCCTTGCCTACAATAAAAATGATCACCACTATATATATTGTGGACTAAACACCCTTACACATACTAATAGACACCATTTCACTAATAGACATGACCCTTCGTAAATAGACACGACTTTTCACTAATAGACACAATACTTAATGGACATGACTCTTGAAACTAAAAGACATAACTAAACACAAACCAACACTTTTGAATCTTTTTTTCATTTTTCAATAAAGCATTAATGTTTACCCAACAATACTCCCCCGTAAACTTAAATGCTTCTTCCATCCGTCATGCTAATAATTTTCTTGCATTTATTGAGAAGTACTTCCAGCAGTGGTTTTGTAGAGATGTCCGCAGCTTGATCCTGACTTGTCACATGCACCAGTTCCACACTTCCTTACTTCACATGATCTCGGATAGAGTGAAAACGAGCATCGATGTGTTTTCTTCTTTCATGGTTTACTGGATTCTTTACCAACTCAATTGCTGATTTGTTGTCAACATGAATCATGGTTGCACTGAGTTGCTTTAGCTCCATCTTACTTAACAAATTTCTAAGCCATATAGCATGACATACACACGAAGATGCTGCCACATATTCAGCTTTACACGTCGAGAGCGTCACGATTGGTTGCTTCTTTGAAAGCCAAATAAATGCGATATATGCCATAAAGAACACATATCCCGAGATACTTTTCGGATCGTCCATGTCTCCACACCAATCGTTGTCGGAATAGCCAACCAACTTGTAATCAGCTGTCTTTGAGTAGAACAATCCGTGTGACACCGTTCCTTGTATGTATTGTTAGACTCGCTTCACCACCTTCCAATGTGAATGAGCCGGCTCCTCCATGAACTGACTTACAATTCCGACACTTAATGATAGATCCGGCCTTGTGCATGTGAGATACCGAAGGCTTCCTATCAAACTCCGGTATCTACTCACATCAACAAGTTCTCGTCCATCGAACTTTGAAAGTCTTGCACCTGGTTCCATTGGTGTTGATACCGGGGTGCAGTTTTCCATCTTGAACTTCTTCAAAATCTCTTTTGCATACGGCTCCTGTGATATAAAAGTTCCCGTCTCTACTTGTCTAACCTCCAACCCCAAGAAAAACTTCATTAAACCTAAATCTGTCATCTCAAATTCCCGTGTCATTGTGCTCTTAAATTCTTCTATCATTTCATCATCGTTACCCATAAAAATGAGATCATCGACATAAAGAACAACAAATAATATATTACCTCCTTTTTTCTTTACATAGAGTGCATGCTTGTAGGGACATTGCTTGAACCCGTTCTCCTTGAAATATGAGTCGATACGTGTATTCCATTCCCGTGGTGCTTGCTTCAACCCGTAAAGCGCCTTCTTCAATTTTAGCACCTTCTTCTCTTCTCCAACTTTCATGTACCCAGGTGGTTGTTCGATGTAGACGTCTTCTTCAAGCACACCATTCAAGAGTGCCGACTTGACATCCATTTGAAATATTGGCCATCTGAATTGAGCAGCTTGTGAAATGAGCAATCGAATTGTCTCTATTCTTGCAACATGAGCAAATATCTCATCATAGTCGATTCCTGCTTTTTGCTTGTATCCCTTCGCAACAAGTCGCGCCTTGTACCTTTCTATCTTGCCTTGAGCATTCATCTTTTTCTTGAACACCCATTTCACACCAATGGGCCGACTTCCTTCCGATAATTCTGCAAGCTCCCATGTTTTGTTGCGGTTAATCGCCTTAATCTCCTCGTTCATGGCAGCTTGCCACTTCTTGTCTCGAAACGCCTCTTCAAAACTGATATTTTCAACATCAGACAAAAGACATACAAGGTGTACCTCATTTGTCGAATCATACAAATCTTGCAAACTTCTCATTTTTGGTTGTAGTGGTTCATCTTCATTGTCAGTTGTTTCAATGTCTATTGATATACTTGCTGATGCAATAACTGTTGATTCTCTAACTTCTATAACAACCTCCTTCGAATTGTTCCAGTTCCACTCGCTTGCTTTGTCTACTCGCACATCACGACACACCATCACCTTCTTGCTAATCGGGTCGAGCAGCTTGTACCCTTTTGTCTTCTCATTATACCCAATGAAAATATACTTTTTTCTTTTGTCTTCGAGCTTCGTTCTTCGTTGATCCGGTACGTGTGCATAAGCCACACTACTGAACACCTTAAAATGAGAAACTGTTGGCTTTTGTCTGCTCCAGGCCTCTTGTGGTGTTTGATCATTTAACTTCACATGCGGACATCGATTTTGTACATAAATGGCACACTGTACAGCCTCTGCCCAGAATTCCTTTGGCATCTTCTTATTTTTGAGCATTGATCGAACCATGTCAAGAATAGTCCGGTTCTTCCTCTCGGCCACACCGTTTTGTTGAGGAGAGTATGGTGCAGTGAAAAATCTTCTTATGTCTTGCTCCTCGCAATACTCCATGAAAGCCGCTGAAGTATACTCGCCAACTCTATCGGATCATATGGCTTTGATGTGTCTACCAATTGCCTTCTCCACCATCACTTTGAATTTTTTGAACACCTCGAATGTCTCGGATTTTTCCTTCAAAAAATAACCCCAAGTTTTTTGTGAGAAGTCATCGATAAAAGAAATAAAATACCTTTTACCATTGAAAGATTCGGGGGTGATTGGTCCACATATGTCGGTATGAATCAACTCGAGAATATTTTTTAGCTTGATATTCTGCATCCTTTTGAAAGGAGGTTCTTGTTTGCTTGTCAAGCACACAATCTTCACAAAGTTTACCCTCATAATCCATGTCTGGCAACCCGTGCACCATGTCCTTCCTTGCTAACTTCTTCAGACCACCATGATATAGATGACCAAAGCGAAGATGCTACAGTGACGCCTTGTCTTCTACATTAGCCCGCAAATATTTTTCCTGCACACTTCTCAATTTCAGTTTGTACACCCGATTTCTTCCCATCTCAACTTGAGCAACTAGACGCCCTTCATTGTCCTTCAGCTGTAATACCCGGTTTTTCATGAATACCGAGTATCCCTTCTCCATGAGTTGCCCTATGCTCCAAATATTGCTTTTAAGATCAAGTACATAATAAACATTCTCAATTGATCCTTCTGTGCCATCTTTTTGTAAATAATGAATCGTACCTTGGCCTTTTACTTGGATCTTTGACGCGTGTCCAAATGAAACGTGTCCATCTTCAACCTCTCGCATCCCCTTGAATAGGTGCTTGTGCCCGCACATATTGTTACTAGCACCGGTGTCATGATACCACTCCGTGTCGCTGTCGGAGACGGTATTTATATAAGCCATCATGAAAACACCATCTTCTCTTGCCTCCTCTTCCGTAACTAGATTCACATTTTCTTCCACTTTTTTCTCGGTATAGCACTCTCTTGAATAGTGTCCATACTTTCCAATATTATAGCACTTGATGTTTGATTTGCACTCTTTTGCGTAGTGTCCATGCTTGCCACAGTTATAGCATTCCTAATTTGAATAATTTGACCGGCCACCTCTACCACGACCATGTCCTCTTCCTCGACTATTTTGTTGGCTTGACTGTCCCTTTTCCTCATAATATTCACCTTGACCGCGGCTTACACCACCGCGACCATTGTTCCGACCTGCACGACCACTTCGTCCTCTTCCTCGAATGTGTTGTGCATACATGACCTTGTCTTCCTTGAGACTTGCCTTAGATTGCAAAGCCTCTTCGAGTAGCTCTTCTTTCTTTTTCTTTTTTGTTGTTCATGCGCTTCCAGAGAACCCGCAAGATCATCAATCGTCATTCCCTCCAAATTTTTTGACTCTTCAATTGCACATACAACGTTTTCGAAATTGTCGGTCAATGACCGCAAAATCTTTTCCACAACCCTTGCATCACTTATATTTTCTCCATTGCGTTTAAGTTGATTCACCACTGTTTGCACACGTGTAATGTAGTCGGATACTCCTTCCAATTCCTTCATTTTCATTGCTTCCAACTCGCCACGAAGTATTTGAAGCCGCACTTGTTTAACTTTATCAGCACCCTTGTAGACCTTTTTTAAAATGTCCCACGCTTCTTTCGAATTTGCTGCACCATTAATTTTTTATAATCTCGATTCGTCCAGTGCTCGATACAAGACGTAAAGAGCATGTTGGTCTTTCGTACGCATTTCTTTCAATGTCCTTAATTGATTTGCCAACAAGTTCGCGGTGTTTTCTACTTCCGTGTAGCCATTTTCGACTGCTTCCCATGCATCATTGCACCTAGCAATGCACGTATTTGAATACTCCAATTGTCATAATTCAACTTGGTAAGTTGTGGAAGCGGTATACTCGCCAATGATCCGAGTTTCACCATAGCTCTGATACCAATTTGTTTAATCGAAGAAGAGGATAGTAAATGATTTTATTTAGAGGAAGAATACTTCTTATAATTCTTTTTGTTTCAAATTCAATCTTCCTTGCCTACAACAAAAATGACCACCACTATATATATAGTGGACTAAACACCCTTACACATACTAGTAGACACCATTTCACTAATAGACATGACTCTTCGTAAATAGACATGACTTTTCACTAATAGTCACAATACTTAATGGACATGACTCTTGAAACTAAAAGACATAACTAATCACAAACCAACACATTTGACTCTTTTTTCATTTTCCAATAAAGCATTAATGTTTACCTAACAAGTTAAGCATTTTTGCATTCCATCCTTGCATTTTTCGCTGAACTTTATCTAGTAGTGTTTGATAGTCGACATAGTGAAGATAGTTGGATGAAAGTGGTGCCCCAAGGTATTTAATGGGAAGAGTTCCAATTTGGAAACCCAAATTATTATACATTTGTTGAGCATTCGAGGCAGACGAGCTAAAATATAATTTAGATTTTGCAGTATTTACTTTTAAGTCAGCATATTTTCCCAACTTTTGAAATATGGAATTAAGGGAAAGTGCAGTAGGAAGCACTGACTTGCCAAAAACCATTAAATCATCTGCGTACAACATGTGAGAAGTCCGAGGCGAGACATTATCATTTGGAGAAAATTTCCTTAAATTGTAGCTTCACTCGTAAGAAATGTGAAATATTCCATGAAAATTGTAAAAAGATAGGGAGAAAGTGGATCCCCTTGGCGAATCCCTCTGTTGCTCAGTATAAAACCTTTGGGTATACCCTGGATGAGAATAGAGAATAATGGTGTTGAAATACACTCATACACCATATTAATAAAGTAGTAAGGGAATTCCATAATAGACATTATATGACAAATTAGTCCCCTATTTATAAAGTCATATTCCTTGCTAAGATCTATTTTAATGCAAAATTTAGGGCTGCCTGGTTTCTTAAAGTCTCGAAGCATTTTGTGAGCCAGAAGAATATTCTCCCCAATATATCTCTCATTGATGAAAGTACACTGGTACTTGGATAGTAGATGAGGTAAGAACAGTTTAATCCTATTGCATAATACCTTACTGAAGATTTTGTAATAAACATTACAACATGATATAGGGCGGTATTCAGCAATATTAGTTGGTCTATCATTCTCAAGTGTCAAAGTGATGAAAGTACGATTTATACCTTAAGGTAGCTTGGCTGTATAGAACATCTCATTGAAAGCAAGAAGTAAATCATTTTTAATAATCTCCCAGTGTAATTTAAAGAATTTCGAATTTAGCCCATCAGAACCGGGACTAGAATCGCCATGAATAGAGTATTGTTTTAATCTCAGGAAGAGTATTTCTGCAAATTTTTTTTTTTTTTTTTTGCTCATTGATTATGCTATGTTGGAATTTAGATATAGAGAGGAGGATAGAGATAAAGCATAGAATAATTGAAAGAATACATTTTTATTTTTTCACTTTTTTTCAATCAACTTCATTACAAATGAGAGAATACAACTCTTTTATAAGATAGCCAAGTATCTAGAGTCTTTTTATTCTAGAGTTTTCTTTTATTCTCTAATTTCTACTTTCCTCAGCAAAGCAACTGTATAATTCTCCATTTGATAAATCTAAAATTTCTTACCATATATTTTAACTTTCCCTTAATACAATAATTAACTTTATTCCATAGTGTTTCCTATTAAAACCAAATTTATTTGTTTCCTTAAAACCAAGTTTATTTCCAACATCCTCCCTTAAACTTGGTTTTACTACTTCAAACAGATTCCTTGATTCGAAGCACTTTCTCTTCGATTTGTGATGCACTCTCTCATCACCTTCAAAAATTAACGAAGCGCTTTCTCTTCGATTTGTGATGCACTCTCTCATCACCTTCAAAAATTAACGAAGCGTTTTCTCTTCGATTTGTGATGCACTCTCTCATCACCTTCAAAAATTAACGAAGCACTTTCTCTTCGATTTGTGATGCACTCTCTCATCACCTTCAAAAATTATCGAAGCACTTTCTCTTCGATTTGTGATGCACTCTCTCATCACCTTCAATTTTTTTTAATATTGGAGCACTTTCTCTCCATGGTGCACTTTCTCACCCACAACTCTAAAATAAAATTTCTTCCACGGCCACTTGTGCCATGTTCTCTTGCTCTTCATTGGTGCTCCAGCATCAACATCTTCTACAATATCATCTTTGATCTTCTTCTCAATCTTCTTCTTCCTCTTAATCTTCCTCCCGATTTTTTTATTTTTTTTATTTTTCTCTTTAGAGAACTCTCTATCCCTCTTATCAACCTAGCTCTGATACCACGTTGGAATTTGATAAAGAGAGGAGGAGAGAGATTAAACGTAGAATAAATGAAAGACTACATTTTTATTTTTTCACTTTTTTTCAATCAACTTCATTACAAATGAGAGAATACAACTCTTTTATAAGATAGCCAAGTATCTAGAGTCTTTTTATTCTAGAGTTTTCTTTTATTCTCTAATTTCTACTTTCCTCAGCAAAACAACTGTATAATTCTCCATTTGATAAATCTAAAATTTCTTACCATATATTTTAACTTTCCCTTAATACAATAATTAACTTTATTCCATAGTGTTTCCTATTAAAACCAAATTTATTTGTTTCCTTAAAACCAAGTTTATTTCCAACATGCTAATGGGTTGAAAAGCAGAGTATTTATTCAAAACTGGTCCATTGAATAATATGGTATAATAGTTAATTGCCTCAGCTTCTATTTTATCTGGTTTAAAACTCCCTAGCATCTGTGATGAAAGCCTTTATATTGTTAAGAAATCGCATCGAAGACATTTTGGAATGGAAAACTCCCTAGCATCTGGTTTAAAACTCCCTAGGTAACCTTTCACTTCTGCTTCAAATTCCAAGATCTTATTTTCTCCAAAGTTTGTAGTTGGTGATTCATGCTCAACATGGAGTCATATAAGTTCAAATTACACGGGTTTTGATCGACTGATATCTCTAATATGGCAATCTGAGATTCTATTTCCTTGATTGTTCATTATCCTTCAGTCTGCTTTTATTTCATACTTTCATTTCTTGTTTACAAGCCTGGAGTTTACGAAGGAATGTATATGATGGAAAGTCATTTGTTTGGTAGGATAACCCCTGAGATATGCGTTCATAATAGCCTTATTTGAAGTGTCGGTCGTTCTGATATCTAAAAGGAAACCCTTTTACACTGGATGTAGGAATCAAATGCAGAAGTAAAGGATTGTGATCGCTAGACAATTATGATAGTGACAGTGGCTTCATGTTCACCAGTTTACTTAAGCAGGTGTTGTTAACCAGTATTTTATCAATATTGGTTGCCATCCTCTCTTACGCCATGTGAAATTAAAACCAAGAGGTCTAATTTCATTCAAACCTGATTGGTACAGGCAGTTGTTGAACGCTCATAAATATTGAAAAGAGACGGGCAAGCTCCCTTTTTATCTGAAAAAGAGGAAACGTTGCTGAAGTCCCCCATAAGGATCCAAGTAATATCAATGGATGATGCTTCCTCTATTATATGGTGCCAAAGCAGTTGCCTGTCCTGATGTAAATTACTAGAATATATAGCAGCAAAAACTATTTAAAGCCCACCAGAATTTGAAGCAAGAACCGAAATATGTTGAGTAGAAGATGACATGGTAGCAATACTCCAAACCGTAGTATCCTAGGTAAGAAGAATCCTTCCTGAACACTGAGAATAGTTATTAGTAGCAAAATGCCAATAAAATGTGAGTTTATTCTTGAAGTAAAGTAAATTAGTAGCAGAAAATTTATTTTCTACAAGTCTAACCAAAGTTGGCTTTAATTTTTTCAAGAGCTTGAGCACATCACTAATGTTTCGTGATGAATTCATGCCCCTGACATTCCAGGTAAGGATCGTCATTTGGTTGATGCCGAGCTCCTTAAAATTCTTTTAGAAGGAGCACTTGCAGATTTTTTTTTGCCTTTTGTCATAGCTAAATAATCCTTATTTTTCTGCATTAGCTTAGATGCATCAAAATTGTGTTCAACGGGTGGATCTTCTTCCAAAGCTTCAGCAACATGGGATACGTCATTATGTAAAAAATCATTAGGGAGGTTCTTATTGAGGAAGTCCAACTCATCTACACTGTTATGCTGGGGAGAAGTAGGTGTTTTATGTGAGTCTGCATTAATAGTAGGACTTTCATTTGTGGCAGAAGATGAGCCAGGTATGTCCTGCTTGTCCTTTTGGCATCCGTCGTGGCTCTGTATGTTTGTCATGCAGCGTTGTTTGATGGTCGAAGACCTTGCATTGTTCACATTTAGGAGGGATAAATTTGTATTCAACACGATTATCCTTTTTAACCCCATTATGTAAAAGAATAAGAATACTCTCGTTTATTTCAGTAGTTGTATCTATAACAATTTGAAGTCGTGCAAATTGTGTGAAGGTTTTGTTTGTAGTTTTTAAATCAACTTGCAAAGGTTCTGAAATAAAGATCGCAATCATTGATAGAGCATCCAGTGTCTCCATATCAAGGTTGAACAAGTGAATCCAAACTTGGACAGAGGAAGTATTAAACTTTTCGTAATTATACCCAGGTGACCATTCATCAACCAACAGTAATTTACTGAAATAAGAATACATAGTTGTTTCAAGCACTTTATGGAAGTTAGTGGGATTAAAAAACCTGACATTATAGCGGAAGTTATGAATATAAAACTCACCCAATGGCTTCCAGGCCTCGCTGATATAGTCCTTCAGTTTCACCACTGATAAGTGGAAGTCAACTAGATGAAGGACCACCGTGTTCGGCCAGGCTTCCTTTGATTGGTTGAAAGTTGTTTGAGGGATGAAAACATAAGCCTCTAGAGTTTTGATGAAGTGAAATTTGCGTGGAGTAGCAGTGGGTATGCTGTTAGGAGATTGGTGGACGACTGCGGCACAAGCTTTGGAGACAGGTTGAGGAGGTAGAATAATTGGAAATCTTGAATGAACTGAAGGAAAAATTATTGTATTGCTTGTAGAAATGAAGTCTGTCACTAATAATACAAAATAGTGTAACATTTCCCTTTATAAAGATAAAACAGGGGAACGTTAGAATACAAATGGGCTTGGGCTAAACCAAATATTATACAAGCCCAAAACAGGAAAAGAAATATTAAAAATGGCTTTGAGAAGACGGAGCCGACATATTTATTTCATTTCCCTCTGTCAAACTAAACCTAGGGTTAGGGTTTGCTCTCTAGAGAATTGAAAATGGCGACTCCATCGGCTTCATATGTTCTGACTGATGAAGGATCTTACTCCACAGGCCTCCATAATAGGTAAATCGAGCTATGCTTGAGTTTAAACACTTGAGAGAGCCCGATTTGCTGAGAGAGGTTAAATTTGGATGATGAACCACTGTGTTCTTATGAAGTCCTAGCTGAAGAGCTTAGATCTGACAACAATCAGACGAAAGATGAAGCACAAGATGAACTATGTATCTGGAATGTAAATGATCCTTCCTGATATTTCAGCTATGTTAGCAACATCAACATTTAATTCCTCCTTGAGCTTGAAAAAACTGGATTTTGACAGAGAAAGAATGTCGGCCTTCTGATCCGAGGAAGGTATATACCCAATCTTCAATTTTCCTTTCATGACTTGTTCTCTGATGAAGTATAGGTCTAATTCAATGTGTTTGGTTTTAGAATGCAAAACTGGATTTGAAGTTAGGGATATAACACTAACATTATCACACCAAACAGTAGACTTTTTAGGTGATATGATTTGTAGTTCACTTAATAGGGACTCCATCCACATAACTTCAGCAGTACAGCTAGCAACACTTCTAAATTCTGCTTCAGTACTTGATTTGGACACTGTATTCTGTTTTTTTGCACACCATGTTATTGGATTTTTACCCAAGAAAATACAGTAACGTGAAGTTGATTTTCTGTCATCATAATCTGTTCCCCAATCAGCATCAGCATAGGCATTGATACTTAAAGTGTTGCTAGTCTTAAAGATTAAACCATGATCAATTGTTCCTTTGAGATATCTTAAAATCCTCTTGACTGCCTTCCAGTGATTATCTAGAGGATTTTACATATATTGACTAACTTTATTGACACAAAAAGCAATGTCTGGTCTAGTTATAGTAGCATATTGAAGTGCACCAACAATACTTCTAAAAAAATTTCCATCTTGAAATTATTCTCCTTTATGTTTGGTTAGTTGAATATTAGTGATCATAGGAGTAGGCAGAGGATTGGCTTTGTGCATTTGAGCTCTGTGAAGAATTTCTCCAATGTATTTTCTTTGACAAAGTCGAATTTCAGAATCTGAAATTCTCTTTACTTCAACACTCAAAAAATAATTTAGATCACCCAAATCTTTGATTGAGAATTCTGAATTTAACATGCTAGTAATAGCTTTTATTTCAACCATATTGCTACCTGTAATTAAAACGTCATCAACATAAATCAGTATATATGTTGTATCTGAATCAGTAATTTTAATAAAGATTGAGTTATTAGATTTGGATGATTTGTAGTCATGATTGACAAGAGTTGTTTTCAATTTGTCAAACCAAACCCTAGGAGCTTGCTTCAGTCCATAGATAGCCTTATTGAGTTTGCACACCATATTTTTTGTTGACTGTTGAGTGAAACCTTGGGGCTGCTCCATATAAACCTCTTCCTGTAAATCACCATTAAGAAAAGCATTATTAACATCAAGTTGCTTGACGCTCCATTTCTATACAAAGCAATTGTTAAAATTATTCTAATTGATGTGGGTTTCACAACAGGTGAAAAAGTCTCTGAAAAATCAAAACCACACTGTTGTGAATACCCTTTAGCAACAAGTCTTGCTTTGTACTTAGAAATTGAACCATCGGCATTCCTTTTTAATTTGTAAACCCATCTACAGCCAATAATTTTGGTTTTTCAACAAGTTTCCAAGTTCCCTTTTTAATTAAGGCACTGTACTCATCATGCATTGCTGACTTCCAGTTTTCATTTTGAACTGCTTCATGATATGATGATGGCTCTTCAGAAATAATTGCTGTATTGTAAATCTTAGGCTTGTAAATTCCACATTTAGCTCTAGTAAGCATTGGATGCTGATTTGTAGCCTCATTTACAGCAGTAGCTTGATTGTCACTAACACCACTTACATCTATTGAATGATCATCATGAGATTGACTAATACTCTGCCTTCTTTGTTGAGCATTATCTCCCACTTGATAACTGGAAGAAAGTTGCTCTTTCCCAGACCTACTTGAAGGCATTGTGAATTGAGGGCTAGTATTGCTACTTTGCTCTTGATCTGGCCAGCTTGATGGCTCAGTGTGTTGAGAGATTATATTAGTGTTATGTTCATGGGCATGAACTGGCACTAATATTTCTGTCTCATCAGGTATGTTAATCATTACCTTTCTAGAATTTGTACTTGTAACTGGGGTACTTGCACTTACTTTGCCAAAATGATATACAAGTTCATTAAACCTTACATGTCTTGAAATGTAAATCCTTCCAATTTTATCTAAATACTTGTAACCTTTTTGTTTGTTACAATACCCCAAAAAAGTACAAACTGTTGACCTATAATCTAACTTGTGGTTATTATAAGGCCTTATATATGGAAAACATGGACACCCAAACACTTTTAAATGTTTGTAATCTGGTTTGGTTTTAGTTAGAACTTTTTGTGGACATTTAAAATTTAAAACCTTGATAGGCATTAAATTAATTAAATGTACAGCAGTATAAAAGGCATCTGCCCAATACTTGAATGGCATAGAGGCTTGGGCTAGTAAAGTCAGACCAGCTTCAACAATATGTCTATGTTTCCTTTCAATTAACCCATTCTGTTCTGAAGTGTAGGGACAAGTGGTTCTGTGATTAATTCCCTTTTTGTCAAAGAATGACTTTAGAGGTAGAAATTCTCTTCCACCATCTGTCTGAAAGGTATGTATTTTATTTCCAGTAATGTTTTCAACTTTATTGATAAATTGAATCACAACACTACTCGTTTCAGATTTAGACTTAAGCATGTAAATCCATACAAATCTAGAGTAAGCATCAATGAAGGATATATAATACTTATGACCATAGCTAGAACTGATATGTGCAGGACCCCATAAATATGTAGCTATTAGTTCAAGTGGTCTAGTGTAAACAGTATGTGAGTCTGGAAATGCAAGTTTATGACTCTTTCCTAATTGACATGAAGAACACATATATGATTCCGGAAATTGATAAGCAGAAAAATTATTACTCATCATAACATGCTTAGTAACTTTTAAACTGGGATAATCCGGTTTATAATGCCATAAATCAAAATCCTTAAGGTAATCAGAATTATTAGTAACATACATTATACACTTGTCATTTCTAAAATCAGAATTACTGATATCAAATCTGTATAATCCATTACTCTCTTTACCCTGCAAGAGAATTTTGTGTGTCAATATGTCTTTAACTATACATGAATTAGGGTAAAACTCAAAATAAACCCTATTGTCTTTAGCAAATTGGGAAACACTCATCAAATTTTTCTTAATTGATGGAACTCTTAACATATTTTTTTAGAAATAGTTTTTTGGTTCCATCTAAACTTGCATTTCCAGTGTGTGTAATAAGTATTGTTTTACCATTACCAATAGTAAGATTTTGGTTACCTTTATACTCCTTGTTCCCCAAATTTAGATTATTTAGATTATTGGTCACATGATTGGTAGCACCTGAGTCTGGAAACCAGCAGTCATCTGAAACATCATCATTAGTGGTAGAATCAGTATTATGAATTTCTTCCTGTGCTTTACTACTATCATTTGAGGCATTAACCAGATTTGCAGAAGCATTGTTGCTTTGTTGTGAGGGAGTGTAATTAATATTGAATCTAAAATAACATTTTCTGGCACTATGTCCCACTTTTGCATAAATTTGACATCTGATTCTGTTATTGTTGTTGTTACTTCTACCACCTCATCTCCTTCTTCCAGACCAACCCCCTCTTTGATTATTGAACTGTTTTCTTGATTTTTTCCTCTTCCATATGTTGTGTAGTTAACAGATAAATCTGCATTAACAGTCTTCTTGTGTTCTATCCTACCTTCATGTGATAGTAAGGTAAAATGCACATACTGTAATGAGGGAGTTGGATCCATGGATAATATGATAGCAGTCACTGCTTCATATTCATCATCTAAACCACTTGCAATAGCAATTACTTGCTCAGACTCAGGTATCCTTTGGCCTGCAGAATTCAGTTGATCACAAATGTTTTTAACTTTTAACAAGTATTCATTCATAGATGATTCTCCTTTTCTTATGCTATGTAACTGCCTTCTATAATGCATAACCCTAGCAGATGACTGATTTGAGAAATTTCTTGCAACAGTTTCCCAAATTTCTTGAGCAGTTTTGACTCAAATTAATTGTGGTAGAATTGTTGGACCAATAGATGACATCATCCATGCACACACCAAACCATCTTGTCTCTGATGCATAATATACTCAGAGTTACTAATGAGTTTGTCTTCACTATCTCTAATAAACTTTGGAGGAATAATTTTTGTTCCAAGAATATGGTCCTCAAGACCATATGCTCTAATAGCTGTTTCTACCTGTAATTTCCATAACAGGTAGTTTGATTCATCAAGATGCATTGAGATCAGTTGGCTTTGAGGCTTAATGATAGATTTAAATAAATCTTGAAAGGGATCCGGTGGTGGCGGTGCATTAGGAATATTGCTGGACACTGCTGGACTTGAATCATTACCAGTTCCAGAATTCGTCATGATGAAAAAGTCAGATGGAAGAATTCAAAAGATTTCAGGAAATCAGAGGTAAGGTTTAAACTCTGATGCTTTGTATTGATTCAGATTTAAAGATTCACAATACTGTTGAATGATGCAATGTAGATTGTCAAGATGAAGAAAAGAATCTTATAAAAAATTGATATAACAGATACCATAAAACTGATTGACAATCTGTGAAGGCACTGATACAATATTTGTGATTTCTTGATCTGACTTGATCAGTTTGAGAGCACCTAAAACGCCTCTGATCAACCTTATTCTGACGCAAGACAACAGCCACAAATTATGATGGCGAGGCTTCTTGATATGAATAGGGCAACGACCTTCAGATGACAAGCAACAGCTTCGATGAGGGGTGATCCAGGTGATGAAATTACTCTGATGGATCACAAATTGATCAACACTTCTGATGATCAATTTTAGGAAGCGAGCACTACTGGCTCTGATACAAAATTGGAAATCTTGAATGAACTGAAGGAAAAATTGTCTTATTGCTTGTAAAAATGAAGTCTGTCATTAATAATACAAAATAGTGTAATGTTTCCCTTTATAAAGATAAAACAGGGGAACGTTAGAATCCAAATGGGCTTGGGCTAAGCCAAATATTATACAAGCCTAAAACAGGAAAAGAAATAATAAAAAAGGATTTGAGAAGACGGAGCCGACATATTTATTTCATTTAGAATGAATTGGATGTTACGGTGGTAGGTGGAGGAGGTTCAGGTGGTTTCAAACGTGGAGATAATGGAATGGTTTCATGCGTACTTGCCTGGTTATCATGAGGAGTTGTAGCCATTATTGAACGTGGTAGATTTTTTAATTTAATATACTTGTTTACGTTGAAATATGTTAATTGTGCTTAAAACATGTAAAAAGTGGGAAAATGAAGGCTAATATGTTTTTTGAATTTGTTCAGGAGGAAAATCGACCGGAGTCGTAAAACCCTCCTAGTGCACGTAGCTCGGTCCACGAGCACCACATAAGTGATTGATATTGACATATGCATATGGTAAGGTCTTAGCATGCCTTTCTGAGTTTCAAAACTGCGCCATTTTACCATAACGCAAAGTCCTTAACCATTGAGCTAATGCGACGGACATGAAAAGTAACATGCGCTAATCACTTCGATTTTAAAGTAGTAAAATTGTGCTTAAAATATGTAAAAAGTGGGAAAATGAGGACTAAGATATTGCACTTTTAAAGTGGTCGAACAAACCTCTTTGTAAAATAGACTAAGCTCTGTTACTACCTTTCAAACTTTTAATGGTAGTATATTTTTGAATAGAATGGGTAATAAATTTTCCAGCATTATATGGCAGTGTGGCTTTTTATTCCACTCAATTTACCATTTTTAAAGTCAATTCATCTACGAAGATTTGATGAAATATTTTTCAGTAGATCTTAACCCTTCCACCCATTTTAACACAATTTTAACTCGATTATTATCTAATTCATAACATGCTTTGGATTTTTTTACTGTCATTTGGCTTCATATGAAGCTTGGGACGTTTGCATAATTCTTGCATATCGCTTCTTGATTTCAAATCATCCTTCATCTTCCATTTGACATTCGAAATTGTGTTTAGAACAAATACACTTTTCTCATTTTGCATCACATTAATATTATGACTAAATAGAAGATGTTTCCAATATGGAAACTCCCAAAAAATAGCCTATTTGCATCAATTATGAACAACCGATATGTTTTCAATTTTTGTTTGCACTCTAGTTTCATATATCTTGATAGTCCCTAACCTATTCATTTATTTCTTCACTTGACCATATCGTTGGTGGTTGTCTGGTTTCTACTCTATTAGCTTTTTCTTGTCTACTTCAAAGGGATGATTTACGTAGAGAAGACATCGATGACAATCAAACCATGAAATTTTATTATCATGTGGTAAAGAAAATGCTCGTGTTTCTTCTATGTAATATGGAAATGCTAGGTAATCTAAGGTACTCATCCTAAAAGCATTGTATAGGCAGGAAAATCACTTATAGTCCACAACAAAGAAGCAAACATATGAAAAAAAATTCTTCTTTGTAACATCGTATGTTTCTACTCCTTCGTTACACAGTAATTTTAACTCTTCAATCAACAGCAGTAAATAAACATTGTTTCCTTATGTCAGATCGTCAGGGCTAGGAGTGACAACAGTAAGAAGCGTATATTGAGTTTTCATACACATCCATAGAAGTAAATTATACAGTGTGATGATAATGAGTCAGGATGAATATTTTGAATCAAATTGAGAAAATGGTGAAAAACATCCATACATAATCCTAGTCTAACATTTCAAATCTCCTCTGTAAAATTGGAATAAGTTTTACTAAAATTCTTCCATGCTTCTCCATCAGTCAGATGTGTCGACATACCCTCTTCCTCCGTTCTAACACTATGTCACCTCATATGAGATGCAGTAACAAAAGATGTATATAATCTTTGAAGCCTTGGAGTGACAAGTAATGCATACGCTTGTATGGAACTTCATTCCCCTTCTTTTATCTTGGTTTGTATGTTTCCTGTTTACATATTTTACAATTTCTAAGATTTACGTTTTCATTCTAAAACAACATGCAACCATTTAAACATGTGTCTATTTTTGATAAGGCAAACCAAAAGCCGACATAATTTTTATAACTTCATAGTGATTACACACATTTAATTATCGGGCGATATTCATTAATAGCACTTTCTAATTTGGACTATACAAAAGTATTTGCTACAACTTATGCATAACGATCCAAAAGTAATACTTAAGTACGAAATCATTATTGCATAAATGTACTTTCACAATATAGGGTAACAAATACATCAAATTGTTGTATATGACGTAGTTGTATACACAATTATATGATTTTTGTTTGATGATAACAACCAAATAAATATTATTTTAAATGTGTTTGCTACTGTACTGTTCTATGTATATACATCTCAGACAGAAGTATAATATTAATATTTAATGGAATACTATTGCACAAGGATTAGAATTTCAAACAGTATTTTATTTAAATATTAATATTTCAATATCAAACAGTACAATTTTTTTTAACTCCACTATTTGAATACATCACTGATACACATTTCATTTTATATCCTTTTTCATATACACTACAACATTCTACACTAACTGTACATTTTCATTCAGAGTCTCTCTAGTACATACACTCATTTTCTGTCTTTGTTCTTTCAGCTTCTGTCTTCACAACATAGTCAGTCCAGTCACCGTCTGCTTACCTGTCACATGAAACAAACACACAATACACTGCAAGAGAAATAATACTGAATATATGCAAATATATTTATTATTATTTTTTAAAAAAATTATTTGCCTCAGTTTTCTGGTGTGTTTCTCATCGTTTTTCATGACTTGATTTGATCTGTGTCTTGTCAGTTTGTATATAGTACAGGGACAGGAAATCATGTCTGATGGCTGCATATACACACGTGTATAGATATACAAGTGTGCACTGCCTCGCCAATCAGTGAGCAACCGAGGAGCATCCACATGGACCAACTCAACTCAGTGCATAATAAAACAATGAAAAGTGGTTGAGTATGACATCTAACATGTTTGCAGCAACTACAAGTAAAGCCATTTCAAGCCGAGCCAAAAAGTCAACACAACAAGTATTTGTTCATGATCAAGACAGTACAGCTAACTACATGGTCTAATATACCAAGACAACAAACATGAGGAAGGCACTTTTATATTTGTACTGCTTGACAAATGCAAGAATTTTCAAGATAGACAACAATATAGTGATGTATACATGGTGTATGCAAATAGTAAAGGGTCCATGTTGTTCATCACAAACAGGTTCGACTCGACAAAGCCATAACATGAAGACAAGTTACATATACACGATGGAGCCATAAGCAAGTGATGTTTAGGTGATATCATAGCCAAGTCAGGAAAGAAATCAAGTTCATGCAAATCAACAAATGACAGTGAGCAACTATATATATATATATATATATATATATATATATATATATATATAAGTGAACAGCAATATCTAAGATGGAGCAACAACACTGGTACAAGTTTTCAGGCACAACATTAATGTGAAGTCACGTGTAGATGAACACAAGTCAGCATGCACAATGGTGGTTTAGTTCATACACAAGCTTGATGTCAAAGCAACATGATCAAAGTGTTTTCAAGCATAAGAGTGCAAAACTGTTTTTGTACATGGTGACATGAAGAACAAGTGCATGCTCAAATATTTATATATATGCAAGAATATGTGAATGTTGAAATCAATCAGGTGAACAAAAAATGACCATGAAACAAGGACAGTGCAGTGTGATTCGAATTCAAACAAGGATTTATATTTTGAGAATTCAAAATATGCCTCTTTCAGAAAGATTGGTTTACATTCAGCATCTAGAATGAATTAATAACATGTATTGCAGGTAATAAATCATGGGAACAAACAAGAGACAAGTGCAATTTTGTTCACACTGTGAAAAAGAATGTGATAGATTAAGATCTGGCAAGAGTTTAATGTATTTTTGAAATCAAATTTCTCTCTTCCAGATTTACTCAATCACATATGGTATAATGAAGTAATTAAAGCATTGGACTCAATCATATATGGAATGGCGATGAATGTTTTCTCAGCAATCATCTGCAAATGTAGAGTTTTAATAATGCAAAGAAATTTATCCAAATACATAGAGGAGGAGAAAATCATGGGATGGTTCATCACAAAAATTTGGGACTGTTTTTCAAATTCGAAAATCAGAAATTACATACAAATATGTTTTCAAAATATTTCCCAAATTGATCGACTTAAAATCAGGGGACAAGGAACCGACTTGAATTCTTTTCGAATATTCACCAAATCAATTCAAGCAAGTCATTCATTGAGGGGGGCAAGAACAAGGCCGGTTTCATAAACAACAATCACGCAAGCCATTCAAATCGAGGAAATCAAAAAGGGGAAATAAACAATCAATCAGGACAAGCCATTTATCACGAAATCAAAAAGGGGAAATGCACAACAGATCGGAAAACGCACAAATCATTTAAAAACATTTCAAAGCAATATTTTTTTAGAAAAACTCACTTTTTTTCGGTCACCAAGATACCAAATCGAAGCATCAGAGAGCCAGAGACAAAAACCCAAACTGATCGGAAAAGAAAAGAGCATCAGAGATGTATTCTTCCAGCAATTGAGATTTCGATTTGGAGCATCAATTTGAAAACCCTAATTCTGTGAAGACGACGGCCATTTTTAATTTCCAGAGAGTAAAGCTATCGTGCTAACAAATGATGAAGCAAGAAAAGAAAATGGGCTGGCCATTTTTCTATTGAAGGGCTTTAAGGGATTTAATGTTTTAAATAGGGTTTTCAAATTTGCTTTTGTTTTTAAGTTTGTTTATTTTCGTTGTAAACCAATCCGAACAGTTTTTCTAGTGTCTATAAAATACTAGAGGAACCAGTCAGGCTGTTGACTGAGTCTATAAAATCTGGGTAACTGGTTACGTGGTCGTAATCAGGGGAAATCTGATTAAGGGGATATCGATCAGTCTAGGGATTTGAGCGTAGGGTTAGAATAGGAGCAGGGTTTGTGAGTATACATGGTCTTGTATGCGGGATATGTTCTATCACCTAGTAGAAACCTTAGGAATGCAGCAGTAAGCAGGGTTTTGCCGAAGCTGGGAAAATCTGTGTGTGATTTATTTTCTGCACTTTTATTTCTGCTGCATTCCGTGATCTGTTTATTATTTTAATATCCTATCAAATTTTCAATTCAGGTTAAAAACTGTGATAAACCCTATTCACCCCCCTCTAAGGTTAATCTAGATCCAACAATTGGTATTAGAGCAGGTTTTCTGTTAACTCTAGAGTCATGGGTAACCCTAATTGTAAGTTCTTAGAGAGTCAGTCCAGTCGTATTCCAACTATTTTTAATGGTACATATTTTTTGAATTGGAAATCTGAAATGGAATCCTTTTTGAAATATGTCAATCTTAAATGTTGGGATGTTATTGTTAATGGATTTGATATGATAGATATATGTTTTAATAATCGTGCTACGCATATTTTATATTCACATCTTGATGATGATCGATACTGCCTTATCTCCCATTGTTTGACTGCGCAGGAAATCTGGATAGCTCTCAATACAAGATATGGAAATGACAACAGCTTCTCAAAACCCGCAACTGCCAATTCAGATCCGTTCTTAACTGGAGCTACTCATGTCGATTCAGGCGATGGGGACTTATCATATGAAGATTTGGTATCTCTTTGTAATAATTTAACAAGAACTGTTGATCGTCTCAAATGGAAAAACAAGTCTTTGAAATCTGAAAATTCTGAGTTGACCCACAATAACAATATGTTGAAATTAAAATTAGAAAACTATGAGTGCAAGAATTGTTTTAATTTGAAAACTGATTTAGCTCAACTTAATGAAAATTCTAGAAAGATTGAAAATGAATTTTTGATTTTGAAAAATCACGAAGGTGAGCTAATTCATAAAAATAACGCTTTGCAGAAGAAGTTGGATAAGATTAATTTCGAACATGAAATTTTTGAAAAGGAAAGATCTTTAAAAACTGAATCGATCTTGACTGAACCTGAAAATGAAATCGCAAAATTCGAAGAGTTTGGAAAACTTGAAATTGAAAAACAGAAACATTTTGAATTTGAGATTTTGCAATCCCAAGACACAATTAAATTACTTGAATATGAAAATTTGGTTTTGAAACAATATGATGCTGAAACGAAGATCACTGATGACCGTTGTTCAGATTTAATAATAGAGAACGACGATCTTAAATTCAAAATTCAACGACTAGAGTCAACTTTGAATAAATTTTCTGATAGTGAAAAATCTTTAAATATGTTGTTGAAAAATCAATTTTCTGTTAGAAATATAAGTGGTCTTGGCTTTGGGAAAAATAGTGGTTTTGAAAAACTAAATTTAAATGGTTTTGAAAATCCTTCTAATTGTCATGGAAAAGATCGTTTTGAAAATTTAAACTCTGAAGGGTTCGAAGGTTTTTTAAATCGAAAGCGAAATAAACAATTTGTTTTATAACAATCCAGTTGAACAATCATGGACCCCAAAAATAAATAAAACCAATTTTGGAAAAACTAAATGGATTTGGGTTCCTAAGGGTACAAAAGTAAATTCAGAGGGATTGTTATATAAACAGGTTTGGGTACCGAAAGTCCGACACACAGCTATGAGTGGAAAAACAGTCTTTGTTAGACCACTCAATCCTTTAAATGCTTAGGTACCGGGTTCTGGCTAAGGAATGACCATCTAGAAGAATCAAAGATCGTTCCACATTTTGAAGCTATCCAGCATATGTTCCTTGGCCCAAACTAGTTGAGTCAGAGATTCGGGTTTACATCGATTTCAGGTATGATCTCTTAACTCATTTTTGTAAATAATTTACTTTCTTGTTTATTTCTCCTTCTACCTCCTTCTGTTTTTTTTATTTGTCACTGCTATATTTTTCTTCTTGGGCTTTCTTAACTTCCAATTACAGAGTTCATAATCTTCTGGAAATTCGCTTCATCTAGAATAAAACTCTGATGTTTTTAAATCACTTCCAGATCTTGAATTCATTTGTGTAATCTTTCTGTAATTGTTTTGAAGTTCACTTTCTGTTGTCTTAATTCCTAACAGTGTTGACGTGTTCTTATTATATCTTAAACACTGTTAATATGAATTCTAAATTTTTGAAGATCTGAAAAACAATTGAAATTTCACACATCTCTGCTGTTATGAGGTTCTTCTAGTTCATTTTAGAAAAACTTGAAAATTTATACTCAGTACAGCACACTAGTATTTCTCAGTCGTGATAATTTCATTCGTTTTCAGATTTGCTTGGATATTTTTTTGATATGTCTTGAATCTCCGTGATACATCTTGAAATTCATTTTGTATTCATGATCAGTATGGTTGAAATTTGTTTATTTGAAATCATTTAAAATTCTTGATATTTTGGATATCACACACAAATTAAATTTCAAATTATCAAACTTGTGTGAATAACTCATTATATCTCAAAACTTGACATTTACTCAAGTGACTTCAAATAAACTGTTTTAAATTGTTTGGATCATGAATATCTCTTAAGCCTGGTGTAAATGATCTGAAATTTCTTGTATACTTGTCAGAAAATTTCTTGTGAAAAATTCTTTAGAAAAAAAATGGTCGTAAATCTCTCTATTATTTCATGGTTATTTGATTTAAATATTCGTTTGTTTAAAATCATTTGAAATTATTGATTTATTGAATCTCACACATATCTTGAATTTGAAATTAATAATCTGGTGTGATTGATTCACTAAATCTAGAGAGTTTCATATTCCTCAAATGATTTCAAATAAACGGTATTTTTAACTATTGGATTGTGAATCATCTTATGAGACCATTATCTTGACAAGTCTGATTTGAAACTATTTTCTGTGCTACTCTGGTATTGATTTGAAAAATGTTTGTTTTGGAATAATCTGCTATGCTGTTTTGATAAAAGGAATCACTCTTGAAAAAAAAAATTGGTGACTGCTTGTTTTGGTATCAAATATATACCATGCTCTGATAGATGAAATTAATTTGCTTGATTTGTTAACCGTGTCTGCTTAGGCTTTGTGATTATGATTCTGTTGTCTGAGATATCTTTGTTTGTCTCTAGTGTCAATTTTAAAATCCTCATGAATAGAGACATCAAGTGGTATCAGTTTGGAAGTGCTAAATATTTCGTGTATTTTTTTTATTCCCCATGTCTTGTGTAGATCTTCATATCCCTTTTGTATTTGATTTTCAATTTTAAAATTATTTATTGATTATTCATTCAGAAATTGAAATCAATATCCAATTTTAACTGTATTTATAATTCATCAAAATTATTATCAGTGTTTGAAATTGTGATGAATTGTGACTGTAGTATATATTTCACAACAAGAGGAGACTTTATTTGGATTTTCATGATGGTTGAACATTTATTATAATATCTTTGAACTGGCAATTATTTCACGACCATCTTCATTATCTATCATCCTTCTACCATCCATCATGATTTTATATTAATGTGGAGTGTTAATATTTTCAAAAATCTTTTTGAATAAATAGTGGAAATTATTTGTGATAGAAATGGAACTATATTATTTTTTAGAATTAGTGATAATTGAAAATTTTCAATAATCCCGGTACAGTTGTTAGACCAAAAAGTGGTTCTAACACCCAAATTGATTAAAAGCAGAATGAAATGAGATCAAAAATAAAAATGAACACACAGGATTTATAGTGGTTCGACGAAGAAATGCCTACGTCCACTTGTCTTTCACTATTTTCAATGATTTAGTTGCAAATACAATGAAATATTCACTTAATTTCTCTCACAACTCACTTACAATCACTCAATTGTCTAAAAACAAATAATGAAAGAAGATTTGGATTTTCCGGGAGTGCTGGAATTCGAGTTATGAAGGTGGTTGAACTCTCAAAGTGCCAGAAAAAAGATCCTTTTCTTTGTCTCCAGACGGGGTATTTATAGGTGAAAATTAGCCCAGAACCCAATCCGGATCGGAGCCACGTGTCATCCATCCCATCAGCCTCGGGTTCGGGTGGATTTTTATGTTGACAACGCATCAGAGCAGTGGACGTTGTGGGTAGAAACTGGTCATAGCCGCTCCGAATAACCAGGCGCTCATGCAGGGGAGTGATGTGGAAAATGGGTTCGGATCGGAAGAGTGTGCACAAGGGGTTCAGATCGGCGTCTCCGATCCGACCCGGATTAACTTAGGACCAATTCTCTCTTCTTTTTACTCTGCTCCGCTCCACTCCGATCTATCTCTGTAGCAATTGGGTGGCTTTCCGATCCAACTGGAAGTAGATTGCCCTCCGATCCGAACAGCTGTGCCTCTCTGATTCCAACAGCAATAGTTCACCGATCCGAACAGAAGACTTTATCCGATCCGAACCGATACGCTGCTTCGATCCAACCTGCTTCAGTGCTTCCCAATTTTTTTTAATGTTTCACATCTTGACTTTGTGTTGCCCAGTTCACAAAGTGGGCTAACATTTTGCCCCCTCAAAGGATGCTTCTGTTGGAGACGGAGCATGCTTTGACCATCATTGCACAACGCTCTTTGAGGTGATTTTTCTTTTGATTTTCCTTGTGTTTTCATCCTTTTCTTCAAATTTCAATTTAATTCGTTGCTGAGCTAAAGAACTCGGTTCGGTTCGGATTCCGATCCGAACAGACACCTTCTCCTTTCTACTTTTCACTGGACTATTGGGCCAAGCTTTGCTTCTGGACTGTCTATCCGATCCGAACGGGGGGTTCTTCTACTGGGCTGCCGATCCGAATGGGGAGACGAATAGACACTCTTCTCCTCTATATAAACACTGCCTTCTTCCTTCTTTCATTTTTACTGTTTTACTCCCCAAGTTCTGCAAAACGTGAGGAAAAAAAACTAATTCGTGAAGCATCAAAATTCCTTTTAATTCTCGAAGTGATTACATCGGTAGGTTATAAAACTTCAGATAATCCCTTTTTTAATTGATTTCGATTCGGATTCGTAGGCGATTAGGATGATTTGAGTATGAAAATTGGACAACCTTGCCACCGTGACCCCCCCTCATCATCGTCGCCAGTATACTCGTCACCATCTCGAGGTTGGGACAGAGGGGATTAGAATTCGTTGTTGAGTGCTCCAGCGTATGATTGCTTGGCTTTGATTTGGGTGATGGGTACGAAACTGGCATTGGCGTTGGTTAGGGAAGTAATAGGATGAAGGAGAAGAAGAAGATAGTAGGGAATCGGTTCGGTTCGGAGGGATATGAAAGATGAACAAATAAGGGAAGAAAGAAGGAAATTCAGGAGGTCGGACTGGGTCGGGGCAAGTAAAGAAAGAAAAAAGAAAAGAAATCCAGGAGATCGGATCGGGTCGGAGCAAGTATTTAAGAAAGGGGGAAAGGGAGCTTGCCTAACCGGATCGGGTCGGACCATAAGATAAAAGGAGGAGAACTATGACTATGTGATCCGATCCGAACCGTTAGAGGGCTCTACCTTCGAACCGATCCGATTTTGATTTCTGAATTCCACAGTTTATCCGAGCCCAAGTCGAGGCTGCACCCCCGATCCGATCCCCATAAGCGCGCCCGAACCGAACCGAATAGCAGTTCACCTTAATGTATAAGAACTTGTTTAACTGGCCCAATCAACTTTTGGCATAATCTTCAATCTAATGGACAGTTAGGATAGTGCCTTGCAAACGTAACTGGACATCAAGAACTACTTCAACTCTTTATATTTTGCCAAACTTTTTCATCGCACTTTTAAACATTTACTTTGCACTTTCCGTATACACTGTTTACACTTTAGTTTGCACACATGCACGGGGGGATACGGGCTAATTTGCTCTAATTTGTGCTATTGCTTCTTCAATAGTTTTATGACCATGAGACCCAGACGCTCTTCCAGACTAGCTGAGAGGAAAGAAGCCCCGGAAACCTCTAACAAAATTACTCTCGAGGACATATCTTCTCCGTCGGATCCAGAATGGGATAATGAGGGTTCAGACTACGAAGTCGGAAATCGTAAAAGTGACGAGGTGTCTTCAGAGAATGAAGTTTCTCTAGGTTTTGAGGAGGAAGGAGGGATTGGTGACGACCAAGCTCCTGATGAGTTTGAATCGGCTGTCATATTGGAATCACCCCAAGATTCCGTTGAATCAACTATCGATAATGACCGACTTACCCGAATTTGTTTGAAATACGGGATAATGAAAAGGGACACTCGAGTGCCTTCAAGATCCGACCGTCCTCACAACCCTCCAGAAGGATATATGGCGGTCACTCGGTTGATGTGTATGGTCGGTGCTATCGCTCCATTTTCTCCCTTCATCGTTGATTTTCTAAGACAAATGCGGATTGCCCCCGTGCAACTGCATCCCAATTCTTATGCCTACTTGCACACTTTGTACATAGCATACCGTGAGATCTTAGGCATAGAGCTCACTTTCGATGACGTTCATTTCCTTTATAACTTCAAGCATCGGACTCGAGAGACTCCATCTTTCTGCTATTTTGAGTCTGTTCCTAAGAGGAAGATAATCTCAGCGCCATTCAGCAGTAAAGCTGGAGATTCCAGACTGGAATGGTTCTATGTGAAGCGACAGCCCGGATGTGCCAGGAGGTGGACGAAATCAAGTAAAGCACTGATTTTCTAAATCCGGGCTCTTTACACTCGGGTCATTGTCTTAACTCGTTTTTCTTTTTGTTTGCAGTCGACAATCCAAAACAAATATCAGATCAGGTGTTCTTTGACCGGATGCACCAACTTCTTAATGGCGACCATAAATTCTTGACTATCGATGAAGTCCTTAAGGACGAATATCTTCACTTTCATGGGCTGTTATCCGTTTTTCGTAGTATTGGTCATGGGACAGCTCCATATGTATATATTCCTCCAGTGGATGTAGTCCCAGAGACAGGAAAAGGCTCGGGAGTTCCTACAGTGCCTCTTCAAACTTCACCTTCTCCATCTTCTACTCAAGATGACGAATTGGCTAACCTGGCCGAAAAGCATCGTGAAGGATATACTGCCCCCGAGGAGGCTACTTCTCTGGAAAAGTCAACATCCTCCAAAGAGTCGCCACTTAATGCTTCCGAGGGAGATGTCCCTAGTACTGATGACCAAATATTTCAGGGTTTGGGGGATCTCCCCTTACCTGAAACTATATACACTTCAGAGGATTTTAGGAAGGATCCTTTAGTCTTCACTTCTTCTGAAGAGACCACTCCTGCTAAGGCCAAAGAGCCTGCCCGTACTAGTCTAGCTTCAGACTCGGGTTGGTTGGGGGGAAACACACCACTTAGGACACACTTTATACAACAGCATTAGCATTCATTGCACCTCTTTCTCTGTGAATCCATTGATTCTGAATTTCGTTTGTCTTATTATGCAGGCACGATGTCCCGATCTTACTATGATATCAGGAAGCTTCGCCGCAGCATGTCTAATCCACCTCAGGATATCGAGTATGATCGCCGCGATGATCGCTGTAGGGAGGAGAGAAGGCCTTATGATCCCTATCGCTCTCGACCCTCACGTTCTCGCTCTCCCGTTCGGTCGGATCATGAGAAATACAAAGGTTATCAAAGCCGTAGGGAAGAGGACAAGCCAAAATCGAAAGACTCCACCTCTTCCCACGAAAAGCGCAGCAGAGAGAGAAGTCCTCCAAAAGATACTGAGTCTCGAAGTAAGCGCAAGGTCCCTGCCACTAAACGACCTAGGACAGACAAAGAAACTACTGAATCCTCCACACACAGGGACACTGAATTGACGATCCCCGCTCCTCCCCCACTAGATGCGGAAACTACAATAAAGCGGGCATATTTGGAGGAGCAATTTCCCGAACACTACTTCGAGACTTTGACTTTTTTACCTGCCCTTGAACCTGTTTCTTCTAAGTGGGCAGATGAGGCCAAAGCAAAGATAGACGCGGTTGAAAAACAGTATTCTGAGATGTTTAAATATTCACGCAATCTTTCCAGAATTATCCGTACTCTAATCACGAATGCTGATTCAATGCAAAAAACCGCGGAAGAAGATGCTAAGGCCTTAAAGAACCTAGGTAAAGATTTGGAGGACACACAGGCCCAGCTTGCTATTGCTCAGAGGGACGCTACCAACTTCAAACAACAATTTGAGGATATGCAAAAACGTTATCATGACTTGCTTGTATCTCACACTCAAGAGCGTTCTGAGTTAAAAAAGCTAGCTGATGATGCTAAGTCAGAAGCTGCTAAGACACGCCTTGCTTATACTGACCTCGAACGGAAAAATGCCGAGTTAGCAAAGAGGAATGCTGTGCTAGAAAAGAAGAATGCTGACTTGGCTTCAAAGCTACTGGAGGCAGAGAACAGAGCTGCCCTGGCGGAGGGCAACGTTGAGTGTGCTATCAAATCTGCGGAGGAGGCCCGTAAACAATTGTCAGAGGCGGAGGTAGATATTCAGGGTTTCGGCGAATTAATGATTGAATTCTTCGCACATATCATCCGTCGCCAAAACATTTCTTGGATCGAAGATTACCCATCTACTCTAGTTCAAGTATGGAATCAGATCGTTGAGTGGGAAAAAGAGGAGCTCAAAGTCGATTCCATCGATGAGGATAAGATAATGGAAAAATACTTGAGGGATGATGAGCCAGAACGCCTAGCTGAAGGGCGCCGTCTCATTGCTTAGGCTATGGAAGAAGAGAGGCGGAGGACTAAACAGAAAAACATTCCCGAGACTGGTTCCTCTTCTGCTGCCCCTGCAACTCCTGAAGTAGAGGGATATGATCCTGAACACCCGGGAATCCCTCGAACAACTCTGCTATCCCCAATCCCTGAAATGGCATCAGAGACAACAGTTACCCCCGCTGAGAATTCTTCGGAAGGTATCCCTACCTTTTCTCCTCAATTTGTCAAGGCTATTTCTACCTTTCGCCACGTGATTGAGCAATCGATGAAAAACCCATTATTTTCGCGTGAGTTGATAACTGTTGCTTCTCACTCTGTAGGTATTGAGCCATCCGAAAAGACTGATGTGACTCAAGGAGCCGCCTCTGGGGCAGAGCCTACGGAAAAGGCAAAAGGAGGGAAGGACAAGGCTGCTCCTATAGACTTGGGAGAAGGAAGCGAGCCATCTAAGGCTGACATTCCCCATGATGAAGAAATGATAGCAGCTTTAAAGGATGATGGCGGTGACGGAGGACATGAGGAAGATCCAGAGGTAGCAATAGTCGGGGAGTCAAAAAATGCTGATGATGTTACTTTGGCTGCAATGAAAGCTGATCAAGATAAACGCTTGCAATTAAAAGCCGAAGAACTAGACCCTGAAGCCCTCAAGCCTCTCGCAGTTGTGGATGCGGGATCAAGGTTAGTTGTTAAGCTCTCAACTAGATCTATTACAGAGGAACTCGCTAAAAAATCTTCTCTTGATTCCAGCGCTCCGCCCTCCGGGAAGAAGTCAACCGGTTCCGGCACCGCATCTTCAGGAAAGAAGAAATCAAAACGAATCTTGACAGAGGCCGAGAAAGAGGCAAAGGATGCGGAGAAAGCCGCCAAGAAGTCCAAGGCTCACTCGAAATCTAAATAGTGGGTTGCCTTGTGTCGCTTTAGCATTTAGTGAACCAACAATTGCTGCTACAAGAGTGACTCTTGCACCTTCTTTTTTAGCTATTTTCCTGTACAAATTCATTCATTCGTAAATAAATAAAAAATAATTCATTCTCTGCAATGTCTGTTTGTCAGTAGTTCTGCACTTATGTAAAAATGCATGTCTTACTATAGTTATGAAATGAAGCTACAGAGGGAGGAAATATGTGTATACATATATGCCCCCAGTCAATTCTCACAAATTATTTAAGGCTTAATCAAGCAATATGAATGCTCCCGATTTTCTGACGGGATAGCATTTTCTGTGTCGTCAATGCCTGTTGTTTTTTCTGGCATTTCTTTTATACTCTCCTGTCTCTCTGGAAAGTTAGAGTTCGAGTTTAGCAATCTATTCATTCCCCAGTCTTTCAGCGGGAAAGGATCTCTTTCTCAGCGCTCAGTCGGAGACGCTTTTATACTCTCTCTCTCTCTGGAGAGTTAGAGTTCGAGCTCAGCAATCTATTCATTCCCCGGTCTTTCAGCGGGGAAGGATCTCTTTCTCAGCGCTCAGTCGGAGACGCTTTTATACTCTCTCTCTCTCTGGAGAGTTAGAGTTAAGAATGCCATTTTCTCATTCTTTTATGTCTTGTCGCACAAATAGTCGCTGTGCTTTTTCTTATGTTTAAACTATTTTCAACCTTTCAGGTTTTGAATCATTTTATATTCCATAATCACATCAGAATAGTCGATGAATGTATATATATAATGCATAAAAGTAAATAACACACGATATTTTTATAGTGGTTCGGCTAAGTCGTAGCCTACATCCACTTTATAGTCCTTTATTCATATCATCAGATTTTCCCAAGGCAAGTCGTGCCTTATTACAGAGTTCATAAGAAAAATAACAAAGAGTACAACATTTCTAATCCAAATATCGCATCAAGTGTTGGACATTCCATGCTCTAGGGACTTCTTCGCCATCTACGGTCGTTAACTTAAAGGTTCCTTTTTCAAGTTTCCGTTGGATGACAAAGGATCCTTCCCACTTTAGACCGAGGTGAGGAAGGGATGGAAAGACTCTCTTTAGCACCAAATCTCCTGGTTCAAAAGTCCTAAGGCGAACTTTTTTGTCGTAATAGCGTGCCATCTGACGTCGATGTCTTGCCGCACGCAAATCTGCTTCGTCCCTTTTTTCTTCGACTTCATCAAGAGACTCAAGTAAGAGTGCCCGATTCGTCATCGGGTCATAATACGTCACCCTGTGGGAAGGAACTTCCAGCTCAACTGGAATTACTGCTTCTGAGCCAAAGGAGAGAGAGAAAGGGGTGTGACCAGTAGCCGTCTTAAATGTTGTCCGATATGCCCACAAAGCTAGGGGCAGTTCATCAACCCATTTTGCCTTTGCGCGCTCTAACCGTTTCTTGAGGATGGATTTTATTACTTTGTTTATTGCCTCAACTTGCCCATTCGATTGCGGATAAGCAACCGCAGTGTATCGCTTGTCGATCTTATACTTCTGGTAGAAATTTCTGAATTCAGTACCATCAAACTGGGTTCCGTTGTCAGTTATAATGGTCCTTGGGATCCCGAACCGGCATATAATATTTCTAACCACGAAACTTATCACCTTTCTTGCCGTGATTTTGGTCAAGGGCTCAGCTTCCACCCACTTCGTAAAATAGTCCACAGCGACTATTGCATATTTCGCTCCTCCTTTAGCAATTGGTAGAACTCCAATGATATCAATTCCCCACGTGGCAAATGGCCAAGGACTCACCATTGATTTGAGTTGGGTCGACGGTGCTTTGGGGATTTTGGCGAATCTCTGGCACTTATCGCAGCGTCGTGAATAATCAGCTGCATCTTTATTAATTGTGGGCTAGAAGTATCCATATCGCAATATCTTTTTTGCTAAAGTCTGACCTCCTGTATGATCTCCACACTCACCTTCGTGCACTTCTCTTAGTACACGTTTGATGTCGTCGTGTGCTATGCATCGTAACAGGGGCATAGAAAATCCTTGCCTATAAAGAATATCATCTTGTACGACATATCTGGTAGCCTTGCGAACTATAGCCCTTTTCTCACTCTTCTTTGATGGGAGTGTCCCGTTCTTAAGGAAGTTCTTAATTGGGGTCATCCACGACTCCTTCTTCGGTTCCGCTTTGAAAGCGAACTCAATTTCCATCGACTCAAAGCTTGGCGATTCCAACATTTCAATTGGAATTATTTCAGTCTCTTCTGGATTGTCGGAACTAGCCAGCTTTGCCAGCCTATCTGCCTTCTGGTTTTCGGCTCTTGGGATATGTGTTATATTGTACTTCTCCAAGCTGCTCAATAGCTCTCTCACTTTCCTGAGGTAGGCGATAAGTCGAGGTCCCCGAGCCATAAATTCCTCTCGCACCTGGCAAACAACGATTTTAGAATCACAGAATATGTCCAACATTTTTATCCCGAGATCTTTAGCAAGCTTCAGCCCGGCAATCAGGGCTTCGTATTCAGAGTCATTGTTAGTCGCCGAGAATTCTAATCGTAGAGCATAATATAACGACCGTCCTTCAGGAGTGACTAAGACGATTCCAGCTCCGGACCTTCGGTCGTTCTTGTCTCCGTCTGTGTATAGTTTCCATGGATCTATCTTTAACTCATCCTCGGACTTAACCACTCTGTCATCGATTACTTCCTCCTCTGGGATGGTGAACTCCGCTATAAAGTCTACCAGAGCTTGCCCCCTGATCGACCTTCGTGGTTGAAAATTTAAATCAAACTAACTTAATTCTATATTCCATTTGATCAACCTTCCCGATGCTTCGGGTCTCTGCAACACCTGCCTTAGGGGCTGGTCAGTGTATATGGTTATGGGGTGAGCTTGGAAATAGTGATGAAGTTTTCGGGATGCGATTAGGAGGCTGTAAGCGAGCTTCTCAATCTTTGGGTAGTTGCGCTCTGCCGCTGCTAATTTCTTGCTTACATAATACACTGGCCTTTGTACTTTGTCTTCTTCTCGAACCAGGGCTGTGCTAACGGCGTGAGCCGAGACTGCTAAGTAAACAAACAATTCTTCGTGATCCACTGGCTTTGACAAAATCGGCGGTTTCTCTAGCAGTTCCAGTAAATTTCGAAAGGCCTCAACACAGTCCGGAGTCCACTCGAAGTTCTTCTTTCCTCTTTTAATCAAATCAAAAAACGGAACGCATTTGTCTGTGGCTTTGGAGATGAATCTACTCAACGCGGCTACTTTCCCTGCAAGACTTTGGACATCTTTAATTCTTCTTGGTTCTTCAATGTTTCTAATCGCTGCTATTTGGCTAGGATTGATTTCAATTCCTCGGGAGCTCACAATGAAGCCTAGGAACTTTCCTGATGCCACTCCAAATGAGCATTTCAAGGGATTCAACTTCATCCGATACTTTCGCAGGATACCAAACATTTCCGCCAAGTCTTGCGTATGGCTGGATGACTGTTTCGATTTGACAAGCATATCATCCACGTAAACTTCCATAGTCTTCCCTATTTGATTATAAAATATTCTGTTCACCAAGCGCTGATAAGTGGCTCCAGCGTTTTTCAATCCGAATGGCATTACAACATAACAATATAGCCCCAAATTCGTAATGAAGCTCGTATGTTCTTGATCTGGCACGTGCATAGGAATTTGATTGTATCCGGAATATGCGTCCATGAAAGAGAGGAGTTCATGACCTGCTGTCGAATCTACAAGCTGGTCAATCCTGGGAAGTGGGAAACTATCTTTTGGGCAAGCTTTGTTCAAATCTGAAAAATCAATGCAAGTCCGCCACTTTCCATTCGGCTTCTTTACCAAGACGGGATTCGATATCCAGTCATGATATGTCGAATCTCGAATAAATCCGTTCTGCTTCAGCTTCTCCACTTCCTCTTTGAGAGCAGCCGACCTCTCTGGGCCCAGCATACGTCTCTTTTGCTTCACAGGCGGATGTTTCAGGTTTACATTTAGTGTGTGACTTATGATGGATGGCGATATCCCACACATGTCAACGTGGGTCCAAGCAAACACGTCCAAGTTCGCCTTCAAGAAGTTCGTTAGTTCTTTGGCCCGACGTAGATCCAATTGAGAACCAATCTTCAAAACTTTTGTCGGATCAGCTTTATCAACAGGAATTTCCACTGTCGCTTCATTAGGAGTTGCATTTCTAATCTCTGGTTCCTCGTCTTTTCTGGGATCCAGGTCTTCAGGTGTTCCTTTGGGCAACTTCTTCGGGGCCGATCTCTCTAATTGCTATGCCGAGCCCCCCTTTGGGGGAGGCGAGGCATCTTTACTCTCGATGTTAAGTCCTTTCATCAACATCTTTAATTCAGCAACATAGCAAGCTCATCCGGAAACTTGATCCCCTCTCATTACTCCAGTTCCGGCTTCAGTTGGGAACTTAAGCAGTAAACACTAAGGGGCGATACAAGCTCTGAACTCAGCAAGGGCAGGCCTCCCCAAAAATGCATTATAAGGCGAATCTACGTCCAACACTACGAACTGAAGCATCTGCACTCTTCAGCGTTCTCCTTGCCCCAAGGTCACGGGCAATTCTATCTACCCCATGGGAGCTGTTGACGCCCCGTTGAAGCCTCTGATCCATCCTTCACATGGCTTCAAATCTTCAGATTCAAGCTTCATCTGATCGAATGACTTTTTAAACAAAATATTGACGGAACTTCTGTTGTCTACTAACACCTTATGAACCAAGGCCGGCCCAATGGTGGTAGTAATAACCAACGGATCATCAGTGGGTGATTGAATCCCAGTATTATCTCTGCTGCGGAATACCACGTCGTCAAACATTGTCTTCTGTTGTTTTATGGGGGCGATATCTTCCAAATCATCACCTTCATTCACATCTACGTGCTTGGCAGCATTTACATATTGATCCATTGCTCTAAAGCTACGGATTGCTGGGTGAGGTCCGCCCACTATGGAGTTGATAACAATTCCCTTGCCTTTCTGCTGCACTGTAGGCTTGGGAGCAGGTTGAATCTGTTTTGGAGCCTGCTCTCCTTGCCCCCTGTCCCTCGGGACAACCTTATATTCATCCAGTTTCCCTTCGCGTAGCAGCTTCTCAATCACATCTCTCAAATGCCGACATTCATTGGTTGAATGCCCATGAGTTCCATGAAACAAACAAAACTTCCCAGTTGCCATTTCTTTCTCGGTCGAGTCACGAGGTGGCGGTCTTTTGTATCGCAAAACATTGTATGTATCCAGGTAAATATTCTCCAGAGTGTCGTTCAACGGTGTATAATTCTCATAAGTCTGGAATCGGGGCCTTTTGCTAGGATCACTTTCCCTATTTCTATTTCTTCTGTTACCGTTCGCATTTCGGTTATTGTTGTTGCCCCCGTTTCCAGAATTGTCGTTTCCACTCTTGTTTCCCACATTCACTTCAACTTTTCCGGAACTTTCCCCAGACTGCTTCACGGCGACGTTACTCTGAACATTTTCTTTGGATGCCGCTTCAGACTTTCTCTTTCGGTTTGCCCTGGCCTCCTCTCGTCTTAAATAAATATCGGCCTTTTCATAGAATATCTCTCTTGTGGAGGGTGTCTTCCCATAAAGGTAATCTCCAAACTCAGATTCAGGGTCGACTCCTTCCTTTAATGCCATCAAGATGGTGGGCTCATGCGGGTCACTAACTTCAGTCACAGCTAAGTTAAAATGGTCAAGATATGACCTCAAAGACTCTCCTGGCGCCTGTTTAATTCTTGATAATTCAATAACACTTTTGGACTTTCGAGTATGGAGTCGGAACTGATTCATAAAACGTTCGCTCAGTTCCCTATAATTCGAAACCGAACGAGGGGGAAGTCGGGTAAACCAGAACAGCGCCACATCTTCTAAATAGATCGGGAATGCTTTACATTTCACTGCATCAGGGGCAGCAGCAGCATTCATGAGCCACGAGTATCGCATCAAATGCTGTCCCGGATCAGTTCTCCCATTGTACTTGTCCATCTGCGGCAGGTTAAAACGCTGGGGAAACTGAAAGTCGAGGATATTGTCAGTGAAAGGAGTATTGCTTCTCTCAATGCCATAATCTTCATTGGTATAGTTCCGGCTCTCGGACATAATCTGGCGCACCATTGCCTATACATCAGCATTAGTTAGGGGCCATTCAGGTTCCCTGGCCCTGGTATTTGGGTTCCTTATGGGCTCCCGTTCAGGAGATGCCCTTCTTCTTTGAGCTGCTTCTGCTCTACTACATTCCCTACGCTCCCGGTCGATCTCGGGAGGAGGGGACTGGAGCCTTTGCCCCCGAGTGGGATCATTGTTTCCTAGTGCTCGTGCAATATCCTCGCGAGACCCCAAAGATCCGAATGTCAACTGCTCCAAATTCTGAGGTCGTTCGAGCGGCCTTCGTTCACGGGGCCGCTCTTCCTCGGAAGAAGAAGACTGATCCACTGGTGTGTGACGAACAGGTGATGGGGTTCTCTGTCTACGGAGTTCGCTAATTTCCCTGCTCATGAGTCTCATATTTTCTTGCATCATGAGGTTGGTGCGCTCGTGGATTTTCATAGCCTCCCTAGTACTCTCAAGCATGTCAAGTAGGCGTGAGAAATCTCCTTGAGTAATGGGCGCAGATGGATTGACCTGATCATTGACCCTGGTGGCTGGAATCGGAGCATTCGTAGGGACTCGAGTAGAGGTTCCAACATCACCAAGTGTCGGATCGGATCGGAGATAGGAGATCGGGTCGGTTCGGAGCTGGGGAGCCTGGTCGGGTCGGTACGTGGCAAGCTGCTCGAGTCGGTTCAGGTTGGGGGAATGCACTGCTTCAGAATCTCCTACCCGGATCGGATCAGAGCTCTCCCCCTGAAGGCGGTTCGGGTTTCCTGCATCGGTTCGTCCTGCTGCTGAACTCTGCCCACGAGACCTTGTCACAACCGCATTTTGCTGATCTTCGCCAGCTCCATTTCCTCGACCAGATTGAACTTCTTTGCCTTTTCCTTTGGCCATGGTTCTTCAACGATCACTTCAACAAATATCCAAGAGCGTCGAAATTTGAGGATTAACTTCTTTGAACTCAACGGTCCAAAAAGTAGAACGATAATCCTGAAAAACAAAGAATTCAGATGATTTCTCAATGAAAGCACCAAAATGTTAGACCAAAAAGTGGTTCTAACACCCAAATTGATTAAAAGCAGAATGAAATGAGATCAAAAATAAAAATGAACACACAGGATTTATAGTGGTTCGGCGAAGAAATGCCTACGTTCACTTGTCTTTCACTACTTTCAATGATTTAGTTGCAAATACAATGAAATATTCACTTAGTTTTTCTCACAACTCACTTACAATCACTCAATTGTCTAAAAACAAATAATGAAAGAAGATTTGGATTTTCCGGGAGTGCTGGAATTTGGGTTATGAAGGTGGTTGAACTCTTAAAGTGCCAGAAAAAAGATCCTTTTCTTTGTCTCCAGACGGGGTATTTATAGGTGAAAATTAGCCCAGAACCCAATCCGGATCGGAGCCACGTGTCATCCATCCCATCAGCCTCGGGTTCGGGTGGATTTCTATGTGACAACGCATTAGAGCAGTGGACGTTGTGGGTAGGAACTGGTCATAGCCGCTCTGAATAACCAGGCGCTCATGCAGGGGAGTGATGTGGAAAATGGGTTCGGATCGGAAGAGTGTGCACAAGGGGTTCAGATCGGCGTCTCTGATCCGATCCGGATTAACTTAGGACCAATTCTCTCTTCTTTTTACTCTGCTCCGCTCCGCTCCGATCTATCTCTGTAGCAATTGGGTTGCTTTCCGATCCAATTGGAAGTAGATTGCTCTCCGATCCGAACAGCTGTGCCTCTCTGATTCCAACAGCAATAGTTCACCGATCCGAACAGAAGACTTTATCCGATTCGAACCGATACGCTGCATCGATCGGACCTGCTTCAGTGCTTCCCAATTTTTTTTAATGTTTCACATCTTGACTTTGTGTTGCCCAGTTCACAAAGTGGGCTAACAACAGTCGAGCATATTTCATAATATAATTAATTTAGAAATTTATTTCATAGTTCATTTCTGTACCTACCACATTTCTATTATCCAAATTGGTTTTATATATTGAGGATTTTTCTTTAAAGCTGAAATGATAAATATATATAATAAATATATAAGTGTGACTCTAACCTCATTTAAAAATCCAAGATCTAGTCATGCATGGTTAAGAGACAACTTATAATTTAAGCTGCGACTAAACTCATTTAAAATACCAAGCTCTGGTTATGCATGGTCAGTGTGCTCTTAAATAAAAAAAAGAAAAAAAGAAAAGGAAATAACATGCTATAAATTGAAATTAATCTGAAATTCTCCTTGGCGTATAAAAACCAGCCTATCAATCCATCTTTCTAATCTGTGAAGTATGTTAATATTTTATGACGTATTATGATTTGTTGATTGATAGCTATTGGGATTTAAGAGTATTTGATTTTTTCACTTAAATTGAATTATTAATTATAGCCCAAATCTGTCAATGTTTTTGAATCTCATTTTTATAAAATCTTTTGAAAATAACTGAAATTCATATTTATATAACTCTCCTCATTTTTATAAAATTCATTGTAAATCCACCATTCTAAAATGTGAAATATGTCACCTGTTCTCAGTTTATTTTGATTTTTGTTTGACTGATTGAGATTTATGATGACCGTTCTTCCTCTTAAGCTGAAATTATATTGTTTAGTCATTTTTCATTTGTATTTTAAACTCTGTGTCCTTTTGATGATAACAAAAGGGGGAGAATGGGTTGATTTTTCGATTTATGAGTGAATATTTTATAAAAAATTTTAGTTTTGAAAATTCATTAAATTCATTTATTTCACTGATGCACAGTAATAGGGGGAGTTTTATGTTGTAGGGGTAGCTAATAAATAGGAGGAGTTCAATATTCACTGTCAAACACATTTATTGTTCTCAAAATCTTGTATTTGTTTGTCATCATCAAAAGTAGGAATTGTTGTATATGACGTAGTTTACACACAATTATATATTTTTGTTTGATGATAACAACCAAATAAATATTATTTTAAATGTGTTTGCTACTGTACTGTTCTATGTATATACATCTCAGATAGAGTATAATATTAATATTTAATGGAATACTATTGCACAAGGATTAGAATTTCAAATAGTAATTTATTTAAATATTAATATTATATTTCAATATCAAATAGTACAAATTTTTTAACTCCACTATTTGAATACATCACTGATACACATTTCATTTTATATCATTTTTCATGTACACTACAACATTCTACATTAACTATACATTTTCATTCAGAGTCTCTCTAGTACATACACTCATTTTCTGTCTTTGTTCTTTCAGCTTCTGTCTTCACAGCATAGTCAGTCCAGTCACCGTCTACTTACCTGTCACGTGAAACAAACACACAGTACACTGCAAGAGAAATAATACTGAATATATGCAAATATTATTATTATTATTTTAAAAAAATTATTTGCCTCAGTTTTCTGGTGTGTTTCTCATCATTTCTCATGACTTGATTTGATCTGTGTCTTGTCAGTTTGTATATAGTACAGGGATAGGAAATCATGTCTGATGGCTGCATATACACACGTGTATAGATATACACGTGTGCACTGCCTCACCAATCAGCGAGCAACTGAGGAGCAGCCACGTGGACCAACTCAACTCAGTGCATAAGAAAACAATGAAAAGTGGTCGAGTATGACATCTAACATGTATGCAGCAAATACAAGTGAAGCCATTTCAAGCAGAGCCAAAAAGTCAACACAACAAGTATTTGTTCATGATCAAGACAGTACAGCTAACTACGTGGTCCAATATACCAAGACAACAAACATGAGGAAGGCACTTTTATATTTGTACTGCTCGATAAATGCAAGAATTTTCAAGACAGACAACAATATAGTGATGTATACATGGTGTATGAAAATAGTAAAGGGTCCATGTTGTTCATCACAAATAGGTTCGACTCGACAAAGCCACAATATGAAGATAGTTACATATACATGGTGGAGCCATAAGCAAGTGATGTTTAGGTAATATCATAGCCAAGTCAGGAAAGAAATCAAGTTAATGCAAATCAACAAATGACAGTGAGCAACTATATATATATATATATATATATATATATATATATAAGTGCACAGCAATATCTAAGATGGAGCAACAACACTGCAAGTTTTCAGGCACAACATTAATGTGAAATCACGTGTAGATGAACACAAGTCAGCATGCATAATGGTGGTTCAGTTCATACACGAGCTTGAAGTCAAAGCAACATGATCAAAGTGTTTTCAAGCATAAGAGTGCAAAATTGTTTTTGTACATGGTGACATGAAGAACAAGTGCATGCTCAAGTATTTATATATATGCAAGAATATGTGAATGTTGAAATCAATCAGGTGAACAAAAAATGACCATGAAACAAGGATAGTGCAGTGTGATTCGAATGCAAATAAGGATTGATATTTTGAGAATTCAAAATATGCGCCTTTCAGAAAGATTGGTTTACACTCAGCATCTAGAATGAATTAATAACATGTATGGCAGGTAATAAATCATAGGAAAAAACAAGGGACAAGTGCAATTGTGTTCACACTGTGAAAAAGAATGTGACAGATTAAAATCTGGCAAGAGTTTAATGTATTTTTGAAATCAAATTGCTCTCTTCCAGATTTACTCAATAACATATGGGATAATGAAGTAATTAAAGCATTGGACTCAATCATATATGGAATGGTGATGAATGTTTTCTCGGCAATCATCTGCAAATGTGCAGTTTTAATAATGCAAAGAAATTTATCCAAATACATAGAGAAGGAGAAAATCATGGGATGGTTCATCACAAAAATTTGGGACTGTTTTTCAAATTTGAAAATCAGAAATTACAAGAAAATATGTTTTCAAAATATTTCCCAAATTGATCGACTAAAAATCAGGGGACAAGGAACCGACTTGAATTCTTTCCGAATATTCACCAAATCAATTCAAGCAAGTCATTCATCGAAGGGGGCAAGAACAAGACCGATTTCATAAACAACAATCACGCAAGCCATTCAAATCGAGGAAATCAAAAAGGGGAAATACACAATCAATCAAGCCAAGCCATTTATCACGAAATCAGAGTTAAGTATAGGATTTTATTATCCTATAAGATCAACCATTTTCATCACAGGCACAACAGATCGAAAAACCCACAAATCATTGAAAAACATTTCAAAGCAATATTTTTTCAAAAAAACTCCCTTTTTTTCGGTCATAAAGATACCAAATCGAAGCATCAGTGAGCCGGAGACAAAGACCTAAACTGATCGGCAAAGAAAAGAGCATCAGAGATGTATTCTTCCAGCAATTGAGATTTCGATTTGGAGCATCAATTGGAAAACCATAATTCTGTGAAGATGGCGGCCATTTTTAATTTCCAGAGAGTAAGGCTATCGGGCTAATAAATGATGAAGCAAGAAAATAAAATGGGCTGGCCATTTTTCTATTGAAGGGCTTTAACGGATTTAATGTTTTAAATAGGGTTTTCAAATTTGCTTTTTTTAAGTTTGTTTATTTTCGTTGTAAATCAATCCGAATAGTTTTTCTAGTGTTTGTAAAATACTAAAGGAATCAGTCAGGGTGTTAACTGATAGTTGACAGAGTCTGTAAAATCTGGGTTACTAGTTACGGGGCCGTAATCAGGGGAAATCTGATCAAGGGGATATCGATCAGTCTAGGGATTAGAGCGTAGGGTTAGAATAGGAGCCGGGTTTGCGAGTGTACATGGTCTTATATGCGGGATATGTTGTATCACCTAGTAGAAACCTTAGGAATGCAGCAGTAGGTAGGGTTCTACCGAAGCTGGGTATATCTGTGTGTGATTTATTTTCTGCACTTTTATTTCTGCTGCATTCTGTGATCTGTTTAATATTTTTATATCCTATCAGTTTTTCAATTCAGGTTAAAAACTGTGATAAACCTTATTCACCCCCTCTATGGTTAATCTAGATCCAACACAAATGTCTACATCTACTACAGGGACAGCGAACTTCTGGATCGTTTCAGTAATTACTTAAAACGAATTCAAAAAAAGGCACTTATACCATTATAAAAAACTTCTTTTATTAAGCCTTTCAGTCTCCTTCTTTGATACATCCATGTTCTTCGATCAACAAAATAATCAATCATTTTTCCTATTTGATAAAATGAGTCATAAATTCAACAATAAATATATATTTTCAAGAATACGAATTCAAAAAAAACTTATTTCGTATTACACATATATAATATTTGAAATTAAATAATAATTCACAAATTAAAAAATATTTTCAAATACAACACAATTTATTTCTTTAACATATCAATACAATAAGTTCTACACATTAATTTTACCCCACTTACGAATACAATATAAAGACGTTGATTTATAGTTATATTTTATCCATGGTCATCCATCCCACTTCTCATTACAAACACAATAAATACTTACATTTCGTACATTATTTCATTTCAAACAATTTAATAAAATTTCGACAACACTTTCCTTTTGTTTTTTGCATTGTACACAAATGCATGTACACACTACACCATATAGGCTAATTAGGTTGTGTTTTCTGCCGTATCTAAAACAATTAGGCACGGCTATAAGCCGTATCAAAAATTGGTGTGTTAAATCATTACATGCGGCTATAATCGTATCTTATTAGTAATAACATATGGCTCTTAGCCGTATCTAAATGATTATTAGATATGAATATAAACCGTATCTAAAATGTATAAGGTGTAATTCAGGCACGGTCTTAGATCGTATCTAATTATATGTGTGTGTGTGTGTATATATATATATGTATATATATATATATAAATAGAAACTACATCATATATTTTTCATAACACAAAGCATATATACCACAATTTATACACAGGATAACATAATTTATATATACTCAAAGCATAACAAGATTTTTCATAACACTAACACAATGTACGTACAAGCATATACAATAAAAGGGAACTATCAAAAAAAATTCATCATATTACAAAGTAACGAATGTAAAGGAAAAAACAGATCAACCTGATAAAACTGCAAGAGGCTAGGCTGGGAAGATTAAGCGTACGTGCTAATCATGTTGATGAATTGGAGTCCACGTTCTTGTAAATCAAAGCAGTTATTATTAAAATAAGCTAGATGCTGAAATAGAGGATGTATAAAATTTATAAGTTTCAAAGTAGTGATGAGCATAATTAAGCTAACTGTTGATGTGTGCATGAATCATGTGAAAGTTTGTGCATATTCATGAAAATACCAAACCATTCATTACACAAAATTCAAGTACAAAACGGTAATGGTGACAAATCAGGTGAGTAATGGCGACAAAGATACAAGGCTAGCAACATGTACATGGGCAAATAGGAATATGGCAGATCAATAGGTCCAAGGTTGTCAAAACAACGGGTACAAATACATGTGCAAGTTTAAGGGCATCATAAAACCAAAAATTTACTGTCATGTTCAATATATAATACACACTGGCTCATAAATGCAGTGAAGATGTCCATATAACAGCCCCTAAAGTTTTATAACATCACATAAAGATTTATGGATTCACAGTTTAAAACAAAAGCTTAAATGGCCAACCTGATGAAGACAAATTGAGGTCCAGTTTCATCAATAAAATTGTCAAGTTTCATTGATTGGCAGCAAAACTAAATCGTGATAGCTAGCCTGAGTTACACCAGCACAAAAACACCAAAATCTACATGAAAAAAGAAGTAATTTTATGCCTGATTGCACACAAAACTTAAAAGCAAATATTACTAAGGCACACTACATACATATTTGATTAACTTAACAAAAGAACTAGGAATATCATAACAGCAAATATATAAATTATTTCTGCACATGTTGCACTTGATGGTTTTTTATCTTGTCGAACTCTTCGATTATTGAGTATTATTGAACTGAATTGCAATCTATTTCTCGACGTAAACTGTCATACTATTTGCAAGAAATTCATCCTCCATTTTTTTGCGAAGTCTATTTTTAACTAGCTTCATTGCTGAAAATGGCAAGATGGTAGTGGAAAGACGGCGCTGTAGGTTCGGGGTATCGATCGACTTTCGATCGAAGCTTCGGTTCGAAGTTTTTTCTGTTCGATAGCCGATACTCAATCGTTTTCAATTCGAAAATTGTAAATCGACTTTCGATCGATTTGTTTTTTTTTTTATCGATACTAGGTATCGATCCTTTTCTATAGTTTTTTTATTATTCGATACAAGTATCGATAACTTTCAGTTTTTTTCCTATTTGATTTATCAATAACTATAAGGGGTTCAGAATTTTTTCTTTTTTAAAATGGGCCAATACCAAACCAGTCAACACCAATAACAACCTAGTCGGCTCGACTAGCCGATTAGTCGACTAATTTCTACCCATGCGCCCGAAATTCATAAAAAATGCAAGTCGAGACTTCATGTCGATGGTTTGATCTCGATTAGTCGACTAGTCGAGCGCCGTACTGATAATAGTGAAGGGCATTTCATGTCTTTGTGTTCGTGTGTGCATATTAGTCAATTGTATCTATCTTAACATGTTTTTATGATGCTAATGACATAATTTCATGAACTTACATAGACAACCTAGAAACATACCAGCATCTAACGTGCTTTGTGGTTTAACATAACGTCCAACATTGCATATAGACAATACACTTCCTACTTTTTTTGTTTTCTCCAACAGGACTGCAATAAATTCATTATACAAGTTACAAATTTTCTACTTTACGCCTTATCCATGTGTTTGTATAGTCGATCAGTATATGTCCCAAAGATGAATGAATACACATTGTAAACTGGTGTTGCTATGACCATAGGCTTTTAAATGAAATTAACTGTACATATGTCGAAATTTGATAGTCATTAAAAAAGTAAACCCAAAAGAAGAATCACATGAACTGTAATTTATCTGCAACACCTATAGTTCGTACCCTAGCATATAAAACATCCTCCTATGAATACAAAAAATAACAAATGAATCAAAAGAATATCCAAGATGATATCATGTCAAATTTTAAATATCACTGCATGTCTACTACATATCTATTCAATTAATATGCAAGGCATCGCACATGTGGGCACAACATGTCCATTCAATTCTTATGTAAGATACAACGTAGAGTTAAGTGTAAAATCATGTATACCTCCTCCAACGTTTAAAGATATCGAATCATCATCCTCGGATGACACACATACTCGACTTTCTGGTTAAGAATTTACTGGGTGATCCACCAGATGGATGCATTCTAGCTCACGCACAGGGTCGGTAATCCATTCTTATTAGCTTTATCCAAGTGTCGAATGATGCTTAACTTAATTTTTAGAAAAAGCTGCTTTTAGTTTCTTTGAAGCAGACTGTGTAGTGCAACTTACACTATAGTCTCTGCTACAAAGTTGGGGAAAGTAATATGCGAAATATAATTGCCTACTGTGTTTATAACTTGCCCAAATATGAGGACAAAGTTAACAAGCCTTGCGCCAAATGAATATATATGTCTATTTTGTGACCAAAACGACTATATATACAATGATCATGTACAACACACGTCGGATGAGGCCATGAATTTTCTAAGAGACATAAGTCAAGATGTTCGCATTTTACAAAAAAAAAATTTACTAATAAATTTTACATAGTTAAAAATATATTTAATTTATCACATTTGTTCAACATATTTCATCGACATAAGGCTATTTTAGTACAGTTACAATTTTTCAACACACTCAAAACGCTTTTAGACTCATGCATTCATTTTTGTTGCATAAGTTAAATTGAGCACAATACAGTAATTTTTTTTATCGAAGCTGACCAATTTTTAAAGTGACCGCAAACACTTTTATTTTAACACTACAAAGAACGCAACTATTTTGCGTTGACAAAAAGCGTTGGCGGTCGTCGCAAGCCGTCGCAAATAGCCATTGCAATTTAAGTCGTCGCCAACAGAAAAAGTGATGGCTCTATCGCCAATTTAGTAATGGTTTGCAACGACAATTTTTCCACGTTACATCGAACTTGGCAAGTAGTTTGTTTCCCGAGAAGTCATTTGTAACAACCCGCGTTTTATGACAATTTAATATTTAATAGTGCATATGTGTATATATATACATAGACATAAATATATAAAAGAAGAATAAAATAATGATAATATATGATTTCATGTAATAAATACATGCATTGAAAAAGAGGAAAAAGATTAATGCAAGTAACAATGCAATGCATGCGTTAAAAGAAAGAAGGAATTGGTTGCATGCAGTGTAATTATGTTACATGCAATGGTTTACAAATATTATGCATTAATAAAAAAAGAAAAAAGAAAGAAAAAGATGCTTGCAAATTGATAAGGTTACATGCTATGGTTTAAATGAAATATTGTAACAAACATGAAAAGGAGGAATAAGAAAAGAACAATGACCACCATTGTTCTAAGCCATGTTAACAAAAGCCTATATAGTCAAGTTGATTAGAGCATGTGGCTTTCATGCGAGAGGTACAGAGTTCGATCCCTGCCAGCACAATATTTTTGTTATAAAGGAACGGTTAAAATAACACATGTTCTGAAGAGAAAATATGTATAAATGCACATATAAGGAAAATTATACATATAAGGAAGTATAAAAATTTATGTATACATGTATATGAAAATATATGCGTATGTATGTGCATATATATATATATATATATCTATATAATAAAATTGCCCCCTAAGACAAACCAGGAGACAAACATGGAGACAAAGAGCGGCTGAGATTTAATCCCGCAAAAACAAATCCACCGTCCTAATTTAAACACATCCCATAAACATGTCATTATTCTTGCATGAGCATTGAATAGGTTGATTTAATTCCACCCGCCTTAATTTGGTAATTAGATCTTATTTGAAAAGCTTATGACACATCAGCGCATTAATTTGGTAATTAAGGTAATTTATTACCGTTAAAAAAGGAATAAAATTTGAATAGCCATGACTGTTACTACACATACCTTCGTTTCGAATTGAATATTTCAACCCTTATCTATAAACACAATTAATTTCAATCCCCCTAGACAAATCAGGAGACAAACAACAAGACAAAGAACGGTTCAGATTTAATCCCGCAAAAACAAATCCACCGTCCTAATTTAAACACATCCCATAAACATGTCATTATTCTTGCATGAGCATTGAATAGGTTGATTTAATTCCACCCGCCTTAATTTGGTAATTATATCTTATTTGAAAAGCTTATGACACATCAGCGCATTAATTTGGTAATTAAGGTAATTTATTAACGTTAAAAAAGGAATAAAATTTGAATAGCCATGACTGTTACTACACATACCTTCGTTTCGAATTGAATATTTCAACCCTTATCTATAAACACAATTAATTTCACACAATTTATTTTATGTAATTGGAGGTGAAATTGGAAAAAATTAATTAATTACAAAGTATGTACGTTTTTAATTCTTTTAAATCTGTTAACGTTCGAATTAAGAATTTATTGACAGTAAATGGGAAACATTAATAACGTTTAAAAGTTAATGCTCTCATTCCTTTTAAAAAATATCTTATTTGAAAAGCTTATGACACATCATCGCATTAATTTGGCAATTAAGGTAACTTATTAACATTAAAAAAGGAATAAAATTTGAATAGACATGACTGTTACTACATATACCTTCATTTCGAATTGAATATTTCAACCCTTATCTATAAACACAATTAATTTCACACAATTAATTTTATTTAAAAAGGAATAAAATTTGGAAAATAATAATTAATTACAAAGTATGTACGTTTTTAATTCTTTTAAATCCATTAACGTTCGAATTAAGAATTAAGAATTTCATAATTTGAATAGCCATGACAGTAATTGAGTGACTAATTAAACATCCATTTCTTTCATTCCTTCAGGTCGGGTGTAGTTTTGGAGGATCAAGAGTTTGACTACAAAATCATGGAGATTAAAGTCGAAGAATACGAGGTAAAATCATGAACATGTAATATATTTTTGGCACAATTATGAAATTTAAATATGGCCATGTATTTGTCTTTCTACCAGGTTATTAATATTGATGATTTTTTTTTTAGTTTGATATCACATATGAGGTTCACGACGAAGTCAAACTTCATTTCGTACTGAGACTGTCAACCAGGTAAGATTCTTGAGATACTCTCCTTTTAGTAACTGTTTATTTTGTAGGGAAGAAAATGCTACTGAAAAAGGTTGTAAAAATATCAAACATGTTTTAACACATTAAAAGCTCATTTTCTTATTATTTTCAACATGTGACTAATTAAACATCCATTTTTTCATTCCTTCAGGTCGGGTGTAGTTTTGGAGGATCAAGAGTTTGACTACAAAATCATGGAGATTAAAGTTGAAGAATTTGAGGTAAAATCATGAATATGTAATATATTTTTGGCACAATTATGAAATTTAAATATGGCCATGTATTTGTCTTTCTACCAGGTTATTAATACTGATGAATTTTTTTTTTACTTTGATATCACATATGAGTTTCACAACGAAGTCAAACTTCATTTCGTACTGAGACTGTCAACCAGGTAAGATTCTTGAGATACTTTCCTTTTAGTAATCTATATATTTTTTAAAATATGTGTGTATGGCTTGGTCGTTCTGAGGCTACTACTATTTTATGTAAATTATGCAAATAATATTTTATTATACCCTATGCTTTTGATTTAAGCTGAATGCATGAAACTCATAAAGCCTAGATCCGTACTCTATCAGTTTAGTTCCTTACCCAATTTCTTCAATAATGTACCCAAATGGGGTGTTCATATCTGATGTGTTAGAAATCAGTTATATTGGAATATGTTTTCGCATTTGTACACATAGATTTGTGCTCTAGCAGTCGCAATATATGGTAACTACTATTATTTGATATGTTGAGCTACATAATGGTACCATAAATTTAAATATTGAGATACATAATGTTGCTTAATTGGTAGGTAATGAAACTAACCAATGTTTATAGCAATGTTATTACTTGCCAGTTTCTTCAATAAATTGATATATTAATGGTAGTGAGAAAGCAAGCAATGGTCTCTGTAAAAGATGTTTTGTAAATTTATCCTTTCTATACATGCTTACCCATAACTATGTATTTATTGAGAGTTAAAGCCAATTCCTACAATATTATAACTTAAATTAGTGATATTTAGTAGTACGAATTAATTGCCAGCTCAGTGATCTTTTCAATATGTTTGCACTTAGTCTGCTACTCAATGAAAATGCTGATGTTGACCAGAAAAGGAGTATCCAACAAAGGGTGATAGTTTAATGGTATGATCTATTTTATGTACCACATATAAAATAAATTGATATATTAATGGTATGATCTTTCTCTTAGTCTATTGATATTGATGAAGCTAAGAGAACGCCAAATAAACTTCTAGAAATATTAAATAGTACCCTAGAGTTCATTTGGAAATTGGCTTGATTGATGCAATTTTAAGCACATGGTTTCAAAACTAGCTATAATTGTCATGATTTCAATCTTATTAAATAAATTTCCATAGTTGGACTGCTGTATTCTCTTTTTATAGTGAATTGTACATATCCGTGCCACTTGCCTAATATATAGCTCATTTATATAAATTTATATTTATATTAGTGGTTTAAGTATGGCTTATTCAAAATTGTAATTTAAGAAAAAACAGGATCATTCCTAAATCTTTAATGCTCATACGGAACCTCACAACTTTCCTTATTACATCTACTGTTTTTCATTCTTTTCTTATTATCTTCATTTCCTTTAATTTTCCAATGATTTCTTTCCATTATAATTTTGATCCTGCCTAGAATTCCCTCTTCGATTTCATCCATATTTTTTCTCTTTTATAATTCTTTTCCTAATATCACAACAGTCATTTATCGTTTTTTTAGTTTCTGTCAAAGCATCGTCAATTCATCAATTTATTGGTTCATTTCCAACAGTCCTAATATTTATTTACTGATTTATTTTAGATATTTACATACATAATTATCTAAAGAAGCATCAAATTTTCAAGTGAGTAATTCCCTATATAAGGTAAAAAAAAAACACTACTGGGCGGATTGCTTTGATTTAACCAAGATAATTGAAAGGGGTATTTTTTGCTACTTCAACCACGTAAAACCATATCCACTAATTATTTGGCATATAGATTTGTCTCTTTCAATATAATTATATGGCGATTCATTCATTCATACCGAATTTATGACAACCACATCTCAAGAGTAGCAAACTAACCTTTTTGTGCATCATTGCATCCAGTGGAACTGTTATAGCTATATAACTGTTATAGCTTATATAACTGGCATATTTGTCCACATTTTTAAATTCAAGCCTCCTCTTGAACCGTTAAATTGAAGAAAAGATTGCATTTTCAAAAAAATTAATAATTGTAGTTCTGATATTGCAGTTGATGAGTTTGTGTTGTCATGTTTTATTTGTTAGCCAATTTATTACATTTGCTAAATATGAGAAACAATCTACACGTTTGTCATTAGGTGGTAATTGCCAGTGGTGTTAGTTTGACGAAGTACTATTTACATTCTAATAATGATTTACATAATTAAAAACAAGATCTTTAGTGCCTGAATGGTGCATGCCTCAAAGAATCAGTAATAATTATGTGATTTTTCCCCCTCTTATGTAAAGGGATATAAAATAATTGGAGGAAAAGAGATTGCAAGCACGGGGAACAGCGAATAAGATGGGATAATAAATCTAAAGCAAAGAAAAGAAAGAACTATCATCAAATGATATCAAATAAAATGAGTACGTGAGCAAGATATGAAGAAGATGGTGGTAAGATAGAGGTTGAAGGCTAAAATGAAGTATCATATGATGTGAACGCTTCAGACATGCTAGCCAAAAGATTATAAATTCCTTCGATGAAATGCTAGACAGAAATGCTGTAGTTGAAGCAATCTGATGTTCATATGGATGTTAAATACAGAAATGCCAAGAATTGCAAAGCTCTACCATTTCACTAATGGTACTGATAACTCTGTTAGTTTAATTACTTGCCAGCAAGCCAACAAAAATCAAATCTTATATTTTGTACCAGTATGTTATTATGGATAACATTGCTATAAACTTTGTACCAATATGTTGAGATACATATTTTGTACCCTGAGTTTAGTTTCATTACTTGCCAGCAATCGCATAATGTTGCTTAATTCATCAATTAATGCATATATCTTTTTGTCAACTCAATAGAGACACACAAAATTTTATACTGTTTACCTTACGTGCAACCTGTCCCTACTCCCTATACATGCATTATTTACTTTTTGCTGCAAAATTTAGTTTACACAGCAGAATCCTAACACATACATATATCACTTACATTATGTATTTTGCCACTATATAATACGCTCTCACCGCTTATTGATACATGCAAACTAAAACACTTAAAGTCTATGCTCCCGTGCATCGCACGGGTTTCCACTCGTATATATATATATATATATATATATACACAAAGGAGAAATTCAAAATAAGGTTGCAATCAAAGAAATATGGTAAGAATTAAATAACAACATAACACCGTTTGAATTTTGAAAACGAAATAAAATTTGTGTGTATATATATACGTGTAAAATGGGCATTTGAAGTTTTGTATACATATAAGGAGATTATACTAAAATATAATATTTAAATAGTTTAAAGAAAGTATAACGAGACACTAATCAAACGTTGAAAATTAAAAACATCAAAATGGTAAACATCTACCCAAAATTGCTCGCAGGACCCATGGGGTCAACCTTGGGGTCGACACACCCATAGAGGGGTCGACCCTAGGGCCGACACATCCATAGGAGGGTCGACATTGGGGTCGACCCACCCCAAATCTGGGCAGATTCATTAATGAATCTGCATTATTTTCTTAACCAAATTTGTTGCTAAGTCAGCGCTGCGTGTACGATAAGATCCAGAACACCTATAAGTAGGCTAACAAAGCCTAGCCTAAATCTCACATTTTCTAAGAGACTGCCTAAGCTCTACCATTCTTCTTCCTCATCAAATCTCATTAGAAAAATAGAATAATTATTTTAGGAAAATTTTGATTCAAGATTTGGAGGAAAAGAATGTATATTAATAAAGAAGGTGTTCAAAATTCTATTCGAAGTAAGGTAAATTCTTGGATCTGGTCAATTTAATTTTCTCCTCTCTCTTCCCATTTTCTTTTAGTTGAAAATTGTGGATCCATGGTTGTTTAGGTTCTTAATTCAGTTAGAGAACCATGGAATACTAGATTTGGACCAAATTCATGATTTGAAAAGCAATTAGGTGAGTGGATTTAAGTTATACCTTTTGATAATAGTATATTTATCTTTTGACATTACCCGTTAATATGCAATGTAAATCTGCTAAAATGTTAATATGCTGAAACATTATTATTTTGAAATGTTAATATGTTGAAATGTTAATATGTTGAAATGTTAATATGTTGAAATGTAAACATGATGAAATGTATAAACCTGTTAAAATATGTGGAAACAATTATTGTTGTATACATAGATGTTCTAATTACATATTAATCTGTGGCATATTGTGTACTTGAACCCTTAACTGTAGAATTGAGATAATTACAAGTTAGCTTGTTAGATTGGGATAATTACATGATTAAATGGTTACATGTTAAAATGAAGTTAATTACATGTTAGGAAGAACAGGTGACATGAAAATCAGATAATGGACTTAATATGATATTAAGTATAACATGTAAAAATAGATTGCAGCAAAATTTGGAAAGAAAGGATATGCCTAAATTTACACAAAATAGAAAACTATAACCGCACTTAGACACGGGGTTGAATTCAAGTTGTGGTAGAAGTCTGCTCAGAACCGTCCGGCAAATCCAGCATCCACAAGTTGTTAATTTAATGTGAGGGGTGCAGTGCATAAATATACATGTAACAGTACTTGTAACAACCTGGAAAACCAGAACCAATTTAAAATTTTTATTTTAGCTATTTTTATGGATTTTGAATATTTAAAATGGTTTGTTTTAAATAATAACGACTAAATTTTTTATTTTCAATGAAGTTAGAACAAATAAATTTATTTTAAATATAAAACGAGCCTGAAATGGCGCGGTTTGAAAATTCGATTTTAAATTTCAAATGAATATACATAATTCGTTTTAAATCAGAATTGGACGAAACAAGGAATATTTGAATCTGATTAACAATATCTTTCTAACGAATGTAAGAAACTGATATTTCACTTTATAAATAAAAAGTTATGTCCAGATTAAAATTCAAAATAGTCACTATGGAATATATATATATATTATATAATATATAGCCGTTAAAAATAGCCATTTTGCAAATGACCTCCGTTTTCGACGAAACTACTTTTGTTGGACCCGGAATGTCAAGTTATTACTATATTCCAATTTTCATAATTTTTGGAATTAATATGTGAGCGTGGAAAATGAAAACGTGTTTGGTCAATTTCAATTGAATTGGATCGATCGGAAAATGACCATTTTAGAGGTTCGATAAAACCAACTAACATATAGTTTATGGTATAACGAATCATCGAAGGATGACCGGCCATGAAGATCCAAGGGGTTCACTGCGGGGGATCTTGAGACAACTGCAGTGTGTCTCGAAATCGGTGAGGATAATCCCTTGCCTCGGTTCATAGATGGAAACCCAATTGACAAAACGTGATATTCGGTTTTAGTTGTAAATAAATATATATATATATATATATATATATATGGCGACGTAATATAATGGTACCTATGTTGCCTATGATTGATACATTTATATTTGAAGCTAATTTCTTCACTTATAATAATAATAAATGATGAAATTTCACATATCGAGCATATTTGGCTATTATAAGGGAAAACTCTATCCTCAACTGCGTTCATTGTGTGATGGGACCTGAGTCTTATAATAGCTTCATTTTTCTCTTTAGCATTGCGTTGTTATTTTTATACACTGGTATTTATGGGGAATAAACCCGTTCTGTGTTATATGGCGTGGTCCCATGATTTTCCTGACTTTAAAATCAAGCTAATAACTGTTTTAGTTCTCACACCAGTCACATGACTGACTTGGAGTTTATTGTTTTAACCTAAACTCTGGGTGCCCCTATTTTCCATACGGGTAGCTAGTAGTTTTGGTTTTGCAGATATTATATTCACAGGATCCTGGTTTACATCTGAGGCTATATTTGGAAAGCTCTGTATCCGTGTATTTCTTTCAGTTGCGTTATGTATTATTTTTCCGCTGCTTTGTAATTTGATCTCTGATATTTATCAAATGTATATTATTTCTTCATATGCTATTATATTCTTGTACTCTAATGTAAATTATTGTAGTAACAATGAAATGTTCTTCTGTTTGAGTCCTAATTTGTCGTGTTCTCAACTCAATCTTGGCTTTCACGTAAGGGGAAGTTTGGGTTGTTTCACTTGGTATCAAAGCTTTGGTTTATAGAGCTCGAGAACAAGACACATTGGAACCAAACTAAAGAATTCATCAGAGATTGGATTAGTAATATCCAATGATAATGACTTGTTAGAGATAGGATCAGTAGTATCCTAGAATGAGTCCGAAGAGTGTTATCTTTTTAAATAAAAATGAAAACAAATTTAGTTTTGAAAATTTTATCATATTATACATATTTGTATAATTTATTTTAAATTGATTTAGACTATCAAGTATATAGAGATTTTAATATACGTCTGATCCACATGTATTTGAAGCCTCAAATATACTGGATGGATATAGAATCACACTCTAGTCGTCTGGAGATGATTCTGATGATCGGTGCACCATCATCAGGGTTTATGTTCGAGTGGCGAAAGTGGGATACCTATATATTTCCAATTGACTAGTGTGAGAACCAAAACTAGATAGGGTTATTTTTGTGAATTGGCTTCAAAAACATGATTTTGTATCTATATATCGAAGTTATGAATTTGAAATTTTAATCAACTAATTGATTGCTGGTTGTATTGTATGATTATTAGTTTGATTAATAAATATATTGGATTGATTAAACCAATAAAGTAATGAACAATGAGTAAGGCCCAATTGAATCAAAATATTGAACTAATTGGAGAATTGATTATAAATGCATGCATATACATGTATACACATTGAACAAGTAATAGCAGGGAAGCTAAGTAGAGGAATAAAATTGTATGCCCGACAAATAGGTACAAGTTTACTAATTTATTGGGTCTGGATGATTTTATGAGCCAATTGGCTAGCCGCTCGGCTTTTCTTTTTCTTTTGGGTTGATGAGGGCCCTGCGTGGCTAGTTGCGGTTTTAAAGTTCTCCCCGTACAAAGGAGGTTATGGCGTAATTTCTCAAAAATATAGGGTGTTAGCCAAATTTTTGAAAAATTAGAAATTCTTAGAAACTGAAAAGTTGAAGAATGAAAGCCAAAAATGAAAGTTGAGTTGGTTAGTTAAACAACTTTCAGCTTCGTTCCTTTTCGAGGGTGAAAAGATTTTAAATGGGGGAGATTGCAACAACCCGGAAAATCAGAACCAATTTTTTTTTTTATTTTAGCTATTTTTATGGATTTTGAATGTTTAAAATGATTTATTTTAAATAATAATGACTAAATTTTTTATTTTCGATGAAGTTAGAACGTATAAATTTATTTCAAATATAAAACGAGCCTGGAATGGTGTGGTAGTTTGAAAGTTCGATTTTATATTTCAAATGAATATACTAATTCGTTTTAAATTAGAATTGGACGAAACAAGGAATATTTGAATCTGATTAACAATGTCTTTCTAACGAATGAAACAAACTGAGATTTCACTTTATAAATAAAAAGTTATGTCCAGATTAAAATTCAAAATATTCGCTATGGAATTTATATATATTTTATATAATATATAGCCCTTAAAAATAGCCATTTTGCAAACGACCTCCGTTTTTGATTAAACCACTTTTGTTGGATCCGGAATGTCAATTTATTACTAGATTCCAATTTTCATAATTTTTGGAATTAATAGGTGAGCGTGGCAAAAGAAAACGTATTTGGTCAATTTTAGTTGAATTGGATCGACCAGAAAATGACCATTTTTCAAATGGTCTCCAAATTCGACAAAATAAATTTGGTTAGGAACGTATCATCAAAACCTAACTAGATTTATTTTTCTGGAATTTTTGGAGTTAGTATGTGGCCTCGGTAAATTAAAATGTATGTTGAAATCAATTTTGAACGTTATATTAATTTATATTTTAACTTTGAGAAAAACCAATCAAAACAGTCGAATTGGCTAACGGGACATATCCCATTGTGCCCGGAATAGGGGTATCTGGCTAGGGGTGACAGTTGTTGGGTTTGATTTGGAGTTCATATGCAGAAGCAAAATAAAAAGGAATAAAATATTATAAAATTCAATATAAATAACAACCTTTCTCCCCAAAACCCTAGTCAAAGGGTCAACTCATTCATGAGTCGCTCCAAACAGAAAACCGACGGCAGATATGTTAGAAATATCTCCTCCATTTTTCGTTCAATCCATACAATAATTTCACAAATTTATAAAAGGAAATGTAATGGCTCGGTTTCTAACTAACTTCGTTAATACAAAATTGTCGATCATAATTAACAAATTGTAATACAATTAAAATTCCATACTTAAAACAATTCAAAAATAAAAGGCCTTATGTATGTGTAATGACCCGGAAATTTGGCGATCTTGGTTATCCGATATACGACACATATCGAACATCCAAGGATCGAAAATAACCGAATAGTTAATGAAAGAAATTAGAGGGTGAGAATAGATAAGATAGAAACTTAGAATAGAAGAAGAAGAAACACAACATCAGAGTAACACGAACCTCACAGTGGAACGAATAACATATAATAGATAATATATCCATGAGATAAAATCAGTATATGTATACAATAACATTTTCAGAGTACAACACTTACAACACAGCGGAAATAAACTATAGCTATATGATCCTGAAGCCTCCTGCTCCAAGCTCTTCCAGTATATCTGTAAATCCCAACTACTTGACTGCCCGTACAAATTTAGGCACCGAAGAGTTTAGGGAAAACAAAACAAAATAAAATCCGGGTCATTCATGGGACCGGTATGAGTAAAACAGTTTAAAACAGTTTGAACAAGTAAACAATATCTCATAAGACCACGCCGTATAACGGAATGGGTTTTTCCCTTATGAGAATCCAAAATATATTTATATCAAAAACCTTTTGATATTATAATAATGTCTATCAACCACAATATAATAATCATCTAGCAGAAACGCTTTCATCTCACGTTCTACATATATAGTATGCAATCAAAACCGCAAGCACACATTGGGTAATGGATTTCTAACTATGACAAGGTATGGAACCACCTTTCGCTAGTGTACCTCTAGAGAGGAATACACTGGGTTCAACAAGAACATCTTGCAACCCGGCCACACATGACCGACCACTCATTTCGCTTGAGTGTATCGAATGTATATCACCAACGGTTGGGATCAGCAACCGTTTCCCGAATGGGACAATATCGACAATAGATTTTTAGAAATAAATGAAACTCTAGATCAGGTGATTATACACCCTACTTCGGAGTGACCAACTTAGCCATGCTGCCTGCCCGATTTCTGTCATTTACCGATTGATGAGGCTTGAGGTTACGCTTCATCATCACATCAGATTCACTTCGAATGCCACATTGTCAGATCCATCGAAAATCACTAATTGACGTCTACAACAGTACGCTACGTGTTAGCTAAAGAAGTTTCCTTCTCCGCTTCCACTCTTGGTACGGTTGAAGAAATCAATGTACGTGACCTTTCTGGAAATACTCTGTCAGACATTCATCCATACAAGTCATCTAGAAACAGGATGAACTGAAGGCACTATTCAGTACATCCATCTTAGGCACTGTTATCTAATACTTATACAATAGCCCTCGGACTTTACTCCGTCTTCAATTATCTTTGGCATATATGATTCGCAACGCTTATGCCAATACAGAGTGGTTCTTTGGATAATAATCCAACCGTTCTCTCCATATTAACAACGTTAAAATGGTCAAAACTTCGATAGTCTGTGATTTAACTATCGAAGAAAAACAGGTGTGCAAACAACAATATTATTTCCAGATGGAAATTCTATCAATCAATCATCAATCATATATATATATATATATATATTTATTCATATTTCCTTATTTTATATATTTAATTACGTTTCTGATTCTATTTTAAAGACATTTCCAATTCTTCAATACTTAGATTTAAACAGATGTTTAAATCAATATCGCGACGACAACTCAAACCACTATACTTATTTACTAAATTCACTTAACCACTTCACACTCGAACCTTAACCATTTCTAAATTTAAAACGAAGTCGATCAAGTTGGGGTATAACTACCTCTCAGACCTTAACTGAACAACATTTCAAATCTCGAAATAGGGTAAGTTCATCTTTTAATTCTTTAACACTTCCTTACGTAATTTCCGGGTATAATTTACGAGTCCAACTCCTTTACAGAATCATTTGATTATAACAGTGGTGTTATAATTTCCTGCTTCTGAAATATATTAACTTTAATCTAACTCTTATTCCCTAACTCGAATAAATAACGAACAACTAATTTATCAACTCCTATTTGGTTAACTCTTATTCGAGTAACTCCGATCTAATACTCTTATTCGATTAACTCTAACTCTATTTAACTCTTACTGGATTAACTCTTATTCGAATAACTTACATCCGAATAACGTATATTTGATAATCTCTCTTCTTCGAATAAACTATATTCGATTAACTCCCTTTTTTCTATTCGAATAAACTATATTCGATTAACTCCTTTTCTATTTGTTTACTTAACAAATAACTATTTCCTTTTCACTTCTATTTATTTAACAAATAAATATTTCTTTTATCTTTCCTATTTATTTAACAAATAAATATTTCCTTAAAAATCTTTTATTTATTTTCTAAATAAATAACTCATTTTATTCTATTTGTAAATGTTTACAAATATTTCCCTTTTAAATTCTATTTGTAAATGTTTTACAAATATACCTCTTTCTATTTTATTTGTAAATATTTTACAAATAATTTCTCTTTCTATTTGGTTTACACATCTCTTCCTTTTACCTTTGTTGTACAAATATATTTCCTTTACATTTGGTTTTCAAATATATTTCCCTTTACATTTGGTTTTCAAATATATTTCCTTTTACATTTGGTTTTCAAATATATTTCCTTTTTATCCTATCATATTTATTTACTAAATAAATATCTCGTTTTACTCCTATTTATTTCCTAAATAAATAACCTTTATAATCCTATTTATTTATTTCTAAATAAATATCTATTTTTATAAAATCTTTCGATTATATAAATTCCTTCTTTTATAAAATCCTTTGATTTTATAATCTATTTCCTTTATAAAACCCTTTTCGTTTTATAAATCTTTTCTCTTTTATAAAATCTTTTGGTTTATTTCTTTTATAAAATCCTTTGATTTTATTTCTATTTCCCATTTATAAAATACTTGGATTTTATAAATATTTCCTTTTCAAATATACTTTTGAAAATTCCCTTTTAACACTCCAGTACTTTTCACGGTATTTAAAATACCAAATAACCACGATCGGTATCGTTCAAACACACATAAACAACCACCGATTTACATTACATCATATATTACAATATATGAAAAACAATAAAATAAATGTTGAGGAATCCAGTTGGATTCCTCCAACCTGTTTCCCTGCATCACAGATGTTACACAATGTAATCAACATCACTTTCAGTTCAATATGAAATATTCTTCTAATAGAATCAATATTTGATTTACGGTTTTTATATATATATATATATATATATAATTTCCACTAACTGTCAAGCAGTTCAATCAAACAGTCAACACACAGTCAATCAACCAATATTTAATAGTTCTAAAAATACAACTTGAAATTATAAACTGTTCAGAGTTAGTGAGATTTACTTACTTTGGCAGTTCATCGTTATAGAACGATAAACTGTTTGTTTGATTTGAATCAAACAATTTATTTCGCCATAAATTCAAATGAGATCCACTCCACTCCCAGTCAGTTTCATTGGGCAGTGTCCGTCAATACGATCCCGTCGGATCTTGTTTCGCTGAATTTCGATCACGTATGAATAAGTTACGCTTAATACAAGTTAATAAGTGTATTTACATAGTTAAATTTAAATAAATATTGTTATTGGGCCTTACCATTTTTTTCTCAAGCCCGTTCACCTTATTAAATCCATCCGCTCCAATGTTACACCGCACTTCGTCCCCTCCATCTTCTATAGGCATCGAAACCAGTAATGGTCATTTCCCTTCTTCTTACTTCCCATTCTCCTCCTCATCTCCACTATAAAATAAACAAAAATCATCCCCTCGCTCCTCTTCGAATCCCCTTCACTACCATAGCACTCTCACCAAACTCGAGATTCTCTAGGCAAATTCCTCTCCTCTGTAAAAACTACCCACTTCCAGATCTGTATATTTCAACACCATTCCGCAAACAACAACCCCCGTTGAAACCCACATGAACACGCAGGCTCCCACTCTCCTTGCAACTTCCACTTTCAAAACAGTCTTCACCATCCACGTTCAGTATCACTTTTCAACCTCTGGCCCAAACCTGCATTTCCATTTCCAATCACTTCGTTTAGCAGCGAGGAGACATTGCTCGATTACGCACCAATCCCCTTTCAAATTACCTACGCTTTCCTGCTACCCAATCCATATACTTTTACTGTGTTTGCTCCTCCCATCATTTATGTGCTACTTGCGAATTCTGGCCATGCTCACGCTACATCAAGCTTTGATATATATATATATATATATATATATATATACATATGGGATTTAATAGTGGAGAGCTTTACTTTGGTTTTGGTTTATATTTGATTTTTGAAATGGTGCTGCTCATGTTTTGCTGTGAAGAGAGTTTCGGCGGCTCGTTTTTTCCTCATTTTCAGAAGACAAAGGAATTAGGTCTTAAGGATGAAACTTAGCATATTTATAGGATTAGGATTTAGATATTTTAGTTGGGATATTTTCATTGAATATGTGGAGCATGGGTCTCCATGTTTTGGTTTGAGAACTGCGGTGAGAAGAGAACCATGGAAGGGAATGGGAATGGCTGAGAAGACGTGGATGTTGTGTACGCGATACACAGCTTTGATTCAATTCAGATTTGTATAAGTGGTAGAGACTCCTATGTAAAAATTGTTATGAGAAAATTTGTTTGTAGTCATTCTTGTAAACATACGGAATTCTAGTGAAAAAGGGAAATTATAGTTAGAAATCAAAATGTTATCCTTGTACTTTGTTCTGTAAATCATAGTGAGAATATGGATCCTATTTACGTTGGATCCTGATGTGCAGAGTAAAAACATGAGACATTGCATCTTTGATCTATTTATATGTAGTGTTTTGGTACACCAATGATGCTTTTACAAATATGGTTCATGTACGGGCTACTGTCAACGAAATTAAAAATACCGTTGTGATGAGCAATGCGCCAGAATCCCAAAAATATAATAATATCGGTAGATTAACTCATATTGTAAAACTCCAAAATCGCTGATTAAGGGTGTAAAATACTCCAGATAAAAAGTTTCTTATTAAATTAATTAAAAATTACAAAAAATTCTAAAAATTAAATTATCGTTATGTCTCAAAAGAACCTTGTCTAAATTCAAACCCGATATTCAAATATTTTTAAATAACTGTTATGGCCACGAACGAATATACCGTTGTTTTTCTAAATATTTAATTTGGACATAACTAAAAATCTACACGACAAAATCCCGATTTTTCCCTTCCACTAGAAAAATATACTTCACCAGCTCCTAACGTTTCTTGTTTTATGGAAATCAGAGTTAAAACGGCTTCTGTATATTCAACTGAAGTTCGAATCGCCAAATAACGAACTGCAGCGCCATTTCGAGCTCGATTTTAATTATAATAAAATTATATTTTCAACAGTCGTTTATATAATATATTCGTTAATATAATTCAACTCTGAACTGAATATATATATATTATAAATTTCCCAATTCACACCATATTGCCATTTCAGCCAATTCTGGTTATTTCAAAATTAAATATATTATTTAATATATTATTTTAATTAAATATTCACCATCATTTAATTCCTCGATCATTAAATCCTTTTAATCACTATTTATATAATTAAATAAATTAATTATAATACCCTTGAAGATGCGGGTCATTACATTCTTCCCCACTTAAAATAATTTCGTCCTCGAAATTGCTAAGGTAGAGAACGACCCTATCGACTGGTTAGAACATATTTGTTCATTTCTTAACTTCAGTTCCAACTAAACCAATTTAATTTCAATTATATATTTATTTACTTCTTATCAACGAAAATTTCCAAAAATTCTGAAATTTTTCTAATGCCTTAACTCTTCGAAAAATTTCGCCAGCACCTCCTTTGTACTGGTCAATCGGTCAAACTCCCACTCGCCTCTCTAGGCCATCTCCATCCCAAAAGAAAATCAAACAGCCAAGCGGCTTGCCAATTTGGCTCATAAATCTCATGCTTATATCGAACATAAACTTGTACCTTTTTGTCGGGCATATCAACTCTATCACTTTCACCTGCTATCAATTCAGCAGATACAAGGGTCATCCCAATCAAATTCCAATCTGCTTCTATCCACAACACAACCATTCGCTTATATCTGAGCCAAATATCATTTCAACTCGAGTTTCTTCTCGATTCCCAACTCTTAACTTGATTATCAAATTACACTTCAAATTTGAATCTCACAATCCAATTTGTCTTGATATCATTCTAATTCAATCTCAGTTACCACTTTATTGGCTTTACTTTAATTCAAATTTGCTTTCACAAATTTCTATTAATTTTTTTTTAATTCAAACAATCTTTCCCTGGGAGGTTTTAAACAGTTTACTCTTTTCAAAAATCAAATTTTCCTTTTTGAAATTCAACACAACTTGTCTTTCCCAAACAAATTCAAAACAGTATCTCTGGTAGTAATTCGTCACTTACAACTCGAAAATGAATACTGATGGTGCAGCTGTCATCATCAGAATTTATTTTCCAGCGATCGAAGTGAGTTCAATACTATAAATCCATTTATAAACATTTCCACTTTGAAATCCATTTCAAAATATAATTCACACGGTTGTAAAAAAAATTAAAATCCCCCAGGATCTTAAATTTTCCTTATTTTTAATCCAAATCCATTTACAAACACTTATCCAATTTTCTAGAATTTTAATTCAATTTCTAGTTTAAATTCAGATTTAATTCATTTCAATTTCATATATTTCACTTATATGAATTCTGATTGGTTATTTACATAACCAATTAATTTATAATCTTACTCGATATAATATCAACCAATATATCCACTATATTAAAATTTTGATATATATATCTTCTCTATATCAAGATATACCTTGGGTAAACTTATTTTAAATTACCCTCTTTTCAAAACATATCGTGTCAACCCATCGTATTTGAGTGTTTATAAACTCCTACCGATACAGTGGATCAAACTAATCGACCAGAACCCATAAATAACTCAACCAATAAAAATCTCCACAATATAAAACAATTTTTATATCAAATACAAATACGTTCACTCATATATATACACTCAGGCTCAATCTAGGGCATTACTAACCCTATCTCTACCGAGTCACGCCACAGAGCCAAGGTAATTCACTTAACCTTTGCTCTGATACCAACTGTAATGACCTAGAAATTTGGCAATCTTGGTTATCCGATATACGACACATATCGAACATCCAAGGATCGAAAATAACCGAATAGTTAATGAAAGAAATTAGAGGGTGAGAATAGAAAAGATAGAAACTTAGAATAGAAGAAGAAGAAACACAACATCAGAGTAACACGAACCTCACGGCGGAACGAATAACATATAATAGATAATATATCCTTGAGATAAAATCAGTATATGTATACAACAACATTTTCAGACTACAACACTTACAACACAGTGGAAATAAACTATAGCTATATGATCCTGGAGCCTCCTGCTCCAAGCTCTTCCAGTATATCTGTAAATCCCAACTACTTGACTGCCCGTACAAATTTAGGCACCCATGAATTTAGGGAAAACAAAACAAAATAAACTCCGGGTCAGTCATGGGACTGGTATGAGTAAAACAGTTTAAAATAGTTTGAACAAGTAAACGATATCTCATAAGACCACGCCGTATAACGGCACGGGTTTTTACCTTATGAGAATCCAAAATATCTTTATATCAAAACCTTTAGATATTATAATAATGTCTATCAACCACAATATAATAATCATCTAGCAGAAACGCTTTCATCTCACGTTCTACATATATAGTATGCAATCAAAACCGCAAGCACGCATTGGGTAATGGATTTCCAACTATGACAAGGTATGGAACCACCTTTCGCTAGTGTACCTCTAGAGAGGAATACACTGGGTTCAACAAGAACATCTTGCAACCCGGCCACACATGACCGACCACTCATTTCGCTTGAGTGTATCGAATGTATATCACCAATGGTTGGGATCAGCAACCGTTTCCCGAATGGGACAGTATCGACAATAGATTTTTAGAAATAAATGAAACTCTAGATCAGGTGATTATACACCCTACTTCGGAGCGACCGACTTAGCCATGCTGCCTGCCCGATTTTTGTCATTTACCAGTTGATGAGGCTTGTGGTTACGCTTCATCATCACATCAGATTCACTTCGAATGCCATATTGTCAGATCCATCGAAAATCACTAATTGACATCTACAACTGTACATTACGTGTTAGCTAAAGAAGTTTCCTTCTTCGCTTCCACTCTTGGTACGGTTGAAGAAATCAATGTACGTGACCTTTCTAGAAATACTCTATCAGACATTCATCCATACAAGTCATCCAGGAACAGGATAAACCGAAGGCACTATTCAGTACATCCATCTTAGGCACTGTTATCTAAGACTTATACAATAGCCCTTGCACTTTACTCGGTCTTCAATTATCTTTGGCATATATGATTCGCAACGCTTATGCCAATACATAGTGGTTCTTTGGATAATAATCCAACCGTTCTCTCCATATTAACAACGTTAAAATGGTCAAAACTTCGATAGTCTGTGATTTAACTATCGAAGAAAAACAGGTGTGCAAACAAAGATATTATTTCCAGATGGAAATTCTATCAATCAATCATCAATCATATATATATATATATATATATATATATATATATATATATATATATAGACATATATTCATATTTCCTTATTTTCTATATTTGATTACGTTTCTGATTCTATTTGGAAAACATTTCCAAATCTTCTATACTTGGATTTAAACAGATGTTTAAATCAATATCGCGACGACAACTCAAACCACTATACTTATTTACTAAATTCACTTAACCACTTCGTACTCGAACCTTAACCATTTCTAAATTTAAAACGAAGTCGATCATGTTGGGGTATAACTACCTCTCAGACCTTAACTGAACAACATTTCAAATCTCGAAATAGGGTAAGTTCATCTTTTAATTCTTTAACACTTCCTTACGTAATGTTCGGGTATACTTTACAAGTCCAGCTCCTTTACAGAATCATTTGATTATAACAGTGGTGTTATAATTTCCTGCTTCTGAAATATATTAACTTTAATCTAACTCTTATTCCCTAACTCGAATAAATAACGAACAACTAATTTATCAACTCCTATTTGGTTAACTCTTATTCTATAACTCTTATTCGAATAACTCTGATCTAATACTCTTGTTCGATTAACTCTAACTCTATTTAACTCTTACTGGATTAACTCTTATTCGAATAACTTACATTCGAATAACGTATATTTGATAATCTCTCTTCTTCGAATAAACTATATTCGATTAACTCCCTTTTGTTCTATTCGAATAAACTATATTCGATTAACTCCTTTTCTATTTGTTTACTTAACAAATAACTATTTCCTTTTCACTTCTATTTATTTAACAAATAAATATTTCTTTTATCTTTCCTATTTATTTAACAAATAAATATTTCCTTATAAATCTTTTATTTATTTTCTAAATAAATAACTCCTTTTATTCTATTTGTAAATGTTTACAAATATTTCCCTTTTAAATTCTATTTGTAAATGTTTTACAAATATCCCTCTTTCTATTTTATTTGTAAATATTTTACATATAATTTCTCTTCCTATTTGGTTTACACATCTCTTCCTTTTACCTTTGTTGTACAAATATATTTCCTTTACATTTGGTTTTCAAATATATTTCCCTTTACATTTGGTTTCCAAATATATTTCCTTTTACATTTGGTTTTCAAATATATTTCCTTTTTATCCTATCATATTTATTTACTAAATAAATATCTCGTTTTACTCCTATTTATTTCCTAAATAAATAACCTTTATAATCCTATTTATTTATTTCTAAATAAATTTCTCTTTTTATAAAATCTTTTGATTATATAAATTCCTTCTTTTATAAAATACTTTGATTTTATAATCTATTTCCTTTATAAAACCCTTTTCGTTTTATAAGTCTTTTCTCTTTTATAAAATCCTTTGGTTTTCTTTCTCTTATAAAATCCTTTCGATTTTATTTCTATTTCCCATTTATAAAATCCTTGGATTTTATAAATATTTTCTTTTCAAATATACTTTTGAAAATTCCCTTTTAACATTCCAGTACTTTTCGCGGTATTTAAAATACCAAATAACCACGATCGGTATCGTTCAAACACACATAAACAACAACAGATTTATATCACATCGTATATTACAATATATGAAAAACAGTAAAATAAATGTTGAGGGATCCAGTTGGATTCCTCTAACCTGTTTCCCTGCATCACAGATGTTGCACAATATAATCAACATCACTTTCAGTTCAATATGAAATATTCTACTAATAGAATCAATATTTGATTTACGGTTTATATATATATATAATCTCCACTAACTGTCTAGCAGTTCAATCAAACAGTCAACACACAGTCAATCAGCCAATATTTAACAGTTGTAAAAATACAACATGAAATTATAAACTGTTCAGAGTTAGTGAGATTTACTCACTTTGGCAGTTCATCGTTAAAGAACAATAAACTACTTGTTTGATTTGAATCAAACAATTTATTTCGACATAAATTCAAATGAGCTCCACTCTACTTCCAATCAGTTTCATTGGGTAGTGTCTGTACATACGATCCTATTGGATCTTGTTTCGCTGAATTTCGATGACGTATGAATAAGTTACGCTTAACACAAGTTAATATGTGTATTTACGTAGTTTAATTTAAATAAATATTGTTATTGGGCCTTACCATTTTTTTCTCAAGCCCGTTCACCTTATTAAATCCATCTGCTCCAATGTTACACCGCACTTCGACCCCTCCATCTTCTACAGGCATCGAAACCAGTAATGGTCATTTCCCTTCTTCTTACTTCCCATTCTCCTCCTCATCTCCACTATAAAATAAACAAAAATCAACCTCTCGCTCCTATTCGAATCCCCTTCACTACCATAGCACTCTCATCAAACTCGAGATTCTCCAGGCAAATTCCGCTCCTCTGTAAAAACTACCCACTTCCAGATCTGTATATTTCAACACCATTCCGTAAACAGCAACCCCCGTTGAAACCCCTATGAACACGCAGGCTCCCACTCTCCTTGCAACTTCCACCTTCAAAACTGTCTTTACCATCCACATTCAGTATCACTTTTCAACCTTGGGCCCAAACTTGCAATTCCGTTTCCAATCACTCCGTTCAGCAACGAGGAGGCACTGCTCGAGTACGCACCAATCCCCTCTCAAATCACCTACGCTTTCTTGTAACCTAATCCATATACTTTTACTGTGTTTTCTCCTCCCATCATTTCCGTGCTACTTGCGAATTCTGGCCATGCTCACGCTACATCGGGCTTTGATATATATATATATATATATATATATATACATATGGGATTTAATAGTGGAGAGCTTTACTTTGGTTTTGGTTTATATTTGATTTTTGAAATGGTGCTCATCATGTTTTGCTGTGAAGAGAGTTTCGGCGGCTGGTTTTTTCCTCATTTTCAGAAGACAAAGGAATTAGGTCTTAAGGATGAAACTTAGCATATTTATAGGATTAGGATTTAGATATTTTAGTTGGGATATTTTCATTGAATATGTGGAGCATGGGTCTCCACGTTTTGGTTTGAGAACTGCGGTGAGAAGAGAACCACAGAAGGGAATAGGAATGGCTGAGAAGACGTGGATGTTGTGTACGCGATACACAATTTTGATTCAATTTAGATTTGTATAAGTGGTAGAGACTCCTATGTAAAAATTGTTATGAGAATATTCGTTTGTAGTCATTCTTGTAAACATGCGAAATTCTAGTGATAAAGGGAAATTATAGTTAGAAATCAAAATGTTATCCTTGTACTTTGTTCTGTAAATCACAGTGAGAATATGAATCCTATTTACATTGGATCCTGATGTGCAGAGTAAAAATATGAGACATTGCATCTTTGATCTATTTATATGTAGTGTTTTGGTACACAAATGATGCTTTTACAAATGTGGTCCATGTACGGGCTACTGTCAACCAAATTAAAAATACCGTTGTGATGAGCAATGCGTCAGAATCTCAAAAATATAATAATATGGGTAGATTAACTCATATTGTGAAACTCCAAAATCACTAATTAAGGGTGTAAAATACTCCAAATAAAAAGTTTCTTATTAAATTAATTAAAAATTACAAAAAATTCTAAAAATTAAATTATCGTTATGTCTCAAAAGAACCTTGTCTAAATTCAAACCCGATATTCAAATATTTTTAAGTAACTGTTATGGCCACGAACGAATATACCGCTGTTTTTCTGAATATTTAATTTGGACATAACTAAAAATCTACACGACGAAATCCCGATTTTTCCCTTCCACTAGAAAACTATACTTCACCAGCTACCTAACGTTTCTTATTTTACAGAAATCCAAGTTAAACGGCTTCTGTATATTCAATTGAATTTCGAATCGCCAAATAACGAACTACAGCGCCATTTCGAGCTTGATTTTAATTATAATAAAATTATGTGTTCAACAGTCGTTTATATAATATATTCGTTAACATAATTCAACCCTGAACTGAATATATATATATTATAAATTTCCCAATTCACACCATATCGCCATTTCAGCCAATTATGATTATTTCAAAATTAAATATGTTATTTAATTTATTATTATAATTAAATATTCACCATTATTTAATTCCACAATCATTAAATCCTTTTAATCACTATTTATATAATTAAATAAATTAATTATAATAACCTTGAAGATGCGGGCCATTACAGTATGATAACATTGGCATAAACCCATTTAGCATGTGTGTGTAGCAAATGTGAAAAGTGCCATTTCATTTGTGTTAGCACCTACCTTGTTTCATCTAACACAAAGATTTAAATTTTGTTTTTAGAAAATTCTTGGGTTTTTAAAATCATAAGAACATTTGAATTTTTTTTTTACGCAAAATCCATTCCTTTCTCACAATGAAAAGTTTTAAGAACAAAACCCATTTTTTCACATGAGAACTATTTAACCTGAAGTGGCCACTTTTGTTTTGTATTTACACAGGACTTGTTTAACATACAAATAAAATTAAGAATGTAGTTGTACACTAGAAATAGGCTAGAATGTAGGATCTTGATAGAATTATATTTCACATGGCCAAATTATTTATGATCCATATATTTTCAGGTTTTTCATAACATGGTACAAAAACAAACCATTTATTAAATAATTTATGTGCACACCTCAACATTTAGCCGCAAAACACAACACACCACTTGGCAAAGTAATGATTTGGTGCTGCAACTGCTGCTCATTCTCTCAGCCAAGGAAAAGGTTATGATTGGTTTGTAGAAAGTTTTGGTACACATAAATTTAAGGAAGAGGTACATCAACAGCCATTTCTGACATAGGATTGGTACAAAATGGTACTTATGCACATGTTCTTTAACACAGCAACACCTCGGCCATTTGTAAAATAGGGTGAAGGCCATAGCACAACTAGTAGAACATAGGTTTTTCCCTCTTTTCCGTCATTAAGATAGCTGAGCATTTCTGAATTTGTTCTCCCTGTAACCAGACATACATAAAATGATGATTATTTAAAAGTTTTGATACCCCGATAAACAGAGGAGCACACCCATGCATTTTCTTCACAAATTCAGAAAACTTCTAACATAAATCAGTGAAAGAGGAAACCTGAGAATACCAAGCTGTATTGGTGTGTAAACCATTTTCCTTTTTTTTTCTCATTGTTTCGATCTTTGAATTACAGCTGAAACGGTTTGAGTTTGCATATGTTAGTTTGAATGTTCTTTGATTAAGATTTGCAAGTTCCTGCCATGAAAACTATTATTGTGCTGACAGATAATTAATAGTTAAAGCTAGAAAAAACTTTTATTGCCATCTGTTTAGACTGCTAGTCCATGTACCAAGAATACTGGCATGTTTGCTTAAGTCCTGTTGATTAGTAAAAACCATAGACGAGCAAACTGTTGTTTTGTTATGCAAACGAAACATCATTAAACCTATTACAAAAGATAATTCTATCGAGTTCTCATCCTGTGTTTATGTGAATGCAAGAATATATACATGTGCCTCATATCTTAGTAATATAAGGAATAAATAATGTTGAAAAAAAGGTATAAATAGGAAAACAGAAAATCGAGCTGTTCTCTGTAACTAAATTTACACAATTGATTTTCAAACACCTTAAAAACCTGATTTGAATATATAAATGTAATGGTGGCACTAAATGATGATTTTTGATGGTTGAATCATAATTTTTAAAGTGGTGAATATTGAGAAATAAGGAGATGGACGGAAATGTCTTTTTTGGTGAATTTCCGGCGAACAACTTGACTGGAGCTGATGGTGTTCGGTTAGAGGGGGTGTGAGAGGTCCTAGATTATAGGAAAAATATAAAAAGATTTTTCTATTTCATAAATTTTGAAAACGAATTAAAAATAGGGCAGATTGGGTTCTTTTGTGTGCTTGCTGTTCTCGCCGGAACTGCACCATGACGCTAGCGCTTGAAGACTGCGCACCTTGGGGGTTCGGCACTGGAGGAGGCTAGCGTGGCGTAGCTTGAGTGGTATGAAGTTTTGTGGAGTGAGGTGAGAGCAGTTGTGAGATTCTTCGATGGTATACATTTGAGGAAGGTTGAAGTTAAACAGTGAAAACACTGTACGGTTTCTGGCGGTCACATCAGAGAAGGCTGGCGAGGTCCGGAGATGATTTGTGACAGGTCTGGACGTTCACGAGGGGTCAATGGTGGCTCAGGTGGTGGTGCACTTGCACTGGTTATTTCAGGGTGGTACAGGATAAAGTGGTAGTGGACTCGAGCGTGGGGTTTCAGGGTGATCTGGCAGTGGACGAACGTGATCTGGAGGGTGGTACTGGGTAGTTTGGTAGTGCCAGTTGGTGTTTTGGCAAAACAGGAAAAACATGGGTATGGCATCAATTTCTGGTGATAAAACATGGGCGCTGGCAAGGGGTATTTTGGCACTTGGGAAGTACCAAGTGGTACTTTGAGCAAGAAAGAAAATCAAGGCTGTGGCAAGGAGTTTTTTGAGGGTTGGCACTTGGTAAATTGGTAAGTGATCGGGCAAGGCTGGAGCATGGGGGTTGAAGCAATTTTCACATTCACATCACGTGTTTTAGAAGTGGTACTTTGTCAAAGATGCAAACAAATGATATTTTGGACAAAATTTTAAATTAAACCAATTTTAATAAAATTGGAAATAAATAAATAAATAATTTTTTATGGCGAAGAGAAGCAGAATACCATAGGCAGGTTAAGGGAATCAGCATAATAGCTTGGCTTCTGAAGTTTCAACAGGTTTGAAAATAAGAAATAATTAATATAAAATATAAATTAAATTGTTTATGATTTGTTAAGAATAAAAAGACATTTTACAAGTAAGACGATAATGTAAATTGAAGATAATCATCGTGTAAAAGAAAATTAACAAACAGAGTAAAGTGTCTTGTTCGACGCATACACTTTTGTTGTCCGTTATAAAAAAGATATCTGAAACACTTAGATTTGATCAATACAGTCATATATACCTTCTTGTTTGTTAAAGATCACAGAATAGAAAATAAATTATACTTAATCCAGTTAAGTCTAAACTGCTAACTAATGTTTTAGATCGAATAAATATTAAAAACCATTCTTAAGTATAAATTGAAAGGAAAGACATTACGTGAATCATTTCGAAGAGTCCGGAATTAATATTCCACTTCGATTTGATTTATCCGTCGCATGTCATAAATATTGAAGATAATGGAAGATGGAGATATGCACGGGATATTCTTGAATAGTACCTTCGGTTTGTCCAGTCCTACGGCAACTTGTATGGATGAATGTCCGACAGAGTAATTCTAACTGATCATGTACATTGATCTCTTCAAACGTATTTGTATGGTGGTAGAGGAATTCGTTTCTCTTGATTTATACCTATAATATATTTTTGGGGAAGTCAATTAGTGATTGGCGAGTTTTGACGATGTGGCATTCAAAGCAAATGAACCGATGATGATAAAAGGTAAGTCTAGCCTCAAGCCTCACATCCAGGAAATGACAAAATTCGGGCAGGCAGCATGGCTATGTAGGTTGCTCCCATTAGGGTGTAGCATCACCTGTCTAGAAAAATTCCTTTTGTTTCTTATTCTATAGATTCTGTCCCGTTCCGGAATGGTTGTCGTACACAACCGTTGGTGATATACATTCGATACACTTAAGAGAAATGAGTGGTCGATCATGTGTGGGCCGGGTTGCAAGACGTTCTTGTTGAACCCCGTGTATTCGCCTCTAGAGATACACTGTCGGAAGGTGGTTCCATACCTTGTCATATTCGGAAATCCATTATCCATAAGCGCCAACCGGTTTTTATTTGTATACTATATAGGAGAATGTGAGATGCAAGAATTCTTCTAGATTCTAAATTATTTGTATAAACCTAGACAATAGGATAATATTTGATTTAAAGTATACAAAGTGTCTTATCCTCATAAGGTAAAAACCAGTTCCGTATTTACAGCGTGGTCTTATGAGATATTTTTATTACTTTAACTTGTTAAAAATCGTTTAGTCATACTAGTCCCCTGACTGACCTAGAGTTTATTTTTCTGTGTTTTCCCTAAACTCTTGGGTGCTCATAACACTTGTTATGAGTAGACAAGTGAATCAGGTCATACTTAACTTGGAATAGCTGGATGGGGTTTCTACATGGTGATCTACCTATCTATCTATGTTTAATTACTAAATACTGCAAGTTTGGGTCATCTATGATGTTATGTATAATTAAAGTTGTACTATGTAATGGCATGTATCCCTAGACCTAATATGCTCTGATGTACTGTGTTTGGATGTATAATTTATAAAGTATTATCTTTTGTTTAAAATATTTCTGTGAGATTCTGGTGTTTTCTGTAATTCTATTTCTATCTATCCTTATTCTTATATAATGACACGACTTCCGATGTGTTCAAAAGTTAGGTTTTTACAGTTGGTATCAGAGCTTAGGTTACAGATTACCTATGGGTGAGTGTCGAGAGAGCGTATTTTTATAAAAAAAAATATATAAAACATATAGGAAGATTAACCTGAGTAATATACTTAAGTCAGTTTTACCCAATCAAGTCTTGACTGTCGACCTGTCAGATTCAGGTAATTAAGTATGAGTAACCGTGGACGAAGAGGTCGCGCTAGTGGGACTACCACTACTAATGATTGTAATACTGCCCCCCAAGATCAAGGGGAAACTATGGAGGAAGTTACACCAGTCCAGCAGGACAAAAGCTTTGCAACTATCTGTAAGGAGTATACAACTTTGGGAGGGAAAGTTTTCAAAGGGACTGAGTCCTTTATTGAAGTTCAAGCATGGTTGAGGTCCTGTGAGAGGATTTTTCAAAGGATTGAAGTTTAATGATGATCAGAAACGTCTTTTAGCTCCATGGCACCTCCAAGGAGCTGCTGCAATTTGGTGGGACGCTCAAACTGCGTACGTTCCTGAAGAAGATTTCACTTGGGACAAATTCAAGGAGGCATTCGAAGCACAATTTCTTCCTGCAGCGGGCAAAACTAGGATGCATCGGGATTTCATAGATCTCAAACAAGGGAGCATGTTGATAGCAGAATACGAGAATAAATTCAATGCACTCTCCTGCTTTGGGCCAGAACTGATCAATACCTCGCTCAAGAAGAATGAGATGTTTACAACAGGTTTAAAGGATAGTTTACAAGTTAAGATGATTGGACATCTGAAGGATCCATTCGTTGACTTAGTAGACATGGCCATTCGATATGCATTAGATGCAAAGAAACCAATGGCAAAGGAGCAGACTGGAGAAAACAGTGGAGGAAATTCTAACAAAAGAAAATCTAATCTGAATTGGAAAAATAATAAACAAGAAAAATGAGGGAGAAGGCTAAAGAATGATTTAAAGATACAAAATGCCACAACTGCCATCAAAAAGGACACATAACAAGATTTTGTAAGAATTTGGAGGTCAAAAAGCCAGAGCAATATCAACAAAAACAACAGGAACCGAGTAATGCTATTGTTAAGCATATTTTATGTTATAAGTGTCATCAGCCCGAACATTTGATTAAAGATTGTCCACTTATAAAGAAGGGAACACAACCAAAGGTCTATGCCTTAATGGATAAGCCATCGACTCCTGAGGATGTAAAGATGGAAGAAGTTCTAGAAGGTACTATATTTTAAATAAAAGGAGTTAAATTGACTAGGGTCAGCCTTAAGATAAATTAAATACGGTTGAATTAAATTAGAATAATATCTAATCATATTGATATAAAAATAAAGTTAGAATTTTAAAACTGAATTAAAATTTGATATTTCTACTAAATTAAGTCCAAACTTAAGATAATTGGATATGAACTCATGAAAAATTAACTGATTGATTTTTGAAATAGAATCATATTTCTAAGTTTCGAAATAAAGATAACTAATTAAAGAATTGATTAGTTAAGGAAGGCGGTTAATGGAACTTAACAGTGTTAAGAGAATTTGACTAATGAGTTGAATATCGATTCGAGTGTAACAAGAGAATTTGGGACAAATATCTATGCTTGAATAGGATTGCTTCAAATCAATGAACTGAAAAAGACTTGGGATCTATTTTCCAAATAAAATCAAGGATATTTGGAAGTTGATGAGGATTTAAAATTTGGGATTAAGGAATTGGATCCTAACTGGAAATTGGTTAAGTCGAATAATTTTCTATATATCGATCGGATGTTGATTTCAGTCTTCGGGGTTGATACTTAGAGGATTGTTCGCTTACCAATTTACTATTAGGAACTAATGGACATTGAGTAATAATAATGCAGAGATGGAAATGTTTTCCAATCATAGTGATAGATATTTTTAGTTATAGAAATAACCGTGATAAATAACAAATTGCGAATGTGTGTTGATTATTTATCGATGACCCTAAACTAGAATCTACTCGTTAATCTCAAATTTCAGGGACGAAATTTTTGTAAGGGGGTAGATTGTAATGGCTCGGTTTCTAACTAACATCGTTAATACAAAATTGTTGATCATAATTAACAAATTGTAATACAATTAAAATTCCATACTTAAAACAATTCAAAAATAAAAGGCCTTGTGTATGATAACATTTGCATAAACCCATTTAATATGTGTGTATGTAGCAAATATGCAAAGTGCCATTTCATTTGTGTTAGCACCTACCTTGTTTCATCTAACACAAAGATTTAAAATTTGTTTTTAGAAAGTTCTTGGGTTTTTAAAATCATAAGAACATTTGAAAAAAAAAGTACACAAAAACCATTCCTTTCTCACAATGAAAAGTTTTAAGAACAAAACCCATTTTTTCGCATGAGAATTATTTAACCTGAAGTGGCCACTTTCTTTTGTATTTACACAGGACATGATTAACATACAACAAAATTAAGAATGTAGCTATGCACTAGAAATAAGCTAGAAAGTAGGATCTTGATAGAATTATATTTCACATGGCCGAATTATTTATGATCAAGATATTTTTAGGTTTTTCATAAAATGGTACAAAAACAAACCATTTCTTAAATAATTTATGTGCACACCTCAACATTTAGCCGCAAAACAGAACACACCACTTGGCAAAGTAATGATTTGGTGCTGCCATTTCTGCTCATCCTCTCAGCCAATGAAAAGGTTATGATTGGTTGGTAGAAACTTTAGGTACACATACATTTAAAGAAGAGGTACATCAGCAGTCATTTCTGATATAGGATTGGTACAAAATGGTACTTATGCACATGTTCTTTAACACAGCAACACCTCGAACATATGTAAAATAGGGTGCAGGCCATAGCACAACCAGTAGAACATAGGTTTTTCCCTCTTTTCAGTCATTAAGATGGCTGAGCATTTCTGAATTTGTTCTCCTTGTAACCAGACATACATTAAATGATGAATATTTAAAAGTTTTAATACCCCGATAAATAGAGGAGCACACCCATGCATTTTCTTCACAAAATCAGAACACTTCTAACATAAATCAATGAAAGAGGAAACCTGAGAATACCAAGCTATATTGATGAGTAAACCATTTTCTTTTTTTTCATTGTTTCAAACTTTGAATTAATGCTGAAACTTTTTGAGTTTGCATATGTTAGTTTGAATGCTCTTTGATTAAGATTTGCAAGTTCCTACTATGAACACTATTATTGTGCTGATAGATAATTAATAGTTAAAGCTAGAAAAAACTTTTATTGGCATCTGTTTAGACTGCTAGTCCATGTATCAAGAATACTGACATGTTTGCTTAAGACCTGTTGATTAGTAAAAGCCTTAGATGAGCAAACTGTTGTTTTGTTATGCAAACCAAACATCATTTAAACCTATTACAAAGAGAATTCTATCGAGTTCTCATCCTGTTTTTATGTGAATGCAAGAATATGATACATGTGCGTCATATCTTAGTAATATAAGGGAATAAATAATGTTGAAACAAAGGTATAAACAGGAAAATAGAAAACTGAGCTATTCTCTTTAACTAAATTTACATAATTGATTTTCAAACACCTTAAAAACCCGATTTGAATATATAAATGTAATGGTGGCACTAAATGATGATTTTTGATGGTTGAATCATGATTTTTAAAGTGGTGAATATTGAGAAATAAGGAGATGGACGGAAATGTCTTTTTTGGCGAATTTCCGGCGAACCACTTGACTGGAGCTGATGGTGTTCGGTTAGAGGGGGTGTGAGAGGTCCTAGATTACAGGAAAAATATAAAAAGATTTTCCTATTTCAAAAATTTTGAAATGAATTAAAAATAGGGTAGATGGGGTTCATATGTGTTCTTACTGTTCTCGCCGGAACTGCACCGTGACGCCAGCGCTAGAGGGCTGTGCACCTGGGGGGGTTCGGCACTGGAGGAGGCCAACGTGGCATAGCTTGTGTGGCACGTAGTTCTGTGGAGTGAGGTGAGAGCAGTTGAGAGATTCTTCGATGGTATACATTTGAGGAAGGTGAAGTTAAACAGTGAAAACACTATACAGTCCCTGGTGGTCGGATCAGAGAAGGTTGGCGAGTTCCGGAGATGATTTGTGATAGGTCTAAACGTTCAGAGGGGCCAGTGGTGGCTCAGGTGGTGGTGCACTGGTTATTTCAGGGTGGTACTGGAGAAAGTGGTAGTGGATTGGAGCGTGGGGTTTCAGGGTGATCTGGTAGTGGGCGGACGTGATCTGGAGGGTGGTACTAGGTACTTTGGTAGTACCAATTGGTTTTTTGGCAAAAAATAGAAAAACATAGGTGTGGCATCAATTTCTGGTGATAAAACATAGGCGCTGGCAAGGAGTATTTTGGCATTTGGTAAGTACCAATTGGTATTGAGACGACCCGTAACTTCCCCGTGAAGGAAAGCACGGATAGAATTGAGTACAAGACAAAATAGAACGCAGACGGAAGAACATTTCATTGTTTATTACAACAATTCCATCAGATACAACAATATATAGAGCATAAATGAATAAAATACATTCGATGAATATCAGAGATTACAATAAATTACATAGCAGCGGAAAATAATACAAAAGCACAACTAGGAGTGATACACGGATACAGAGCTTTCCGAGCATCGTTCCAGCTGTAAATCAGGACCCTGTGAATATAAATCTGCAAAACCAAAACTACTAGCTGCCCGTGTGGAAAATAGGGGCACCTAGAGTTTAGGTTAAAACAATAAACTCTAGGTCAGTCATGGGACTGGTGTGAGAACTAAACAGTTATTTAAAACTTTACTTTAAAGGATAGTAATTCAAGGGACCACGCCGAATAACACGGAATGGGTTTCCTCCCAAGAATACTAGTGCATATAACAAAACAGCGCAATGCTTTTTGGGAAAATGATGCTATTATAAGACCCAGGTCCCATCACACAATGCAACGCAAGCCGGAGGATAGGGTTTTCCCTTATAATAGCCAAACATGCTTGGTACGTTTAAAACAAATCATTTGATACTATTATAAGTGTATGGTGTCAAAACAATTCAAATCATAAATATCAATCATAGGTGGCATGGGTACCATCTATCATGTCGCCATACTAGTTCTACAATTAAAACTGCAATATCACGTATTGGAAATTGGATTTCCATCATGAGTCGAGGCAAGGGGCAAGCTCCTCTCCGATTCGAGACACTCTAGCAAATGCCTCAGGACCCCACTATGATCCTTTGGAACCTCTAAAGCCGGTCCTCTCTTACTTTTGAGGATTAGTTATTCCTGAACACACGTTTCCCGGTCCTTACAGACCTGTATCCAAGGTGCCTCGTATCCAACAACCACACAGGTGAAAAGTATATAAATGTCAGGGCTGGTAGGTCACTGACACCACCATAGCTAGAAAGAAACATCGTGCACTCCTTGGGTCCGTATCCCGTTTTTGATTCATACCGAGGTGTGAGGCTCGCGAATTCACGTTATACACAAAGCTACGCCACACAGGCCGTGCTTTGATCATCAACCACAAGACTTTGCTTTTCAACAGAAGCCTTGATCATTTGCCACTTATGCGTGCCACACTGGCAATTCACTCCATGCGACTGATGTCCATCGATATACAACCTCTGAGCTCGTACATCTCAGAGAAGGGCGTTAAGCAAGAGAATAAATTCTCCGTTGCCAAACAGATGTATATTTAATAGAGATCAATCAACACAGAATAAAATCCAATGTCAGACACACAATCCATTTAAAAGTTCATTCTGGGTCTGAACGAAACCGGAGGCACTTTCCTCGCATTTCCATCCATCTCCAAGTACGTCTGGACGATCACCAACTGTTTCCCTCATCTTGGGTGTACAGCCCAATCGAGATCATCAGTAATCACCCAAACGATGTGAAGACTTCCGGTCTTCAACCGCTGTAACACCCCGCCTCCGCCAGGGTGTCTCTTGCAAGCACTCTGACTTTGGAGGGGCGTTTGAATCAGGTAAACATGCATAATGATATATCAAGGCAGAACAAGAACATATGTATATATGTAAACAGAGTAAATAACATAGATAAAACAACGGAAGAATTTTAAACCATTTCAAAAACAAGTCTGCTACATCATAACGTCAATTTCCCAAATAAACAAGTCTAATACATAAAACAACATCATCTGAAACTGAACAGAAAAACATAAGTAGCTATCCCCAAAGCAGAAAAACCATAGCGAGCTCAAGTCCCAAGCATACATGAGCTATCCAAGAAAGCAGGTAAGATCCAGCTAAGCTCCTGTATTCCCTCCCTGAGAACCTGGGGGGGGGGGGGGGGGGGGAAACTGTAACACCCCGAATTTTCTATTAACACTAAAGTTGCTAAAATAATAATAAGTGTGTAGAAGAGGGGATGTATCTAATATGAATATAAAAATATTAATAAGTATGTAAGAGAGGGGATGTATCTAATATGAATATAAAAATATTAATAAGTATGTAAGAGAGGGGATGTATCTATTCTGAATATAAAAATATTAATAAGTATGTAAGAGAGGGGATGTATTTAATATGAATATAAAAATATTAATAAGTGTGTAAGAGAGGGGATGTATCTAATATGAATATAAAAATATTAATAAGTGTGTGAGAGAGGGGATGTATCTAATATGTATATAAAAACAATAATAAGTGTGTAAAAGGGGGGATGTATCTAATGTGTACATTGTAGAATATATATATATATATATATATATATATATATATATTGCTGAGTGTTTGCTGAGTCACTTCTGACTCATTGCTGAGTCAACAAGATAAACCCCATCTTGTCTGAACGGCTGCGGTTATTTCTAGGTTAAATCTAATGGCCTAAATGCATTCTAAAATCTATAAATAAGTGGGTAGACCCTAAACCTAAATCACTTGTAAAATTAGAGAAGCTACCGTCATGCTGCTGCCATGGAGTTCAGCATAGCCGTCACAAACTAAGAAGAGGAAGCCTAATCATCTACAACTAAATCTACACAAATCAAATCAAAAGATCTCTCTTTCTCTAATTCTTTTCTTTTGTTGGTGAGTATGATGATTCTCACAAGACTATTACAAACTAATTTGACTCAGTTATGAATGGATCACAAGAAAGTGATGTGATTTGTAATTGTAAATTCTATATATTGTGGATCTCTTATTATGTTATTATGTTGTCGTATGATGTAAATTATATATGCTATGTCATGCTATGTGGTAAATTCTCTTATGCTATGTCATGCTATGTTGAGAATCATGTCAAGCTATGTTATACTATCATACTATGCCATGTTATAAATCATGCTATATTATGTTGAAAAATCATGATGTTGTTGGATCATGCTTAAAGTTATGTTTTTTTTTCTTAATTTAAATGGATCTTGTTTATGGGAATTTGCCTATTAGGTTAGGTGTACCCATAAACTTGAAACTATAATTAAATAAAACTTGATTATGGGAATTTGCCTATTGAGTTAGGTGTACCCATATAAAACCATGTTGTTAAAAAATTAGATGATGTTGATTCACACATGTTCATATGTAAGTTTATGAAAATTGATTGAGATTATATTAGGTGAATTTTGAACAAGTTGACACCTTTAGGTCCATGACATGTATAATCTATGCAAGTTGGACATATGCAAGTTTCACCCCTTATTATGATTCATTTGGTCACATATACATGTTGTTATTATGATAATCTCTTTTATGCTATGAGTTAGGCTATTCGAGTCTAACATATATTTTGCGAATAAACGTTCAAACGTGGGGTAGGGGTAATATTAGGAATTAATAAATTGGGTGCAATTTTGTAAGATTTTGCATACCATGAATGGATGTCCATAATTGAGTCAATTATGGACATTGTTAAAAATTTGAAGTAATTAATAATTCAAGTAGGGAATTATTAAAATTGGGGGAAAGTGGATTATTATTAATAATCAATGCTTAGGACACGAGGTTGGACCCGTTTGTGATGTAAACCTGCCCGGACCCGCCCGGCAAATCCAGTAGTCACAAATGTCGGCCCAATGTGAGAGGTCCTAGGCCCAAACTAAAGCATAACAGTTGTAAAGACACGAGGTTAGACTCTTTTATGGTGTAAGACTGCCCGGACCCGCCCGGCAAATCCAGCTGCCATAAATGCCAGTCTAATGTGAGAGGTCTTTATGAGGTTATGGCCTTAATGAACTAAGAAATACTTAACCAGATAATCATGTAAGGTGGGACATGGGGGTTAAGTAGGTGCCTTGGGTGGCATGAGGAATCTGGTGGTTGCCTTTAGAGGCATTTGAAATACGATTAGACTTAACCAAACACGCATGTAAATGAACATGACTAAGTGGGTTAAGTGGGATGGACTAATGGGGACAAGCTTAGGTGGAATGCTTGTGGTAAATAGTGGGGGCCCATTTCAACCAGTATCCCAAAATGTATCTTTGTGGGCTCGACCCAAGTCGAGGACGGGACACGCATACTGGGTTTGACTATAAGAGGCCAAAACAGGGAGCGGTGGCAACGCAAGTCCAACGGGTTTCATATGCGTGTGTGGACCCGGGCTGGTAGGTAAGACGTTGTTGCATCGTGTAGGTATAAGCCGTGCATGTCCGTTGTATCAGGTTGCCGCTTTAGGGGAGTGATACACCCCACTGTGGGGCCAGCAGGGGTATCTACGAGTTAGGGAGCCGATCGAATAATGGGAAGTAGGGTACACCTAGTGGAGATAGGGGCAGGAGGCACCTATGTAGTCAGTTAGGGGTACGTAAAGCCATTGGGAAAGTTTCTAAGTGAAGCTAAGTGGGATGAATCTTTAGGGTGATTGGTGTGGTGCAGTATAGTGTTTATCCTTTAGTATTTAGGAGCTCTTATAACGTTGCCTTTAGCGATTGTCTATGTCCTTAATCTGCTCTTCATAGACATTTTCTTGTTTTCCAGCTTATGCCTTAGTCCAGTTATTTTGGTAATAGTATTGTAGAATTATCATATTCACCAGACTTTATGTCTGACCCCCTCTTTTCCATCCTTTTTCTCCCTTCAGGTCCGCAGGTTGGGCCAAGTTCTAGTGGAGTCTAGTTGGATCGCTTATCTTCTGGAAAGCTTGGACTGCTGAAGTAAAGTCCAGCTTGTTATCTTTCTTTTTAATGGCTATTCATGTAATGGGATTATGTACTTGTTTTATCAAGATAGATATTGTACTTGACATTGAATATGGTGTTATGATGTAATCAAACATGGTTTGACTTCTGCTACAATGAAATAAAGTTTTTGAATTTCCAAGTACTATTTTATATCTGTCTTGTTGTAATTTTACCGTTCTATATTCACTTAAAACCTCCATGGAAGTTAATGCATTCCCTTTGTGAGTGACATTAATGGACGTGGGGTGTTACAGAAACGGAAGAAAAGAGGCGAAAGAAAACAGGTCAGTCAAAAAGACTGAGTAAGCCCTACTACAATCAATGTAAACTGATAAAGTTAACTGACATGAGCAGCAGGTATGAACATAAGGATAACATCATGATGATTAACTATCAAGGTAGATAAAGGTGTCATCGCATAATCAGGATTAAGGTTTTGCACCACAGGTGTACTAGCAAACTATCATGACTTGGATACGCAAGTATTGATCCCACGGCCCAAGTTTTGGCCCAATGACATGAAGTGACCCTCATACGAGGTCCAATAACATGAAGTGACCCTACCACGAGGTCCAACCCAACGGTCTAGTCGATCGGCTCCCTAAGCCTAACTCGTCACGTGTTGGTGTCAATACGGCCCAAACATGAATGTAGTCGAACTGTGCCGGGTCCACCTGTCGGGTGTATCAAGCCCTAGGGTGTCAACCCCTGGACACCATAAACATGAGTGCACAGTCTCGGTCTACCGGTACCCGTGCTTGTTTTCTCCAGCTACGGACTACGTGCACGACCAGAGTCCGCCCGGAACTACACCGGCGTACCACTTGGCCGTCGCTTTTGGTCGCTTACCTCCAGCCCAGTAATCGTGCCCCCTCCCTAGCCTAGTCCCTAGGGCCTTAATGATACAAACTTGGGATTACTGCGGAGTGGACCCCCATTGCTAGGATTTTTCTAGTGGGTTAAGTACGGTTTAACCCCTTCACTAATCATGGATTAACTTGGTTAAGTGTAACGATGAGTTCATGACTTAACCCCGATTAATCTACCAAGCCCAAATTGGTTAAGTATTAAATGGTCCATGACTTAACCCTAATCATGAGGCATTAATTAATTAATGCGCCTTAACCTCTCACATTAGACTTTGTTGTGGTTACTAGTTAAGCCGGGCGGGTCCGGGTAGCTTTACACCACAACTTGGTCTAACCTCGGGTCCAAGGTACAACATGACCAACTTCTCACATTGGGTCCTATTGTTTGTAGCAACTAGTTAAGCCGGTCGGTTCCGGGTAGGTTTACGCTACAAACTCAACCCAACCTCGAGTTGGCCACACTTATCTTTTCTAAGTGTCATGTCCGTCATGTTACAAATTTTCAAGCAATTGGGTAGACCTAACTTAATAGGTAAATTCCCAATGGGTAGACCTAACTTAATAGGTAAATTCCCAAGCTCATGTTTTTATGTCTTTTAAGTTTACCCAAACCCCAAACGCAATCCCATCACTTACATATCGCAATAGCGCATAAAGGATAGAAAGAGGGAACTTGACATAATCATGACATAAAAGTGTTAAAGCCACAAGTTCAACATGGTGGCATATGAAACGTTCATGTGTTCACACACTTGCATATTACATTTTTAGGCCCAAAAAGCATGCATAACATGATAACATGAACCATATGACCATCCTAAACTTGCATAACATATGACAACTTGCATATCATACTTGCATAAACAAACTTGCATAACATATGTCAACTTGCATATCATACTTGCATAAACAAACTTGCATAACATATGACAACTTGCATATCATACTTGCATAAAGAAACTTGCATAACATATGACAACTTGCATATCATACTTGCATAAATAAACTTGCATAACATATGTCAACTTGCATATCATACTTGCATAAACTAACTTGCATAACATATGACAACTTGCATATCATACTTGCATAAACTAACTGGCATAACATATGTCAACTTGCATATCATACTTGCATAAACTAACTTGCATAACATATGACAACTTGCATATCATACTTGCATAAATAAACTTGCATAACATATGTCAACTTGCATATCATACTTGCATAAACTAACTTGCATAACATATGACAACTTGCATATCATGCATTTAACTTCAAAGTTCAAGTATGAGAGGAATAGGGCTTACAATGCTTATGCGGACTCAAATGAGTATAGCAAATGTAAGAAACCCCTTATGCAACTAATTAAAAACCCAAAAATGCAAGCAAACTTGATCAAGACTCCTCCTTTATGATGCCAATAGAGAAACAAGACTTTAATGCAAGCTAAAGAGGATCATACAAGCCTAAATACACTTGTATGCATGGAAATCTCTTAGAAATTTGTTTAGGAATTGTATGAAGAGAGTGGAGGCCATGAGAGGTTTGATTTTGCCATAGTTTAGTTGTAGGATAGATTTATGATGATTTAGGGTAGGTTAGGGTCTTATTTATAGATTAGGCTAGTGATTTAGACCATAGGATTAAACCCTAGTTCCCATCTCAACCCTCCAAATCGAATCTGGCCCCCAAGCTCAACACAAACCCAAACTGGTGCACCAGGCAGAACTGGGCATCTAAGCCAAGTCGACAGGGCTGTCGACCTGGTCAGACCCAGTCGACTCCCAAGTCGACAGGGCTGTCGACTTGGGTACTGTGGCGGGAATTTTTCCCGCCTGGCCCAAACTGGCCCAATTCCCAATTTCAGATTTGAATTTGAAATCTGTTTTTTTTTTCTTAGAAATTTTCTGAAAACTTCGTTGGGCCTTAATCGGGTCGTACGGACTCCGATTTTCGAAAACTCGGACTCTATTTCGCATATTTTTCCGAGACGAACGCAATGGCATAGCCCGTTTCCCTTGATTCAGATTTTTTTTGAATTAAACTCTGCCTCGATTTATGTTATAACAGGTTATTGAAAATACCGGTTGTTACATTCTCCCCTCCTTAAAGGATTTCGTCCCCGAAATCTTCAAGTTAGGAAGAACGTATCCTACCATCAAACATCCATCTACTCAAAACATCATCCATGAGCAATCATTGTCCTTACAAGATTCTAAATGCTGGATGAACATATGCAAAGGTGTGTGTACATGTACTTATCTAATGCGAATATCATCAATGCAAATTATGTTAGTGAAATGAATCCATATGTATGCAATTCCTAACATAATGTATATCATCTATATGTGTGCACATAACATACACCCATATGCAACATCCATGTGATCATACACAATTTTCATCCATGAATAAGCATAAACACTCATGCATATGCAATATGAGGAGTGTGCGAGCCGATCTAGTGCCTAACGTGTATAATGCATCCACGAGCAACAACTTGCAATCACTTGCAACCACTTGCAACCATCAAGCATAACATGTTTCAAACACATGTTTCATCCAAAGGGTTTCTTCCTAAGGTTCTCATGACAAGATTAACACGATAAACTAGATAAATATGGATAGCAAAGAGAAAGATATGCTAACAAAGAAAAGAGATTGAGAGTGTACCCTCAAAAAGGAATGGATAAAGCCCACGCATCTTCTCCTCGGTTTCCCAAGTTGCGTCTTCTTCGGCTTCACCCCATTGAACTTTCACCAACTTGACCTCTCGATTCCTTAGCTTCTTGGTCTTCGTCCCCAAGATACGAATCGGAGCTCTCCTCAAGGTAGCTTCTTTCTCCACTTCCACATCTTCCAGAACACTCGGCTCAACAACCTCTGCTGATTCATGTAAACACTTCCGAAGATGCGAAACATGAAAAACATCGTGCACTCCGGCAAGCTTCTCGGGCAACTTCACTCTATAAGCCATCTGCCCGATCCTCTCTATAATAGGGAAGGGTCCAACAAATCTCGATGCCAACTTCCCAACAGCTCCAAATCGGACCACATTTCGCAAAGGAGAAACCTTCACGAAAACCATATCCCCAACATCAAACTCCAAATCAGTTCTCCGCTTATCAGCATAGGATTTCTGTCGGTCTTGGGCTGCTTTCATCCGTCTCCGAATCAACTCGATTTTCTCGGATGTATCTCTGATCATATCAGGCCCAAGTATGAGCTTATCCGTAGTCTCCCACCAACATGTAGGGGACTTACACGGCCTCCCATATAAAGCTTCAAATGGTGCCATCCCTATGCTTGCCTGATAACTGTTATTATATGCAAACTCAACAAGAGGAAGATGGTCTTCCCAAGTACCACCAAAATCCAGAATACACAGCCTCAACAGATCCTCAAGTACCCTATTCACCCTTTCGGTTTGACCGTCCGTCTGTGGGTGATAAGCAGTACTCAGATTCAACCTCGTGCCCATAGCCTCTTGCAAGCTATTCCAGAACTGACTTGTAAAGATTGGGTCACGGTCACTGACAATACTAGAAGGGACTCCATGAAGTCTCACAATCTCACGAAGATATACGGACGCTAGCCAAGATGCGGTCCTCTTGCTCTTTACCGGAATGAAATGAGCACTCTTCGTAAGTCTATCTACAATAACCCAAATGCTCGTATTCCCTTTCCTTGACCTTGGTAGCCCATCGATGAAATCCATGGAAATACTCTCCCACTTCCAAAGAGGAACATCTAGAGGATGCAATAGCCCACCGGGCTTCATTGACTCGGCCTTAACTTGCTGGCAAATGATACATCTAGAGACAAACTCTGCCACATCCTTCTTCATCCCGGGCCAAAAGAAAATACGCTTCATATCTCTATACATCTTATCTCCGCCCGGATGTATAGTCAACTTAGAGCGATGTGCTTCCTCAAGAACTTTTCTCACTAAATCTTCTACCATGGGGACACATAATCTTCCATCTCTCCTCAGCCAACCCTTGCCATCGACAGAATATCGAGCGAGATGACTAGACGTCTCTCCTCGAACCAGCTTATCCATAATCTCAACTATCTGAGGGTCTTCTCTCTGCGAAGCCCCAACTTGATCAAGAAGGGTAGGCCTGAGTTCCAGAGATGCTAAAGAACCGGTCATCGACTCAACCGCCAAAGAGAAATCAAAGGTTGCCACATACTCTAAATTCTTCATCTCAACGAATAGAGGACTTAGGGTCAACCTTCTCCTACTCAATGCATCAGCTACCACATTCCCCTTGCCAGGGGTATAAGCTATCTCGAAATCATAATATGCCAAGAATTCCATCCATCTTTGCTGCCTCAAATTCAGATCCTTCTGAGAAAAGAGATACTTCAATGACTTGTGATCGGTATAAAGCTCAAATCTTTCTCCCAGAAGATAATGGCGCCAAGCCTTGAGTGCATATACTATTGCTGCCAACTCTAAGTCATGAGTGGGATAATTCTTCTCATGCACTTTGAGTTGTCTACCGCCAAAGCATATCACTCTTCCTTCTTGCATAAGAACAGCTCCTAACCCCGTGCCACATGCATCGGTGTATACGGTAAATAACTTCCCTCCATCGGGCAGAGCTAGAACAGGTGCTGATGTAAGAGCTCTCTTGAGCTTATGAAAAGCAAGCTCGCATTCTATGCTCCAAGCAAAAACTAAATTCTTCTTCGTCAATTTAGTGAGAGGAGCAGAAATCTTCGCGAAGTCCTTGATGAACTTCCGATAAAAACCCGCAAGACCTAGAAAACTTCTCACTTCGGTTGCATTCCTTGGAGTCTTCCAATCTTGAACTGCAACCACCTTAGCGGGATCCACCACTAAGCCCTGCTTAGACACTATATGCCCAAGGAATCTAACTTCCCTTCTCCAAAAGTGACACTTGGAGAACTTGGCCTTCAACTGATGCGCTCTAAGCGTATCCATCACCTCCCTGAGGTGCCTTGCATGCTCTTCCTCATCCTTAGAGAAGATCAGAATATCATCTACGAAGACCACGACAAACTTGTTCAAGAACTCCCTGAACACCCTACTCATCAAGTCCACGAAATATGCGGGTGCATTAGTCAAGCCGAACGACATGACAAGCCATTCGAAGAATCCATCTGGAGTTCTGAACGCAGTCTTGTCTATACTATCTTCAGCTACCCTGAGCTGATGGAACCCCGTAGCAAGATCAAGCTGAGAGAAAACAGAAGCACCAACAAGCTGGTCAAAGAGATCATCGATCCTCGGTAACGGGTGTCTGTTCTTCTTAGTCAGCTTATTCAACTCTCGATAGTCAACACATAGTCGGAGAGAACCGTCCGCCTTGGTAGCAAATACCACAGGCGCTCCCCACTCAGATATACTTCGTCTAATGAAGTTCTTCTCAAGCAACTCTTTCACTTGCTTGCTTAGCTCCCGCCTTTCACGCGGAGCCATGTGCCGAACGGGCAAAGAAACCGGCTTTGCATTATCCACCAGATAAATGCGGAAATCAATCTCTCGCTTAGGGGGAAAACCCCTAACTTCATCAAAAACATCGGGATACTCTCGGACCACTCTTACAGACTGAAGAGTCTCCACTGACGAGTCGAGAGATTCAAGATAGCACAACATGACGGGACCTCTTGGATCACAAGAAATCTCTAGGGTGTTCCCGAGGCGAGTCACGAGCCTCACAACCCTATGCTCACAATCAAGAATGGCTCCATATCTGGACAGCCAATCCATGCTCAATATCAATCCGTATCCCCTGAAACCAAGAACATAAGCACTGCACAAGAACTCTACACTCAGTATAGAGATCCTCAAATCCCCACATATCATAGACAAATGGGCGGCACCCCCAATAGGATTTGAGACACAAACGGGATCCTCTACCAAGCTAGTACTAAGGTGCAAACTATCAACAAGATCAGATGAGATAAAACTATGCGATGCACCAGAATCAAACAAAGTACGAACTGGAAAATCAGAAATATATACAAGGCTCTCAACAGAAATACTACCTCGATCGGGAACTGGAGCGGTAGTGAGAGCGTGAACTTGCCCTCCTACGGGTCCAGCACGCTGAGTCTGACCCTGGCCTTGCCCCTGTTTCTTCGGGCAATCCTTGCTGAGATGTCCAGCCTTACCGCATAAAAAGCATTCACCATTCTTTCTTTTTCTCTTCCTACAATCCTTAATAAGATGCCCAACTGTACCGCAATAATGGCACTTCTCCTTGTTGTTCTTGCCCTTGTTGTTGTTCCCCTTGTTGCCTTGACTCTTGTTCTTGTTCTGATTGCCTTGACCGCTCTGACCACTAGTATTGCCCTGATTTCCCTTTCCCTGGGAATCGGTCTTCTTGACTTGAGTATCATTCTTCTTGACATCTCCCTGAAGTAACGCCATATCAACCAAACTCTCAAACGTGGCCCCATGAGGAATATGTGACATGGCCAATCCCTGCAATGGCTCATTCAACCCTCTAGCAAAACGAAGAGCCTTCTTCTGAGGAGTATTCACCATATCCAAGCCAAAACGAGCTAACTGATTGAACTTGTTCACATATTCTTTGACAGACATATCTCCTTGTTTCAAAGCAATAAACCTTTCCATTTGCAAATTCTCTTCGGCAGAAGATAGAAACTTAAGCATGAACCTTGCCCTGAAATCGGCCCAAGTCTCAACAGGCCTAGTACCATTAGTAACTTCCCACCAATAAGCGGCTTCATCTTTCATAAGCCAAACCGCCAACGAGATCTTCCTCTGATCGTCTATCCCAAAGATAGCAAATAAATCCTCGGTCTCTTTCAACCAATTTCTGGCCTCTACAAAAGTCTCAGTGCCTTGAAAGTTCTTGCCACCCATTGCTTTGAAATCCTTGCAAATCTTTGCGAAGTCAGCTTGAGGATGCTGAGGGGGAGGAGGAAGAGGAACCTCAGCAACAGGAGGAGGAGGAACATTAGCAACGGGAGGAGGAATATTAACTATTGGGGGAGGAGGAGGAGGGACATCTGCGGGGCCGGCTTCGGTCGCCCTAGCCTCCAAAAGTCTCCTATACCAAACGGGTACATGCACTCCCTCCGGAATAACAAAGTTATCAGCCATACTGAAAAAAAAGAAAAAGACCGATTCAGAATGGAGAAAAACGAAGGGATTCTGCTAATGGCTTTTTGGGGAATAGCCTTTAAAATAAACTAAACTTTTCTTTGGAAAATACTTTATACTTGGTTTTGAAAATAGTTTTCCAACAGTTTTTCTAAAAACCTTTTTGTTCCTTCTCGTAAACCATATGCTCTGATACCAAATTGTAACACCCCGCCTCCGCCAGGGTGTCTCTTGCAAGCACTCTGACTTTGGAGGGGCGTTTGAATCAGGTAAACATGCATAATGATATATCAAGGCAGAACAAGAACATATGTATATATGTAAACAGAGTAAATAACATAGATAAAACAGCGGAAGAATTTTAAACCATTTCAAAAACAAGTCTGCTACATCATAATGTCAATTTCCCAAAAAACAAGTCTAGTACATAAAACAACATCATCTGAAACAGAACAGAAAAACATAAGTAGCTATCCCCAAAGCAGAAAAACCATAGCGAGCTCAAGTCCCAAGCATACATGAGCTATCCAAGAAAGCAGGTAAGATCCAGCTAAGCTCCTGTATTCCCTCCCTGAGAACCTGGGGGGGGGGGGGGGGGGAACGGAAGAAAAGAGGCGAAAGAAAACAGGTCAGTCAAAAAGACTGAGTAAGCCCTACTACAATCAATGTAAACTGATAAAGTTAACTGACATGAGCAGCAGGTATGAACATAAGGATAACATCATGATGATTAACTATCAAGGTAGATAAAGGTGTCATCGCATAATCAGGATTAAGGTTTTGCACCACAGGTGTACTAGCAAACTATCATGACTTGGATACGCAAGTATTGATCCCACGGCCCAAGCTTTGGCCCAATGACATGAAGTGACCCTCATACGAGGTCCAATAACATGAAGTGACCCTACCACGAGGTCCAACCCAACGGTCTAGTCGATCGGCTCCCTAAGCCTAACTCGTCACGTGTTGGTGTCAATACGGCCCAAACATGAATGTAGTCGAACTGTGCCGGGTCCACCCGTCGGGTGTATCAAGCCCTAGGGTGTCAACCCCTGGACACCATAAACATGAGTGCACAGTCTCGGTCTACCGGTACCCGTGCTTGTTTTCTCCAGCTATGGACTATGTGCACGACCAGAGTCCGCCCGGAACTACACCGGCGTACCACTCGGCCGTCGCTTTTGGTCGCTTACCTCCAGCCCAGTAATCGTGCCCCCTCCCTAGCCTAGTCCCTAGGGCCTTAATGATACAAACTTGGGATTACTGCGGAGTGGACCCCCATTGCTAGGATTTTTCTAGTGGGTTAAGTACGGTTTAACCCCTTCACTAATCATGGATTAACTTTGTTAAGTGTAACGATGAGTTCATGACTTAACCCCGATTAATCTACCAAGCCCAAATTGGTTAAGTATTAAATGGTCCATGACTTAACCCTAATCATGAGGCATTAATTAATTAATGCGCCTTAACCTCTCACATTAGACTTTGTTGTGGTTACTAGTTAAGCCGGGCGGGTCCGGGTAGCTTTACACCACAACTTGGTCTAACCTCGGGTCCAAGGTACAACATGACCAACTTCTCACATTGGGTCCTATTGTTTGTAGCAACTAGTTAAGCCGGTCGGTTCCGGGTAGGTTTACGCTACAAACTCAACCCAACCTCGAGTTGGCCACACTTATCTTTTCTAAGTGTCATGTCCATCATGTTACAAATTTTCAAGCAATTGGGTAGACCTAATTTAATAGGTAAATTCCCAATGGGTAGACCTAACTTAATAGGTAAATTCCCAAGCTCATGTTTTTATGTCTTTTAAGTTTACCCAAACCCCAAACGCAATCCCATCGCTTACATATCGCAATAGCGCATAAAGGATAGAAAGAGGGAACTTGACATAATCATGACATAAAAGTGTTAAAGCCACAAGTTCAACATGGTGGCATATGAAACGTTCATGTGTTCACACACTTGCATATTACATTTTTAGGCCCAAAAAGCATGCATAACATGATAACATGAACCATATGACCATCCCAAACTTGCATAACATATGACAACTTGCATATCATACTTGCATAAACAAACTTGCATAACATATGTCAACTTGCATATCATACTTGCATAAACAAACTTGCATAACATATGACAACTTGCATATCATACTTGCATAAATAAACTTGCATAACATATGACAACTTGCATATCATACTTGCATAAATAAACTTGCATAACATATGTCAACTTGCATATCATACTTGCATAAACTAACTTGCATAACATGTGACAACTTGCATATCATACTTGCATAACATATGTCAACTTGCATATCATACTTGCATAAACTAACTTGCATAACATATGACAACTTGCATATCATACTTGCATAAATAAACTTGCATAACATATGTCAACTTGCATATCATACTTGCATAAACTAACTTGCATAACATATGACAACTTGCATATCATGCATTTAACTTCAAAGTTCAAGTATGAGAGGAATAGGGCTTACAATGCTTATGCGAACTCAAATGAGTATAGCAAATGTAAGAAACCCCTTATGCAACAAATTAAAAACCCAAAAATGCAAGCAAACTTGATCAAGACTCCTCCTTTATGATGCCAATAGAGAAACAAGACTTTAATGCAAGCTAAAGAGGATCATACAAGCCTAATTACACTTGTATGCATGGAAATCTCTTAGAAATTTGTTTAGGAATTGTATGAAGAGAGTGGAGGCCATTAGAGGTTTGATTTTGCCATAGTTTAGTTGTAGGATAGATTTATGATGATTTAGGGTAGGTTAGGGTCTTATTTATAGATTAGGCTAGTGATTTAGACCATAGGATTAAACCCTAGTTCCCATCTCAACCCTCCAAATCGAATCTGGCCCCCAAGCTCAACACAAACCCAAACTGGTGCACCAGGCAGAACTGGGCGTCTGAGCCAAGTCGACAGCCAAGTCGACAGGGCTGTCGACCTGGTCAGACCCAGTCGACTCCCAAGTCGACAGGGCTGTCGACTTGGGTACTATGGCGGGAATTTTTCCCGCCTGGCCCAAACTGGCCCAATTCCCAATTTCAGATTTGAATTTGAAATCTGTTTTTTTTTTCTTAGAAATTTTCTGAAAACTTCGTTGGGCCTTAATCGGGTCATACGGACTCCGATTTTCGAAAACTCGGACTCAATTTCGCGTATTTTTCCGAGACGAACGCAATGGCATAGCCCGTTTCCCTTGATTCAGATTTTTTTTTGAATTAAACTCTACCTCGATTTATGTTATAACAGGTTATTGAAAATACGGGTTGTTACAACCGCCGTCTTCATCTTCGACATCTCGTCGAATCGGTTATTCAGAATGGGTATAAACCCGGCCTTTCTGAATAACCCACGTATATGATAAACAAATGTTACACAAACACAACAAACGCCTCATTCCAATCCAAAATGTTCTTTTATTCACAAAATCACATTCTTAGGGAAAGGTTCCCATTAATTTTATCCAAGATAAATTCTTCTAAATTTATTCTTTAATCTTCCTTTGGATATCATCTCAAACCAAATTATGGTTTTCCAAACTAGTCGGGATTAGCGAACCACACCGAAGTAATTATTTATTTTATTCCCCAATCCCAACCTATTCATCCCATGGAGCAAAACTGGTAATACTCCATATCTAACACCACGGTGTTATCGGTAAAATTAATTACCATTTCACGTTCAAATCTAATTAAAGATTTAACTATCGCTTTGGAGCAAAACTGGTGGTACTCCACTCTCGATCTCCTTTCAGATTTGATAATTTAAATTATCAATTCAAATTTTAATCTAATTAAAGATTCATTAAAACCCCACTTAGTTTTAATCTTCTTAAAAATCAATATCTTGTCTTTAACTGGGTTAAAGAACCAATGTCATCTAAAACACGATTCACGATAAACCCAAAATCACACTCTATTGTTAATCGGGTTAAAGAACAGGTGTTGTTCAAAACACCGCTCACGATTAACCCAAAAACCAATTCAAATTCAATTCCAATTAAATATTATTTAATTGGTACACTTCATTAAATCTAAGTAGAAAGATTTAATCTTTTTCTCCATTGGGCTTAAGAACAGTGTTAATGAAGACACCATTCATGACAAACCCAAATCACATTTGTTATTAAATACAAGGCTCTGAATAGAAAATATATCGGCTTATATTCAATATCAAATTCTGAAACCAACAAATATCGTATTGGAAATAACGATATTAATATATCTTTCAAATTCCCATAACAATATCTGTATAATCACGGAATCCAACATCGAAATATTCCGAAGATAATTTCAATTCAACTCCAGTCCAATTCACGTATTGGGAATATTTATTATTTTTAAAATCACTTTCAAATTCAATTTATTTATTTCAAAAATAAATTGATTTTAATTCTAGTTCAAAATTAGTTTATTTCGACAAAAATACATTTTTATCCTTTCAAATGTGGAATTTTTTTATCCCGGTTCTTTCCAATCCATATATTATGATTTTACACAAATTATCAATATTTTTAATAGTTTTATCAAGGCCCGTACAGTCGATTTCCAACAATGGCCATCGAACTGCACTTACAGCGACCTTTTCTGAAATTGATTTGGACATAACTCCAAATCCAACCGTTAGATTTTAAATTTCTAATATTCATTGGAAAGCTCTTTTCGATACGAACCCAATGGTTCCGGTTTTAGGAGAATCCGACGGTCGGATCTCCCGCAACGTCAATTCGAAGTCAATGGTCGAAATTCACGAACTGCCGCGGCGCGTTCTATTCAGGCCATTTTATATATAATATATATATTATATATATTTCGTCGATTTCCTTTTAAAACGTATTTTATAAATCGTTTTAAATTCGTTTTCAAAACCATTTCAACACTATTTCAATTTCAAATCAAAGTTGAATATTTCCTATCATTACTATATAAATGATAATATTTTCAAAACGTTATATTTTGAAATCACTTCTTTTTAGATATTCGAATAAAATCGATATAAATATCGTTCACGTCAAAATAGCGAACTCTAATCAACACGGCTTTATATATTTCAATAAATTCGTTATTCTATTCAAAAAATGAATATTTATTCTATTCAACGCATGAATCTATATTTCTTTCAACACACGACTAATCTCAACACATGAGTACTATCAACACATCACTATTTTTGTTATGTAAAATATTTTATAAAATTATGGTATTTATCGTTTGATTTTTAAATCAGACTCCACCGTGAAGTAGTTCTAATTTTAAATATGATAAAGATGTAAATTTTATTGTTAAAATATTTTACTCAACACTTGAATAGTTTCAACACATGAACGTCGTCAACACATGAATATTTTCCCCGATTGGAATGAGGCCCAATCAATTACCATATAACATTAATTATATGGATTCCATATAACACATGTATATAATAGCAACGATAAACCATCAACCATCATCCAAAGTGCACAACACAACTGCATAAGCATCAAATATAAATAATCCACGCTTACACAGCCTGTCGACCAATCGATCGACATACAATGAAATAATTGGGATTAGTGTACGCCAAATATCATCCCAACACCCGTGTGGGGTTTCAAATCAACAAACACAGATTTTTTTTATTTGTGCAGTTGTGTGATGTGTAAAATTTATCATCCCAATCAATATCAGTCAAATCAGTGTATATAAACAAATCGACCGATTTGTTTATAATTATTTATTTATTCACATTCACATTAAAAATTATAATTTTAACGATAATTAATTTATTTCAACCATCTACTTTTTATTATCGATTTCACATCAACATCACAAACAATTTTCACAACACATCAATCGAACAAACAAGCCATCCATGGTCTGTGGATGACGGGTGTCGGGTGTTGCTAAGCACCGTCTGCATCCTAGTATATATATATATATAACTAGAAAAAGAAATTTAAAGTGAGAAGTTCTCACCAATAGCTATCCCAACTCCACGACACTTCATTTATAGAAATCTTCGTCGTTCTCGCCTTTTGTCACTTTTGTTGCCCGTAGCCACTACATATATAAAAATCACATTTTTATATTGTTGCTATGTATATAAAAATTCTATTTTTACATTGCTACTATATGGATAAAAATTCTATTTTTACATTGCTACTATATGGATAAAAATTCTATTTTTACATTGCTACTATATGGATAAAAATTCTATTTTTACATTGCTACTATATAGATAAAAATTCTATTTTTACATCGCTACTATATAGATAAAAATTCTATTTTTACACTGCTACTATATAGATAAAAATTCAATTTTTACATCGCTACTATATAGATAAAAATTCTATTTTTACATCGCTACTATATAGATAAAAATTCTATTTTTACATTGCTACTATATAGATAAAAATTCTATTTTTATATCGATGTTCATATAATAAAGATTATATTTTTATCACGCTATTCTCTACATAAAGGTTTCGCCTTTTCAAATATGAAGATTTCGCCTTTTTCATTTCATCACTATAAAAATCACATTTATACTTCATTATTATATAGATAAAAATTCTATTTTTACCACGCTATTCTCTATATAAAGATTTCGCCTTTTCAAATATAAAGATTTCGCCTTTTTCATTTCATCACTATAAAAACCACATTTTTACTTCATTATATATATATATAATAAAAATCAGATTTTTATTTCGTTACATATATAAATATGATATTTTTACTATCTTACCTATATAAAAATTATATTTTTATACTTCTACAATATAAAAGATTATATTTCTATACTTCACATATGCTAAAAATCATATTTTTATTCTTTTTATAATATAAAAATTATATCTTTAACCTTTCTATATAATAAAAATTTCATCTTTAATATTCCTGCTATAAAAATAATAATTTCTAAAGCGATGGAAAATAAAAACTCACCCTGCTTTCGGAAAGAAATCGATTTTGAATGACGAAGGGTGCTCGGGGTGGTTGTCTCGCGGGTCAGGGGGGTTTAGGGCATCGGCACGGAGGAGAGGGAGGTTGGAGGGAGTCGCTGGCGGTGCTGTGGCGGGCTCGAGATGGTTGCCCCGCTTTCAGGGAGGTCGGGAGGGGGTCTCGCGGAAATCGCGGAGGCTGTAGGGAGGAGAAGGAGAAGAAGAAGGGGAGGTGGGGGGAGAGGAGAAGGAGAAGAAGAGGGGGCGGGGGCAGCGATGGAAGCGGCAGCGGCGGTTTCCCCCCCGTCGCCCGCTCCTCTTTTTTTTTCTTTTCGATTTTTGATTTTTAACTTGGGGGTGGGGGGCTGAGTGATGAAAGGGGAGAGGTTTATATTTTTTTTATTTTATTTATTTAATTTCAAAAAGATGACTTTTTCATTTGACCTCTAATCGAGGTCCACTGCCTGTCGTCCATAGCGTTTCACCCCCATTCCGAACACAATGGGATATGTACCGCAGGCTGATTCGATCGTTTCGATCAGTTTCTGTTAAAATCAACATATAACTCTAAATATTGAATTTGAACGCGCATTTCATTTTACCGGGGTCACATACTAACTCTATAAATCCCAGAAAATTATTTTCTAGCTTCGTATTGACGATACAGTCCTAACAAAACTAGTTTCGTCGAATTCTGAGACCGTTGGAAAAATGGCCATTTTCCAGTCGATTAAAATCAACTAAAACTGGTCAAACGCGTTTTCCTTTGCCACGCTCACATATTGATTCGAAAAATTATGAAATTTGGAATCTAGCAATAATTTGACATCACGGACCTAACAAAAGTGGTTTCGTCGAAATCCGAGGTCCTTTGCGAAATAGCTATTTTTAGGGGCCTGAATTCCATAGCGACTATTCAGAATTTTCAACTGGACATATCTTTTGATTCCCACTATGAAATCTTGATTTTTCAGATTCGTTGGAAAGATATTCTCAAATAGATTCCATTATTTTTGGTTTCACTAAAATCCGGATTGTTTTGCACCCAGTACATTCAGTTGAAGTTTGAAATCGAATTATCGAACTACCGCGCCATTTTCAATTCTATTTATAATTTAAAATAAATATTTATATTCTAACGACGACATATATAATATATACGTTCAAATTCCATTCAAAATAAATTTCTCGTCGATATTTTTTAAAATAATTCATTTTAAATGTTCAAAATTCGCTAAAATTGCCAAAATAAAAATTTTAAACTGGCCCACATTTTCGGGTTATTACAGGTACTTTGAGCAAGGATGAAATTCATGGCTGTGGCAAGGAGTTTTTTGAGGATTGGCACTTGGTAAATTGGTAAGTGATCGGGCAAGGCTGGAGCATGGGGGCTGAAGCAATTTTCACATGCGCATCATGTGTTTTAGAAGTGGTACTTTGGCAAGAAGTGGTACTTTGCCAAAGATGCAAACAAATGAGATTTTGTACAAAATTTTAAATTAAACCAGTTTTGATAAAATAGTAAATTAATTAATTAATTAATTTTTATGACGAAGAGAAGTAGAATACCATGGGCACGTTAAGGGAATCAGCATAATAGCTTGGCTTACGAAGTTTCAATAGGTTTGAAAATAAGAAATAATTAATATAAAATATAAATTAATTTGTTTATGATTTGTTATGAATTAAAAGACAGTTTTAGAGTAAGACGATAATGTAAATTGAAGATAATCATCGTGTAAAAGAAAATTAACAAACAGAGTAAAATGTCATGTGCGACGCACACACTGTTGCTGTCCGTTATAAAAGATAACCGAAACACTTGGATTTGATCAATACAATCATATATACCTTCCTGTTTGTTAAAGATCAAAGAATGGGAAATAAGTTATACTTAATCCAGTTAAGTCTAAACTGATAACTAATGTTTTAGATCGAATAAATATTAAAAACCATTCTTAAGTATAAATTGATAGGAAAGACATTACGTGAATCATTTCGAAGAGTTCGGAATTAATATTCCACTTTGATTTGATTTATCCGTCGCATGTCAGAAATATTAAAGACAATGGAAGATGGAGATATGCAAGGGCTATTCTTGAATAGTACCTTCGGTTTGTCCAGTCCCAGGGCAACTTGTATGGACAAATGTCCGACAGAGTAATTCTAATTGATCACGTACATTGATCTCTTCAAACGTATTTATATGGGGGCAGAGGAATTCGTTTCTCTTGCTTTATACCTATAATATATTTTAGGGAAGTCAATTAGTGATTGGCGAGTTTTGATGATGTGGCATTCAAAGTAAATGAACTTATGATGATAAAAGGTAAGTCTAGCCTCAAGTCTCACACCCAGGAAATGACAAAAATCGGGCAGGTAGCATGGCTATGTGGGTCACTCCCATTAGGGCGTAGCATCACCTATCGAGAGAAATTCCTTTTGTTTCTTATTCTATCGATTCTATCCCATTCGGGAATGGTTGTCGTACACAACCATTGGTGATATACATTTGATACACTCAAGAGAAATGAGTGGCCGGTCATGTGTGGACCGGGTTGCAAGACGTTCTTGTTGAACCCCGTGTATTCGCCTCTAGAGATACACTATCGGAAGGTGGTTCCATACCTTGTCATATTCGGAAATCCATTATCCATAAGCGCCAACCGATTTTTATTTGTATACTATATAGGAGAATGTGAGATGCAAGCATTCTTCTAGATTCTAAATTATTTGCAAAAACCTAGACAATAGGATAATATCTTATTTAAAGTAAACAAAGTGTCTTATCCTCATAAGTTAAAAACCCGTTCCGTATTTACGGCGCGGTCTTATGAGATATTTTTATTACTTTAACTTGTTAAAAATCGTTTACTCATACCAGTCCCCTGGCTGACCCAGAGTTTATTTTTCTGTGTTTTCCCTAAACTCTTGGGTACTCATAAAACTTATTATGAGTAGACAAGTGAATCAGGTCATACTTAACTTGGAATAGCTGGATGGGGTTTCTACATGCTGGTCTACTTATCTATCTATGTTTAATTACTAAATACTTCAAGTTTGGGTCATCTATAATGTTATGTATAATTAAAGTTGTACTATGTAATGGCATGTATCCCTAGACCTAATATGCTCTGATGTACTGTGTTCTGATGTATAATATTATAAAGTATTATTTTTTGTTTGAAATTTCGCTGTGAGATTCTGATGTTTTCTGTAGTTCTATCTTTTATCTATCCTTATTCTTATATAATGACACGACTTCCGATGTGTTCGAAATTTGGGTGATTACAGGAAAAATGTAGTGCTCTCTTTCCTCTTCAACTCCATATGAGTTTGATCGTGTATCGTGCTTTGAAGGGGCGTGGGCAACACTGCAAGGCCCCGCAGCTCGAAGGGAAAATCTGTAGTGATCGAGTGGGGTGCCTCCTCAGGTGGTGGTGTCTCGTGGCACGGTCTTCGACGTAACGACAGTGAATGAGGGTCCGGCGGCCCTGACTGGCGGCGACGGAGGATTTTGTTTTGGTGGCATTGGATTGAACAAGTTTCAGCGTGAAACAGAAGGAAGGTTATATTTTTTGTTTATTATTTATTTTATTTATGTAGTTAGCAGTAAGTGAAATTTTAATATATAAACAAATTTGATTTAAAAATGTAGTATTTAAATGAAATAATATTTATTTTAAATAAATGTCATTTTTATAAATAGCTTTGAACTAAAATTGATTTTATATATATGTAGATTTGTTTAAAAAACATTAGTTTAAAAATAAGATTTTTATTATAAAAGCATGATAAAAATTGGATTTTTATACATATGAAAGCATGATAAAAATTGGATTTTTATATATATAAAAGCATGATAAAAATTGGATTTTTATATATGAAAGCATGATAAACATTGGATTTATATACATATATATATATATATAATAGCGATATAAAAATATGATTTTTAAATATATAGTAGCATAATAAAAATATGATTTTTATATGTATAGTAACATTATAAAGATGTGATTTTTATATATATTTGCATAGAATTAAAAAAAAGGATTTTTTTAATATATGTAAAGCGTTTAAAAACGAAAATTTTAATATATATAACACTGAATAAAAATCTGATTTTTATATATCTAGCATTTTATAAAAAAAGTGATTTTTAAATTTATGAAGCGTTATTAAAAATGTGATTTTTGATATATATACCGCGTGAAACAGATTACGATGGAATAGACTAGAAGCCGAACGGGATCCAAATCGTCCATTAAAGAATGACGGAGTGGAAACCAAAGGTAAGAACTCTTTCTCACTCAAATTTATTTACATTTAAATATATACTAGGATGCATACGGTGCTTAGTAGCACCTGACACCATTTATTGTACAAACCATGGTTGTTTATTCTGATTGTATTGTGAATTTGGATTGATTGTGAATTGATTGTGAATAAAATATTTTAATAATAAAAATATCATTTTTATTGTATAAATGAAATATAAAAAATATTCTTGTGTTGAATAAAATGTTTAACAGTAAAAATATCATTTTTATTGAATGAACGAACTATAAAATATTCATGTGTTGCATAAAATATTTTACCGTTAAAAATACAATTTTTAATGTATATGTTAACGGCATAAAATTATCCTGAAGTGAAAATAAATATTCATTTACAAATCGGACGATTTGTTTATGTACACTCATTTTACTGATATTGAATTGGACGCAAAATTTTACACATCGAGCAACTACACAAATAATATTCAGTATTTGTTGGTTGATATCCCACACGGGTATTGGGATGATATATGACGTACACTAATCCCAATTGTTTAGTTGTATGTCAATCGATTAGTTGACAGACTGTTGTAAGCATTAATTATTTATATTTAATGTTTATGCAGTTGTGTAATGCACTCTGGATGATGGTTGACTGTTTATCATTGATGTTGTATACATGTATTGTATGAAATCCATATAAATAACATTATATGGTAATTGATTGCGTCTGATTCCAATTCAGAAGAAAAGAATATTTTAAAATAACTAATATTTTAAAATAATATTCAGTACAGGATTAAAATGTGATTTTGATGTCCGATTAGGGATGGACACGAAAATATTTTAATATATGAAGCCGTGTTGATTAGCGATGCACCATTTTGACGCGAACGATATTCATATCGATTTTATTCATTTTTATAATGAATATCGAAAAGGAAATAATTTCAAAATCTGATATTTTGAAAATGTTATCATTCATATAGTATAATGAGAAGGAGTATTCAATTTTGATTTAAAATTGAAAATGAACTTAGAATCGTTTTAAAATGAATTTATAGACGATTTATAAAATATGTTTTAAATGGAAATCGATGAAATATATATAATATATATTATATATATTTAATGGCCTAAATAGAACGCACCACGTCCGTTCATGAATTTCGACCATTGATTTCGAATTGACATTACGGGATATCTGACCGTCGGATTCTACTAAAACTGGAACCGTTGGGTTCGTATCGAAATGAGCTTTCCAACGAGTATAAGGGATTTGAAATCTAATGGTTGGAATTGGAATTATGTCCAAATCAAATTTGGAAATGGTTGATGTAAGTGCAGTTCGATGACCGTTTATGGAAATCGACTGAAAGGGCCTTAATAACATTATTTAAAATATTAATAATTTGTGTAAAATCATAGTAAATGATTTGGAAAGAATTGGGATGAAAAATTCCATATTTGAAAAGATAAAAATATATTTTATCGAAGTGAACAAGTTAACAACTAGAATTATAATCCAATTATTTTTAAATAAATAAATTGGATTGAGAATGGGTTTTAATATAACCAGAATTTCCAATATATGAATTGGAGTGGATTTGAATGGAAATCATCTTCGGAATATTTCGATGTTGGATTTTGTGATTATACAGATATTGTTATGGAAATTTGGAAGATATATTTATATCGTTATTTCCAATACGATATTTGTTGGTTTTAGAATTTGATATTGAATATAAGCCGATATAATTTCTATTCAGAGCCTGTATTTAATATCAAATTGGATTTTGGGTTTGTCGTGAATGGTGTCTTTATTAACACTGTTCTTAAACCCAGTTAAGAAAAGAATAAATCTTTAATTTAAGATTTAGTGAAGTTTTCCAATTAATTAATACTTAATTGGAATTGAATAAAAGAATTGGATTTTTGGGTTTATAGTAAACGATATTTTAAACAACATTTTTTCTTTAAATCGCCGTGGAATGTAATTTGGAATTTATAAATCTTTTTATTAAGATTTAATGGAAAATTTCCAAAGTAAAGTTTTCCCATCTAATAAAATATATTGGAATTGAATGGAAGTCGATTTGGTAATAATCGAAGTGAACTTCTGTGGAGGAAGACTGTTACTATATATGAAATTTAAAAGGCTTTGCTGTTATTCCATTTATATTATTGGTTGGATATGGAAGTTTATATCGATTATATATATTGATCTGTTTTCCGTGAAGATTCCATAATTAATGGAATGTGATTTTGGGTTTATCGTGAACTTTGTTTTAAATGACATTGGTTCTTTAACCCAGTTAAAGATATGATTTATTTCCTGAATTTGAATAATCATTATATAATGATTTTTGAGAAGATTAAAACTAAGTGGAGTTTTAATGAATCTTTAATTAGATTGAAATGTGATAATTTAAATTATCAAATTTGGGAAATGATCAAGAATGGAGTATCACCAGTTTTACTCCAGGCGACAGTCAAATCTTTAATTAGATTTTGACGTAAAATGGTAATTAAATTTATCGATAACACCGTGGTGTTAGATATGGAGTATTACCAGTTTTGCTCCATGGGATGAATAGGTTGGGATTGAGAAATTAAACAAATGATTACTTCGGTAAGTTGCGCTAATCCCGACTAGTTGATAAACCTTAATTTGGTTTAGAATTGATATCCAAAGGAAGATTAAAAATAAATTTAAAGGAAACTTTGATAAAATTAATGGGAACCTTTCCTAATGGATATGAATATTTAAATAAAAGAATATTAAGAATTGGAATGAGGCGTATGTTTTGTTTTTATAGCACTTGTTTATAAAATACGCGAGTTATTCGGAAAGGCCGGGTTTATACCCATGCTGAATAACTGATTCGACGATAAGTCGACGATGAAGATGGTGGCTAAAGACTGAGGTCTTCACATCATTTGGATGACTACTGACAACTTGATTGGGCCGTACACCCAAGACAAGGTAATAAGTGGTGATCGTCTAGACGTACTTGGAGATCGACCATATATGCAAGGACCTCTCTCCTGTATTGGACATATGGGACGAGGAATAAGGTGCCTCCAGTTTCGTTCACACCCAGAACGGACTTGTAAATGGATGTGTGTCTGATATTGGGTTTTATTTTGTGTTGATTGATTTCTATTAAATATATATATATGTTTGGTGGCGGAGAATTTATTCTCTTGCTTAACACCCTTCTCTAAGACGTATGAACTAAGAGGTTATGTATCGATAGATATCAGTCGCATGACATGAATTGTCAGTGTGGCATGCCGAGATGCAAAGGATCAAGGATTTTGTTGAAAAGAAGAGTCTTGTGGTTGACGATCAAAGCATGGCTTTAAATAGCATAGCTGTAACAACCCTATTTTAATAACGTATTATAACCATAAATCAGGGCAGAATTAATTTTTAAAATAGGGATCAAGGGCAACGGGTTATGCAATTACGTTCGTCTTGAAATTCTGCTTGGAAACGATCCGAGTTTTCGAAAATCGGAGTCCGTATGACCAAGTTATGACTTTAAAGTTTCAGAAATTTCAAGTTCAAAAACAGCTCAGAATTCGAATTCAAATTTCGAATTCAAACCCCAGAACGGATTGGGCGGGAAATTTCCCGCCCAGGACCAGGTCGACCTAGGGGTCGACCATAGTGTCGACCTGCCCAGGACCAGGTCGACCATAGAGTCGACCTGGTTGCCGAGCCCATTTTTGAGTTAGAGTTCACTCTGATGTTTCTAGTCCGATTTCTGTCTAGATTGTTTGGCCTGACCCTATATAAACAGCCCCTAACTCTAGTCTCTCTACACAAATTCTCTCTGGCCTTATGCTACTAAAACTCTGGTTGAAAAGTTAGAGAAAAGGGATTGCTTCTTATCCAACAAGGCTACGTGTAGAGTATTGCTGTTTAGGGGATTTCTGTTAGACTCGAGATTCAACATCGCCTCTTTGTTTTCTAATTCTCAAACCACGATCTGTAAGCCCCAGTTACTTTTAGATCTAAACTTTAAACTTAATATGGACATGTTGTAAATTGAAATTGAACCTAAGTATGACAATTATCTTTGATCTATCATTGTATATCTTGGATCTATCATTGTTCATTTTGGATCTACTATTTGTTCACCTTGGATCTATTCATCTTGAATCTTGACTTATGGTAATATTTATATGAAATTGATTTGGGGCCTATATATGTTGTAGATCTAAAACCCCTAATGTCCATAATATTCATGCCTGTGATGTTGAATTAGTTGTTATTCACAAGTTTGGGGTTATTATCTTATGTCAACTGTTACCATGACTATCACCCTATTTTGCTAGATTTAATATTTGAGACCACTACTCCATATGCCAGTATTGTTGTAATCGTTTATCTCAAGTTATACCATGCTTGGCTTGTAATCACTTTTGCCACCTTATGCCCATTCTTTCTATGTTATGCCCTAATTAGATTTGTTTGTATCAATTCGAATTCACATGCGATGGGAATACGATTTGGGTAGTTTAGGCAAACCTAAGTTTACCACGAACTTGGAACATGAACATTGTTATAACTTGAATCTGAATATGGACATGAAACTTACCTTGAAACTTGTCACAAACTTGATATGAGACTTGAACATGGCCATGACTCTAGAATGAACTTGAAAATGGCCAACTCGAGGTTGGGTTGAGTTTGCAGTATAAATATGCCCGGAACTGCCCGGCGAATCCAGTTACTGCAAACAATAGGATCCAATGTGGGTAGTTGGTCATATCGCACCTAAAACCCGAGGTTAGACTATGTTGTGGTGTAAATATTCCCGGAACCGCCTGGCAAATCCAGTGACCACAACAACTAGTCTAATGTGAGAGGTTGGGGTGCATTAATGAATTTATACTACATGATAGGGTTAAGTCATGAACATGAAAGTCAACAGTTAACCAACTTGATACATGATTGGATAGGGTCAAGTCACGAATTTGAATGACAACACTTAACCCATTAGAAACCCTAGTTACGTGGTCCTTTTCAATAGTAACCCACTTAGATATATCACGATACCCTGGGACTAGGCAGGGTGGGGCACGATTACTGGACTGATTGTAAGCGACCAGAAAGACGGCTGAGTTGGTGCGCCATTGTAGGTTCAGGCGGACTATGGTCGTGCACGTAGTCCGGAGTTGAAAAAGCAGGCATTGGGCACCAGTAGGTTTACACTGTGTGTGCTTGATTCGTGTCGATGGTTGGCACCCTAGGGCTTGATACACCCTATGGTGGACCTAGCACAGGTGACTACATTTCGTGATTGGGTCGTATGACACAGACACATGACGAGTTAGAACTTGTAGGGAGCCGATCGATTAGTAGATCGTACTGTAGGACCCCGTAATGGGTCGTTTCATGATATTGGGCCAAGGGATCATTTCATGGTTAATACTTGACATGGGTTAGAATACTAGTACAGTTGGTGCAGCGAATCTTGAATATGCGATGCTAGACTTGACTTATCTTGTTATCTTAGTTATCATACCAGTCCTGTTATCATCCTTATGTTTAATTCCAGTTTTCACATGTCATGTTACTTTTACTAGTTTTTATGCTGAAAGTCACTAGGGCTTACCAGTCTTTATGACTGACCCTTTTTCTTTCGCTCCTTTTTCTTTCGTTTTCCCCCCAGGTTCTCAAGGAGGAAACGCTAGCTCTTAGCTTGGATTTAGCTTGCTTTCTGTCAGCTCATGTACGGTTTGGTCTTGAGCTATGCTACGGCTGCACTTCTGCTATTTTTGGGGAATAATTTACTTTTGTTATCTTAAGTTTATGCTTCTTTATTTAGAACTTGATGTGATGGAATAATTTGTACTTTGGATATATGAGGTTTTGACTCTTTTCTTGAAAGTAATAAAATTTGGTTTTTAATTTCTACCGCTGCTTTATTTATGTTCTGCCTTGTGATATCTCTGTGTATGTTTACCTAGATAATACTCCACCAAAACTAGTGCATTCCCTTTGTGAGTGAACCTAGCGGAGGTGGGGTGTTACATTTGGTATCAGAGCAGAAGGTTACCAGACGGGGCAAAAGTTAAAAAAAACCTTCTAAAACTATTTTCCAAAACCGTTTATAAAGAAGCATTTTTAAATAAAAGTTTTATGTTTAAAAAAGGCTATTCCCCAAAAGCCATTAGCACTTTCCTTTGTTTCCTCATTTGAATCTTTTTCTTTTTCGTTTTTCAGCATGTCTGATCTCAACCTTCCTGAGGGAGTACCCGTACCTGGATGGTTCCGAAGGTACTTAGAAGCTAGGGCCAACGGCGCGGGTCCGGTAGACATCCCTCCTCCTCCTCCCCTAGTGGTCGTGGTTCCTCCTCCTCATCCTCCTGGTACCGCCTTTGCCAAAATATGCAATAACTTTAAAGCAATGGGCGACAAGAACTTTGTTGGAACTGAAACCTTTGTTGAGACACGAAACTGGCTAAAGGAGACTGAAGACTTGTTTATTATCTTCGATGTGGAGGATCATAGGAAAGTTTAGTTGGCAGCATGGTTGTTGAAAGAGGAAGCTGCATTTTGGTGGGAAGTCACCAATAATACCAGGCAAGTTGAGACTTGGGCAGACTTTAGAGAGAGGTTTGGGCTTAAATTCTTATCGTCAGCAGAAGAGAACCTTCAGATGGAGAGGTTCCTAGCACTTTAGCAAGGGGACATGACCGTTAGGGAGTACGTGAATAAGTTTAATCAGCTTGCTAGGTTCGGATTGGACTTGGTTAACACAGCTCAGAAGAAGGCTGTACGCTTTGCTCGAGGATTGAACGAGCCACTACACAGTTTGGCCATAACTCATATACCCATGGGGGCGACCTTTGAAAGCTTGGTGGATATGGCCCTACTTCATGAGGAAGACAAGAATAGCAAGAAGGAGGTTAAGCCTAATGAGACTCAGAATAAGAAGGTTGACTTCAAGAAGGGAGGCAACAAGAATAACAAGAATAACAAGAACAACAACAATACTAACAAACCACGTGAGACAAGGAAGTGCAACTTTTGTGGTATTACGGAACATCTAGCTAAAGACTGTAGAAGGAAGAAGAGAAAGTTGGGTGAATGCTTTCATTGTGGAGATACTGGACACATCAGCAAAGATTGCCCTAAGAAGCAAGGGCAGGGGCAGAGGCAGGACCAGCGAGCAGGACCTTCTAGAGGGCAGTTGCATGCTCTCAACACCACTCCAGCACTTGACCAAGGTAGTAATATTTCCGTAGAAAGCCTTGTTTACATTTCTGAATTCCCTGTTTGAACCTTATTTGACTCTGGCGCATCGCATACTTTTATTTCTTCTGATGTTGTTAAAAATCTGCACCTAAGTACTAGTCTAGTTGAGGACCCCGTTATAGTTTCAAATCCAATTGGGGGCTCCGCTCATTTATCTATGATGTGTGTGGATTTGAGGATTTCTATCTTAAGCGTAGAATTCACGTGTAATGCTTATGTTCTCGGATTTATGGGATATGGTTTGATCCTAGGTATGGATTGGCTGTCTAATTATGGAGTCATTCTTGATCGTGAACGAAGTGTAGTGAGGCTCATGACTCGCCTTGGTAATACCCTTGAAATTCCTTGTAACCCTAAGGGTTCGGTCATGTTGTGTTATCTTGAATCTCTTGACTCGTCCATCAACAATTTGCAATCTGTAAGAGTGGTCCGAGAATATCCAGATGTCTTTGATGAGGTGAAGGGGTTACCTCCTAAACGCGAGATAGACTTTCGAATTTATCTTGTTGATAATGCCAAGCCAGTTTCATTGCCCGTTAGGCACATGGCCCCGCGAGAAAGAAGAGAGCTCAGTAAACAAGTTAAGGAGTTTCTTGAGAAAAATTTCATAAGACGAAGCATTTCTGAATGGGGTGCTCCGGTGGTATTCGCTACTAAGGCGGATGTTCGCTTCGTCTATGCGTAGATTATCGTGAGTTAAACAAGCTAACTAAGAAAAATAGACACCCACTACCAAGAATCGATGATTTGTTTTAACCAACTTGTGGGAGCATCTATTTTCTCTCAACTCAATCTAGCCACAGGATTCCATCAGCTTAGAGTGGCTGAGGATAGCATTGACAAAACTGCGTTTAGGACTCCAGATGGGTTCTTCGAATGGCTCGTCATGTTGGGTTAACGAATGCACCCGCGTACTTTGTAGATTTGATGAGTAGGGTGTTTCGGGAGTTCCTTAACAAGTTTGTAGTGGTTTTCATGGACGATATTTTGATTTTCTCAAAGGATGAAGAAGAGCATGCTAGACATCTCAAGAAAGCCATGGATACGCTTAGAGCACACCAGTTAAAGGCTAAGTTCTCCAAATGCCATTTTTGGAGGAAGGAAGTTCGGTTTCTTGGACATGTAGTTTCTAAGCAAGGCATAGCCTTGGACCCCGCAAAGGTAGTTGCGGTGCAAGACTGGAAAATTCCTAAGAATGCAACAGAGGTGAGAAGCTTTCTCAGTTTGGCAGGCTATTATAGGAAGTTCATTAAGGACATCGCTAAGATTTCAGCCCTTCTTACTAGGTTAACGAAGACAAACCTAGCGTTTGCATGGGACATATAATGTGAGATTTCTTTTCAGAGACTCAAGAGAGCCCTCACCACAGCTCCAGTTTTGGTATTTCCCAACGGAAGTAAGATGTTTACGGTGTACACACATACATGTGGCACAGGATTAGGCGCTGTCCTAATGCAAGAAGGGAAAGTGATATGCTATGAGGGTAGACAACTTAAAGTTCATGAGAAGAACTATCCCACACATGACTTGGAGTTGGCGGTGATCGTTTTTGCACTTAAATCTTGGCGTCGTTATCTTCTAGGGGAGAGGTTCGAGTTGTATACCGACCACAAATTGCTTAAGTACCTCTTCTCGTAGAAAGATTTGAATCTGAGACAACAGCGGTGGATGGAATTCTTGGCATCATATGACTTCGATATAGCTTATACCCCTGGCAAGGGTAACGTGGTGGCAGATGCGCTAAGTAGGAAAAGGTTGACCTTGAGCCTCTTGTTTGTTGAAAGGAAAAGTCTAGAGTTTATAGCAACCTTTGATTTTACACCTGCTGTTGAGTCATTGACTGTTACATTAGCATCTCTTGAGTTAAGACCTACACTTCTAGATCAAGTAGGGACTTCACAGAAGGAAGACCCACAGATAGTCGAAATCATGGACAAGCTAATTAGTGGTGAGACGTCAAGTCACCTCGGTAGGTATGCCATAGATGACAAGGGATGGCTAAGGCGTGATGGAAGGCTATGTGTCCCATAAGTGGGAGACTTAGTAAGGAAAGTCCTCGAGGAGGTGCATCACTCGAAGATGACCATACATCCCGGAGGGGATAAGATGTACAGGGATATGAAACACATTTTCTTTTGACCTGGAATGAAAAAGGACGTGGCAGAGTTCATTTCGAAGTGCATGGTGTGCCAACAAGTAAAGGCCGAGTCGAAGAAGCCCGGTGGGCTATTACATCCTTTGGAGGTTCCGCAATGGAAATGGGAGAGTATCTCGATGGATTTCGTGGATGGACTGCCTAGGTCAAGGAAGGGAAATACTAGCAAATGGGTCATAGTTGATAGACTCACGAAAAGTGCTCACTTCATTCCGGTGAAAAGCAAGAGGACTGCATCATAGCTAGCGTCTATTTACCTTCGAGAGATAGTACGGTTGCACGGGGTTCCTTCTAGTATAGTTAGTGATCGTGATCCGATTTTCACTAGCCAGTTTTGGAATAGTCTACAAGAAGCAATGGGTACACGACTAAGTTTAAGCACGGCCTATTACCCACAGACGGATGGACAAACCGAAAGGGTAAATAGGGTACTAGAGGATTTTTTGAGGCTATGCATTCTTGACTTTGGTGGTACTTGGGAAGACCATCTTCCTCTCGTGGAGTTTGCATATAATAATAGTTACCAAGCTAGCATCGGAATGGCACCGTTCGAAGCCCTGTATGGAAGACCGTCCAAGTCGCCAACTTGTTGGTGAGAGATGACAGACATGCTTATACTTGGGCCCGACATGATAAGGGACACTTCTGAGAAGGTTGAGTTGATACGAAGACGGATGAAAACGGCCCAAGATAGACAGAAATCTTATGCGGACAAGAGAATGACAGACCTAGAGTTCGAACTCGGAGATATGGTCTTTATAAAAGTTTCTCCTTTATGCAATGTGGTTCGTTTTGGAGCGGTTGGAAAGCTAGCACCAAGGTTCGTAGGACCGTTCCCTATGACTGAGAGGATTGGGCAGATGGCCTATAAGGTAGACTTACCCGAGAAGCTGACCGGAGTACACAATGTCTTTCACGTCTCGCATCTCCGAAATTGCTTACATGAGTCGGCCGAAGTGGTTGAGCCAAGCACCCTTGAAGGCGTAGAAGTGGAAAAAGAAGCAACATTGAGGTGAGTTCCGATTCGTATCTTAGGAACGGAGATCACGAAGCTAGGGAATCGAGAATTCAAGCTAGTTAAAGTACAGTGGAGTGAAGCCCAAGAAGACACAACTTGGGAAACCGAAGAGAAAATACGCGTGCTTTACCCATTTCTTTTTTAGGGTACATTCTCGATCTCTTTTCCTATAAACTTGAAAACCTTTCGTATCATGCTTTTACTACCTATGTTTGCCTTGTTATCTTCTCGATCTTATCTTGAGAACCTTTGGTAGAACCATATGGATATAAACATGTGATTGAAACATGTTATGGTTGATGTTTGCAAATGGTTGCAAGTGTTTGCAAGTGATTGCTAGTGGATGCATGACACACATTAGGCACTAGATCGGCTCAGTCACATTTTCATGTTGCATATGCATGAGTGCTTATACTTGTACATGGATGGAACTTGTTATGCTATCACTTGGATGTTGCATATGAATGAATGTTATGTGCAATCATGTAGAGATTATAAATTATGTTAGGAATTTGCATACATGTTGGACTCATTACACTAACATATTCTGCATTAAGGAGGTTTACTGAATCAGTAACCGCCTGATCTTTTGCATTAGATAAGTACATATACACACACTTACTGAATATGTTCATACAGCACTAGAAATCTTTTAAGGACAATGGTTGCCTGTGGATGATGTTTTGACAAGATGGATGATTGGATGGTAGGATATATTCTTTCTAACTTAGAGATTTCGGGGACGAAATCCTTTAAGGAGGGGAGAATGTAACAACCAGTATTTTAATAATGTGTTATAACCATAAATCAAGGCAAAATTAATTTTTAAAATAAGGATCAAGGGAAACGGGTTACGCCATTACGTTCGTCTCGAAATTCTGCTTGGAAACGAGTCCGAGTTTTCGAAAATCGGAGTCCGTATGACCAAGTTATGACCCTTCAAAGTTTCAGAAATTTCAAGTTCAAAAACATCTCAGAATTCGAATTCAAATTTCGAATTCAAACCCCAAAACGGACTGGGCGGGAAATTTCCTGCCCAGGACCAGGTCGACCTGGGGGTCGACCATAGTGTCGACCTGCCCAGGACCAGGTCGACCATAGAGTCGACCTGGGTGTCGACCTGGTTGCCGAGCCCATTTTTGAGTCAGAGTTCACTCTGATGTTTCTAGTCTGATTTCTGTCTAAATTCGTTGGCCTGACCCTATATAAACAGCCCCTAACTCTAGTCACTCTACACAAATTCTCTCTGGCCTTATGCTGCTAAAACTCTGGTTGAAAAGTTAGAGAAAAGGGATTGCTTCTTCTCCAACAAGGCTACGTGTAGAGTATTGCTGTTTAGGGGATTTCTGTTAGACTCGAGATTCAACATCGCGTCTTTGTTTTCTAATTCTCAAACCACGATCTGTAAGCCCCAGTTACTTTTAGATCTAAACTTTAAACTTAATATGGATATGTTGTAAATTGAAATTGAACCTAAGTATGACAATTATCTTGGATCTATCATTGTATATCTTGGATCTATCATTGTTCATTTTGGATCTAGTATTTTGGATCTACTATTTGTTCACCTTGGATCTATTCATCTTGAATCTTGACTTGCGGTAATATTTATATGAAATTGATTTGGTGCCTATATATGTTGTAGATCTGAAACCCCTAATGTCCATAATATTCATGCCTGTGATGATTATCTTATGTCAACTGTTACCATGACTATCACCCTATTTTGCTAGATTTGATATTTGAGACCACTACCCCATATGCTAGTATTGTTGTAATCGTTTATCTCAAGTTATACCACGCTTGACTTGTAATCACTTTTGCCACCTTATGCTCGTTCTTTCTATGTTATTCCCTAATTAGATTTGTTTGTATCAATTCGAATTCACATGCGATGGGAATACGATTTGGGTAGTTTAGGCAAATCTGAATTTACCATGAACTGGGAACATGAACATTGTTATAACTTGAATCTGAATATGGACATGAAACTTACCTTGAAACTTGTCACGAACTTGATATGAGACTTGAACATGACCATGACTGTAGAACGAACTTGAAAATGGCCAACTCGAGGTTGGGTTGAGTTTGCAGTTTAAATCTGCCCGGAACTGCCCGACGAATCCAGTGACTGCAAACAGTAGGATCCAATGTGGATAGTTGGTCATATCGCACCTAAAACCCGAGGTTAGACTATGTTGTGGTGTAAATCTGCCCGGAACTGCCCGGCAAATCCAGTGACCACAACAACTAGTCTAATGTGAGAGGTTGGGGTGCATTAATGAATTTATGCTACATGATAGTGTTAAGTCATGAACATGAAAGACAACACTTAACCAACTTGATACATGATTGGATAGGGTTAAGTCACGAATTTGAATGACAACACTTAATCCATTAGAAACCTTAGTTACGCGGTCCTTTTCAGCAGTAACCCACTTAGATGTATCACGATACCCTGGGACTAGGCAGGGTGGGGCACGATTACTGGGCTGATTGTAAGCGACCAGAAAGACGGCTGAGTTGGTGCGCCATTATAGGTTCAGGCGGACTATGGTCATGCACGTAGTCCGGAGTTGAAAAAGCAGGCATTGGGCACCAGTAGGTTTACACTGTGCGTGCTTGATTCGTGTCGATGGTTGGCACCCTAGGGCTTGATACACCCTATGGTGGACCTAGCACAGGTGACTACATTTTGTGATTGGGCCGTATGACACAGACACATGACGAGTTAGAACTTGTAGGGAGCCGATCAATTAGTAGATTGTACTGTAGGACCCCGTAATGGGTCATTTCATGATATTGGGCCAAGGGATCATTTCATGGTTAATACTTGACATGGGTTAGAATACTAGTACAGCTGGTGGAACGAATCTTGAATATGCGATGTTAGACTTATCTTAGTTATCATACCAGTCCTGTTATCATCCTTATGTTTAATTCCAGTTTTCACATGTCATGTTACTTTTACTAGTTTTTATGCTGAAAGTCACTAGGGCTTACCAGTCTTTATGACTGATCCTTTTTCTTTCGCACCTTTTTCTTTCGTTTTCCCACCAGGTTCTCAAGGAGGAAACGCTAGCTCTTAGCTTGGATTTAGCTTGCTTTCTGTTAGCTCATATACGGTTTGGTCTTGAGTTATGCTATGGCTGCACTTCTGCTATTTTTGGGGAATAATTTACTTTTGTTATCTTAAATTTACGCTTCTTTATTTAGAACTTGATGTAATGGAATAATTTGTACTTTGGATATATGAGGTTTTGACTCTTTTCTTGAAAGTAATGAAAATTGGTTTTTAATTTCTACCGCTGCTTTATTTATGTTCTGCCTTGTGATATCTCTGTGTATGTTTACCTAGATAATACTCCACCAAAACTAGTGCATTCCCTTTGTGATTGACCCTAGTGGAGGTGGGGTGTTACAATAGCTTTGTGTAGCATTAATTCGCGAGCCTCACACCCAGGTGTGAGCCAAAAACGGGATAATGACTGCATGTAAATTGACATATGTTAGTTTTATCTAAGAGTAACGTCATGGTATGGAGCCCAGATTGTTTACTCATGTGGATGTTGCATACTATTATTACTTGATGGGAGACGAGGTACCTTGGATATACCGGCCACTGCGGGGCTGATGGATATTATATCGGTCACTACAGGGCTGATGGATATGGTCGACATACTGACATTTAGAGGTTCGATAGAACCGACTAACATATAGTTTATGGTATAACTAATCATTGACGAATGACTGACCATGAAGATCCAAGGTATTCACTGCGGGGGATCCTGCGGCAGTTTCTAGTGTGTCTCGAAATCGGTGAGGATAATCCCTTGTCTCGATTCATAGATGGAAACCCAATTTCCAATACATGATATTCGGTTTTAGTTGTAAATATATATATATAGCGACGTAATATAATGGTACCTACGCCACCTATGATTGATACATTTATATTTGAAGTTGATTTCTTTACTTATATTAATAATAAAAGATGAAATTTGCGTATCAAGCATATTTGGCTATTATAAGGGAAAAATCTATCCTCGACTACGTTCGTTGTGTGATGGGAACTGAGCCTTATAATAGCCTCATCCTTCTCTTTGGCATTGCGCTGTTATTTTTATGCACTATTATTCATGGGGGATAAACCCATTCCGTGTTATACGGCGTGGTCCCATGATTTACCTTACCTTAAAATCAAGCTAATAATTGTTTTAGTTCTCACACCAGTCACATGACTGACATGGAGTTTATTGTTTTAACCTAAACTCTGGGTGCCTTTATTTTCCACACGGGCAGCTAGTAGTTTTGGTTTTACAGATATTATATTCACAGGATCCTGGTTTACAGCTGAGGCTATATTCGGAAAGCTCTATATCCGTGTTTTTCTTTCAGTTGTGTTATGTATTATTTTTTCGCTGTTTTGTAATTTAATCTCTGATATTTATCAAATGTATATTATTTATTCCTACGCTATTATATTTTTGTATTCTGATGTAAATTGTTGTAATAACAACGAAATATTCTTCTATTTGAGTCCTGATTTTTCGTGTTCTCAACTCAATCCGGGCTTTCCCGTAAGGGGAAGTTTGGGTCGTTTCACTTGGTATCAGAGCTTTGGTTTACAAAGCTCGAGAACAAGACGCATTAGAACCAAATGAAAGAATTCATCAGATATTGGATTAGTAATATCGAATGAGAATGACTTGTTAGAGATAAGATCAGTAGTATCCTAGAATGACTCCGAAGAGTGTTATCTTTTTTAAATAAAAATAAAAACAAATTGAGTTTTGAAATTTTTATCTTATTATACGTATTTGAATAATTTATTTTAAATTGATTTGGACTATCGAGTATATAGAGATTTTAATATACGTCTGATCCACATGTATTTGAAGACTCAAATATACTGGATGGATATAGAATCACACTCTAGTCTCTCGGAGATGATTCTGATGATCGGTGTACCATCATCAGGGTTTATGTACGAGTGGCAAAAGTGGGATACCTATATATTTCCAATTGGCTGGTGTGAGAACCAAAACTAGATAGGGTTATTGTTGTGAATTGGCATCAAAAACATGATTTTGTATAGTGAAAATTAGGCTCACATCCTTAAAAGTAAAGTTAATTAGGCTCACATCCTCCCCTTTTGAAACATCTAAATCTCATCCCTATTTTTGAATCGTAGGTTTTATTTTTTCGGAAATACCCTCATTCAATTTTAACGGTGTATGGATTGTTTATAGGTTACGTATTAGGTTTTATTTTGTACAGAAACAAAATTGAGCAATCCATGGCGGCGGCGGCTCCAGATCCAAAACTCCACTGCTTACATCGTTCCCTTCTTCTCAAATCACCCTTCTCCATCGTAACCATTTTCCCCAATCCTTGAAAAAAAATCAAACCGCCGCCGAATCAAATGCCCTCACTGCTTTCCGATCCGACGCTGCTGGGGTCTTGCCCAAGGTCAAAACCAAAGAGGTATGTTTTTTTTAGTAGATTCATTTTTCGTAAACCTTAAAATATGTTTGTCTATTTATTTTGATTAATTTCAATCATGTAGTTGCCAAAAGGGTTGTTGGGATTGGACGATATATTGGACGAGTACATAAAACTAAAGGAAGATAAGATAGCGATTGATCAGGAAAAACGAAGAGTTGAGGCTGCGTTCAAAGGTTTGCAGGAAGTGATGACGAATTATATTAGTCCTCAGTCCCCTTCTCTTTTGGGCGCAAATCCGAGCGGCTGTTCTCCTTCTCAAGGATTGGACGATATATTGCACTCCGGTTTGGTTTGATAATCAGATTCTGAGTTCAACTTTCGTTTATATTTGAATTTGCACTCTGGTTTGGTTTGATAATCGGATTCTGGTTTGGTTTGTATTTTGTAATCTGGTTTGGTTTGCACTCTAGGTGGTCCCTGCTATTCTCAGGATTTGCAGTCTGTTGCTTCTTATGCTTTCAATGATTATTTTGCTAAGCATGGATTCGATCTTGCTGCTTGTGATTTTTCTGGATCCGCTGCTGCTATTTATTTGCATCCAAGTGAGCAGTTGATTACTTTATTGGATTGCATTCGCTATTTTCGTTTAATTCCTTTGATTTTTGGGCTTATTACAGGTCACGATAAGTGCATCTTTGCTGCAAGGTCAGTGATTTTTTTGACAATGTATGTTGATATGTCTGTTAAATTATGGTAGGTTCTGGAAAATGATAGCTTTCGTGATATTTAAAATTTTAAAATACTATACTGCTTTAGATTATTGTAATGAATAGATCTTTGTGTTGATATTTGGAATTTGTACATAATTGCTAAATTGCTGTTGAGATGTTATTCTCAATGCTGGAAAAAAATGATATTGACAATTTGATATTTTAACCGTAAACACATATTGCTTTACTTGCCTCCATGGTTAGATCGCTATATGTAGGAAAATATCTTTGATTTTTGCTGAACTTCTGCTAAAAAGCTGCGGACAAATATGCAGCTATTCTTAATATATGCATATATGTATGCAATTTTTTATCAAACAAACAGAAAAACAGAAGAATATATTATTTTACAAATATATTCATATTTCTATGCATATATCTGGAATACTTGCATATAAATATTCAGAAATTATTGTGTAAGATGTAGGAAAATATCTTTGATTTTTGCTGAACTTCTGCTAAAAAGTTGCGGAGAAATATGCAGCTATTCTTAATATATGCATATATGTATGCAATTTTTTATCAAACAAACAGAAAAACATATTATTTTACAAATATATTCATATTTCTATGCATATATCTGGAATACTTGCATATAAATATTCAGAAATTATTGTTATTTTGCTGAATTGTACGCATGTATTTATATTATTCTGAAGCAGTTTTTGTAATTTAGGTTACTGCACATTAAGCTTATTAATGTTGATTTTCTTTTTTTGATAACAGTGTTCCGGCGGATATTGGTGTACTGGTGTTGTTGAAGCTCGGTCGTCCATCTTTTTCCGAATGATTGAACACATTTGTTGTTTCTACAGAGACTACTAGATGTGGTTTACGCAATAAGCTGGGTCTTAACAAAATAACTTGTTCTTCAAAAGACCATCATCTCTGCTTTGTAAATGTTCTGAAATTTTTGATGTAGTACATGTAAATGTGGTATGTACTTATTTTTTGATGTAGTACATGTAAATGATATGAAATTTTTCATTTAAGTATGCACATATTTCTATTATTTGCATATATATATATATATGCATTTTGTTATAATTATCTGTATTTACTTTTTTGTCATTTTTTTTGTTTCAGCAATTATGCAGTACAGTTCTATATATATATGCAATTTTTTCACTTAGTTGCGCAAAACTAATAATTTATTTTCTGCATAATATTACTATATTTATGCAATTATTACACTTAGTTGCATAAATGTATGCAATTTTACGTAATATATGTATATAATTGTCCAGTTTTTCATGAAAATAAAAAAAAAGTAATAAAAAAAAATCATTTTACGTAATGTATGTATATAATTGTCTAGTTTTTCGTAAAAATAAAAAAAAGTAATAAAAAAATTCATTTTACGTAATTTATGTATATATTTGTCTAGTTTTTCGTAAAAAAAAAAACCACGTTGGAGTGATTGAATGTTTTCCAGAATTGTTGGATTAGGTTTATGAGCGAGATAATAGGAGCGATAGACTAAGTAAATGAGGACAAATAGTTGTTGGATAGTTTTTTAGGTGTGTAAGGGTAGATCTGGAATTTTTTTAGCGGAAATTCAAAAATAGGGATGTTTTCTATATTACTTTTATCGCCGGGTTTTTTTTATATTTTGAAACTTAATAGGGACCTGTAAAAAACGCACCCTTTTGTATATGTATATCGAAGTTATGATTCGAAAATTGAATCAACTAATTGATTGCTGGTTGTACTGTATGATTATTAGTTTGATTAATAAATATATTGGATTTATTAAACCAATAAAAGAATGAATGATAAGTAAGGCCAAATTGAATCAAAATATTGAACTGATTGGATAACTGATTCGAAATGCATGCATATACATGTATATATATTGAACAGGTCATAGCAGGGAAGCTAAGCAGAGGAATAAAATTGTATGCCTGAAAAATAGGTACAAGTTTACTAATTTATTGGGTTTGGATGATTTTATAAGACGATTGGAAAGCCGCTCGGCTTTTTCTTTTTCTTTTGGATTGATGAGGGCCCTGCGTGGCTAGTTGCAGTTTTAAAGTTTTCCCCGTACAAAGGAGGTTATGGCGAAATTTTTCGAAAATTTAGGGTGTTAGCCAAATTTTCGGAAAATTAGAAATTCTTAGAAATTGAAAAGTAGCACAATGAAAGCCAAAATTGAAAGTTGAGTTGGTTAGTTAAACAACTTTTAGCTTCGTTCCTTTTCGAAGACGAAAAGATTTTTAAATAGGGGAGATTGTAACAACTCGGAAAATCAGAACCAATTAAATTTTTTTATTTTAGCTATTTTTATGGATTTTCAATATTTAAAATGATTTATTTTAAGTAATAACGACTAAAATTTTTATTTTCAACGAAGTTAGAATTTATAAATTTATTTTAAATATAAAACAAGCCTGAATTGGCGCGATAGTTTGAAAATTCGATTTCAAATTTCGAATGAATATACATAATTCGTTTTAAATCAGGATTGGACGAAACAAGGAATATTTGAATCTGATTAACAATGTCTTTCTAACGAATGAAAGAAACTGAGATTTCACTTTATAAATAAAAAGCCATGTCCAGATTAAAATTCAAAATAGTCGCTGTGGAATTTATATATTTTTTATATAATATATAGCCCTTAAAAATAGCCATTTTGCAAACGACCTCCGTTTTCGACGAAACCGCTTTTGTTGTATCAGATCATGTCAAGTTATTGCTAGATTTCAATTCATAATTTTTGGAATTAATAGGTGAGCATGGAAAAAGAAAACGTGTTTGGTCAATTTCAGTTGAATTGGATCGACCAGAAAAAGACCATTTTATAGGTTTGATAGAACTGGCTAACACATAGTTTATGGTATAACTAATCATCGACGTATGACCGGCCATGAAGATACAAGGGGTTCACTGCGAGGGATCCTGAGGCACTTGCTGGTATGTCTTGAAATGGTGAGGATAATCCCTTGCCTCGGTTCATAGAAGGAAACCCAATTTCCAATACATGATATTCGGTTTTAGTTGTAAATATATATATATATATATATATATATATATATGGCGACGTAATATAATGGTACCTACGCCACCTATGATTGATACATTTATATATGAAGTTGACTTCTTCACTTATTGTAAAAATAAAAGATGAAATTTCGCGTATCAAGCATATTTGGCTATTATAAGGGAAAACTCTATTCTCGACTGCGTTCATTGTGTGACGGGACCTGAGTCTTATGATAGCTTCATTTTTCTCTTTAGCATTGCGCTGTTATTTTTATGCATGGGTATTCATGGAGGATAAACCTGTTCCGTGTTATACGGCTTGGTCCCATGATTTACCCGACTTTAAATCAAGCTAATAACTGTTTTAGTTCTCACACCAATCACATGACTGAACTGGAGTTTATTGTTTTAACCTAAACTCTGGTTGCCCCTATTTTCCACCCGGGCAACTAGTAGTTTTGGTTTTTCAGATATTATATTCACAGGATCCTGGTTTACAGCTGAGGCTATATTCAAAAAGCTCTGTATCCGTGTATTTCTTTCAGTTGTGTTATGTATTATTTTTCCGCTGCTTTATAATTTAATCTTTGATATTTATCAAACGTATAATATTTATTCATACGTTGTTATATTCTTGTACTCTAATGTAAATTGCTGTAATAACAATGAAATGTTCTTCTATTGGAGTTCTGATTTGTCGTGTTCTCAACTCAATGCGGGCTATTTGTTGGTTGAAACCCCACACGGGTATTGGGATGATATTTGACGTACACTAATCTTAATTGTTTAGTTGTATGTCAATCGATTGGTTGACAGACTATTGTAAGCGTTAATTATTTATATTTAATGTTTATGCAGTTGTGTAATGCACTTTGGATGATGGTTGATTGTTTATCATTGATGTTGTGTACATGTGTTGTATGAAATCCATATAGATAACATTATATGGTAATTGACTGTGTATGATTCCAATTCAGAAGAAAATAATATTTTAAAATAAAGAATATATTAAAATAATATTCAGTAAAGGATTAAAATGTGATTTTGATGTCCGATTTGGGATGGACACGAAAATATTGAAATATATGATGCCCTGTTGATTAGCGATGGGCCATTTTGATACGAATGATATTTATATCGAATTTATTCATTTTAATGATGAATATCGAAAAGGAAATAATTTCAAAATCTGATATTTTGAAAATATTATCATTTATATATTATAATGAGAAGGAGTATTCGATTTTGATTTAAAATTGAAAACGAAGTTAGAATCGTTTTAAAATGAATTTATAAACGATTTATAAAATACGTTTTAAATGGAAATCGACGAAATATATATAATATATATTATATATATTTAATGGCCTGAATAGAACGCGCCGCGTCGTGACCGTTCGCAAATTTCGACCATTGACTTCGAATTGACATTACGGGAGATCCGACTGTCGGATTCTCCTAAAACTGGAACCGTTGGGTCCTTATCGGAAAGATCTTTCCAATGAATATAAGAGATTTGAAATCTAACGATTGGATTTGGAATTATGTCCAAATCAAATTTGGAAAAGGTCGATGTAAGTGCAGTTCGATGACTGTTTATGGAAATTTACTGAAAGGGCCTTAATAAAATTATTAAAAATATTAATAATTTGTGTAAAATCATAATAAATGATTTGGAAAGAATTAGGATGAAAAATTCCATATTTGAAAAGATAAAAATATATTTTTATCGAAATGAACTATTATCAACTAGAATTATAATCCAATTAATTTTAAATAAATAAATTGGATTGAGAATGGGTTTTAATATAACCAGAATTTCCAATATATGAATTGGAGTGGATTTGAATGGAAATCATCTTCGGAATATTTCGATGTTGGATTTCGCGATTATACAGATATTGTTATGGAAATTTGGAAGATATAATTATATCGTTATTTCCAATACGATATTTGTTGGTTTCAGAATTTGATATTGAATATAAGCCGATATAATTTCTATTCAGAGCCTTTATTTAATATCAAATTAGAATTTGGGTTTGTAGTAAATGGTGTCTTTATTAACACTGTTCTTAAACCCAGTTGAGAAAAGAATAAATCTTTAATTTAAGATTTAGTGAAGTTTTCCAATTAATTAATACTTAATTAGAATTGAATAAAAGAATTGGATTTTTGGGTTTATAGTAAACGATATTTTAAACGACATTTGTTCTTTAAACCGATTAACCGTGGAATGTAATTTGGAATTTATAAATCTTTTTATTAAGATTTAATGGAAATTTTCGAAAATAAAGTTTTCCCATTTAATAAAATATATTGGAATTGAATGGAAATTGATTTGGTAATAATCGAAGTGAACTTCTGTGGAGGAAGACTGTTACTATATATGGAATTTAAAAGGCTTTGCCGTTATTCCATTTATATTATTGGTTGGATATGGAAGTTTATATCGATTATATATATTGATCTGTTTTTCATGAAGATTCCATAATTAATGGAATGTGATTTTGGGTTTATCGTGAACTGTGTTTTAAATGACATTGGTTCTTTAACCCAGTTAAAGACAGGATTTATTTCCTGAATTTGAATAATCATTATATAATGAATTTTGGGAAGATTAAAACTAAGTGGAGTTTTAATGAATCTTTAATTAGATTGAAATGTGATAATTTAAATTATCAAATTTGGGAAATGATCGAGAATGGAGTATCACCAGTTTTACTCCAGGCGATAGTCAAATCTTTAATTAGATTTGAACGTGAAATGGTATAATTAAATTTATCGATAACACCGTGGTGTTAGATATGGAGTATTACCAGTTTTGCTCCATGGGATGAATAGGTTGGGATTGAGAAATTAAACAAATGATTACTTCGGTAAGTTGCACTAATCTCGACTAGTTGATAAACCTTAATTTGGTTTAGAATTGATATCCAAAGGAAGATTAAAGAATAAGTTTAAAGGAAACTTTAATAAAATTAATGGGAACCCTTTCCTAAGGATTTGAATATTTAAATAAAAGAATATTAAGAATTGGAATGAGGCGTATGTTGTGTTTTTATAGCACTTGTTTATAAAATACGCGAGTTATTCGGAAAGGCCGGGTTTATACCCATTCTGAATAACTGATTCGACGATGAAGACGGTGGTTGAAGACTGCGGTCTTCACATCGTTTGGATGACTACTGATATCTTGATTCGGCCGTACACCCAAGACAAGGTAATAAGTTGTGATCGTCTAGACGTACTTGGAGATCGACCGGATATGCGAGGACCTCTCTCCTGTATTGGACATATGGGACGAGGAATAAGGGGCCACCGGTTTCGTTCAGACCTAGAACAGACTTGTAAATGGATGTGTGTCTGACATTGGATTTTATTCTATGTTGATTTATTTCTATTAAATATATATCTGCTTAGTGGCGGAGAATTTATTCTCTTGCTTAACATCCTTTTCTAAGACGTACGAGCTTAGAGGTCATATATCGACAGATATCAGTCGCATGGCGTGAATTGTCAGTGTGGCATGATGCAAAGAATCAAGGCTTTTGTTGAAAAGCAGAGCCTTGTGGTTTATGATCAAAGCACGGCTTTAAATAGCATAGCTTTGTGTAGCGTTAATTCGCGAGCCTCGCACCTAGGTGTGAACCAAAAACGGGATAGTGACTACATGGAAATGGACATATGTTAGTTCTAGCTACGAGTAACGTCATGGTATTGACCCAGACTGTTTACTCATGTGGATGTTGCATACTATTATTACTTGATGGGAGGCGAGGTACCTCGGATATATCGGTCACTACGGGGCTGATGGATATGGTCGACATACTGGCCATTTTAGAGGTTTGATAGAACCGACTAACATATAGTTTATGGTATATCTAATCATCGACTGATGACCAGCTATGAAGATCCAAGGGGTTCACTGCAAGGGATCCTGAGGAACTTGCTAGTGTGTCTCGAAATCGGTGAGGATAATCCCTTGCCTCGGTTCATAAATGGAAACTCAATTTCCAATACGTGATATTCGGTTTTAGTTGTAAATATATATATGACAACGTAATATAGTGGTACCTACGCCGCCTATGATTGATACATTTATATTTGAAGTTGATTTCTTCACTTATAGTAATAATAAAAGATCAAATTTCGCGTATCAAGCATATTTGGCTATTATAAGGGAAAACTCTGTGCTCGACCGTGTTTGTGGTGTGATGGGACTTGGGTCTTATAATAGGTTTATTTTTCTTTTTTGCATTGCGCTGTTATTTTTATGCACTGGTATTCATGGGGGATAAACCCGTTCCGTATTATACGGCATGGTCCCACGATTTACCTAACTTTAAAATCAAGCTAATAATTATTTTCGTTCTCACACAGTCATATGACTGACCTGAAGTTTATTGTTTTAACCTAAATTCTGGGTGCCCCTATTTTCCACATGGGCAACTAGTAGTTTTGGTTTTGCAGATATTATATTCACAGGATCCTGGTTTATTGGTGAGGCTATATTCGGAAAGCTCTGTATCCGTGTATTTCTTTCAGTTGTGTTATGTATTATTTTTCAGCTGCTTTGTAATTTAATCTATGATATTTATCAAATGTATATTATTTATTCATACGATGTTATCACTACAAGAAAACACTGATTTAGCATCAAAAATTTAGAAGCGGAAATTTCCGTCGCTAATTTGCGATGGATTTCCATGGGATCTGCGAGGGATAGCTTTTTGTTCTTTCAACTTTTTTTTCTTTTATTTATCACCGTCGTCTTCTATCATCTCTAACTAAGCCGTTGCAAATTACATCAAATCACTGATGGAAAGTTTATGCTGCTATTTTCTGCTGCAAATCCAGGGAGAATATGGACGAATATTTATAGAAGTTATTTTGCAGCAGAATTCCGACAGTTTTACAAGTGATGTTTATATTATTTTTTAAGATATACAGAGGGCAATCCATATCCTCACAAGCACTGTTAACTTGAGTCATTGAGATCGAACTATCTAACAATTGTAATTGGTCATCCGCGTGCATTGAAGACCATCAAATTGAAAAAACAACAATCTAGTGTGCTGCTATTCACATCCCACTTTCCACTTCTGGCCACCTCTACTAAAGACCACTTCTTCTTTATGAATCTATACTTGTTTACACCACTTGCTTTTTCCAGATTTTAAACAGGCCACCACTTGTTCAGTTCTTTTAATATCCGCAACCAGTTTCTTCTCCTGCATCCATATTCCTTTTCTTATCAAATCACACTCCAAATGCGCTTTTACAAATTAAAACAAAATAACACAATCAAACCTCTAATTGAAGCGATCCAATTTCTCTTTCGATATCTATAAAAAAATGCCCAAAAAGTTCACAACCCCCAAAAACCAATTTATTAAAAATGTTTATAATATTCATACCTCGAGTAGCCGCTGACATCTCCCTCTTGCTGGTTCTCAGCTCCTCTGAAACGCAATAAATAATCAGTAATTTTCACAAATTTCGACAATTCCTTCTAATGCCATGAAAAAAGAACCGACCTTTCGCTGAAGGCTTCTTCTTAATGAGATTCATGGCCTTCTTTCTAAATTTAGTTAGAGAATCCATGCTCAAAATGCTCTCTTTGTCTCCTCGGATTAGATTTCAATTCAGCTCCAAACCGAATAGATTAATGGAATGGAAGTAAAAAATATCAAACAGCTGCAAACTACCGAAAATGGAATATTGGGTTCGGTGGTTAATAATTGAGTGAAAAGATAAGAAATTGGTGGTAAGAAGTAGGCTAAAAATAATACAATCTATTAAATTTTTAGAGGTGGCCAGAAGTGGGAAGTGGGGTGTGAATAGCAGCACACCAAATCTATTACTTAAAAATAATTCTGAAACGTATTGTCGTCTTTTTTCTCCTCGCCTTCTTCCTCACCTCCCACGCTCTCTTTCCCTTCTGGAAAAACCAACCGATACCAAATCCCTAATCTACGTCGCTTTCCCTACATAGCCCTTCCCTTTTTCCATCAAAATTAGTGAATATTCATTCCCCTTAGAAATTTGTTCCTTTTACCGCACCACCGTCATCCTCTCCTCCATATGCCGTCGTTAGCAACTTCGAATCCAGATCTCTGACAGTCGCCTTGATACTGACTGACTTGCCGCCGCCTGATTTCCCGAAGCTACTCAGAGTCTGCCTTCCGCTCTTTATTGATTTGGTGGTGCATGGCGCTATTCAAACCACCAAAGAAGAAAAATCGTCGTCCTAATGCTTAACGTTGGGAAGTTCTATTCAAAGTAGGGATGGCAAAAAAATCCGTACCCACGGATATCCACGGGTAAAATCCGTCATGGATATGAAACGGATAGTTAAATGGGTATCCGTGGGTAAAATAAACAGGTATTTCTAATATCCGTTAATTAATGAGGCGGGTATGGATAATAAGATATCCATGTCCGTGGGTACCCGTGCCCGTATTGAATGTGATTTATTATCAATAGTCAATACAAAAAACATTAATGTTGGTTGTTCGGTATTTGTGTGCATGCCTTTACTCAACAATTTATAACTGGCTGTTGATATTTTGATGGATACCTCTGTTGTTGTCTCTTCTTTTCTGGATGTTGGTTTAAATATGTATTGGTATTTTGAGGTTAGCATTTGAGTATTGGTCTAATTTGATTTTTTTACCAAATGTATTTTTGAATAATTTCAATAAACGACTAAAAAATAAATTGAATAAATATAATGGGTACCCATGAACACCCGCCATTACCCGCAACTTATTTAAAACCCGTTTAATGGGTACCCGTGCGGGTATGGGATGGGCATGGGGCAAAAAATCACCCAACGGGGGGTGGCACTACCCGCGCTCGCCCCGCCCCATTGCCATCCCTAATTCAAACCAGGTTCATTAATTTTATTTCTTCACTCTGGTAATTCCGCTATGAAAATTCATAATCAGCTGATTTTTGATTTGTCGTCCATAACCTTTTATGCCCTAATTTTGAGGGAAAATTCCTCCAGTTAGCATCTATTGTATTAGACTGTTGATCTTTGAAGTTTTGCCTTATACGCTATACAAAAAGAGATGGCTGTCCTGATATCTGCTATATAAAAGTAGGTTCTACATGTGGCAAATAACTATAACCTTTTCAAATCATCTTTAGTTCTAGATTGGAGCAATTTCTTTATATGTTGGTACTATAAAAAAAATCTTACTGTACTGCCTAAAACTATCAAGCTTAGGTCATAGCTTTAGTGTTCTCATCAGTTACATGATGCTTTTTAATTAATTCATTCGAAGTTTGAAAATTATGATCAAACAAAAATGTCTTAGAAAGTGATAGGGTAGGCCAAACAAAGTCAAAATAAAAAACCTAATGGTTGTTCACACTGAATAATAGCTATAAGACTCTTAATGAAAAGGAAATATATAATTTAGTACCAAAAGAAAAAGAAAGGAGAACGTTCTCAACTCTAGAGGAGCCGCATAACTCAATCAGTTAATCTTATTTACAGCCAAACACATACATAATAACATTATCTTATCTATATTTGTATATATGTATGTCTTAGGTTGTACATATACAAACACTACAAGAGTTGAATAGTATTGCAACGGACACTTCCAACGGCCTGCAACGGCTGTTGACCAACGGCTTCCAACGGAAGCCGAAATACGTATATGTATTCCGTATGTAAAATATACGCCGTTGGAAACTATTTGCGGCCGTTGGTTTGAAGCCGTTGGAAGCCGTTGCCCCCCGTTACACGGACTGGAGCACAAATCAGCCGACGTTGCTTCTTCTTCTTCATTTCTCCAAACCCATGGTTTTTACCCCAAAATCCCCAATATTCCCCCCTTTCATTTCTGAAATCGCCAATTTCGCTCCATCTTCCGCCTAGGGTCTCTCCTACTCTATCAAAGCACTCTCTCATCCTCTCTAATCTCCTATTCTCTCCGATTTTTAGGTATGTGTTTATCCTAATTTTTGTTTAATACCTTATGTTTAGTGTAATTGAAGCATAATTGGAGTATGTTTGTGTGTGTAGTGCTGTTAATTAGTTGTTAATGTGGGGTTTAATCATTTTAGTTGCTAATTTAGGGTTTTCAGTAATAAATTACTTAGTTGTTATTATGATCTAGGGTTTGAATTAGTTGAAGTAGTTGTTGTCATTGAGATTGTGTTTATAGATTTTATTGATTATGTTTGTAATCTAGGGTTTGATTAGTTAAAGTTGACTATGTATATATGCATATATATAGTGTTATGTATATATATATACACGTATATATAGTTGACACTCTATGCATTTGTTTATTTGGTTAAGGCCCAATTCATCGAAAACAATATTTAATTTTTCGAAAACGTGTCATGGAAATACATATATTTAAGTTTGTGTTTTTTGGGCTAAGGTGCACAACGGCGCTAAGGCGCACAAAGGTGTACAAAAAACACTTCAATCACAAAAAAAAAGCAAATCATATAATATGTTATATTCATAAAGCCTTAGAGAGTTTTTTTGGCCCCGTCTGATAAGTATTGTATATAATCGTGATATAATGTTCGTTTTATTAACGAAACGGACATTTATATTCATTGTATACAATATTTATTGGATTTGTCCTTTGTATTGGACAAGTTATGAATACAATAACGAAATTAAATCTCGTAAAATATTTCATTTTAAACGGTTCTTAAAATTTCAAAAGCACTTTCTTTATGTTCCCTGTGTACACGCAATTGTGTACTATTCAGGGAACTAAAGGGAAGTGCTGCCGAAATTTTGTTAAATCGTTTAAATCGAAAAGATTTACGCGATTTAATTATGTTATTGTATTTGTAATGGGAGGTAGGATAACCCACTGTTAAATGATCAATTGACATAACATGCATTAATCACTAAAATTGTTTTAACACATTGTCAATGCAAATTTTATCATCATAATTAATATGTATAAGAAATGTTTTCATTAAAATACAATCTTAGCGTTTGAGCGATCGGGCACAAAAATTATGAATCTAATTTTATATAATTCTTTCTAATTTTATATGTACTTAGAAAAAATGGATGATTATTTTAATGATCGAAGCTGGATGTACAAACGAAGAGAAACCGATGACACAATAAACAAACATTTTATTAATGGTGTCAGCGTGTTTATTGATTTCGCTTTAAGTAACAATGGAAACGACGTCGAAATCCGTTGTCCATGTAGTAGATTCAAGTTATTGAAGCATTTGATACCGCAAATGGTTAGAGTTCATTTGCGTCAGTACGGTTTTGTGCCGAACTATTTAGTTTGGGGTCGTCATGGAGAACTGTTAGCATCTACTTCTATACAAGTTGAGGAGGTAGCGAATAATGAAATTGCCACGACGAATCTCGTAGAACAAATGGTTGAAGATGCTGCACGTTCTATGTTCCTGGTTCAACAATTTAATGAAAACGTTGGTAATGATGACGATGGTAATGATGAAGAAGAACCAAATATTGAAGCCAAAAAATTATATGACTTATTAGATGCCGCAAAAAAACCCCTTTGGGAAGGTTGTGAAAGCGGAACCCAATTATCAGTAACTGCTGAATACATTGCGATGAAATATAAATACAACCTCACAGAAGCTGGATTTACAGCCGTTCTACAAGCTGCGAAGCGGCATATGCCTCCCAATAATTTAATGTGCGAAAACCATTATGAAGTAAAAAAAATGATGTCGGCCTTTGGTTTACCGTATCAAAAAATAGATACATGTCTAAAGGGTTGCATGCTATTTTGGAAGGAAGATATCAAGCTTAAGAATTGTAGAATATGTAATCAAGAAAGATACCAACCAAGAAAGAAAAAGGGAAAGGAAGTCCCGTATAAACGTATGCATTATTTACCGATTATTCCTGGACTTCAAAGGTTATATGCATCTTCTGTAACCGCGCAACATATGAGATGGCACAAGGTGAGAACACAGGAAGAAGGTACGTTAACACACCCATATGATGGAGAAGCATGGAAGCATTTTGATCAAAAGTATCACAATTTTGCATCTGAGAGCCGCAATGTTAGACTAGGTTTATTTACGGATGGGTTTTCACCATTTTCTCAATTTGGTTCTAAATATTCATCCTGGCCAGTAATTGTAACACCTTATAATTTACCTCTGTGGATGTGTATGAAAACTCCTTATATGTTTCTTACAATTGTCGTCCCTGGTCCTGATGATCCGACACAAGGAGTCGATGTTTATTTACAACCGTTGATTGAAGAATTAAAAAAATTGTGGTATGAAGGGGTAGAAACATATGATATTTCCAAAAAGAAATTTTTTCGTATGCATGCTTCTCTATTGTGAACAATTAGCGATTTTCCTGCTTATACGATGCTTTCAGGTTGGAGTACGGCTGGTCGTCTAGCTTGTCCGTACTGTATGGAAGAAACAAGAGCATTTTCTTTACCTATTGGAAAGAAAATTTCATGGTTTGACTGTCATAGATGTTTTCTTCATATTAATCATCCTTTTAGAAGGGATAAGAATTTTTTTACAACTAATAGACTTGAAACTTTACGACCACCTAAAGTATGGACAAGTGAGGAAATTTATGAACTTGTACAAGATTTTCCCAAGATTCATGAAATCGGAGTACAGACAGAAATTCAAGGTAAATCATCAATTCATAATTGGTGGAAACAAAGCATATTTTGGGAGTTTCCATATTGGAAAGATCTTCTGATTCGTCATAATATTGACATGATGCATAATGAGAAAAACGTGTTTGATAACGTAATCAATACAATTTTGAATGTCAAAGGGAAGACGAAAGATGATTTGAAATCCAGACGTGATATTGAAGTAATATGTAATCGTCCGGAGCTTCATATAAATCCAAATGACACATGAAAACCGAAAGCGTGCTATGAACTGGATACTAATCAAATAAAAATATTTTTAAAATGGATGGAAGGGTTAAGATTCCCGGATGGTATATCTTCCAATCTTCGTAGATGTGTTGACTATAAAAACAGTAAACTAAGCGGGATGAAAAGCCACAACTGTCATGTTATGATGAAAAATTAATTGCCCGTCGCTTTCAAAGAACTATTGGCCATGAAAGTTTGGACTGTTGTAATAGAGCTTAGTTTGTTCTATAAAGAGCTTTGTTCATCTACATTAAAAATTGACCATCTACGTAAACTAGAGGAAGAAATCCCCATATTACTCTGCAAATTGGAAAAAATATTTCCTCAAGGGTTTTTCAATGTTATGGAGCATTTACCTATTCATCTTCCATCAGAAGCACGTCTTCGAGGGCCTGTGCAATACGGATGGATGTATCCATTTAAAAGGTATATTAATATTCAGTTAATTAAATTTTGGTTAAGTGTATGAAAAAATAATTTACAATAATTCTAAACAGGTATTTAAATCATCTAAAGAAAAAAGTGAGGCAGAAAGCTAGAGTTGAAGGTTCTATTTGCAAATCATACATTGAAGAATAAGCTTCATTTTTATTCTCTCATTATTTTAGTGATCATGTGAACATATCATTTGCAAGTACTTCACGTAATGATGAAGGCATTGATCAAGATGACTGCCAAGCGACTTTATCTATTTTTAAAAAACATGGTCGGCCTTCTGGTAAATGTGTGGAGGAATGGCTGAACGATAAAGATTACAATGCAGCACACACATATATTCTTCTCAATTGCACCGAAGTTGCACCGTTCGTTAGGTACTGTACTTATGCATCTATGTATACATGTATTGTATCTTTAATCATATATGTAACGTATGTCCTATAATTGCAGCATTTATGAATCACAGTATCCAAACGGCGATATCAGCAAAGAATTCACTAGTTGGTTTACTAATTATGTTTTTGATCCAACAAATTGTATTGTGGATGAAGGATTGAAACATTTGGCATTGGGACCTAAAAGAAATGTGAAGACATATCCAATATTCTTTGTCAATGGATATAAATTTAACACTAAAGAATATGGTGCTGAAAAATTAACTGACAATAGCGGTGTATTTGTTAAAGGTAGTGATGATCCAAACGACCATATACACGATTTTTATGGCGTGCTAAACCAGATTCTGCAAGTGACATATTGCACAAGACCCGCGGAAGAAGTATTTTTGTTTAAATGCAACTGGTTCAGCAACGTTCCAGGTTCTGGAATCAACGTGCACCCAAAATATAATCTTATAGAAGTAAGACATATGTCCCATTATTATAAGTACGACCCTTTCGTACTTGCCAAACAGGCTCTTCAAGTATATTATGCTCCTTATCCTTCTATGAGAAGAAACAAAATAGATTGGTGGGCTGTTTTCAAAACAAAAGCAAGGTTTACATTTGACGGGCGTAATATTCCCGATGACCAAGCTTATCAAGCAGACGTCGAGGAAAATGCAGAAATAGTAATAACCGACGATCAAACAGATTTTGGACCTCTAAACGATGAATCGAATGCATTAATTGATGTATTTGAGACTACAGATGAACCATATATGGAGGAGGGAATAGAGTCGGAATCTGAAAGTGATGAGGACGACTAACTAATACTCCTCATTTTCAAAAGGTAATTTTATGTTATGACATTTCTATTATCAAGTAACCATATATTTATTTTTATGACATTTCTATGAATCAAACTCATATGTTAACTAGACATATCTATGAATCAAACTTATATTTAACACTTCTATGAATCAAACTCGATCATATGTTAACTAGACAAATCTATGAATCAAACTTATATTTAACACTTCTATGAAACAAACTTGTACTCATGTTATGACATTTCTATTATCAAGTACTCATGTTATCTAATACCATGTTTTTACATATAGTCCGTTCATGTTATGTTATGTTACGTCGTGTTATGTCATGTTATGTTATGTTATGTTATGTTATGTTATGTTTTGTTATGTTTTTGTTTGTAACAGGTATGGCGTCAGGTGTCGAGGAGGGTGGTCTATCATCGGAGTTATCCCGTCCTGTGGTCTAGCTTAAGCCAAAAGCATCAAAAGGGTAAAAACTAAGTTTTTAGTATAAATTTAATTTAAGTACAATAAATTATTTAAATTGTTGTTCTAGCAACCACGTATTTTTTCCTCGTTTAACATAGGGGCTTTGAGTTGGAGCCGTCCAATACCGTTTTGAGGATATCAAAACGTGCTTATCAGGCCCACATGACTGCATGTTGGTCCACTTGGAGCTCGATACCCGACTTAGTTAAGGAGACCATATGGTAGGATGTTTTGGTACATATGTATGATATAACATTTCTTATATTAAGTACATGCTCCTATTTGATAACTTTATATGTATGCTATTTATATAAAAAACGCAGGGTGCGGTGGATCTCCAGGAGACGGATTTAGATCTCGTTAAGCGCCACTGGAACAGTAAAGTGGCAGCAAATTACAGACAAACAATGAACACTTTAAAATCAAGTGGGAAAAGGCAGTTTTGGGTGAGCGAGTCAGTGTGGAATGATCTACTTACTTATTGGAATAGTAATGAGGACTTTCGGGTAAATTTTACTGCATATTTTTAATTTAAATTATTCTATTCAATTAGTATGTGATTTAGACTAAGACATTTTTTTTAAATTTAAATGTATAGGCCTCGTCTGAGAGAAATGCAGCTAATAGGAGCAAGAATCCGATTACGCATCGAGGTGGTTCCAAGTCATTTCAGCATCACCGTGAGGATCTGGTATATTTTGTAATTGCACAGTTTAAAATTTTAATTCATAACTAGTTAAAATTAATAGTTGATTTAAAGTTTCAGTTTTAATTTACATGTGTGCATGCTTATTTCAGGAGAGAGCGCGTATGGCTCCTGTGTCGTACTTGGATGTTTTCGAGCATACACATGCATTGAGTCAGACTGACGACACAGGCTCAGTTTCGTACACTTGGAACCATGATGATAAGGCGCGTGAGAGTTATGTAAGTATAAAATAGTTAAGTAGACTTATAATTTAATTAAAATAGTGTTATCTAAATTTATTTATTTTTGTTTAACAGTAGAAATTTCAGGAGCAAAGGGCGCAGGTACTGGAAGCTACAGGGAGGACTGAGCTGACCAAGGAAGATGAGGACAAGATATTTGATGCTGTCATGGATCCTGCTACCCGAAACAGACGATATGGTTATGGAAATCTAGAGGTAATACTAAAATTTATAATAAAAACTCAAATGTATTCGAACTACTATTATGAAATACTGAAAATCTGAAATTATATACAGATTACAGCATCTCAGCAGATGTATCAGAAGGCTCAGGAAAAGGAAGAAATCGCACAGTTGAAAGCACAGATTGCAGAGCTTCATGAACGTGATCGTCGCCGTGAAGAGCAGATGGAGTTGCTTAACCAGCGATTGGCGGAGTACATTGCCCAGCACGGTACGACACCTTCATCTTCAGGGGGAGAGAGTTGATCAGGTTAGCTTGTTTTGATGTGTTTTGAGAGTTTGTGAGGCTTGCTACATGCATGGTAGTTGTATATATTTTGTTATGATGGTTTGGACATGATGTTATGATGGTTTGGTGATGGTACGGTTTGGACATGGTGTTGGTTATGTTGTTTGGAGATGGTTATGTTATTTTGGACATGGTGATGGTTTGGTGTTGTTTTGGCGAAATTTGGTGGTAATGTTATGTAAATATTGGTTAATTTATGTGTTTTGTGTTTGTTTTTTATTTCGTATCGTGTTTGGGTGTATATATGGTTGAGATTGTGAGTTATATGCTCGAAATGGAGCAGTTCAGAATGTTTTATATTTGTTGTGTGGCTTGTAGTGGTAAATCTAAAATCTGTAAAAAAAAACACCCAGATTTCCAACGGCCCGCGACGGCTTAAGGTCATTCCATACAAACGGCTTCCAACGACCTATTTGTTTAAAACATCATACATGTGTCCTTATTTATCAGTTGGAAGCCGTTGAAAATTAAGCGTCGTTTGCGTTGGAAGTCGTTGGAAGCCGTTGATCCGTATACCAACGGATTGACCAATGGCTTCCAACGGGGTTTCCAACGGCCGCCAATGGCCCCTGGCCGTTGGAAACCCCTGTTCCTCTTGTAGTGAAAGTGGCTGATTTTTAAAGAGTTGCACGATTCAAATCAAGCCTCTTGAGCTCAAGTTGGAAGAAGGAATAAGGACAAGTCAATTGGGTCATTAGAGATTCATATAATGGAAGATTGCAACTTTGATAGACTAATGAAGTTTACTTTGACTCGGGAGCTTCGATTAATCAATGCAAAGTGCCAACATGTTCGAAGTTGAAGAAGATGCTCTCACTTATCAGTTGCACAGGAGATATGCATGTAAGCATTTCATTTTTCTGTAAGTTTATCTTCTGCTACCGTGTTCTGTTAAACTTTTGTCATTTGTTACTATGTTGTCTTTTCTCTTTTATTCATTTTTTAATCACGTGTCTTATTTTGAACACTATATAATGGATATTTGATTAACCCCTCCCCTCCCCATAATAAGAAATGGATTTCCAGATTCAAGTACATGACTTTGAATATAAATTTTTGTGCTACCTTTTTATTTTGTTTCATACATAATTTTAGCCTACTTGGATAAATTTCAGTCCATTCAGACATTTTTTTCAATCAGCATTACACCCTCAATAACACCACCCTTGATCATATGTAGTTGGATTGTTAATGTTGTTTGTCTTGGTAATAGGAAGTGTTGCTTTGGATGATTTGGATAGATTAGCCCCCTTAAATCTGTCACAAAACTAATAAATCTAACAGATTGAAAATAATGACCAGATAAGAATCTAATAGTCTATTTTATTTCTATTCTCCCTTTACAAAAAAATTATTATATAAAGTAGATGTTAAATTGAGAACTTCCTATAATTTTGTCTTCTTTTATAGAGTTTACTTATCATGAACTTAGCCAAAGAGTTTGTGTGGTGCCTGGTGGTATAATAAAATTTGGTGGCTTAATAATATTTAATTGGAATTGATTATTCATGGTACAACTGGGTACACCTGTTACATTTGCAACTTTATATGTCACTTTAATGTGTAACCATTGGGTTTATTGTGTAGAGGAAATTTTTTGATTAACTATACAAATTCTTGTGTAGAGGAAAAAATTTGATTGACGGAACAATCATTATCGATTAGATACAAAAAAATCATAGGCTTAAAAATCCTAAAAAATAATTGGAAGCATAGATCCAAATCTAATTTGAAAGTCAAGGGGAAAAAATCCTAACCAAGTAGTCATTATATGATTTCAAAGGAGAAAACACTCCATGTCTCTTAGGGAACAAATAAATATAAGATTCACAAGATTATTCCATCAACTAGAATACTGCAGTTCATCGTTATGGGTACTAATGGCAAATAAAACACATTCAAGTTTGGCTAGGACTAATAGACCCATAAACATCAATGAATAGAATTTTCCACGTTCAAAAAAAAGGTTCAATGCAAAATGTATACTGTATTAGCAAAATTGGCAAGTGTAGACTGAGATATCAAATTGATAACCGGGTGAGGTAATAATGCTTATAATTCATTTGATGCTATTATTCTAGCAATAATCTTTCCAGTAAAATGTATAAGTTGTTTTTGGAAGAAGAAATACTACTCATTTCAGAAAACTCATTACCTTTAAGTATTGTGTCATTCTTTCCAAAATTTCTGTTGATAACTTTCCAAAATATACACTTCATTGCTAATAAATTTCCATTAATAACTTCCCAAAATATACACTTTATTGCTAATAACCTTCATTAATCAAATTTACTTTGCATGCTGTTTTGCTTTGACTTGCAAGTGCTGATTGAATCCTTAAAGCTTTTTATTACCGTTCCATCGTAAATTTGGTTTTCAGTGCATTTACATATAATAATATAATGAGGCATCATATTATTTCAAAGGAGAAAACACTCCATATGTCTTAAGGAACAAATGAATATAAGGTTCACAAGATCATTCCATCAACTAGAATACTGCAGTTCATCATTATGGGTACTGATGGCAAATAAAACACATTAAAGTTTGGCCAGAACTAACCCGAGACATATAAAGTATAAAAAATAGACCCACAAACATCAACGAACAGAATTTTCCACATTCAAAAAAAATTTCAATGTAAAATGTATACTGTATTAGCAAAATTGGCAAGTGTAGACTGGGATATCAAATTGATAACCAGGTGAGGTAATAATGCTTATAATTCATTAGATGCTATTATTCTAGCAGTAATCTTTCCAGTAAAATATATCAGTTGTTTTTGGAAGAAGAAAAACTACTCATGTCAGAAAACTCATTACCTTTTAGTATTGTGTCATTCTTTACAAAATTTCTGTTAATAACTTTCCAAAATATACACTTCATTGCCAATAAATTTCCATTAATAACTTCCCAAAATATTTATTGCTAACAACCTTTCGTTAATCGAATTTACTTTGCACGCTGTTTTGCTTTGACTTGCAAGTGCTGATTGAATCCTTAAAGCTTTTTATTACCGTTCCATCGTAAATTTGGTTTTCAGTGTATTTACATATAATAATATAATGAGGCAAAAATCGATCCAATGTCAAAACCTTTGCAGATTTTAATGCTAATCAAAACCTTTACAGACATTGAAGCTTTAAATGTGCTCTTTATCAAATGTTTACTACATTTTAATCAATACAACCACTTTTAATAACAATAAGATAAACAGAACATTAAAAATATCATTCCCTTTACTAAAGAAGTGATACTAAAGAATGATTTTTGCATGCTCAAATACATTATCGTTGATCCACATATGACACCCCATGCTGAAAATTTTGTTCAAATAAAAAAAGGATTGTTGAACAACACAAAGTTCTCCAATCTTAAGACTTATGGAAAAAAAATTCAAAAAATGTTCCGTTTCTATTTGACAATACTGGACAGAGAAAAAAAAAGCGCAAAGAGAGGCAAAAATATGTCATTTCTATTTTATAAAATTTTGTTAGTTGTTAAGGGAAATAAATTGCTAAAATCGTTTCTTCTACCCAATTTTTAATTATTTTTTAAGGGAAATAAAACAGTGTGCAGCAAGAAAACATTACTGACAGACTTGCTCTTCTACTCTTGTCATTCTTTAATTCAGTTCTCCACAATTTATAACGAAATCCATGGATTTTCCATATGAACAACATAAATGCGAGCAGTTAATACAAATATGCACACTTACAGTAAAGTATGTTGACTCCAAACGGTGCAAGTACTGAGTTTATCCAAACGACAATTGTAATCTGTGAACTAGTACCTAAGTTAAGAATAATTTAAAGTTTTGACCGTACTAAAAGTGAAAACATGTAATAAAATATTTTGCGTAAAATATTTCAGGCCTTATAGAAAAAAATCATTATTCAGCTGTCTAAATTTTAAAGTGCACTCTACCACAGTATAACATACAGTTTTTAAATTTTAAACTACGGTAACTGAGAAGCAAACTTACTATAGAATCACAAAAGCTTGATAAGAAAATGGTTGGGTAGTAAATATATAAGGTAGTAACAGTACAAAGCATATGAAAGTTGTAAAAATAACAAAAGTGGATTAAATAACCATTTGTAGATAAACTGTCGCCAAATCAATGGTTTACATATAAAAGCATAATGGGATGGGTGAATGTCATATCAAGTAGAAAATTATTACAGAACCAAAGTAATAAACAGAGCTGTGTTAACTAACATGATAAACCAAAGTATTCATCATATCCCAAGCAAACCGTAAAAGAAAAAGTATGTAAAGGAGAAAGAAACATTATCAACAGTGAGTTTAATCAAATGACCATTAACTTGCAATTTAGAATCAGTCCTACCATACTTTATAAATCAGTATCCTTATAACGCAAGGCCAAAGAAACACATATATTAGCATATATTTATTGCACTATTTACACAATGAACATTGACTACCATATGCGTTTAATGTATTAGTCATCATGAAAATTTACTGCTATAAGTCAGGGACAATGATATCGGGCATCTAATGTTGATCAATGGTCAAATTACTACATTAATTTATCTTTAATACAGAAAATTTCATTTAGATTTCTCATCTTCAAATGATTGTTGACTTAACTCATTAATATATATAATGTACCTTTCATTATTTTCATGTTTCTACCTTCATTATTTGTCGACGTCATTACAGATAAATCGATTAACATCAGGGAGTGTGGTGTGATATTGAAATTTATGATATCCCTGAAGATTCCGAAGGAAAAGGTGTGCTCCTAACTATTTTTTAATCATTAATCAAAATTGAAGCGCATGTAAATCAATAAACAATTCTATCTCCATTATCTTATTGTCATTACTAAAAATTAAAAAGTTTTGTGAACCACCTCTTTAAATACTTTGTCATGAGCTGAGTTTTCAAGATGAGCATTCACAGAACTTACACATCAACAATTTTGAATTTGGCTACATCTTCATTGATTGCTAATTATAGCAAGTCGAGTTTTCAAGATGACCCCTCATGGACCTTGCATAGTAAAAATTTTACATATAATTTTGTTTGTCAAAAAATGCTGCTTTGGGATTAGTTTTCATAAGTAGCCATATGGCTTCATGAATTTTAAAATAATGTGTAATATCAAGTTGTTCAACCCATAAATATCTTTTTAACTACAACATAATAGTGAGATACTTTGCAACTTCCCAATTCAGAGTGAAATATCAAATTGTTTTGGCTACTGACGCCTTTTGAACTAATGATTTATTTATTTATTTTTGGAATTCTTTTACTACTTGCATCACACAATTTAGTCTCCATTATTTTGGGATGTTTCTGGAGCCGCTGAAATGCAATATAATCTTGCAAGTCAACAATATTAATGAATGCAGGGAATATGTTAAATGTTGCAAAACTAATTAGTGTAGGAAAATTGTGTTTAAATTAAAAAATTCAATTTATTCGATGAAATGAATTTGTTAAATATAATTATTTGGTTGAATAACGAATGTTTACTTTGAAGTAATTCTTCCAATATAAATAGTTATATATATATATATATATATACATACATATATATATATATATATGTATATGTATATGTATATGTATATATATATATATATATGTATATGTATATGTATATATATATAGTTTGTTTGAATTGGAAACTAATATTATTTCTGACCATGATTTTATGACATGAGAAATGAGAATAATTCTGAAATGGAAAAGAAATTCTATGAGTAAATTTATTTGCTAATTGATTAAAAACAAATATTTCAACGAGGAAAGGGTCAGGTAGAAAATGTTATCTGAAAAAAGAGAACAAAGCTAAATTCGTATTTTTAAACTGAGTTAAACCTTGAATTATGAGCTTCAGTATTTTTTTGCCATCCATTTTTATTGTGAGCTTCAGTATTTTTTTGCCATCCATTTTTCTGAATCAATCGATCAAATCCTTAGTGCCATGTTATTTGTTAAGATCCAACAATCACAAAGTTAATTTGGATCGTATTTTACAGTGGTATCCATTTAAGGGATTTTCCGTCCATGAATATCGGAGTATTATAAAATTCTTTTAGTGGTGAATGGCCTAAATGTCTTTTGGGTTTTTTTTTAATTGTAAAGGTAAATTTGATATATAATATCATAACACTAGCCCTTCCTATTTTACTTATCTTTGAAGGTTATTTGGATAGGTACTATGGTAATGGATGCCAGGAGCCCTTCCATATTTTACTTATCTTTGAAGGTTATTTGGGTATGTACTATTATAATGGATGCTAGGAAGGTCATTTCGGATGTTCCATGGCATTTACATGTTGGCATTGTATAGTTTTAGAACTACTGTTAGGTCATACTGAATTGTTCTTTTTAGGCTTTATAATGGTGAAAGGAATAGATAAAGCTTGCTGTCAACTGGAAAATTGGTTTCCCACAAGCAGGATAAGTCTATTTGCTACTATGTTAACTGGTTGTCTACAATTATAATGTACACTCAAATTGTGGTATTGCTGGTACCTAAACTTTGAATCATAGCATTGCTCCCCTAAATTAATTGATCATTGCAGAAAGTGCCCACTTCAAGCATATAAACTTATGAAACTCTTAGTTATGTCAGTCCAATACTTCTGTGATCATAGTATGTTCACTATTTGTGTCTATATCTGCACGTTGTCACTTATATCTACCAAATTTTGGTTTGGAAAAAATAACCTCTATCCCTATTATAATTTTTTATTATGTTTCTTTGGCACTACAATTAAATTAATTGAACGTGTTTACTGTCTTTATTACCTTTGTATCAATGTGATATTCTTATTTGATGATTTGGATATTGTGACATCTTGGTAACTTGGATTATAGATTGTATTTTCGAATTATTTGTGAATGCTAGCTAGTAGTTATAATGATAATTGTGTTTGTTATGTATAGTTGACTACTTTTTATTTCTAAAACTTATTTTGGTGTTATGTTACAAACTTACAGTTCCAAGATCAAGGAGCAAATTGGAGGACAAGCATTCGAACCCTGTCAGGATAGTTCCATGCAGAAAATGAGAAGTTTATATATATATATATATATATATATATATATATATATATATATATATATATATATATATGTGTGTGTGTGTGTGTGTGTGTAGGTTCTTCTTATTTCTCTTCTTTTTTTCTTTTTGAACTTTAGACATTATGATGCATTGATCCATCAAGTATGTAAACATAATATTTGTTTAGATTTTTGTTTATGTGACATTAGTTTTTAGTTGTATCGGATAATGTTATGAATGTTGGGTGTTATGTGAATATTTTATCGATTATTGTACCATTTTTTATTGCTATATAATGCTTTGTGACACTAATTTTTCTAGTTGATATATATGTATATATGTCTCATTGCACGATGAGTATTGAATGTTGAGTATTGTTGAAATGAATGTATTTGATGTCTAGATTGATGGTTAGAAATGTTGTAACCGTTGTGATTAATCCAATTCAAGACCACTCGAATCCGATATCTAACCACAATGCGCTAGCTGAAGACTAGATCGTTGTTAGACTTGCAAAAACAACCAAAGCAATAACTCTAGTCACAAAACCAATATCAACCAATCACGAACAATCCAAATCTCAATCACAAGCAAGAAAATAATGACAAAGTAGCAAAAATAAATCACACAAGGATTTATAGTGGTTCCACCAACATCTTGTTAGTGTACATCCACTTTGGAGAGAGTATTTTATTACCACGATGAAAGTAATACAAGAGATTGATCCAATAATCACTATATTTCAATATAGATAAGAGTTTGAGGAGAATAGAATTGAAGAATTGGAATTAGGCTATAAACCCTAATTCTCCCTTGAGAATAAACCCTTGATTTCAAATCAAGTCTTCAAGCTCCCCCACTAACACCTCAGAAAATAGCTTATATAAGGATAGGCCAATTACCCAAATTGCCCCCATATCTTCACAAATCAACTTACAAGGTTTTCAGCCCGAAATAGCCCAATTCAATATTCAGACGCCTGTCGTGGGAGGCGACAGACGTTTGTCCCTCCCAGGGAATTATTTGGGTTCCAGCTCTTAGCTTAGATGTCTGTCGCATCCATGACAGACGTCTGTCTCCCTCTCAGACGTCTGTCGTGGGGATGACAGACGTCGGCGGAAATTTTCGGGAAAATCCCCCTGTAATGACAGACGTCTGTCATCTCATATGACAGACATCTGTCGCACTGTACATAGAACAACTTACTCATTTCAGCTCATATCTTCCTCGTGTGAACTCCGATTTGCGAACGATTTTCTCCTATGCGAAGCTATCTTCGACCACTTCAATCTACCATATAGTATTGCATATTACAACACTCCACCTCGATAATATAATCATATCAACTCCAAACTCCAATGCACCTAAGCATTTCCTTCTACCTTCGACCAAGCAAACTTGAATGTTTCCCCAATGAGCTCCGGCATGGCCACCGCCCATTGCACTACGCCAACGAGTTCAGGCAAAACCCCCACCCGTCAATGTAGTGTTGAAAACATTCAAACCACAAACCGTCTCACCAAAAGACAATGTACTCGGGAGTGTAACGAGTACTTACCATGGAGATAGATTTCCAATCTCTCACCGCTATTCCTTTCCATCAACAAACAAAATCCCTCTCTCTACCTCATGCCACCCCGTGGCACCTAGCAACTCAACAAGTGAATTAAGTTCGAGCAATGCTCGAACTTCCCATATGGCAATGCCTTAGTAAACATATCTGTCGCATTATCCTTTGTGTGCACTTTCCGAAGGTATACTAGCTTACCCTCATCCATGGCTACAAGAAATGACTCCCTCACCTCAATATGCTTGGTCCGTGAGCTAAATGCCAAATTCTCCGCCAAATGGATAGCACTTTGGCTATCACATCGAACATCAACACTTTCATGTTCAAAACCCAAGTCACACAACAATCGCTTCAAGTAGAGTGCCTCCTTGGCCGCTTCCACAGTGGCAATCAACTCCGCCTCCGTAATGGATAAAGCAACTACGGTTTGCAATCGCAATCTCCAACTAATGGCTGTCCCGCCAAGTGTGAAGACATACCCGAAAGTTGATTTTCTCCGATCCCTATCGCCGGCGTAGTCCGAGTCACAATAACCAACCAACTTGCAACTCCTATCATCACTACCGCCAAAGACACGTCCATGAGATGCTGTGCCTTTCAAGTATCTCATAATAGCCTTCACGGCTTCCCAATGCGATTTCCCCAGATAAGGCATATACCGACTAACCACCCCGACGACATTTGCAATATCGGGCCTTGTACACACCATTGCGTACATCAAACTACCAACCGCACTTGCATATGGCACCTTTGCCATATAAGCCTTGTCTTTATCCCCAATAGGTGATCCCTTCTCCGAAAGCTTCATATGCAAAGGTAAATGTGTATTTAACGCCTTTGCATCCTCCATGCTAAACCGGCAAAGCACTTTCTTAATGTATTCCTTTTGAGTCAATCTTAACTCAAAACGCTTTCGGTCCCTTCCTATTTCCATGCCCAAGATTTTTCTTGCTTCTCCAAGATCTTTCATCTCGAATTCCGATTTCAAAAGCATTTTTAACTTGTTGATTTTATTTCGATCCTTGGAAGCAATGAGCATATCATCCACATACAAGAGTAAATACACCCAACAATCATTTTCCAACCTCTTGAAATATACGCAAGCATCCTTAATGCTTTGATGGAAGCCACTTTCAAGCATGATATGATCGAATCTCTTGTACCATTGTCTAGGCGATTGCTTTAACCCATATAGTGATTTCTTCAACTTGCAAATCATATTAGACTTACCATCTACAACAAACCTTCCCGTGTGAAGACCCGCAACTTCCCCGTAAAGGAAAGCGCGGATAGTTCGATAACAAGCCACAACAGAACGCAGACGGAAGAGCATTTCATTGTATATTACAACAATTCCATTAGAATACAAGAATATACAGAGTATGAATGAATAATACACAGAAATATCAGAGATTTAAATAAATTACATAGCAGCGGAAAATAATACAATACACAACTGAAGGAGATATACGGATACAAAGCTTTCTGGATATCATTCCAGCTGTAAACCAGGATCCTGTGAATATAAATCTGCAAAACCAAAACTACTAGCTGCCGGTGTCAAAATAAGGGCACCCAGAGTTTAGGTTAAAACAATAAACTCCAGGTCAGTCATGGGATTGGTGTGAGAACTAAAACAGTTATTATTCTTTATTTAAAGTTAGGTAAATCAAGGGACCACGCCGTATAACACGGAACGAGTTTCCTCCCAAGAACACCAGTGCATAAAACAACAGCGCAATGCTAAAAAAAGAAAAATGAAGCTATTATAAGACCCAGGTCCCATCACACAATGCAACACAAACCGGAGGATAGGGTTTTACCTTATAATAGCCAAAGCATGCTTAATACGTTAAAAACAAATCATTTGATACTATTATAAGTGTATAGTGTCAAAACAATTTCAAATCATAAGTATCAATCCTAGACGGCATGGGTACCATATATCATGTCGCCATACTAGGCTCTACAATCAAAACCGCAAACATCACGTATTTGGAAGTTGGATTTCATCTATGAACTGAGGCAAAAGACAGTCCTCACCGAATTCGAGACTCTCTAGCCCGAGCCTCAGGCTACAGCCGCAACTGCACCTAGGAGCCACAGGGCCGGTCCACCGATGTGGATTAAAATGCCTGAACACTACGTCTCCCCGCCCTATGGGGCGTAAATGAGCCAACGAATGACTCCATCGGACCTGGATCGTCCGATCAAACCGAGGCGCCTCGCAACAGCAACAACCACATAAGTCAAACTCGCTAGGGCGTGTAAAACCACTGACGCCACTTCTAGCTAGAAAGAAACGCATGCCCTCCCTGGATCCTTCTCCCGTTTTTGGTTCACAACTGGGGTGTGAGGCTCGCGAATCAACGTTACACAAAGCTATGCCACACAGGCCGTGCTTTGATCATCACCCACAAGACTTTGCTTTTCAACAGAAGCCTCGATCAATTGCCACTTAGGCATGCCACACAGGCATTTCACTCCATGTGATTGATATCCATCAATATATAACCCCTGAGCTCGTACGTCTCAGAGAAGGGCGTTAAGTAAGAGAATAAATTCTCCGCCGTCAAACAGATATATATTTAATAGAAATCAATCGCACAGACTAAAATCCAATGTCAGACACACAGTCCATTTACAAGTTCGGTCTAGGTCTGAATGAAACCGGAGGCACCTAATACCCCGCATATCCATCGATCTCCAAGTACGTCTGGACGATCACTAACTGATTCCCTCCTCTTGGGTGTACGGCCCAATCAAGATCATCAGTAATTATCTAAACGACGTGAAGACTTCCGGTCTTCAACCACCGTCTTCATCTTCGACACCACGTCGAATTAGTTATTCAGAATGGGATAAACCCGGTCTTTCTGAATAACTCGCGTATATAATAAACAAGTGTTACACAAACACAACATACGCCTCATTCCAATTCAGAATATTATTTTATTCAAATATTCTTATACTTTGGCAAAGGTTCCCATTAATTTTATCAAAGATAAATTCTTTTAAATTTACTCTTTAATCTTCTTTTGAATATCAATTCAAACTAGTCGGGAATAGCGAACCACACCGAAGTAATCATTTATTTTTAATTTCCCAATCCCCACCTATTCATCCCATGAAGTAAAACTGGTTATACTTCATATCTAAGACCACAGTGTTATCGGTAAATTCAATTACCATTTCACGTTCAAATCTAATTAAAGATTTAACTATCGCCTGGAGCAAAACTGGTGATACTCCATTCTCGATCTTTTCAATCTAATTAAAGATTCATTAAAACCCCACTTAGTTTTAATCTTTGTAGAAATCAATATCCTGTCTTTAACTGGGTTAAAGAACCAATGTCATTTAAAACACGGTTCAAGATAAACCCAAAATCACATTCCATTAATTATCGGGTTAAAGAACCAGCATTATTTAAAACACCGTTCACGATAAACCCAAAAATCAATCCCAATTCAATTCCAATCAAATATCACTTAATTGGCACACTTCATTAAATCTAAATAAAAAGACTTAATCTTTTTCTCAACTGGGTTTAAGAACAGTGTTAATGAAGACACCATTCACGAAAAACCCAAATCACATTTGATATTAAATACAAGGCTCTGAATAGAAAATATACCGGCTTATATTCAATATCAAATTCTACGACCAACAAATATCGTATTGGAAATAACGATATATATATATCTTTCAAATTTCCATAACAATATCTGTATAATCACGTAATCCTACATCGAAATATTCCGAGACAATTTCGATTCAAAATCCATTCCAATATAATTATTGGAAATTCTGGTTATTTTCTAAACCATTTCAAATCCAATTTATTTATTTAAGAATAAATAGAATTATAATTCTAGTTCAAAACTAGTTCATTTCGATAAAAATCTATTTTTATCTTTTCAAATGTGGAGTTTTTCATCCCAATTATTCACAAATCATTTTGTAACAACCCGAAAATGCAAGCCAGTTTGAAAATTTTAAATTGGCAATTTTAGCGAATTTTGGATATTTAAAATGAATTATTTTAAATAAAAACGACGAAAATTTATTTTGAATATAATTCAAACGTATATATTTATATTCGTCGTCGTTAGGATATAAATATTTATTTATATTTATACAAGGAATTGAAAATGGCGCGGTAGTTCGATAATTCGATTTCAAACTTCAATTGAATGTACCGGGTGCAAAACAATCCGGATTTTAGTGAAACCAAAAATAATAGGATCTAATTGATGATGTCTTTCCAACGAATCCGACAAATCGAAATTTCATAGCGGAAATCAAAAGATATGTCAAGTTGAAAATTCTGAATAGTCGCTATGGAATTCAGGCCCTTAAAAATGGAAATTTTGCAAACGACCTCGGATTTCGACGAAACCACTTTTGTTGGATCCGGGATGTAGAGTTATTGCTAGGTTTCAAATTTCATATTTTTTTTGAATCAGTATGTGAGCCTGGCAAAGGAAAACGCGTTTGACCAGTTTCAGTTGATTTTAATCGACTGGAAAATGGCCATTTTTCAAACGGTCTCAGAATTCGACGAAACTAGTTTTGTTAGGACCGTATCGTCAATACGAAGCTAGAAAATATTTTTCTGGAATTTTTCGGGTTAGTATGTGACCCCGGTAAATTGAAATGCGCATTCAAATTCAATATATAGAGTTATATGTTGATTTTGACGGAAACTGATTCAAATGATCGAATCAGCTTGCGGTACATATTCCATTGTGTTCGAAATGAGGGTAATTAGCTATGGACGGCAGGCGGTGGGTTTGATTTCGAGTTCGAAATAGAAAGTTGCTTAATGGAATTAAAATAAATAAATTATTAATAATATATATATAATTTCATTTAAGCCCTCCCTCCCCTTATTCTTTCATTCCCGTTTCTAACAGAAGAAAAAAAAAACGGGGGAGGGCGCTATGGCAGCCGCCGCCCCCAGGCGGAGCACCGCCGCAACCCCCCCTCCTTCCGCCGCCTCCTTTCTTCTCTTCCTCCTCCACTCCTTCTCCGACTGCGACCTTCTCCTTCCCCCCCCCTTCCTCCAGCGATCGCGATACCCCCCCTTTTTTCCCTGCTGTCGACCGCACCCCTCCCCCTGGCGCCACCGTGAGCCGCGAAGCCCACCTCCACCTCCCCCTTGGCCTGCGAACGCTACTAGCCCCCCCTCCTTCCAACTGTAAGCTTTCTGTCTTTTTATATATATATATTTTTCTTTGTTTTGTTTTCTTTGTTTTTATGAAAACTGATTTGTAATTAGTTAAAAACCGAAAAAGATTAACTTTTAAAACAAGTAAAGTTACGATTTTTATATTATAGAAAGGAGGATTTTTTTTTGTTAGACAAGAAATGATTTTTACTCGAGGAAATTTTTATCGGTAGAAAGGCGGGATCTTTATCTAATGTAGTTAGAATTTTTACAGTAGAAAAGATGGAATTTTTACATTAGAAAAGATAGAATTTTTATATTAGAAAAGGCGAAATATTTATATATAGTAGCGATAGTAAAAATTCGATTTTTATATATTGAATAGCGAAGTAAAAATTCGAATTTTTATATATTGAATAGCGAAGTAAAAATTCGATTTTTATATATTGAATAGCGAAGTAAAAATTCGATTTTTAATATATTGAATAGCAAAGTAAAAATTCGATTTTTATATATTGAATAGCGAAGTAAAAATTCGATTTTTATGTATGTAGTGGCTACGAGCAGTGAAGATTTCCTGCATTAGAAGTGCCGTGGAGTTAGGATAGCTATCGGTGAGAATTCCTCACTCTTCAATTTCTTTTCTAGTTATATATATACTAGGATGCAGACGGTGCTTAGTAGCACCCGACACAATCGTCCACAGACCATGGACTTGTTTGTTTGGTTGCATAAATTAGTTAGATGATTTGATTGAATTTGGTTGTTTGGTGAATTTGATTGATGTGTGAATGGCGTGGGCCTTCACTAGACCGGGGATAAGGCTAGGCCTTGTCCCGTTTCTAGTATCGTGCCGTTATGCCACCGAAATTTTCTAAAAATAAGTTAGAAAAATAAATATAACATTTTATTTAATAAATGAACCGAATAGAATATTCATAGGTTGAATAAAATAGTTTGATCGTTAAAAATATAATTTTTAACGTGAATGTGAATAAATATTCATTTACAAACCGGACGATTTGTTTATGTACACCTATTTGAAGGACATTGATTGGGACGATAAATTTTACACATCTCCTAACTGCACAACTAAAATCTGTGTTTGATTGTTTGAAACCCCACACAGGTATTGGGATGATATTTGACGTACACTAATCCCGATTGTTTAGTTGTATGTCGATCGATTGATTGACAGACTGTTATAAGCGTTGAATATTTATATTTGATGCTTATACAGTGTAGAATGCACTTTGGATGATGGTTGATTATTCATCGTTGTTGATATATACATGTGTTGTAGAAAATCCATATAATTAACATTATATGGTAATTGATTGGGCCACATTCCAGTTTCGAAAAAGAAATATTTGAAAAAGAAATATTTGAAATAGAAATATTTGAAATAGAAATATTTGAAATAGAATATTTGAAAATAGAAACATATGAAGCCGTGTTGGTTAGATTGACGCCATTTTAACGTGAACGATATTTGTATCGATTTTATTCATTCTTCAATGAAAATTGAATAGATTTGAAATTCGAACTATATAGAAATGAATTCGAATTGAAATTGAATATAAATGAATTCGAATTGAAAATAAATAGAAATGAATTCGAATTGAATTTGAATATAAATGAATTCGAATTGAAATCGATTTGAAAAGAATTTAAAACGATTTATAAAGCACGTTTTGAATTGAAATCGACGAAGTATATATTATATATATTATATATATAATATAATGGCCTGAATAGAACGCGCCGCGCCGCGGCAGTTCGCGAATTTCGACCATTGACTTCGAATGGATATTACGGGAGATCCGACCGTCGGATTCTCCTAAAACCGGAACTGTTGGGTTCGTATCGAAAAGAGCTTTCTATCGAAAATTAGAAATTAGAAATCTAACGTTTGGATTTGGAATTATGTCCAAATCAAATTTGAAAAAGGTCGTTGTAAGTGCAGTTCGATGGCCGTTGATGGAAATCGACTGTACGGGCCTTGATAAAATTATTAAAAATAGTAATAATTTGTGTAAAATCATAAGAAATGATTAGGGAAAAATTGGGATGAAAAAATCCATATTTGAAAAGATAAAAATAGATTTTTATCGAAATGAACTAGTTTTGAACTAGAATTATAATTCTATTTATTTTTAAATAAATAAATTGAATTTGAAATGGTTTTGAAAATAACCAGAATTTCCAATGATTGCATTGGAATGGATTTGAATCGAAATTGTCTTCGGAATATTTCAGTGTTGGATTTCGTGATTATACAGATGTTATGGAAATTTGAAAGATATATTTATATCGTTATTGCCAATACGACATTTGTTAATTGTAGAATTTGATATTGAACATAAGCCGATATATTTTCTATTCAGAGCCTCGTATTGAATATCAAATGTGATTTGGGTTTGTCGTGAATGGTGTCTTCACTAACACTGTTCTTGAACCCAGTTGAGAAAAGATTAAATCTTTTGATTTAGATTTAATGAAGTGTACCAATTAAATAATATTTAATTGGAATTGAATTGATATTGATTTTTGGGTTTATCGTGGACAGTGTTTTAAATAACACTCGTTCTTTAACCCGATAATTAATGGAATGTGATTTTGGGTTTATCGTGAACCGTGTTTTAAATGACACTGATTCTTTAACCCAGTTAACGAATAAAACTAAGTGGAGTTTTAATGAATCTTTAATTAGATTGAAAAGGTGTTAGAATGGAGTATCACCAGTTTTGCTCCAGGCGATAGTTAAATCTTTAATTAGATTTGAACGTGAAATGGTAATTGAATTTACCGATAACACCGTGGTGTTAGATATGAAGTATAACCAGTTTTACTTCATGGGATGAATAGGTTGGGATTGGGAAATTAAAACAAATGATTACTCCGGTAAGGTTCGTTAATCTCGACTAGTTGAATCGAAATTCAAAAGGTCTCTAGAGAATAAATTCAAGAAATTTATCTTGGATAAAATTAATGGGAACCTTTCCCTATAAATGTGAAATTTAGAAACTAACTGTCGGTTAGCGAAACAGAATGATTTTCTGGATATTGATCTGATGTTGATTTCGGCCTTCGGGGTTAATATTTGGGGAATTATTCTCTTGTTAATTTACGATTAGTGACTAATGAATTGGAATGAGGCGTATGTTGTGTTTGTGTAACACTTATTTAAAATATATGTGAGTTATTCGGAAAAACCGGGTTTATCCCATTTTGAATAACTGATACGACGATAAGTCGAAGATGAAGACGATGGTCGAAGACCGGAGGTCTTCACGTCATTTGGGTGATTACTGATGATCTTGATTGGGATGTACACCCAAGAAGATGGAAACAGTTGGTGATCGTCCAAACGTACTTGGAGATCGATGGATATGCGGGGTACTAGGTGCCTCCGGTTTCGTTCAGACCTAGAACGGACTTGTAAATGGACCGTGTGTCTGACATCGGATTCCATTCTGTGTGACTGATATCGGTTGCATAGAATGGTTTGTCTGTGTGGCATGCTAAGATGCAAATGATCAAGACTTCTGTTGAAAAGCAAAGTCTTGTGGTTGATGACCAAAGCACGGCCTTTGTGGCGTAGCTTTGTGTAGCGTTGATTCGCGAGCCTCACACCCCGGTTGTGAACCAAAAACGGGAGAGGACCTCGGGGAGGGCATGCGTTTCCTTCTAGCTAAGGTGGTGTCAGTGACCTACCAGCCCTGACATTTATATACTTTTCACCTGTGTGGTTGTTGCTGTTGCGAGGCGCCTTGGTTAGATCGGACGATCCGGGTCCGATGGAGCCATTCGTTGGCTCATTTACGCCCCAAAGGGCGGGGAAACGTAGTGTTCAGGCATTTTAATCCACATCGGTTGACCGGCCCTGACGATCCAAGGGTCACTCGAGCTCTGATCCTGAGACTCGGGCTAGACAGTCTCGAATCGGTTGAGGACTATCTTTTGCCTCGGTTCATAGATGGAAATCCAATTTCCAAATACGTGACATTTGCGGTTTTATTTGTAGAGCCTAGTAGGGCGACATGATATATGGTACCCATGCCGCCTATGATTGATACTTATGATTTGAAGTTGTTTTATACACTATGCACTTATAATAGTATCAAAAGATTTGTTTTAAACGTATCAAGCATTCTTTGGCTGTTATAAGGGAAAACCCTATCCCCCGGCTTGCGTTGCATTGTGTGATAGGACCTGGGTCTTATAACAGCTTCATTTTTCTTTATTTAGCATTGCGCTGTTTGTTTTATGCACTGTTATTCTTGGGAGGAAACCCGTTCCGTGTTATACGGCGTGGTCCCTTGATTTACCTAACTTTAAAAATAAAGATTAACTGTTTTAGTTCTCACACCAGTCCCATGACTGACCTGGAGTTTATAGTTTTGACCTAAACTCTGGGTGCCCCTATTTTGACACGGGCAGCTAGTAGTTTTGGTTTTGCAGATTTATATTCACAGGATCCTGGTTTACAGCTGGAACGGTATCCGGAAAGCTTTGTATCCGTATATCTCTTCGAGTTGTGTATTGTATTATTTTCCGCTGCGATGTATTTAAATGTAATTTAAATCTCTGATATTTCTGTGTACTATTCATTTATACTCTGTATATTCTTGTAATCTGATGGAATTGTTGTAATATACAATGAAATGTTCTTCCGTCTGCGTTCTGTTGTGGCTTGTTCTCAAAACGATCGGGCGTTTCGAACGGTCTGGGTCGGTTTAGCGACTGGTTCGGACCGAGCGAAATCCCTTTTCGTCACACATTTCTTATGATTTTACACAAATTATTACTATTTTTAATAATTTTATCAAGGCCCGTACAGTCGATTTCCATCAACGGCCATCGAACTGCACTTACAACGACCTTTTCCAAATTTGATTTGGACATAATTCCAAATCCAACCGTTAGATTTCAAATTTCCAATATTGTTAGAAAGCTCTTTTCGATACGAACCCAACGGTTCTGGTTTTAGGAGAATCCGACGGTCGGATCTCCTGTAATATCCGTTCGAAGTCAATGGTCGAAATTCGCGAACTGCCACTGCGCGACGCGTTCTATTCAGGCCATTATATTATATATATAATATATATAATATATACTTCGTCGATTTCCTTTCGAAATGAATTTTATAAATCGTTTTAAATTCGTTTTCAAAACGATTTCAACTTCTTTTTCAAATTCAAATCAAAATTGAATTTTTCCTTATAAATTCGTTTTAAATTCATTTCAAATTGATTTCAATTCAAATTGATTTCTAATTCAAATTGATTTCTAATTCAATTTCAGTTTGTTTTCAATTCAATTTCAATTCGAATTCATTTATATTCAATTTCAATTCGAATTCATTTATATTCAATTTCAATTTGAATTTCAATTCTTTTCAAAATATCAGATTTTGAAATCACTTTCGATATTCATTATAAAATGAATAAAATCGATATAAATATCGTTCACGTCAAAATGGCGTCAATCTAATCAACACGGCTTCATATATTTCTATTTTCAAATATTCTATTTCAAATATTTCTTTTTCAAATATTTCTATTTCAAAACTGGAATGAGGCCCAATCTATTACCATATAATGTTAATTATATGGATTTTCTACAACACATGTACACAATAACAACGATGAATAATCAACCATCATCCAAAGTGCATTCTACACTGTATAAGCATCAAATATAAATATTTAACGCTCATAACAGTCTGTCAATCAATCGATCGACATACAACTAATTATTGGGATTAGTGTATGTCATATATCATCCCAATACCCGTGTGGGGTTTCAAACAATCAAACACAGATTTTATTTGTGCAGTTGGGCGATGTGTAAAATTTATCGTCCCAATCAATATCAATCAAATCAGTGTATATAAACAAATCTCCGATTTGTTTATAAATATTTATTTTATATATACGTTAAAAATTCTATTTTCAACTATAAAATATTTTTAACTATATAAATATTTTATTTCATTTCACATCACATCACACAATCAACTACACATCAAAATCAAACAACCAAGCATACAAGTCGTCCATGGTCTGTGGACGACGGGTGTCGGGTGCTACTAAACACCGTCTGCATCCTAGTATATATTATTAACTAGAAAAATTAAATTAAAGGTGAGAAGTTGTAATGACCCGCATTCTACGCATCATGGGATCGTAGAATATTTATTTCTTCAACATACGAAGTCGTATGGTCATGTAACTTTGAGGGACGACTATTCGGGTCATTTCCCATGTTCATGATTTTTCCCGATTTTTAAATGACCATTTTACCCCTAGTTGGCACTGTTTTGGCCATAACTTTTGACTGGGAAGGGATTTTGACTTGAAACCACTTCCATTGGCTCCGGATGATGGTTTCTCTTTCCGTAGAGTGGTCACATTAGCCAAACGGACTTACCGTTTGGGAGATATGGCTGAAACAAGTTTCAGATGGTGAAAAACAGCTTAATTGGGCTTAACCGGGTGATTAGCAGCTAGGCCCAGAGGGGAATTTCGGGTTTAGAGGTATAGGAGGACTGATTAGGGTTAGGTTATCACTTTCATTTCAGTTTTGAGCCGCCACAAACCTTCTTGAGACCTTAGTAATGGCTTCCATCCTCTAAAACCACTCCAAAACACATTTTTAGTGAAGATTAAGCCTAAACTACATCAAAACAAGGCCAAATAGCAACAAAGCAAGGTTGGAGCTGCTGCTATACATAGGAATTCGACCCAAACAGAGGATACTTCAGATTTGGTGTTTTATTTTGTGGCCAAGGTGAGTGATAGCATCATTTTGACACTAATTACAGTTAATTAAGGGTAATTAGTGAAGATTAGCGAATTTATACACTAATAAATTCTGGAAAAATGTTTAGAAATTCTTAAATAAGGTTTTATGCCTCTGGTTGAAATTTGGTTCGATTTGGTTAAGTTTTGTTAACCCTATGATTAGATTTGCTTAAAACATGCTTAAGGGAAAATAAGGGGTTTTGGGCACATTTGATCCATTTTGACATATGAATTCATTGTTTTGGTGTTTGTGGTTAGTTTGCTATGCTGTTATGACTATTTGACATGAATTGTGATTGATTAGAATAGTTAGATTTGTCAAAAACGTCGTCGAACGGCGTAAACAAGTTGCTGGAAAAAGTTGCAGAAAGTTGTGCAGGGCTTCGGATCGGATCGGATGAGGGCTCGGATCGGATATGTGAACTGGGCAAGAAACCCGACCCGAACTGGAGTTTGGCACATAAAAGACTTGGAAAAATGGTAGGCCGTTTACTTAGAGTTGGAGTGGACAAGGGGATTGGATCGGAGTAAACTAGGGAGCGGAGCGGATCGGACTGGAGTAAGGCGAAGTGATCGGATCGGAGTAGGTGGGAACGAGGGAGCTGATCGGAGAAGGAGCATGAGCTGGAAGGAGGATAGCAACCTGACCCGACCCGGAGGAGGACACCGACCCGACCCGGGAGAGGATACCAACCCGACCCGGAGTGAAGTACCCAACCCGAACCGAATGGAAGATGACAAGGATGGAGAACCGAACCGACGAGGGCAATGACTACCAAACCGAACCGAGTTCCAGGACTGTTACTGCGCGACAACTCTTCTGAAGACCCACTCCAATTCGACCAAACCCGAGATGCAAAGGAAGTCCAAATGAGAAGTTGGAGCTCAGGATTCAGATGGGAATCAACGAGTTCGCTTCATGGTTGGGCTTTGCTGCGGGACGCGTGCCAAGGGGTTATCGACGTCTATAGCTTTGGACCACTATGGTAGGAGGTACGAAGGCGGATTCAGGGCCATTATGGCATCGGTAGAACCAAGGGCTACGACCAATGAAGTGGGTCATTGAAATGTTTGGTCATGACTCCAAGTGTTTGGCTTGGTCACAGCAGGGTTTCTACAAGTCGGGATTCGTCGTTACCTCGATTTGTCTAGTGTTCCAAAGTGGTAGATATCGTATGCTTTACGCACTGGGTGAGAGATGTGAGGATGGTTGCTATGGATGATTTGTTTGCTATCATTATGACATACACACCCCACCCCGTATTCTTTACACTATTCATTATGGCACCTTAGAGAACTGTACGGTATGTGGTACTAACTCTTTGGTTGCAGGTCCAGGTTCAGGTATGGTTTAGTATACCTGTTATTATTCTGTTTAGATGCTTATCGCTCATACCAGGCTTTATGTCTGACCCAGAGTTTTATGTCTCCTCTTATTACTCTGGGTGCTCACACGAGCAGACTAGAGACAGGATAGCTGGTGATGCACGGGTAGATGATCCGGAGACGAGCAGGAGGCTTCCACGTACTATATACATAATATTCTCCCTGTGTTGTTGAAGATCACTGCTTGGGCATTGTTGGTGTATCTTCTACTTTAGCTTTCTTTTGTTTAGAGACAGTAAATTTGGAAAATTGTAATAAGCTGTATATGGATTTCCGCTGCTCTGATGATTGATGTTGATTTTAGTTATCAGCTTATGCACTGTCTCGCCTGTTTTATGTCAAGTATGTTATTATTATATTTTATCCCATGCGCTATGAGACATTCTACAGGTTCCTTGATTAGTTCATTCTCTTCTTCCTTTTCCTTCTAACGACCCGTTCCGTGCTAGCTGGACATGAGTACAGCGCACTTTTGGAGTAAATGTCGGTTGGTGCGGGGCGGGCCATCATAGAAGTTCTCACAGAAGATTCCACTCCGCCGTGCTTTGCTTTTGAACTGCTGAACCGCTCGGATTTGCTCAACATTCCCACTCAACCATTTCACGCTGTTCACAATAAAAATCACATTTTTAATATGATGTTTTATATATAAAAATCATATCATTACATCGCTACTTCGTTATAAAAAGATCGAATTTTTATTTCATCGCTATAAAAGTCACATTTTTATTTCAATATATATATAAGAAAAATCAGAATTTTATTTCGCTATTCAATATATAAAAATCGAATTTTTTACTTCGCTATTCAATATATAAAAATCACATTTTTATTACTTCTATTTCAGTATATAAAAATCGAATTTTTACTTTGCTATTCAATATATAAAAATCAAAATTTTACTTCGCTTTTCAATATTTTTATTATCTCCACTTTATAAAAGTATCGTCTTTATCTATATAAAAACATCGTTCACCGTTTTAAAATTCTTATCTTTATCCTTCTTACATTTTCAAATCAAAGTATTTTGTATTTTCTAAACAAAGCTACATACATTTTAAAAACAAGCTATATGTATTTTAAAAATCCTATTTTTAAAATGTTCTTTCCTTTTCAAAACATAGGCTATTTTTACTTTTAAAAACCATATCTTTTCATGTATATAAAAATCCGACCTTTCATTGTATATATATAAAAAAAACATCTAAACCTTTTCTATTTCTTTATATGAATAAATAAAATAAAATAAAAACTAAAAAAAAGGAAAAGAAGCTCACAATTCAAATTCAGGTATGGGGGAGGGCTGTCAGACGACGTTGGTGGTGGTTGGGCTCGCGGGGTTTGCTGGAGGACAGGTGGTGGGTCGGAGGGGTCCTTGTAGTGGTGGCGGCTGGCCATTCACGGTGGAGGGGCGGTAGGGTTTGAGGAGGGCTCAGCTATGGGGTTAGAACGGAGAAGGGGGGGTCAGGCGAAGAGCGACGTGGCTGGGGAGCTCACCAGAGGCGGGGCGACGGATCACCAGGCGCGGTGGACCTCCGACATCGGGGATAGCGGCATCGATGAGATCCAGAGGCGCGAGCTTTTTTTTTATTTCTTCAGATCTGAACGGTAGAGAATAATGGTTGGGGGGGCTAGTTTATATATTTAATTATTATTATTTTTCGTTTTATTCTCCAAAAATGTTGACTTTTTATTTGAACTTGAATCGAGACCCAACGACTGTCGCCCCTAGCGTATTACCCCCATTCCGAACACAATGGGATACGTCACGTAGGCCGATTCGATCGTTTCGATCAGTTTTCGTCAAAATCTACAATATAGATATATATATATATATTCAATTCAATCGCACATTTCAATTTACTGGGGTCACATACTAACTCGAAAAATTCCACAAAAATATTTTCTAGCTTCGTATTGACGATACGGTCCTAACAAAACTAATTTCGTCAAATTCCGAGACTGTTTGAAAAATGACCAATTTCCAGTCGATTAAAATCAACTAAAACTGGTCAAATGCGTTTTCCTTTGCCACGCTCACATATTGATTCAAAAAATCATGAAAATTGGAACCTAGCAATAAATTGACATCACGGATCCAACTAACGTGGTTTCGTCGAAATCCGAGGTCGTTTGCAAAATGGCTATTTTTAAGGGCCAGAATTCCATAGCGATTATTCTGAAATTTCATTTTGCCATAACTTTTGACCCCTGCTATGAAATTTCGATTTCCCGGATTCGTTGGAAATATATTCTCAAATAGATTCTATTATTTTTGGTTTCGCTAAAATCCGGTTCATTTTGCACCCGGTACATTCATTTGGAGTTTGAAATCGAATTATCGAACTACCGCGCCATTTTCAATTCCTTTTATAATTTAAAATAAATATTTATATTCTAACGACGAACTATATACTATACACGTTCGAATTCTATTCAAAATAAATTTCTCGTTGATATTATTTAAAATAATTCATTTTAAATAATTAAAATTCGCTAAAATTGCCAAAATAAAAATTTTAAATTGGCCCAGATTTCCTGGTTATTACATTCCGGTTGCTCCATGTAGATGTCTTCATCAAAGTCTCCATGCAAGAAGGCAATTTTCACATCAAGTTGCTCCAACTCCAAGTCATGGATAGCAACTATCGCTAGTAAAACTCAGATAGATGTATAACGAACCACCGGTGCAAAAATTTCATCATACTCCTTTCCTTTGTGAGAACCCCTTTGCCACTAACCTTGCTGTGTACCTTCCATCATCCTTCACCTTGTAAATCCATTTGCACCCTATAGCACGGTTTCCTTGAGGAAGTGGAACCAACTCCCAAGTTCGGTTCTTCATAAGCAATTGCGTCTCTTCCTCCATGGCGCAAATCCACTTCGAGCTATCTCTCGACTCCATGACGTCATCAAGGTCCATCGGCTCATCTTGGACTACATTGAGAGCATAGTCCAAATGATCACTAAAGCTAAGGTAGTTCCATTCACCATATCTTTCGGGAGGCCTTATTGCACGTCGACCAACCCAAGTAGCAATACTATCACCCAAACCCCTTTCAGCTCCACCTTGAGTCGAAACTTCTCTAGTATCATGTACATCACCAACATCATCACTAGAGGAACCATGTGGAGTATGTGATGTTTCATCAACCGCTTCAACCCCACGAGCTTCTTCTACTCTACTACCACTTGGACGGAATGTGGGAATGACTTCCTTCTCCTTTGATTCACCATGAACCCAATCCAGAACATCCGATGAGCTCTCATTCACCTTGAATAAAGCCGACTAATCAAAAGTGACATAACGAGAATTAACAACGTTCTTCGTTTCCGGATTCCAAATCCGATAGCCTTTCACGCCATTTGTGAAACCAAGTAAGATCCCCTTGAATGCCCTAGCTCCAAGCTTATCATTCCCCGGATCATGCACATAAACCGGGCTACCAAACACACGAAGATATCTCAAGTCAACACTCTTCCCTTTCCACACTTCCTCTGGAATTTTGTTACCAATGGCCGAGCACGGAATTCGATTTACAATATGCACCGCGGTTGACAAAGCTTCGGCCCAAAATCCCTTAGACAAACCCGATGTCAATCTCAAGCATCGAGATTTCTCAAGTAGAATTCGGTTCATTCTCTCCGCTACTCCATTATATTGCGGATCTCCCGGTGTAGTAAAATGTCTCCGGATCCCGTGATAAACAATACTCCAAGGATTAACGCGAGACATATTCGCCGCCATTGTCGGTCCTTAACACCTTCAAAGTCTTACCACTCTCATTCTCAACAAGAGCCTTCCACACTTTGAATTTAGCAAATGCCTCCGACTTGGCCCCCATTACATACACCCATACCTTGCGAGACAAATCATCAATGAAAGAGATGTAATACCTTGCTCCTTCCAAAGAAGCAACCGGTGTCGGTCCCTATACATCCGAATGAACATACTCAAGAACCTCCTTTGAGTCATTCTTGCCTTCATCGAATGATACCCTTGTTTGCTTCCCCATGACACATTCCTCGAAAAACTCTAGTTTGTTGAAGCTCTCACCCGCAATCATCTCCCGCTTCCGAAGAATATCCAAACTCCTCTCCGAGACATGACCCAATCACAAATACCACAACCGTGTCGCATCCAAGTCACGAGAACTATCAACACCCACACAAGTCTCACCTCCTATGGTCACGCGTTGAAGCAAATATATACCATGAGTCCTAGCACCCTTCATAACCACAAGTGCTCCCTTCGAAACCCTCAAGCAATCCTTCTCGATAGTGATCTTGCATCCTAGAGAATCCAATTGCCCCAAAGATATAAGCGACTTCCTAAGTCCCGAAACATAGAGAACATTGGTGAGCGTGCGAACAACTCCATCAAACAGCCTTATTTGCACGGAGCCACTACCCATTGACTTGCAAATAGCACCATTTACCATAGCAATTGCATTTCCCTCTTTGACCTCAAAGGACAAAAAACAATCTCTATATGGCGTCATATGATACGACGCACCCGAATCGAGTACCCATTCGTTACTCGAAACAGCCGTTGCTACCGCCGTCAACACATTCTCATCTACTTCACCATCCCCACTCTCCACCGCCACGGATGAAGACGCTACTTCCTTCTTATCTTTGTCCGGACATTCATTCTTCCAATGTCCCGGTTTCTTGCAAATAAAGCACTTGCCATTTCTCTCTTTCGATTTACCTCTTCCACCGGGTTTTCTTGATTTAGAACGCCCCCGGTTTCCTTTCTTCACATTCTTTTCTTTCTCTACAAACAAACCGTGACTACTATTAGCTCCACTACTACCCTCACTCATCTCCTTCATTTGATCTCTTAACTCCTCACTAAGAAGACCCGTCTTGACATCATCTAGAGTCAAGGTATCCCGGCCATAGATCAAACTATTTGAGAAACCCGTATAGCGGTCTGGCAATGAACACAATAATATCATCACCTTTTGCTCTTCCTCAATCTTCAAATCAACGGCCTTCATCTTCATGAGCAAGTCATTAAAGGCATTCAAATGTGCCTTAAGCGAATTACACTCCTTCATCTTGAAGGTGAAAAATGTTCGCAACAAGATCAAACGATTAGTGAGCGACTTCTTCATATAAAGTTCTTCCAACTTGTCACAAATAGCTTTAGCGGTTGTCTCACCACTAATTTCGGAGATCACATTCTCCCCCATAGCAAGTTGAAGAGTAGTGTAAGCCCATTCCTCCATCTCCTCTCTCTCAACATCCGAGATATCACTTGGCAATAAGTGAGTATCAAATACTACTCGGTGCACCCGATTCCGCCTAAGAACCACTTTCATTTTCCATTGCCACTTCTCAAAGTCATTATCACCATTCCACTTGTCAATAACCAACTGAGAAGCCAACGCCACATACGAACCCCATACATATGGCGCCACACTATTCGGACTTCCGGTTGAAGGACTTACCGAGCTACTATCCGTCTCCGGCATTTTCACAAACACCTAACAAGCACCAAAACAGCTCTGATACCAGCTGTTGTAACTGTTGTGATTAATCCGATTCAAGACCACTCGAATCTGATATCTAAACCACAATGCGCTAGCGGAAGACTAGATCGTTGTTAGACTTGCAAAATCAACCAAAGCAATAACTCTAGTCACAAAGCCAATATCAACCAATCACGAACAATCCAAATCTCAATCACAAGCAAGAAACTAATGACAAAGTAGCAAAAATAAATCACACAAGGATTTATAGTGGTTCCACTAACATCTTTTTAGTGTATATCCACTTTGGAGAGAGTATTTTATTAACACGATGAAAGGAATATAAGAGATTGATCCAATAATCACTATATTTCAATATAGATAAGAGTTTGAGGAGAATAGAATTGAAGAATTGGAATTAGGCTATAACCCCTAATTCTCCCTTGAGAATAAACCCTTGATCCCAAATCAAGTCTTCAAGCTCCCCCCACTAACACCTCAGAAAATAGCTTATATAGGGATAGGCCAATTACCCAAATTGCCCCCATATCTTCACAAATCAACTTACAAGGTTTTTAGCCTGAAATAGCCCAACTCAATATTCAGACATCTGTCGTGGGAGGTGACAGACGTCTGTCCCTCCCAGGGAATTATTTGGGCTCCAGCTCAGACGTCTGTCGCATCCATGACAGACGTATGTCCCCCTCTCAGACATCTGTCGTGAGGATGACAGACGTCTGTGGAAACTTTCGGGAAAATCCCCATGTACTGATAGACGTCTGTCGCACTGTACATAGAACATCTTACTCATTTCAGCTCATATCTTCCTCGTGCAAACTTCGATTTGCGAACGATTTTCTCCTACTATCTTCGACCACTTCAGTCTACCATATAGTATCACATATTACAACAAGAAATGCTGCAAAATGTTTGTTATATACTTCCATCGCTAATCCGTCGCTATACAGCTAGGATTTACCGATGGATAACTGGAATGTAAAATGTTTGCTATATATTTCCGTCGGTAATCCCTCGCTATATAGCGTGCATTTAGCGACGGAAAAATATTTACTGGTTTATAATGTTATATATATCCGTCGGTAAAATGTCGGTGAAATATTTTAAAATGAAATAATAATATATCATAAAATGATGGTGAAGTAACGGAGAATCGACGTTAATTTCCGTCGCAAAATTGTACCTAAAATACCGACGTGTATTTTAGCGACAGCCGTATTCTGCTGCAAATCCGTCACTAACAGGCCTTTAGCGAGGGTTTAGCGATGGATTTTTCCGCTGCAAAATCAGTGTTTTCTTGTAGTGTATATTCTTGTACTCTGATGTAAATTGTTGTAATAACAATGAAATGTTCTTCTATTTGAGTCCTAATTTGTCGTGTTCTCAACTCAATCCGGGCTTTCCCGTAAGGGGAAGTTTGGGTCGTTTCAGTACTAGGACACGAGGTTAAGTCAACTTATGGTAGAAATCTGCCTGGAACTGCCCGACAAATCCAGTATCCACAAGTAGTAGGCTTAATATGAGAAGTCCGGTGCATAAACTTATATATATGTGTATATAAAAGGATAGAAATATAAGTCACTAATTGTGATTAAGGGAAATGAACGGAAGTTACAATGGTAAAAGGACGGGAATGGATGGGGAATGATAATAACCTATTATAATTAATTACATTAATGCGAATGTTATATAATAGGTAGTTTTATCCTAAAGACAACTGGAAATTATAACATAAGTTATAATAAATGGAAAGGAAATTTATTAGTAAACCTTAGTTAAGAGAACTAAGTTAATAAGTAAACAGCGATAAGTTGTTGTGACAGTGTAAGATGGAATTACGATTAAATAAGAAAGAACGAGGCGAATATATGGGGTGAAATAAGTTATATTTAATCATGAATAATAAGTGACATGTTAAAGAGAAAACATGTGAATTGAGTTGAAATATACTTAATTACATATTAAGTAGAATATGTTATTGTAACTATGGAATCATACAATGAATAAAATAAAGAGATCGTAGATTATAGTTCTTGGATTACAATATAGGGGCTTATTAATAAACTTAAATAGATTAGGTAATACATCTGAAATTAATAAGCAAAAGGAACTTGGTAACATGAATAAGAAGTCAATGTGAATGGGAATAACCAAGTTAACTGGAAATCTGACGAGTTAAAGCAAGCGCGTAATTAAATATTTAGACATAAGGTTTAATAACACATCAAACTGAAGTGCTTGGACCAGTCCGTAAATCTGAAGGTGAATAATCCAACGGGGTAGATCATCGTGGTGTCATCGGATAAGAGGGGAGCCACTACAAAAAAATATCTTTTCAGTTACAATATTTGGTTGCGTTTAAATGGTAAGTGCGACTATGATTGTTTTTCTCCTTATTTTACGTGTAATTTACACGTCAAAATTTCCCACTGTCAAAATTTCCCACCTTCCCGCTAGTGCCGCCAAACGTAACACGTTAGGTTTCAAAGTCCTTTGTCTTCCCTCTTCTCTCAAAAGAAACCAAACCCTAAAAACATTTACTCCATCGTATCATTCCTTTGCTTCTCTTCATCATTATACTAATCTAGTCCTATTCTATCAACTCCTCCTACAATTTGCTTCTCGCCTCTGCCAGTTTACAAGCTAGATGGATAAGATTTAATTTACGAAAATCTGGTCGCATACCGATTTTATATTGTTCTGTATGGATTTTAGTACAAATCCTTAATATTTACTGTTTGTGAAATTTTATGAACTCCAAATTTCATTCATCTACATTTGTTTTAAAAAACATAAATCGCTACTCCTCTCCGTCAGTTTTGCAAACATTGAGCGTCGTTTTATGGCCCACACGTTAAATAATGATCTGTATTGCCTTCGAGATAAGTTTGAGGCATACATTATTTTGTGAAGTATGGGCATGACTGTATCAAGATGGCTTTGTACTCCATAACAGCTGCAGCAGTTCTATTATCAATTGGAACTGAAGCGTCCATGAACGGTGAGGCTGTAATGAAATATCTACCTAGAGATTGGTTAGCTGCAACAGAAACATTTATGGTTCGGCTTAGAGTTATAACGGGTGGAATTGTGGTGGATGGTTTGCAGTAAAATGCACTGATTTCTACTATAGCCATGATATGCCCTACAATTGTAAGAGGAGCTTATCGTTAGAAGAAGTATTGATTATCCTTACAGGTACGTCTTTCCTGATTTTACTTGGGTACAAATGTATCTAAATTAAAAAAAATAGAAATAGCATAATTATGTCTACTCATAAGGCTACATGTGATTTACTATTAACATGAAAATAAAACGAATGCCCAACATTATTTTCAGGGCATAAGAAAAGAGGCCCAGGTTTGCCATTAATAGTGTGAGCATTTGACCTATTAGGACCCAGACCAAGTGCACTCACTTTTTCACCAACTCTTCAAAATTAGTGTTCCACCATTCCCCTACAAATCATGCATGCAATTAACTAACACATCGATGAGTAGTATCTATTGGAAATAAATTAAACTTGCATTAAATATTGCATGTGTTAATTGCAATATATATTTCCTGATTTGCTTATTTGGTTATATATGGTATTGTATTATTGTGATCTTATCTAGAATTATCCTTTGGGTAAAGATAAGCATGTATAAATAAGGATATGTATTTGTCAATGTAAGCAATCAAGCAAGTGAGCAAAAGAAAAGCAAAAAAAAAATGTCTTCTTCAAAACTTCTTCATATCTTCCTCTCCAATAAATTTTCTACAAATTCGTATCAGATCCTGGTTGAAACTATGGAAATTTTATTACTTTCATCGTTGGTTCTCACAAAAGAAAACTTCGAAGAGTGGAGTAACAAAAAGAAAGAAGAATTGATCTCCAAAGGGTTATGGGAGATTGTTGAGAATGGCTACGAATGGCTAAAAGATGTTAAAAACATGACGGAGAAAGAAAGTAAAGGGTTTACGAGCTTGATATGGAAAGACCATAGTGCTCGTGTTGTAATGTGTGAGAACGTCGATGAAGAAGCTTTCGATCATATTATTGGAGAAAAATCTGCAAAAGATTCATGGGCTTTATTGAAGATGGTTTATGGAAAGAATGCGATAGAGAACATTGAAGAAGAAAAATTGATTGAAAAGGAAACTGAAGAAAAAGTTGCAGAAATTATCAAAATAAGAGATTCAGAAGCCTCAAAGGCAGCAGCAACAATCGAAACACAAGAAGTTATGACGAATGAAGTGAGTATCGGAAAATTTGAACTAGTAAAACCTTCCAAGCCAATAGATGTTGAAGGCGTAGAAATACCGGAGAATCTTAAAGCAGAGATTGAGCAGCTACCGAATGCTGTAACAAATCAGTGTGATTGGATTGATTATATTAGTCAAATGACTATGGATTTTCAAGGTGGTGATAGGGCTAGTGGGTTAGCAGTTGTTGTCGATGAAGATAATGAGACACTGGTGTTGGATCTAGAATAACCCTAGAGGGGGGTGAATAGGGTTTTTTCACAGTTTTTAACTGAATTAAAAATCTAACGAGATATATAATAATAAACAAATCACAAAATATATTAGAAACAGAAATGCAGAAAATAAATCACACACAGATATACCCAGCTTCAGCAAAACGCTGCCTACTGCTGCATTTCTAAGGTTTCTACTAGGTGATAGAACAGATCCCGCATACAAGACTATGTAGACTCGCAAACCCTGCTCCTATTCTAACCCTATGCTCAAAACCATAGACTGATCTAATCCCCTAGATCAGATTTCCCCTAGATTTACAGACTCTAGTAAACTGCCAGTTAACACCCTAACTGGATCCTAGAATTTTACAGACTCTAGAAACTGTGAATTGATGACAGATGGAATACAACAAAAAATAAAAACAACTAAATTTAAATAGAAAAAGAAACCCTCCCTTTTTAAATTAAAAACCTAAGCCTTATTCTAAAAAATTGGTCGGCCCATCTTCATTTGTTTTGCCCGAACTCCTTTGCTCTATGAAAATGAATGGCGGTTGAGGGTTTTTCTCTCAAATCACCAAATCGAAAAACTTCTTCAATTTTGGACAAATCATTTGATGCTCGAATTTGTTTTTCTCTCTGCTCCTATTCTTCGATTGATTTGGCATGGAATACAGATGATCAAAACCCTGATTTTGAATCGTGAGTTTTTTTATTTATAACTTTGCTTGTCTGATTGCGCTGATTTCTGCTGTTTCCCTTTTGTTGCGTGAGTTCCTGAAATGATTTCGCCCCTTTGTAAAAATTGGGAAACCTTGAATTTTATTTGCAAGAGATCCTCTGATAATTTCTTGCTGACTAGAACACTGTTGGTCCCTTGCGTGATTGGCTTTGAATGATTTTCCTGATTGAATCAAAACAGGAAACAATTAATATGAATTTCTAGATTGAAATTTATTTTGAAATGTTGCCATAAACAAGTCGAGTTGCCCCCTTTGAATTCATGCATGATTTCTAAAAAAAAATCCTTTGACACATTGAATACGAGATATACTTTATGTATTTGTTGAATTCCTTGTAGTTGCCAAATGAAAGTTTGTCTCCAAATTCTTTCCAAAATATTGTCCATAAGTATTTCCTTATTATTTGCACCTGTCCCATGTCCTGAAATATACAAACAAATGTTTGCCATTTCTGGGAATAGGTTTCTTGCTCATATGAATTGATTTCTGCCAAGTTTAGAATATTTCTTTCCATTAAAACAGTTTAAAATAGAGAATCATTTTAGGAAAGAATTGAACTCTTGCCAAATAAGAATTAATCTGACTCGTTTGGTTTCACCGTGTGAACACACACTTGATGTTACCATTAAATCCCATTTGAATTCAGAGATGTTGCATGTATATGTTTTGCTTTGCTGCAGTTGTGTTGCCACTTTCTTCTTCACCTTGACGAAAAAGAATTTTTCACGCTGTTGTGCATTGAACTTAATTCACCATTTGTGCTTGCTTAGTTTTATCACCATGCATTTCTCTTTAAATTGGCTCGACCAATTTTTCTTGCCATACTTATATGATGCTGCTTGAAAACTTACTTAAAAGAATGTCCCCTTGTTCATTAATTTGCACCATACTGTGTTGTTTCACTTTGAACTGAAATGTTCATGTACATGCTGTTGTAAACTCGACCATTTCGCAATTGCATGATCATGTTGCTTTGTCCATTCTAGTCTGGCTTGTGTACACTTGAGTTCACCTGTATTGACATGTCTTCCATGTTGTTCATTGTTGCCAAGTTGAGTTTCACTGTGTTGAGTTTGATTGTTGCTCCATTTTGTTTAGCTAGCACTTATGCTGCTTCATGCATTCATATTTGCTCGACCTATACATTTCTGGGATGAGACTTTGCACTTGTCCACTTGAAAAACGTGTTGACTCCACCATTTAGAAACCGTTGGACCATTTTGAGCTGAGTTCTTCTTGCAACCATATACACGTTTTCCGAGACTTGATTTGTATACATTTGTTGTAACCATTGCTGCGCCTCATGTGTATATTTGAAGTTGTTTGCCTATATGCTCGTCCATTGATGTTGAGCTGTCTCGACCAAATTGAGATATTCATGTGCACTGAGTCGAGATGGTCCATGTGGCTACTCCTCAGATGCACACTGTATGTTGATTGACGAGGCAGTGCACACGTGTATATATATATATATATATATATATATATATATGCACGTGTGTATATTCAGTCGATCAAACCAGTTTTCCTGTCCCTGTATCATATATATATAGACACACACAAACTGATTGCCTTGTGGTATTCATAGTGTTTCACTGTGAATTTCACGAGCTGTCTAGACACAGAATGATGGATTATTAAATCAGATCAAGTCAGAAAAATGATGAGCAACACACCGAAATTCTGAGGCAAAAAGAAATTTTAAAAATAAAATTTATATTCGCATATATTCAGTTTAAATTCTATTGCAGTGTAATGTGTGTGTTTCTGTTTTATGTGATAGGTAAGAAGATGTTGACTGGATTGACTGTGACTGGACTGACAGTGAAGCAGGCATGAGACAGAAGACTGAAGGTTGTGTCAGTGCATGTATGAATAACTGAAAATGTACAACTGAGTGACTGAGTGTATTTGTATAAATGAAAGTGTATTGAATGTATGAAGATTGTACTGATATGAAAAGTAACAGTGGAGTGTACAAATAGTGGAGTTGTAAAAGTTGTACTGTTTGAATATTGAGATAAAATATTCTATTTAAATAAAATACTGTGTTAATATTTGAATACAACACAGTCGTATTCTATTTAAATATTATATTCCAGTCTGTGATGTTATATAACAATACAATAACAAACACATTTAAAAGAATATATATATATATATTTGGTTGTCATCATCAAACAAAAATCATATAATTGTGTATACAACACCGTTATATACAACAATCTCCCCCTTTTGATGATGACAAACAAATAAAAGATTTTGAGCATAGTAAATGTGTTTGACAGTGAATATTGAACTCCCCCTATTTATTAGCACCCCCTATAACAGAAAACTTCCCCTATAACTGTGCATGAGTGAAATGTATGAATAATAATAAATTTTCAAAATTGAAAATATTTATAAAATATTCACTCATAAATCAAAATCTCAATCCATTCTCCCCTTTTTGTTATCATCAAAAGGTTACAGAATTTTATAATATAGATGAAAACTGATTAAAAATATAATTTCAACTTAAGAGGAAGAACGATCATCATGAGTCTCTATCAGTCAAACAAAAATCATAATATTCTAAGAACAGGTGGCATATTTTACATTTTAGAGAATGATGGATTTACGATGAATTTCAAACATAATGGAGAGAGTTTTAAAAACAAATCATTTCCAATTATTTAAAAAAAATTAAAAAATTGAGCACAAAAAAACAGTGATGGATTTGGACTATAATTAATCAGTCAATTTAAGTGACAAAATCGTATAATCTCAAATCCCAATATTTATCAATCAACAAATCATAATACGTTATAAAATTTCAACACATTTCACAGAATAGAATATGGATTGATAGGCTAGTTTTTATACACTAAAGAGAATTTCATATTAAAGTTTATTTAGCATTTTATTTTTATTTTTCTCTTTGTTTAAGAGCACACTGACTACGCATAACCAAAGCTTGGATTATTAAATGAGGTCAGTCGTAGCTTAAATTATGAGTTGTCTCTTAACCATGCATGACCAGAGCTTGGATTTTTAAATGAGGTTAGAGACACACTTATATATTAATTATATTTATTATTTTCAGCTTCAAAATAGAAAAACTCCTTAGTATATAAAACCAGTATGAATGATGGAAATGCGGTAGATACAGAAATGGACTGTGAAATTAATTTGTAAATTAATAATATTATGAAATATGATCAACTGTACTGGGATCATTGAAAAAATTTCAATTGTCACTAATTCTGAAAAATAACATAATCCCATTTCTATCACAAATTTTTCACTATTTATTCAAAAATATTTTAAAACATATTAACTCTCCACATTCATAAAAAATTATCATGGATGGTAGAAGGATGGTAGATAATGAAGATGGTCGTGAAATAATTGGCAGTTCAAAGATATTATAATAAATATTCAACCATCATGAAAATCTTAAATAAAGTCTCCTCTTGTTGTGAAATATACTGCAGTCACAATTCATCACAATTTCAAAAACTGATAATAATTTTGATGAATTATAAATACAGTTCAATTTGGATATTGATTTTAATTTCTGAATGAATAATCAATAAATAATTTTAAAATTGAAAGTCATTAACAAGAGGAATATGAAGATCTATACAAGACATGGGAATTACACAAAATATATACAACAAGACAAGAAAAACTGCACATCTGATAACAATTGGTGTCTCTATTAATGAAGATTTTAAAATGACACTGGTGGCTAAACAAGGGTATCTTAGTCAACAACAACAAAAATTTAATTACAAAGCAAGAAACTCAAGCACACATATTCCATTTATTAGAGCATGGTAAACCTTTGATACCAAATCAAGCAGTCCTCAAAATATTTACAAATCAATTTCTTTTAATCAGAGCAGCATGATTCGAAAACAAAACATTTTTCAAAACAGTATCAGAGTAGCAACAAAATCAGTTTCAAAACACACTTATCAAGACATTTTCTGATGGTCACATAATATGATTCATGATCTAAGATTAAAAATATAATTTATTTGAAATCATTTGAGGAAATATGAAAAACTCATGATTCAATGAATCAGTCACACCATATTATAAATTTCAGATTCTGGATGTGTGTGAGATTCAATAAATCAATAATTTCAAATGATTTTAAACAAACAAATATTCAAATCAAATCATCATGAAATAGCAGTGAGTTTTAATGACCATTTTTCAAAAGATTTTTTCACAAATTTTTCTGTCAATCACACAAGAGTAATTTCAGATCATTTACATCAGGCTTAAGAGGTATTCATGATCCAGAAAATTTAGAAAATAATTTATTTGAAATCACTTGAATCAATGTCAGGTTTTGAGATATAATGAATTATTCACACAAGATTGATAATTTCAAATTTAAGTGGTGTGTGACATTCAAAATATCTAGAATTTCAAATGATTTCAAACAAACAAATTTCAAACATAATAATCATGAATAAAGGTGAAATTCAAGATGTATTACTGTGATTCAAGCCAATCCGAAAATCAGTGAAATTATCACGAGTGATAAGAAGCAGTGTACTGTAATGAGTATAATATTTCAAGCTCTTTTAAACTGAATTAGAAGAAACTCAAAATAGTAGATTTGAGTGAAATTTCAATTGTTTTTCAGATCTTCAAAATTTAGAATTCAAATTAACAGTGTTCAAGATATGGCACGAATACATCAACACTGTTATGAATTCAGAGAATCAGAAAACAAACTTCAAATCAACTGCAGATATTTACAAAAATAAATTCAAGATCTGGAAAAGATTAAACACATCAGAGTTTTATACAAATGAAGCGAATTTCCAGAAAAAATATGAATTCTGCAATTAGATGTTAAGGAAGCCCGAAAAAATATAGCAGTGATAAATATAAAAAGAAAGAAGAGATAGAAGGAGAGATAAACAAAAAATATATTTACAAAGATGAGTTTAGATATTATACCTGAAATCGATGTAAGCAAATGAATCTCTAACTCAACAGGTTTGGCTAGGGAACTGAAAATGATTCAATGATATTAAGTTGCTTGAATCCAATTTCATTTTCGCAAAGCAGCTCCTCAGCCTTCTCAGGCACCTAACAATTTATAGGATCGAGTGGTCTAACAAAGTTTGTAAAACCACTCACAGTTGTATTCATATGTTTTGTTACCCAGACTTGTTTATATAACAAACCATTAGAATTAACTTTTGTACCCTTAGGAACCCAAATCTGTTTGAAGTTGACGAAGCCCGTTTTATTTTTTGGGATCCAAGAATGTTTAAATGGTTTATTATAAAACGATTTCTCATCACGATTTAGATTCAAAAATCCTTTGAAATTTTCAGAGTTCAAATTTTCAAAGCAGTTCTTTCCAAAGCAGTTCGAGGGATTTTTCAAATCATTTGAATTTTGTTTTCCAAAAACAACATTTTTCCCGAAGCCAAAACCAGAATTATTTCCAATAGAAACTTGGTTTTGTAACAGCATATTCAACGATTTTTCCCCACTATAAAATTTATCCAAATTTGATTTTTTCAGTCTCAATTTCAAGCTCTTTCAAAATCAAATCTGTTTTCAACAAACTTTTGTTTTCAGCAATTTCATGTTTGAAATTTTTGACAGCCTTAAAATTTTCAAATTCCTTTTGTAAAGAATTGTTTACATCTTTCAGCTCAATCTCATTATCTTTCAAAATAAGATTTTCTTCTTCAAGTCTTTGAATATTATTATTGAGATGAACGAGATCAGTTTTTAATTTCAAACAATTTTCACAATCATAATTTTCAAATTTTATGACGTTTGACCGTTTTGATTCCAAACAGTTAATTTTGTTGGTCAACTCATGATTCTTAGTTTTCAAAAATTTATTTTTCAATTGGAGTTTATCAACAGATTTGGTTAAATCAACACAAAAATAAACCAGATCTTCATATGAAAAATTTCTCATTTCATCGTCTATTGAGTCTTCATCAACTGATCCATCTGAATTTTCATTTGTAAGGCCAGTTAAGCATAGATCTGAATCTGAGTTGACATTTCGGGATTTTGAGCAGATGTTGTCAATTCCATACAGAGTGTTGAGAGTTTTCCAGATATCCTGTGCAGATCAACAATGACAGATAAGATTAAACTGTTCAGTGCTAAGATAATCAAATATATTTTTCATAGCACGAGTATTGAAAGTAATATCTACGCACTCAAACCCATTGATAACAACATCCCAACATTTAATATTAACAGATTTTAAATAAAATTCCATTTTGGATTTCCAGTTTAAAAAATCTGTTCCAACAAAAACAGTTGGAGATGAACTGGACTGACTCTCTATCGTCTAACAACTAGGATCCATGATTCTAGGGTTAATGAAATTACCAGGTTCTGATACCACTTGTAGTCTCCTTCTCGAGGATTTTAATCACACCCCGGTGGCCTACAATGGCACCTCAGAGACTGATTTCACGTCCTTCCTCTCAACATGGACAACCACCCACGGACATGTAGGGATAAGAGTCACTACTTCGCCACTTGATCATAGAGCGAGAACTCCCTATTATGTTGTAACCTTATATCAGCTCTGATACCACTTGTTGGATCTAGAATAACCCTAGAGGGGGGGGTGAATAGGGTTTTTCATAGTTTTTAACTGAATTAAAAATCTAACGAGATATATAATAATAAACAGATCACAGAATATAGCAGAAACAGAAATACAGAAAATAAATCACACACAGATATACCCAGCTTCGGCAAAACGCTGCCTAGTGCTGCATTTCTAAGGTTTCTACTAGGTGATAGAATAGATCCCGCATACAAGACCATGTACACTCGTAAACCCTGCTCCTATTCTAACCCTACGCTCAAAACCGTAAACTGATCTAATCCCCTAGATCAGATTTCCCTTAGATTTACAGACTCTAGTAAACTGCCAGTTAACACCCTAACTGGATCCTAGAATTTTACATACTCTAGAAACTGTGAATTGATGACATATGGAATACAACAAAAAATATAAACAACTAAATTTAAATAGAAAAGGAAACCCTCCCTTTTTAAATTAAAAACCTAAGCCTTATTCTAAAAAATTGTCCGGCCCATCTTCATTTGTTTTGCCCGAACTCCTTTGCTCTGTGAAAATGAATGGCGGCCGAGGGTTTTTCTCTTAAATCACCTAATCGAAAAACTTCTTCAATTTTGGACAAATCTTCTGATGCTCGAATTTGTTTATCTCTCTGCTCTTGTTCTTCGATTGATTTGGCGTGGAATACAGATGATCGAAACCCTGATTTTGAATCGTGAGTTTTCTGATTTATAACTTTGCTTGAAATTGTGATTGTTTTTATTTTCGATCAAACTACCTATGATGATGTAGGTGATATTATATAGGATTATTAAATCCTAAACATGCTCTGATTTCAAAAATAATGGCTTGTCTGATTGCGCTGATTTCTGCGGTTTCCTCTTTTGTTGCGTGAGTTCCTTAAATGATTTTGCCCCTTTGTAAAAATTGGAAAACCTTGAATTTTATTTGCGAGAGATCCTCTGATTAATTTCTTGCTGACTAGAGCACTATTGGTCCCTTGCGTGATTGGCTTTGAATGATTTTCCTGATTGAATCAAAATAGGAAACAATTAATATGAATATTTTGGATTGAAATTTATTTTGAAATGTTGCCATAAACAAGTCGAGTTGCCCCCTTTGAATTCATGCATGATTTCTGGAAAAAATCCTTTGGCACATTGAATACGAGATATAATTCATGTATTTGTTGAATTCCTTGCAGTTGCCAAATGAAAGTTTGTCTCCAAAAAAAAACTTTCTTTCCAAAATATTGTCCATAGTTATTTCCTTATTATTTGTACCTATCCCATGTCTTGAAATATACAAATAAATATTTGCCATTTCTGGAAATGGGTTTCTTGCTCATATGAATTGATTTCTGCCAAGTTTAGAATATTTCTTTCCATTAAAATAGTTTAAAACAGAGAACCATTTTAGGAAAGAATTGAACTCTTGGAAAATAAGAATTAATCTGACTCGTTTGGTTTCACCGTGTGAACAGACACTTGATGTTACCATTAAATCCCATTCGAATTCAGAGAAGTTGCATGTATATGTTTTGCTTTGCTGCAATTGTGTTGCCACTTTCTTCTTCACCTTGAAAAAAAAAGAATCTTTCACGCTGCTGTGCATTGAACTTAATTCACCATTCGTGTTTGCTTAGTATTATCACCATGCATTGTCTTTAAATTGGCTCGACCAATTTTTCTTGGCATACTTATATGATGCTGCTTGAAAACTTGTTAAAAGAATGTCCCCTTGTTCATTCATTTGCACCATACTGTGTTGTTTCACTTTGAACTGAAATGTTTATGTATATGATGCTGTAAACTCGACCATTTCGCAATTGCATGATCACGTTGCCTTGTCCATTCTAGTCTGGCTTGTGTACACTTGAGTTCACCTGTATTGACATGTCTTCCATGTTGTTCATTGTTGCCAAGTTGAGCTTCACTGTGTTGAGTTTGATTGTTGCTCCATTTTGTTTAGCTAGCACTTATGCTGCTTCATGCATTCATGTTTGCTCGACCTATACATTTTTGGGCTGAGACTTTGCACTTGTCCACTTGAAAAACATGTTGACTCCACCATTTAGAAACTGTTGGACCATTTTGAGCTGAGTTGTTCATGCAACCATATACACGTTTTCCGAGGACTTGATTTGTATACATTTGATGTAACCATTGCTGCGCTTCATGTGTATATTTGAAGTTGTTTGCCTATATGCTTGTCCCTTGATGTTGAGCTGTCTCGACCAAATTGAGATATTCATGTGCACTGAGTCGAGATGGTCTATGTGGCTACTTCTCAGATGCACACTGTATGTTGATTGACGAGGCAATGCACACGTGTATATATATGCACGTGTGTATATGCAGTCGATCAAACCAGTTTTCTTGTCCCTGTATCATATATATATATATATACACACACACACACACACATACACACACAAACTAATTGCATTTTGTGGTATTCACGGTGTTTCACTGTGAATATCACAAGCTGTCTAGACACAGATTGATGGATTAATAAATCAGATCAAGTCAGAAAAATGATGAGCAACACACCGAAATTTTGAGGCAAAAAAAAATTTAAAAAATAAAATTTATATTCTCATATATTCAGTTTAAATTCTATTGTAGTGTACTGTCACTACAACAAAATGACCCTATTACAATGGTGGAAAATAGTTGTAAAAGACTTTTTACAACGGTGAAGTCACCGTCGTCTTTTAAGAAGTTGTAATAGACTGAAATATTTTACAACTTTTATACACCGTTGCGACACCATTGTTAAATGTATATTTTACAACTGTTTTCCACTGTTGTAGTAATACATATTACAACATTTTTGCACTGTTGTAGTAATTCCTACTACAATTAATTATAACAATATGATTTTTGTTTCTTTATACATTACATTTCATATAAAAATAAATATTTATACTAAATAAAATGATACTACACTGAACTGAAATAATCAATTAAATATTTTATTTCAATATTTGAATTAGTACAACTTTGTGATCCACTATCGTACAACTCACTTTTACATAATACAGTCATAACAATACATACATTCCTCACTACAAACTGATCACTCAACAAATCCGAGGTAGACGGTCTAGCTCTAGGCTTAGCAATGCATCGTTCTATGAAGGCCGTAAACCTGTAGACTAAGTATAATAGAATGTTCAGATAGTATATTAATATACAATAAGAGTGGACCTAGATTAGAAAAAAGCAACTACTCCTCAATGGGAGACAGTATATTAAACGAAATTTGTGACTTTTTCTGCACAATTTGTTGAGCTGTTCTGTATTCAGTCGCATACTCTAATAATTCCCCAATCTTAAGAACTACGAGTGAACCCTGATAACAAATAAACTCAAAAGGAAAGGCATGGACTTACCTAATAATAATTTTACCCCATTTTTAGTTGAATATACAGACTAATTCAAAATTATAATCATAAAAAGGAGACGAGGAAGGAGGAACTTACATTTAGCGAGCCTCGAAATTTTAGTAGAAGTATCATCGATAGCAGATCCAATAGACGAAGCCTTCCTGTAGTAAAATTCACATTAGTGCTCTTGAGTCTGTAATAAAGAGAACGTAATTCCATTGCTCGATCCCGATAGCTAGAAAATGGACTACAGAGAAGGGTATATATAACAGATTATGTGCCCATGTTATACACTTTTTCACAAACTGAACCATATAAGAAATCCCATAAATATACTCAAGTGTATATATATTTTCTACCTTAAACAGTTTTTCCAGTATTTCGTTTTTCCTCATACAAATACCCTTTATGTATTTAGTAAGCTTATGTTACCAAGCGCAACCAAACAGTGTCTATCTTTTTTTAACATCAGCATTAAAAACATTTCAAACAACCATTTATCAATAGCATCTTACAGTGTATCCCCAACCTATTACTGGCACAAGCTTCCGGACCATTTCTAAAAGAAAACGTATTCACGTATTAACTGTTCATTGTTTTGCAAATGGGTTTTTGCACTATCAAATACTACAGTTCATTGCATCAACTTAATTCACATGACGCAGATTTTTAAATAAGTTAATCATGCTGAGCATGTAAAAAAATACACAGACCAGGATGTTATAGTTGAACATGGCTACATATCTCTTTACATATTTCTGTTTGCGATTAAGCATACAAACTTAACCAGATGCAAACCAGTTTCCAGTAACTTGATTATACACATTCTTACAGCATATTAAAGTGCAGTTCACAAACACACATATCACTACATATCAGGTGAAAGCTCCAAATATATACTGCACAGTTTATTCAACTCAAATGCAGGCAAACTGTAACTAGAACAGTTTTATGACCCTTAACATCCTAACCGTCCCAATTTCTTTACTTAAATCAGGTTAAATCCTATTACTTATTGGTATTCATACCCCAATCTTGATGTGAATACCCAAATAAGGCATCAATATTTTTATTTATTTTGGTACACAAACATTTAGTAATTACTATTTCGCCCCATGTCAACCATCACAGACATAATACACAATCATTCAACCAAGAAATACATATTAATCACTGCATACAAGCATCCGCACACCAAACCATCAATTCATGCATATCTATATCAAACAGTCGACATGAATATCACCATACTAAGCATTCAGAGAAATATACTTGCAAATCAGCTTCCTATTAAAGGTCATAGTGCCTAAAAGAGGGAAATACACTCACCTTAAACCCGATTAGCTTCCAGATCTCGATTTCTCTCCGTAGTTCCTCTATTTGGGTTTCGATCTCCCCCAGATCTACTGTCGCTTCCCCTTGGAAACCATTTCTCTCACAAATTTGTTCTATTTGATGTGAGACGTTGGTCGATTTGTTGATTTCCCCAATTAAATTTCTAGGGCTTCTTCCATTTTTAAGTTTTTTTTAGAACGAGAGAATGAAATGGAAACCGACGGCCTGTTTTCTTTTATTTGCTTCAAACTGCTAGGGTTTCACCATTGTTAATGTCCATTTTGCCCTTAGATTTAATGTTAACCCTTATAAAACTTAAGCCCCAAATCATAACACTTAAACAAAATTTTCATGTCACATACACAATATACAAACAAATGTGTATGTTTATTCACCATTTTAATCATGCACAATTTCACATATTCATCATGTACATATCACGAATGACTTATTTATTCACCCCAAATATTATGGATTTAATTGAAATCAATATAATCTAGGATCATCAAATTTGGGTTCTCACTTTATTAATCTCTACTTCTTAATTATCAATAGCAATCATTGATTATTCATAATTAGCATTAATTAATATATTTTAATTATTAACGGTTTAATAGTAATTATGTAATATTAACTATATTTTTTAATTATTCTTCTTAATTGCTAAATATTAAATATTACGGATTGATTATTAATTATTACTTCCTAATTGATTATTAATAGTAATTATTAGTTATTAGTTATAAATAATCAACATAAATGTATTAAATATTAATTATTAGTTGTTAATTATGTTAAATTATAGTCATATATTACAACAATCAAAAAATAGAAGTTGTGATAGGCTTTTATTACAACTATCAAAATAACACAGTTGTTAAAAATAAGTTTATTACAACTTTTCTGGGAAAAAGTTGTAAAAACATATATTACAACGGTGCTTTTACCACCATTGTAAAATTAAAGTTGTAATATGGTGTTTTTGTTGTAGTGTGTGTGTTTCTGTTTTATGTGACAAGTAAGAAGATGATGACTGGACTGACTGTGACTGGACTGACAATGAAGCAGGCAGGAGACAGAAGACTGAAGATTGTGTCAGTGCATGTATGAATAACTGAAAATGTACAACTGAGTGACTGAGTGTATTTGTATAAATGAAAGTGTATTGAATGTATGAAGATTGTACTGATATGAAAAGTAACAGTGGAGTGTACAAATAGGGGAGTTGTAAAAGTTGTACTGTTTGAATATTGAAATAAAATATTCTATTTAAATAAAATATTCTATTTAAATAAAATACTTCGTTAATATTTGAATACAACACAGTCATGTTCTATTTAAATATAAATATTATATTCCAGTCTGTGATGTTATATAACAGTACAATAACAAACACATTTAAAAGAATATATATATTTGGTTGTCATCATCAAACAAAAATCATATAATTGTGTATATAACCCCATTATATACAACAACTGGACATCATAGGCATGTCCGTTGAATTCAACATGGATGATAGGGAGGAATTTCTGGACTCCCACTAGATCCTAGAGAAACCGAATCAAGATGATATGAAAGAGGCAGCAGATGAGGAAGAAGACAAAGACAACATGTTGAAAGAAATAGAAAATGACGTAGAACAAGAGGAGGTCGAAGAAGAGGACGAAAACAAAGGAGATGAAAATGAAGATATTGGGAGTGAAGAAATTGAGAATGAAGACAGTGAAAGTGAAAATATAAAGAATGAAAAGGCAGAAGCAGAATCTGCGAACAGCGCCATCAAATCAGAGTGTGAGAAAGCCATGATTGCTCTAAGGCATGGAAACCATACCAAAGCTCTTAGGCTGATGAAAGAAGCTTGCGGAAAATATAAGGACTCTTCTCCTTTGGTTCATAGAGTTAATGGGACTATTGCTGTCAAGATCCCTTCAATTTTGGACGATCAGAATGCTAAGAAGTTGGCGATTGACTCAGCAAAGAAGGCAGTTGACCTTTCTCCAAACTCAATTAATTTTTCTCATTTCCATGCAAGTTTTTTTATATGAGACCACAGTTGCTGAAATGGTTGGACATGGATATGATCTTGATATTCAGGAATGTGAACGGAGGCTTGCAATTTCTGATCCGGTTGATCCAGGAACAGAGAGTTTCGATGATAGTTAGTTGAAGAGTTCTACCCAGGATGCAAGAATTGAGCACGTGAGTAAAGAATTGAGAGCTTTGATTCAGAAGGCTAATATTGCTAAAATATTGCAACAACAAAGGTATGAACCAAGTAATGTGAAGGCATAGAGGAAGAACACAATTAAGAAAGTCTGGATAATATCATTCTTTTTCTTACCAAAGCACATGAGGTATAAACAAATTAAAATCGAGATGTTCTCAAAGCAAGGGATTAAATGGATGATATTTTGACAAAGACATTAACGCACAAGTCTTGAAAAAAAAAAAAAGAAGAATGAAAGAGAGAAGACACACGGAAGGTTTGGAAAAAAAAGCAAGTTTAATTTAGGGGAGACATTGTTAGAAATAAATTAAACTTGCATTAAATATTGCATGTGTTAATTGCAATATATATTTTCTGATTTGCTTATTTGGTTATATATGGTATTGTATTATTGTGATCTTATCTAGAATTATCCTTTGGATAAAGATAAGCATGCATAAATAAGGATATGTATTTGTCAATGTAAGAAATCAAGCAAGTTAGCAAAATAAAAGCAAAAAAAAAAGGTCTTCTTTAAAACTTCTTCATATCTTCCTCTCCAATAAATTTTCTACAGTATCATCAACACATGTGTAGTTCAACGACTCACCCAAGGCTAGCAGGGTTTTTGCATAGGGTATAGGGAATGGATAAAGAACGCCTTCTTTATCCGTGATGACAACATATAGCGCCATAGACAGTGGCTCTTAGCCACATGACATGAGCATGCAGCCACAAAGTTCCTCTTTGGCCCATCAGATTAGAGTTATAGCTGTAAGAACTTCCACTTTTGGTAGGGTAACTGAGTGACGTAGGCTGTCCCATCTGCCTATCCATTATGAAACTGCTTCAATCCTTGCCTGCATGGTATTATATACTAGAGGGGGCGTATTTTAATAGGCCTGCATGCTATTATATACTATAGGGATTGACCAGAAATCTTTGTTTTTAACAAAATTATGAAGTAACCACTGGGACCAAAGTTTCTACTATCAGAAAGAATCTCTTCAAATATAGATGGCGGCCTTATTCCATAAATGTAAATTTGTTTTGCCAAGTCCACCCATAGGTTTAGGAAGTTGGGTCTTTTCAAAGGAGATAGGTATTAAATTTTTAGAAAAAGGATCCATTTACCAAAGAAATCAGCTTAAAGCATTATTAACCATGGAAATAAGCATTACTGAGAGTATGCAGGGTCTCAGAGAATAAGTGATCATAGTACTTGCTACAGACTAAGTAATAATAGGCCTTCTAGCTCGACTTAATTCTGTATTTTGCCATGAACTTAATTTCCCATTGATTCTCACAAAAAGAGGAAGATAATCTGCTTTTGTAATTCTAACTTAGGTTGTGCATATGTGTTTCATTTCATTCAAACATAATCAATAAGAACATAATGGTACTAAATCAATCAGTGATGAACATAGGTTGTGCCATCATTCATTAAAGAAGCAGCAGGACGTTAAAATTAAGAAATATAAGTTGTAATTATTCAACAGCCTTGCTTGTTACTGCAGTAATATTCATATCTTCTGCTCAAGTAGATTCATCCGAGACTGACTATGATGTGCCACAAACACTTTCAATTGACTAATCTACATTGAATTTATCAACCGATGCCATAGTATACAAGCAGAAAAATCTGTAATATGGAAGTTGTTGAATTTTTGTCAAACTAAGCAGATGTTAAAATTTTCTAATATGTTGTACTTTACCAGTGCTATTCTATTAAAAATTGAAACTAAGCAAGTTTTGTCAGGCGATTTCTTTGAATTGTTTCTCCATTACTTATGTTAATACTGGACTGATTGTGTGGTTAATATTAAACTTGATGTAAATAAAGGGGATGATAAGAAGCAAGTAAGGAATACCACGGCCGAAGTCGAGAAGAGTAGAGTCGTGCACTACAAAATGTGTTGGGACATGTGTTTGAGGAGGAAAAGAAAGGCCCCTTGACATTTTAGAGCACAACCAACAATGGCTTGTTCAGTTACAGAACAAGCCACGGAGCAACCAGGTATGGCTTGTTTACTTCCCCGTGGCTAGTTTGGAACCAGTTCGTGTCCGGTTGAGTGAACAAAGTTGAAGGTTATAACGGCGAAGTCTTTGCCGTTTTAATTTATAACGGCAAAGTCTTTGCCGTTATAAATTTATGACGGCAAAGACTTTGCCGTTATAAACTTTCAATAATAAAAAAGCATGCAAACGCTGTTTGCTGCGGTGAAAAGGGGTAATATTGGATGAAAGGAGTGTTTGTTGTTTTGTACTGTTTGTATTATATAATATATTTTTTTTAAGTGGTTTGTGGCTGGTTGTGGCTAGTTTTGTATTGCTGGTTGTGTTGTGGCTTGTTTGGATGAAAGAGAAGAAGTGAACAGAACGGATTGTTGGTTATGGTCATAGGAGCTAACGAAAACCTTTTTTCCCTTAGAGCACAACCAACAATGGCTTGTTCAGTTACTAAACAAGGCACGGAGCAACCAGGTATGGCTTGTTTACTTTCCCGTGGCTAGCATGGAACCAGTTCGTGTCCGGTTGAGTGAACAGAGGTTGGAGGTTATAACAGCGAAGTCTTAGCCGTTTTAATTTATAACGGCAAATCTTTGCCATTATAAATTTATAACGGCAAAGACTTTGCCGTTATAAACTTTTAATAATAAAAAAGCATGCAAACGCTGTTTGCTGCGGTGAAAAGGGGTAATATTGGACGGAAGGGGGGTTTGCTGTTTTGTACTGCTTGTATTATATAATATTTTTTTAAAGTGGTTTGTGACTGGTTGTGACTAGTTTTGTATTGCTGGTTCTGTTGTGGTTTGTTTGGATGAAAGAGAAGAATTGAACAGAACGGATTGTTGGTTATGGTCTTATGTTAATTTTAAAATATGAGAATTGAAGTTACTTGTTGAGTACCCTAGATTAGAGTTATTGCTTGGTCTGACTCTTGAGCTGATTCCGTTGTACAGGATATGACATTTCCCTTATGTGCTTTGATTTAATAGGTCTGATCCATTTGTAAAACTGAAGTTGCTTGCAGATTGTCTGTTTTATGTTGTGAATCATGTTGAACACCCTATTATTTCTTTCATGCCTAATACACCATGTAATTGTTGCTAAAGCCAATCTAGTACGTCACTACTTTTATTATTTGTTCACGACAGAACATGTTTTGGGCTATTGTTCACATGCTGTTGGACTAGTACGTATGTGGTTAGGATATAATTGTTTACTGCTCTATATAAGTACACTTCCATTTTAGGAATGTGTATTTTATGCCAAGCCATATTAGGCTGTGATTTGTTCTTTGAAGTTATTCTAATTGAATTCCACATGTTTTAAAGAATGAAAATTTTCCTTTTTAAGCAAGATTAGATGTAGTAATCCACATTACTATAATTGTAATTTCATTTTGATTGATTTCTTGTCTTTCACACCCAAGAAACTGAAATCACTTTTGTTATTTCACTATCACTACAAAAGGCAGCTTAAATAGCGACGGGGTGGGGCAACGGTTAGCGACGGCTAAAAAAGCGGTCGTCGCTTGCCGTCGCAAACCGTTGCTCGATTTGCAGAATAATAACTGCCGAACCATCCTCTTCCTCATTATATTTTTTCCCCAAAATCAATCCCAAACCCTACCCGTCGCCATTTCTTGCTGCTCCGATTCCAAGCCTCCAATTTCACTTCCAAGGTATTGATTTTATTCTTCTATGTCTTCTAACTCTAGTTTTTGCTTAATTAGGGTTAATTAGTGGCTTTGGTTGCTAATTTATATGAGTTTGCAAAATTGAATGTTTATGGATATGAAATTGGTTGTCTCGAGGGATGTTTATGATAACGGTTGTGCTGTGAGTTGATTTGGGGATAAGTGTAATTGATTAGGAGGGTAAAATCGATGAATATTACATATGTAATTGATTTAGGAAGTTGAAAACAATGATTATCACGTGTTTAATTAGACATACGATGATTGTGTTGTATGTAGAATGTGTGGTATGATGATTTGAAAATGAATGGAATTAATGTAATTGTTTAATGGTAGTAAATTGATTATTATTCAAATAGTGCAACGATGTCCCTAGCCTACATGCATGCACTGTTATGTCCCCATCGGATGCAAGAATTGTCGGTCCAAAAGAATGCACTTGCAATTGAAAAAAAATTGTTTTGTTACTATAATATTTAGTAATCAAATGTTGATTAAAAATGTTAATTCAAAATAGTTCTTAATTTAGGTTTAGATCGGTAAGAATCTTGTTAAATGTGATGAAAATCATATTACTCAACTCTTTGAATTTTTTATGAATTGAAATAATTAACTTGAAAGCTTAGTTTATCTTTCAAAAATTTAAACTAACTAAAATTAATTTTATAATTTATACATTAAACTAAAATGAATCAAAACTTACTAAAACTAATTGTCTTATTACTTTACAAATTGAAATTATGAAAACTTATTATGTAGACGCCATATAGTCAAGGCGCGCACATAGGCGCAAAAAGGCGTAAGGCGCAAGTACGGGTCTTTTTTGAAGTTTAAGGCGCATCTTTTACTGAAGCGCAAAAAGGTCCAAAGCGCAAAAGGCATGCTTTTTCATTTGATGTGTGTGTTTCTTGTTTTAAACTTAGGTTGAATGTGTTTTGACTAATTATGTGAACCCCTTAGATAAATTTGGCCCCGTCCGACAAGTGTTGTATATGATCGTTATATGGATATTCGTTTTCCCATAAAACGGAAATATATATTCATCTGATACAATATTCGTTGGATTTGTCCTTGTATTGGACAAGTTACAAATATAATAACGTAACCATATTTTATAAATCATTTCAGTTTAAACGGTTAACAAAATTTCGATGGCACTTCCTTTTTGTTCCCTGTGTACACGCATTTGTGTATGACACAGGGACCAAAGGGAAGTGCTGCCGAAATTTTGCTGAACCATTTAACCTGAAAGGATTTATAAAATATGCTTACGTTATTATATTTGTAATGGGAAATAGGTAGACCTGCCGTCAAAGTAGAAAGAAATAAACAAAAAAAACTGAAAACATGAAGTAGTTGTAAATGAAATTGTACAAGATTTCAATTAATACAAAGTGTTTGATCGAATTTTCTAACATTTTTGTTGCAAATCAGGAAAATGTTCGATTATTTTCGTGATCGTAGTTGGATGTATCAACCGCGTACCGGTATGAAAGGGTCGATAAAGGAACATTTTTGTAACGGTGTCCAAGAATTTATTAGATTCGCTAAATCTAATAATCAGAGTAACCTAGACATTCGATGTCCGTGTAGTAAGTGCAAACATTTGAGGCATTGGAAGCCAGATGTAGTAGAAGTACATTTGTATAAATTTGGTTTTGTGTCGAATTATTACTTATGGGATCGTCATGGAGAGCTTGTTCAACCTACGTCTAACCCTGTAGTGGTAGAGGACGATAGTACAATGATGAACGATAATACAACGACCAATCTGATAGAAAATATGGTGCAAGATGCAGCACGATCAATGTTTCCCACCATTGATCAAGGCGGCGATGAGAATGAAAATGCTGAAGAACCAACGGAGGAAGCATAAAAATTTTATGATTTATTGAATTCTGCGAAGAGGCCGTTGTGGGAAGGGTGTACAAGCGGAACCGAATTATCTGTAACCGCTGAATTCATCACTATGAAATCAAAATTCAATCTTACAGAAGCTGCATTTACAGCAGTTGTACAAACTGCAAAACGTCATATGCCGCCTAATAATTTGATGTGCGATAGTCATTATAAAGTGAAAAAACTTATGTCTGCTTTTGGACTACCGTATCAGAAGATAGATACATGTGTTAAAGGTTGCATGTTGTATTGGAAAGAAGACGCTTATCTTAGAAAATGCAAATTTTGCAACGAAGATAGATATAAACCAAGGAAAAAGAAAGGAAAAGAAGTTCCATATAAAAGAATGCATTATCTACCGATAACTCCCAGACTTCAACGACTGTATGCATCTTCTGCTACAGCGTGTCATATGTGATGGCATAGCGTGAGAACAGCAAAAGAAGGAACTTTGATACATCCGTCTGATGGTGAAGCATGGAAACACTTTGATAGGACTTATCCTGAATTTGCTGCAGAGAGCCGTAATGTTAGGCTCGGTTTCGCCGTTTTCTCAATTTGGTAGTAAATATTCATCATGGCCTATCATTGTTACTCCATATAACTTACCTCCATGGATGTGTATGAAAAATCCATATATGTTTCTAACGGTTGTGGTCCCTGGTCCCGATGATCCGACACAAGGAATTGATGTTTATCAGCAACCGTTGATTGAAGAGTTGAAAACACTGTGGAATGAAGGGGTCGAAACATACGATATTTCGAGAAAAAGGAATTTTCGTATGTTTGCTTCTGTATTATGGACTATTAGTGATTTTCCTGCGTATGGAATGCTTTCAGGTTGGAGCACATCCGGGCGTCTGGCTTGTCCTCATTGTATGGATGAGTCACGAGCATTTTCATTAAAGTATGGGAAAAAAATATCTTGGTTTGATTGTCATCGATGTTTTCTACATCCTAATCATAAATTTAGAACGGATAAAAAGAACTTCAAAGCTAACAGAGTAGAGAATATGCTACCGCCTAAAGTTTGGACAAGTGAAGAGATATATGAAATTGTAAGTGAGTACGCAAAGATACACGAAAATGGTAAGCAGGTTGAAATTCCAGGTAAATCGGACATTCATAATTGGTGCAAACAAAGTATATTTTGGGAGTTACCTTACTGGAAAAATCTAAAACTTCGGCATAATATTGACGTCATGCATAACGAAAAAAACGTTTTTGATAACGTTTTTAATACAGTTTTGAATATAAAGGGGAAAACTAAGGGCGACGTGAATTCACGACGTGATATATTACACTTCTGTAAACGGCCGGAACTTCACTTGTATGCCGAGAATAAAAAACCCAAAGCATGCTATAAGCTAGACAACAAGCAAGTAAAACTTGTGCTAAAGTGGGTGGAAGGATTACGATGTCCTGATGGGATTTCTTCTAACCTCCGTAGATGTGTGGACTATAAAAACAGTAAATTGAGTGGGATGAAAAGCCATGATTGTCATATAATGATGGAATACTTTTTACCTGTGATTTTCAAGGAACTGTTGCCCACAAAAATATGGAGTGTTATAACAGAATTAAGTATGTTTTATAAACAACTCTGTTCAACGACGTTGAAGATAGATCGTTTACGTAAGCTTCAATTAGAAATTCCTGTACTGCTCTGCAAACTTGAGAAAATATTTCCACCGGGTTTTTTTAATGCAATGGAACATTTACCTATTCATCTTCCGTCCGAAGCACTCCTTCGAGGTCCAGTGCAATATGGATGGATGTATCCATTTGAGAGGTAATTTTGTGTATACTCAATACTGTTGATAGAATACAACTTAGATTTTTGTACCAACATATAAATTAAATTACTCTTATTATAGGTACTTGAATCATTTGAAGAAAAAAATTAGGCAAAAAGCTCGAGTAGAAGGTTCGATTTGCAAATCGTACCTTGAAGAAGAAGCTTCATTTTTTTCTCTCATTACTTCAGTGAAGATATTGATGGATTTGGAATGATATTGATGGATTGGTAGTGGATTGGGTTTGATGTGGAGGTTTGTTGGAAAGGTATTGCTGTGTAGTGCAGAAAAAATGCTCCAGATTTGCGACGGCTAGTAACGGGTAGCGACGGAATTTTGGTCATTACTTTGCGACGGCTTGCAACGGATAGCGACGGCTAACAACAAAGAAAAGCGACGGTTAGCGACGGCGTTTTGGACAAAAATGGTCATGGCTTTTGCAATGGCTTCGCGGCAAAAAAAACCACCTGACTTCTGATGATGCCACGTGGCAAGTATCCGTTGCAAGCCGTTGCTAATCGAGCGACGGAGCCGTCGCTTTTTTCCGTCACTTTTTCCTCTCGCGACGACATTTATAGCGACGGCTTGCGACGGTTAGCGACGGCCGCCAACGCCTATTTGCCGTCGCTATTCACTGTTCCTTTTGTAGTGTATGATATTGCCTACTACAGCCCTTTTCACTCCTGGTGATGAAAATTAGATTATTGTCTAATTTTTTAATTATTCAACCTGTTTTTAAATAAAGCTTGTACCACAATGAGGTAGATGTCTCGTCCACTATTCATTTTGTCATGCATTTCTATTCTAATGGACTCAGCCTTGAAACACATTACCAAATTCCAAATTGTTCACTACTAATATCAGATTTCCTGAAAGGTCTGTTTTTATTCTTTTTTTTTTTTTTTTTTTTTTTTTTTTTTTTTACTTTATAGAGCTTAAGTATAGCCCATGGTTAAAGGTGATTATGTTACTGTAGGCTTTTTCTAGCGTGTACATCATTATTATTTACATCATGTAGTAATCCCTAAGACATTTTGATTTGTCCTATATAATCGTTTTCTTAGTTATATTTTGATGTTAAACGGTGTCTGCCAAAGTTACATAACTTATAATAGAAGTGTGCTTAAGCCTAGTCCTCAAATATATTTTAAAAAGGCTAATGAGTGTAGTCTGAATTGCAAATACATATGCCCACTCATGTATGCATACAATTGTAATATTGTTCATGTAATTAACCCACCACATCAAATGTTATGCCCACTCATAACTTATTGATTTTGAATATTTAGCCTACTATTTGTAATATGGCATCATTGATAGATCTATATCCATGTTACTATTTCCTTAGAACACGTCGCTGTCTACAACGGCGAATTAAAAAAAAAGTTTCAATGGAGTTATTGAGCATTATGGCATTGCTTTGGTTAGATTGTATTGTATGCCCGGTTCACACGAGAGTTAAGTTCAATGACTGAACACTTTTTGATACTCAGGGGCTGGAAGTTATTAGGGCCTTACAAGTTCTGTTTATTGTTGTGCCTTAGTAACTTTCATGTTCCTTTTTATTATCGTTAATTCTTCCTCCTGTAGTATTGCTTGTCGTTGTTTTGCATAAAACTGATTTAATTTAGCTCGTATATTTCCATTATTTAAGATGAATTTAATAGAAATGTTTCATATGAAGTTTGGATACAATTTCATGCCTTTGTTAATCTACATTTTGTTTGTTCTTTGTTGATTGTTATAAAAGTACAAGGATGAGGCGCAATGCATAGATTCTTGACTTTCTTTGAAATGCAATCGAGGAATCATCTATTGCTTTGGCCAAATATAGAGGTAGTGCGGCAGCATATGCTAATGACTTAAAATATGGAATAATATGGAAAATAGTATTTTGGTATTGTTTCAAAAAAAAAAAAAAAAAAAAAAAAACTCAACAGTATTTGTTCGATAATTTAAATCTGGGGTTTGCAAATTATTAAAACTTAAGTTCCATGCTGCTAAGCTTAAATCTGGGTATTGAATGTTATATATATTTGGTATTTGCAGAATTCAAGCAATAGTTTGCGAGGTGAGAGCTTTTTGGCCAGAGCATGTAGGGTGAGTGGAAGGTAACGTGGCCAGGGGAAACATTAGGTTTTGATATTCATTAATATGTATGAAGTTAGGACAAAGAAGAATAGGTGGAAGGCTATATATACAGAGAGGGTGGGTATTTTGTTGGATGGAGGAAGAGGTCTGAATGAGAAACTTTTGGTAGAGAAGAGGAGTAATGGGAATGGAAACACACGGTGGAGACTTTCTTGCATGATGCAAATTTGTATTATACACGATCATTATGCCTAATTGTTGAGGCATGATATAACATTTTTTTACAAGTCATGTTTCTCTCTCATTAATTTTAAGATTATTAGTACTTTCATTCCTTACATTAAGTAAATATAGCAATATAATTCATGCTAGTTTGTCAAATTTGAACGCTTTATGGCTTTCTATTTTGAGATTAATTCAGGGAAATTGGTAGAAAACTATTGCATTCTAGTATACCATGTATGCTTTACCGCTTCTTTTTTACTTCTTAAATTTTGATGATCTGTTTTAATGAGTATAATCAGACATGTGATTCAACACTATATTAACATGTCTCTGCAGTAGCACAATGACCATTATGACGTAGTGTATTGCAGTCAATTAAAGATATCAATATTTTAGTTGTTTAATTTTCCTATAAAAGAAACATAATTGTATATTATATATCTGTTTTATCCTTGCTTTAATAGGGTACTTCTGATATGACATGGCTGGCGATGAAGATACTTAAAGCGCATATGTTTGAGGAAAAGATGAAGTAAGTTGGCATGAATTATATGCATGATTGATTTTTGTTGATAGTATCACTTGGCTAAGAGCCTACCCAGCAGTGGCGAAGGGGAGAAAAAAATGGAGAATCGCCACTTATTTTGATCTCATCGCATCGCAGCAGTGTGAACTCAAGTGTGAGGAACAATGGAAAGTAGGAGTTTTCCACGCCTTTTCTGTTGAGTGGGGATCATAAACGGTAAACTAAAAGCCGTTTAGGGAACCCGCAGACCAAAAAAATAGGGAAATCATCGTTGAACGGGTAAATGTTCCCCGTTTAACGGATCTTTTGATTTTTTTTCCTTTTCCCCACTTTTACTGCTGGATGGATCAGAATTTTTCATGCTTCTTTCTTCTGCTCCTCACCTCCAAATCAACTTACTGCTGGGTATGCTCTAAGAGGTACAAATGGACAGGAGCAGATCAAATTTTTAATATTTTTTATCAGATTTTTCCCTGTTTTTATCTGTTCTGCTGAAATGTCATTCTAAATTACTGAAATGAATAATACAAAATTGGACTTTTTGGAATGATAAGAATCACTGTAGGATACCACATTTCCATAAGTAAGAATATAATCAGCTTTATTTTCCGCTTTAGTACAAATTTAAAATTGTTATAAAAAAGAATCTCATTAAAAATACATGGCACAATATATGAAGGCAAATTCTATTTCAACCCAGCAATTTGCTGAGTAGCCCCCCAGTTTTATAAAAAAAATTCAAGGACGAAACTACCCCTTTTCAGTTATATTTTTTTTCCTGTTTTCAGACTACCTCGTAGTGCCTCTACGTGGTTTTGTAGCGAACCTCGTAGGGGAACTGCGTGGTAAGTAATTATACCACGTAGAGGCTCTACGTGGTATAATTACTTACCACGAAGTGGCCCTACGAGGTTCACTATAAAACCACGTAGAGGCACTACGAGGAAGGGTATTATTGGTTTTTTTTTAAATAAGAGGGGGGCTACTCAGCAAAATGATGGGTTTACTCAATTTTAATGCACTTTGGGGGGCTACTCAGCAATTAGGCGGGTTGAAATAGAATTTGCCATATATGAAATGACAAATCATTAAAAACAATGGGGTTTAAGAAGCTCGTGTTTTGTAACAAGTTCAAATAAAATTGATGGCCATTACTCGCATGACTCATACCTGGAGATGATGCTTTTATTGAAGTTAGCGGCTAGGATATTACTACGTAGGTCTACATTTACGGCTTTGGATTCTTAGATGGTGCATTTTAATTACGAATTCCAAGCTCTTAACTGTAACAACCCGTATTTTCAATAACCTGTAATAACATAAATCGAGGCAGAATTTAATTCTAAAATGGGAATCAAGGGAAACGGGCTATGCCATTGCGTTCGTCTCGGAAAAATACGCGAAATAGAGTCCGAGTTTTCGAAAATCGGAGTCCGTATGACCAAGATATGGCCTCGCGAAGTTTCACGAAAATTCCCAAATTAAAGTATACTTAATTAAGTGAAATGGGTTGTGTAGATATATATATATATATATATATATATATTGATATATATATATATATATATATATATAATTGAAAATTTAATAAATAAATATGCAAAAATGCTCAAAACAGCGAATTGGGAGAGGGGAATAACCGAACCGGCCGATTTTTGAAGTCGACCCGAGCCTGCTGGGTCGACTAGGGGTTAATCCAGGGTGTTTGGCTGTCAACCCGTGGGCCGATTCGCTCAAGTGCAGATTTTGCATTTGAATGGTTCTCATGGTCCATCTTTAATCTAAAGGCCCTAGATGGTTCCTACACTTGACTTCTTCCCCAAGACATGCTTTGATGGCTTGGATTGAATCTAGGGTTAATCCTATGGCCTAAAACACTTGCCTAATCTATAAATAAGACCCTAACCTACCCTAATTCATTCATAATTAAACCTAGTGACTAAACTATGGCAAAATGCTAGCTCTCATGGCCTCCACTAATTTTATGAAGAGGGTTGCATACTAATCACTCTCTAATCAACTTCTAATCCCTTCTTAGCATCTTAATCTTCTTCATTTGGTGTTCAAAGTTGCTAGTTGTGAGTTTCTATCACTTTGATGATCTTTTGGTAAACTAATTAGATGAGATGTGATGAGATTTATGGTTTTGTATGTGGGTTAATGAGCTTTGAATCATATGATATGATGTTAGCATTAATCTTATGTTTATGCATGTTGAGTATGTAAGCTTATGCAAGTTTAATATGATGTATGTTATGTTTGCATGATGCTAAATATGCAAGTTGTGGGCTATGTAATCATATGCATGTTATGCAAGTTCATGGTAATATGCTATGCAAGTTACATGTATGTAAATATGCAAGTTACATGTTTGTTAATATGCAAGTTACATGTATGTAAATATGCAAGTTACATGTTTGTTAATATGCAAGTTACATGTATGTAAATATGCAAGTTACATGTTTGTTAATATGCAAGTTACATGTTTGTTAATATGCAAGTTACATGTATGTAAATATGCAAGTTACATGTTTCTTTATATGCAAGTTACATGTTTGTTAATATGCGAGTTACATGTATGTAAATATGCAAGTTACATGTTTATTAATATGCAAGTTCATGATGACACATTATGCAAGTCTATAAGCTAATATGCAAGTTTGTTATGCAAAATGAATATGTAAGTTATGTGACATATTATATGCAAGTTATGTGACATGTTATGCAAGTTCATATGCAAGTTATGTGTTTGTTAATATGCAAGATGGCACCTTTGAAACATGTTCATTCATATGCAAGTTGACACCTTTTATATGTGTTATATCATGAACGAAATTACGTGGGAACGATGGGGTAATTAAATGCATAAGTTAATAAGATTGTGTGAAATTAATATAATTATGCATAACACAAAATAAATAAACATAGTATGGGAATTTGCCTATTTGGTTAGGTGTACCCATACTATGTGTTAGGAATTTACCTATTGAGTTAGGTCTACCCCATGGGAATTTACCTATTAAGTTAGGTCTACCCATGTTAAGAAAACTTGATTAATTAGGGATAATTAATATAAAATTATGAGGGTGATTAATTAGGTGTAATTAATTGACTAAGACACGAGGTTGGACTCAGTTGTAGCGTAAAACTGCCCGGACCCAACCGGCTTAACCAGTTGCTACAAATGTTAGCCCAATGTGAGAGGTCTTAGGCACAAACTAAATACGTAATTAATGTAAAGACACGAGGTTAGACTCTGTTATGACATAAGGCTGCCCGGACCCAACCGGCTTAACCAGCGGTCATAAAAGACAGTCTAATGTGAGAGGTCTTTACAAAGGTTACGTTCTTAATTAATTAATTAAGAAACACTTAACCATATTAGCATGTAGAGGGACATGAGGGGTTAAGTGGGTGCCTCGGGTGGCATGAGAAAATCTAGTGGTTGCCTTGGGTGGCAATAGAAAATACGATTAGAATACTTAACCAAAATGGAACATGTAATTAAAACATGATTAAAGGGTTAAGTGGGATATACTAGAAAAAGGGACAAGCTTAGGTGGGTAGCTTGTGGAGGCCCATTTCAACCAGTAACCCATACGTATCTTTGTGGGCTCGACCCATGTCGAGGACGGGACACGCATACTGGGCTTGACTGTAAGAGGCAAACGGGTTAGCGGTGGCAACGCAAGTCCAACGGGCTTCATATGCGTGAGTGGGCCCGGGCTGGTAGGTAAGCCGTTGTTGCATCGAGTAGATATAAGCCGTGCACCTTTAGTTCCATCAGGTTGCCACATTGGGGAATGATACATCCCACGGTGGGGCCAGCACGGGTATCTACGTTAGGGAGCCGATCGAATGGGAAGTAGTGTGTACACCTAGTGGATTGTAGGGCCCCGTGGCGCCTACTTGGTCACCTAGGGGTACGCAGGTACTAATTAGTAAATTTTATAAGTCCTTGGGTGGGATCAACCTTTAAGTTAGGAACGACTGGTGTGGTGCAGTTTAGTAATTTACCTTAGGGAGGGTAGATGCGTCTTTATCCTTTATCTTCGTTTAGTTGACTGCTTAGGGTAGCCATTCATCCCTATATGTTACCGTATATCAGTTTATGTCTTCTCTGGTTACTTTAACGATTGTATTGTTAAAGTTATAGGACTCGCTCAGACTTATGTCTGACCCTGTTGTTTTTATCTTTTTCCCAACCCTCAGGTCCTACGGTGGATCCTAGCAGTAGTGGAGCTTGATCGGATTGCTGTTCCAGTCTTTAGGAGCTTGGATAGATGTAAAGCTCCAGTTATCCAGTTATCTTTTCTTTTGTTTGGCTATTGTATGAGAGTGGGATTATGTACTTCTTTATTTTGATGGATATTGTACTTGACCTTTATTGTGGTTTTATGATGTAACCAGACATGTTTTACTTCCGCTGTTATGAGATGATGTTTTAAAATTTCAAGTACTATTTATATCTGTCTTGTTGTAATTTTTCTGTTCTATATTCACTAAAATACTCCACCAATGCTATGGCATTCCCTTAGTGAGTGATCATAGCGGGAGTGGGGTGTTACACGTGGTATCAGAGCTTAAGGTTACCAGAACAGATAAAATTTTTGAGAAAAACTACTTTCTAAGAGTATTTTCGAAGAAAGGATTTTTAAAAGCATGTCTTCTAAGAGAAAAAGTTTTTGAAAAAGAAAAGCATAATCCCCAATAGCCATATCTTTATCTTTCGGAATCTCCTTTTTGAATCTTTCCTCTTTCGTTTCAGCATGGCTGAAGATCTTAACATCCCGGAGGGTTTAGTTATACCACTATGGTATAGGAGGTTGCAAGAGGCTAGGGCCGCGGCTGCGGGTCCGGCCAATGCTACTACACCAGAGACAACCGCTCCTCCTCCTCAGCCTAGAGTGGATAATTTTGCTAAGGTTTGCAAGGAGTTCAAGGCTATAGGAGGAAAACCTTTTCTTGGTTCAGAGACTTTCGTAGAGGCTAGAGATTGGCTTAAGGAAGTGGAAGAGTTGCTAGATATCTTTGAAGTGGAAGAGGGAAAGAAAGTCAAGTTGGCGGCTTGGTTAATGAAGGGAGAGGCCTCATTCTGGTGGGAGGTCACTAATGGAGAACGCCCTGTTGACTCTTGGGCAGATTTTAAGCAAAGGTTTGGGGCTAAGTTTCTCTCAAGGGCGGAAGAGAATCTGTTTATGGAGAAGTTCTTGAATTTGAAGCAAGGGAATCTCACGGTGAAAGAATATGTCAACAAATTCAATCAATTAGCAAGGTTTGGCATAGAGTTGGTGAATACACCGGAGAAGAAGGCTTTGAGGTTCGTTAGAGGCTTGAACGAACCATTGCAAGGAATAGCTATGACTCACATTCCTATGGGGGCCACTTTTGAGAAGCTTGTCTACATGGCACTTATGCATGAGGATGATAAGAATTCTAAGGCACCAGAGAAAAAGGGGGATCATAAGAAACCGCAACAGCAACAACAAGGCAAGGGCGGAAAAGGCAATGGTGACAAAAAGAAGACGAAGAAGAAGTGCTTCAATTGTGGAACACCAGGACACCTTAGTAAGGATTGTCGCAAAAAGAAGAAAACCGGTTGCTTTCATTGTGGTGAAGCAGGGCATCTTGTGAAAAACTGCCCAAAGAAGGGGCAGAAGACGGGGTCTACCTCAGGAGGCCAGGTGCAAGCTCTTATAGCACCACCTCAGTCAGGGGGGCAAGTTCAGGTTCTCTCAGTTCCACCGATTCAGCAGAGAGGTAGAACTATTTCCGTTGAAAGTCTGGTTTTTCTGTTTGATCATCCAGTTCGTACTTTGTTTGACTCTGGCGCATCGCATTCTTTTATCTCATCATCGTTAGTTGAGTCACTGCACTTAGACACCAGTCTAGTTGATGATCCCTTGGTTGTCTCAAACCCAATTGGGGGCTCCATATATCTGTCTATGATATGTTTGGGTTTGAAGATTTCTATACTTAGCGTTGAGTTTAGATGTGATGCTTTTGTATTGGGCTTCACGGGCTATGGGTTGATCTTGGGCATGGACTGGTTATCCAGTAATGGTGCCGTTCTTGATTGCGAAAAGAGAGTTGTCAGGCTCATGACCCGCTTGGGTAACACTCTCGAGATCTCTTGCAATCCCATGGAATCTGTTTTGCTAAGTTATCTTGAATCGCTCGATGCTTCGGTCGAGAGTTTGTGTTCTGTCAGAGTAGTCCGGGAATATCCGGATGTGTTTGAAGAAGTAAAGGGTTTGCCTCCGAAGCGGGAGATAGATTTCCGAATTTATTTGGTGGATAATGCCAAACCAGTGTCTTTGCCAGTACGCCACATGGCTCCTCGTGAGAGAAGAGAACTTCATAAGCAAGTAGGGGAGTTGCTTGAGAAGGGGTTCATAAGGCGAAGTATATCGGAGTGGGGAGCTCCAGTAGTGTTTGCCACGAAGGCGGATGGGTCCCTCAGACTTTGTGTGGATTATAGAGAACTTAATAAGCTCACGAAGAAGAATAGACACCCATTACCGAGGATAGATGATCTCTTTGATCAGTTGGTTGGCGCGTCAGTATTTTCGCAGATGGACTTAGCTACAGGGTTTCATCAGTTAAGAGTGGCGGAGGACAGTATAGAGAAGACTGCTTTCCGGACTCCGGATGGTTTTTATGAGTGGCTAGTGATGCCATTTGGGTTGACAAACGCCCCCGCATACTTTGTTGATCTCATGAGTAGAGTGTTCAGAGAGTATCTGAATAAGTTTGTAGTAGTTTTTGTGGATGACATCTTGGTCTTTTCCAAGAATGAAGAAGAGCATGCCTTACATCTCAAGGAAGTGTTGGAGACTCTTCGAGCGCATAGTCTTAAAGCTAAATTCTCTAAATGCCATTTTTGGAGAAGAGAAGTGCGATTCTTAGGGCATGTGGTCTCTAAGGAAGGGATAGCTGTGGATCCCGCAAAGATAGTATCTATCCAGGATTGGAAAGTTCCTAGAAATGCTACCGAGGTAAGAAGTTTCTTGGGGTTGGCAGGATATTATAGGAAGTTCATCAAAGACTTCGCGAAGATATCAGCCCCATTAACCCGCTTGACGAAAAAGAATCTGGTTTTCTCGTGGGATGTAGATTGTGATGATGCTTTCCGACGGTTAAAGAGAGCTTTGACCACCGCTCCAGTTTTAGTGCTCCCGGATGGGAGTAAGCCGTTTGTTGTTTATACCGATGCTTGTGGAACAGGATTAGGCGCAGTCTTGATGCAGGAGGGAAGGGTAATAGCCTATGGAGGGAGACAATTGAGAGTGCATGAGAAGAATTACCCTACCCATGATCTAGAGTTGGCCGCGATTGTTTTCGCACTTAAGTCTTGGCGCCATTATCTTCTGGGTGAGAGATTCGAGTTGTTCACCGACCATAAATCATTGAAGTACTTATTCTCTCAGAAGGATTTAAACTTAAGACAGCAAAGGTGGATGGAGTTCTTAGCATCCTATGATTTCGAGATAGCGTATACCCCTGGTAAGGGTAACGTGGTGGCAGACGCCTTGAGTAGAAAAAGGCTATCTTTGAGTCCATTGTTCGTGGAACGACGAAGCTTGGAGTTTCTTTCTTTGTTTGACTTCAGACCTTCTGTTGATTTTGTACCTGGTTTGTTGGCATCCTTGGAGGTTAGACCTACTCTTTTGAGACGGATTGGCGAGGCTCAGCGAGACGACCCACAGTTGGTTGTGTTGGTAGAGAAGCTTATAAGAGGGGAGTCGTCCAGCCATTTGGGTAGATACACCATAGATGATAAGGGATGGTTGCATAGAGACGGTAGACTTTGTGTACCGCAAGATGAGGGTTTGAAGAAGGCTATTTTGGATGATGCACATCGTTCAAGAATGACTATTCATCCCGGTGGAGACAAAATGTACCAAGACATGAAGAGAGTTTTCTTCTGGGCCGGTATGAAGAAAGATGTGGCCGAGTATGTGGCTAGATGCTTAGTGTGCCAACAAGTTAAAGTGGAGCAAAGGAAACCCGGTGGGTTGCTACACCCATTGGAAGTTCCACAGTGGAAGTGGGATAGTGTCTCGATGGATTTCATCGACGGGTTACCGAGATCGAGGAAGGGCAATACGGGAATTTGGGTTGTGGTAGACAGACTTACCAAGAGTGCCCATTTTATACCCGTAAAGAGTAAGAGGACCGCTCCATGGCTTGCTTCAGTCTATGTTAGAGAGATTGTTAGATTGCATGGCGTACCATCCAGCATTGTGAGTGATCGAGATCCTATTTTCACTAGTGAGTTTTGGAGAAGTTTGCAAGAGGCGGTAGGGACTCAGTTGTGTTTGAGCACCGCATATCATCCTCAGACGGACGGTCAGACTGAGAGGGTGAACCGTATCTTAGAAGATCTTTTGAGGCTTTGTATCTTGGATTTTGGAGGTACATGGGAAGAACATCTTCCTTTGGTGGAGTTCGCATATAATAACAGCTTTCAGTCCAGTATTGGTATGGCTCCTTTCGAAGCTCTTTATGGAAGGCCTTGTCGATCTCCTACATGTTGGTGGGAATCTACGGATAAGATCTTGCTTGGGCCGGATATGGTTAGAGAGACTTCAGAGAAGATTGATTTAATTCGAAAAAGGATGAAAGCAGCGCAAGATAGACAGAAATCTTATGCGGATCGGAGAAGGACGGATCTTGAGTTTGAGGTTGGGGACATGGTTTTTGTCAAAGTATCTCCATTGAGAAATGTTGTTCGCTTTGGGTCCGTAGGGAAGTTAGCACCGAGATTTGTTGGGCCGTTTCCTATTAAGGAAAGGATTGGACGGATGGCATATAGGGTGGAGTTGCCCGACAGACTTAGTGGTGTTCATGATGTATTCCATGTATCACATTTGAGGAAGTGCTTACATGAGACCGCGGAGGTGGTAGAGCCGAGCTTGCTTAGAGATGTAGAGGTAGAGCGTGATGCGACGATTCGACGAGCTCCTACTCGCATCCTTGGGTCAGAAACTAGGAAGTTGAGGAACAGAGAAGTTCAGCTAGTTAAAGTGCAATGGGGAGATGACGAAAGCAATGCTACTTGGGAGACGGAAGCAAAGATGCGTTCTTTGTATCCATTTCTTTTTGAGAGTATGTCTTTTAACTTCTCCTTTATTGCTTGTCTAGTACTTATCTTATCTTTAGTATATCCTCTCGCTAATACCTATGACCTTTAGATAGGGTAAAACCTATGGTTGAAACATGTGTTTGAAACATGTTATGGTTGATGGATGCATATGGATGCAATTGTTTGCTAGTGGTTGCTCGTGGATGCATATACACACACATTAGGCACTAGATCGGCTCAGTCACTTCATGTTGCATATTGCATAAATGGATGTGGTAGTTAGATTGATGGATGTATCATGGCTGTGTTATCATATGGATGATGCATTTTTGTGTATGGTTGTGCACGCATGTAGAAATTTGTATGTGTCAATAGGGTTTCGCATACATATTGGATGCATGGCACTATCATGGTTTGCATTAAGGAGGTTTACTGTATCAGTAACCGCCTGATTTTTGCATTAGGTAAGTACATATACACACACTTTTGCATATATCCATCCAGCATTTAGAATCTTGTAAGGACAATGATTGCTCGTGGATGATGCTTTGAGTAGATGGATGATTGGATGGTAGGATACGTTCTTCCTAACTTGAAGATTTCGGGGACGAAATCCTTTAAGGAGGGGAGAATGTAACAACCCGTATTTTCAATAACCTGTAATAACATAAATCGAGGCAGAATTTAATTCTAAAATGGGAATCAAGGGAAACGGGCTATGCCATTGCGTTCGTCTCGGAAAAATACGCGAAATAGAGTCCGAGTTTTCGAAAATCGGAGTCCGTATGACCAAGATATGGCCTCGCGAAGTTTCACGAAAATTCCCAAATTAAAGTATACTTAATTAAGTGAAATGGGTTGTGTAGATATATATATATATATATATATATTGATATATATATATATATATATATATATATAATTGAAAATTTAATAAATAAATATGCAAAAATGCTCAAAACAGCGAATTGGGAGAGGGGAATAACCGAACCGGCCGATTTTTGAAGTCGACCCGAGCTCGCTGGGTCGACTAGGGGTTAATCCAGGGTGTTTGGCTGTCAACCCGTGGGCCGATTCGCTCAAGTGCAGATTTTGCATTTGAATGGTTCTCATGGTCCATCTTTAATCTAAAGGCCCTAGATGGTTCCTACACTTGACTTCTTCCCCAAGACATGCTTTGATGGCTTGGATTGAATCTAGGGTTAATCCTATGGCCTAAAACACTTGCCTAATCTATAAATAAGACCCTAACCTACCCTAATTCATTCATAATTAAACCTAGTGACTAAACTATGGCAAAATGCTAGCTCTCATGGCCTCCACTAATTTTATGAAGAGGGTTGCATACTAATCACTCTCTAATCAACTTCTAATCCCTTCTTAGCATCTTAATCTTCTTCATTTGGTGTTCAAAGTTGCTAGTTGTGAGTTTCTATCACTTTGATGATCTTTTGGTAAACTAATTAGATGAGATGTGATGAGATTTATGGTTTTGTATGTGGGTTAATGAGCTTTGAATCATATGATATGATGTTAGCATTAATCTTATGTTTATGCATGTTGAGTATGTAAGCTTATGCAAGTTTAATATGATGTATGTTATGTTTGCATGATGCTAAATATGCAAGTTGTGGGCTATGTAATCATATGCATGTTATGCAAGTTCATGGTAATATGCTATGCAAGTTACATGTATGTAAATATGCAAGTTACATGTTTGTTAATATGCAAGTTACATGTATGTAAATATGCAAGTTACATGTTTGTTAATATGCAAGTTACATGTATGTAAATATGCAAGTTACATGTTTGTTAATATGCAAGTTACATGTTTGTTAATATGCAAGTTACATGTATGTAAATATGCAAGTTACATGTTTCTTTATATGCAAGTTACATGTTTGTTAATATGCGAGTTACATGTATGTAAATATGCAAGTTACATGTTTATTAATATGCAAGTTCATGATGACACATTATGCAAGTCTATAAGCTAATATGCAAGTTTGTTATGCAAAATGAATATGTAAGTTATGTGACATATTATATGCAAGTTATGTGACATGTTATGCAAGTTCATATGCAAGTTATGTGTTTGTTAATATGCAAAATGGCACCTTTGAAACATGTTCATTCATATGCAAGTTGACACCTTTTATATGTGTTATATCATGAACGAAATTACGTGGGAACGATGGGGTAATTAAATGCATAAGTTAATAAGATTGTGTGAAATTAATATAATTATGCATAACACAAAATAAATAAACATAGTATGGGAATTTGCCTATTTGGTTAGGTGTACCCATACTATGTGTTGGGAATTTACCTATTGAGTTAGGTCTACCCCATGGGAATTTACCTATTAAGTTAGGTCTACCCATGTTAAGAAAACTTGATTAATTAGGGATAATTAATATAAAATTATGAGGGTGATTAATTAGGTGTAATTAATTGACTAAGACACGAGGTTGGACTCAGTTGTAGCGTAAAACTGCCCGGACCCAACCGGCTTAACCAGTTGCTACAAATGTTAGCCCAATGTGAGAGGTCTTAGGCACAAACTAAATACGTAATTAATGTAAAGACACGAGGTTAGACTCTGTTATGACATAAGGCTGCCCGGACCCAACCGGCTTAACCAGCGGTCATAAAAGACAGTCTAATGTGAGAGGTCTTTACAAAGGTTACGTTCTTAATTAATTAATTAAGAAACACTTAACCATATTAGCATGTAGAGGGACATGAGGGGTTAAGTGGGTGCCTCGGGTGGCATGAGAAAATCTAGTGGTTGCCTTGGGTGGCAATAGAAAATACGATTAGAATACTTAACCAAAATGGAACATGTAATTAAAACATGATTAAAGGGTTAAGTGGGATATACTAGAAAAAGGGACAAGCTTAGGTGGGTAGCTTGTGGAGGCCCATTTCAACCAGTAACCCATACGTATCTTTGTGGGCTCGACCCATGTCGAGGACGGGACACGCATACTGGGCTTGACTGTAAGAGGCAAACGGGTTAGCGGTGGCAACGCAAGTCCAACGGGCTTCATATGCGTGAGTGGGCCCGGGCTGGTAGGTAAGCCGTTGTTGCATCGAGTAGATATAAGCCGTGCACCTTTAGTTCCATCAGGTTGCCACATTGGGGAATGATACATCCCACGGTGGGGCCAGCACGGGTATCTACGTTAGGGAGCCGATCGAATGGGAAGTAGTGTGTACACCTAGTGGATTGTAGGGCCCCGTGGCGCCTACTTGGTCACCTAGGGGTACGCAGGTACTAATTAGTAAATTTTATAAGTCCTTGGGTGGGATCAACCTTTAAGTTAGGAACGACTGGTGTGGTGCAGTTTAGTAATTTACCTTAGGGAGGGTAGATGCGTCTTTATCCTTTATCTTCGTTTAGTTGACTGCTTAGGGTAGCCATTCATCCCTATATGTTACCGTATATCAGTTTATGTCTTCTCTGGTTACTTTAACGATTGTATTGTTAAAGTTATAGGACTCGCTCAGACTTATGTCTGACCCTGTTGTTTTTATCTTTTTCCCAACCCTCAGGTCCTACGGTGGATCCTAGCAGTAGTGGAGCTTGATCGGATTGCTGTTCCAGTCTTTAGGAGCTTGGATAGATGTAAAGCTCCAGTTATCCAGTTATCTTTTCTTTTGTTTGGCTATTGTATGAGAGTGGGATTATGTACTTCTTTATTTTGATGGATATTGTACTTGACCTTTATTGTGGTTTTATGATGTAACCAGACATGTTTTACTTCCGCTGTTATGAGATGATGTTTTAAAATTTCAAGTACTATTTATATCTGTCTTGTTGTAATTTTTCTGTTCTATATTCACTAAAATACTCCACCAATGCTATGGCATTCCCTTAGTGAGTGATCATAGCGGGAGTGGGGTGTTACATTAACTAATGCTAGCTGCAGCCTAAGGAGATATTGTTTGCTTTACATCGATATTGGTTTAAGTCTTTAAATCATTTTCTATTTCATTTTGTGCAATGTTTTAGATTCTGTATTCTTGAATCATTGTCAATCTTAATTACATGTTCCTGGCTCTCAATTCTATAAGTAAATGTCACATGTTAAGATATTGGTTTTTTGGGATAAACACTTTATTGATTACCAAAAGTAATTCTGCATTTGTTTTGTTATCAGGTTTGAAGATTAGAATTTTCTCAATGGCATCTATGTTGTTTTCCATGTTTGGATTCTTTGTTATTTCTACACTTTCGTTTTTGTTTTGAAAACAACTCCTTTACATTGACCCTTTTTTATTTGCATTTTCATCACTTTTTTCGTTGAACTTTCCGAATTATGTTACCATTACTTGTAGTTCCTAGGTCCAGAGTTTGTTCAATGTGTCTATTGAATATATTCCGTGTTTATGCAATTTGGCAACAATGTTGAAGACTGTTGACCAACCTCCTTGATGTGTGAGGGTTGGTAGAAAACTAGAATAATAAAACATAAATTGTTATTCAAAATGTTGGTGAATTGGCACTTGATATCCATGCTGAATTTATATGTTTTGTTGGTACATATAAGCCAACTGAAAATTGCACGTGAGCATCCTCACTAATTTTCTTTTCTTCTTTTGTCCTGTATTTAGCAATTCGAACCATTTGGCCATGTTTATACAATTACTTCTGAATTTGGATATAGGGCAGTGCAAGGGATATGGTTTTGTTCAGGTAAGTAATTTAAAATACCTAGTAGTTTACTATAACATAATTTGTGCACATTCTAGTTGATTCACATGCTGATATTTTGGTTTTCACAGTTTGCTCAGGTTAAACATTGACAAGCTAAAGATAGCTGGAAGAGCCATCAAGGTTACCATGCTACTCTATTTCCAGATTTGTTTTCGCAAAACCGCATCTATATATGATCACAAATCTTTACCTAAAATGACATTTGTTTGCAGGTATCAGCAGTCATGGAATCATGTAACTATCCCTGACCTAGGGAAAATGCTTTTGATCTTAATGATGGTTGGTGGTCTGGTGAGTATTCAGTTGTCTTTTATTTTTTACTACTTACAGTTATCATCTAGCACGGTAATCACCTAGCACATTTGTCCATGCGATGAATAATATACATGACACCATTTGATGTAATCCAAACTGGGTTTGCATTCAGTATATGCATACTACGTGCTTTTTATGTGCACCTTGTTACAACTTGAACGATAATGTATTTATTTGTTGCAGCCCTTAAATGCTCAGTCGAGAGCCATGCTTATGCAGGTACTAGATCGCACAGGAACTGCTTCAAAGTTTGTTTCAGGTTCCTTTATATATTTCAATATTTGTTATAAAAAAGATTAATGCACATCTTTTTTTTTGTATAGTATTGCTGAGTCACCAGGTATACTAGTGTTACCCAGCTAACTCAACAGCTCTTACATTTGCCTATAAATGGGTAGCCTATGGTGCTACCTGCTGTGCCAACATTGTTGAATCCAGCCCATGCTACTATGGAAGCATCTGTGACTATTGATGAGCCTAGTGAATGCCTTCTATTAAAGAATATGTTTGACACTAAAACAGAGGCATGTGTTTTCTTTTAAGTGAACTTGCCATTGTTAATTGTTCCGAACATAAATTTAAGGATATAAAAGAAGCAGTAAATATTATGGCATGTCATTTTCTATAATATACCTAGCGTGCGGTAACAATGTAATTTTTCATAAAAATACTGATGGAAGAGCAGGTTTTCATAATATAATTGGGATGACCACATCCTTCTTTTTTAATATGATTTTCTGTTGGTTATGGATTTGGCCTGCAGTGTTCATGGATTTGGTTTGTTTCACTTGAATACAAAATTGTTCATTTAGTGGAAGTGGAAAAGGCTATTTCAACTATGTTTACTTGAATGTCTTCTTAGGTGCAGTATTATCTTTGCGCCTCCGTGACTATTGGATTTTAGACTTAGTTACAACATCTATTTGGTAAATACTGATATACATAATGGTGGCTCATTTCATCAATTATTTCTGTAATAGGCTGAATATAATCTAGTTTTAATATTTCATGTGACAACTAGATAATTGTTAGGCATTTGATATCATATTGTCTAGACAATATGCATTGGCTAGTAAACTAGTTTATAAAGTGATTGCACTAAAAATAATGAAATCATTTTTCTACTAGAGGCCTATCTATTTGTAAAGTTTTTTCTCTTAGCTCATTGTTAAGAATTTCAATAATACAGGTTTTAGGTACCCTTACCAGTGAAGAGAATAAATGCATTAATCCTAATTACAAGAATTTAGATTTCCATAGATCAGGGCTCATCTATGGCCTAGGGTAAAAATAAATGAAAGCATAGGATTTTAGCTTTTTTTCTTACATAATTTTAGAGCTAGGAAATATGCTACTTGAAGAAGCTGCAAGAAACAACCTGAAACCAGTGACTTTGGAGGTAGGACAAAAAATTTCGGTCATAGTTTCGGAAGATATCAATGTGAATATGGCTGTGGAACTTGCTCATTTTGCACTCTTCTTTAATCAAGCCTGGCATGAACAAGACTTTATGTATTATAATATTATTTTGTTATACTAGTTGTGTAGACTTGTTTTAAATGGTTTGGGTATATGGATTCTCCTATTTCAGAAAAATACTATTATTAAATTGACTATGAATTTTATACTTGATTATGCCATTAAAGTGTTTTTTTAATTATTTAAATATTCTAACTATCAATGTTGGTTTGAAAATGATAATTATATGATTGATTATTTATTTTAATATTGCTATTAGATATAAGCCGAAATAAAATGCAGCAAAAAATATATTAATTGGCTTTGGTATGGTTTCTGAAACGCTATAGAAAATATTATAGTAGCATAGAAAAAATGCTATAGAAAATAAAAAAGGGTGTAAGTACCACTTTAGTTGCATTTTTAAGACACTACCAAAAAAAACATTGATAGGGTTTTTGAAACGCTACAATATGTTCATTTTTGGTTGCGTTTACCACAACACAACTAAAACTTTCAGAATTTTAGTTGCATGTCGTATCGCAACGTTTATCAAACGCTACAACAAGCTTTTGTAGTGTTTTTACAATGCTACGAAAGGCCTATTCTGGTGTAGAGAGCGCATGTCCATCTGATTATTCTGCCTATTCTGCTTGTTGATATTATGTTGGCTCTAAAGGACTGGAAGGGGAAGCACGTGACTTGTTATGACATGGATGGTTCTTCTGGTAATCTTCTGTGTTGTGACAGCGTTCGACTGTGCTCACAGAGGTTAGGTCTGCACGTTTCTACCCGGTGAGTATACCTTGATTGCCACGATATTGGGCAATCAAAAGACTGTAGGCTGACATAGGTGATTCAACGATCCAAGTTTCCTTGTGACTAAGCTAGGTTACGACCATTTTGTTATCGGCGGGTCTAGCCATTTGTTGATAGCAAGACGTTGGGTACCTACCATCGACAGTCAATGTGATACGTGATGCGGAAAGACGGAGAGCTTAACCAAAAGACCATAGACCCTTTGCTATCAAGGCTATGGGTGAGGGACAGGCCAATTAGGGTTTGTTGTTTTCTCTAGGGACAGGTCACTAGCTCTCAATTCTGTTTGTCTTTCACTAGTTGAGGGAGTGGTCGGGTGGGACCACAGCCACTGAAAATGTAGACCTTAGCATCTGTGTATACAGATATCTGAAAAGCTCCCGACCGAGTTCCGTGTTTCTTGTACAACCCTATTACGGAACTCAGTGCATAGTAAAGGATATGTGCGGTTACAACATCGAGTATGATTGACGATATGTACGTGGGAAAGTCTAGATACATGCATGTCTGCTCTGGATGATGTATCATAGACTTTAGGGCATTACTCTGTGATGGAATCTGATTCGACCGAATAGCTCTAAGATGGTAGTCCATACGCTTACGTAGCATGGCGATGGTGGTTCTATGCGGAACATAGCATTGTTATATAGAGATTTGTACGTCACTTCGGCGTAGGATGGGGGACTGCGTGTATTTTTGTGGATTACGGCGGAGACCGTGCGAGTGGGGGTACCATGGGGTACCTTAATATTGGGGGTAGCTACATATATATACTATATTAGGTTAATCCACTGGGAAGTAAATGGGTCCGACATGTGTGTAAGCCTTGAGTGTTGTTAACCCAAGTAACCAAATAAATAAGAAAATGTAATTGAACGGAATATGTAGGGTTATCCAAAATGTGTAGTTTAAATCCAGTAACCAGAACTTGTGTTCTGATCCCCTCCTCATCACATACTCGCAAGTTAGACTTGTGGCAGAAATATGATAGCTTTGGATACTGGTAGGCAGTATTATTATATGGGTAAGGCTATATTTTGATTATATTATATTTTATCCATTCCGCTGAGAGATGTTTTCTGAGCTCTGATATATTTTATATCTCTGTCTTTTCTGCAGGATACCAGACAAACCAACACGAGTTTCGATAGATTATAATTTTGAAAAAAAATTGGTCTGTCGGTATTCGGGTTGTTACATTTGGTGTCAAGCCTAGGTTTATGATTCCTGTACAAATAGTGAGTGAATGTATTGTTATTTTAAAAATATAAATATATTTTATATATATACCTAGGTCCATAGAGGAACCCGCTATATAGGAAAAACATAATATGGTAAAAGTTGGGATATCTGTTTTGTACACAAAAGGAATGAACATGGAAATCTGAGTCCCTTAAGTAAATATAGTGGGAAGTGTACAACATACTTTGTATGGAAGAAAGGTGAATCTCATATGTTAGTATTTCGGGTTAGTGGGTTTGGCGGTAAAACCTTATAAATTGGAAAATGTTAAAAAGAGAAGAATAGATTAGGAATATATATATTTGACGGAATTGACTTTGTGGGAGTGTCTAGGAAAGCCTAGGAAAATTGGAAACTCGCTTTGAGTCTAACCCAATTGTTAACTTTTAATAACTTGAAATTGTAAAAGCTTTTGGGAAGATGGTTTATAGTGTTTTCAAGTTTTGATCTTAAAAGTTATATTTTAAATTATGTAAAGAACATATTAGAAAAGTACATATTGAATTTTGATGTAAAATGGGGTATGTTTCGAAAACAATGATTTCTTGTGAAAATTTTGTCTAAAATAAAATTCTCTTAGTAAAAGGTGCACATTATAGAGCATGTATAGCTCGCTAGTTTTCTTGTTATATTGCATGAAAGGATTAAAAAAAAGCAAAACTTAGAAAATGTTGCATTGTGTTAAAAGCTGGAATTTTCAGTAAAGAAAGTTTGAAATCTCTATTCTTTTGACAATCATTTTTGATAAATTGTTTTAAAATAGAAAATTTTGTTGGGTGGACAAAATAAGTTGTTGAAATTAAGAATAGAGTAGATGTTTGCACCTTGTAGTAAGTAACTGAACTGACCTTATAGGCAAGAACAAGTTGTAAACTTGATTAAGAAATAGTTGTCCTTGTCTACTCCAGTTTTTGTGATTTGAAAAAAAAATGATTTACAATTTTTTAAGATGACATGTTTTTATGGTTGGAAAAAGTAAGTTTTGGTGAGGAAAAATAAAGTTTTGATACTTTTAACTTTTGGAAGAAAAGTGAAATGGAGAGGCCAAACCGTGTTTTAAAAAAAGTATGGAGTAGGTAAGGATTGGTGCCTAGGGAAGACGGGAAAAGTTTCGAGACTATGAAGTAGATAAAAAGAATTATGTTGAAATAACGGTAAGTTCCCGTAGAATACATAAGCATTGAGAAGCCTAGGGTGTCGCTTGAAAGTGACCATTGGTACACAGCTAGTACCAGTAGTGACTACTAGACAGTAGAGGGCAAGTAAGTGTTTACATTCTGTTGTTTGAATTTTTCTGTCTGAGGGGGAATAGACCTGAGATTCTTGGCCCTTAGTAGTAGCTGTGTAGAGCGTTTGTTTTCCTATTTTAGTTGAAGGACTAGAAGGCTTATTTGAAACTAATCTTAGATCAGAAGATTAAGTTAAATAAGCTAAAGAGTAGTGGCATAACTAAAAATGAAACAACAAATTCAGTAAAGCAACAAACATGACAGTCAAACAAAGATGGAAAAACTCTGAGTAAAAGTTGTATAAGAGTAAAATTTCCAAGATAAGTTGAAAAAGAAAATCTATAATAAAGAAAGTTTCTTATGTGGGCTGTGCTTGGATAGGAAAATAAGGAATCTTTAAAATGGTTAAATAAAATCCAAGTACAGACAGAAAAAGGTGACTAATAGAAAAATGGAAGATGTGAAATTTTCCGCTTTCTACCTTTTGTAACATAAAATCAAATTTAGAAAATTAGATTTTTCTGAAATTCAAAAAATAAAGTCGGTTGGTTGGATTTTGGATGCAACAATTGGATGAACTGCGCTTTTGCTCTACAAGAGTGTGGGAAAATTTGGATGAAAATGTATTTTGATTTTCAGAATATTGATTCATGTAGAATTGCCAGTATATTTAGGATATACGCATCATATTTTTAAAGGATTTTTGAAAAATTTGCATACACATAGGAGGTAACGCTTAGGCATACATGTATTACTATATTGTATTACACTTTGTACAAGTGCACAATATTTGCAAAAATTGAATGCACATATGTTAGATGGATATTATGCGAGGGATTATTTTATTTTTACCCTTATCAAGTTCGGGGACGAAATTTCCTAAGGGTGGGAGAATGTAACACTCCGCGTTTTATGAAAATTAAATATTTAATAGTGCATATGTGTATGTATATGCATAGACATAAATATATAAAATAAGAATAAAATAATGATAATATATGATTTCATGTAGTAAATACATACATTGAAAAAGAAGAAAAAGATTAATGCAAGTAGCAATGCAATGCATGTGTTAAAAGAAAAAAGAAATTGGTTGCATGCAGTGTAATTATGTTACATGCAATGATTTACAAATATTATGCATTAATAAGAAAAGAAAAATAAATAAAAAAGATGCATGTAAATTGATAAGGTTACATGCAATGGTTTAAATTAAATATTGTAACAAACATGAAAAGGAGGAATAAGAAAAGAACACTGACCACCATTGTTCTAAGCCTTATTAACAAATGCCTAAGTAGTCCAGTTAGTTAGAGCATGTGGCTTTCATGCGAGAGGTACAAAGTTTGATCCCCGACGGCGCCATATTTTGTTTTAAAAGAACGGCTAAAATAACACATGTTCTAAAGAGAAAATATGTATAAACGCACATATAAGGAAAATTATACAAATAAAGAAGTAGAAAAATATACGTATACATGTATATGAAATATATGCGTATATATGTGCAAATATATATAATTATATATAAAGGAGAAATCTAAAATAAGGCTGCAATCAAAGAAATATCATAAGAATTAAATAACGGCATAACACCATCTGAATTTTGAAAAACAAATAGAAGTTGTACATATTTATATACGTGTTGTAACAACCCGTATTTTACGTATCGGAAGATCGTAAAATATTTTTATTTTATTCCTTGAGGGTTGGATCATTCTCCTATTTTAATATGTTGTTTATGGGGATGTGAGACATGTCCATAATTTTTACCAATTTTATTTGTGACCATATTACCCCTGTTAGTCTTGTACAGGGCATAACTTTTGACTTAGGTCGAGTCAAATGGTTAGACCTATGCCATTGGAAAGGAAATGATGATTGCCTTTCCGTAGAGTGGTTACATTAAAGATTTGGCTCAGTGGTTTGGGTGCAATCGCTATTTTAAAGTTTTTTAGTTGGTTGTACAGGTTTTGGGAGCCTTAGTGGGCTGATTTGGGGAGGCCATTAGTGGGCTGGCGGAAACTATAAATAGGGGGTGAGAGATATGAGAAATGTTTTAGTTCCTCTATTCTCTCATTTGGTGGCCTAAGTTTCTCCATCCTCTAACACCTTTCCACCATTAAAATCGAAATCTAAAGGAAGGAAATCGAAGATCTACGCCATTGAGGCTAGATCTACATCATTTGAAGTGAGAGTTCATCGGATCAAGGGGTTTGGTTCGAATTGCTTGCTGTCCGGAATCTTCATTCATTGATTTTAGCTTGTTTTGGAGAATTGGTGAGTGATTTGCATCTCTCACATGGACTCAATGAAGTATATGGATTTTTGATCATGTTTTTCATCAAATTCAAGTATTTTCTTATGGATCTACACCTTGGTAAGTCCATTTTGATATGAATCACCCTAGGATCTTAGTTAGCATGTTTAAATTGGTAATTCCTATACTATTTCACATGTTTACGCAAGTTGGATCCGCAATTTAGATCATATGTTCATTTATTATGATTTTGGTGAAATTGTATAATTTTAGTGATGATTGTCATATTCATGTTGTTAGTGATCTCAAAACATGTCTATGATAGTATTGGATGAATTAGACGAGTATGTTTCGTTGAAGTTGCCGTTTGGCGAAGTTTTGGTCGAATTCGGAGGTGAATAGGGTCTATTCAGGTTTCGGGTCGAGCGTACAGGCCAGGGATCGAGCGCAGTACAAGTGCAGTATGGTGTAGTACAACTTGTGGTCAGTCCGAGCAGAAATACTTGGGTTTGGTCGCACGTAACAGGGAGGTCGATCGTGCGTGGGAGAGGCAGGGTCGGTCGGTCGAGCTGCCTCTTGGTCGGGTTGAGTAGGAAATGGTGGATCGGAGTACCAAGATGGAGTTGGTCTCTGGTCGGTCGAACATGCGTGGGTCGATCATGATTCCAGGGTCGTTCGAGTGGTGATCGAGTAGTGAGTGGCTCGACCAGGGTACGGTCGGTCATTATGGTGTGGTCGGTCGAGCATCCCAGGAGGGGGGGGGGTTGGTCGGTCATGCATAACAAGGTCATTTCAGAAAATTTTATTTTTCGGGTACGATCCAGATTTGAGCCAAAGGGTCTGGAAAATTATTATTTTTTCGCGGGCAACCCCCCGTACCCTAGCCGCAGTGCAGTGATGTAACTTGGCTCAGTGAGGGTGTGACTACGAAGTAAATTCAAGTAGGAAGTTTCTAAGTGTTGAAAGGTGTTCATTGATCGGTGTAGAACAGCGAATGAGGTGACAACTCAAAGGTCGTGAGTTGGTGGATAATGGTTGCTTGAGAAGGTTGCTTGAGCTATGAAAAGTCGGCGGGCTGGATGACTAGAGATGTGAAGGCCGAGAGATTATCGTTGTCGTAAATTCTAACAAGCTCGAAGCAGGGTTACACTAGAGACGTCTAAAAGACCGGTTGTAGGTCGAGTACCCTGGGTATCGTTGAAAGGCCTAGTTGTCAAGGTTGGACAAACATACGTATTGTTGAAAGGCGTATGGAGTTTATGCTAGAACTAGGGTTACCATTTGCCCTTAACATATGGCAACGTTGGCCGCCATACGATTAACGATGGTTTTGAAACAGGACCGGCGGTGATATCCAGAGTTTGTCATGGATGATTGGTTGCTTTGTTTGAACCATCTTATGTAGATTGTCCAACGTCGAAGGAGATGTTCCTTGGGTGCCTGCCTAATATTGGTTTAGACCTCTAGGGCTTGTGCTTGAGGGATGTTGAGTTCGATTAGGATGGTTTACATAAGACCTATAATTTGAATGTCATGAGTGTTTTTCCATGATTGAATGGGTGTTTTGGTTTCCATGGATGTATGGTTGAAATGTTATTGTTAAGGCTATCACTGTCCAATGTGGGGAAGGTAGGGTTGAGTTCTTCTCTTGTAAGAACCCGTAACTTCCCCGTGAAGGAAAGCACGAATACTTTGAGAACAACACACAAAAGGACGCATACAGAAGAACGTTTCATTGTTATTACAACAATTCCATCAGATACAAGAATATACAGAGTATAAATGAATAAATTACATTCAATAAATATCAGAGATTACAATAAATAACATATAATTACATCGCAGTGGAAAATAATACAAAAGCACAACTAGAAGTAATGCACGGATACAGAGCTTTCCGAGCATCGTTCCAGCAGTAAATCAGGACCCTGTGGATATAAATCTGCAAAACCAAAACTACTAGCTGCCCGTGCGGAAAATAGGGGCACCCAGAGTTTAGGTTAAAACAATAAACTCCAGGTCAGTCATGTGACTGGTGTGAGAACTAAAACAGTTATAATTCTTTATTTTAAAGTTCGGTAAATCAAGGGACCACGCCGTATAACACGGAACGGGTTTCCTCCCAAGAATACCAGTGCATAAAACAAACAGCGCAATGCTAAATAAAGAAAAATGAAGCTGTTATAAGACCCAGGTCCCATCACACAATGCAACGCAAGCCGGAGGATAGGGTTTTTACCTTATAACAGCCAAAGCATGCTTGATACGTTTAAAACACATTATTTGATACTATTATAGGTGTATAGTGTCAAAACAATTTCAATCATAAATATCAATCATAGGCGGCATGAATGACCCATACCACTATGTCGCCATACTAGGTTCTACAAATAAAACCGCACTATCACGTATTGGAAATTGGATTTCCGTCATGAGCCGAGGCAAGGGGCAAGCTCCTCTCCGCGTTCGAGACACTCTAGCAAATGCCTCAGATAAGCTCTAAAAATGCGATTTTGGCGCACCTTTTCTTCTCGCACGCTCACATGCTAACTCAAAAAATCAAGCCCTCTTGGATTAAACAATTATTAGATGATACGAATCTAGAAAAAAAAGTAGAATTGAATTCCGAGGTCGTATCAATAATGTTCCTTTGTAAAATGACTGCTCGCTTTACCCTGAACTGTTTTAGCTCGCACGGCCACATACTGACTCCGTTCGAAGAGCCCTTTGGAACATAACAATATTTTGTCATTATGAATCCATAAAAATTTATCTCGTCGAATTCTGAGCTCGTATGCAAAATTTCACTTTTTAAGGGCTATGTATTGTTAACCGAACAACTCCAGTCCATAGCCACTATTCCGGATATCGGAATATATCGAAGCTTATACTTTCCGGAGTTCTAAACGACATTTTGAACTCAATGGAAGTGGTTTCGAGTCCAAATTCATCTGTATGCAAAATATGACTTTTTGGGCCATGCATAATTTACATAGCGACTATTCTGAATTTTCAACTGGGCATAACTTTTGATTCCCGCTATGAAATTTCGATTTGTCGGATTCGTTGGAAAGATATTACCAATTAGATCCTAATGTTTTTGGTTTCACTAAAATCCGGATTGTTTTGCACCCGGTACATTCAATTGAAATTTGAAATCGAATTATCGAACTACCGCGCCATTTTCAATTCTATTTATAATTATATATAATTATTATATTCTAACGACGACGTATATAATATATACGTCGAATTCTATTCAAAATAAATTTCTCTTCGATATTATTTAAAATAATCTATTTTAAATATTCAAAATTCGCTAATGTTGCCAAAATAAAAATTTTAAACTGGCCCAGATTTTCTGGTTATTACAATCTCCCCCACTTAAAACTTTTCGTCCCCGAAAAGGAACAAAGTCGAAAGTGGTTTGATTAATCAACTCCACGTTCGATCTGGCTTCCATTCTCCAACTTTTCAGTTTCTGAGAATTTTCAAATTCTTCAAAAATTTGGCTAACACCCTAAATTTTCGAAAAATTTCGCCATAACCTCCTTTGTACGGGGAGCACGGGAAAATCCCGAAATTGCCATATAGGCCTTCTGTTCTCAAAAAGAAAAAGAAAAAGCCAAGCGGCTAGCCAATAGGCTCATAAAATCATCATCACCCAAACAAAACAGTAAATTATAGTAAACATGTACCTATTTGTCGGGCAAACAAATTTTATTCTTCGGCTCTAGCCTCCTTGCTATGACCTATTCAATGTAAGTATATGTATATGCAAGCAGATGCGACCAATTTTCAATACAATTCAATATTAGGCCTAATGGTTCAAAAATTGTCAAACAAATAAACAAACAACTCAAACATCAATCAATTAGTGAGTTAGAGTTTCAAATTCATAAATTGATACATATATACGGAAAATCTTGTTTTGATGCCAATTCACAACAATGTATTCTAGCTATATTAGTTTTGGTTCTCACACCAGTCTAATGGAAATATATAGAAATCACACCTTCGAAACACGAATATAAATACTGATGATGTGGCCACATCATCAGAATTACCCCCGGGTGTCTAGAATGTGACTCTATATCTATCCAGTATATTAAAACTTCGAATATACGTTCATGACGCGTATATGCAAAATCTTTATATACTCGATTGTCCATATTCAAAATAAATAAATATTCAAATACGTATAAAACGATTTAAATTTTAAAACAAAATTGTTTTCATTTGAAAAATATACTCTTCACACTCGTTCTAGGATACTACTGATCCTATCTCTAACGAGTAATTCTAATTGGATATTACTAATCCAATATCTGATGAATTCTTTCGTATGGTTCTAATGTGTCTTGTTCTCGAGCTCTGTAAACCAAAGCTCTGATACCACTGTAAGAACCCGTAACTTCCCCGTGAAGGAAAGCACGAATACTTTGAGAACAACACACAAAAGGACGCATACAGAAGAACGTTTCATTGTTATTACAACAATTCCATCAGATACAAGAATATACAGAGTATAAATGAATAAATTACATTCAATAAATATCAGAGATTACAATAAATAACATATAATTACATCGCAGCGGAAAATAATACAAAAGCACAACTAGAAGTAATGCACGGATACAGAGCTTTCCGAGCATCGTTCCAGTTGTAAATCAGGACCTTGTGGATATAAATCTGCAAAACCAAAACTACTAGCTGCCCGTGCGGAAAATAGGGGCACCCAGAGTTTAGGTTAAAACAATAAACTCCAGGTCAGTCATGTGACTGGCGTGAGAACTAAAACAGTTATAATTATTTATTTTAAAGTTCGGTAAATCAAGGGACTACGCCGTATAACACGGAACGGGTTTCCTCCCAAGAATACCAGTGCATAAAACAAACAGCGCAATGCTAAATAAAGAAAAATGAAGCTGTTATAAGACCCAGGTCCCATCACACAATGCAACGCAAGCCGGAGGATAGGGTTTTTACCTTATAACAACCAAAGCATGCTTGATACGTTTAAAACACATTATTTGATACTATTATAGGTGTATAGTGTCAAAACAATTTCAATCATAAATATCAATCATAGGCGGCATGAATGACCCATACCACTATGTCGCCATACTAGGTTCTACAAATAAAACCGCACTATCACGTATTGGAAATTGGATTTCCGTCATGAGCCGAGGCAAGGGGCAAGCTCCTCTCCGCGTTCGAGACACTCTAGCAAATGCCTCAGATAAGCTCTAAAAATGCGATTTTGGCGCACCTTTTCTTCTCGCACGCTCACATGCTAACTCAAAAAATCAATCCCTCTTGGATTAAACAATTATTAGATGATACGAATCTAGAAAAAAAAGTAGAATTGAATTCCGAGGTCGTATCAATAATGTTCCTTTGTAAAATGACTGCTCGCTTTACCCTGAACTGTTTTAGCTCGCACGGCCACATACTGACTCCGTTCGACGAGCCCTTTGGAACATAACAATATTTTGTCATTATGAATCCATAAAAATTTATCTCGTCGAATTCTGAGCTCGTATGCAAAATTTCACTTTTTAAGGGCTATGTATTGTTAACCGAACAACTCCAGTCCATAGCCACTATTCCGGATATCGGAATATATCGAAGCTTATACTTTCCGGAGTTCTAAACGACATTTTGAACTCAATGGAAGTGGTTTCGAGTCCAAATTCATCTGTATGCAAAATATGACTTTTTGGGCCATGCATAATTTACATAGCGACTATTCTGAATTTTCAACTGGGCATAACTTTTGATTCCCGCTATGAAATTTCGATTTGTCGGATTCGTTGGAAAGATATTACCAATTAGATCCTAATGTTTTTGGTTTCACTAAAATCCGGATTGTTTTGCACCCGGTACATTCAATTGAAATTTGAAATCGAATTATCGAACTACCGCGCCATTTTCAATTCTATTTATAATTATATATAATTATTATATTCTAACGACGACGTATATAATATATACGTCGAATTCTATTCAAAATAAATTTCTCTTCGATATTATTTAAAATAATCTATTTTAAATATTCAAAATTCGCTAATGTTGCCAAAATAAAAATTTTAAACTGGCCCAGATTTTCGGGTTATTACATCTCTGGTATTTGGTAGCTTGGTTTGTTAATCTACCTATTCTCATATACTTTATTGTTGATGTTTGTTACCTATTTTATCGCTCACTAAGACTGTTGTCTGACTCAAGGTTTTATGTTTCCCTTTTATTACCTTGGGCTATTCATCCGGTTGTGGATGGGCAGATTGTGTAGCAGGTGATAGTTTGGTGAGACAACAATGCTGATCGATAGCGAGATGAAGGCTTACGTACGAGTTTTATTACTATTTAGTATTTCTATTTCCGATGTTTGAGTTACTCTCTGAGTGTTGTAGTGAGGCTTTATGTACAGACTTTGATATTCCTATGATGTATGGATAACCTTTCAGGATGTCGTGAAAGTCTTCAAAAGTTTTTTAAATGATGCTCCACTATTTCTACATGTTGTATATGTTCTATTATATTTTATCCTTGCGCTATGAGTTTTACGGTAGGTTCCGATTGTGTTATCATAACTTGATGATCGTCCATAGCTGCCTGGCACACCTTTCAGCGCATTATTCCTCTTGTTTAGTGCAGGGGTTATGAGCGGTCGTCACATGTGTAAAATGGGCATTTGAAGTTTTGTATACATATTAGCAGATTATATGAAAATATAATATTTAAATAGATCAAAGAAAGTATAACGAGACAATAATCAAACGTTTAAAAGTAAAAATGTCGAAATAGTAAAATTTGGAAAGAATGGATATGCTTAAATTTATCAAAAAAAGAAAACTGTAACCACACTTAGACATGAGGTAAAATTCAACTTGTGGTAGAAGTCTTCCCGGAACCGCCCGGCAAATCCAGCATCCGCAAGTTGTTAATTTAATGTGAGGGGTCTAGTGCGTAAATATACATGTAACAATAATATGACACGAGGTTAAGTCAACTTGTGATAGAAGTCTGCCCGGAAGCGCCCGGAAAATCCAGCTTCCACAAGTGGTAGGATTAATGTGAGAGGTCTGGTGCATAAACATATATATAAATATATGTATGTAAAAGATAGAAGTAAAAGGCACTAATTTTGATTAATGGAAATGAATGGAAGTTACAACGGTAAAAGGGCGAGAATGAACGGGGAATGATAATAACCTATTATAATTAATTACATTAATGAGAACGTTATATAATAGGTAGTCTTGTCCTAGGGACAAGTGGAAATTATAACATAAGTTATAATAAATGGAAAGGAAACTTATTAGTAAACCTTAGTTAAGAGAACTACATTAATAAGTAAACAACGACAAGTTGTAGTGACAGCGTAAGATGGAATTATAATTAAATAAGAAAGAACGAGGTAAATATATGAGATGAAATAAGTTATATTTAATCATAAATAATAAGTGACATGTTAAAAAGAAAACATGTGAATTAAGGTGAAGTATGTTTATTTACATATTAAGTAGAATATGTTATTGTAACTATGGAATCAGACAATGAATAATACAAAGAGATTGTAGATTACAGACCTTGGATTACAGTCTAGAGAATAACATGTTATGGGCTTATTAATAAACTTAGATGGATTAAGCTGTATATCTGAAATTAATAAGCAAGAGGAACTTGGTAACTTGAATAAGAAGTCAATGTGAATGAGAATAACAAAGTTAACTGGAAATATGACGAGTTAGATCAAGTGCGTAATTAAATGTTTAGACATAAGGTCTAATAACATATTAACCTGAAGCGCTTGGACCAATCTGTACGTCTAAAGATGAAAAACTCAACGGGGTAGATTATCGTAGTGTCATGGGATATGAGGGGAGCGCACATCCATCTGATTATTCTGCCTGTTCTGCTTGTTGATATTTTGTTGGCTCCGAAGGACTGGACGGGGAAGCACGCGGCTTCTTGGGACGTGAAGGATACTCATGTTAGTCCTCTGTGCTGTGATAGCGTTCGACCGTGCTCACAAAGGTTAGGGCTGCACGTTTCTACCCGGTGAGTATACCTTGATTGCCATGATAGTGGGCAATCAAAAGACTGTAGGGTGGCATAGGTGATTCGACGATCCAAGTTGCCTTATGACTAGGCTATGTTACGACTATTTTTTTTATCAGTGGGTCGAACGATTTGTTGACAGCAAGTCGTCGGGTACCGACCATCGACAGTCAACGTGATGCGTGATGCGGAAAGATGGAGAGCTTAACCAAAAGACCGTAGACCCTTTGGTATCAAGGCTATGGGTGAGGGACATGCCACAAACTCTAAATTTTGTTTTCCTTTCACTAGTTGAGGGAGGGGTCGGGTGAGACCATAGCCACTGAAAATGAAGACCTTATCATATGTGTATACATATATCTGAAAAGCTCCCGACCGAGTTCTGTGTTTCTTGTACAGCCCTATTACGGAACTCGGTGCACAGTAGAGGGTATGTGCGGTTAAAGCATCGAGTATGATTGACAATACGTACGTGGGAAATTCTAGATACATGCATGTCTGCTCTAAGTGATGTATCGTAGACTCTAGGGCATTACTCTATGATGGAATCTGATTCGACCGAATGGTTCAAAGATGGTAGTCCGTAAGCTTACATAGCATGGCAATGGTGGTTCTATGCAGAACATAACATTGTTATATAGATATCCGCATGTCACTCCGGCGTAGGATGTGGGACTGCGTATATTTTTGTGGCGTTACGGCGGAGACCATGCGAGTGGGGTACCATAGGGTGTACCTTAATATTGGTGGTAGCTACATATATATACTGCTTTAGGTTAATCCACTGGGAAGTAAATGGGTACGACGTGTGTGTAAGCCTTTAGTGCTGTTAACCCAAGTAACCTAATAAATGAGAAAATGTAATTGAATGGTATATGTAGGGTTATCCAAAACGTGTAGTTTAAGTCACCAGAACTTGTGTTCTGACCCCTCCTCATCACATACTCGCAGGTTAGACTTGTGGAAGAGATATGATAGCTTTGGATACTAATTAGGTAGTATTACTATTTGGGTAAGGCTATATTTTGATTATATTATATTTTATCCATTCTGCTATGAGATGTTTTCTGAGCTCTGATATATTCTATATCTCTGTCTTTTTTGCAGGTTACCAGACAAACCAACACGAGTTTCGATAGATTAGAATTTTGAAAAAAAATCAGTATGTCGGAATTCGGGTTGTTACACCATTAAAAGTTGTTGCAAATCTAGAACATTTAGCCGTCGCAACACATTGTAATTTTGGACCTGTAGGCCCTCGCAAGCTGTCACAAGCCATCGCTACTCTAGGTAGTTTTTGCTGCATAATGCAGCGATTCCTTTCCCTCAAACCACAAACATATAATTGATTCACCAATACCATATCTCATCACTATCATTCCATCATAACATACACCAAATCTAATATAACACTACCAAATCATAATATATCAAATCCATAACACTACCAATATCATTCTATCATAACATACCATCATAATATATACAAAATGACTACTAGCCCATTCAAGTTCCACCAAATCCAAAACACCACCAAATCCATCAACCAAATAGTAATTGCCATCATCGTGTCCAAGCATACACAATATCAAGCACGTTACTAGTAAAAATATGTACATACTCATAAGAACAATCAAGCTATGTGTCCTCATCGTCGTCGTAGTCTTCGTCGGCAGCAGTATCTCCCTCCCCAAGCATCGACCCATGCTCCTGATAGTATGTTGCAAGGCACTAGTCTATTTGTGTGCCATGTGGCTTTTTCACCAATCATTCAGCTCATCCAACTACTGTTGTACCTGAGCTATATTCTCTTCCTCTATGGACCTCCTGTAAGCTCATTGAAAAGTAACAGCCTGCGAAATAATTCAAGTTAACATTAAAGTTAATAATTCAAGTTAATATTCATGATTTTATCATGAAAGTCTAAAAAAGGTTTACTTCCTGATTGATGAAGCCATATCGCCTATTTCGAATAGGCGAATTAATAATAAAATCTCATATATAATTGGACTATGCAAGCGTAAGATCCTCTTGTCCACTAGCCTGTGTCACTCTTGTCTGCTCTGCGTCATATCTCTCCTACAATACCAATATAATTTTAACAAAATTGCTATATAACTTACTTTATATATTGTGATATAAACGAATATGAAACATTTTAATTATAGATAAGTATATTCACCATTACACCCACAGCCTTTTGGTCCGCCCAATCATATGAAACATTCCCTTCTTCATTAGTCTGCTCCACCACATGTGTATGTCTAAAAACCTCTGTCATCGAAGGATCCCTTCCATACTTTGCGAACTGAGTATATACTATAATAAAATTATTGAAAATAAGAATGAACGATATACATAAGGATAGACGTGAACATATGCTAAAAATATTGAAAATTTATACCAATTCTCTTATATGCTGTTGGAAATATTTTGAGCCACCGCGATTTAAAGCTGGATTCTTATTTCTATTTGCTTTATTTCTTGCTGCTACATCCTATTAAATTTGACACACGATTAATTAAAATAATGTAATCAACGTAAATATGAATGTTTTCATTATAGCTTATTTTAGCTGCTTGGGTATCCCAGTATCTTAGAAATGCAGCTCAAACATCGTCACTCATCCAAATTGGCTTTTTACTATAGTTCTTTGCCCTTAAAATTATCTCTCTATAATTTTTCCGTATTTTCATGTTCCAGCTAGACATAAGAGTTTCCATATCCTGCAGCTCCAAAGGTACAATGGTCTAAATATACTTACCATCAAATTAGCCAAAATAGCGTTCTTGATATGAGGTGGGATACTATCCCAATGCGACCAACAACCAGACATCCTACTCATATATGATTCCTTCGATACTTCTAAAATAAATGATGCCGGCTCGACCTCGAAACCCCTGTATACATGTTAACGTAGATATCTCATATAGTTTAAATAATCTAACTTGAAATAAATTTGATATTTACCCGGCACTCTTGGGAACAATCTCTACCACCCGGCATAGATCTAGCTCCGAGCTGCTAGGACCTGCTGCAGCTGCAAGAGATGGTGGAGGAGACGGCTGAGATGTACTCTTGGATTGTCTTCTATCAGACATATCTGTCACAATCATATAATGCATACAAAATAATAATGAGCACATAAGCATCACATAATCATTAATCATCACACAATCATACCCCGACATAATCAGCACATAATCGTACATGAAAATAATAATGCATAACATATATAGTCATTATTATTACATAAATTAGAATAGTAAAGAATATAAGTAAATTCATAGGTAAGAACAATCATCATCATTATTATTACATAACTCAGAATAGTACATAACATATGTAAATTCATAAGTAGTTATCATCTATGATCAATGTGACACCTCACATCTGTTAATGTCACTCTTTAACATAATGCATTAAGTTCCGTGAAGCGTTATAGGTAAACAGAAATAGAAACATCACAAGACAGACATAAAATAACAGTGGAAATTTAAAATTTCATTTTCCAACAGAAAAACATCATGGTCCAAAATTCAGTTACAACATCAGTCTGGACTACTGAAAACCAATTACATCAAATAAAAGTATCTGTCTTGTACTAAAACCATCAGAGTAATAAAAAGACATAGTCCCCATAAGTAGCCATAAACAAGTAGACAAGAAGTCAAAGCGGTACATCGAAGAAAATCCAAATCCAAGCAGAAACAGAAGAGAGAGAGTCTTTAATCAAGCCTTAGCGTTCCCACACTGAGAACCTGGGAGGAGGGGAAGGAAGAGAGAGAAAGGAAAACAAAACGGGTCAGACATAAAGTTTGGCGAGTCCAGTTACTTTTAGCATATAAATAAGTAAAAGCATCATGACAGGCATATAAGCTGGATGAGAGATAGCGGTATCATATAACAGGTATAAACAGACTGAGCAGGATAAACAAAATGAACTTAATAGGTTACGATTCTCAAATACTTTTCTCTGCACCAATACCGGTATAACATATATGATCTCAACAAAGACATAATGGTAGACTTTGGTGTACTTCTAGTAACGGGTTTAACCCCAAACAATAATAGCAGGTACCTAAACAGAAATAACGGGTGTTACCCCAACCAGAAATAAGGGCAACTAAACAGGCAGGGTTAAATGTACCCTTATTACTACCCTCAATCGATCAACCCTCTATCCCGTAAATACCATGTGTCGGCCCCATAGTAGGATGTATCACTTCCTAAAGTGGCAACCCCCTAGAAGGACATAGACATAATTGCTGGTGTTATAGCGGCTTATTTTCCCGCCGGACCCATGCACGCACATGACTCCGTTGGAATGCACTATCAGAACACGTTCACACAAATGAACCTCTTATAATTAGTTCAGTAAGCGTGCCCTGACCTCTACCTAGTGCAGGGTCCCCCTTTGATACCAGAATGGGTTATTGACATATACAGGTCCCACACAACAAATGACACAAGCCACCCCCTAGGCTTGTATCCCCAACTACTAGGATTTTGATAGGTTATGACTAACAGAGTAACAAGCCTGCATAACCCCAACAGATAAAATAGATTAAGTTTAACGGATTCGTATAACACCCCACAAATTTAACAGGTTTACATAACCCTCACTGATTCAAACAAGTTCACTTAACCCCCCCTATTTAACAGGTTCATACAACCCCCACAGATTTAAATAGGTTAAGTATTATAAGTTAACAGGTTCATATACAACCCCCACATATCTAAACAGGTTTCACATGTTGTTTATTGTTTCATTACATGTTCCGCTTAATCTATGAATTAAGCCTACGGATTTACATGCCCCAACTCTCAAGTCTTAATTCACAGTATAAGATATGCTCCAAATTTTAGTCTTACATCACAGTATAGGTTATGCCCCCAAATCCTAGTCACGATTCATAATACAAGATATGCCCCAATTTATCTTTCCCTACCATTCTAAATTTCGTTCGTTCCCATATTTCAGCGATAGGCCTAGGCTCGAAGGTAGCCTAGGGTATAAAAATAAAAAGGGAAAGAGGGAGAGAAGAGAATAGAAATAAGCATAATAACTGAATAGGCATATGATAACAAAAATAGGCATACAAGAACTGAACAGTAGATCAGGTGTACAAAGGAATACATGTAATGGCAGATTTGTTTAGGTATGAATCATATTCTTAACATGCATAGGGTTTAGATCCATATTTATAAACATGTTAGGATTAATTGTTAAATGTTTATATCTAAAAATAACATGAACTCATAGAGATTGGATCTAAAGAATAGAGAATAATATACTGAAGTTGTAGGAGAAATTCTTGTATACGAATATGTTGTTGTTGAAGAGAATAAGCTAGTTCAAACCAAGATCAGGCAGCATCTTGTTGTCTCCATTGTTTTTGATGTGTAAAAAAATAGAAATGAGGTCTTATATATATCCTAAAGCCAATGAACCTAGCCCAGAAAAACGTCCACGTTCAGCAAAAACGAATTCGCCCGGATCTGCATTAGGTCTACCCACCACGACCTAGGTCGACCCACCGCCCTGGGTCGACCCATGGTTCGACCCAGTCGGGTCTTAGGTCGACCACCGATGGGTGGATTCCCTCCAGATTTTCCCTGATTTGCTGTTTGAATTTTTTTGAATATTCTGACTTGGTTTTTATATATATAATTCTCTTATACGTATACAAATTTCTAAGCTTAATAACTTTCTCATACGAAGTCCGTTTTAGCAAACTCAGAGTCTATCTTAAGTAGAATTCCTAGACAAACGCAATGGTGCAGTCCATTTTACTTAATTCCTAATATTTAATTAAGTATTCTTTAGTTTATCGTCTTAATTCCTTTAAAATTATGGGGTGTTACAATCAGTCTTCATCATCTTTTGATCCAGACTTAGTCTCATACTCTATATCATTTTCTTCAATACTTATAAATGCATCTATTAATACATTCGCTTCATCATTCAATGACCATACATCAATGTCATCGGCTATTATTATTTCAGTATTTGCCTCAAGATCCGCTTGATATGTTGCTTCGTCTGGAATATTATTTCCATCAAATGTAAATCTTGCCTTTGTTTTAAAACAACCTACCAATCTGCTTTATCTTTATTTAAGGACGGATACAGAGATATATAGACTTGTAATGCTTGCTTAGCTAATACGAAAGGGTTATACTTATAGTAATGCGACGTATGATTTATTTCAATTAGCTTATAATCTTTGTGCATGTTAATTCCAGAACCAGGAACATTGCTAAACTGGTTGCATTTGAATAGAAAAACTTTCTCTGTAGGCTGTACATGATATGTCAACTATGAAACTTATGTTAAGATGCCATAAAAATCTTTTATATGCTCCTCTGGATCATCACTACCTTTGACAAGTACACTGGTACTATATGTTAATTTTTCAACTCTATAATCGTTGGTGTTGAATTTAAATCCATTGACGAAGTATATTAGATAAGTTTTGAGATTTCTTTTTGGTTTGGTAACAAGATGTCGTAATCCTTCATTAATAACACAGTTTGTATGATCATGAACATAGTTTGAAAACCATCCATCAAGTTCTTTACTGAGATCGCCAGATGGATGTTGTAATTCATATATGCTGCAAATATTTGTTATGTTCCCTTTTATTAATATATATATATATATATATATATATAATTGAATTGTACATGAGTTTGGAATTACCTGACAAATAGTACTACTTCCACACAATTTAAAAGAACATATATGTGTGCTACATGGTAGTCTCTATCGCTTAATCATATTTCTACACATTTTCCAGTAGGTCTTCCGTGTAGTCTAAAAATAGATAACATTGTTTGAGAAGACTCATCTTCAACAGCTTCTTCATTATGGGGACCAGTTACAAAATATAAGTTCACATCTTCACCAAAGTAATGGGAGAAAAAAATTGATGCTTTCCTCTTCAAGGTACGATTTGCAAATCAAACCTTCTACTCGTTCTTTTTGTCTAATTTTTTTCTTTCAATGATTCAAGTACCTATAATAAGATTATTTAAATTTATATGTTGGTACAAAAATATAAATTGTAATCTATCAAGAATATTGAGGATATACAAAATTACCTCTAAAATGGATACATCCATCCATATTACATAGGACCTCGAAGGAGTGGAAGATGAATAGGTAAATGCTCCATTACATTAAAAATCCCAGTGGAAATATTTTTTTGAGTTTACAGAGCAGTACAGGGATTTCTACTTCAAGCTTACTTAGACGATCCACCTTTAACGTCGTTGAACAAAGTTGTTGATAAAAGATACTTAATTTTGTCATAACACTTCATATTTTTGTAGGGCACGGTTCTTTAAAAATCACAGGTAAGAAATATTTCATCATGTTATGGCAATCATGACTTTTCATCCCACTCAATTTATTGTTTTTAAATTCCACACATCTACGGAGGTTAAAAGAAATCTCATTAGGACATCTTAATCCTTCCACCCACTTTAACAAGAGTTTTACTTGCCTGTTGTCTAGATCATAACATGCTTTGCTTTTTTTATTATCGTCGTACAAGTTAAGTTCCAGCCGTTTATAGAAGTGTAATATATCACGTCTCGAATTCGCATCGTCCTTGGTTTTCCCTTTACATTCGAAGCTGTATTAAAAACGTTATCGATAACGTTTTTATTCATTGTGCATAACGTCAATATTATGTCAAAGTAGGAGATTTTTCCAGTAAGTTAACTTCCAAAATATACTTTTCTTGCACCAATTATGAATGTCCGATTTACTTGGAATTTCAACATGTTCCCCAGTTTCATGTATCTTTGGATAGTCTTTTACGATTTCATATATCTCTTCACTTGTCCAAATTTAGGCAGTAGCATACTCTCTGCTCTTTAGCTTTAAAGTTCTTTTTTTTCATTCTAAATTTATGATTAATATGTAGAAAGCACCGATGACAGTCAAACCAAGAATTATTTGTCCATACTTTAATGAAAATGCTTGTATCTCATCCGTACAATGAGGACAAGCTATACATCTAGATGTGCTCTAACATGAAAGCATGCCATACGCGGGGAAATCATTAATAGTCCATAGTAAAGAAGTAAACATATGAAAATTCCTTTTTCTTGAAATGTCGTATGTTTCAACTCCTTCATGCCACAGTGTTTTCAACTCTTCAATCAATGTTTGTAAATAAACATCAATTCCTTATGGCAGACCATCGGGACCAGGAACGACAATCATTAGAAGTATATATGGAGTTTTGATACACATCCATGAAGGTAAGTTATAAGGAGTAACAATGATAGGCTTTGATGAATATTTACTACGAAATTGAGAAAATGGTGAAAATCCATCCATACATAAACTGAGCCTAACATTACGGCTCTCTGCAGCAAATTCAGGATAAGTCCTATCGAAGTGTTTCCATGCTTCGCCATCAGTCGAATGTATCAATGTCCCTTCTTTTGGCATTCTCACGTTGTGCCATCACATATGACATTTTGTAGAAGAAGATGCATATAGCCGTTGAAGTCTGGGAGTTATGGGTAGATAATGCATTCTCTTATATTGAACTTCTCCTTTCTTTTTTCTTGGTTTATATCTATCTTCGTTGCAAATTTTGCATTTTCTAAGGTAAGCGCCTTCTTTCCAATACAACATGCAACCTTTTACACATGTACCTATCTTCTGATACGGTAGTCAAAAAGCAGACATAAGTTTTTTATTTATAATGACTGTCGAACATCAAATTATTGGGCGGCATGTGTCATTTTGCGGTTTTTACAACTGTTGTAAATGTAGCTTCTGTAAGATTGAATATTGATTTCATAGTGATGTATTCAGTGGTTACAGATAATTCGGTTTCGCTTGTACACCTATCACACAATGACCCTTAGCATAATTGTTGGGAAAATCCGATCAAATCGGGTTCCACTACTGTATTTTAACGACTTAAAATAGGATCTTAGCAAGAAATTAAATCAAAACTTATATAAATTTGGATTAAAATTCTTGTACCTGACGCGCTGAACGAACAGGAACCATATCGTCTTTGAAACCGAGAAGAGATGGAGGAATCGATTCTGGAGCCCTCCAAGTGTAGAGCCTCTAGAGAAGTCCACTGGAACGTCCCCTTCATCCATCAAATTGAAGAAGAGATCAATAAGTGCGATGCTAGCTGCCATGACCAATTTTAGGGTTTTGGAAAGGAATAATAATATCAATGGAGCGATCTGATCTAACTATATGTGTTTAGGTTATGTCATGTATCTTTATAAGAAAGAAACCCTCCTTTTAAAATACAAGTATTAACCTTAAAATTAGGATCCACCCTAATATCCGTTCCAATCCCAAATAAAATATCAACAAATTGATATTTTATTTGTTCAAATTAGTTTCTCCTTTGTAACGTTCCTTTTTTGTGACCCTATAGGTTACTACAATGTTGGCAATGGTTTTAAACCGTATTTAAAACCATAAACAGTGATTGGCATCTTGCAATGCGTCGTTGCTACCCAAGTTATAATAATATTATCTATTCGATACAACCTTTTCTATGACCAGTGTATCAATGTAATATAATCCTTTTAACCATTATATCCAGGATTAAACTCGAGGCATGGAACGTATAACCGTCTTTATAATGTAATCCGTTTATCTTGATCGATGAGTAGACTATACAAAACAAATCAATATTTGAGCACAACCATGCATTTCATAATCTAACTCAATCAAAAGGCCCATGGATATCACCACAAACATATTGTGGGGTTAAATTCCATCTAGATCATTCATAATTTTCATTCGATTCGAGATGTATCCAATAATCACCGTTATCGTTACTCTGTTACAAATAACTTTAGATGATATCAAAACAAAAATATCCTCAAATAAAATTATAATGATTTCAGGTCTAAGGACCATTACATCACTATCACTATGAGAACAACTTATGATACTATTAATTATATTCCATGTAGTTATCTTACGGTGGGTTAGCCCAATAAGCTATTCTCCAATACGTATTTATAACTCGACTTTAATATCACGTATATTAATGATCAATGAGATGTGATCATCAGTCAATCAATATACTAGTCTCAACGCTTTATTGTTGTCCTATATAAACAATAAAACTCGACTAGGGGCATTTAAGAATTATAATACTTATCATATTATATAATCTCAAATTCAAGTCTTACTCGAATTATATAATTCTGTATTATAGTTCTAAGGACTTCTATTATATTATTATTTATATTACGCAGTAGATAAAATATAATAGAATATTATTTTATTTCAAATAAAATAACAACAACAACATTGTTATCAATCTCATCAAATGGATTGCCTCTAGGGCATAAACTCTAACAATCTCCCACATGCACTAGAGTCAATCATTTACGTATCGTATACTCATGAAACTAGTGTGACTATTAAACTTCTGCTGCGACAGAGTTTAATTCAGTAGGTCTGCAACATTACAACTTTTGTAACTTTGCAGATATGTTTATTTCTTCTGTGAACAAATTCACATAAGAATTATATTTCTTAAATATATGTTTGGATTGATGATGAGTTTAATGTTTTAGGCCTGAGAAACAACCATATTGTTATCGCAATGTATATCATTCGATCAACAATGAATTAAGTTCAATCATGAACTTCTTAATCCAAACATTTTCTTTCTTAGAATCGGTATTTATTTCTTGTTTTTTAAACTAACATTATTTACAATAATTAATGTGTTATCAAATAACATTTGAGTTATTGTATCACTCCCACTCAATTTCTTGTCTATACAAGATTCAGTGGCATTTTGTGGTTTCGAAACATTTCGAATTCTATTTCATTCCCATCAGTATCTTAAAGACTGGCTCTCCTTTATAAAGGATACCAATTCGAGCAATAAACATTTTATTCTCAGGGGATATATAGAAATAATATCCACTTGGTTCTTTTGGATATTCCACAAAATGATTATTTTATTTGGATCCAATCTTATCAGAAGAGAAGGACGTTTAATAAACGTCTTTGCATCTCCAATCTTCGCATTAGACACACTAGGACATTTCCTAGTCCGTATCTTATATGGCGTCTTCAAACTCGTTTTAACAGGATTAAATGCAATTGTTCCAAATTTAATTTATTAGAAGATCTATATGACTTATCATTAATCGTATTTTATCTTATAAGGTACGATGTCTCTTATCAGACACACCATTCTAATATGGTGGGAGTGAGTTGTGAAACAATTTCAAGCTCATATGGATAGTCATTAAATAGTTGGCTTAATTCTTTTTCGATCTATTCGAAAAATTGTTTATTTTCAATTAAAATTGGTTTCTATCTCCATTTTAAATTCTTTGAACTTTTCAAAGGATTCTGATATGTGTTTCATAAGATACTCATATCTGTATCTACTGATATCATCAGTAAATATAATAAAGTAATAAAACCTACCTCTAGTTTATGTATTCATTGCTCCATATACATCATTATGTATGAGACCCAACACATATTTCTCGTTCACTATGTCAAGTGAAAGATGATTCAGTTATTTTTCCTAATAGACAAGATTCGCATATGATTCAAAATTAAATGGTCTCAAAATTCCATCATTTTCCAGTTTTGATATACTCTCTTGTTTATACGGGCTAACTATTAATGCTAAAGGTATGTTGGATTTAAATTACTAAAATTAATCGAGTCATTATTAATGTCAAGTACATTATTAATTCCATATTATATTTCATTTAAATAGAATGAATAACAATTATTCTTTTATTACAAATGAAATTTAAACTTGTCTAAACAAGATCTATTATAACAATTATTTAAGTGGAATTTCATAATAACAATTATTATATTTGTTTAATTAAGCCGGTATATACAACAAGAATCAACTTCCTGTGGATAATCCAACATTTGCTTCATTTCCAGTAGTAAGTCCACTTGCCATTTTAATCAAATTACTACTTACATTGCAGTTTCGGTAAATTCACATACATTTATGTGATTCATATCTAGTATCTAATACTAGAGATGTATAAATAGGTTTTATAATATTTATATCTTAATCGGTTGAAGTCATACTTGAACTCATTTTAGATCCTCCCTTTATTTATAAAACAATTACGTTTAATGTGTTTGAGGACAATCCTCAAATCTCAATGTTAGTCAAGAAATTTGATTTAATTCAATTTATCCTTCTTAAGGACTAATTTAAATTATTGGAGTTATTTGTTATTTAATATCTATAGTAGATAATAAATAATAAATGATTCTATAAAATTTATTTAATATAAATACAAAATTTTGGCAATCAAAATTTATATTTATATTGATGTATAATTTAAACTAAAATATGCTCCCACTCAAATTAACATCCCTCTATTTATGTAAATATATTAGTGTATATATATAATGGTGTTCCAAGACCCATATCTAGTCATGCCTTGACCTAGCTTTGGCTAAACCCAAAACACAAGCTTTTAGGTAGACATCTTATGTCAATTATATCGTCTATATAACTCTTGGATCGCATGTTGAACATTTTGTTCAGTATTATTAATTTTCTCAAAATATAGAATAATTCATGCTTTTGTCTCTAAGGCCATAATCCTATTACGCAGCCTAGTTAAGTTAGACCCAATAATAGGATGGGCACCACATTTACTCCATCGCATATAACCAAAATAAAAGGTGTAGAACGCTTTGGCGTTAGTTACATCCAGTGATTTTGGACAGTGTTGAGTATATTATTGGAAGATGTCACCATGACTTAATATAACAAAATTTTCTTTAGAGGGAATCATAATTCACAGCAGTGAACTATATCAGAGTTTTTACATATATCAAAATATACGTATATTATTTTGCTAATTCTAATTCCACACTAACCCAATTAAAAGAATATAAAATCTTATTTTAAATATCGTAGAAGTTTTAGGAATTAAGTTCAAATGTAAGATGTTATTATTTTGAACATTTCAAAACAAATTGTAGTCCAACAAAATCTTACTATTCAGGCTTTTATAGCAATTTAATAGTTTCAAGGCCCTTGAGTAATATTAAAGCAGGCCATTAAAGGCCCATCATGCATCATGGATATTTGATGTCAAATATTAAATATCAACATATTACATAGCCGCAAATGTTTCAGCTCATGCTAATTAACATTGATTATACACAGCATTGCATCCTTTAATTTTTTGCAGGTTTAATAAAACTAATAACCATACAATCTACTACTTTATTTCTAGTTCTTACATCACAAAGAGAAAGGATAAACATATGTTTTCATAACTACTGAATTTCCACTAGCTATGAACATAGATTTTACACAATATCATGTACCTCTAGACAGCTATATGGATATTGTTATAACTAGTGCCATACATAGATTATCATACTTAATGTAACAACCCAGAATTTTGGGGCCAATTTAAACTTTTTATTTTAGAAATTTTAATGGATTTTAATATTTAAAATAATTTATTTTAAATAAGAATGACTAAAAATTTATTTTAAAACGAATAAATTTAATTTAACTATAAAAGGAGTTTAAAACAGCGCTGCAGTTTGAAAATTTGAATTTGAACTTTGACTGAATATACAAGATTCATTTTAAATCAGAATAGAGTGAAACCAGAAATATTTAAATCTGTTTAATCATATCTTTCTAACGAATCTGGAAAATTGAAATTTCATAGCGAAAATCAAAAGTTATGTCCAGTTCAATTTTCAGAAAAGTCGATGTATAATTTATATATATATAATATATATGGCCCAAAAGGCTGGTTTTCACATACGAAGGAATTTGGACTCGAAACCACTTCCATTGAGTCCGGAATGATGTTTCTGCATTTAAAAAGTATAAACACTTATATATTTTGAGTTTCGAAAATTATTTGTTTAAAATGTATTTTTAATATTATATATATAACCCTTGAAAATAGTCAATTTTCAAATGACTTCCGTTTTCGACGAAACCACTTTTGTTGGAACCGGAATGTCATTTTATTGCTAGGTTTCAATTTTTAGAATTTTTCGAATTAACATGTGAGCGTGGCGAAAGAAAATGTGTTTTGATTATTTCATTTAAATTTAAACGACTTAAAAGGGGCCATTTTTCAAACAATCTCAGAATTCGACGAAATTAGTCTTGTTAGAACCATATCGTCAAAACATAACTAGAAATAATTTTTCTGTAATTTTTAGAGTCCGTATGTGGCCCCGGTAATTTAGAATGTACGTTTGAATTTAATAATTAAATGATTTATAATATAAATTAAAAAAAATTATATCGTAACAGCTGAACTGGGTTACGAGGCCTATTCCATTGCGTCCGGAATAGGGGTATTTGCCTAGGAACATTTTTCGTTGAATTTAATTTGGAGTTCCGGACGATATACGAATCTAATCGAATTAAATAAAATAGAAATACACCAATTATACCATATAAATACGGTCAAACCTAACCCTAATACTATATACTGTATCAGCCGCCGTATTTGTTTCTCAATGGCTGAAAAGCTCAGGATTTCAATCCTTAATCATATTCAATCCAAAGCGTTTTGCAGCATGAATCCAAACCAATTATCGTTGAGATTTCTGAGGGCTTTATTTCTATAAGGTTAAGATCGGTTTTCGTATGGTGGATGGCTCGATTTCCAAGCCCTAACGCACCGGCTTTGGATGGCAACTGGCGGCGGAGGGGCCCACCGAGTTGGACGGCGGTTGGAGGGCGGGTAGGCGCCGCCAAGGCAGTCGAGGGGATGGCGGCTGATGGAGGTCCGATGCCTCGAGGAGCGTGCACGACGGGGTGGTGCGAATCGAACAAATGGGTTCGACTGTTTCACATGATCCAGAGGCCAAAGAAGAAGAAGGCAACGGTCTTAATCATGGATTTTGAAATGTAATTGAAATTCTAATTACTTTTAATTATTATTTAATTATCAAAAGCTTATAAATATCGTAACTTTTTCAAATCAAATCAGAAATCAACGAAACGAAAAGCGTTGAACTCGTATCAGGAAACTCTACGACACAGAACAGGCCGGATCTGAAACTGAGGACTTTGGAATTTCAGAACTAATTTATTTGGTGAAATTTCTTATTTAATTAAAATAAATTAAATATTATCGTGATTTAGAGATTCTTGCATGTACATGATTTGTTTTTAAATTGTTGATGTTGTTTATCGATCTGTGGATGTGATGATAATCATTTGTGTTAGTTTAAAAGGATAAAACTTGATAATCATTTGCGTTAGTTTAAAAGTGATAAAACTTGATTGTCATTTATGTTAGTTTTAAAGTGATAAAGCTTGATTATCATTTGTGTTAGATTGAAAGTGATAAAAACATGATTACCATTTGTGTTAAATCAAAAGTGACAAAGGATTGAAAATAAAAATCACATTTTTATTTGTGATATGAAACATTATAAAAGATAAGAAAATAGAATAAACAATAGAAACTACGTTTTTATTGTAATATGAATATTAGGAAAGAGAAATTACATTTATTAGAAAATGTGACTGTAATAACCCGAAAATCTGGGCCAGTTTAAAAATTTTATTTTGGCAATTTTAGCGAATTTTGAATATTTAAAATGAATCATTTTAAATAAAAACGAAGGAAAATTTATTTTGGAATTGAAATTCGACGTATATATTATATACGTCGTCGTTAGAATATAAATATTTATATATAATTATAAATAGAATTGAAAATGGCGCGGTAGTTCGATAATTCGATTTCAAACTTCAATTGAATGTACCGGGTGCAAAACAATCCGGATTTTAGTGAAACCAAAAACATTAGGATCTAATTGATAATATCTTTCCAACGAATCCGAAAAATCGAAATTTCATAGCGGGAATCAAAAGATATGTCCAGTTGAAAATTCTGAATGGTCGCTATGGGATTTCGGTCCTTAAAAATAGCCATTTTGCAAACGACCTCGGATTTCGACGAAACCACTTTTGTTGGGTCCGTGAAGTAAAGTTATTGCTAGGTTTCAAATTTCATAATTTTTTCAAATCAATATGTGAGCGTGGCAAAAGAAAACGCGTTTGACCAGTTTCAGTTGATTTTAATCGACTGGAAAATGGCCATTTTTCCAACGGTCTCAAAATTCGACGAAACTAGTTTTGTTAGGACCGTATCGTCAATATGAAGCCAGAAAATATTTTTCTGCAATTTATAGAGTTAGTATGTGACCCCAGTAAATTGAAATGCGCGTTCAAATTCAATATATAGAGTTATATGTCGATTTTGACGGAAACTAATCGAAACGTTCGAATCAGCGCACGATACATATCCCATTGTATTTGGAATGGGGGTGAAACGCTATGGACGACAGGCGGTGGGCCTCGTTTAGAGGTCGTTTGAAAAAGTCAACTTTTTAAATTAAATAATTAAATATATATATATATCTCCTTATATCCTCTCAGCCCCCCCCCCCCCCCACGTTTAAATCAATTCAGATAAATTAAAAAGGAAAAAAGGAGGGCGCGATGGCCGCCGCCGCCCCAGGCGGAGCACCGCCACAACCCCCCCTCTTTCTGCCACGTCCTTCCTTATCCTCCTCCTCCACTCCTTCTTCTCCGACTGCGACATCCTCCTTCTTCCCTCCCACCTCTCGCGCCTCTCCTCCTACCTTTCCCCCTTCTTCCACCGCTACAGCACACACCCCATCGCAGCCTCGCAACCCTAGCCCAGAGCAGCCGCCACCCCTGAAGTTCCACCCTCCGACCAATTGAAGGCCGCCACCCGACGTGAAACCCCCTCCTCCGATAACTGTAAGCGTATATTTTTATTTTTCTTTATTTCTTTTAGTTTAAGAAAATCGGTTTTTATTTTATATTTTATATTTTACATAGTAAAGATAATCGGTTTAAAAAAAAAATAGAAATCAGATATGATTTTAAAGATATAAAAGCAAGGATTTTCAAGTTGGGTTTAAAAATATAATCTTTTATATTGTAGAAAGATAAAAATATGATCTTTACTATATAGAAGTAGTAAAAATATGATTTTTATATTTTTAAAGTATTAAAAGTATAATTTTTACATGATAGGAATATTAAAAATATCATCTTTGTATATGTAGCAAAATAAAGATCTGATTTTTATTTTATGTACGTTGAAATAAAGTGATGATTTTTATATTAATGAAATCTATATTTTTGAAAAGGCGAAATCTATATTTTTGAAAAGGCGAAATCTATATTTTTGAAAAGGCGAAATCTATATTTTTGAAAAGGCGAAATCTATATTTTTGAAAAGGCGAATTCTAAATTTTTGAAAAGGCGAAATCTATATTTTTGAAAAGCCGAAATCTGTATTTTTGAAAAGGCGAAATCTGTATTTTTGAAAAGGCGAAATCTATATTTTTGAAAAGGCGAAATCTATATTTTTGAAAAGGCGAAATCTTTATATTTGAGAAGGCGAAATCTTTATATAGAGAATAGCGGTATAAAAATGGGATTTTTATATATTGAATAGCGTAGTAAAAAAATTCGATTTTTATATACTAAATAGCAAAGTAAAAATTCGATTTTTACATATATAGAGAGTACGGGCGACGAAGATGACGAAAGGCGAGAACGGCAAAGATTTCTATAAATGAAGTGTCGTGAAGTTGGATAGCTATCGGTGAGAATTTCTCACCTTTCAATTTCTTTTTCTAGTTATATATATATATATATACTAGGATGCAGACGGTGTTTAGTAGCACCCGACACCCGTCATCCACAGACCATGGATGGCTTGTTTGTTAAATTGTTTGGTTGTGTAGTTGGTTAGATTATTTTGTTTGAATCGAATTGTTTGGTAAAATGAAATTGATTTGATTGATGTGTGAATGGCGTGGGCCTTCACTAGACCGGGGATAAGGCTAGGCCTTGTCCCGTTTCTAGTATCGTGCCGTTATGCCGCCGAAATTTTCTAAAATAAACTAAAATAAATAAAAATATCATTTTATTGAATAAATGAACTGGATAAAATATTTTATCGTTAATAAAAAATATAATTTTTAACGTGAATGAGAATGAATAAATATTCATTTACAAACCGGACGGTTTGTTTATGTACACCTATTTGAAGGACATTTATTGGGACGATAAATTTTACACATCGCCCAACTGCACAAATAAAATCTGTATTTGATTGTTTGAAACCCCACACGGGTATTGGGATGATATTTGACGTACACTAATCCCAATAATTAGTTGTATGTCGATCGATTGATTGACAGGCTGCTATAAGCGTTGAATATTTAGATTCGATGCTTATACAGTGTAGAATGCACTTTGGATGATGGTTGATTATTCATCGTTGTTATTGTATACATGTGTTGTAGAAAATCCATATAATCAACATTATATGGTAATTGATTGGGCCTCATTCCAGTTTTAAAATAGAAATATTTGAAATAGAATATTTGAAATAGAAATATTCGAAATGGAATATTTGAAAATCGAAATATATGAAGCCGCGTTGATAGATTGACTCCATTTTGACGTGTACGATATTTATATCGATTTTATTCGTTTTATAATGAATATCGAAAGTGATTTCAAAATCTAATACTTTGAAAAGAATTGAAATTCGAATTATATTTAAAGTGAATTGAAATTCGAATTAAACTGAATTGATCTGAAATTTGAAATACACTGAAATGATTTGAAATTCGAATAGGAACGAATTCGAATTGAATTAGAATAGAAATGAATTCGAATTGAAATTTAATATAAATGGATTCGAATTGAAATTGAATTGAATAGAAAACGAACCGAAAGAGAATTCAAAATCGATTTGAATTGAAATCAATTTGAAATGAATTTAAAACGAATTTATATTGGAATATTCAATTTTGATTTGAAATTGAACATGAAGTTGAAACCGTTTTGAAAATGAATTTTAAATGATTTATAAAGCAAGTTTTAAAAGGAAATCGACGAAGTATATATTATATATATTATATATATAATATAATGACCTGAATAGAACGCGCCGCGTCGCGGCAGTTCGCGAATTTCGACCATTGACTTCGAACGGACATTACGGGAGATCCGACCGTCGGATTCTCCTAAAACTGGAACCGCTGGGTTCGTATCGAAAAGAGCTCTCTAATGAATATTAGAAATTCAAAATCTAACGGTTGGATTTGGAATTATGTCCAAATCAAATTTGAAAAAGGTCGATGTAAGTGCAGTTCGATGGCCGTTGATGGAAATCGACTGTACGGGCCTTGATAAAATTATTAAAAATAGTAATAATTTGTGTAAAATCATAAGAAATGATTTGGGAAGAATTGGGATGAAATACTCCATATTTGAAAAGATAAAAATAGATTTTTATCGAAATGAACTAGTTTTGAACTAGAATTATAATTCTAATTATTTTTAAATAAATAAATTGAATTTGAAATGGTTTTGAAAATGACCAGAATTTCCAATGATTGCGTTGGAATGGATTTGAATCGAAATTGTCTTTGGAATATTTCGATGTTGGCATTCGTGATTATACAGATGTTGTTATGGAAATTTGAAAGATATATTTATATCGTTATCTCCAATACGACATTTGTTAATCGTAGAATTTGATATTGAATATAAGCCAATATATTTTCTATTCAGAGCCTTGTATTTAATATCAAATGTGATTTGGGTTTGTCGTGAATGGTGTCTTGACTAACACTGTTCTTGAACCCAGTTGAGAAAAGATTAAATCTTTTTATTTAGATTTAATGAAGTGTACCAATTAAATAATATTTAATTGGAATTGAATTGATATTGATTTTTGGGTTTATCGTGAACAGTGTTTTTAAATAACACTTGTTCTTTAACCCGATAATTAATGGAAGGTGATTTTGGGTTTACCGTGAACCGTGTTTTAAATGACACTGATTCTTTAACCCAGTCAAAGATTAAAACTAAGTGGAGTTTTAATGAATCTTTAATTAGATTGAAATAATCGAAATGGAGTATCACCAGTTTTACTCCAGGCGATAGTTAAATCTTTAATTAGATTTGAACGTGAAATGGTAATTGAATTTACCGATAACACCGTGGTGTTAGACATGAAGTATTACCAGTTTTATTCATGAGATGAATAGGTTGGGATTGGGAAATTAAAACAAATGATTACTTCGGTAAGGTTCGTTAATCCCGACTAGTAGAATCAAAATTCAAAAGAAGATTAAAGAATAAATTCAAGGAGTTTATCTTTGATAAAATTAATGGGAACCTTTCCCTATGAATGTGAAATTTAGAAACTAACTGTCGGTTAGCCAAGCAGAATGGTTTTCTGGATATTGATCTGATGTTGGTTTCGGCCTTCGGGGTTATTATTTGGGGAATTATTCTCTTGAATAATTTACGGTTAGTGACCGATAAATTGGAGTGAGGCGTATGTTGTGTTTGTGTAACACTTATTTAAAATATACGCGAGTTATTCGGAAAGACCGGGTTTATCCCATTTTGAATAACTGATACGACGATAAGTCGAAGATGAAGACGGTGGTCGAAGACCAGAAGTCTTCACGTCGTTTGGGTGATTACTGATGATCTTGATTGGGCTGTACACCCAAGAAGATGGAAACAGTTGGTGATCGTCCAGACGTACTTGGAGATCGATGGATATGCGGGGTACTAGGTGCCTCCGGTTTCGTTCAGACCCAGAACGAACTTGTAAATGGACCGTGTGTCTGACATTGGATTTTAGTCTGTGTGATTGATCTCTATTAAATATATATCTGTTTGGCGGCGGAGAATTTATTCTCTTGCTTAACGCCCTTCTCTGAGACGTACGAGCTCAGGGGTTATATACTGATGGATATCAAACGCATAGAGTGAATTGCCTGTGTGGCATGCCTAAGTGGCAAATGATCAAGGCTTCTGTTGAAAAGCAAAGTCTTGTGGTTGATGATCAAAGCACGGCCTTTGTGGCATAGCTTTGTGTAACGTTTTACTTCGCGAGTATCACACCCGGTATGAACCAAAAACGGGAGACGGACCTCAGGGAGGGCATGCGTTTCCTTCTAGCTAAAAAGTGGCGTCAGTGGTTTTACACGCCCTGACGAGTTTGACTTATGTGGTTGTTGCTGTTGCGAGGCGCCTCGGTTAAATCGGACGATCCGGGTCCGATGGAGCCAATCGTTGGCTCATTTACGCCCCAAAGGGCGGGGAAACGTAGTGTTCAGGCATTTTAATCCACATCGGTGGACCGGCCCTGTCGTTCCAAGGCTTGACTGAGTACTTGCCTGAGACATGGGCTAGATTGTCTCGAATCGGTTGAGGACTATCTTTTGCCTCGGTTCATAGACGGAAATCCAATTTCCAAATACGTGACATTTGCGGTTTTAATTGTAGAACTAGTATGGCGACATGATATATGGTACCCATGCCGCCTAGGATTGATATTTATGATTGAAATTGTTTTAAACACTATACACTTATTATAGTATCAAATGATCTGTTTTAAACGTATCAAGCATTCTTTGGCTGTTATAAGGGAAAACCCTATCCCCCGGCTTGCGTTGCATTGTGTGATAGGACCTGGGTCTTATAACAGCTTCATTTTTCTTTATTTAGCATTGCGTTGTTTGTTTTATGCACTGGTATTCTTGGGAGGAAACCCGTTCCGTGTTATACGGCGTGGTCCCTTGATTTACCTAACTTTAAAATAAATATTAATAACTGTTTTAGTTCTCACACCAGTCACATGACTGACCTGGAGTTTATTGTTTTACCCTAAACTCTGGGTGCCCCTATTTTAACACGGACAGCTAGTAGTTTTGGTTTTGCAGATTTATATTCACAGGATCCTGGTTTACAGCTGGAATGATATCCGGAAAGCTTTGTATCCGTATATCTCTTCTAGTTGTGTATTGTATTATTTTCCGCTGCTATGTATTTAAATGTAATTTAAATCTCTGATATTTCTGTGTAATGTTTATTTGTTTATACTCTGTATATTCTTGTAATCTGATGCATTGTTGTAATATACAAAGAAATGTTCTTTTGTATGCGTTCTGTTGTGGCTTGTTCTCGAACTATCCGACGCTTTCCTTTACAGGGAAGTTGCGGGTTTTCACAGTGACATAAGTAAAAAGAAAAGCATATTTTAGTCAAATATGATTAAGTGAAAAGAATAACATATTTTTATCAAAATATGATAAGAAGAACAAAAATTCATTTTTGTTTAAGAAAAAGGAAGAGGAACAAAAATTCATTTTTGGTTTAAGAAAAAGAAAGAAGAACGAAAGCTCAATTTTTGTTTAATATAAGGATAAGAACAAAAATATTCATTTTTGTTTAAAGAAAAGAATAAAGAACAAAATTCATATTTTGTTTATAGAAAAGAAAAAGGACAAAATCAACATATTTTGTTAATAAAGTTATATAGGACAGAATCAACATATTTTGTTAGTGAGGTTATAAAGAACAAAATTCATATTTTGTTAAAAAGAAAAAGATTAACAAAACCTTCATATTTTGTTAAAAAGAAAAGATTAACAAAACTTTCATATTTTGTTAATGTTATAAAGATTATGCAAGAATTCATATTTTGTTAATGTTATAAGAGTATGCTTATGTTAAGGAGGACCATTTTATTTACATTGAAGATATTAAACAAAAACAACCATTTTGTTCACATTAAAGATATTAAACAAAAATCTCCTTTTTGTTTGCATTGAAAATATTAAACAAAATTCTCATTGTTGTTAAAATTACATTTTTGTTAACATTAAAAGGACTAGTTTAAAAATTTCACATTTTGTCAACATATGATTTAGAAATGGAATTTCACATTTTGTCCACATATGATTTGGAAATGAAATTCACTTATTTTGTCACTTGAAATTCACATATTCTGTCACTTGAAATTCACATATTTTGTCACTTGAGATAAAGAACATATTTTGTCACTTGAGATAAAAGAACATATTTTGTTGCATAGAAAAGATTTAACAAAATAATCATATTTTGTTGCATAGAAAAGATTAAACAATAATCATGATATTTTGTACATTAAAGGGAGTTAAACAAAATCATCATATTTTGTACATTAAAGAAGAGTAGACAGGATTATCATATTTTGTCAAATTAAAAAGAATGATGTAAAATATTCATTTTCTTTTTCATTAAAAATGAATGAGACCAAAAATACATTTTGATCGATAAAGGAGAGTTATTACTTTTATTGTCATTTGTTAAAAATAAAAAGAATGGAAATAAAAGACTAGAATTCTATTGCCATTTGTTCACAATTAAGAGAATTGAATTATATGTCGGTGATGTTGTATTTTTGATGGGTTAAATATATCGTTAGTATATTCAACTGAATATTACACTTCCATTTCCAAGTCACCTGACTTGTTTATGTGATTGGGTCGATAATTTTCACACATCGCCCAAGTGCACAAATAATTTATTATTTGATTGCTGGATGAAACCCCACACGGGTGTTGGGATGACCCTACACTAGTCCCAATATTTAGTGTAGAATCCACTTTGGTTGATTATTTGGATGTGTGATAGTTATTTATCATGATTGTTGATTATCTGCGATATATGGATGTTGATTTAGTCGCATTCCAATAAAGAGTATTCTAGAAAAGAATATTTTAGAAAAATATACTTATTGAAATGAACTAGTGATTTACTAGTATAAATCATTAAGATTAGATTTAATGAAGTTTTTCCAACTTGTTTATATTTAATTTAAGTTAAAATTAAATAAATTGGATTTTTGGGTTTGTCGTGAATAGTGTCTTAAATAACACTGTTCTTAAACCCCGTATGAAGAGAATAATCTTTTAATTTAGATTATTAAAGTTTTCAATTATATTCAGTAATTGATATAAGAGGAAATGTGAGTTGAGTTTATTGTGAGCCATGTTTTTAAGTGACATGTGTTCTTTAACCCAACTGACAGTGAAAATATGATTTGGAAATTATAAATCTTTTATTAAGATTTAAATGGGAATTTTCCAAAAGTAAAGATTTCCAATTTAATATATTAAATTGGAGTTGAATGGAATTCAAATTTATTATAACCGAGATAGGTTTCTGTAGAAGAAAACCGATACTACATATGGAATTTAAGAGGCTTTGCCGTTATTCCATTTATATTACTGGTCGGATACAGAAGTTTATAACGATTATATTGATTTGATTTCTGTGAAGATTCCATATTTTATGGAAGATGAGGGGTTTACCGTGAACTATGTTTTTAAATGACATTAGTTCTTTAACCCATTTAAAGTTAAGATTATTTTCTTGAATTCAAATAATCATTGAATAATGATTTGTGATATTTAAAACCAAAATTGGAGTTTTAATAAATCTTTAAAAGAAAGATTTAAGAATAAAGATAAAGAATTTATCTTGGATAAGAGTAATCTGAATATTTTATTTATAAGAATATTCTGAATTGGAATGAGGCGTTGGATGTGTTTTTATAACGCTTGTTTAGTTTTAATTATAAAGATACGAGAGTTATTCGGAAAGACCGGGTTTAACCCATTCCGAATAATCACTACGACGATGAAGAGTCGAAGGAAGATGAGGATTGAAGACCGACGATCTTCACATCGAACGGATGTGTTGCTACTGAGACCCATGATGGGAGTAGCTACCTTGAAAGGGCTTCAGTGGTGGCCGTCCGGACTATTGTTGATTGTTCGGATTTGGTTTTCGCTCAGACCCAGAGCATAAGCTAAAAATGGACGCGTGTCTGACATTGGATTTCGTTCCATGTGAATTAAATTGATCTTTATTAATGTATATCTGATTGGTGGTGGAGAATTTATTCTCTGCTTAACACCCTGGTATATATTAATAGTGATTGATCGCATGGCGTGAATTGTCAATGTGGCACGCCAAGATGCAATTGATCAAGGCTTTTGTTGAAAAGCAGGGCCTTGTGGGATGATCAAAGCATAGCCTATTACGGCATAGCTTTGCGTATATCGTGACTTCGCGAGCCTCACACCCTGGTATGACTCAAAAACGGGATATGGACCGTAGGGAGTGCACGCGTTTCTTTCTAGCTAGAGTGATGTCAACGACCTACCAGCCCTGACATTTTACTTATGTGGATGATGGATTTTGAGGTGCCTCGGATTTTTATAGGCCGATAGTGGTCATATTATAGGTTCAAAGGAACCGGGAAACTTGTGTTCAGGCATAACCAATCCACTGCCCATAGGCGGGGACCGACCCTACCGCATCCAAGGGTTCACTGCGGGGAATCCTGAGGCATTTGCTAGAGTGTCTCGAATCGGAGAGGAGCTTGCCCCTAGCCTCGACTCATGATGGAAAATCCAATTTCCAATACGACCTTGCGGTTTTGATTGTAGAACTAGTATGGCAACATGATATTTGGTACCCATGCCGTCTATGATTGATACATTATGATTGAAATTGTTTTTGAAATATATACATACCCATATATATACACACTAATATTAAATCCGTTTTATCGTATCAAGCATCTTTTGACCATTATAAGGTAAAACCCTATCCTCCGGTTTGCGTTGCATTGTGTGATGGGACTTGGGTCTTATAATGGTTTCATTTTTCTAAAAAGCATTGCATTGTTTAACGATTTACTTTATTTTATGCACTGGCAATCCAATGGAGTAAACCCGTTTCGTGTTAGCGGCGTGGTCCTGTGATTAGCCTTATTAGTAGAAAAGTTAAGTTAAGATTTCTCATACCAGTCCCATGACTGACCTGTAGTTCGTTTCACTGGCAAACTCGGGTGCCCATATTTCCACACGGGCAGTCGAGTAGCTTTTTGCAGATATATTTACAGGATCCTGGTTTACAGCTGAAGCGGTATTCGGAAAGCCCTGTATCCGTGTATTCCTTTCAGTTGTATATTTGTATTATTTTTCCGCTGCTTTGTAAATGTAATTTAAATCTCTGATATCATTGTATTAATTTTATGTAATAAGTGTTCATACTCTGATATATTCTTGTACTCTGATGTAATTGTTGTAATCAGCAATAAAATGCTCTTTAGTTTGTGTTCTGATGTGTATTGTTCTCAAGGCAATCTAGGCTTTCCTTTACGGGGAAGTTTGGGTCGTCACAGTTGGTATCAGAGCTTTGGTTTACAGAGCTCGAGAATAAGACACATTAGGACTGAACGGAAGAATTCATCAGAGATTGGATTAGTAATATCCAATGAGAATGACTCGTTAGAGATAGGATCAGTAGTATCCTAGAACGAGTTTAAAGAGTATTATTTTCTTTAAAATAAAAATGAAAACAGAATATAGTTTTGAATTTTTTTATCTTAAAATACGTATTTGGATATATTATATTTTAATGTGGACAATCGATTATATAAAGATTTTGAATATACGAGTAATTAACGGATATTCGAAGTTTTAATATACTGGATAGATATAGAATCACACTCTAGTCGCCCGGGGATAATTCTGATAATGCTGCAGCATTATCAGTATTTATTTTCGAGTTTCGAAAGTAAGATATCTATATATTTCCATCGACTGGTATGAGAACCAACACTTAGTTAGTAAACATTGCTATGATTTGCACCAAAAATATGATTTTTGACTATATATAAAAGTTATGTATATTTGAAAAATTAACCACCTAATTGATTGCTGGCTGTGATGTTTGATAATTAGATCCACTAATTTAAATTATTAGAATGGTAATAAATTAAACCAATGAATAAGAAATTAATTAAGTGTGTTAATTAAACATCTTTCAGCTACATTCCTTTTCGAGGACGAAAAGATTTTAAGTGGGGGCGACTGTAACAACCCAGAATTTTGGGGCCAATTTAAACTTTTTATTTTAGAAATTTTAATGGATTTTAATATTTAAAATAATTTATTTTAAATAAGAATGACTAAAAATTTATTTTAAAACGAATAAATTTAATTTAACTATAAAAGGAGTTTAAAACAGCGCTGCAGTTTGAAAATTTGAATTTGAACTTTGACTGAATATACATGATTCATTTTAAATCAGAATTGAGCGAAACCAGAAATATTTAAATCTGTTTAATCATATCTTTCTAAAGAATCTGGAAAATTGAAATTTCATAGCGAAAATCAAAAGTTATGTCCAGTTCAATTTTCAGAAAAGTCGCTGTATAATTTATATATATATATATATAATATATATGGCCCAAAAGGCTGGTTTTCACATACGAAGGAATTTGGACTCGAAACCACTTCCATTGAGTCCGGAATGATGTTTCTGCATTTAAAAAGTATAAACACTTATATATTTTGAGTTTCGGAAATTATTTGTTTAAAATGTATTTTTAATATTATATATATAACCCTTGAAAATAGTCAATTTTCAAATGACTTCCGTTTTCGACGAAACCACTTTTGTTGGAACCGGAATGTCATTTTATTGCTAGGTTTCAATTTTTAGAATTTTTCGAATTAATATGTGAGCGTGGCGAAAGAAAATGTGTTTTGATTATTTCATTTAAATTTAAACGACTTAAAAGGGGCCATTTTTCAAACAGTCTCAGAATTCGACGAAATTAGTCTTGTTAGAACCGTATCATCAAAACATAAATAGAAATAATTTTTCTGTAATTTTTAGAGTCCGTATTTGGCCCCGGTAATTTAGAATGTACGTTTGAATTTAATAATTAAATGATTTATAATATAAATTAAAAAAAAATTATATCGTAACAGCTGACTAGGTTACGAGGCCTGTTCCATTGCGTCCGGAATGGGGGTATTTTCCTAGGAACATTTTTCGTTGAATTTAATTTGGAGTTCCGAACGATATACGAATCTAATCGAATTAAATAAAATAGAAATACACCAATTATACCATATAAATACGGTCAAACCTAACCCTAATACTCTATACTGTATCAGCCGCCGTATTTGTTTCTCAATGGCTGAAAAGCTCAGGATTTCAATCCTCAATCATATTCAATCCAAAGCGTTTTGCAGCATGAATCCAAACCAATTATCGTTGAGATTTCTGAGGGCTTTATTTCTATAAGGTTAAGATTGGTTTTCGTATGGTGGATGGCTCGATTTCCAAGCCCTAAGGTGCCGGCTTTGGATGGAAACTGGCGGCGGAGGGGCCCACCGAGTTGGACGGCGGTTGGAGGGCGGGTAGGCGCCGCCAAGGCAGTCGAGGGGATGGCGGCTGATGGAGGTCCGATGCCTCGAGGAGCGTGCGCGACGGGGTGGTGCGAATCGAACAAATGGGTTCGACTGTTTCACGTGATGCAGAGGCCAAAGAAGAAGAAGGCAGCGGCCTTAATCATGGATTTAGAAATGTAATTGAAATTCTAATTACTTTTAATTATTATTTAATTATCAAAAGCTTATAAATATCATAACTTTTTCAAATCAAATCAGAAATCAACGAAACGAAAAGCGTTGAACTCGTATCAGGAAACTCTACGACACAGAACATGCCGAATCTGAAATCGAGGACTTTGGAATTTCAGAACTAATTTATTTGGTGAGATTTCTTATTTAATTAAAATAAATTAAATAATATCGTGATTTAGAGATTCTTGCACGTACATGATTTGTTTTTAAATTGTTGATGTTGTTTATCGATCTGTGGATGTGATGATAATCATTTGTGTTAGTTTAAAAGGATAAAACTTGATAATCATTTGCGTTAGTTTAAAAGTGATAAAACTTGATTGTCAATTATGTTAGTTTTAAAGTGATAAAGCTTGATTATCATTTGTGTTAGATTGAAAGTGATAAAACATGATTACCATTTGTGTTAAATCAAAAGTGACAAAGGATTGAAAATAAAAATCACATTTTTATTTGTGATATGAAACATTATAAAAGATAAGAAAATAGAATAAACAATAGAAACTACGTTTTTATTGTAATATGAATATTAGGAAAGAGAAAATACATTTATTAGAAAATGTGACATAAGTAAAAAAGAAAAGCATATTTTAGTCAAATATGATTAAGTGAAAAGAATAACATATTTTTATCAAAATACGATAAGAAGAACAAAAATTCATTTTTGTTTAAGAAAAAGGAAGAGGAACAAAAATTCATTTTTGGTTTAAGAAAAAGAAAGAAGAACGAAAGCTCAATTTTTGTTTAATATAAGGATAAGAACAAAAATATTCATTTTTGTTTAAAGAAAAGAATAAAGAACAAAATTCATATTTTGTTTATAGAAAAGAAAAAGGACAAAATCAACATATTTTGTTAATAAAGTTATATAGGACAGAATCAACATATTTTGTTAGTGAGGTTATAAAGAACAAAATTCATATTTTGTTAAAAAGAAAAAGATTAACAAAACCTTCATATTTTGTTAAAAAGAAAAGATTAACAAAACTTTCATATTTTGTTAATGTTGTAAAGATTATGCAAGAATTCATATTTTGTTAATGTTATAAGAGTATACTTATGTTAAGGAGGACCATTTTATTTACATTGAAGATATTAAACAAAAACAACCATTTTGTTCACATTAAAGATATTAAACAAAAGTCTCCTTTTTGTTTGCATTGAAAATATTAAACAAAATTCTCATTGTTGTTAAAATTACATTTTTGTTAACATTAAAAGGACTAGATTAAAAATTTCACATTTTGTCAACATATGATTTAGAAATGGAATTTCACATTTTGTCCACATATGATATGGAAATGAAATTCACATATTTTGTCACTTGAAATTCACATATTCTGTCACTTGAAATTCACATATTTTGTCACTTGAGATAAAGAACATATTTTGTCACTTGAGATAAAAGAACATATTTTGTTGCATAGAAAAGATTTAACAAAATAATCATATTTTGTTGCATAGAAAAGATTAAACAATAATCATGATATTTTGTACATTAAAGGGAGTTAAACAAAATCATCATATTTTATACATTAAAGAAGAGTAGACAGGATTATCATATTTTGTCAAATTAAAAAGAATGATGTAAAATATTAATTTTCTTTTTCATTAAAAATGAATGAGACCAAATATACATTTTGATCGATAAAGGAGAGTTATTACTTTTATTGTCATTTGTTAAAAATAAAAAGAATGGAAATAAAAGACTAGAATTCTATTGCCATTTGTTCACAATTAAGAGAATTGAATTATATGTCGGTGATGTTGTATTTTTGATGGGTTAAATATATCGTTAGTATATTCAACTGAATATTACACTTCCATTTCCAAGTCACCCGACTTGTTTATGTGATTGGGTCGATAATTTTCACACATCGCCCAAGTGCACAAATAATTTATTTTTTGATTGCTGGATGAAACCCCACACGGGTGTTGGGATTACCCTACACTAGTCCCAATATTTAGTGTAGAATCCACTTTGGTTGATTATTTGGATGTGCGATAGTTATTTATCATGATTGTTGATTATCTGCAATATATGGATGTTGATTTAGTCGCATTCCAATGAAGAGTATTCTAGAAAAGAATATTTTAGAATATATTTTAGAAAAATATACTTATTGAAATGAACTAGTGATTTACTAGTATAAACCATTAAGATTAGATTTAATGAAGTTTTTCCAACTTGTTTATATTTAATTTAAGTTAAAATTAAATAAATTGGATTTTTGGGTTTGTCGTGAATAGTGTCTTAAATAACACTGTTCTTAAACCCCGTATGAAGAGAATAATCTTTTAATTTAGATTATTAAAGTTTTCAATTATATTCAGTAATTGAAACAAGTGGAAATGTGAGTTGAGTTTATTGTGAGCCATGTTTTTAAGCGACATGTGTTCTTTAACCCAACTGACAGTGAAAATATGATTTGGAAATTATAAATCTTTTATTAAGATTTAAATGGGAATTTTCCAAAAGTAAAGATTTCCAATTTAATATATTATATTGGAGTTGAATGGAATTCAAATTTATTATAACCGAGATAGGTTTCTGTAGAAGAAAACCGATACTACATATGGAATTTAAGAGGCTTTGCCGTTATTCCATTTATATTACTGGTCGGATACAGAAGTTTATAACGATTATATTGATTTGATTTCTGTGAAGATTCCATATTTTATGGAAGATGAGGGGTTTACCATGAACTATGTTTTTAAATGACTGAGACGACCCGATTTCCCGTTCTCACGGAAACAGGGGTTATCTTTGGAATATAACACAGAAACATATAATAGCAGAACCGAATTAAATAAATACACCAGATAATGAACAATAAAATATACTGGATAAAAGTAATCATCAGAGTTACACAGTATACAGGATCTTACTTAGTACAAATACAGTTCAGCTATACATAAATGTCTACAGCGGAAATAAACAAAGTATGTACAATAGGAGCTGAACAGCATAAAAGAAATAAATGATAGAATCCATCTTCAGCTCCAGCTATCCAGAAAGAACCAGCTAAACCTGAATACAAGGCTGCCCGTGTAGAAAAAGGGGCACCCGAGTTTGGAAGTGAAACAAACTACGAGTCAGTCATGGGACTGGTATGAGAAATCTACTCAACACATATATATAATTTGGCTAATCACAGGACCACGCCACTTTCGTGGAACGGGTTTACTCCATTGGATTGCCAGTGCTTTAAAACAAATCTTCCTTCTAAACATCGCTATGCTTTTTATAAAAATGAAGCCGTTATAAGACTCAGTTCCCATCACACAATGCAACGCAAACCGGAGGATAGAGTTTTACCTTATAATGGCCAAAATATGATTGATACGAATAAAACAAAGGCATTTGATATTATTGCTAGTGTTAATATGTTTTGAAAACAATTTCAAATCATAACTATCAATCATAGACGGCATGGGTACCATATATCATGTCGCCATATATATATACAATCAAAACCGCACGATCACGTATTTGGAAATTGGATTTCTGTCATGAACCAAGGCAAAAGATAGTCCTTACCGAATTCGAGACGCTCTAGCCCGTGTCTCAGGAACAGCCGCAACTGCCCCTTGGATCGTCAGGGCCGGTCCACCGATGTGGATTATTATGCCTGAACACTACGTCTCCCCGCCCTTTGGGGCGTAAACGAGCCAACGAATGACTCCATCGGACCCGGATCGTCCGATCAAACCGAGGCGCCTCGCAACAGCAACAACCACATAGGTGAAAAGTATATAAATGTCAGGGCTGGTAGGTCACTGACACCACCCTAGCTAGAAAGAAACGCAGGCCCTCCCTGATGTCCTCTCCCGTTTTAGGTTCATACCGGGGTGCGAGGCTCGCGAATTCACGTTATACACAGAGCTACGCCACACAGGCGGTGCTTTGATCATCACTACAAGACTTTGCTTTTCAACAGAAGCCCTGATCACTGCATCTTAGCATGCCACACAGGCAATTCATGCCATGCGACTGATGTCCATCGATATACAACCTCTGAGCTCGTGCGTCTCAGAGAAGGGCGTTAAGCAAAAGAATAAATACTCCGCCGCCAAACAGATGTATATTTAACAGAAATCAATCAACACGGAATAAACTCCAATGTCAAACACACAGTCCATTTACAAGTCCGTTCTGGGTCTGAACGAAACCGGAGGCACTAAATACCTCGCAAACCCTTCGATCACCACGTACGTCTGGACGATCACCACTCATTATCCATATTTCGGGATGCCTCCCAATCAGGACCTCGGTTACCATCCAAACGAGGTGAAGATCTCCGGTCTTCGACCGTCGTCTTCATCTTCGACTTTCAATCGTCGGTCAATTATTCGAAATGAGAATTAACTCGGCCTTTTCAAATAATTCACGTATATTTAGAATTTCAAATCAATTTATTTCAACGGTTAAATCATTCGACAACACCAATATTGTTCTTTAATGTAATTTTCACACCAAACACATTCAACCATCAAATACAACATAAATCGAGCAAATTCAGTCTATTTCCATTCCATCTCACTTATGATATTTTATAATGATTTATCGCTATTTTTATTTATTTTAAAATAGCCTATTTATTCAAAACGACGCTTCGGGCCATAAAGCGGCCGTGGCGCTGTTTTTCTTCAGATTTGATTTACACATATCTGAAAATCTAACCGTTGGATCTTCATAAAATTTACATCATTAGAAAGGTCTTTTCAAAACGAACCCAACGGTTCCAGTTTCGGGAAAATCCGACGGTCGGATCTCCCGGTACAATCGTTTGAATTTTCGATTTCAAAATACGAACTGCAGCGTCGTTATTCGATTAAATATATAATTATATTTATATACATATATATATAAATATAATCGCTTCTGGCGCTGTTTTTCTTCAGATTTGAATTAAACATTCCAGACAATCCAACCGTTGGATTTTTACAAGGTTGGTGCCGTTGGAAAGATATTTCCAAGGCGAACTCGACGGTTGAGGTTTCGGGAAAATCCAATGGTCGGATTTCCCGCACTAGTCGTTTGAAATCACGGTTTCGAAATACGAACTGCACGGCTTCGTTTCGTTTTAATTTCATTTATATTTATATATTTATATAAATATAGTTCATTCAATGCTTTCCATATCGTTTTCACTTCAAATATTTTTCTAACGCCTTAAATTTTGGAAAAATTTCGCCATAACCTCCCCTGCACCGGGAGCATCGGGAAATCGCAAATAGCGTTCCCGGTCCTTCTAATCTCAAAAAGAAAAAGAAAAAGCCAAGCGGCTAACCAACAGGCTCATAAAATCATCACCCAAACAAAGCAGTAAATGTGTACCTGTTTGTCGGGCACAAAATTTTATTCCTCTTCTCTAGCCCCTTTGCTATAACCTGTTCAATGAATATGTATGTACATATATACACAGCTCTTATCATTTATCATTTTCTATTCGACTTCATATTTGATTTCTATTTGGTTTAAAAACACCATTCATTCTAATGTTACATAAATAGGTGCAAATCATTTCATTAGCTAATTAATGAATATTTCAACTCATATATGTTTATTTTGAACAAGTGGCTATTTTTAACACTTCACACTTCAACGATTTATGCATACAATAAAAATGTGATTTTTTATTGTAAGACAATTCATTTCAAAACACTATTTTTCTATATAGTTCAAGTTGGTGATCAAATAGGATTTTTATCATCAAACAATTTATTTCAAAATATGAATACCATTCAACACATGAATTTCTAATCAACGAATGAATATCAATTCAACACATGAATGTTTTCTATTCAATGAATAAATATAGTTTAAGCAAATGAAAATAATTCAAACACACGAATATTATTCAAAATTTCGGCAGCATAACGGCAGGGTAGTTAAAACCGGGACCGTCCCTAGTACGGCTCCTCGCTCTACCTTAAAACCTCGCGGTTTTTGACAATGGGGATCATGCATCTAATTCGCACGCAGGCGGCATGTATATATTTATTTCATTTCCACAAACTAATCCTATGTGGTTTCAACCAAATATTTTTCAATCACAAATGGGTATTTTTCAACCACAATCAACCAATATCAATCACCAACAATCCCAAACAATCATTCGCTATCAATCAATTTTCTCAACAATTTCAACCAATAAATATCGTCCATGGTTTGTGGACGAGGGGCGTATATATATATAGATATATATTTATATATAGCAACTCACTTTCATTTCACACATATATAATATTTTTAAATCAGAAATCTCACCAATAGCTATCCAACTTCACGACACTTCACTTATAGAAATCTTCGCCAACCTCGCCTTTTTGTCGCTTTCGCCCGTATTCTCAACATATGTAAAAATCGAATTTTTACGATGCTATTCAATATATAAAAAAACGAATTTTTACTACGCTATTCAATATATAAAAATATGATTTTTACTTCGACTTTCAATATATAAAAATATGATTTTTACTTCGACTTTCAATATATAAAAATATGATTTTTCTTTTTAAAGTTCAGTTTTTATTTCCTTTTTAAAAATCAGGTTTTTATTTCCTTTTAAAATTCAGTTTTAAAAATCCTTTAAAAATCAGTTTAAAATTCTTTAAAAATTCAGTTTAAAATTCTTTTAAAATTCAGTTTTAAAATTCTTTTAAAAATTCAGTTTAAAATTCTTTTAAAAATTCAGTCTAAAATTCTTAAAAAAAATCAGATTTTAAAACCTGTTTAAAATCAGTTTTAAAAATAAAAAATAAAAACAAAATAAAATAGAAATACTTACATTGGTGCGAAGAAGGGGGGGAAGCGATGGCCAGGCTCGGCGCTGGCTTCGAGGTTAGGGCGGCGCTAGGGTTTCGAACGGGGGAGCGGTTTCGAGGTCTTGGCGTTTCGCTGCTTCAGGGGGCTCGCGATTAGATTCGACGGGGGGGGGGGGGGGGGGGGGCTCGTCTTCGTCGGAGCTGCGGTGGTGGCGGCGTTCGCTTTAGGGGGGGCGACTCTGTCGATAGTTTTTAGGTTTTTTTTTTCTTCTTTCCGTTTGAAATAAAAATGAACGCGGGGGGGGGGGGGGGGGGGGGGGGGGGCAGGACGAAAGATAAAGGAGGGAAAATATATATATATATTTTTTTATTATTTAATTATGCAAAAAGTTGACTTTCACATACGACCTCGAAACGAGGCCCACCGCCTGTCGCCCATAGTGTTTTACCCCCATTCCGAACACAATGGGATATGTATCGCAAGCTGATTCGATCGTTTGAATCAGTTTCCGTTGAATTTAAAGTGTACTTCTTTATATATTCAATTTAAACGCACATTTCAATTTAGTGGGGCCACATACGAACTCGAAAAATCCCAGAAAAATATTTTCTAGCTTCGTATTGACGATACGGTCGTAACAAAACTAGTTTCGTCGAATTCTGAGACCGTTTGAAAAATGGCCAATTTCCAGTCGACTAAAATCAACTAAAACCGGTCAAACGCGTTTTCCTTTGCCACGCTCACATATTGATTCAAAAAATTATGAAATTTGAAACCTAACAATAACTTGACACTGCGGATCCAACAAAAGTGGTTTCGTCGAAATCCGAGGTCATTTGCAAAATGTCCATTTTTAAGGGCCTGAATTCCATAGCGACTATTCAGAATTTTCAACTGGACATATCTTTTGATTCCCGCTATCAAATTTCGATTGGTCGGATTCATTAGAAAGATATTCACTAACAGATTTAAATATTTTTGGTTTCACTAAAATCCGGATTGTTTTGCACCCGGTATATTCAATTGAAGTTTGAAATCGAATTATCGAACTACCGCGCCATTTTCAATTCTATATATAATTATAATTAATTATATTCATTTTCAAATGTCGATTCAAACTCAGTTTTCATCGCCATTATTTAAAATATTTATTTTAAATATTTAAAATCCATTATTTTAGCCAATTTAAAAATTTTAAATTGGTTCAGATTTTCTGGGTCGTTACAATGACATTAGTTCTTTAACCCATTTAAAGTTAAGATTATTTTCTTGAATTTAAATAATCATTGAATAATGATTTGTGATATTTAAAACCAAAATTGGAGTTTTAATAAATCTTTAAAAGAAAGATTTAAGAATAAAGATAAAGAATTTATCTTGGATAAGAGTAATCTGAATATTTTATTTATAAGAATATTCTGAATTGGAATGAGGCGTTGGATGTGTTTTTATAACGCTTGTTTAGTTTTAATTATAAAGATACGAGAGTTATTCGGAAAGACCGGGTTTAACCCATTCCGAATAATCACTACGACGATGAAGAGTCGAAGGAAGATGAGGATTGAAGACCGACGATCTTCACATCGAACGGATGTGTTGCTACTGAGACCCATGATGGGAGTAGCTACCTTGAAAGGGCTTCAGTGGTGGCCGTCCGGACTATTGTTGATTGTTCGGATTTGGTTTTCGCTCAGACCCAGAGCATAAGCTAAAAATGGACGCGTGTCTGACATTGGATTTCGTTCCATGTGAATTAAATTGATCTTTATTAATGTATATCTGATTGGTGGTGGAGAATTTATTCTCTGCTTAACACCCTGGTATATATTAATAGTGATTGATCGCATGGCGTGAATTGTCAATGTGGCACGCCAAGATGCAATTGATCAAGGCTTTTTTTGAAAAGCAGGGCCTTGTGGGATGATCAAAGCATAGCCTATTACGGCATAGCTTTGTGTATATCGTGACTTCGCGAGCCTCACACCCCGGTATGAGTCAAAAACGGGATATGGACCGTAGGGAGTGCACGCGTTTCTTTCTAGCTAGAGTGATGTCAGCGACCTACCAGCCCTGACATTTTACTTATGTAGATGATGGATTTTGAGGTGCCTCGAATTTTTATAGGCCGATAGTGGTCATATTATAGGTTCAAAGGAACCGGGAAACATGTGTTCAGGCATAACCAATCCACTGCCCATAGGCGGGGACCGGCCCTACCGCATCCAAGGGTTCACTGCGGGGAATCCTGAGGCATTTGCTAGAGTGTCTCGAATCAGAGAGGAGCTTGCCCCTAGCCTCGACTCATGATGGAAAATCCAATTTCCAATACGACCTTGCGGTTTTGATTGTAGAACTAGTATGGCGACATGATATATGGTACCCATGCCGTCTATGATTAATACATTATGATTGAAATTGTTTTTGAAATATATATATATCCATATATATACACACTAATATTAAATCCGTTTTATCGTATCAAGCATCTTTTGACCATTATAAGGTAAAACCCTATCCTCCGGTTTGCGTTGCATTGTGTGATGGGACTTGGGTCTTATAATGGTTTCATTTTTCTAAAAAGCATTGCGTTTTTTAACGATTTACTTTATTTTATGCACTGGCAATCCAATGGAGTAAACCCGTTCCGTGTTAGCGGCGTGGTCCTGTGATTAGCCTTATTAGTAGAAAAGTTAAGTTAAGATTTCTCATACCAGTCCCATGACTGACCTGTAGTTCGTTTCACTGGCAAACTCGGGTGCCCATATTTTCCACACGGGCAGTCGAGTAGCTTTTTGCAGATATATTTACAGGATCCTGGTTTACAGCTGAAGCGGTATTCGGAAAGCTCTGTATCCGTGTATTCCTTTCAGTTGTATATTTGTATTATTTTTCCGCTGCTTTGTAAATGTAATTTAAATCTCTGACATCATTGTATTTCTTTTATGTAATAAGTGTTCATACTCTGATATATTCTTGTACTCTGATGTAATTGTTGTAATCAACAATAAAATGCTCTTTAGTTTGTGTTCTGATGTGTATTGTTCTCAAGGCAATCTAGGCTTTCCTTTACGGGGAAGTTTGGGTCGTCACACTTAATTTACAATTATATAAGGGCTTTTGAAAATTGCAAAACTATTTTGCATCGAACTTGTACATCAGTATGTACAGAGTAGCTCAAACATTTTGATATTGTGTTGTTTTACCCCCTTTACTGAAACAACTTCAGTACCTGTCAAAACAATTTTTAACATGCGAGGTTAGTTAGATTCATAATCATCAAAGGTATATTATACATATCACTATTTAGATATATGTACATATACATATATAAGTAATTATATACATCATATGTATATGTATATATAATGTAAATATGTGTCGTAATTTTCATACATCAAGTGTATAATTTTATATATCATATACTGAAATTTACCAGCCCATAAGTTAGATTTAAAATTGCAGTTTACAAGTTATGTACTTCAATTCGGTCCAGAAAAGAGAGTGCATGATAATAGAATTAAGACCAATTTGGTAAATAGAGTACCTATGTGTTTTAGTTTATGATATAAGTTATACATTTATAGCCTAACATAAAACTTCACATATATGTTATTAGTCAGATGTATAATGCCTAGATTCAAACATTGACAGGTTTTCACAAAATTAAGTTTAGTGTTTGAATTATCAAATCATAATGATTCCCCTTTTAGGACATATCTAGGCATCAATTTCATATTGCTGTGAATATGCAATATAATATTTCTAATAGAGAATATATGTATATATGTAACCCAAAACTCCATTTAAATTTGAAACATGGAATCAAAATTTAATTTATTTGCAAATTACATTTACAACAGTGATACATCATCATGCATCTCAGCATTAAATGGAGATTGTATTTGAGATGACCAAGGTTATAATTATTTACCAATGTTATCCAAAATAGTTAAAACTTTTATACTGATTCAAAATCAACCAAAAGTTTTGTTATCATTGATAAGCATAATATACTGATTCACACTATTACATGTGACAGTATGTAAAGACCAGAAAATCTCCGCCCTTTTGAATCGACCATAAACCACACAGGTCTAACCCAAAAGTAGGAAATCTTCGAATACTTTAACTCCGGGAATACAACACATCAGAGCAACAATAGAAGACTTTTATAAAACACTATAATAATGTTACATCAGAGTACAGAATATCAGAGTACATCGAATAATATAATAGTACTTCGGAAGAAAAATTACAATAAATTCAATACATTGCAGCGGAAGGCTATAAATTCTCTGAACACAGCTTTAAGCTTCAATCCAGAATCCTGCTCAAGAGATAAATATCTGCAAAACAAGCTAATCGACTGCCCATGTGAAAAATATGGGCACCCGAGTTTGCTAGTGAAACAAACTACAGGTTAGTCATGGGACTGGTGTGAGAAATATAATGTATCTAACAATGTGGCAAATCACAGGACCACGCGGCTAACACGGAACGGGTTTACTCAATTGGACTGCCAATGCATAATTTAAATAAATTTTATACAAAACAACGTAATGCTTTTCGGGAAAATGAAATCATTATAAGACTCAAGTCCCATCACACAATGCAACGCAAACCGGAGGATAGAGTTTTATCTTATAATGATCAAACATGACTTGATACATATAAAATAATATTTTATTATTATTAGTGTCTAATTAGTTTTTAGAAAATTTTCAAAATAAATGTATCAATCCTAAATGGTATAGTACCCCATCCTACTATGTCACCGTACATAAGTTTACAATCAAAACTGTAATGTCATATTGGAGATTTGGTTTCCATCATGAATCAAGGCTAGGGATCGTCCTCTCCAATTCGAGACACTCTAGCAAATGCCTCATGATTTCCCGCAGTGAACCCTTGGATGCGGTAGGGCCGGTCCACACAAACGTTAGTGGATTAGTTATGATTGTTCACACGCTTCCCGGTTCTTTTGAACCTCTAATATGGCTACTAACAACCTATAAAATCCGAGGTACCTCATAATCCATCATCCATATAAGTAAAAAATGTCCGGGCTGGTAAGTCGCTAACACCACTTCTAGCTAGAAAGAAACGTGTGCACTCCCTACGGTCCTGATCCCGTTTTTGACTCATACCGGGGTGTGAGGCTCGCGAAGTCACGCTTACACAAAGCTAGGCCTAAACAGGCTATGCTTTGATCATCAACCACAAGGCCCATTTTTCAACAAAAGCCTTGATCATTTGCATCCTGGCGCGCCACATTGACAATTCACGCCATGCGATCGATAACTACCAGTATATACCTTCTGTGGGTGTTAAGCAAGAGAATAAATTATCTGCCACCAAACGAATATATATTAATAGAAATCAATTTAATTACATGGAATGAAATCCAATGTCAGACACACATCTGGTTAAAGGTCCGTCCTGGGTCTGAACGAAACCGGAGTCACCTTATTCCTCCCCATATGTCCAATACGAAGGAGAGGCGCTCGCATATCCGGACAATCAACAAGTACGTCCGGACAAACTAACACTACTAACCCTTTACTGGGAGCTACTCAATGTCGTGCATCAGTAGTCGTCCAATCGATTTGAAGATCGCCGGTCTTCAATCATCGTCTTCAATATCTTCAACTTAAATCGTCGTATAATCATTTGAAATGAGATTGAACTCGGCCTTTTCAATTGATTCTCATATATATATAATTTAAAACCATTCATATCGTTAATAGTATTTAATAACGATTTATCGCTACTTTTATATATATATATATATATATATATACACACATAGCTAAATTAATTTAACGATGCTTCGGGTCGATAGGCGGCCCTGGCGTTGTTTCTATCAAAATTTGATTTACATATATCTCGAAATCTAACCATTGGGTTTTAACAAAATTTATATCATCGGAAAGATCTTCCCAAAGAGGTCCTAACGGTTCCAGTTTTGGGGAAATCCGACGGTCGGATCATTCGGTATAATCGTTTAAAATTACGATTTTGAAACGCGAACTACCGTGTGCGATTCGTTTAATTTTAATTTTATATTTATATATATAAATACATATATATATATATCTATAATTCGCTCAACGACTTCAAAACCATTTATTGATCAACTAATTTATTTTCACTATGCATTGTTCTAGCGAATCATACATTCAATAAAAATGTAATTTTTATTGATTAACTAATTTATTTCAACTATGTATATTTTTAGCGAATCATACATTCAATAAAAATGTAATTTTTATTGATTAACTAATTTCTTTCAACTATGCATATTTCTAGCGAATCATACATTCAATAAAAATGTGATTTTTATTGATTAACTAATTTATTTCAACTATGCATATTTCTAGCGAATCATACATTCAATAAAAATGTGATTTTTATTGATTAACTAATTTATTTCAACTATGCATAATTCTCATCATTCCTATATACAATAAAAATGTAAATTTTTATTGTTATACTTCTCTATTTCAAACAATAAATATTTGTCATCATTTTTATACACAATAAAAATGTAAAATTTTATTGTAAAACTTTTCTATTTCAACTAGTGATCATTCTACGTGAATCATGCTTTTCATTAAAATTGTAAATTTTAATGTTTCCACATTTTATCTATACAATGAACATTTACATAGATTTTATCTTTACATTAGAAATGAAAATTTTCTTTTAATGTTCCTCTAATTTTATCTATACTACGAATAATTTACATAAATCATCCTTTACATTAAAAATGTGAATTATCATGTTTTTATCCTAAAACATGAACACTTTTCTATTTCTCTATTTTAATTCGACAAAATGTTCAAAATGATTCTTTTCATTTTTTTGTTGAAATATTCTAATTCAACAAAGGACAAAAATGTATATTTCATTTTGTTGAAAACTCTAGTTCAACAAGTTAGTAAAACTGTATATTTTATTTTTGTTGAAAACTCTAGTTCAACAACATGGCAAAAACTGTATATTTTATTTTTGTTGAATACTCTTGTTCAACAGAATGGCAGAACTGTATATTTTATTTTTGTTGAATAATCTAGTTCAACAAAATGACTACAAAGCAATTATTCATTTTTGTTTAACCCCTTTTAATTAACAAAATGTATATTTCTTGTCTAATTCTTTTAAATGAACAAAAATGTGTCATTCTGCTTTATGAACAAAAATGTATACTTTGTTTAATCCTTTTAAATGAACAAAAATGTGTCATTCTGCTTTATGAACAAAAATGTATATTTTTGCAAAAATGTTATTCTGTTCAACAATTCTAATTTGTTTTTGGACCATTTCTCGATTTGTGCGTGTCATCCTTGCGCAGGGCCATGCTAATCTACTCTGTATCGTTCCAATTTTATTGGATGTCCCCGAAGGGACAATTCTAATTTGTTAAACATGACAATTATAATTATCAATTCTAATTTAGCATAAATGTCAGTTATATTTTGTCAATTCTAATTCAGCATAAATGTCAATTATATTTTGACAATTCTAATTTATTTTTGTTTAATCCTTTTTAATTGACAAAAATGGTATTCTTGTTTCATCCCTTTTTTTTAAAAAATGTACATTTTGGTTTAATTCTTTTTAATGACAAAAAAGTATATTTTTGTATAATCCTATTTAATGACCAAAAATGAACATTTCTGGTTTAATCATTTTTAATGACCAAAAATGTATATTTTGGTTTCACTCTTTTGAAATGACAAAAATGTATTTTTTTTGTCTCATCCCATTTAAATGGTAAAACGAATGTTTTGGTTTCATTCTTTTTAAATGACAAAAAAAGAATATTTTTGTCTACTTCTTGAATCTAATTTTCTAATTAACATAAATGTTAATTACAACAATCTAATAACAAATGATAATTTTGTTTGAATCAAATTTCCTAATTAACATAAATGTTAATTACAACAATCCAATAACAAATGATAATTTTGTTTGAATCAAATTTCCTAATTAACATAAATGTTAATTACAATAATCTAATAACAAATGATAATTTTGTTTGAATCAAATTTTCTAATTAACATAAATGTTAATTACAACAATCTGATAACAAATGATAATTTTGTTTGAATCAAAATTTCTAATTAACATAAATGTTAATAACGACAATCTAATAATATTGTTTACTTTTTACTATGTGTTCTAATAACATATAAAAGTATATTTTATATATTCACATTTTTCTATGGATTCTAATGACATATAAAAGTATATTTCATATATTAACTTTTTTCTATGGATTCTAATGACATATAAAAGTATATTTTATATTAATTTTTTTCTATGTATTCTAATGACATATAAAAGTATATTTTATATATTAACTTTTTTCTATGAATTCTAACGACATATAAAAGTATATTTTATATATTAACTTTTTTCTATGGATTCTAATGACATATAAAAGTATATTTTATATATTAACTTTTTTCTAATGGATTCTAATGACATATAAAAGTATATTTTATATATTAACTTTTTTCTATGTATTCTAATGACATATAAAAGTATATTTTATATACTAACTTTTTTCTATGTATTCTAATGACATATAAAAGTATATTTTATATATTAACTTTTTTCTATGTATCCTAATGACATATAAAAGTATATATTTTATATGTTAACATTTTCCATGTTAACTTAGCAAATTAAAATAATAATTTTATTTGTTAACAATTTGTATTCCACATAACAAATAAAAAATGATAATTTATTTGTTACAAATTTCTAATTTAACTTAACAAATAAAAATGATAACTTTATTTGTTAACAATTTCTAACTAAAAAAAAATGATATTTTGTTTTATCTAAACTATTTCAACAAAAATGAGTATTTTGTCCAATTATTATATTTTGTCAAAACAGTGTTCCATGTTAACAATAAAAGTGAGATTTTTATTGTTAATCTAAATTTAACAAACGATGTCATGTTAACAATAAAAGTGATATTTTTCTTGTTAATCTAAATTCTAAATAGACCATGTTCTATATATCTAAATAGAAGATGAAACACACATGAACTATAGATTCAAATAAAAGAATCTCTATTATAGATCCAGATCTAACACACAAGAGCATCAACAATCAACAAATTTCAATCACAAACATCACAGATCGGGTTTTGTAATCATACATACATGGGTTTTCAAATAGCGAGTAATAATTAAATTTTAATTAATTCTTAAAATATAAATCTCACCGATGGTTTTAATTCTACACAGTTCAGAGTTGAATTTTCCACAATATCTGATTTGCTCCGTTTCAGATCTGGTTGGTTTCATCGCGAAGATCTCGCCTCTGTGATTCCAACGCATTCGTTTTGTTCGATTTCGATTCTGTTTGACAAAGTTATAAAATTTTAAACTTTTGAATAATTTAAAACACCTTATTATTAAATAATTACTTAACCATTTCAATTCATCTCCAATCCACCGTTTATTCTTTGATCTATGGGCGCTACCCCTTCTTCTTTCTTCTGCGTTATTTCATGCTAAAACATCGGACCACCTTCGACTTGAGAACCCGCACCTTGCCGCTACCACATTCGAACGGAACCCGATCCGAGACCCTCCCTCCGACCGCCTCGAAGCACGCCACCCACGCCCCAAACCCCGTCGAGCTCGGCCTCCCCAGTCACCCTGAAATCATCTCCGAAGTCTTGCCCTTTCAGCTCGAAATTCGAGCTATTCTCCACAACATCTTCGATCTCAACTGTTGATCACAGAGAGCTCACGTAGTTCTTTCATTTGGCTTTATCAGTTTTGAAAATTACAGAGTGGATTTGGACAAAGAGGGGTGCGATTTCCGGAGCATTTCGTCCACTCAAAGGATGGTAGTGGCGGCTGGTTCTAACTTAGTGAATTAGGGTTTGTGTTATTCTAATATTTATAATATAATAATAATTTAATGTTCTACTTAACAAATAAACCCGTTAATTCTTTTTAGATCCAATTTTAGCCCAACGAAAGTTGCCCCTAGGAAAATACCCACGTTCCGGACGCGATGGGCTAGGTCCCATCAACCCAAACGAACGTCTTTGGCTTGTTTTATTTAATTTAGTATTTAAATCATTTATTTAATTAATTCAATCTTACATTTAAATTCACCGGGGCCACATACGGGCTCTAAAAATTGCAGAAAAAATATTTCTAGCTTTGTTTTGATGATACGGTTCTAACAAAACTAATTTTGTAGAATTCCGAGAACGTTTGAAAATTGGCCATTTTCTGGTCGATCCGATTTGACTAAAACTAACAAAACACATTTTCTTTTGCCACGCTCACGCATTAATTCTAAAAATTATGAAAATTGAAACCTAGCAATAATTTGACATTCTGGTTCCAACAAAAGTGGTTTCGTCTAAAACGGAGGTCGTTTGAAAAATGGCTATTTTTAAGGCCAATATATTATATTAAATAATATATAAATTCTACAGCGAATTTTATGAATTTTAAACTGGACATAACTTACAATTTTTAAAGTGAAATTTCAGTTTCTTAGATTCGTTAGAAATATATTGTTAAACAGATTCAAATATCTCTTGTTTCTTTCAATTCTGATTTATTTTGAATTATGTATATTCAGTCAAAGTTCAAATTTTCAAACTACCGCACTATTTCTAACTTCTTTTATAATTAAATCAAATTTATTTGTTATAACATCGATTAAAATAAATTTTTAGTTGTTATTATTTAAAATAAATTATTTTAAATGTTTAAAATCCATTAAAATTTCTAAAATAAAATTTTTAAATTTGTTCAGATTTTCCGGGTTGTTACACAGTATTAGATCACCCAATATATATATATATATATATATATATATATAGATGCAGTGGTAACAAATTAAGTGTGTTATATTGCAAACCAAATTTGCAATGATAGTTTTGAATATTAACAGTATGAAAACAAATGTCCACGTGCATCTTTTGATGTCAATGCATACAGATTATATCATATATAAAACTTATAGAATAATAATTTCCACTCAGTAAAGTAAATGACTTGAACTAACTCAGGACTTTGACAATGAAATGTAAATATAAAACTATACAAGTTTTGAATGGATCTCAAATTCATGTTTAACAATTAAACAGACCAATTTTGAACTATTATCAAAATTCAAAGTCTAGTGCTCTGATTTTATTCTTTTAATATAAAGATTAAAATCAGAATATTTTGACTTATGCAATTTTCTTACAAATTGATTTCTTTAAATCAAATATGATCGAAAGTTGCATTACTGATTGGAATATAGAAATATGGTTTCTATTATAAAATTGACATAGTCATGACTTATATATTGAATCAAACAAGCTATGACCATTATGCTGATATTGCTTACACATATAAACTGATTTGAAATCATATAATTTAACAAACATGATTAATATCTAATATTAATCAATTTTCAAACAAAACAATTTTGTTCCAAAATTTACTGTATTACAGCTAGATAGAAAGAGTATTATAGCATTCGAGATCCAATGGATTATCAAAGCAATCTAGATGATCAGATCATGTAACAACCCGGAAAATCCGAGCCAATTTAAAATTTTTATTTTGGCAATTTTAGCAAATTTTGAATATTTAAAATGAATTATTTTAAATAATAACGACGAGAAATTTATTTTGAATAGAATTAGAACGTGTATATTTATATAGATCGTCGTTAGAATATAAATATTTTATTTTAATTATAAAAGGAATTGAAAACGGCGCGGTAGTTCGAAAATTCGATTTCAAATTTCAAATGAATGTACATGATTCAAAATAAACCGGATTTTAGTGAAACCAAAAATATTTGAATCTATTTGAGAATATCTTTCCAACAAATCCAAAAAATTAAAATTTCATAGCGGGGATAAAAAGTTACGCCCAGTTGAAAATTCAGAATAGTCGCTATGGAATTTTGGCCCTTAAAAATAGCAATTTTGCAAACGACCTTGGTTTTCGACGAAACCTCTTTTGTTGGATCCGGGATGTCAAATTATTGCTAGATTCCAAAATTCCTAATTTTCTGAATCAATATGTGAGCGTGGCAAAAGAAAACGTGTTTTGACAGTCTTAGTCCATTTCGATCGACCAGAAAATGGCAAATTTTCAAACGGTCTTCAAATTTGATGAAATTAGTTTTGATAGGACCGTATCGTCAATATGAAGCTAGAAATAATTTTTTTGGAATTTTTAGAGTCAATATGTGGCCCCGGCAAATTGAAATGTACGTTTAAATTGAATATATATAGATTTATATTTTAATTTAAACGGAAACTAATCAAAATGTTAGAATTGGGTTACGAAACATTTTCCATTGAGTTCGGAATAGGGGTAATTAGCTAGGGGCAACAGTTGGTAGGTCCGATTTCGAATTCGAATAAAAAATTAACTTTTGGGGAGAATAAAATAGTAATAATAATATATAAAATTAGTCAACCCTCTTTCTCTTCACCCTACAGTCATTCTTTTCAGATCCAAATTAAAAAAAACGTGCTCCACCACCCCATTGCGCCCCTTTCCAATCGCGGCCGCCACCATCGAGGTCACCCGGCGCCGCTGCCTCCTCATCGACCACCCCTCCTCCGCCCTTCGCTCCACCCAACCCCGTGAACCCCGAACTCGACGAAAAACCCCTGCCAACGCCACTGACCCGGAGCCTACCACAGCCGCCACCTCCGGCCTACTGCGACACCACTGTAAGCTCCGACGCGAACCCCTGAGGCCTAGAGCCCACCGCCGCCTGAAGAACCACCTCCCCCCTTCCAATCGACGTGCAAGCCCCCTTTTTCAGCCTAGACCCAATTTTAATGAATGAGAAGTAAGTTTTTATTTTTGATTTTAATCGATTGATAAGATTTATGATTTCTAGTTAGGAAAAATGGTGATTTTTAATTATGCCAAAATGTGATTTTAATTACATCAAGATGAGATTTTTATACATAGAAAAGGTTAGATTTTTTTTATACATAGAAAAAGTTTGATCTTTAACATAGAAAAGGTTGGATCCTTAACATAGGAATGATTTAATTTTTATGAAGATAAAAATATGATTTTATTATATATATCGTTATATAAAAATGTGACCTTTTATATATGAAGTAGCGATAAAGATTTGATTTTTAATCATATAAAGATTTGATTTTTAATTATATAAAAATATGATTTCTATTCTCTAGAAAACGAAATAAAAATGTGATTTTTATATATAAACGCCGAAAGAAAATGTGACTTTTATTTATAAAGATCGTTGTTTAAAATAGGATTTTTTAACGCAAACCGTGTGAAACAGATTGCGATGGAACTGACTGGAAGCGAAACAGGATCCGGACCGTTCAGAAATAAAGAATGGACGAGTGGAACCCTCGGTGAGAACTCCTTACTTTTATTTTAATTTATAGTTTGAAATATACACTAGGATGCAGACGGTGCTTAGCAGCACCCGACACCCGTCGTCCACAGACCATGGATGACTTGTTTGTTTGATTGATGTGTTGTGAAAAATTGATTGTGTGATGTGGATTAAATAAATATTTTATAGTTAAAAATATAATTTTTAACATGTATATAAAATAAATATTTTTAAAAAATCGGACGATTTATTTATATACACTGATTTGACTGATATTGATTGGGACGATTAATTTTACACATCGCCCAACTGCACAAATAAAACCTGTGTTTGATTGTTTGAAAACCCCATACGGGTGTTGGGATGAAATTGGCCATACACTAGTCCCAATAATTAGCTGTATGTCGATCGATTGATTGACAGGCTGTTATAAGCGTTAAATATTTATATTTGATGCTTATGCAGTGTAGAATGCACTTTGGGTGATGGTTGACTGTGTTTGATTGTGGTAGTGTACGTATGTGTATGAAATCCATATAGTTAACATTATATGGTAATTGATTGGGCCTCATTCCAAGTTGGAAAATAAAGAAACATTCATGTGTCGAATAAAATAAAATATTCATTTGTTGAATAAATAAATATTCATGTGCTGAATAGAATAAATATTCATGTGTTGAATAAAATAAAATATTCATATGTTGAATAAAATATTCATATTTTGAATAAAATAAAATATTCATGTGTTGAATAAAATAAAATATTCATGTGTTGAATAGAATAAAATATTCATGTGTTGAATAAAATAAATATTCATGTGCTGAATAAAATAGAAAATTCATGTGTTGATTAAAATAAATATTCATGTGTTGAATAGAATAAACATTCATGTGTTGAATAAAAGCTATGTTGATTAGATGACGCCATTTTGACATGAACGATATTTATATCGATTTTATTCATTTTTATAATGAATATCGAAAAGTAATTGATTTCAAGATATAATATTTTGAAAATACTATCATTTATATATCGATGATATGGAATATTCAATTTTTATTTGAAATTGAATATGAAGTTGAAATCGTTTAGAAAACGAATTTAAAACATTTTATAAAATACGTTTTAAAAGGAAATCGACGTAATATATAATATATATATATATTATATATAATGGTCTGAATAGAACGCGCCACGCTGCGGCAGTTCACGAATTTCGACCATTGACTTCGAATGGATATTACTAGAGATCCGACCGTCGGATTCTCCTAAAACCGGAAACGTTGGGTTCGTATCGAAAAGAGCTTTCGAACAAATATTAGAGATTTGAAATCTAACGGTTGGATTTGGAATTATGTCCAAATCAATTTTGGAAAAGGTCGTTGTAAGTGCAGTTCGATGGCCGTTGATGGAAATCGACTGTACGGGCCTTGATAAAATTATTAAAAATAGTAATAATTTGTGTAGAATCATAAGAAATGATTTGGAAAGAATTAGGATGAAAATTTCCATATTTGAAAAGATAAAATAGTTTTTTATCGAAATGAACTAGTTTTGAACTAGAATTATAATTCCATTTATTTTTAAAATAAATAAATTGGATTTGAAATGGTTTTGAAAATAACCAGAATTTCCAATAATTGAATTGGAATGGATTTGAATAGAAATTGTCTTTGGAATATTTCAGTGTTGGATTTCGTGATTATACAGATATTGTTATGGAAATTTGAAAGATATATTAATATCGTTATTTCCAATACGATATCTGTTGGTCATAGAATTTTATATTGAATATAAGCCGATATATTTTCTATTTAGAGCCTTGTATTTAATATCAAATGGGATTTGGGTTTGTCGTGAATGGTGTCTTCATTAACATTGTTCTTAAACCCAGTTGAGAAAAAGAATAAATCTTTTTATTTAGATTTAATGAGGTATACCAATTAAATGGTATTTAATTGGAATTGAATTTGAATTGATTTTTGGGTTCATCGTGAACAGTGTTTTAAATAACACTTGTTCTTCAACCCGATAATTAATGGAATGTGATTTGGGTTGTCGTGAATGGTATCTTTAATAATACCGTTCTTAGACCCAATGGAGTTAAGAAAATTAAAAACTAACTGGAGATTAGTTAAGTTGAATGGTTTACTGGGTATTGATCTGATGTTGGTTTCGGCCTTCGGGGTTAACACTTAGGGAATTATTCACTTGCTAATTTACAGTTAAAGGCTGATGGAATAGAATGTGATTTTGGGTTTATTGTGAACCGTGTTTAAATGACATTGGTAACCCGGTTAAAGACAGGATATGATTTCCCAAGTTAAATAATCATTAATATTGATTTTTGGGAAGATTAAAGCCAAGTGGAGTTTTAATGAATCTTTAATTTGATTGAAATGATCGAGAATGGAGTATCACCAGTTTTGCTCCAGGCGATAATTAAATCTTTAATTAGATTTGAACGTGAAATGGTAATTTTATTTACCGATAACACTATGGTGTTAGATATGAAGTATTACCAGTTTTACTTCATGGGATGAATAGGTTTGGATTGGGAAATTAAAACAAATGATTACTTCGTTAAGGTTCGTTAATTCCGACTAGTTTGGATAAACCATAATTTGGTTTGAATTGATATTCAAAAGAAGATTAAAGAATAAATTTAAAGAATTTATCTTTGATAAAATTAATGGGAACCTTTCCCAAAGTATAAGAATATTTGAATCAAAGAATATTCTGAATTGGAATGAGGCGTATGTTGTGTCTGTGTAACACTTGTTTATTATATATGCGAGTTATTCAGAAAGACCGGGTTTATCCCATTCTGAATAACTGATTCGACGTGGTGTCGAAGAGGAAGACGGTGGTTGAAGACCGGAGGTCTTCACGTCGTTTGGGTGATTACTGATGATCTTGATTGGGTCGTACACCCAAGAGGAGGGAATCAGTTAGTGGTCATCCAGACATACTTGGATATCAATGGATATGCGAGGTACAAGGCGCCTCCGGTTTCGTTCAGACCCAGAACGTACTTGTAAATGGACTGTGTGTCTGACATTGGATATCATTCTGTGTGATTGATGGATATCGGTTGCATGGAGTGGTTTGCCTGTGTGGCATGCTAAGATGTAAATGATCAAGGCTTCTGTTGAAAAGCAGAGTCTTGTGGTTCAAGATCAAAGCACGGCATGTGTGGCATAGCTTTGTGTAGCATGGATTCGCGAGTCTCACACCCCGGTTGTGAACCAGAAATGGGAGAAGGACCTCAGGGGGACATGCGTTTCATTCTAGTTAGAAGTGGCGTCAGTGGTTTTACCGGAGGTCTTCACATCGTTTGGGTGATTACTGATGATCTTAATTGGGCTGTACACCCAAGAGGAGGGAATCAGTTGGTGATCGTCCAGACGTACTTGGAGATCGATGGATATGCGAGGTACAAGGTGCCTCTGGTTTCATTCAGACCCAGAACGGACTTGTAAATGGGCTGTGTGTCTGATATTGGATATCATTCTGTGTGATTGATGGATATCGGTTGCATTGAATGGTTTGCCTGTGTGGCATGCTAAGATGCAAATGATCAAGGCTTTTGTAGAAAAGCAGAGTCTTGTGGTTGATGATCAAAGCACCTCCTGTGTGGCATAGCTTTGTGTAGCGTTAATTCGCGAGCCTCACACCCCGGTTGTGAACCAGAAATGGGAGAGGACATCAGGGAGGGCATGCGTTTCTTTCTAGATAGGGTGGTGTTAGTGACCTACCAGCCCTGACATTTATATTATTTTCACATGTGTAGTTGTTGGCTTGTGAGGCGCCTCAGATATATCGGTGACTATGTGGAGCTGATGGAGTCATTTGGCTCATTTATGCCCCAAAGTGTGGGGAAACGCAGTGTTCAGGCATTTTAATCCACATCGGTGGACCGGCCCTGACGATCCAAGGGCTTGATTGAGTACTTGTCCCGAGACTCGGGGTAGACAGTCTCGAAGCGGTGAGGACGATCCCTGGCCTCGGTTCACAGATGGAAATCCAACTTCCAATATGTGACATTTGCGGTTTTGATTGTAGAGCCTAGTATTGGCGACATGTTATATGGTACCCATGCCGTCTAGGATTGATGCATTTATATTTGAAGTTTTTTTATACACTATGCACTTATAATAGTATCAGATGATTTGTTTTAACGTACCAAGCATGTTTGGCTATTATAAGGGAAAACCCTATCCTCCAGCTTGCGTTGCATTGTGTGATGGGACCTGGGTCTTATAATAGCTTCATTTTTCCAAAAAGCATTGCATTGTTTTGATATATGCACTAGTATTCTTGGGAGGAAACCCGTTCCGTGTTATATGGCGTGGTCCCTTGATATATCTGATTTAAAGAAAAGTTTGAAATAATTGTTTTAGTTCTCACACCGTCACATGACTGACCTGGAGTTTATTGTTTTAACCTAAACTCTGGGTGCCCTTATTTTCGACACGGGCAGCTAGTAGTTTTCGTTTTGCAGATTTATACTCACAGGATCCTGATTTACAGCTGGAACGATACTCGGAAAGCTCTGTATCCGTGTATTATTTCAGTTGTGTTTTGTATTGTTTTTCCACTGCTATGTAATTTATTGTAATCTCTGATATTTTTCTATTGTATTATAATTATTCATACTCTGTATATTCTTGTATTCTGATGGAATTGTTGTAATAAGCAATGAAATGTTCTTTTGTTTGTGTTCCGAAGTGGCTTGTCCTTAGTACAATCCGTGCTTTCCTTACCGGGGAAGTTCGGGTCGTAACATCTTGGTATCAGAGCTTTGGTTTACAGAGCTCGGCGAACAAGAAACATTAGAACCATACGAAAGAATTCATCAGAGATTGGATTAGTAATATCCAATAGGAATGACTCGTTAGAGATGGGATCAGCAGTATCCTAGAACGAGTGTGAAGAGTGTTAACTTTTCAAAATAAAATTGAAAACAAGTTTTGTTTTGAAATTTTAAATCAATTATTCGTATTTGATTATTTATTTTATATTGAATTTGGACAGTCCAGTATATAAAGGTTTTGCGTATACGTCTGATCCGCGTGTATTTGAAGTTTTAATATACTGGATAGATATAGAATCACACGCTAGTCGCCCGTGGATATTCTGATGGTGGTTCGAAACATCATCAGAATTTATGTTCGAGTGACGAAAGTGGGATTTCTATATGTTTCCAATTGACTAGTGTGAGAAACAAAACTAGGTAGGGGTTATTGTTGTGAATTGGCATCAAAAATATGATTTTCTGTATATGTATCAAAATTATGTATTTGAAATGATAATCAACTAATTGATTTATGATTGTGTTGGTTGATTAATTAAATGTTGAACCTTTAGCCAAATTGAACCAAATAGTGGATTGTATTGAAGATTTATCGCATTTGCATGCATGTACATGTACTTACATTGAACAGGTCATAGCAAGGAGGCTAGAGAAGAGGAATAAAATTGTTTGCCCGACAAATAAGTACATGTTTATTGTATTACTTGGGTTTTTGATGATTTTATGAGCCGATTGGCTAGCTGCTTGGCTGTTTCTTTTTCTTTTTGGATTGGTGAGGGCCATGGGAGGCTATTTGAAATATCCCCAAGCTCCCGGTGCAGGGGAGGTTATGGTGAAATTTTTCGGGAATTTAGGGTGTTAGCCAAATTTTTGAAAAAATTGAAAAATTCTTAGAAACTGAAAAGTTGAAGAACTTAAGCCATAATGAAAATAATGAAAGTTGAGTTGATTAGTTAAACAACTTTCGGCTTCGTTCCTTTTCGAGGACGAAAAGTTTTAAGTGGGGGAGATTGTAACAACCCGGAAAATCCGAGCCAATTTAAAATTTTTGGCAATTTTAGCGAATTTTGAATATTTAAAATGAATTATTTTAAATAATAACGACGAGAAATTTATTTTGAATAGAATTAGAATGTGTATATTTATATAGATCGTCGTTAGAATATAAATATTTTATTTTAATTATAAAAGGAATTGAAAACGGCGCGGTAGTTCGAAAATTCGATTTCAAATTTCAAATTTCAAATTTCAAATGAATGTACAGGATTCAAAATAAACCGGATTTTAGTGAAACCAAAAATATTCGAATCTATTTGAGAATAACTTTCCAATGAATCCGAAAAATTGAAATTCATAGCGGGGATAAAAAGTTACGCCCAGTTGAAAATTCAGAATAATCGCTATGGAATTTTGGCCCTTAAAAATAGCAATTTTGCAAACAACCTCGGTTTTCGACGAAACCACTTTTGTTGGATCCGGGATTTCAAGTTATTGCTAGATTCCAAAATTCGTAATTTTCTGAATCAATATATAAGCGTGGCAAAAGAAAACGTGTTTTGACAGTTTCAGTCAATTTCGATCAACCAGAAAATGGCCATTTTTCAAATGGTCTTCAAATTTGACGAAATTAGTTTTGTTAGGACCGTATCGTCAATATGAAGCTAGAAATAATTTTTCTGGAATTTTTAGAGTCAATATGTGGCCCCGTTAAATTGAAATGTACGTTTGAATTGAATATATATAGATTTATATTTTAATTTAAAAGGAAACTGATCAAAACGTTAGAATTGGGTTACGAAACATATTCCATTGCGTTCGGAATAGGGGTAATTAGCTAGGGGCGACAATCGGTAGGTTCGATTTTGAATTCGAATAAAAAATTAACTTTTGGGGAGAATAAAATAGTAATAATAATAATAATATATAAAATTAGTCAACCCACTTTCTCTTCACCCTACCGTCATTCTTTTCAGATCCAAATTTAAAAAAAAATAAACCGCGCTCCACCACCCCATCGCCCCTCTTTCCAGTCGCGGCCGCCACCATCGAGGTCACCCAGCGTCGCTGCCTCCTCATCGACCACCCCTCCTCCGCCTCTCGCTCCACCCAACCCCGTGAACCCCAAACTCGATGGAAAACCCCTGCCAATGCCACTGACCCGGAGCCCACCACAGCTGCCACCTCCGGCCTCCTACGCCACCATTGTAAGCTCCGGCGCGAACCCCTGAGGTCGAGATCCCACCGCCGCCTGAAGAACCACCTCACCCCGCCCCCTCCAATCGACGCGCAAGCCCCCTTTTTCAGCCTAGACCCGATTTTAATGAAGGAGAAGTAAGTTTTTATTTTTATTTTTAATTGATTGATAAGATTTATGATTTCTAGTTAGGAAAAATGGTTATTTTTAATTATGCCAAAATGTGATTTTAATTACATCAAGATGAGATTTTTATACATAGAAAAGGTTAGATTTTTTTTATACATAGAAAAAGTTTGATCTTTAACATAGAAAAGGTTGGATCTTTAACATAGGAAAGATTTAATTTTTATGAAGATAAAAATATGATTTTATTATATATATCGTTATATAAAAATGTGACCTTTTATATATGAAGTAGCGATAAAGATTTGATTTTTAATCATATAAAGATTTGATTTTTAATTATATAAAAAATATGATTTCTATTCTCTAGAAAACAAAATAAAAATGTGATTTGTATATATAATAACCGAAAGAAAATGTGACTTTTATTTATAAAGATCATTGTTTAAAATAGGATTTTTTAACGCAAACCGTGTGAAACAGATTGCGATGGAACTGACTGGAAGCGAAACAGAATCCAGACCGTTCAGAAATAAAGAATGGACGAGTGGAACCCTCGGTGAGAACTCCTCACTTTTATTTTAATTTCTAGTTTGAAATATATACTAGGATGCAGACGGTGCTTAGCAGCACCCGACACCCGTCGTCCACAGACCATGGATGACTTGTTTGTTTGATTGATGTCTTGTGAAAAAATGATTGTGTGATGTGGATTGAATAAATATTTTATAGTTAAAAATATAATTTTTAACGTGTATATAAAATAAATATTTATAAACAAATCGGACGATTTGTTTATATACACTGATTTGACTGATATTGATTGGGACGATAAATTTTACACATCGCCCAACTGCACAAATAAAACCTGTGTTTGATTGTTTGAAAACCCCATACGGGTATTGGGATGAAATTGGCCATACACTAGTCCCAATAATTAGCTGTATGTCGATCGATTGATTGACAGGCTGTTATAAGCGTTAAATATTTATATTTGATGCTTATGCAGTGTAGAATGCACTTTGGGTGATGGTTGACTGTGTTTGATTATGGTAGTGTACGTGTGTGTATGAAATCCATATAATTAACATTATAAGGTAATTGATTGGGCCTCATTCCAAGTTGGAAAATAAAGAAATATTCATGTGTTGAATAAAATAAAATATTCATGTGTTGAATAAAGAAATATTCAAGTGTTGAATAGAATAAATATTCATGTGTTGAATAAAATAAAATGTTCATGGGTTGAATAAAATAAAATATTCATGTGTTGAATAGAATAAAATATTCATGTATTGAATAAAATAAATATTCATGTGTTGAATAAAGTAGAAAATTCATGTGTTGAATAAAATAAATATTCATGTGTTGAATAGAATAAACATTCATGTGTTGAACAAAAGCCGTGTTGATTAGATGACGCCATTTTGACGTGAACGATATTCATATCGATTTTATTCATTTTTATAATGAATATCGAAAAGTTATTGATTTCAAAAATATAATATTTTGAAAATACAATCATTTATATATCGATGATATGGAATATTCAATTTTGATTTGAAATTGAATATGAAGTTGAAATCGTTTTGAAAACGAATTTAAAACGATTTATAAAATACGTTTTAAAAGGAAATCGACGAAATATGTATAATATATATATAAATATAAATATATATATATATATATATATATATATTATATAATGGCCTGAATAGAACGCGCCGCACTACGACAGTTCGCGAATTTCGACCATTGACTTCGAATGGATATTACGGGAGATCCGGCTGTCGGATTCTCCTAAAACCGGAACTGTTGGGTTCGTATCGATAAGAGATTTCTAATAAATATTAGAGATTTGAAATCTAACTGTTGGATTTGGAATTATGTCCAAATCAAATTTGGAAAAGGTCGCTATAAGTGCAGTTCGATGGCCGTTGATGGAAATCGACTGTACGGGCCTTGATAAAATTATTAAAAATAGTAATAATTTGTGTAAAATCATAAGAAATGATGTGGAAAGAATTGGGATGAAAATTTCCATATTTGAAAAGATAAAAATAGATTTTTATCGAAATGAACTAGTTTTGAACTAGAATTATAATTCCATTTATTTTTAAAATAAATAAATTGGATTTGAAATGGTTTTGAAAATAACCAGAATTTCCAATAATTGAATTGGAATGGATTTGAATCGAAATTGTCTTTGGAATATTTTGGTGTTGGATTTCGTGATTATACAGATATTGTTATGGAAATTTGAAAGATATATTAATATCGTTATTTCCAATACGATATTTGTTGGTCGTAGAATTTTATATTGAATATATGCCAATATATTTTCTATTCAGAGCCTTGTATTTAATATCAAATGGGATTTGGGTTTGTCGTGAATGGTGTCTTCATTAACACTGTTCTTAAACCCAGTTGAGAAAAAGAATAAATCTTTATATTTAGATTTAATGAGGTATACCAATTAAATGGTATTTAATTGGAATTGAATTTGAATTGATTTTTGGGTTCATCGTGAACGGTTTTTTAAATAACACTTGTTCTTTAACCTGATAATTAATGGAATGTGATTTGGGTTGTCGTGAATGGTATCTTTAATAATACCGTTTTTAGACCCAACGGAGTTAAGAAAATCAGAAACTAACTGGAGATTAGTTAAGTTGAATGGTTTCCTGGGTATTGATCTGATGTTGGTTTCGGCCTTCGAGGTTAACACTTAGGGAATTATTCACTTGCTAATTTACGGCTAAAGGTTGATGGAATAGAATGTGATTTTGGGTTTATTGTGAACTGTGTTCAAATGACATCCTGTCTTTAACCTAGTTAAAGACAGGATATGATTTCCCAAGTTAAACAATCATTAATATTGATTTTTGGGAAGGTTAAAACCAAGTGGAGTTTTAATGAATCTTTAATTAGATTGAAATGATCGAGAATGGAGTATCACCAGTTTTGCTCCAGGCGATAATTAAATCTTTAATTTGATTTGAACGTGAAATGGTAACTGAATTTATCGATAATACCGTGGTGTTAGATATGAAGTATTACCAGTTTTACTTCATGGGATGAATAGGTTGGGATTGGGAAATTAAAACAAATGATTACTTCGGTAAGGTTCGTTAATCCCAACTAGTTTGGATAAACCATAATTTGGTTTGAATTGATATTCAAAAGAAGATTAAAGAATAAATTTAAAGAATTTATCTTTGATAAAATTAATGGGAACCTTTCCCAAAGTATAAGAATATTTGAATAAAAGAATATTCTGAATTGGAATGAGGCGTATGTTGTGTTTGTATAACATTTGTTTATTATATACGCGAGTTATTCAGAAAGACCGGGTTTTTCCCATTCTGAATAAATGATTCGACGATGTGTCAAGATAAAGTCGGTGGTCGAAGACCAGAAGTCTTCACATCGTTTGGGTGATTACTGATGATCTTGATTGGGCTGTACACCCAAGAGGGGGAAATCAGTTGGTGATCATCCAGACGTACTTGGAGATCGATGGATATGCGAGGTACAAGGTGCCTCCGGTTTCGTTTAGACCCAGAACGGACTTGTAAATGGACTGTGTGTCTGACATTGGATATCATTTTGTGTGATTGATGGATATCGGTTGCATGGAGTGGTTTGCCTGTGTGGCATGCTAAGATGCAAATGATCAAGGCTTTTGTTGAAAAGCAGAGTATTGTGGTTGATGATCAAAGCATCGCCTGTGTGGCATAGCTTTGTGTAGCGTTAATTCGCGAGCCTCACACCCCGGTTGTGAACCAGAAATAGGAGAGGACATCAGGGAGGGCATGCGTTTCTTTCTAGCTAGGGTGGTGTCAGTGACCTACCAACCCTGACATTTATATTATTTTCACCTGTGTGGTTGTTGGATTGCGAGGCGCCTCGGATATATCGGTGACTATGTGGAGCCGATGGAGTCATTTGGCTCATTTACGCCCCAAAGGGTGGGAAAACGCAGTGTTCAGGCATTTTAATCCACATCGGTGGACCGGCCCTGACGATCCAAGGGCTTGACTGAGTACTTGTCCTGAGACTCGGGGTAGAAAGTCTCGAAGCAGTGAGGACGATCCCTGGCCTCGGTTCACAGATGGAAATCCAACTTCCAATACGTGACATTTGCGGTTTTGATTGTAGAGCCTAGTATTGGCGACATGATATATGGTACACATGCCATCTAGGATTGATGAATTTATATTTGAAGTTGTTTTATACACTATGCACTTATAGTATCAAATGATTTGTTTTAACGTACCAAGCATGTTTGGTTATTATAAGGGAAAACCCTATCCTCCAGCTTGCATTGCATTGTGTGATGGGACTTGTGTCTTATAATAGCTTCATTTTTCCAAAAAGCATTGCGTTGTTTTGATATATGCACTAGTATTCTTGGGAGGAAACCCGTTCCGTGTTATACGGCGTGGTCCCTTGATATATCTGATTTAAAGAAAAGTTTGAAATAATTGTTTTAGTTCTCACACCGTCACATGACTGACCTGGAGTTTATTATTTTAACCTAAACTCTGGGTGCCCTTCTTTTCGACACGGGCAGCTTGTAGTTTTGGTTTTGTAGATTTATATTCACAGGATCCTGATTTACAGCTGGAACGATACTCGGAAAGCTCTGTATTCGTGTATTACTTTCAGTTGTGTTTTGTATTGTTTTTCCGCTGCTATGTAATTTATTGTAATCTCTGATATTTTTCTATTGTATTATAATTATTCATACTCTGTGTATTCTTGTATTCTGATGGAATTGTTGTAATAAGCAATGAAATGTTCTTCTGTTTATGTTCCGATGTGGCTTGTCCTTAGTACAATCCGTGCTTTCCTTACCGGGGAAGTTCGGGTCGTAACAGATCAAAACAGAACTTCAGACCAAATCTATATTATAATATTTATAGAGGCAACAAGCAAAAAAAATCAAAATGTGTTTTGAATTCATTTAGAGGAATTTCAAAATATACTAATAGGATAATAGTAATTTAAAATTTCAGTTAAAATTCAAACTTAACCAGTAGTAAACCCATTTCAAAGTTTTATATCAATAATAAAACTTTGTTTACAGTAAAACATTTTATAGCTCATAGTTTTCTAACTTACTGTAAAATAATTTCATTTTTAAATCGAATTTATCAGTAAGCCTTGTTAAAATTAATATCATATACTAATTTATAATTCATCCTAAATTTACAATAAAATCAAATCTAGGTACATTATTGAATTATAATAATCGAATTATTAAAACAGAAGTCACATATCTTTCAAACACATATATTAGAAATAGATGAGGACTTGTGGAGGCAAATCTATAACTGGGTACATAGTAGCAACAAAATCACTACTGGAATAAGATATGTGTTTACAAGTATAAATCCAGTCATAAGGCATATATTATGTAACTTGAATAAATATAATTATGAACCCTTCAATGATCTAATATACGTTTATACAGGTTTTGTTTATAAACTGATTAAAACACCAATTTATGCTCATTGACTTTCAATACATTGAATTTCTGTCTAACAGAATTCAGATCATATGAAAAACCACATATTTATATCAATATATAAAATGTACACATGTAATCATATTAACCACTATGTCTCCAGATTTTAATAAGTAAAGTTGGCAATCGAAATATCATTATTAACATCAAATATTAATTTAGAAAATTGTCTTAATGAATTACCAAATAAGTGATTTCATTAAATCAATATAGTCTAAAAACTTTCTTACTGATTCATTAATCAGTAAAATGTTCTTTGATCAAAATAAAGGAAAGCTTAACAAGATCAGGTTATTAATCCAAATTGATCAAACATTTTAATAACAAGTCTGGCACTTGTTTATTAAAATAATCAGACTGATATATCGCTGCAGATCAAATCTATGTATATATATGGTGAAACACCCCACCCTCCATTAAGGTCACTCACAAAGGGAATGCCTTAAGTTTTGTGGAGGTTTGTAAGTAAAAGCCACAGATAAAACACAAGACAGATATAAACACATATATATAAGCAGCGAAAACAACAGACTTTTTATTTCATAAATACGTGTTCATACAAAACATTTCCATAACTGTCACATAATAACTTCCAAAACATTACATCATCATTTTTGTCTTGGTTATTAAATAAAGAAGCATAAAACATAATTAAAACTGCATAAATCCCCATGATTGTGTCCAATAGCCATAGCCAAGGAAAGAGAGTCCAAACCGTACATCTACTATCTTGAAGCTTGCAAAGAGTCTGACTAAGCTGGGTTGTTTCCTCCCTGTGGACCTGGGGGGAAAACGGAAGAAAGGAAGGCGAAAGAAAATAGGGTCAGACATAAAGCCTGGTAAGTCTAGTGACTCTTCAGTACGAGAATAAGAAAAAAGGGCATGATAAGTATAAACTGGAAATAGGAAAGTGTCATAAACTAAGATAAAACAGTTTGAATCGAATATACTATCGCACCCCACACTATATCTCTGCACCTATTTGTACTGTCTTAACTGGCACCCCATGCAGGAGGTGAAGTGATCCCCTTTTTCTAAAGATCGGCTCCTACTCGCATAATAATCTGTGTCTTACGGCCCCCAAAGATTGTAGATACATATGTTGGTCCCACCATGGGGTGTACCAAGTCCCATGGTGGTGGCTCGACACAATTCTAGAATGCATAGGGTATACTACTGGTGCCCCCAGTGCCCTGTTTGTCTGCTCCGAAGTGTGTGCACGCCCGCACTCCGTTAGAACCCACACTGTTGCGCCCACCGCCGTCGCTTTTGACCGCTTACAATCAGCCCAGTAATCGTGCCCCACCCTGCCTAGTTTCCGGGTACCATGATACCTAATTGGGTTACTGCTGAAATGGGTCCCCGTTACTAGGGTTTTCTAGTCAAACATGTTAATTGGTTAAGTGTCTATATTTACCTAACCCCACCCATCAGATTTATTAACATGTTTAATTGGTTAAGTGTTTTAGTTAACTTAACCCCACCATCCTGACTTGTCTGTCCTTAGCTTTTTAAAGCACCGACCACTCTTATTAGACATGTATTGTTATGGTTATGGGATGTGTCAGTCGGTTTCGGGCAGGTTTAAACCGTAACTCAGTCTAACCTTGGGTCTTTATTGGGCTCAATGCTTAACCACCCACATTGGATATGTATTGTTGTGACTACTGGACAGCCGGGCGGGTACGGGCAGGTTTACATCACAACTCAATCCAACCTCGTGTTAAGCATACTCGTATTTTCTAAATTTACATATTTGTCTTTATTACTTGTTATATGTAAATTTGCTAACAGTTAAATGTTATGGCCCACTTTCCAAGTTTAACCTTTTTGGTATAAAAATTTATACCATTCAAGTGCCACCAATTTTGGCATGTGACAAACATGCCAATTCATATAATTTTCACCCATTTATGTTAAGTTTCTTATAATTACCAATTTTCCCCAACATTACCCCGTCTAAGTATTAGGCTAACAATCTTAGCCTAATTTTACGTTCGCATAATTTTTAACATATAATATTTGGCTAAAAGCTTAGCCTAATTTAGCGTACACAAAACTGGCATAAAGCAATTCATTAACATAAACATGACATAGGTGTAAACTTGGCATTATAGACATAGTAAATATGAGCATCATGGGTGTGAACTTGCAAAATAGTCAACATGCATATATGTGAATTTGCAACATAGACTGAATCATGGGTTTCAACTTGTCATGTGAACTTGCATTAAAAAGGGGAATCTAACTAACAGTTATCACATGAATTAGCATATGACTTAGACAATATAAGCCTAAACATGTTTAGATCTAGGCATAACATCAAACATCACTAGCATAAGACAAGAATATAACATGTCCATAAAGTATGGATAATTTCATCGCATGTGTGAACTAGATCCAAGCATATGTCTAATTACAACATGAAACATGTATTAAAGTGGATCATGGCATAGATCCAATTATGAACTTTGCGACTTTTTGTATAAACATATGAGCATGTATACGAACTTAATCATTTAGGCATAGAGGTTCCATTGTACAGCATATAACTTGTCATAATCACCTAAGCATAGAGGTGTAGATATGAACCAAATAACTTGTATGTGAATTTGAATAGATCCAACATCAATTAGATTAATCCACAGACATCCTAATGGATCCAACATCAAGTAAATTATACCACAAACATCACAACACCACAATCATTACAACACATAGATATGAATTAACATCGTCGTTACACAATAACACAATTCCATTTCCATTTTACATCGAATCAAATTCTAACTTTTATTCACATCGGAAAAATCACTATACTTACAACAAACGACGGTCTTGTTTTCTAATTTCTGAGTTCTGAATTTGAAATGCTTTCCTTTGGGTAGACAAACGTTGATTGATTCTTGTTTTAACTTTAATTTTGGCTCATCTCTAAGCTTTCTCTAACTGACGGCTACTCCTAGTTTCTTCCCAGCAGCATGACGGCTCTAGTTCTATATTATTTGTGTGAATTTAGGTTGAGAGTTGAGTTGTATTTATATAATTTCATATTGATTTGAGCCGTCGATGAAGCTAGAGTTAATCAAGGCCATCCATCTCAAGAGAAGCCAATCAGAAAGCGACGAGTCAGCCCTAGTGACCCAACCAAGCTCAGAAATTCGACCAGAAACCGATCAGGCCAGTCAGGGCCAAACCAGGTTGACTAGGCAGGTCGACCCTATGGTCGACCTGGTGCCTGGGCGGGAATTTTCCCGCCCAGCCCAGTTTGGGTTTGAATTTCGAAATTTTGAACCTCTATTGAACTGTTTGAATTTTAATTTGAATTCTGAAACTTCCGGAGGTCATAACTCCTTCATACGGAGTCCGATTCACGCAAACTCGGACTCTATCTCAGGCAGAATTCCGAGACGAGCGCAATGGCGTAACCCATTTCCCTTAGTTCTTTCATTTAGAATTAATTATACTTTAATTTTTAGTTTATAGTTAACCGAAAAATTCGGGGTGTTACATTCTCCTCTCCTTAAAGGATTTCGTCCCCGAAATCTTCAAGTCTGGAAGAACGTAAATCCTAACATCCAATCGTCCATCTACTCAACCAACAAACACAAGCGTCCATTGTCCTTAAAAGACTTCTAATGCTTCATGTTCATATGCATAGTGTGTGTACATGTCCTTATCTAATGCAAAAAATAGGCGGTCTACTAATTCAGTTGACCTCCTTAATGCGAATCATGTAAGTGTCATGAGTCAATTATGTATGCAAATTTTTTCCTACTCATAATTCTACATGAGTGCACAACCATCCATACAAATGCGACATCCATATGACAACATATCAAGTTTCAACCACATACAAATATGAATGCATATATGCATATGCAGTATGATGTGACTGAGCCGATCTAAAACCTAGGTCGTGTGTGTATATGCATCCAATAGCAACCACTAGCAATCACTTGCAACCACTTGCATCCATCAACCATAACACGTTTCAAATACATGTTTACATCCAAAGGGGTTTCTACCTAAGGATAAAAGATAATGTCGAGGAGATATACCCAAAAAAATAGATTCAAGCACAACTTAAGGAAAAAGAGAGATCAAAGATGTACCCTAAAAAAGAAAAGGGTAGGCCGCGCGTATTCTGTCCTCAGTTTCCCAAGTTGCGTATTCCTCGGCGTCGCTCCATTGAACTTTGATGAGCTTTACTTCGCGGTTGCGTAGCTTTTTGATTTCAGTTCCTATGATTCGAGTTGGAACTCTCCTCACAGTTGCTTCGCGTTCCACTTCGGCTTCCTCTAGAATGCTCGGCTCCACCACTTCCGCAGATTCATGTAGACATTTTCGGAGATGAGAAACGTGAAAGACGTTATGAATTCCAGCCAACCTTTCAGGCAGCTCTATTTTATAAGCCATCTTCCCAATCTTCTCGATGATAGGGAACGGTCCGACAAATCTTGGTGCTAGCTTTCCTGCGGATCCAAAGCGAACGACGTTCCTTAAAGGGGATACCTTAAGGAAAATCCTCTCCCCAACCTCAAATTCAAGGTCGGTCCTTCTTCTGTCTACGTAAGATTTCTGTCTGTCTTGGGTAGTCTTCATTCTCCTTCGTATCAAGTCCACTTTTTCTGAAGTCTCTCTAATCATGTCTGGCCCAAGTATAATCTTGTCAGTAGACTCCCACCAACAAGTTAGTGATCGGCAAGGTCTTCCATATAGAGCTTCGAAGGGCGCCATACCGATGGTGGCTTGGTAACTGTTGTTGTAGGCAAATTCCACTAAAGGAAGATGATCCTCCCAAGTCCCTCCGAAGTCAAGAACGCATAGTCTCAGAAGATCTTCTAATACTCCATTCACCCTTTCTGTTTGACCATCAGTTTGGGGGTGATAAGTCGTGCTCAAGCATAACTGTGTGCCTACAGCTTCTTGTAGACTCCGCCAAAATTCGCTCGTAAAGATGGGATCTCTGTCACTCACTATGCTGTAGGGAATTCCATGGAGTCGAACTATTTCCTTGAGATAAAGAGAATCTAGAGACGAGGCAGTCCTTCTACTCTTGATAGGTATAAAGTGGGCGCTTTTAGTAAGCCTGTCCACTATTACCCAAATGCTAGTGTTGCCTCTTCTTGACCTAGGAAATCCGTCAATGAAGTCCATTGAAATGCTATACCACTTCCATTGCGGGACTTCTAGAGGATGAAGCAGTCCTCCAGGCTTCTTTCGTTCCGCCTTGACCTATTGGCATGTCACACACTTAGAAACGAAATCTGCCATGTCCTTCTTCATGTCGCTCCAATAGAAAACTCTCTTTACGTCCTTGTACATCTTGTCTCCACCTGGGTGCATTGTCATCTTGGAATGATGTGCTTCTTCGAGAACCATCTTTACTAAATCCCTTGCTTGTGGGACGCATAGTCTTCCATCTCGCCTCAGCCAACCCTTATCATCGATGGAGTACCTATTGAGGTGACTGGAAGTTTCACCCCTAATTAGTTTATCAATCACATCCACAAGCTGAGGGTCTTCACGTTGTGCAGCCCCTATTGAGTCTAAAAAAGTGGGCCGTACTTCTAGGGATGCCAATAAACCAGGTATAAAATCAGAGTAGGGCCTAAAGTCAAAACTGGCTATATACTCCAAGCTTTGCTGTAACACCCCACACCCGCTAAGGTCACTCACTAAGGGAATGCCTTAGTTTTGGTGGAGTATTTTTAGTGAGTATAGAACAGAAAAATTACAACAAGTCAGATATAAGTAATACTTGAAAAATTAAAAACATCCTTTCATTTCAACGAAAAGTAAAACATGTTTGGTTACATCACAAAACCATAACAAGAGTCAAGTACATAATATCCATCCTGATAAAATAGAAGTACATAATCCCACTACATAGACAATAGCCATAATAGAAAAGATAAACCGAGCTTTACTTCTACGGTCCAAGCCCAAAAGATAGATATAGCGGTCTGATCCAAGCCCACTAGTGCTAGGCCCACTCTGAAAACCTGAGGGTTGGGAAAAAGATAAAAACAACGGGGTCAGACATAAGTCTGAGTGAGTCCTATAACCCTAACAATACAACCATTAAAGTAATTAGGGTATGACATAAACAAGGTACGGTACCTCTGGGGATAATGACTACACTAAGTAGCCAACTAAACACCGGATGTACTACGATAACCGAAAAGACGCATTTATCCACCCAAGGATAATTCTTACACCACCCCAGACTTATTCACCCAAGGGTAATTCCTACACTGCACCACACCAGTTCTACCCACCAAGAGTAATTCCTACTTAAAGGTTGATCCCACTAAGTGTACTTAGTAATTTTTACCCGGTAGTTTCTTGTACCCCTACACAGGTGCCGTCTGCTCCTATCTTTACTAGGTGTACCCACTACCCCTAAGCGATCGGCTCCCTACCGTAGATACCCGTGCTGGTCCCACAAAAGGGGGTGTATCATTCCCCAAAGTGGCTACCAGATAATATCACTGTGCACGGCTTTATATCTACACGATGCAACAACGACTTACCAACCAGCCCGGGTCCACACACGCATATGAAACCCGTTGATCCTGCGTTGCCACCGCTAACCCGTTTTGGCCGCTTATAGTCAAGTCCAATATGCGTGTCCCGTCACCCGACCAGAGTCGGGCCCACAAAGATACGTTTGGGATATTGGTTGAAATGGGCCCCCACAAGCTACTACTTAAGCTTGCTATTTTTATCTAGTGCATCCCACTTAACCCCTTTTTGTAATCATGCCCCCTTACATCTTAAGATTTGGTTAAGTCATCAATCATATTTCAATTGCCACTAAGGGCACCCACTAGATTTCCACATGCCACCCAAAGCACTTACTTAACCCTTCACCCATGTTTTAATTACATGTTCCTCTTTGGTTAAGTATTCTAATCGTATTCTCTATTGCCACCCAAGGCAACCCACTAGTTTCCTCATGCCACCCGAGGCACCCCCACTAGTTACTACATGCCACCCAAGGCACCCACTTAACCCTCATGTCCCACTACATGCTAATTTGGTTAAGTGTTTCTTAATTAATTAAGACCGTGATCCTCCTAAAGACCTCTCACATTAGACTATCTTTTATGACCGCTGGTTAAGCCGGTTGGGTCCGGGCAGCCTTACGTCATAACCGAGTCTAACCTCGTGTCTTTAGGTTAATCACGTATTTAGTTTGTGACTAAGACCTCTCACATTGGGCCAATCATTTGTAGCCGCTGGATGGCCGGTCGGTTCCGGGCAGACTTCCGCTACAAAAGGGTCCAACCTCGTGTCTTAGTTGATTAATTACGCCTAAGTAATCACCCCCACAATTAATTATCCCTAATTAATTACACATTTTTCATAACATGGGTAGACCTAACTCAATAGGTAAATTCCCATGGGGTAGACCTAACTCAATAGGTAAATTCCCACTTATGTTAATTTATTTTTATGGTATGCTTAATCATACCCAATCATACTTTTATTAACATATTTACCAACCCCATCGTTCCCCACGTAAATCGTTCTCATTTCATGACATAAATAAGGGGAAGATCATCACAAATATCATGGGTTTAGCATACAACTTTGTCATGGGTTAAGAGGATGTCAAATTGCATATATGAGCATATATTAACCCAACTACATATAACCCAAACTTGCATATAAGCATTCTCATAACTTGCATAACATGTTAAACATGCATTTAAGCATACACATAACTTGCATAAGCATTCACATACTTGCATAAGCATTTACATACTTGCATAAGCATTCACATACTTGCATATACATTCACATACTTGCATAAGCATGCATGACTTGCATATCATGTTAAACTTGCATTTAAGCATATACATATCTTGCATAAGCATTCATATACTTGCATAAGCATTCATAACTTGCAAATCATGTTAAACTTGCATTTAAACATATACATAACTTGCATAACATCATGCACATAACTTGCATAATCTCATAAACATAACTTGCATATGAACTTGTATAACAACATGCACATAACTTACATAACATCATGCACATAACTTGCATAACATATTGAGCTTGCATATAAGCATACACATGACTTGCATAACATGTTGAACTTGCATATATGACTTGCATCTTAAAGGAGGGTAAACATGCATAGCATATAAAGGTGTCATCTTGCATATGTATGCATCACATTTAAAAGGGTAAACTTATATGTCATGATTTATGCATAATACCAAACACTTAACATGCATAAAACCACTTACTTAGCATGCATAGAATCAATTACTTATTATGCATAAACACACACTTAACTTGCATAAACCCAAACACTTAGCATGCATACAATCAAATACTTAGCATGCATAACACCCAATACTTAGCATGCATAAAATCACATGCATAACTTGTTCAACATAGTGTTTTGCATCATAAAACATGGCATTAGACTTGCATATAACATAAAACTTGCAAATCACATATCATACAAACTTGCATAAACATATTTATCCACAAACATAGCCATGTCTTATCACATCCTACCATAATCAATTTAACAATTGATTATTAAAGCCATAGAAACTCACCAAAACCAAGATTAGCAAACTTATGAAGTGGAATTAGTGGCTTTAATTGAAGAAGATGTTGATTAGCTTGCAACTCTCTTCATTGAATTGTGGAGGCCATGCTCAAATTTCATTTTGCCATAGTTTAGTTACAAAACCTAATTATGAATGAATTAGGGTAGGGTTGGGGTCTTATTTATAGGATTAGGTAGTGTTTTAGGCCCTTAGATTAACCCTAGATTAGTTTAGGTCCGTCAGATTTAGGAAATCTCTAGAACCAGCCCTCTAGGCCAGCCCAAGAACCCAAACTGGTGCACCCAGTTTCACTGGGCGTCGCACCCCTGTCGACAGGCAAGTCGATAGGGCAGTCGACACCCCTGTCGACAGCCCTGTCGACAGCGCTGTCGACATGGCTAGGGCGGGAATTTCTCCCGCCTGACCCGCTGCTTCTATTTCAAATTCTGAATTTGAATTTTTAAATCTGTTTTTATCTTTGAGTTTTCTGAAAACTTCTTTGGGTCATAACCGGGCCATACGGACTCCGATTCTCGAAAACTCGGACTCTATTTCGCGTATTTTTCCGAGACGAACGCAATGACGTAGCCCGTTACCCCCAATTCCCACATCTGAGATTATTTATCCTATAATTAGTGAATTTTAGTATTAACTAAAATTCGGGGTGTTACATTCTCCCCTCCTTAAAGGATTTCGTCCCCGAAATCTCTAAGCTAAGGAGAATGCATATCCTACCATCCAAACAACCATCTACTCAAACCATCAACCACGGGCATCCATTGTCCTTAAAACAATTTCTAATAATGTATGAGCATATGCAAAAAGTGTGTGTATATGTTCCCTATCTAATGTATGAACATATGCAAACCATGATAGTGCCATGCATCCATTATGTATGCGAGAGAACCCTATCGACACATACAATATCTACATGAGTGCACAATCATTCACCAAAATGCATCATCCATATGATACCACAATCATTATACATCCATAATATAACTTCCTACACCCAATTTTATGCAATATGCAATATGAAGTGATTGAGCCGATCTAGTGCCTAGAGTGTGTGTATATGCATCCACGAGCAACCACTAGCAAACACTTGCATCCACTTGCATCCATCATACATAACATGTCTCAAACACATGTTTCAACCATAGGACTATCCTATCTGAAGGTCAAAGGTACTAACGAGAGGACATACTAAGGATAAGATAAGCACAAGATATGCGATGAAGGAGAAACAAAAGGACATACCCTCCGAAAGAAAAATGGTACCTCGAACGCCTCTTCGCTTCCGTCTCCCAGGTAGCGTCGCTCTCTTCATCTCCCCTTCGTACTTTGACTAGTTGAACCTCTCTGTTTCTCAACTTCCAAATCTTTGACCCAAGGATGCAAGTAGGAGCTCGTCGAATCGTCGCATCACGCTCTACTTCCACTTCTCTAAGCAGGCTCGGCTCTACCGCCTCTGCGGTCTCATGTAGGAACTTCCTCAAATGTAACACATGGAATATATCATGTACACCACTAAGCCAGTCGGGCAACTCCACTCTATATGTCATCTGTCCAATCCTTTCCTTAATAGGAAACGGCCCAACAAACCTTGGTACTCACTTCCCAACAGATCCAAAGTGAACCACATCCCGTAACGGAGATATCTTGATAAAAAGCATGTCCTAATATCAAACTCAAGCTCTGTTCTCCTCTTGTCCGCATAAGATTTCTGTTTATCTTGCGTCGCTTTCATCCTTCTTTGAATCAAATCAATCTTTTCCCGAAGTCTTTCTAACCTTATCGGCCCAAGCAAGATCTCATCCGTAGATTCCTACCAACGTATAGGTGATCGACAAGGCCTTTCATAAAGAGCTTCGAAAGGTGCCATATCAATACAGGACTGAAAGCTGTTATTATATGCGAACTCCACCAATGGAAGATGCTCTTCCCATGTACCTCCAAAATCTAAGATACAAAGCCTCAAAAGGTCTTCTAGGACATGATTCACCCTCTCGGTCTGGCCGTCCGTCTGAGGATGATATGCGGTACTCAAACACAACTGAGTCCCTACCGCCTCTTGCAAACTCTTCTAAAACTCTTTAGTGAAGATAGGATCTCGATCACTCACTATGCTAGAGGGTACCCCATGCGATCGAACTATCTCTCGAAGATATACAGAAGCTGGCCCTGGAGCGGTCCTCTTGCTCTTCACGGGTATGAAATGGGCGCTCTTAGTAAGTCTGTCTACCACCACCCAAATTCCCGTATTGCCCTTTCTTGATCTGGGTAACCCGTCAATAAAATCCATCGAGACGCTATCCCACTTCCATTGCGGAACTTCCAATGGGTGAAGCAACCCACCTGGTTTCTTTTGCTCCGCCTTCACTTGTTAGCACACCAAGCATCGAGCGACATACTCGGCCACATCTTTCTTCATACCGGCCCAGAAGAAAACCCTCTTCATGTCTTGGTACATCTTGTCCCCACCGGGATGAATGGTCATCCTAGAACGGTGTGCATCATCAAGAATAACCTTCCTCAAACCCTCGTCTTGCGGTACACAACGTCTACCGTCTCTACGCAAACACCCCCTATCGTCTAGGGTGTACCTACTCAAATGGCTGGACGACTCCCCCCTTATGAGCTTCCTCACCAACTCAACCAACTGTGGGTCGTCCCTCTGTGCTTCTCCAATCCGCCTCAAAAGAGTAGGTCTAACCTCCAGGGAGGCTAGCAAACCGGGTACAAAGTCAACGGAAGGTCTAAAGTCAAACTTAGAAATAAACTCTAAGCTCCGTCGTTCAACGAACAATGAACTCAAGGACAAACTTTTTCTACTTAAGGCGTCCGCTACCATGTTACCCTTACTCATAGGATGCTAAGGATCCCATCCACTTTTGCTGTCCTAAGACTATGCGCTCGAAGAGTCTCCAACACTTCCCTAAGATGTAGGGCATGCTCTTCTCCACCAAGATATCATCCAAAATCATCACAACTGTCTCCCACGCAGACCACCCTAGTCGAATTCGGCATCCCCCAAATGCAAGCCCCAAAGGCCTAAACCAATATCAGACAAACACCCAAGGGATACCTCCTTCGAATTCAGACGACCTACGTGAGATGATACTAGTAAAAATGGCTAAATAATTAAGCCCTTGACCAATTTTGGATGTCCTCGCCAGTCTCGCTCCAAAACCACCGTTTTCCCATAACTGGCTTTGCTCACCCTATTGAGCACATACGAAAATTTATTTCGCTCTCAGAAAAGACCAAGATGTCATCCACAAAGACCATCACGAACTTATTTAGGTACTCCCTGAACACCCTTCTCATCAAATCAACAAAGTATGCGGGGGCGTTTGTCAAACCAAATGGCATCACCAGCCATTCATAAAAAAAATCATCTGGAGTCCTAAAGGCAGTCTTCTCTATACTATCCTCAGCCACTCTCAATTGATGAAATCCCGTGGCTAAGTCCTACTACAAAAATACTGAGGCGCCAGCCAGCTGATCAAAGAGATCATCAATCCTCGGCAATGGGTGTCCATTCTTCTTTGAGAGTTTATTTAGTTCTCTTTAGCCTACACAAAGTCTGAGGGACCCATCCGCCTTCGTGACAAAACTACTGGAGCACCTCACTCCGATATACTTCGTCTTATGAACCCCTTCTCAAGCAAATCGCCTACTTACTTATGGAGTTCCCTCCTCTCACGAGGAGCCATATGGCACACTGGCCAAGATACTGGTTTAACATTATCCACCAGATATATTCGGAAGTCAATCTCCCGCTCCGGAGGTAAGCCCTTCACCTCCTCAAAACTCATCCGAGTATTTCCGGACCACTCTAACAGATCGCAAACTCTAGACCGACGTGTCAAGCGATTCTAGATAACTTAGCATAACAGATTCTATGGGATTACAAGAGATCTCGAGAGTGTTACCCAAGCGGGTCATAAGCCTAACAACTCTCCCTTCAAAACCAAGAACGGCACCTCTACTGGATAACCAGTCCATGCCCAAAACTAGCCCATAGCCCGTGAAGCCCAACAAGCATCACACCTAAACTCAACGCTAAGTATAGAAACTTTCAAACCCAAACACATCATGGAGCCCAATTGGGTTTGAAACAACTAAGGGATCATCTACCAAACTGGTGTCTAAGTGCAGTGACTCAACTAACAATGATGAGATAAACGAACTCGATGCGTCAGAATTAAATAAGTTCGAATCAGATAATAAAGAAATCCAACCTCCAATCTAGACGGTCTTATCCCCATCTGGTACCCTAGTCGTGAGGGAATACAACTACCCTCCAGAAGATTCCATACCTTGCCCTTGCTTCTTTGGACAATCCTAATAAGGTGTCCTATTCCTCCCAAAAGGATAACCACTTGCCTTCTTCTTCCCTATTCTCCACTCGTAACCTCCCACCAATGAGGTTTCATCCTTCATTAACCAAACAACTATTTGAGCCTTCCTCTCATCGTCTATCCTATAGGTACCTACCAGTCCTCCTCCTTCTTGAACCAACTTCTAATCCGACTAACGTCTAAGTCCCTTGAAGTGGTTTTCCATTCTTATCTATCTTAGAAAGGTCATCTATACGCGGAGGGGAAACTCAAAACGAGAGAAAGGAAGAGATTCAAAAATGGAGAATTCGAAAGATATAGATATGGCTATTGGGGATTATGCTTTTCTTTCAAAAACTTTTCTCTTAAAAGACATGTTTTTGAAAATACTCCTTTCCAAAAATATTCTTAGAAAATAATTTTTCTAAAAATTTTATCTGTTCTGGTAACCTTAAGCTCTGATACCACGTGTAACACCCCACACCCGCTAAGGTCACTCACTAAGGGAATGCCTTAGTTTTGGTGGAGTATTTTTAGTGAGTATAGAATAGAAAAATTACAACAAGTCAGATATAAGTAATACTTGAAAAATTAAAAACATCCTTTCATTTCAACGGAAAGTAAAACATGTTTGGTTACATCACAAAACCATAACAAGAGTCAAGTACATAATTTCCATCCTGATAAAATAGAAGTACATAATCCCACTACATAGACAATAGCCATAATAGAAAAGATAAACCGAGCTTTACTTCTACGGTCCAAGCCCAAAAGATAGATATAGCGGTCTGATCCAAGCCCACTAGTGCTAGGCCCACTCTGAAAACCTGAGGGTTGGGAAAAAGATAAAAACAACGGGGTCAGACATAAGTCTGAGTGAGTCCTATAACCCTAACAATACAACCATTAAAGTAATTAGGGTATGACATAAACAAGGTACGGTACCTCTGGGGATAATGACTACACTAAGTAGCCAACTAAACACCGGATGTACTACGATAACCGAAAAGACGCATTTATCCACCCAAGGATAATTCTTAGACCACCCCAGACTTATTCACCCAAGGGTAATTCCTACACTGCACCACACCAGTTCTACCCACCAAGTGTAATTCCTACTTAAAGGTTGATCCCACTAAGTGTACTTAGTAATTTTTACCCGGTAGTTTCTTGTACCCCTACACAGGTGCCGTCTGCTCCTATCTTTACTAGGTGTACCCACTACCCCCAAGCGATCGGCTCCCTACTGTAGATACCCGTGCTGGTCCCACAAAAGGGGGTGTATCATTCCCCAAAGTGGCTACCAGATAATATCACTGTGCACGGCTTTATATCTACACGATGCAACAACGACTTACCAACCAGCCCGGGTCCACACACGCATATGAAACCCGTTGATCCTGCGTTGCCACCGCTAACCCGTTTTGGCCGCTTATAGTCAAGTCCAATATGTGTGTCCCGTCACCCGACCAGAGTCGGGCCCACAAAGATACGTTTGGGATATTGGTTGAAATGGGCCCCCACAAGCTACTACTTAAGCTTGCTATTTTTATCTAGTGCATCCCACTTAACCCCTTTTTGTAATCATGCCCCCTTACATGTTAAGATTTGGTTAAGTCATCAATCATATTTCAATTGCCACTAAGGGCACCCACTAGATTTCCACATGCCACCCAAAGCACTTACTTAACCCTTCACCCATGTTTTAATTACATGTTCCTCTTTGGTTAAGTATTCTAATCGTATTCTCTATTGCCACCCAAGGCAACCCACTAGTTTCCTCATGCCACCCGAGGCACCCCCACTAGTTACTACATGCCACCCAAGGCACCCACTTAACCCTCATGTCCCACTACATGCTAATTTGGTTAAGTGTTTCTTAATTAATTAAGACCGTGATCCTCCTAAAGACCTCTCACATTAGACTATCTTTTATGACCGCTGGTTAAGCCGGTTGGGTCCGGGCAGCCTTACGTCATAACCGAGTCTAACCTCGTGTCTTTAGGTTAATCACGTATTTAGTTTGTGACTAAGACCTCTCACATTGGGCCAATCATTTGTAGCCGCTGGATGGCCGGTCGGTTCCGGGCAGACTTCCGCTACAAAAGGGTCCAACCTCGTGTCTTAGTTGATTAATTACGCCTAAGTAATCACCCCCACAATTAATTATCCCTAATTAATTACACATTTTTCATAACATGGGTAGACCTAACTCAATAGGTAAATTCCCATGGGGTAGACCTAACTCAATAGGTAAATTCCCACTTATGTTAATTTATTTTTATGGTATGCTTAATCATACCCAATCATACTTTTATTAACATATTTACCAACCCCATCGTTCCCCACGTAAATCGTTCTCATTTCATGACATAAATAAGGGGAAGATCATCACAAATATCATGGGTTTAGCATACAACTTTGTCATGGGTTAAGAGGATGTCAACTTGCATATATGAGCATATATTAACCCAACTACATATAACCCAAACTTGCATATAAGCATTCTCATAACTTGCATAACATGTTAAACATGCATTTAAGCATACACATAACTTGCATAAGCATTCACATACTTGCATAAGCATTTACATACTTGCATAAGCATTCACATACTTGCATATACATTCACATACTTGCATAAGCATGCATGACTTGCATATCATGTTAAACTTGCATTTAAGCATATACATATCTTGCATAAGCATTCATATACTTGCATAAGCATTCATAACTTGCAAATCATGTTAAACTTGCATTTAAACATATACATAACTTGCATAACATCATGCACATAACTTGCATAATCTCATAAACATAACTTGCATATGAACTTGTATAACAACATGCACATAACTTACATAACATCATGCACATAACTTGCATAACATATTGAGCTTGCATATAAGCATACACATGACTTGCATAACATGTTGAACTTGCATATATGACTTGCATCTTAAAGGAGGGTAAACATGCATAGCATATAAAGGTGTCATCTTGCATATGTATGCATCACATTTAAAAGGGTAAACTTATATGTCATGATTTATGCATAATACCAAACACTTAACATGCATAAAACCACTTACTTAGCATGCATAGAATCAATTACTTATTATGCATAAACACACACTTAACTTGCATAAACCCAAACACTTAGCATGCATACAATCAAATACTTAGCATGCATAACACCCAATACTTAGCATGCATAAAATCACATGCATAACTTGTTCAACATAGTGTTTTGCATCATAAAACATGGCATTAGACTTGCATATAACATAAAACTTGCAAATCACATATCATACAAACTTGCATAAACATATTTATCCACAAACATAGCCATGTCTTATCACATCCTACCATAATCAATTTAACAATTGATTATTAAAGCCATAGAAACTCACCAAAACCAAGATTAGCAAACTTATGAAGTGGAATTAGTGGCTTTAATTGAAGAAGATGTTGATTAGCTTGCAACTCTCTTCATTGAATTGTGGAGGCCATGCTCAAATTTCATTTTGCCATAGTTTAGTTACAAAACCTAATTATGAATGAATTAGGGTAGGGTTGGGGTCTTATTTATAGGATTAGGTAGTGTTTTAGGCCCTTAGATTAACCCTAGATTAGTTTAGGTCCGTCAGATTTAGGAAATCTCTAGAACCAGCCCTCTAGGCCAGCCCAAGAACCCAAACTGGTGCACCCAGTTTCACTGGGCGTCGCACCCCTGTCGACAGGCAAGTCGACAGGGCAGTCGACACCCCTGTCGACAGCCCTGTCGACAGCGCTGTCGACATGGCTAGGGCGGGAATTTCTCCCGCCTGACCCGCTGCTTCTATTTCAAATTCTGAATTTGAATTTTTAAATCTGTTTTTATCTTTGAGTTTTCTGAAAACTTCTTTGGGCCATAACCGGGCCATACGGACTCCGATTCTCGAAAACTCGGACTCTATTTCGCGTATTTTTCCGAGACGAACGCAATGACGCAGCCCGTTACCCCCAATTCCCACATCTGAGATTATTTATCCTATAATTAGTGAATTTTAGTATTAACTAAAATTCGGGGTGTTACATTTGCCTTTCTACAAAGAGAGGGCTTAGGGTCAGCTTCTTTCTGCTCAACGCGTCTGCCACTACGTTGCCTTTGCCAGGAGTATAGGAAATCTCAAAATCATACGAGGCAAGGAACTCCATCCATCTTTGCTGCCTTAAGTTAAGATCTTGCTGCGAGAAAAGATACTTCAACGATTTATGGTCAATATATAATTCGAACTTCTCACCTAGGAGATAATGGCGCCAAGACTTAAGCGCAAAGACGATGGCTGTAACACCCCGCGAATTCTATAACTGTGAAATTCACAAATTAAAGTATAATTAATTTCAAATCAAAGAACTAAGGGAAACGGGATACGCCATTGCGTTCGTCTCGGAAAAATACGCGAAATAGAGTCCGAGTTTTCGAAAAACGGAGTCCGTATGAAGATGATATGGCCTTCGGAAGTTTCTGAATTAAGTTTAAAATTCGAACAGAATAAAACAGCTCAGAAAAATAAGTTTTAATTCCAAAATCGGGCCCAATTGGCCAGGGCGGGAAAACTCCCGCCTAATGCACCCAGGTCGACTGGGCTGTCGACCTGGTCTAGCCAGGTCGACAGGGCTGTCGACAGGCATGTCGACCTGGTCCAGAGCCAGGTCGAACCCAGCCCAACCTGGCTAGACTATTCTATGTTGGTCGATTTTCTGTAGTCTGCTTTGTCATTAGGGCTAGGTGGCAGGCTCTAATTGGTCTCTCTCTCGAATGAATGGCTACGATCAATCCAAGCAACATCGATGGTCCTAATCAGTTCATAAACTCTATAAAAATGACCCTAGACTCTACCTAGGTTTCTTACACAATTCTCTAGCCTCCATTGCTCTCTTCTTCTAATAAAAAAATAAAAATGGCGTCGCTGCTCTGCTGGAATTAAAACTAGAAGATAATCAACATCAGCCTAAGCAACTCAATTCAAACTAGAGATTAAAGTTTCTGCAAAGATTCTACAACAAGTTAAAGTTCTTTCTTTAATCCAATCAAGGCAAGTACAGTTATTTTCCGCTATAAACGTTAATTATAATTTTGATATGAATCTGAGATTGTATATATATTCTCTTCTGTCAGATTTGTTTTTCTGTGACTGTTCTGTATCCCTTTTCTTCTTTTCTGTTTTTATAGCCAGGCTACCACGAGCCTGTGCCTAATCTCATAAGAGATGAACGTATGAACGCAAATTTTGGGATAAATAATGAATGATGCGAAATTTGACAAGACTAAATTGAATGTATGACTTTAGGTCTGAGGCATAAAATATATTGGACATATGCATAAATTTGACTATGAACATATAATTTATGCATGTTGTATGCATAGTTATGTTGTAATTTAGAACTGTAATTAATGAGCATATGTTGTAAACTAGATTTGGATCTATGCATATTCTATGATAGAAGAAAAGAGGAACCATTGTAAGATTACATATGATTTGAGATTTTGGACAAAATGCACATAAAAGTCAAGATATGATTTTTAGAAGATATGATTTAAAGATTTATATTGTTGGGTATAGTTTGCATAATGATTCATGACTCAAAAAGAAGAAGATATGGAAACTTAGGTGTAAAGATTTATATTAATTAGGATATCTATTATTGTGATTACACCTAAATAGGGATTTTTGGATATATGGCATGCATTGAAATTAATGGTTATATTTGGTATAATTTATATGTGAATCTGCTGTAAAATGCTAGTTTAACAAAAATTGGAACATAGGTTATATGGCAAATTATGTCCATATTCTGCGCTTATGCAAACATGGAGTATATGTTGTGAATCATGACAATTATGTAAGCATATGAATTTAGGCCAATTTATGATTGGGCAAGGCATGTAAATAGAACTTTTAGAAATATTAAATTTGCTAAATCTGCTAATTTGTCAAGTTGCCTAAACTACTAGTTTTGTTATATTGTCTAGACTGCTAATTAGATTGAAATGCCTAATCTGTTAAATTTGTCGGTTGAAATGCCTAACCTGTTATATGCCAAAATCTGCTAAGTTGCTAAATCTGTTAAATCCGTTAAGTCATATAAAATCTGTTATCTGCTATGTTGATATAATCATCCTGTTATTGATATAATCTGAATTGGCATATATATTGGGCGTGCGCATAAACGGTAAATTATTAATTAATTGGCCACAAAGATAAACATGGCTAACTCGAGGTTAGAATGAGTTTGCGGCGTAAATCTGCCCGGAACCGCCCGGCACATCCAGTGGCCGCAAACAATAGGTTCTAATGTGAGAAGTTAGTCATAACATGCGTAAGACACGAGGTTAGGTCTGGCTTGTGGCAGAAGTCTGCCCGGAACCGCCCGGCATATCCAGCGGCCACAAGCTACCGACCTAATGTGAGAGGTCTGTGCATTAATAATTAATTAATGCAAATCTAAGATAAGAATGACGTCTAAAACGTATTGGGGAAAAATAGGGTTAAACCAAAGGGATTAATAGATGTAGTAAAACCCGTCCATGAATCTGTAGGCCCAATACAAAGTTAGACAAATCTGAAAAATCTGTACATCTGATCCGTTAGTCTGAAAACTTGTTAACTTAATTTGTGAATTAGTAAATCTGAATTCTGTATGTCTGAACTTGTAAACAAGTTAATCTAAAATCTGTTAGTCTGGGGACACAAGGTTAGGAGGGGAATTACTTGTGTCATCTGTTGTTTGGGACCCATATTAGTCAGTAACCCTTTCTGGTATCAAAACTTTGACCCAACAGTAAGTAGGGTCCGGGCACGCTTACTGAACTAATTATAAGAGGTTCATTCTGATAATGGCGAGGGGTGTTGATGGTGCGTTCCAACCGGGTCATGTGCGTGCATGGATCCCGGTCTGCCTCTGAGGATGTAAGACGCCGTGACATCTGTAAATAGGTCTGTGCCAATTGGTTGTCACTTTAGGGAGTGATACACCCTACTGTGGGGCCGACACAGGATATTTATGTATTAGGGAGCCGATCGCTTGGGGTAGGGTTTTAGGGTACGCTTAGTTCTGTCTGTTTCTGTTGGTACCGTCTGTTTCTGTTGGGTGGTAACACCTGTCTGTTTCTGTGTGGTACCGTCTGTTCGGGTGGTAAAGGCCCATTACTAGTGTACACCTAATTCCACATTCTGTTTCCATAGGGATAAATATGTTTCTTCTTCTGTCTGTTTCTGATCGGGTAGTAAAGGCCCATTATTAGTGCAGAGAAGTGTAAAACAATAGTTTATATCATGCTGTTTTTCTGTTATATCTGCTACACCTGTTATAGTTATCTCACATCCAGTTTTATGTTCATATCATATTATTATTATCTGTTTATATGCTGAAAGTCACTGGACTTGCCAGACTTTTTGTCTGACCCTTGTTGTTTCGGCTCCTTTCTTCCGTTCCCCCCCCCCCCCCAAGGTTATCCAAGGAGGGAAATACTTTAGCTTGATCCAGATTTCTCTTTGCTTGAAGTGCTTAAAGTATGGCTTGGCTCTGTATAGCTTCCGTTCCATGGGGATTATGATTTTAAACTATGTATTTTGAAGGCTTTTGTACAAGACTGATATTTTGTACTTGAATTCTGAAATTGAAAGGATGTAACCATATTAATTTCTGTTTCCGCTGTAATAAAGTTAAAATTTTTCAAGTACTGTTTTATCTGTCTTGTAAGTTTCTGTCCTGTTTACTAAAATGCTCCACCAAAGTTAAGGCATTCCCTTTGTGAGTGACCTTAACGGAGGTGGGGTGTTACACTTGGTATCAGAGCTGAAGGTTACCAGATTTTATAAAATAAAAAAAAAGTTTTGAAAAATTATTTTCAAAAAAAAGGTTTTGAAAGGAAGTATTTTCAAAAATAAAGCTTATTTTGAAAAACATGATCCCCAAGAGCCATATATCTTTCTTTCAGTCCTTTTTGTATTGAACCTTTCCTTTTTCGTTCCAGCATGTCTGAAGCATCTGAGATACCAGAGGGTGTTCATGTACCCGGTTGGTTTCGTCAATATCTTGAGGCTAGGACCGCCGCTGTAGGTCCAGCAAATGATCCCCCTCCTCCACCCCCTCCTCGTGCAATTGCTTTCTCAAAGATCTGTAGAGATTTTAGGGCCATGGGTGGGAAGGATTTCAAAGGAACTGAATCATTCGTAGAAGCAAGGAATTGGCTCAAAGAAACTGAGGATCTATTCGTTATCTTCGAGGTGGACGATAGGCAGAAGGTACAGTTGGCAGTATGGCTGCTCAAAGACGAAGCTTCCTACTGGTGGGAAGTCACTAACGCCGAGAGGCCGGTTGAGACATGGATGGATTTCAGAACAAGGTTTGAGACAAAATTCCTCTCGCAAGCTGAACGAAGTTTACAATTGGAAAAGTTCTTGTCTCTTAAGCAAGGAAGTATGACGGTCAAGGAATACGTCAACCAGTTCAACCAACTAGCAAGATTCGGATTGGATTTAGTCAACACTCAGCATAAAAAGGCTCTCCGCTTTGTTAAAGGATTGAATGAGCCACTGCACAGCCTAGCCATGACCCATGTACCCATGGGAGCAACTTACGAGAAATTGGTGGATATGGCACTACTGCACGAGGAAGGCAAGGGCCCGAAAGAGACAAAGAAGGAAGAACCACAGAATAAGAAAGCGGGGCCCAAAAAGGAAACACAAAAGAAGGATGAGAAGCCAGAAGATAAGAAGGGGAAAAAGTGCTTTACTTGTGGGAGCTCAACTCATCTGAACAAGGATTGTAGAAAAATGAAGGGCGCTTGCTTCAACTGTGGGGAGATGGGACACTTCACTAGGGACTGCCCGAAGAGACGAGGACAAGGAGGGCAGGCGAACACTCTTGAGGCTAGTGGCTAGGATAGAAATAGGAAAATTTCTATAGTAGGTTTAATTTCTTTATCTGATTATGGAGTTAAGACTTTTTCTGATTCTGGTATTTTGATTTTGTAATCGATACTCTGCACTTTAATACTAGTATTATTTCTGAATTCCGCTATAGACTCAGACCCATAATGGTTATGGATCATCTGTTTGAGATTGGGGTTTGAGGGATATCGGTGTTAGGCGTCAAGTATGACGCATACATTCTGAGTTTTCGTGGGGTATGATTTTATCATGCTTAGCTTCCTAAGAATCATTAGGGAACCTGATCTGTACCAGTAGTCTGTAAATATCTAAATACTTTTTATAGGATTTCCGGTTTTGACATTGTCTAAAGAAGGTAATCCTCTGGGTGTCAATTTGATGTTGGTTTCGGTCTTTGGGGCCGATACTTAGGACCCATGTCTAATGGGAACCAAATTTTCGTTCTATCTGTACTCGCTTCCATCATTCGACTGTATCCTATCGATCGAATATTTGAACTTTAGGTAGAAACTAATGGGTGTAAACATGTGTTTGAGACATGTTATGTTTGATGGTTGCAAGTGGATGCAAGTGGTTGCAAGTGGTTGCCCGTGGATGCATATACACACACTAGGCACTAGATCGGCTCGAAAACACTCTCATACTGCATATGGATGGGTGAGCATTTTTCAATTCTTGTGGATGCAAAATGGTTGATTCAGCACATGGATGTTGCATTTGAGTGAATGGTTGTGCACTCATATAGAAATAATATATATCATCAGAATTCTATTGCATACATGTTGGACTCATGGCACTGACATAATTCGCATTAAGGAGGTCAACTGAATCAGTAGACCGCCTGATCTTTGCATTAGGTAAGGAACATACACACACTCTTTTGCATATGTTCATACAACATTAGAAGTTTTCTAAGGACAATGGATGCTTGTGGATGATGGTTGAGTAGATGGGTGATTGGATGGTAGGACACATTCTTCTTAACTTGAAGATTTCGGGGACGAAATCCTTTTAAGTGGGGGAGAATGTAACACCCCGCGAATTCTATAACTGTGAAATTCACAAATTAAAGTATAATTAATTTCAAATCAAAGAACTAAGGGAAACGAGATACGCCATTGCGTTCGTCTCGGAAAAATACGCGAAATAGAGTCCGAGTATTCGAAAAACGCAGTCCGTATGAAGAAGATATGGCCTTCGGAAGTTTCTGAATTAAGTTTAAAATTCGAACAGAATAAAACAGCTCAGAAAAATAAGTTTTAATTCCAAAATCGGGCCCAATTGGCTAGGGCGGGAAAACTCCCGCCTAATGCACCCAGGTCGACAGGGCTGTCGACCTGGTCTAGCCAGGTCGACAGGGCTGTCGACAGGCATGTCGACCTGGTCCAGAGCCAGGTCGAACCCAGCCCAACCTGGCTGGCCTATTCTATGTTGGTCGATTTTCTGTAGTCTGCTTTGTCATTAGGGCTAGGTGGCAGGCTCTAATTGGTCTCTCTCTCGAATGAATGGCTACGATCAATCCAAGCAACATCGATGGTCCTAATCAGTTCATAAACTCTATAAAAATGACCCTAGACTCTACCTAGGTTTCTTACACAATTCCCTAGCCTCCATTGCTCTCTTCTTCTAATAAAAAAATAAAAATGGCGTCGCTGCTCTGCTGGAATTAAAACTAGAAGATAATCAACATCAGCCTAAGCAACTCAATTCAAACTAGAGATTAAAGTTTCTGCAAAGATTCTACAACAAGTTAAAGTTCTTTCTTTAATCCAATCAAGGCAAGTACAGTTATTTTCCGCTATAAACGTTAATTATAATTTTGATATGAATCTGAGATTGTATATATATTCTCTTCTGTCAGATTTGTTTTTCTGTGACTGTTCTGTATCCCTTTTCTTCTTTTCTGTTTTTATAGCCAGGCTACCACGAGCCTGTGCCTAATCTCATAAGAGATGAACGTATGAATGCAAATTTTGGGATAAATAATGAATGATGCGAAATTTGACAAGACTAAATTGAATGTATGACTTTAGGTCTGAGGCATAAAATATATTGGACATATGCATAAATTTGACTATGAACATATAATTTATGCATGTTGTATGCATAGTTATGTTGTAATTTAGAACTGTAATTAATGAGCATATGTTGTAAACTAGATTTGGATCTATGCATATTCTATGATAGAAGAAAAGAGGAACCATTGTAAGATTACATATGATTTGAGATTTTGGACAAAATGCACATAAAAGTCAAGATATGATTTTTAGAAGATATGATTTAAAGATTTATATTGTTGGGTATAGTTTGCATAATGATTCATGACTCAAAAAGAAGAAGATATGGAAACTTAGGTGTAAAGATTTACATTAATTAGGATATCTATTATTGTGATTACACCTAAATAGGGATTTTTGGATATATGGCATGCATTGAAATTAATGGTTATATTTGGTATAATTTATATGTGAATCTGCTGTAAAATGCTAGTTTAACAAAAATTGGAACATAGGTTATATGGCAAATTATGTCCATATTCTGCGCTTATGCAAACATGGAGTATATGTTGTGAATCATGACAATTATGTAAGCATATGAATTTAGGCCAATTTATGATTGGGCAAGGCATGTAAATAGAACTTTTAGAAATATTAAATTTGCTAAATCTGCTAATTTGTCAAGTTGCCTAAACTACTAGTTTTGTTATATTGTCTAGACTGCTAATTAGATTGAAATGCCTAATCTGTTAAATTTGTCGGTTGAAATGCCTAACCTGTTATATGCCAAAATCTGCTAAGTTGCTAAATCTGTTAAATCCGTTAAGTCATATAAAATCTGTTATCTGCTATGTTGATATAATCATCCTGTTATTGATATAATCTGAATTGGCATATATATTGGGCGTGCGCATAAACGGTAAATTATTAATTAATTGGCCGCAAAGATAAACATGGCTAACTCGAGGTTAGAATGAGTTTGCGGCGTAAATCTGCCCGGAACCGCCCGGCACATCCAGTGGCCGCAAACAATAGGTTCTAATGTGATAAGTTAGTCATAACATGCGTAAGACACGAGGTTAGGTCTGGCTTGTGGCAGAAGTCTGCCCGGAACCGCCCGACATATCCAGCGGCCACAAGCTACCGACCTAATGTGAGAGGTCTGTGCATTAATAATTAATTAATGCAAATCTAAGATAAGAATGACGTCTAAAACGTATTGGGGAAAAATAGGGTTAAACCAAAGGGATTAATAGATGTAGTAAAACCCGTCCATGAATCTGTAGGCCCAATACAAAGTTAGACAAATCTGAAAAATCTGTACATCTGATCCGTTAGTCTGAAAACTTGTTAACTTAATTTGTGAATTAGTAAATCTGAATTCTGTATGTCTGAACTTGTAAACAAGTTAATCTGAAATCTGTTAGTCTGGGGACACAAGGTTAGGAGGGGAATTACTTGTGTCATCTGTTGTTTGGGACCCATATTAGTCAGTAACCCTTTCTGGTATCAAAACTTTGACCCAACAGTAAGTAGGGTCCGGGCATGCTTACTGAACTAATTATAAGAGGTTCATTTTGATAATGGCGAGGGGTGTTGATGGTGCGTTCCAACCGGGTCATGTGCGTGCATGGATCCCGGTCTGCCTCTGAGGATGTAAGACGCCGTGACATCTGTAAATAGGTCTGTGCCAATTGGTTGTCACTTTAGGGAGTGATACACCCTACTGTGGGGCCGACACAGGATATTTATGTATTAGGGAGCCGATCGCTTGGGGTAGGGTTTTAGGGTACGCTTAGTTCTGTCTGTTTCTGTTGGTACCGTCTGTTTCTGTTGGGTGGTAACACCTGTCTGTTTCTGTGTGGTACCGTCTGTTCGGGTGGTAAAGGCCCATTACTAGTGTACACCTAATTCCACATTCTGTTTCCATAGGGATAAATATGTTTCTTCTTCTGTCTGTTTCTGATCGGGTAGTAAAGGCCCATTATTAGTGCAGAGAAGTGTAAAACAATAGTTTATATCATGCTGTTTTTCTGTTATATCTGCTACACCTGTTATAGTTATCTCACATCCAGTTTTATGTTCATATCATATTATTATTATCTGTTCATATGCTGAAAGTCACTGGACTTGCCAGACTTTTTGTCTGACCCTTGTTGTTTCGCCTCCTTTCTTCCGTTTCCCCCCCAGGTTATCCAAGGAGGGAAATACTTTAGCTTGATCCGGATTTCTCTTTGCTTGAAGTGCTTAAAGTATGGCTTGGCTCTGTATAGCTTCCGTTCCATGGGGATTATGATTTTAAACTATGTATTTTGAAGGCTTTTGTACAAGACTGATACTTTGTACTTGAATTCTGAAATTGAAAGGATGTAACCATATTAATTTCTGTTTCCGCTGTAATAAAGTTAAAATTTTTCAAGTACTGTTTTATCTGTCTTGTAAGTTTCTGTCCTGTTTACTAAAATGCTCCACCAAAGTTAAGGCATTCCCTTTGTGAGTGACCTTAACGGAGGTGGGGTGTTACAATGGCGGCCAACTCAAGATCATGGGTTGGGTAGTTCTTTTCATGAACTTTCAATTGTCTTCCACCATAAGCTACTACCCTCCCTTCTTGCATCAGAATAGCGCCTAGTCCCGTACCACAAGCATCCGTGTATACTATGAACATCTTTCTTCCATCCGGCAAAGTCAAAACTGGGGCTGTTGTGAGAGCCCTTTTTAATCGTTGGAAAGCAAACTCGCAATCCAAATCCCAAGCAAACGCCAGATTCTTCTTTGTTAGCCTTGTGAGTGGAGCTGAGGTTTTCGCGAAATCCCTAATGAACTTTCAGTAAAAACCGGCTAGCCCAAGAAAGCTTCGGACTTCGGTTGCATTTCTTGGTGTCTTCCAATCTTGCACTGCCACCACTTTCGCGGGGTCCACAGCTAACCCCTCTTTGGACACTATATGTCCAAGAAATCTTACTTCTCTCCAAAAGTGGCATTTGGAGAATTTAGCTTTTAGCTGATGAACTCGAAGAGTTTCCATGAACTCCTTTAGATGCTGAGCATGTTCTTCCACATTCTTTGAGAAGATTAATATATCATCTACGAAGACCACCACGAACTTATCGAGGAATTCTCTGAACACCCTGCTCATTAGGTCTACGAAATAAGTGGGTGCGTTTGTCAAGCCGAAAGGCATGACAAGCCACTCGAAGAAACCGTCTGGGGTTCTGAACGCCGTTTTATCAATGCTATCTTCAGCTACTCTTAGCTGATGGAACCCAGTAGCTAGATCAAGTTGGGAGAAGACCGACGCACCTACAAGTTGATCAAACAAATCATCTATTCTGGGAAGCGGGTGTCTATTCTTTTTAGTCAGCTTGTTTAGCTCCCTATAATCCACACAAAGACGTAGTGAACCATCTGCTTTGGTGGTGAACACCACTGGAGCACCCCATTACGAGATACTCCTCCTTATAAACCCCTTCTCGAGAAGCTCCTTAACTTACTTACTGAGCTCCTTTCTCTCCTTTGGAGCCATGTGTCTAACAAGCAGAGCTACGGGCTTTGCATTATCAACAAGATATATGCGGAAGTCTATTTCCCGCTTCGGAGGTAAGCCCTTTACCTCTTCAAAGACATCCGGATATTCCCGGACCACTCTAACTGACTGCAAATTCTCAACAGAAGCGTCAAGTGACTCTAGATAGCTAAGCATAACAACATTCAAAGGATTATAAGAAATTTCTAGAGTGTTACCAAGCCGAGTCAAGAGTCTAACCACTCTTTTCTCACAATCAAGAATGGCACCATTACTGGATAACTAGTCCATGCCTAAGATCAGTCCATATCCTGAGAAGCCCAAAACAAAGGCACTACATCTAAATTCAACACTTGGAATAGAGATTTTCAAATCCAAGCAAACCATCGACAAATAAGTCGAGCCCCCAATTGGATTTGAAACAACCAAGGGATCTTCTACCATACTAGTGTCTAAGTGCAGAGATTCTACTAAAGCAGACGAAATAAAGGAGTGTGATGCACCAGAATCAAAGAGAGTGCGAACTGGATGCTCATAAAGATAAACTAAGCTTTCTACAGAAATATTTCTACCTCGTTCCTGTGGAGGTGCCATCAGCGCGTGAACCTGTCCCCTTGAGGTGGATCCAGTCCTCTGTCCCTGCCCCCGCTTCTTTTGGCAGTCCTTAGCCAAGTGTCCAGTCTCGCCGTAGTTGAAACAACCACCAGTCATCTTTGCCTTCTTCTTTCTGCAGTCTTTCGCTATATGTCCCACAATGCCACGGAAATTGCACTTTCTCTTTTCATGGGATTTACTGTTCTTCCTGCCCTTCTTGAAGTTTGTTTTCTTAGCCTGTAAACCCTCTTTCTTTTCTTGAGGCACTTCCACCTTTGCCTCTTTCTTGCCTTTATCTTCCTCGTGTAACAGCGCCATGTCCACCAAGCTTTCATAGGTCGCTCCCATGGGTATATGGGTCATAGCAAGGCTGTGTAGAGGCTCATTCAGACCTTTGACGAAGCGAAGGGCCTTCTTGTGTTGGGTGTTTACTAAATCCAGCCTAAATCTGGCTAGCTGATTAAACTGATTGATGTACTCCTTGATTGTCATACTTCCTTGTTTAAGAGTTAGAAACTTCTCCATCTGCAGGCTTCTTTCAGCTTGGGAGAGGAATTTCATCTCAAACCTCATCCTGAAATCTTCCCAAGTTTCCACTGGCCTCTCAGCATGGGTAACTTCCCACCAATAGGAAGCTTCGTCTTTAAGCAACCACACCGCTAGCGGTATCTTTTGCCTGTCGTCAACTTCGAAGATAACGAATAAATCTTCAGTCTCCTTCAGCCAGTTCCTTGCTACCACAAATGATTCAGTTCCATAAAAGTCCTTTCCTCCCAAAGCCTTAAAGTCTCTACACGTCTTATCGAAAGTATTTCCACGAGGAGGAGGAGGAGGAACCGCTGCCACCGTTGGAGGAGGAATGTCTGCTGGGCCTGCACCATTTGCCCTAGCCCTTAGGTACCTTCGGAACCAGTCAGGGATCGGTACTCCTTCTGGAAGGTTAAGATCTCCAGACATGCTGGAAAAAAGAGGAAAGTATTCAAGACAAAAGGATAGAGAGATAGTGCATATGGCTTTGGGGAATTATGCCTTTTAAAAACAACGCTTTTTCTTAAAAAAGAATGCTCCTTTAAACTTCTTTTTGAAAATAGTTTCAAAAACTTTTATCTAGTCTGGTAAATCTATGCTCTGATACCAAGTGAAACACTCCACCCTCCATTAAGGTCACTCACAAAGGGAATGCCTTAACTTTGACGGAGGTTTGTAAGTAAAAGCCACAGATACAACACAAGACAGATATAAACACACATATATAAGCAGCGGAAAACAACAGACTTGTTATTTCATAAATACGTGTTCATACAAAACATTTCCATAACTGTCACATAATAACTTCATCATTTCTGTCTTGGTTATTAAATAAAGAAGCATAAAACATAATTAAACTGCATAAATCCCCATGATTGTGTCCAACAGCCATAGCCAAGGAAAGAGAGTCCAAACCGTACATCTACTATCTTGAAGCTTGCAAAGAGTCTGACTAAGCTGGGTTGTTTCCTCCCTGTGGACCTGGAGGGGAACGGAAGAAAGGAAGGCGAAAGAAAATAGGGTCAGACATAAAGCCTGGTAAGTCTAGTGACTCTTCAGTATGAGAATAAGAAAAAGGGCATGATAAGTATAAACTGGAAATAGGAAAGTGTCAGAAACTAAGATAAAGCAGTTTTAATCGAATATACTATCTTCCCCCACACTATATCTCTGCACCTATTTGTACTATCTTAACTGGCACCCCATGCAGGAGGTGAAGTGATCCCCTTTTTCTAAAGATCATCTCATACTCGCATAATCATCTGTGTCTTATGACCCCCAAAGATTGTAGATACCTATGCTGGTCCCACCATGGGGTGTATCAAGTCCCATGGTGGCGGCCCGACACAATTCTAGAATGCATAGGGTATACTACTGGTGCCCCCAGTGCCCTGTTTGTCTGCTCTGAAGTGTGTGCACACCCGCACACCGTTAGAACCCACACTGTTCCACCCACCGCCGTCGCTTTTGACCGCTTATAATCAGCCCAGTAATCGTGCCCCACCCTGCCTAGTTTCAGAGTACCATGATACCTAATTGGGTTACTGCTGAAATGGGTCCCGTTACTTGGGTTTTCTAGTCAAACATGTTAAGTGGTTAAGTGTCTGTATTTACCTAACCCCACCCATCAGATTTATTAACATGTTGAATTGGTTAAGTGTTTTAGTTAACTTAACCCTACCATCCTGACTTGTCTGTCCTTAGCTTTTTAAAGCACCGACCACTCACATTAGACAGGTATTGTTATGGTTACTGGATGTGCCGGTCGGTTCCGGGCAGGTTTACACCGTAACTCAGTCTAACCTCGGGTCTTTATTGGGCTCAATGCTTAACCACCCACATTGGATAGGTATTCTTGTGACTACTGGACAGTCGGGCGGGGCCGGGCAGGTTTACATCACAACTCAATCCAACCTCGTGTTAAGCATACTTGTATTTTCTAAATTTACATATTTGTCTTTATTACTTGTTATATGTAAATTTTCTAATAGTTAAATGTTATGGCCCACTTTCCAAGTTTAAACTTTTTGGCATAAGAATTTATACCATTCAAGTGCCACCAATTTTGGCATGTGACAAACATGCCAATTCATATAATTTTCACCCATTTATGTTAAGTTTCCTATAATTACCAATTTTCCCCAACGTTACCCCGTCTAAGTATTAGGCCAACAATCTTAGCCTAATTTTACGTTCGTGTGATTTTTAACATATAATATTAGGCTAAAAGCTTAGCCTAATTTAGCGTACACAAAACTGGTATAAAGCAATTCATTAACATAAACATGACATAGGTGTAAACTTGGCATTATAGACATAGTAAATATGAGCATCATGGGTGTGAACTTGCAAAATAGTCAACATGCATATATGTGAATTTGCAACATAGACTGAATCATGGGTTTCAACTTGTCGTGTGAACTTGCATTAAAAGGGGGAATCTAAATAACAGTTATCACATGAATTAGCATATGACTTAGACAATATAAGCCTAAACATGTTTAGATCTAGGCATAACATCAAACATCACTAGCATAAGACAAGAATATGACATGTCCATAAAGTATGAATAATTTCATCGCATGTGAGAACTAGATCCAAGCATATGTCTAATTACAACATGAAACATGTATTAAAGTGGATCATGGCATGGATCCAATTATGAACTTTGCGACTTTTTGTATAAACATATGAGCATGTATATGAACTTAATCATTTAGGCATAGAGGTTCCATTGTATAGTATATAACTTGTCATAATCACCTAAGCATAGAGGTGTAGATATGAACTAAATAACTTGTATGTGAATTTGAATAGATCCAACATCAATTAGATTAATCCACAGACATCCTAATGGATCCAACATCAAGTAAATTATACCACAAACATCACAACACCACAATCATTACAACACATAGATATGAATTAACATCGTCGTTATACAATAACACAATTCCATTTCCATTTTACGTCGAATCAAATTCTAACTTTTATTCACATCGGAAAAATCACTATACTTACAACAAACGACGGTCTTGTTTTCTAATTTCTGAGTTCTGAATTTGAAATGCTTTCCTTTGGGTAGACAAACGTTGATTGATTCTTGTTTTAACTTTAATTTTGGCTCATCTCTAAGCTTTCTCTAACTGACGGCTACTCCTAGTTTCTTTCCAGCAGCATGACGGCTCTAGTTCTATATTATTTGTGTGAATTTAGGTTGAGAGTTGAGTTGTATTTATAGAATTTCAAATTGATTTGAGCCGTCGATGAAGCTAGAGTTAATCAAGGCCATCCATCTCAAGAGAAGCCAATCAGAAAGCGACGAGTCAGCCCTAGTGACACAGCCAAGCTCAGAAATTCGACCAGAAACCGATCAGGCCAGTCAGGGCCAAACCAGGTCGACTGGGCAGGTCGACCATATGGTCGACCTGGTGCTTGGGCGGGAATTTCCCCGCCCAGCCCAGTTTGGGTTTGAATTTCGAAATTTTGAACCTCTATTGAACTGTTTGAATTTTAATTTGAATTCTGAAACTTCCGGAGGTCATAACTCCTTCATACGGAGTCCGATTCACGCAAACTCGGACTCTATCTCAGGCAGAATTCCGAGACGAGCGCAATGGTGTAACCCGTTCCCCTTAATTCTTTCATTTAGAATTAATTATACTTTAATTTGTTAGTTCATAGTAAACCGAAAAATTCGGGGTGTTACACATGGTTTTTCGATCATTTCAGAAAATTGACTTAACAAATTTCCAAACATATGATTTTACAGATCCATATAAACAGATCAGTCCTGTTTATTTGTTTTAATAGATCATTACACTGTTTTGGATCATATCCATCTATTCTTTGTTTAATCGTATTAGATTCAGTGGACAGAATTGGTATCTGATATCAATTCGAAATTGAATGAAATAGTTTTTTCATTTTCTAATCAAACCATTATAGTAAACCCTAAAATCAATTCGGTGTAAAACTTGCAAATGAAATTGAAATCCGAATGACGATATAATCATGAATAAAACCCAAATTAAAGTTCAATCTATAATCTCTCGCAATAACCCTTGCTCCGATACCATTGTTGGGAAAATCCGATCAAATCGGGTTCCACAACTGTATTTTAACAACGTAAAATAGGATCTTAGCAAGAAATTAAATCAAAACTTATATAATTTTGGGATTAAAATTCTTATACCTGAAGTATTGAACCGACAGAAACCATACCGCCTTTGGAACAGAGAAGAGATGGGAGGAATCGAATCTGGAGCCCTCCAAGTGTAGAGCCTCTATAGAAGTCCACTGGAACGTCCCATTCATTAATCAAATTGAAGAAGAGATCAATGAATGGGCTGCTAGCCGCCATGATCAATTTTAGGGTTTTGGAAAGGAATAATAATATGAGTGGAGCGATCTGATCTAACCATATGTGTTTAGGTTAAGTCGTGTATCTTTATAAGAAAGAACCCCTTTTTTTAAAATACAAGTATTAACCTTAAAATTAGGATCCACCCCAATATCCGTTCCAATCCCAAATAAAATATCAACAAATTGATACTTTATTTGTTCAAATTAGTTTCTCCTTTGTAACGTTCCTTTTGTTTGAACCTATAGGTTACTACAACGTTGGCAATGGTTTTAAATCGTATTTAAAACCATAAACAGTGATTGGCATCTTGCAATGCGTCGCCGCTACCCAAGTTGTAATAATATTATCGATTCGATACAACCTTTTCTATGACCATTGTATCAATGTAATATAATCCTTTTACCCATTATATCCAGGATTAAACTCGAGGCATGGAATGTATCACCGTCTTTATAATTTAATCTGTTTATCTTGATCGATGAGTAGACTATACAAAACAAATCAATATTTGAGCACGGCCATGCATTTCATAGTCTGACTCAATCAAGAGGCCCATGGATATCATCACAAATATATTGTGGGGTTAAATTCCATCTAGATCATTCATAATTTTCATTTGATTCGAGATGTATCCAATAATCACCGTTATCGTTACTCTGTTACAAATAACTTTAGATGATATGAAAACACAAATATCCTCGAATAAAATTATAATGATTTCAGGTCTGAGGATCATTACATCACTGTCACTATGAGAACAACTATGACACTGTTAATTATATTCCATGTAGTTATCTCACAGTGGGTCAGCCCAATACGCTATTCTCCAATACATATTTATATCTTGACTTTAATATCACATATATTAATGATCAATGAGATGTGATCATCAGTCAATCAATATACTAGTCTCAACGCTTTATTGTTGTCCTATATAAACAATAAAACCCGACTAAGGCCATTTAAGAATTATAATACTTATCATATTATATAATCTCTAATTCAAGTCTTACTCAAATTATATAATTCTGTATTATAGTTCTAAGGACTTCTACTTTATTAATATTTATATTACGCAGTAAATATAATATAATAGAATATTATTTTATTTCAAATAAAATAACAACAACAACATTGTTACCAATCTCATCAAATGGATTGCCTCTAGGGCATAAACTCTAAAAATAATCCAATAAATCAAAAAAATAGCTTCTGCCGTTGGTTCTTCAACATTTTCGTTCTCATCGTCTCCTTGATCAATGATTGTGCGGCATCTTGTACTATATTTTCTGTCTGATTCGTCATTGTATTATCGTTCATCATTGTACTATCATCCTCTACCACTACAGGATTAGACGTAGGTTGAACAAGTTCTCCATGACGATCCCATAAGCAATAATTCGACAAAAAACCAAATTTATACTGATGTACTTCTACTACATCTAGCTTCCAATGCTATAGATGTTTGCACTTACTACATGGACAACGAATGTCTACGTTACTTCGATTATTAGATTTAACAAATCTAATAAATTCTTGGACACCATTACAAAAATGTTCCTTTATCGACCCTTTCATACTAGTTCGGATTCATACATCTAACAGCGATTAGGAAAATAATCGAACATTTTTCTGATCTACAGGAAATATGTTAGAAAATTCGATTAAACACTTTATACTAATTAAAGTCTTGTAAAATTTCATTTATAACTACTACATTTTTTCCTGTTGATTAGTTTATTTCTTTTTTACTTTGACGGTCTTTCAACCTATTCCCATTACACATATAATAACGTAAACATATTTTATAAATCATTTCAGGTTAAACGGTTCAACAAAATTTCGGTAGCACTTCCCTTTGGTCTGTGTATCGTACACAAATGTGTGCACATAGGGAACGAAAAGGTTGTGCCATCATAATTTCGTTAACCATTTGAACTAAAACAATTTATAAAATATGATTACGTTATTGTATTTGTAACTTGTCCAATACTGGAACAAATCGAATGAATATTGTATCAGATGAATACAGTTTTCCATTTTGTGTAAAAATGAATACCCGTTAACGATCATATACAATATTTGTCAGACGGGGCCAAAAATCTCTAAGGGTTCACATAAGTAGAACACATTATATAATTTATATTTTAACGTCTACATAATATTTTTTAATACGTTCAATAAATATTTGTTAACTACAGTTTCAATTTTAAAACGTACTGTAACTTTCATTCAAAAGCTTTTAATTTGAAATATTAACACATAATTAAAAATTTAGCCAACTATGTCAAATTTTAAATTACGGGTTTTTATAAAAAAATTAGAAGCTATCACTTTTAATAAATTAAATTCGAACTATTTTAACTTATGCTAATACATACAACTAACATACGCTAGTAGCAATTTTAATATAGTACACGTATTTTTTCCTAAACGAAAACAAATTTTTTGTTAACAAATATTCGCATGAACTTATCAATAAACATGTTATAAATAGTACACACTAATTTTCAAATCACCCAACCAATCAATAATTCGACATCAACTAACATAATAATCATGACAACAACAATCTGATAATCATCGTTTTCAACCTCCTAATCAGTTACATTTACTCTCAAATCAACCTACAACACAATCATCATCATAGGCATCCTACATGATAACCAATTTCATACCCATAAACAATCAATTTTCAAACCCATATAAACATGCAACTAAACCCTCTAAATAACCCTAATTAAACGTAAAATAAGGTTAGAAGACATACCAGCACGAAATTTGAAGCTTGGAGGTGCTGCAGCAAGGGCGCAACGGAGAAAGGGTTTTGGAAATTATTTTAGAGGGAAAATTATGGGGAAGATGAAGTAACAGCTGTTGTTTGTATCAACAGGCCATGCAACGTCTTACGACGGCTTGCAACAGACGCTATTTTTTAGTCGTCACAAGCCGTTGCCACGGTCGCAATTTTCAGTTCGTCATGTAGTGTAACCAATAATAAATACAAATAATATAGAAGTTTGGTGGTTACCAACCTACAACATTCGATTTTTAAGGTGGATCATCCATACATACGACATTTTAAGTGGGTCGTCCACTATATCTATTCTAGACTAAAGTACATGAGCTAGTTGCATACTTGACTACTATGACTCCACGCTTGGAGAATATAACTTATTACATTTCATTCTATAATAAGTAGAGCAATTTCATTCGTATACAAACTGGACACAATACAACACAATACAACACAATACAACAAATACAAAGTACAAAAATGTACAAGGTACCGCTGAAAGAAAGGTAAAGCACAATATACACGAACAATGACTTGATAGGCTGCACTAGGGTGCTCCCTTGATGTAACGACCTGGGAAATCAAAACCAATTTAAAATTTTTATATGGCAATTTTAATGAATTTTAAATATTTAAAATGAATTATTTTAAATAATAACGACTAGAATTTTTTTTTGAATAGAATTAGAATATATATATATATTTGAATCGAAGTTAGTATATAAATATTTATTTTGATTATAAAAGGAATTGAAAATGGCACGGTAGTTTGAAAATTCGATTTCAAATTTCAAATGAATGTACAGGATACAGAATAAACCGGATTTTACTGAAACTAGAAATATTTCAATCTATTTGAAAATATCTTTCCAATGAATCTGAAAAATCCAAATTTCATAGCAGGAATAAAAAGTTATGTCCAGTTGAAAATTCAGAATAGTTGCTATGGAAATATAGCCCTTAAAAATAGCGATTTTGCAAACAACCTCCGTTTTCGATGAAACCACTTTTGTTGGATCCGGAATATCAAGTTATTATTAGATTCCAATTTTCATAATTTTTGGAATCAATATGTGAGCGCGGCAAAGGAAAAGGTGTTTTAACAGTTTTAGTCAATTTGGATCGACCAGAAAATGACCGTTTTTCAAACGGTCTCCAAATTTGATGAAATTAGTTTTGTTAGGACCATATCGTCAAAACATAGCCAGGTTTTTTTTGGAATTTTTGGAGTCAGTATGTGGCCCCGGTAAATTAAAATGTGCGTTGAAATTAATATAGAACGTTATATTAATTTATATTTTAAATTTAACAAAAATCTGATCGTAGCAGTCGAACTGGCTTACGAAATATATCCCATTGTGTCCGGAATGAGGGTAATTAGCTAGGGGTGACGGTCGTTGGATTTGGTTTAGAGTCCAAACGAAAATTTCACTTTTTAGAATTAAAATATATATTTAATAAAATGGGCCAAGCCCTTAACTTCTCACACCCGGTCAACCCCTCCCTTCACCGTTCATTTCAAACAAAGAGAAAAAATCGCGGAAGCCCCCAACCGTCATAGCCCCTTTCCGATCGACGCCGCACCACCACGGCAGCCGCCGCCGTGTCAGATCCGCACCGCCCTCTCCCTCCAACCCCCCTCCTTCGTACAAACCGCCGCCCCCTCTTTCCCCTTTCCCGATCGAGAGACCCTAAATCGCCGCCCCAAAACCCTAGGGCCACCAAGATCGCCGTCGCCTCCTTCACTGGGCCCACCGCAGATCAGACCCCCCCTCCCCGCCACCTCGTGATACCGCAGACCACCCATTGCTTGAAGCCTTCCATCGCGAACAACAAACCCTCCTTCGAACCAGCGAGCAAAATCTCCCCTTTTCGATCGAGCTAGCATCCGCGAGACCACCGTGAGGCGTTGGAGTTCCTACAGTTCGAAACAAAGCAGTGAGGTGATTTTTGTAACAACCCGCATTCTACGCATCGGAGGATCGTAGAATATTTATTTCTTTCTCATACGAAGTCGTATGGTCGTGTAGAGTTAGGGAAAGACTATTGGGGTAATTTACCATGTTCATAATTTTTGCCGATTTTTAAATGACCGTTTTGCCCCTAGCTAATCTTGTTTCGGCCATAACTTTTAATTGGTAAGGAGTTTTGATCTAAAACCAATTCCATTAGATCCGGATGATGGTTTACCTTTCCGTAGAGTGGTCACATTAGCCAAACGGACACACCGTTTGGGAGATATGGCTGAAACAAGGTTTAGAAGGTGAAAAACAGCTTAACCGGGCCTAATTGAGGTGATTAGCAAGAAGGCCCATAACCCATTTCTGGATTAGGGTTATCGGGAGGCTGAGAACAGTAGGAAAACGAATTTTCTTTCGTTTTCCAGCCGCCACAAACATGTCTTTCACCCTAGCCATGGCCTCCACCTTCTAATTTCATCCCAAATCGTCTCTAATCACTTTCTAATCGAAGATTAAGAAAAACTACATCAAATCAAGGGAGGGTAGCACCAAATTAGAGAGAGAGAGTTGCTGGAACACATTAGAATTTGACCCAAACAGAGAATCATTTCAGATCTATAGTTTACTTTGTGGCAAAGGTGAGTGATTTGCATTGTTTTTCACTAATTACGGCTAATTATGGTAATTAGCGAAGATTAGCGAAATTATGGCTCAGAAAAATCTTGGAAAATTCATAAAATTCTAAAACATTATTTTATGCCTCTGATATGAATTTGGGTTAATTTCGACTAATTTTGCAAATCCCGGAATTCGGGGGATTAAGGGGTGATTAGTGGAAATTAGCGAATTTATGCATGTTAAAAATCTGGAAAAATATTTATAAATTGCTAAATATTATTTTAGGCCTCTGTTAGAAAATTTGGCTGATTTGGTTAAGTTTTGTTAATCCTATCATTAGATTTGCTTAAACGTGATTGAGAGGGATTAAGGGAAAATATGGGGTTTTTGGCTATGTTTGATCCGTTTTAACATACCATATTGTTGTTTTGCTGTTTGTGAATGTTTATACATGTTTCTATGACTGTATGTTATGCTTTATGATTGTTCAGAATAGTTAGAATGGTCGAAAACGCTGTCGAGAGGCGTATAAACAGTCGTTGGAAAGTTGCAGGAAATGCAGGCATGGATCAGATCGGACCTCCCTTACCATGATCCGAACCGGAGACCACGATCCGCCAATAGCTCTCGTACCCGATCCGCTCTCGCGGTTCGCACCCCGATCCGACCAGAGGAGGACAATATGCACTTGCACGCTCCAACCCGATCCACTTTAGAAGCCACGAACCGATGGTGCGACCCGATCCGATGGAGCTGGAGCGCCACGAGCTAGAAGGAGCACGACCCGATCTGTATGGAGCGACTCGATCCGATGGAGTGAGCACGACCGACCCGATCCGAGATGCTTGGACTTGAAGTGAAGACCACGATCCGACCCGAGTGAGGGTGATGACCACGATCCGACCCGAGCGAAGGTGATGACCACGATATGAAGCAAGGTGAAGTAAAGACCGACCCGGATGAAGATGATGACTAAAACCCGAGATGCAAAGGTAGTCCAGATGGAAGTTAGAGCTCAGGATCCATATGGGAACCAATGAGTTCACTTCATGATTGGGCTTTGCTGCGGGACGTGTGCAAAGGGGTTGTCGGTATTTATAACTTTGGTTCACCACTGAGAGACGGATAGTGGGCTTGTAGTGATAGTTGTACGGGATTGGATTCCGTCATGGCCCAAAGGATTAGGTGACCAAGGTAGTGGATATCGTATGCTTTACGCACTGAGTGAGAGATGTGAGGATGGTTGCTATGCTTGATTGTTTTCCATCACTATGACATGCACACCCCCACCCCCGTATTCTTTACACCATCTATTTAGTGGCACCTTAGAGTATTGTACGCTATGTGGTGCTAACTCTTTGGTTGTAGGTCGAGGTTCAGGTATGATTGGATTATACCTGTTATTGTTTTGTTTTGCTGCTTATCGCTTATACCAGACTTTTTGTCTGACCTAGAGTTTTATGTCTCTTCTTATTACTCTGGGTGCTCTCACGAGCAGACTAGAGACAGGTTAGCTGGGTATGCACGAGTAGCTGATTCGGAGACGAGCAGGAGGCTCTCACGTATGATATATAGATATTCTCCGTGTGTTGTTGAAGGTCACTGCTTGGGCATTAGTAGTGTACCTCCTTCTTTTGCTTTAGAGACAGTTTTAAAGTTGTAATAATGATGTTGGATCATAAGCTGTATTTTGGATTTCCGCTGCCATGTTAGACATGATTTAGTTTTCAGCTTATGTACTGTCTCGCCTGTTTTATGTCAAGTATATTATTATTATTATATTTTTTCCATGCGTTGTGAGACATTCTACAGGTTCTTTGTTAGTTCATTCTCTTCTTTCCTTTCTTTGGCGACCGTTCCGTGCTAGTCGGGCATGTGTACAGCGCACTTTCGGAGGAAATGCCGGCTAGTGCGGGGCGGGCCGTCACACTTGGTATCAGAGCTCAAGGTTGCGTAGTTAACCTAGGGAAAGACACCAGGGAGAGATAGTATACGTATATGAGAGCGCGTATTTGTGATTATTTTGGTTTTTAAAAGCTATATGTATATATAGTGTATTAGTAGATGTAAGGATGAAGTCGTACTGCACGGGCACCGCATTGAGATGGTTAATCGTTTTCTCTTTGCAGATTGAACGATGAGCCAAAATACGAGGAGTACGGGTTCAGGAGCAAACAATAGGGATGTTCCTGATATGAGGACGATGTTTACTACCTTCATGCGAGAGGTGCTTAGGGATGCTCGGGGAGCAGTTCCTAATGCTGTTAACGGTGGTGGTGCAGCGGTGCAGGCGCCTAGTGTCGATTTCGCCAAGCTAAACAAGGATTATACTAGTCTTGGTGGGAAGCCGTTCCACGGAACGGAGTCGGCTACAAAAGTTCAAGATTGGCTAGATAGTTGCAAGCGCATTGTCGAAGATCTGGGAATCGAGGACGCAACGAAGAGGAAGCTAGCATCACGTCAACTGCAAAGACGGACTATGAATTGGTGGAATGCTATTAATGCAGCTACTCCTGAGGATCAAGTCACTTGGAATCAGTTTAAGACTCGCTTTTGTGAAAAGTTTATTCCAGCTGCTCATAAATCAGAACTGTTCAGGAAGTTCTTGGAGCTTAAGCAGAATGGTAGAGCAGTCTCGGAGTATATCGCTGAATTCGACACTTTATCGAAATATGGATTGTCCCTTATCGATACGTTCGAAAAGAAGAACGAAAAGTTCATAACTGGCTTGGATGGGTACTTGGGGTAAAGACTTATAAACCATATCGATGAGACGTTCGAGTCTATTATAGGAAAGGCATTAAGGTCAGAGAGCCTTTTTCCTAAGTCGAAGACCGAAGTTGCTATTGCATCTACAGAGGAGCCAAAGCCGCAAGCAGGCGGTGAAGGCAAGAAGGACTCTCAGAACAAGAGGAAGCAGAACCCGACCAAGGATGGTCAGAATAAGAAGAATAAGAATGGTGGCGAGTGCTTTAGTTGTTGCAAGAAGGGCCACTATGCCAGAGATTGTCGATAAAAGCCTGGGGAAAGGAAGTGCGTTAACTACGGCCAGGCGGGACACCATAAGGATGATTGTCCACAACCTCCTAGGGAGAAGCAGATTGTGAAAGCGTATGCTATCAACGCTGTTCCTTCTTCGTCGAATGCCCCAACTGCGGCGCAGAAGGGAAAAGCTGTCGTTATCAAAGGTATGCTTTCTATTTAAGGTGTTTCTGTTCAAGTATTGTTTGACAAACCCGAGATAGTCGATAGACCTTTAGTAGTGACGAACCCGGTTGGTGGTTCGACCAGTTTTGGCATGATTTGTTGTAATGTGGTCTTATCGAGTCATGGAGGTATGTTTGTTGTGATTGCTTTGTTTTGGGCTTTATTGGGTTTAGCATTATTTTAGGGAGTCGATCTACTCCAAAGGAATAGGGTGGTATTAGGAACCTACCTAGTGATGACGATAGTAATAAGTTCTAGTTGTCTCTGGGAGGCAAATGAGTGCTCCAGTGCTTACTTGTTTTCCTAGTATCACCTCACGTGGATTGTCCGAATTCGCAGGAGATGTTCCTTGGGTGCTTTTCTGATATTGGTTTAGGCCTTTGGGGCTTGTGCTTGGGGAATATCGAGTTCGACTAGGATGGTTTGCGTGAGAGATAAATAGTTGTTGTGGTTTTTCATTGGATGATATCTTGGTTTACTCGAGGAGTGATGGCCAGACGGAACATGATAAGACTATTCAATGGTGTAGACTGCCCAGAGTTAGACTCGATAGGGTTATGAGATTGCTCGACTGGGAATCGAGAAAGATGCAAAGTAATGGATTGTTTAGAACCCTATGTGATGTTCTCTTTGGATAGTAGGACTTGAACTCGAAAAAAGGAAAAAGGGTGCTCGTTGATCTTGGAGATGCAACGAATAGGGAGACGACTCACGTTGGACTAGAGTTTGTCAGTAATGGATACTCAAGACTGGGTCTGAGTTATAGATTGACTCGAGTTGGACTCGAAAAGGCTGCAAGGAATTGGATTCGGCTTGAGTTGGACTCGAGAGGGAAGCAAGACAATGGATAGACTTGGGTTGGACTCAGGTATTTTAGGCGGACTTAAAGCAGGGGTATCTGGGGACGCCCGTTACCTTGGATCCGTTGGATGTGATCTAGTTATCCTTAGAGGATAAACGTACGTTGGACGTACGGTAGTCCGTAGGGAGGCGGGGCTTCCATTGGCCTGGGATTGGTTGGACCAGTCAAGTAGGCATCGGTGTATATATGGAGGTTGGGCTTCCATTAGTTATTGATGTTGGTTGGACCAGACATACTAGAATCGACATATTGGGATTGGTTAGACCAATCATGTAGGTGTCGATGTGTTTATGAATTTAGCAGGTGATAGGTAGGACTTGTTTGATGGATGTTATGGTTGCTATGTTGTTCCTATTTTTCTTCCCTTGGGTAGACTATCACCTGTAGGGTTCCAGCGATGGGGAACAAAGTGATTGTAGTAGGACTATGAGCTAGTGCAGTAGAGTCATCATGACTTGAGGGGAAAAGTGGACATAGTAAAGGATTAGTAAGGCTATGAGCCAGTGCAGTGGAGTTGTTATGACTTCATGGGACAGAGTGGACATAGCAAAGGACTAGTGGCTATGGATCAGTGCAGTGGAGTCGCCATGACTCCATGGGGCAGAGTGATCATAGTAAAGGATTTGGGTGCGGTAACAGTTGCATTGAGTAGGAGGCATGCCAGACTAGAGGTTATGTTTCTGGGTTGGAAGCAACTAGAGTATATCACAAGATATGATTTCAGACCTAAGAGTGAATTGGATTAAGAAACGCTAGTAAGCTTGACGATTAGATTGATTTTGATTGAGTGGATTGGTTCCAGTTAGAAGGACGATCCTAATCTATTGGAAACCATCTCTAGGGTAGAGATGGGTATCGATGGAAAGAGAATGATCAAGTAAGGATTTGATCGAGAAGGGTGGCTTCGAAAGAATAAGGGACTAGTTGTACCCAACGTAGATGGATTGAGAGATGAAGTGCTTAGAGCATATCATCGCCCGAAATTGACTATACATCCCAGTGGTAACAAGATGTAATGAGACATGGAGCAGATCTACTACTGGGAAAGGATAAAGAAAGACGTTGGGAAGTTTATGTCCAAATGCATGAATTGCCAGTTAGTTAAAGCTGAGCAAAGGAAGCTTAGTGGTTTGTCACAACCATTGGAAACAAGTCTCAATGGATTTCATTGATGGTTTACCTAGGATTAGATCAGGTTGTGGTGGTATTTGGGTGAATCGTGTATTAGAGGATCTTTTGAGGATTTGTATATTGGATCTTGGAAGGTCATGGGATGACCATTTGCATTTGGTTGAGTTTGCATATAAAGTTGAGTTACCAGACAAGATGGCGGGAGTTCACAACGTATTTCTTGTTTCCCAGTTAAGGAAGTTTGTGCACGATCCTAGTGTGGCTGTTTCACCAGATCAGTTGGATGATATCAAGGTTGGACCTGAGGCAGTGGAGAACCGCAAGCATATGCGTATTGTTGGGAACGATACGAAGCAGCTTCGAAGGAAGGTGGTGAAACTAGTCAAAGTTCAGTGCGGTGGTGATGAGGAAGACTGTACTTGGGAAACAGAGGAGAACATAAGGAAGAAGTATTCAGGACTCTTTGGCTGGTAAGATTTTCTTTGCGATTTAGTTATTCCGCATGCTAGGATAGACTTGTTTTGCATGTTTGATTGTTGTTTTATGGCTGATAGGCATGCGGGACCCTTTGTGTGTTTGGTTAGGGAATTTCGGGGGCGAAATTTCTTAAGGGGGGAGAATGTAACAACCCGCGTTCTACGCATCGAAGGATCGTAGAATATTTATTTCTTTCTCATACGAAGTCGTATGGTCGTGTAGTGTTGGGGGACGACTATTGGGGTAATTTACCATGTTCATGATTTTTGCCGATTTTTAAATGACTGTTTTGCCCCTAGCTGATCTTGTTTCGGCCATAACTTTTGATTGGTAAGGAGTTTTGACCTGAAACCACTTCCATTAAATCCGGACGATGGTTTACCTTTCCGTAGAGTGGTCACATTAGCCTAACGGACTCACCGTTTGGGAGATATGGCTGAAACAAGGTTTAGAAGGTGAAAAACAGCTTAACCGGGCCTAATTGAGGTGATTAGCAAGAAGGCCCATAACCCATTTCGGGATTAGGGTCATCGGGTGTAACGATCCGAAAAAATGCGATCTTGGTTATCCGATATACAACACATATCGAACGTCCAAGGATCGAAAATAACCGAATAGTTAATGAAAGAAATTAGAGGGTGAGGAAAGATAAGATAGAAACTTAGAATAGAAGAAGAAGAAGAACACAACATCAGAGTAACACGAACCTCACAGCGGAACGAATAACATATAATAGATAACATAACTTGAAATATACATCTGTACTTGAATATGCATATCATTATCAAAGTACAACACTTACAACACAGCGGAAATAACTATAGCTATAATGATCCTGAAGCCTCCTGCTCCAAGCTCTTCCAGTATATCTGTAAATCCTGACTACTTGACTGCCCATACAAATTTAGGCACCCAAGAGTTTGGGGAAACAAACAAATAAACTCCGGGTCAATCATGGGACTGGTGTGAGTAAAACAGTTTAAAACAGGTTGAATAAGTAAACGATATCTCATAAGACCACGCCGCATAACGGAACGGGTTTTTCCCTTATGAGAATCCAAAATATCTTTATATCAAAAACCTTTTGATATTATAATAATGTCTATCAACCACAGTATATATAATCATCTAGCAGAAACGCTTTCATCTCACGTTCTACATACATAGTATACAATCAAAACCGCAAGCACGCATTGGGTAATGGATTTCCAAATATTACAAGGTATGGAACCACCTTTCGCTAGTGTATCTCTAGAGAGGAATACACTGGGTTCAATAAGAACATCTTGCAACCTGGCCACACATGACCGACCACTCATTTCGCTTGAGCATATCGAATGTATATCACCAACAGTTGGGATCAGCAACCGTTTCCCGAATGGGACAGCATCAACAATAGATTTTTAGAAGTAAATGAAACTCTAGATCAGGTGATTATACACCCTACTTCGGTGCAACCGACTTAGCCATGCTGCCTGCCCGATTTCTGTCATTTACCGAATGTGAGGCTAGAAGCTACGCTTTATCATCACACTAGATTCACTTTGAATGCCACATTATCAAATCCATCAAATCACCGATTGATGTCCTCAAAAATACTTTATGTGTTAGCTAAAAGAAGTTTCCTTCTCCGCTTCCACTCTTGGTACGGTTGGAGAAATCAATATATGTGATCGTCTGGAAATATTCTGTCAGACATCCATCCATACAAGTCATCCAGGAAAAGGATGAACCGAAGGCACTATTCTATAAACAGGATAGCCCTTGCATAACTCCGTCTTCAATATCCTTTGGCATATATGATTCGCAACGCTTATGCCAATACAGAGTGGTTCTTTGGATAATAATCCAACCGGTCTCTCCATATTAACAACGTTAAAATGGTCAAACTTCGATAGTCTATGATTTAACTATCGAATAAAAACAAGTGTGCAAACAACGATATTATTTCCAAATGGAAATTTTATCGATCAAACATCATTAAAATTTATCTCTTTATTTCATAAATTTACTTATCTCCTGTTTCCCTATATTCGATATTTCTTATTTTCTAAATTTGGGAAAATATACGTTATTAACAATGGAATAACATTTCCATTTCTTGTTTTCTTTATTAGAAAACATTTCTGGTTTCTTACATGGAAATCATTTCCAAAGCTTCTTCATTGGACTTAGACAGATGTTTAAACAAACCATCGTGATGCCAACTCAAACCATTTCCTTTACTGTCGAACCTTAACTATTCCTTAGTTAAAAACGAAGCCAATCAAGTTGGGGTAGAACTACCTCTCAAACCTTAACTGAACAACATTTCTAACCTTGAAATAGGCAAAGTTCAATTTATATTCCTTTTACTAACTTCCTTACTTAACCCTCCTTCGAATAGCTATATTCGATTGACTCTTTTCACTTAACTCTATTCGATTAACCCTTATCAATTAACTCTATTGGACTAACACTATTGGATTAACTCTATTTGACTAACGCTATTGATTTACTCATTTCACTTAACTCCTTTCGAATAAACTATATTCGATAACTCCTTTTTCTTTCTTCGAATAAACTATATTCGATTAACTCCTTTTACTTTCTATTCGAATAACTATATTCGATTAACTCATTTTACTTTCTATTCGAATAACTATATTCGATTAACTCATTTGCTTTAACTCTAATCGATTAAACTAACATCGATTAGCTCCTTTGCTTTAACTCTAATCGATTAAACTAACATCGATTAGCTCCTTTGCTTTTACTCTAATCGATTAACTAACATCGATTAACTCCTTTTTACTTTATCTCTAATCGATTAACTAACATCGATTAACTCTCTTTTTACTTTATCTCTAATCGATTAACTATCATCGATTAACTACTTTGCTTTAACTCTAATCGATTTAAATAACATCGATTAACTCCTTTGCTTTTACTCTAATCGATTAACTAACATCGATTCACTCCTTTTTACTTTATCTCTAATCGATTAACTAACATCGATTAACTCTCTTTTTACTTTATCTCTAATCGATTAACTAACATCGATTAACTCTTTTTACTTTATCTCTAATCGATTAACTAACATCGATTAACTCCTTTTTACTTTATCTCTAATCGATTAACTAACATCGATTAACTCTTTTTACTTTATCTCTAATCGATTAACTAACATCGATTAACTCTCTTTTTACTTTATCTCTAATCGATTAACTAACATCGATTAACTCTCTTTTTACTTTATCTCTAATCGATTAACTAACATCGATTAACTCTCTTTTTACTTTATCTCTAATCGATTAACTAACATCGATTAACTACTTTTAACTTTATCTCTAATCGATTAACTGACATCGATTAACTTCTTTTCGAATAAACTATTCATTTATAAAGATTTACTTTTAGTAACGGTTCTTCACTTTACAAATGATTTCCTTTTATTCTAACTTATCCTTTGATTTTATAAATATTTCTTTTATAAAAATTCCTTTCCTTTTCTATATAAAATCCATCGATTTTATATAAATAATTCATTTTCAAAATACACTTTGAAAATATTCCTTCAACATTCGGTATGTTATGGTATTCAACATATCAAATCACGATGATCAGTATCGTCCAAACACATATAATCGACAACAGATTATATATCACATCATATATCACAATATATGAAAAACAGTAAAATAAATGTTGAGGAATCCAGTCGGATTCCTCCAACCTGTTTCCCTGCATCACAGATGTTAAACAATATAGATAACATCACTTTCATTTCAATATGATATATTCTGTTAAACAGAATCAATATAGAAATTCAACTAACTGACTAGCAGTTCAATCAAACAGTCAACACACAATCAATCAGACAATATCTAACAGTTCTAAAAATACAACATGAAATTATAAACTGTTCAGAGTTAGTGAGATTTACTCACCTAGATTTGGTTCGTTGAACGGTTCATTTTTAGTTAAATTAACAGTCGTTAAATTTAACCAAAAATCACGCTGTCTCCTTTCCTGCCCAGACTGGCTCCAGAAACTGTGTTTGTCTCCACGACTGTAACGCAACCAGTTCTGTTCCCTTTTTGAGGAGATCTGTCTGATCTTGTTGTTTTCTTCCTCACGTCCTTTTATTCCTCGCCGCTTCGAACACACAGTTCATGGCCATTTGGAAATAATGGCACCGCCTCCAATAGTTCCCTTCTTCTCCCTAGAGAAACCGCCCGCGCAAACTTCTCCTCAAATGTTTTCTTCCTTAAAGACAAATCCGCTCCCAGTTATTTCGAACTATGAAATAAAACGCGCCCGTACTACGTAAATCCCCATCTATAAATACTACTGGCAACGTTGATGACCCTCAGTACTCCCCCCCCCCAAATCCTCCACCCTCACCATCCTTCAACTCATTGTTTCCCCAACCCAACATTAACAGACAACCCTCCCCCCATTCTCTCAATTTTCAGTAACCCACGTCTTCCTCAAAAATACACCCCGCGGAGCTTCCCAAATTCACTTAGCTCCATCATTTTTAGCCTCTCCTCGCGTTTAAACAACAGTACCAGCCTTCCACCATTGCTGAAAAGCATATCCGATATTTTACAGAAAAGAAAATCGAAACCTTTTCACCTTAAAACCTTCGAAACTCAGCCACACAGTGAAACGCGACTACATCATCCAAGCACCAAACTCAACCATACCAGATCGCCCCAAAATGCGCATCAGGATGAAGACGATTTTTTTTATGATTTTCGTTTCGATTTCTTTTTGAGTTTAGAACGAACGAGATTCACTTTTTTTTCCCGGAAAAGGAAATGGCGGCTCAAAGTTTTATTTGCAGATGGAAATTTAGGTTATAAGGAAAGTTAAGAGGGGTTATTCATAGTGTTTCGATTTACTAGGTTCTTAAGGGGACACGGTTCATGTGGACATGGTAGGCATTGAAACCTTTCAGTAGTTGTGGACCATATGATTACACGGGGAGGATAATTTCTTCTATTTGTTTTAAAGGTTTAAAAACTACACACCCATTCCATATAATTATCTTCATGTACGAGTGTTGCAGACTGAGATAAAAATACAGTCGTGTTCAGTGAGGTGCCGCGATCCCGAAAATATAATAATACCGGTAGATTAACTCATATTTTGAAACCACAAAATGTTGATTACAGGGTGCAAAACACTCCAAATAAAGAGTTGCTTATTTAATTAATTAAAAATTACAGTAAAATTCTAAAAATTAAATTATCACTATATCCCAAAAGAACCTTGTCTAAATTCCAACCCGATCTCTAGTTATATCGAATAAACCGATACGGTCGATAAACGATTCTATAACGACTATTTTAAAATTTGATTTGGACATATCTCAACATCTACACAACGAAATCCCGATTTTTCTCTTCCACTAGAAAGATATACTTCACCAGCTCCATACGTTTCTTGTTTCACAGAAATCCAGCTTAAAACGAATCCTGTACATTCAGTTGAAGTTTGAATTGCCAATTTACGAACTGCAGCGTCATTTCAAGCTTGATTTTAATTATAATAAAATTATACGTTCAAACTGTCGTCGATTGAATATATTCGTTATTCAAATTCAATTCCAAGCTGAATTAAATATCACAGATGATCCGGTTCACACCATATCGTCATTTCGGCCAATTCTGTTTATTTCAGAATTAAATATATTATTTAATTTATTATTTTAATTAAATATTCACCATTATTTAATTCCACGACCATTATATCCTCTAAACCACCATTTCAATAATTAAATAAATTAATCATAATACCTCTGCCAATGCGGGTCATTACAATCTTCCCCACTTAAAATAATTTCGTCCTCGAAATTGCTAAAAGGTAGAGGACGACCCTATCGACTGGTTAAAACGTATTTGTTCACTCCTTGACTTCAGTTTCAACTGAACCAATTTAATTTCAATTAAATTACTAATTAATTCTTATCAACGAAAATTTTCAAAAATCATGAAAATTTTCTAACGCCTTAACCCTTCGAAAAATTTCGCCAGCACCTCTTTTATACTGGTCAATCGGTACAACCACAACTCGCCTCTCTGGGCCATCATCCCAAAAGAAAATCAAACAGCTAAACGACTTGCCAATTCGGCTCATAAATCTTATATCCAATAGAAATATAAACTTGTACCTTTTGTCGGCATATCATTATATCCTTTCACCTGTTATCAATTCAACATATACCAGGGTTATCCCAATCAAACTCCAATCTGCTTTTATCCACAACACAACCATTCGCTTATATCCGAGCCAAACATCATTTCAAACTTGATTTTCTCCTCGATTCCCGACTCTTATCTTGATTATCACATTACACTTCATATTTGAATCTCACAATCCAATTTGTCTTGATATCATTCTAATTCAATCTCAGTCACCACTTTACTGGCTTTACTTTAATTCAATTTTTCTTTCACAAATTTATGTTAAATTTGTTTTTAATTCAAACAGTCTTTCCCTGGGAGTTTTTAAACAGTTTACTCTTTTCAAAAATCAAAATTTCTTTTTGAACATGTCACTGAGCCCTTAATTGATATTCCATTAGTTAAATCACTTCTCTATTTCTTTATCAGTATTTGTTAACCAAATATTTTCAATAACCATATTGGCCTTTTATGTTATTTGGAAAACATTTCTGAATATCGCCTTCCTTTATTTTCTATATTTTAGAAAATATATGCTATTTATAATTGGAACATATTCCAATTACTTATCTCTTTTCCGATCCCTTTTATTTCTATACTTAGGAAATATTCTTTATTATACTTCCAAGCATACACTTATTTAGGTTAAAACGGATGTTGTGTAAAACATCGTTACGACAACCCAAATACTATATTCAACTAACTCTTATTCAACATTGATCTTCGAGCCTGAAATCTTACTATTTATTTGTTAATAATGAAATCAATCAAGTTGGGGTATAACTACCTCTCAGAACTTGACTGAATAACATTTATAACGTCAAAACAGATATGACTACTTACCCGAATAATCAATACCATACAACTACTTATTCACTTTTAAACACATATACACTTTCTCTTTCTATTCTTACTAGATTTTATTCTAGACTTCCTTTTTGATTTTTATTCTATTTCTAAGTTCGTTTCCTTATCGACTTCTATATATATATATATATATATATATATATATATATGTATATATATATATATATATCGATACGTTGATTCTAACTATCAAATTATCTTAAAAATATTCTAACTCCTTAAATTCCCGGAAAAATTCGCCATAACCTCCTTTGTACCAGGAGCATCGGGATATTTCAAATAGCCTCCCATGGCACTTACCAATCCAAAAGTAAAAGAAAAAGCCAAGTGGCTTGCCGATACGGCGCATAAAATCTCATATATGAATTAAATACATACCTTTTGTCGAGCATTCTATTTATATGCCTTCATACTTTATCCATACCTATCTCATGTATATTTATACCTGCCCAATCTATTTTAACTATACCTGATCGTTTTAACTCAACTCGTTAATTAATTTGTTAATTAACTCTTTAGTCTATTTCACTTTTATATTTGAACATGACATGTTCAAATATATTTTAACTTGCTTACTAACTAATCAAATTCTAGTTTTTCAAACTCAGGTTTCATATTCGATTTCGAATATAAATTTACCTGTCCCCTTTACTTATTGAAAGTTCAACTTCCATTCAAGATCCATTTACTAATGGCTAATTAACTGGTTTACCTATTTCACCTTTTTATTTGAATATACATGTTCAAATATAAGTTTAACTTGTTTATCAACTAATTGAATTTCATTTCAATTTTATTTGAATTTCCTATATTCAAATTCCATTTCAATCCTCTTATTCAAATTCTATATTTGAATTTCATTTCAAATCTCTTATTCAAATTTTATATTTGAATTTCATTTCAATTCTATTTGAATCTTCTATATTCAAATTTCAAATTCAATTCTATTTGAATCTTCTTTATTCGAATTTCATTATTACTCTATATGAATTCTATATTCAATTTTCCCTTATTTAAATCTTCTTTATTCAAATCTCATTTGAATTTCTATATTCCAATCCCCTTTGAATTTTCTATAGTCAAATCCACTTTGAATTTTCTATATTCAAATCCCCTTTGAATTTTCTATATTCAAATTCTATGTTTGAACTTCCTTTATTCAAATTCCTTTAAATAAGTCTCGATTTCATTTCCTTTTGAAAACGATATTTCTACTTTTGAAAATAGATTTCCCTTTCAAATTCACACTTGTATTTTTATTTCTGAATTATCCAATGATACTTCTTTTTACTTCATTTATAAACTTCGTTTATAAAAGAACTATTTATAAACTTCGTTTATAAAGGAACTCCTCATTTTATTTCTTTTAAAACAAGTTAATATTTCAAATCTATTTAAAATTTCAAATTCTATTATTTAAATTCTATATTATAAATCCCACTTGAATTTTTACACAACTTGTCTTTCGCAAAACAAATTCAAAACAATATCTCTGGTAGTAATTCGTCACTTTCAACTCGAAAATGAATACTAATGATGCAGCTGTCATCATCAGAATCTATTTTCCAGCGATCGAAGTGAGTTCAATACTATAAAACCATTTCTAAACATTTCCACTTTGAAATTCATTTAAAAATATAATTCACCCTGCTTGTAAAACAATTTAAAATCTCCCAGGATCTTAAATTTTCCTTATTTTTAATCCAAATCCATTTACAAACACTTATCCAATTTTCCAGAATTTTAAATCAAATTTCTGGTTTAAATTCCAAATTTAACTCATCTGGTTTCACGTATTTCACTTATACGAATTCTGATTGGTTATTTACATAACCCTTTAATTTATAATCTTACTTGATTATAATAACAACCAATATACCCACTATATTAAAATTTTGATATATATATATATATATATATATATATATATATATATCTTCTCTATATCCATATATACCTTGGGTAAACTTATTTTAATTTACCCTCTTTTCAAAACATATCATGTCGACCCATCGTACTCGAGTGTTAAGTAACTCCTACCGATACAGTGGATCAAACTGATCGACCAGAATTCATAAACAACTCAACCAATGAATCCACACAATATAAAACCATTTTTTTATATCAATAACAAATACGTCCACTCGTATATATACACTCAATCTCAGTCTAGAGTATTACTAACCCTATCTCTACCGAGTCACGCCACAGAGCCAAGTAATTCTTAACTTAAGCTCTGATACCAACTGTAACGACCCGGAAAAATGCGATCTTGGTTATCCGATATACAACACATATCGAACGTCCAAGGATCGAAAATAACCGAATAGTTAATGAAAGAAATTAGAGGGTGAGGAAAGATAAGATAGAAACTTAGAATAGAAGAAGAAGAAGAACACAACATCAGAGTAACACGAACCTCACAGCGGAACGAATAACATATAATAGATAACATAACTTGAAATATACATCTGTACTTGAATATACATATCATTATCAAAGTACAACACTTACAACACAACGGAAATAACTATAGCTATAATGATCTTGAAGCCTCCTGCTCCAAGCTCTTCCAGTATATTTGTAAATCCTGACTACTTGACTGCCCATACAAATTTAGGCACCCAAGAGTTTGGGGAAACAAACAAATAAACTCCGGGTCAGTCATGGGACTGGTGTGAGTAAAACAGTTTAAAACAGGTTGAATAAGTAAACGATATCTCATAAGACCACGCCGCATAACGGAACGGGTTTTTCCCTTATGAGAATCCAAAATATCTTTATATCAAAAACCTTTTGATATTATAATAATGTCTATCAACCACAGTATATATAATCATCTAGCAGAAACGCTTTCATCTCACGTTCTACATACATAGTATACAATCAAAACCGCAAGCACGTATTGGGTAATTGATTTCCAAATATGACAAGGTATGGAACCACCTTTCGCTAGTGTATCTCTAGAGAGGAATACACTGGGTTCAACAAGAACATCTTGCAACCTGGCCACACATGACCGACCACTCATTTCGCTTGAGCGTATCGAATGTATATCACCAACAGTTGGGATCAGCAACCGTTTCCCGAATGGGACAGCATCAACAATAGATTTTTAGAAGTAAATGAAACTCTAGATCAGGTGATTATACACCCTACTTCGGTGCGACCGACTTAGCCATGCTGCCTGCCCGATTTCTGTCATTTACCGAATGTGAGGCTAGAAGCTACGCTTTATCATCACACCAGATTCATTTGAATGCCACATTATCAAATCCATCAAATCACCGATTGATGTCCTCAACAATACTTTATGTGTTAGCTAAAAGAAGTTTCCTTCTCCGCTTCCACTCTTGGTACGGTTGGAGAAATCAATATATGTGATCGTCTGGAAATATTCTGTCAGACATCTGTCCATACAAGTCATCCAGGAACAGGATGAACCGAAGGCACTATTCTATAAACAGGATAGCCCTTGCATAACTCCGTCTTCAATTTCCTTTGGCATATATGATTCGCAACGCTTATTCCAATACAGACTGGTTATTTGGATAATAATCCAACCGGTCTCTCCATATTAACAACGTTAAAATGGTCAAACTTCGATAGTCTGTGATTTAACTATCGAATAAAAACAAGTGTGCAAACAACGATATTATTTCCAAATGGAAATTTTATCGATCAAACATCATTAACATTTATCTCTTTATTTCATAAATTTACTTATCTCCTGTTTCCCTATATTCAATATTTCTTATTTTCTAAATTTGGGAAAATATACGTTATTAACAATGGAAAAACATTTCCATTTCTTGTTTTCTTTATTAGAAAACATTTCTGGTTTCTTACTTGGAAAAAAATTCCAAAGCTTCTTCATTGGACTTAGACAGATGTTTAAACAAACCATCGCGATGCCAACTCAAACCATTTCCTTTACTGTCGAACCTTAACTATTCCTTAGTTAAAAACGAAGCCAATCAAGTTGGGGTAGAACTACCTCTCAAACCTTAACTGAACAACATTTCTAACCTTGAAATAGGCAAAGTTCAATTTATATTCCTTTTACTAACTTCCTTACTTAACCCTCCTTCGAATAGCTATATTCGATTGACTCTTTTCACTTAACTCTATTCAATTAACCCTTATCAATTAACTTTATTTGACTAACACTATTGGATTAACTCTATTTGACTAACGCTATTGATTTACTCATTTCACTTAACTCCTTTCGAATAAACTATATTCGATAACTCCTTTTTCTTTCTTCGAATAAACTATATTTGATTAACTCCTTTTACTTTCTATTCGAATAACTATATTCGATTAACTCATTTTACTTTCTATTCGAATAACTATATTCGATTGACTCATTTGCTTTAACTCTAATCGATTAAACTAACATCGATTAGCTCCTTTGCTTTAACTCTAATCGATTAAACTAACATCGATTAGCTCCTTTGCTTTTACTCTAATCGATTAACTAACATTGATTAACTCCTTTTTACTTTATCTCTAATCGATTAACTAACATCGATTAACTCACTTTTTACTTTATCTCTAATCGATTAACTAACATCGATTAACTACTTTGCTTTAACTCTAATCGATTTAACTAACATCGATTAACTCCTTTGCTTTTACTCTAATCGATTAACTAACATCGATTAACTCCTTTTTACTTTATCTCTAATCGATTAACTAACATCGATTAACTAACATCGATTAACTCTCTTTTTACTTTATCTCTAATCGATTAACTAACATCGATTAACTCTTTTTACTTTATCTCTAATCGATTAACTAACATCGATTAACTCCTTTTTACTTTATCTCTAATCGATTAACTAACATCGATTAACTCTTTTTACTTTATCTCTAATTGATTAACTAACATCGATTAACTCTCTTTTTACTTTATCTCTAATCGATTAACTAACATCGATTAACTCTCTTTTTACTTTATCTCTAATCGATTAACTAACATCGATTAACTCTCTTTTTACTTTATCTCTAATCGATTAACTAACATCGATTAACTACTTTTAACTTTATCTCTAATCGATTAACTAACATCTATTAACTTCTTTTCGAATAAACTATTCATTTATAAAGATTTACTTTTAGTAACGGTTCTTCACTTTACAAATGATTTCCTTTTATTCTAACTTATCCTTTGATTTTATAAATATTTCTTTTATAAAAATTCCTTTCCTTTTCTATATAAAATCCATCGATTTTATATAAATAATTCATTTTCAAAATACACTTTGAAAATATTCCTTTATCAACATTAGGTATGTTATGGTATTCAATATATCAAATCACGATGAGCAGTATCGTCCAAACACATATAATCGACAACAGATTATATATCACATCATATATCATAATATATGAAAAACAGTAAAATAAATGTTGAGGAATCCAGTCGGATTCCTCCAACCTGTTTCCCTGCATCACAGATGTTAAACAATATAGATAACATCACTTTCATTTCAATATGATATATTCTGTTAAACAGAATCAATATAGAAATTCAACTAACTGACTAGCAGTTCAATCAAACAGTCAACACACAATCAATCAGACAATATCTATCAGTTCTAAAAATACAACATGAAATTATAAACTGTTCAGAGTTAGTGAGATTTACCCACCTAGATTTGGTTCGTTGAACGGTTCATTTTTAGTTAAATTAACAGTCGTTAAATTTAACCAAAAATCACGCTGTCTCCTTTCCTGTCCAGACTGGCTCCAGAAACCGTGTTTGTCTCCGTGACTGTAACGCAACCAGTTCTATTCCCTTTTTGAAGAGATCCGTCTGATCTTGTTGTTTTCTTCCTTACGTCCTTTTATTCCTCGCCGCTTCGAACACACAGTTCATGGCCATTTGGAAATAATGGCACCACCTCCAACAGTTCCCTTCTTCTCCCTAGAGAAACCGTCCGTGCAAACTTCTCCTCAAATGTTTTCTTCCTCAAAGACAAATCCGCTCCCAGTTATTTCGAACTATGAAATAAAACGCGCCTGTACTACGTAAATCCCCATCTATAAATACTACTGGCAACGTTGATGACCCTCAGTACTTCCCCCTCCAAAATCCTCCACCGTCACCATCCTTCAACTCATTGTTTTCCCCAACCCAACATTAACAGACAACCCTCCCCCCATTCTCTCAATTTTCAGTAACCCACGTCTTCCTCAAAAATACACCCCGTGGAGCTTCCCAAATTCACTTAGCTCCATCATTTTTAGCCCCTCCTCGCGTCTAAACAACAGTACCAGCCTTCCACCATTGCTGAAAAGCATATCCGATATTTTACAGAAAATAAAATCGAAACCTTTTCACCTTAAAACCTTCGAAACTCAGCCACACAGTAAAACGCGACTACATCATCCAAGCACCAAACTCAACCATACCAGATCGCCCCAAAATGCGCCTCAGGATGAAGACGATTTTTTTATGATTTTCGTTTCGATTTCTTTTTGAGTTTAGAACGAACGAGATTCGCTTTTTTTTCCCGGAAAAGGAAATGGCGGCTCAAAGTTTTATTTGCAGATGGAAATTTAGGTTATAAGGAAAGTTAAGAGGGGTTATTCATAGTGTTTCGATTTACTAGGTTCTTAACGGGACACGGTTCATGTGGACGTTGTAGGCATTGAAACCTTTCAGTAGTTGTGGACCATATGATTACACAGGGAGGATAATTTCTTCTATTTGTTTTAAAGGTTTAAAAACTACACACCCATTCCATACAATTATCTTCATATACGAGCGTTGCAGACTGAGATAAAAATACAGTTGTGTTCAGTGAGGTGCCGCGATCCCAAAAATATAATAATACCGGTAGATTAACTCATATTTTGAAACCACAAAATGTTGATTACAGGGTGGAAAACACTCCAAATAAAGAGTTGCTTATTTAATTAATTAAAAATTACAGTAAAATTCTAAAAATTAAATTATCACTATATACCAAAAGAACCTTGTCTAAATTCCAACCTGATCTCTAGTTATATCGAATAAACCGATACGATCGATAAACGATTCTATAGCGACTATTTTAAAATTTGATTTGGACATATCTCAACATCTACACGACGAAATCCCGATTTTTCTCTTCCACTAGAAAGATATACTTCACCAGCTCCATACATTTCTTGTTTCACAGAAATCCAGCTTAAAACGAATCCTGTACATTCAGTTGAAGTTTGAATTGCCAATTTACGAACTGCAACGCCATTTCAAGCTTGATTTTAATTATAATAAAATTATACGTTCAAACTGTCGTCGATTGAATATATTCGTTATTCAAATTCAATTCCAAGCTGAATTAAATATCACAGATGATCCGGTTCACACCATATTGTCATTTCGGCCAATTCTATTTATTTCTGAATTAAATATATTATTTAATTTATTATTTTAATTAAATATTCACCATTATTTAATTCCACGACCATTATATCCTCTAAACCACCATTTTAATAATTAAATAAATTAATCATAATACCTCTGCCAATGCGGGTCATTACATTGGGAGGCTGAGAACAGTAGGAAAACGAATTTTATTTCATTTTCCAACCGCCACAAACATGTCTTTCACCCTATTCATGGCCTCCACCTTCTAATTTCATCCCAAATCGTCTCTAATCACTTTCTAATCGAAGATTAAGCAAAACTACATCAAATCAAGGGAGGGTAGCACCAAATCAGAGAGAGAGTTGCTGGAACACATTAGAATTCGACCCAAACAGAGAATCATTTCAGATCTATAGTTTACTTTATGGCAAAGGTGAGTGATTTGCATTGTTTTTCACTAATTATGGTAATTAGCGCAGATTAGCGAAATTATGGCTTAGAAAAATCTAGAAAAATTCCTAAAATTCTAAAACATCATTTTAGGCCTCTTATATGAATTTGGGTTAATTTCGACTAATTTTGCAAATCCCGGAATTTGGGGGATTAATGGGTGATTAGTGGAAATTAGCGAATTTATGCATGTTAAAAATCTGGAAAAATATTTATAAATTGCTAAATATTATTTTAGGCCTCTGTTAGAAAATTTGGCTGATTTGGCTAAGTTTTGTTAATCCTATCATTAGATTTGCTTAAACGTGATTAAGAGGGATTAAGGGAAAATATGGGGGTTTTGGTTATGTTTGATCCTTTTTAACATACCATATTGTTGTTTTGTTGTTTGTGGATGTTTATACATGTTGCTATGACTGTATGGTATGCTCTATGATTGTTTAGAATAGTTAGAATTGTCGAAAACGCCGTCGAGAGGCGTATAAACAGTTGTTGGAAAGTTGCAGGAAATGCAGGCAGGGATCGGATCGGACCTCCCTTACCACGATCCGAACCGGAGACCACGATCCGCCAACAGCTCTCGTACCCGATCCGCTCTCGCGCTTCCCACCCCGATCTGACCAGAGGAGGACAATATGCACTTGCACGCTCCGACCCGATCCACTTCAGAAGCCACGAACCGATGGTGCGACCCGATTCGATGGAGCTGGAGCGCCACGAGCTAGAAGGAGCACGACCCGATCCGTATGGAGCGACTCGATCCGATGGAGGGAACACGACCGACCCGATTCGAGATGCTTGGACTTGAAGTGAAGACCACGATCCGACCTAAGCGAGGGTGATGACCACGATCCGACCCGAGCGAAGGTGATGACCACGATCCGAAGCAAGATGAAGTGAAGACCGACCCAGATGAAGATGATGACTAAAACCCGAGATGCAAAGGTAGTCCAGATGGAAGTTAGAGCTCAGGATCCAGATGGGAACCAATGAGTTCACTTCATGATTGGGCTTTGCTGCGGGACGTGTGCAAAGGGGTTATCGGTATTCATTACTTTGGTTCACCACTGAGAGACGGATAGTGGGCTTGTAGTGATAGTTGTACGGGATTGGATTCCGTCATGACTCAAAGGATTAGGTGACCAAGGTAGTGGATATCGTATGCTTTACGCACTGAGTGAGAGATGTGAGGATGGTTGCTATGCTTGATTGTTTGCCATCACTATGACATGCACACCCCCACCCCCGTATACATGCCGTGCGACTGATGTCCATCGATACACAACCTCTAAGCTCGTGCGTCTCAGAGAAGGGCGTTAAGCAAAAGAATAAATTCTCCGCCGCCAAACAGATGTATATTTAATAGAGATCAATCAACAAAGAATAAAATCCAATGTCAGACACACAATCCATTTACAAGTCCATTCTGGGTCTGAACGAAACCGGAGGCACTAAATACCTCGCAAACCCATCGATCACCACGTACGTATGGACGATCACCACTCATTATCCATATTTCGGGATGCCTCCCAATCAGGACCTCGGTTACCATCCAAACGAGGTGAAGATCTCCGGTCTTCGACCACCGTCCTCATCTTCGAATTTCAATCGTCGGTCAATTATTTGAAATGAGAATTAACTCGGCCTTTTCAAATAATTCACATATATTTAGAATTTCAAATCAATTTATTTCAATGATTAAATCATTCGACAACACCAATTTTGTTCTTTAATGTAATTTTCACACCAAACACATTCAACCATCAAATACCATATAAATCGAGAAAATTCAGTTTATTTCCATTCCATATCGTTTATGATATTTTATAACGATTTATCGCTATTTTTATTTATTTTAAAATAGCCAATTTATTCAAAACGACGCTTCGGGCCATAACGCGGCTGTGGCGCTGTTTTTCTTTAGAATTGATTTACACATATCTGAAAATCTAACCGTTGGATCTTCACAAAATTTACATCATTAGAAAGGTCTTTTCAAAACGAATCCAACGGTCCCAGTTTCGGGAAAATCTGACGGTCGGATCTCCCGGTACAATCGTTTGAAGTTTCGATTTCAAAATACGTACTGCAGCGTCGTTATTCGATTAAATATAATTATATATATATATATATATAATTATTTCTGGCGCTGCTTTTCTTCAGATTTGAATTAAACATTCCAGACAATCCAACCGTTGGATTTTTACAAAGTTGGTGCCGTTGGAAAGATATTTCCAAGGCGAACCCAACGGTTGCAGTTTCGGGAAAATCCAATGGTCGGATTTCCTGCACTAGTTGTTTGAAATCACGGTTTCAAAACACGAACTGCACGGCCACGTTTCGTTTTAATTTTATTTATATTTATATATTTATATAAATATAGTTCATTCAACAATTTCAATATCGTTTTCACTTCAAATATTTCACTAACGCCTTTAAATTTTGGAAAATTTCGCTATAACCTCCTTTGTACGGGAGGGGCTGAGAAAATTTCCAAATAGCCACATGGGCGTCTCATGTCAAAAAGAACAAGAAAAAGCCAAGCGGCTAGCCAACAGGCTCATAAAATCATCACCCAAACAAAACAGTAAATGTGTACCTATTTGTCGGGCACAAATTTTATTCCTCTTCTCTAGCCCCTTTTGTTATAACCTGTTCAATAAATATGTATGTACATATATACAGTTCTTATGACTTATCATTTTCCATTCAACTTCATATTTGATTCCATTTGGTTTAAAGACACCATTCATTCTAATGTTGCATGCATAGGCAAAAATCATATCATTAGCTAATTAATGAATATTTCGACTCATGCATATTTATTTGAACGAGTTGCTATTTTTAACACTTCACATTTCAACTAATCATGTATATAATAAAAATGTGATTTTTATTGTAAAACAATTCATTTCAAAACACTATTATTTTATATAGTTTATATAGGTGATAAAAATAGGATTTTTATTATAAAACAATTTCTTTTAAAACGAGATTATTTTGCATAGTCCATATAGTTGATAAAAGGTGATTTTTATTATGAAACAATTTATTTCAAAATATGAATACCATTCAACACATGAATTTCAATTCAACGAATGAATATCGATTCAACACATGAAGGTTTTCTATAGTTTCTATATATAGATAAAAATGTGATTTTTATTTTTTTAAAACACGAATACCATTCAACACATGAATTTCTAATCAACGAATGAATATCGATTCAACACATGAAGGTTTTCTATTCAATGAATAAATATAGTTCCGGCAAATGAAAATAATTCAAACACATGAATATTATTCAAAATTTCGGTAGCATAACGGCAGGGTAGTTAAAACCGGGACCGTCCCTAGTACGGCTCCTCGCTCTACCTTAAAACCTCATGGTTTTTGACAATGGGGATCATGCATCTAGTTCGCACGCAGGCGGCATGTATATATTTATTTCATTTCCACAAACTAATCCTATGTGGTTTCAACCAAATATTTCTCAACCACAAACGGGTATTTTTCAACCACAATCAATCAATATCAACCACAAACAATCCCAAACAACCATTCGCTATCAATCAATTTTCACGCCAATCACAACCAATAAATATCGTCAATGGTTTGTGGACGAGGGGCGTATATATATATATATATGTATATATATTTATATTTATATATAGCAATTCACTTCTATTTCAACACATATATAATTTTTACAACGCATATACAACTTATACATCGAACGTACAACTTATACAATGCTTATACAAGAGCTGTACAACGCTTATATAACTCATACATCGACTATATAATTTATACATCGTCGTTTTCATATCGTTTATAAATTAGAAATCTCACATTGGGTTCCACTCCACCAAAAATACAAGAAGGCTCAGAAAAATATGCAGTCTCTTCTAGAAGGTAGAAGACGTTCACACTAGTCCACTGTCTCTTGTTTCACTGAATTTCGTCAACACAGCAAAAAGATACGATTTTTCAAAGTTTGCAACGGTTTAAAGGTGTTAAAACGGCTGAAAATAAAACAAGCCGTATACCTTTCTGAATTCTTCAAAACTAGGTTTGGATTTTTCGCGAAATCCGTGCAACGATACGTCGATCGGCCTTCGCCACCCGAAAGGGCTTGGAAGCAGCTCCCCGCGCCTGGTTGTCTCGTCCAGCACGGTGGTCCCCACCAGTCACGACGGCGCTCGAAAGTGGTCCACTTCCTCGGCTCGAAACTCAACGATGGCGCAGCGATAGGGGATGCTCCAGGTATGGATTTGAAGAGCTCGACGAGGGCTACAAAATCCTCAACTGGGTCGAGGTCTAATGGTGCGTGGATTGATCGAAAATGTAATGACCCGTATTTTTACAGTGGAATAATTAACTTATTTAATTATTTAAATAATGGATATATTATTTAATCGTCGACGTTAGAACGTATAATTATATTATAATTAAAATAGAGCTTGAAATGGCGCTGCAGTTCGTTATTTGGCGATTCGAACTTCAACTGAATGTACAGAGTTCGTTTTAAATCGGATTTCTGTGAAACAAGAAACTTGTGGAGCTGGTGGAGTATATCTTTCTAGTGGAACAGAAAAATCAAGATTTCGTCGTGTAGATTTTGAGATATGTCCAAATCAAATTTTAAAATAGTCGCTACAGATTCGTTTATCGACCGTAACGGTTTATTCGATATAACTAGAGATCGGGTTAGAATTTAGACAAGGTTCTTTTGGGAAGTAGTGATAAAATAATTTTTAGAATTTTATGGTAATTTTTAATTAATTTAATAAGCAACTTTTATATTGGAGTGTTTTGCACCCTGTAATCAATATTTTGAGGTTTCAAAATATGAGAAAATCTAACGGTATTATTATATTTTTGGGTTCGTGGCTCATCACTGGACATGACTGTATCCTTATTTCAGTCCATATCAGCTCGGACATGAAGTGATTTTACTTAACGAAATTCACTAGACTTAATTATATATATATATATATATATATATATATATATATATATATATATATGTATACCTAAGTAACCAGCTAAGGAATGGACAAATGTTTCTAATATAAATACGCTGATATATAGAATGATGTCCACGGCAACAAGAAATGCAAGAAAAAAATTTTAAGTCTGACTTCTTTCTCTTGGAGCAGCCTGGTTGTAGACGTGATAGCCACCCATCCTACCTACCTCCGTACAACTACAGTTCAAGTGAAAACTGATAGCACCACTCACTCCACGTCTAGACCGATAGCACCACACCTTTTCGCTTGTACCTACCACTGACCTTTCATTACTTGGTAGCTAAGGAATTATAACTAACATAAATATCTGAAAACTTCACCACTATATAATCACCTCAAAAGAAATTCCTCTAACCTAAATCAGATATTTCCACGCTCAAAGAATGAGCTGCCACAAAAAAAAGAAATTCTCACAGCAAACAATTCGCCACGTACAAAAATCAAAACCTTCTCATCCCGTTCCCTTTTCGCCTCTTTCAGAAAACATCAAGAAAAGTCGCAAGCTTCAGCACTTGAAAAACCAAACCGATCCCTTGCGAAATCAGTTCGAAATCCACCTTTACTCTTTCTGGTGTAGTTGCGAGATCTGGGTTGATGATGGGAGTCACAACCTTTTTGAGCTGAAGTAGAGGTTGCGAGAATGGTGAGTGCGACGGTTCTCTGATGGGTAGTGCGGATCCTCCAGTCGAGGTGAAGAGAATGACCTGATGGAATTCAACGTGAGCTTCAGGTGACTGTGAGGTAAATATGAATGATAGTAAGGTGTTGGATGGTGAGCACTACAATACGTTTTGTTTGGAGATGCCTATTTGTTGGTGCGAGCTGCCTGTGTTGGCGGTAGTCGTGGAGAGCAGCAGAGGAGCTGCTGAAGTTCTTTTCGATGGAAGAAGCATGTTGGGGGAGTAGTTATTTTGTGATGACGTGGATGTGATTAAAGTGTTAATGTTGGAGTGTGTTTATTCATGAAATATGGAGTGAATGGGATTGCACAGGAGTTTGCATTTGAAAATGAAAGATGAAGCACACACTGTTAGTGAATATGGCGGTTGTACAGGAGGGTCATGATGCTGTTAACTTGTTAAGCATGGTTGGGTACTTGAAACTGGGAGCGGAACTGTTGAGTGTTAGGAGACCAACGTGATCGCCATTTGGATATGAGCTGGGTATGTTGGAGTTCTCACTAAAGAAAGATGAAGGCACGGTGCCTTTTTGCTTGCGGGTTAGGGGTATGTTGAGCAATGGGTCGGAATAGAAGCCCAAGTTGTTTTAACAAAAGAAGAATATCATTTGATAATGGCTGAAATCAAATGGAAATTGACAAAATCAGATCCAATCAGAGCATATGGACGAAGGCTACCAAATGGAGTTGACTGAGAGCGAATCGAAGCTCGTTACAATTTATAGCGAAATAAATTGTCCGTCTGAATCAAGCGATGGTTATTGTTATTAACGATGATCGTCCAATGTGAGTAAAACTCACAAACTCTCCTCAATTTATATTTTAATATAAATGGTACTTTATTTATTGACTGCTGTATATTGATTGTTAAACTGGACTGTTAAATAGATTTGATTGAAAACGTAGTTATAGTTAATCTATGTACTGTTAATCAAATATGGTTCTGTACAGCAGGATATTTCATTTCAAAATGAAATATGATGTATATTATACCGTGTAACATCTGTGGATGCAGGGAGACAGGTTGGAGGAATCCGACTGGGTTCCTCAACAATTATTTTACTGTTTCATATATTCTCATATATGTTGTGATTTATAATCTGTTATTGATTATGGATGTTAGAACGATATTGATCATCGTTGTTTGATATTTTAAATATCATAAGAAACCATGGGATGTAAAAAGGAATAATTCAATGTATATTGAAATAAATGAATTTTATAAAATCAACCGATTTTATAAAAGGAAACAATTTTAAAATAGAGTATTTATAAAACGAACACGGTTTTATAAAAGGAAAGTATTTATAAAACGAATAGAGTTTTATAAAAGGGATATTTATTTAGAAAATAAATAGAATTGAAAAGGAGAATATTTATTTAGAAAATAAATAGAAATAAGAAATATTTATTTAGAAGATAATAAATAGTTGTAAATAGGAAATATTTGTAACAGTAAATAGAAGTTGTAAATAGGAAATAGTTGTAACGGAAAATAAACGTTATAAAAAGGAAATTGATGAGATATAAAAGAGATAATCGAAATAGAGTAATTGAATATTAGTCATTCAATTAGAAATAACCTGATTTGAGTTAGTCTAATATTAGTTAATCAAATAAGAATAGTCTAATATTAGCTAATCGAATTTAGTAACCGAATACAAGTTAATCAAAAGGAGTTTATCGAATTTAGTTATTCGATAGAGTTAAATCAATAGAGTTAATCGACTTATAGTATTCGAATAAGAGTAAATCAAATAGAGTTAAACAATATTAGAAACTGATTAGAGATTGGTAAGTTGAATATTTTTCTGAGTGTTGATCTGATGTTGGTTTCGGCCTTCGGGGTTTATACTTAGAGAATTGTTCTCTTAATAGTTTACAGTTAGGGACTAATAGTTGTGAAATGGTAGTGATGCGTAAATGAGGATTGGAGATGTTTTCCAATGTTGAAAACGTATATTTTCTAATTTTAGAAAATAAAGAAATATGAATATATATATATATATGATTGATGATTGGATCGATAATTCCATTTGGAATTAAGATCGTTGTTTGTACACCGACATGTTTTCATTTGATAGTTAAATCACAGACTATCAAGTTTTGACCATTTTACGTTGTTAATATGGAGAGACCGGTTGGATTATTATCCAAAGAACCACTCTGTATTGACATAAGCATTGTGATCAAATACGATGAAGATAATTGAAGACGGTGTTATGCAAGGGTTGTTGTATGAATCTTAGATAACAATGGACTAAGATGGATGTACTGAACAGTGCCTTCGGTTTCATTGAGTCCCAGAACGAACGTAAAATGGACGAATGTCTGACAAAGTATTTCCAATGATCGAATGGGTTGGTCTGTATAAATATATATGGTTGCAACGGATTTATCCCTTAGCATAACATCCAGGATATTTGTATAAACCAACTAATGATTTACGGATCTGATAATGTGGCATTCAAAGTGATCGTATTATAAATGAATGGAAAGTAAGCGTAGCTTCTAGCCTCGCATCCGGTAAATGACAAAAATCGGGCAGGCAGCATGGCTAAGTCGGTCGCACCGAAGTAGGGTGTATAATCACCTATCTAGAGAATATTCATTTGCTTCCTTTAATCTATCAATGTTGTCCCATATATATACGGGAAACGGTTGCTGATCCCAATCGTTGGTGAAGTACATTCGATACATTCAAGCGAAATGAGTGGTCGGTCATGTGTGGCTGAGTTGCAAGATGTTCTTGTTGAACTCCAGTGTATCGTTCCTAGAGTACACTGATCGGAAGGTGGTTCCATACCTTGTCATAGTTGGAAATCCATTATCCATTACGTGCTTGCGATTTTGATTGTATACTATATATGTAGAACGTGAGATGCAAGCGTTTCTACTAGACTGATATCTATTTGTATTTAGACATTATCATAATATCAGAATGATATTGCTTTTCAAAGATGTTTGGATTCTCATAAGGGAAAAACCCGTTCTGTATTCACGGCGTGGTCTTATGAGATATCATATACCTGTTTAAATGATTTGAGTTTACTCACACCAGTCCCATGACTGACCCGGAGTTTATTTTGTTTTGTTTCCCTAAACTCTTGGGTGCCTAAATTTGTACGGGCAGTCAAGTAGTCGGGATTTACAGATGCACTTGGAGAGCTTGGAGCAGGAGGCTTCAGCAGTCGATAGCTATTATTTATTCCGCTGTGATGTTATATGTTGTACTCTGAAAATGGTATGTATAAACAGTTATAACTTTGTATTTCAAAAGTTATGTTATATTTTATTCGTTCCGCTGTGAGATGCGTGTTACTCTGATGTTGTTGTTGTTTTTGTCTTCTTCTTCTTCTATTCTAAGTTTCTATCTTATCTATCCTCACCCTCTATCTTCTTTCTATTAGTTTCTTGAATTTCCAGTGCTATTTGGGGTTGGACTTGTGTTATTTAGTCAGCTCAAATTGGACCGGATTTTCGGGTCACTACAGTTGGTATCAGAGCTTAAGGTTAAGTGAATTACCTTGGCTCTGTGGCGTGACTCAGTAGAGATAGGATTAGTAATATCCTAGATTGAGTTGAGTGTGTATATACGAGTGAACGTATTTGTTATTTGATATAAAAAATTGTTTTATATTGTGGAGCTTTATTGGTTGAGTGGCTTATGAATTCTGGTCGATGGTGGGGCACCACAATATCGATAGGGGTTTCTAAACACTCGAATACGATGAACCAACATGATATGTTTTGAAATTAACATAGTGAAATTGGTTGTATTGGTTGTTAGTATAATCGGAAGAAATTATAAAAAGGCGAAATGGTTATAGATAACTAATCAGAATTCACATAAGTAAAGTATATGAGATAAGATGAATAAAATCTGAAATTAAATCAGGATTAGGAATTAAAATAAGAAAATTTTAAGTTCCTGGGAGATTTTGAAAATGTTTTCAAATTGGAAGTGTTATAGTATTGAACTCACTTCGATAAACTGGGAAATAACCCTGATGAGTGTGGCCACATCATCAGTGTTCATTTTCGAGTCGCTAAGTGACGGATTACTACCAAAGGTTGTGTTTTTGAATTGTTTAAGGAAAACACGTGTTTAGAAATTCAAAGATTTTGAATTGGTATAATGGTTTCAAATTGATTTGAAATAAACCCAGGAATATAAATTCTGGAATTAAGATTTAACTTATGAAGTTAAATGGATTAAAATAGTAAAAGTGAATAAATTAATTTGAATTAAACTTGGACAAGGTTATATATAAAATGGAATTATATTGGGATGATATCGAGTAAGTTGATTGATTTTATAAGGATTGGAATCAAGAATTGTACTTAAGTTTGAAATGGAATTTGATTGAGTATAAGCAATTGCTTGAGTTTGAGGATAAAAACTGATAGGAGATGGATTGGAATGACATTGGTATATGTTAAGTTGATAACCAATGGGAATGGTATAATGATATGGTCAACAAAAAGGTACAAGTTTATATTTCATATGAGTTGGAATTTATGAGCCGATTTGGCAAGCCTCTTGGCGTTTTGATTTTCTTTTGGGTTGGAGAAGGCCTAGAGAGGCGAGTTGTGGTTTTACCGATAGGGCTGTACAAAGGAGGTTATGGCGAAATTTTCCGAAAAATTTAAGCGTTAGAAAATTTTCAGAATTTTCGAAAATTTAGTAAGTCGGAATGAATTAATATTTTAGTCAATATCAATTGGTTCAGTTGAAACTGAAGTTAAGGGGTAAACCGATAAATATTTACCCAGCAGATAGGGTCGTCCTCTACCTTAGCAATTTCGAGGACGAAATTATTTTAAGTGGGGAAGAATGTAATGACCCGTATTTTTACAGTGGAATAATTAACTTATTTAATTATTTAAATAATGGATATATTATTTAATCGTCGACGTTAGAACGTATAATTATATTATAATTAAAATAGAGCTTGAATTGGCGCTGCAGTTCGTTATTTGGCGATTCGAACTTCAACTGAATGTACAGAGTTCGTTTTAAATCGGATTTCTGTGAAACAAGAAACGTGTGGAGCTGGTGGAGTATATCTTTCTAGTGGAACAGAAAAATCAGGATTTCGTCGTGTAGATTTTGAGATATGTCCAAATCAAATTTTAAAATAGTCGCTACAGATTCGTTTATCGACCGTAACGGTTTATTCGATATAACTAGAGATCGGGTTTGAATTTAGACAAGGTTCTTTTGGGAAGTAGTGATAAAATAATTTTTAGAATTTTATGGTAATTTTTAATTAATTTAATAAGCAACTTTTATATTGGAGTGTTTTGCACCCTGTAATCAATATTTTGAGGTTTCAAAATATGAGTTAATCTACCGGTATTATTATATTTTTGGGATCGTGGCTCATCACTGGACATGACTGTATCCTTATTTCAGTCCATATCAGCTCGGACATGAAGTGATTTTACTTAACGAAATTCACTAGACTTAATTATATATATATATATATATATATATACCTAAGTAACCAGCTAAGGAATGGACAAATGTTTCTAATATAAATACGCTGATATATAGAATGATGTCCACGGCAACAAGAAATGCAAGAAAAAAATCTTTAAGTCTGACTTCTTTCTCTTGGAGCAGCCTGGTTGTAGACATGATAGCCACCCATCCTACCTACCTCCGTACAACTACAGTTCAAGTGAAAACTGATAGCACCACTCACTCCACGTCTAGACCGATAGCACCACACCTTTTCGCTTGTACCTACCACTGACCTTTCATTACTTGGTAGCTAAGGAATTATAACTAACATAAATATCTGAAAACTTCACCACTATATAATCACCTCAAAAGAAATTCCTCTAACCTAAATCAGATATTTCCACGCTCAAAGAATGAGCCGCCACAAAAAAAAAAGAAATTCTCACAACAAACAATTCGCCACGTACAAAAATCAAAACCTTCTCATCCCGTTCCCTTTTCGCCTCTTTCAGAAAACATCAAGAGAAGTCGCAAGCTTCAGCACTTGAAAAACCAAACCGATCCCTTGCGAAATCAGTTCGAAATCCACCTTTACTCTTTCTGGTGTAGTTGCGAGATCTAGGTTGATGATGGGAGTCACGACCTTTTTGAGCTGAAGTAGAGGTTGCGAGAATGGTGAGTGCGACGGTTCTCTGATGGGTAGTGCGGATCCTCCAGTCGAGGTGAAGAGAATGACCTGATGGAATTCAACGTGAGCTTCAGGTGACTGTGAGGTAAATATGAATGATAGTAAGGTGTTGGATGGTGAGCACTACAATACGTTTTGTTTGGAGATGCCTATTTGTTGGTGCGAGCTGCCTGTGTTGGCGGTAGTCGTGGAGAGCAGCAGAGGAGCTGCTGAAGTTCTTTTCGATGGAAGAAGCATGTTGGGGGAGTAGTTATTTTGTGATGACGTGGATGTGATTAAAGTGTTAATGTTGGAGTGTGTTTATTCATGAAATATGGAGTGAATGGGATTGCACAGGAGTTTGCATTTGAAAATGAAAGATGAAGCACACACTGTTAGTGAATATGGCGGTTGTACAGGAGGGTCATGATGCTGTTAACTTGTTAAGCATGGTTGGGTACTTGAAACTGGGAGCGGAACTGTTGAGTGTTAGGAGACCAACGTGATTGCCATTTGGATATGAGCTGGGTATGTTGGAGTTCTCACTAAAGAAAGATGAAGGCACGGTGCCTTTTTGCTTGCGGGTTAGGGGTATGTTGAGCAATGGGTCGGAATAGAAGCCCAAGTTGTTTTAACAAAAGAAGAATATCATTTGATAATGGCTGAAATCAAATGGAAATTGACAAAATCAGATCCAATCAGAGCATATGGACGAAGGCTACCAAATGGAGTTGACTGAGAGCGAATCGAAGCTCGTTACAATTTATAGCGAAATAAATTGTCCGTCTGAATCAAGCGATGGTTATTGTTATTAACGATGATCGTCCAATGTGAGTAAAACTCACTAACTCTCCTCTATTTATATTTTAATATAAATGGTACTTTATTTATTGACTGTTGTATATTGATTGTTAAACTGGACTGTTAAATAGATTTGATTGAAAACGTAGTTATAGTTAATCTATGTACTGTTAATCAAATATGGTTCTGTACAGCAGGATATTTCATTTCAAAATGAAATATGATGTATATTATACCGTGTAACATCTGTGGATGCAGGGAGACAGGTTGGAGGAATCCGACTGGGTTCCTCAACAATTATTTTACTGTTTTCATATATTGTGATATATGTTGTGATTTATAATCTGTTATTGATTATGGATGTTAGAACGATATTGATCATCGTTGTTTGATATTTTAAATATCATAAGAAACCCTGGGATGTAAAAAGGAATAATTCAATGTATATTGAAATAAAGGAATTTTATAAAATCAACCGATTTTATAAAAGGAAACAATTTGAAAATAGAGTATTTATAAAACGAACACGGTTTTATAAAAGGAAAGTATTTATAAAACGAATAGAGTTTTATAAAAGGGATATTTATTTAGAAAATAAATAGAATTGAAAAGGAGAATATTTATTTAGAAAATAAATAGAAATAAGAAATATTTATTTAGAAGATAATAAATAGTTGTAAATAGGAAATATTTGTAACGGTAAATAGAAGTTGTAAATAGGAAATAGTTGTAACGGAAAATAAACGTTATAAAAAGGAAATTGATGAGATATAAAAGAGATAATCGAAATAGAGTAATTGAATATTAGTCATTCAATTAGAAATAACCTGATTTGAGTTAGTCTAATATTAGTTAATCAAATAAGAATAGTCTAATATTAGCTAATCGAATTTAGTAACCGAATACAAGTTAATCAAAAGGAGTTTATCGAATTTAGTTATTCGATAGAGTTAAATCAATAGAGTTAATCGACTTATAGTATTCGAATAAGAGTAAATCAAATAGAGTTAAACAATATTAGAAACTGACTAGAGATTGGTAAGTCGAATATTTTTCTGAGTGTTGATCTGATGTTGGTTTCGGCCTTCGGGGTTTATACTTAGAGAATTGTTCTCTTACTAGTTTACAGTTAGGGACTAATAGTTGTGAAATGGTAGTGATGCGTAAATGAGGATTGGAGATGTTTTCCAATGTTGAAAACGTATATTTTCTAATTTTAGAAAATAAAGAAATATGAATATATATATATATATGATTGATGATTGGATCGATAATTCCATTTGGAATTAAGATCGTTGTTTGTACACCGACATGTTTTCATTTGATAGTTAAATCACAGACTATCAAGTTTTGACCATTTTACGTTGTTAATATGGAGAGACCGGTTGGATTATTATCCAAAGAACCACTCCGTATTGACATAAGCATTGTGATCAAATACGATGAAGATAATTGAAGACGGTGTTATGCAAGGGCTGTTGTATGAATCTTAGATAACAATGGACTAAGATGGATGTACTGAACAGTGCCTTCGGTTTCGTTCAGTCCCAGAACGAACGTAAAATGGACGAATGTCTGACAAAGTATTTCCAATGATCGAATGGGTTGGTCTGTATAAATATATATGGTTGCAACGGATTTATCCCTTAGCATAACATCTAGGATATTTGTATAAACCAACTAATGATTTACGGATCTGATAATGTGGCATTCAAAGTGATCGTATTATAAATGAATGGAAAGTAAGCGTAGCTTCTAGCCTCACATCCGGTAAATGACAAAAATCGGGCAGGCAGCATGGCTAAGTCGGTCGCACCGAAGTAGGGTGTATAATCACCTATCTAGAGAATATTCATTTGCTTCCTTTAATCTATCAATGCTGTCCCATATATATACGGGAAACGGTTGCTGATCCCAACCGTTGGTGATGTACATTCGATACACTCAAGCGAAATGAGTGGTCGGTCATGTGTGGCTGAGTTGCAAGATGTTCTTGTTGAACTCCAGTGTATAGTTCCTAGAGTACACTGATCGGAAGGTGGTTCCATACCTTGTCATAGTTGGAAATCCATTATCCAATACGTGCTTGCGATTTTGATTGTATACTATATATGTAGAACGTGAGATGCAAACGTTTCTACTAGTCTGATATCTATTTGTATTTAGACATTATGATAATATCAGAATGATATTGCTTTTCAAAGATGTTTGGATTCTGATAAGGGAAAAACCCGTTCCGTATTCACGGCGTGGTCTTATGAGATATCATATACCTGTTTAAATGATTTGAGTTTACTCACACCAGTCCCATGACTGACCCGAAGTTTATTTTGTTTTGTTTCCCTAAACTCTTGGGTGCCTAAATTTGTACGGGCAGTCAAGTAGTCGGGATTTACAGATGCACTTGGAGAGCTTGGAGCAGGAGGCTTCAGCAGTCGATAGCTATTATTTATTCCGCTGTGATGTTATATGTTGTACTCTGAAAATGGTATGTATAAACAGTTATAACTTTGTATTTCAAAAGTTATGTTATATTTTATTCGTTCCGCTGTGAGATGCGTGTTACTCTGATGTTGTTGTTGTTGTCTTCTTCTTCTATTCTAAGTTTCTATATTATCTATCCTCACCCTCTATCTTCTTTCTATTAGTTTCTTGAATTTCCAGTGCTATTTGGGGTTGGACTTGTGTTATTTAGTCAGCTCAAATTGGACCGGATTTTCGGGTCACTATAGAAAAATGAGGAGGAAGCCTGGAGCAACTTCCGTCGTTCGCGATTTTAATTATCGGGGAGAGAGAAAAGTATCTGACCAATGATATTTTTTATTTTATTTTATAATTTTTAAAATCTCCAAAATACCCCTTTCGCCCACGAACCCCGACCCAAACCCAACGACTGTCGTCCCTAGCGTTCTACCCCCATTCCGAACACAATGGGATATGATTCGAAGGCCCTTTCGACTGTTTCAGTCAGTTTCCATTCAAATTAAAATATAAAACATTCAATATTTAATTTGAACGTACATTTCAATTTGCCAGGGCCACAAACTGATTCGAAAAATTCCAGAAAAATAAATCTAGCTATGTTTTGACGATACGGTCCTAACAAAACTAGTTTCGTCGAATTCTGAGACCGTTTGCAAAAAGGCCCATTTCTGGTCGATCCAATTTAACTTTAATTGACCAAAACACATTTTCCTTTGCCACGCTCACATACTAGCTTCAAAAATTATGAAATTTGAAACCTAGCAATAACTTCACATCCCGGATCCAACAAAAGTGGTTTCGTCGAATTCCGAGGTCGTATGCAAAATGGCCAATTTCACAGGCTATATAAATTCCATAGCGACCTTTCTGAAAATTCATTCGGCCATAACTTCTGCTTTCCGCTATGAAAATTCGATTTTTCAGATTCGTTAGAAAGGTATTCACTAACAGATTTAAATATTTTTTGTTTTGCTAAAATCCGTTTTGTTTTGCACCCGGTATAGTCCGACAAAGTTTGAATCCAATTTTTGAAACTGCAGCGCCATTTCAGGCCTTGTTTATAATTATAATTAATTATATTCGTTTTCAATTGTCGATTCAAACTCAGTTTTCATCGCTATTATTTAAAATATTTATTTTAAATATTTAAAATCCATTATTTTAGCCAATTTAAAATTTTTAAATTGGTTCAGATTTTCTGGGTCGTTACAATCTCCCCCACTTAAAACTTTTCGTCCCCGAAAAGGAACAAAGTCGAAAGTGGTTTGATTAATCAACTCTACGTTCGATCTGTCTTCCATTCTCTAACTTTTCAGTTTCTGAGAATTTCAAATTCTTCAAAAAAATTTGTCTAACACCCGGAATTTTCGAAAAATTTCGCCATAATCTCCTTTGTACGGAGAGAGGTTTGGAAATTTACTGGGCCGTATTAGGTACCCAATAAATCCTAATAAGCGTACACATATTTATAGTGATATATTCTGGTGTTTACAGGGGAGCATGTATTGATAATAACTCCAGAGAATAAATTCTCGTCACCCTGCCCCGTGTGGGAAATAAATAGTCCATGTGCCGTATCTAATAACTAGAGAGACGTGATTATTGTCAACTCCAGACCCGTGTGGGGTTTTTATTAATCTGGCAATTTAATCGTTACAATTTAAATAGTCTATACCAGTCATCAGTTCAACCTGTAAAATATAGTCATCGCCATACAAGCCTCTCGCTCGTATGATAAATCTTCCACCTCGTCACACAAGCTCCAAATGCTTATGTGGAATATGATGAAGTATGCCTATCTTCTGAAGTATGCCATGTAATGTATTTAAAAATTAATTGTTACTATCCTATGGCGACGTTTATTATTTCACACAGAAAAACCAGCACTCTACATCCAATGGCATTCATAGGAGTTGATATAATAATATTTTGCATCCAACTCATTAAGGTTTACCTATTTGTCGGGCACACAAATAAAATCTTTACTCAACAGCTAATCCATTTACCTGTTCAAACATATATAATACACATGTATATACATTTCTATTTATTTTCTAATCAGTTCAATGTGTGATATAACCGAATAAATTCTACCATTATTCTATTGTTGATTAAATTAACCATCGTTTCAATAATTTAATAAATCAAATCTACTATCACACAACGCAAACAACAAGCAATTTGTTTTTAACTTTTCAAAACCATACAAATTAATTCCTATTCTCTTTTAAAATCATTCAGACTATAGAGTTGAAAGTGCACATCCATGGAAAGAAAATAACAGCAGAGTAGAGAATTAAATGGTAATGCAAAGTATGGTAAGTATACCTTGCACCGGAGTCAATCAGAGATATCCACTCGGCATCTAGGATAAGCTTTCCGAATGCTCTCCTCAGTTTCCCAAGTACAATCTCGCGGATCTCCGCTCCATTGCACTTTGACCAAGTGAACCTTCTTGTTCCTCAGCTCTTTGGTTTCTTTGCCGATGATCTTGAGCGGCTCTCTTCTCACAGCTAATTCTGGAGTAATTTCAATATCCTGCTGAGCTGCTTCTTCCACGATCAAGTCTGGATCATGAACATGCTTTCGAAGTTGAGATATGTGAAATACATCATGAACTCCAGGCAACCAGTCAGGCAATTTGACCTTATAAGCGAGAGTTCCGATCCGTTCCTGAATAGGAAACGGACCAATGTATTTGGACGCCAACTTTCCAGTTTTACCGAACCGGATTACTCCTCTCATCGGCGATACTTTCAAATATACATAGTCGCCAACAACAAAGGATATATCTCTTCTTCTCCTATCGGCGTAGCTCTTTTGTCGGCTCTGAGCGGCCAGTAATCGTTTCTTGATAAAATCGACTTTGTCGGCAGCTTCTCGAATCATGTCCGGACCCAATACAAGTCTATTTCCAGGTTCGACCCAACAAGCAGGAGATCGGCACGGTCTACCATACAATGCTTCGAATGGCAACAATTTCAGACTCGCCTGGTAGCTGTTGTAATATGAGAATTCAGCCAAATGCAGATGGTCTTCCCATGATCCACCGAAATCTATAACACAAGCTCGCAATAGATCTTCTAAAATACGATCCACCCTCTCAGTCTGACCGTCTGTCTGAGGATGATAAGCAGTGCTCAAATTCAACTTCGTTCCCAGCTCGACTTGAAATGCCTCCCAGAATTTGCTAGTGAATATTGTGTCTCTATCACTGACTATACTGAGCGGCACTCCATGTAGTCTAACTATTTCCCTGAAGTATATCTGCGCCAGACTCTGAGCAGTTCTATTTGATCTGACAGGTATAAAATGGGCGGTCTTCGTGAAGCGATCTACGATCACCCAAATACTGTCATTTCCTTTTCTGGTTCTGGGCAGACCATCAATGAAATCCATAGAAATATGTTCCCACTTCCAACCAGGAACTTCTAGCGGTTGTAACAATCCAGCCAGTTTCTGTTGGTCGCTCTTGACTAGCTGGCAAGTAGGGCATCGGCTAACATATAAAGAAATTTCCCTCTTCATCGACCTCCACCAGAAAGTGCGTTTGATGTCATTATACATTTTGCTTACTCCCGGATGGATACTAAGTTTTGACTTGTGGCATTCATCCAGAACTTCCTTTCTTACGGAGATCTTCATACTGATAAGCCATATAAATCAGTTCAGAAAAGGGGAGCTTCACGTTCCTCATTACACTGTTCTGATATTTTCTTTGCAGGCCATGAATAAATCTCATATTTTTCCTCTTTGGGTCTTTAATCAGATGAGGAGCAAAGTGAGAGAGGTCGTTGAATTTCTTATGATATTCTGGGATGGTCATATCACCTTGTATCAGATAAGAAAATTCATCGCATAATCGCTCAGTCGCTTCCGGAGGAGTAAATATTTCTAGGAAAATCACTTTGAATCTATCCCAGGTGATATCACCTTCTGGATTATTCTCAATAATTGAATCCCACTAGAACAAAGCTTCATCTTTGGGTGCCCAGGAGGCCAGTAATCTTTTCTGGTCATCCCTCAGCTTTAAACCATCAAAGATCTTTTCAGCCGAACGAATCCAAGCCTGTGTCTTCATAATAGATTCTTCACCAGAGAACGGTATTCCACCCATATTTCGATATTTGATTAATAGGGCCTCAATATCCGGTTCTGCATTCCTGTTGTTTCTGACACTCATTTTCTAGTACTTCTGCAAATAGCAGATCAAGTGTCAGGTCACAGAAAAGATAATTTAAAATATAGAAACATATACTTGAATGTAAATGTGTCTATCGAGGTGTAATTTCATCCTGCTACTCATACTAGGATATTACTGATCCTATCTGTATTGAGTTGCCCATCCTAGAACACTACTGGTTCTATTTCTGACGAGTTCGTTAATATGTTATATTCCAGAACTAAGCTTAACCAAAGCTCTGATACCACGTTGAGACGCCCCCAAACCCCGTACTGACGGAGACAAGGGTTATCTTTGGAATATAACACAGAAACAGAATAATAGCAGGACAGAATTATTAAATACACCAGATAATGAACAATGGAATATACTGGATAAAAGTAATCATCAGAGTTACATAGTACAGGATCTTACTTAGTACAAATACAGTTCAGCAATACATAAATGTCTACAGCGGAAATAAACAAAATATGTACAATAGGAGCTGAACAGCATAAAAAGAGATAAATGATAGAATCCATCTTCAGCTCCAGCTATCCAGAAAGAACTAGCTAAACCTGAATACAAGGCTGCCCGTGTAGAAAAAGGGGCACCCGAGTTTGAAAGTGAAACAAACTACGAGTCAGTCATGGGACTGGTATGAGAAATCTACTCAACACATATATAATATGGCCAATCACAGGACCACGCCACTTTCGTGGAACGGGTTTACTCCATTGGATTGCCAGTGCTTTAAAACAAATCTTTCTTTTAAACATCGCTATGCTTTTTATAAAAATGAAGCCATTATAAGACTCAGTTCCCATCACACAATGCAACGCAAACCGGAGGATAGAGTTTTTACCTTATAACGGCCAAAATATGCTTGATACGAAGAAAACAAAGGCATTTGATATTACTACTAGTGTTTATATGTTTTGAAAACAATTTCAAATCATAACTATCAATCATAGACGGCATTAATGCCCCATACCACTATGTCGCCATATATAGGTATACAATCAAAACCGCACAGTCACGTATTTGGAAATTGGATTTCCATCATGAACCAAGGCAAAAGATAGTCCTTACCGAATTCGAGACAATCTAGCCCATGTCTCAGGCAAGTACTTAGTCAAGCCTTTGGAGCGACAGGGCCGGTCCACCGATAGTGGATTAAAATGCCTGAACAATACGTTTCCCCGCCCTTTGGGGCGTAAACGAGCCAACGAATGACTCCATCGGACCCGGATCGTCCGATCAAACTGAGGCGCCTCGCAACAGCAACAACCACACAGGTGAAAAGTATATAAATGTCAGGACTGGTAGGACACTGACACCACCCTAGCTAGAAAGAAACGAATAACCTCCCTGAGGTTCTTCTCCCGTTTCTGGTTCATACCGGGGTGTGAGGCTCGCGAATTTACATTATACACAAAGCTACGCCACACAGGCGAGGCTTTGATCATCACCACAAGACTTTGCTTTTCAACAGAAGCCTTGATCATTTGCCACATAGGCATGCCACACTAGCAATTCATGCCGTGCGACTGATGTCCATCGATACACAACCTCTAAGCTCGTGCGTCTCAGAGAAGGGCGTTAAGCAAAAGAATAAATTCTCCGCCGCCAAACAGATGAATATTTAATAGAGATCAATCAACACAGAATAAAATCCAATGTCAGACACACAATCCATTTACAAGTCCGTTCTGGGTCTGAACGAAACCGGAGGCACTAAATACCTCACAAACCCATCGATCACCACGTACGTCTGGACGATCACCACTCATTATCCATATTTCGGGATGCCTCCCAATCAGGACCGGTTACCATCCAAACGAGGTGAAGATCTCCGGTCTTCGACCACCGTCCTCATCTTCGAATTTCAATCGTCGGTCAATTATTTGAAATGAGAATTAACTCGGCCTTTTCAAATAATTCACGTATATTTAGAATTTCAAATCAATTTATTTCAATGATTAAATCATTCGACAACACCAATTTTGTTCTTTAATGTAATTTTCACACCAAACACATTCAACCATCAAATACCATATAAATCGAGCAAATTCAGTTTATTTCCATTCCATATCGTTTATGATATTTTATAACGATTTATCGCTATTTTTATTTATTTTAAAATAGCCAATTTATTCAAAACGACGCTTCGGGCCATAACGCGGCTGTGGCGCTGTTTTTCTTTAGATTTGATTTACACATATCTGAAAATCTAACCGTTGGTTCTTCAGAAAATTTACATCATTAGAAAGGTCTTTTCAAAACGAATCCAACGGTCCCAGTTTCGGGAAAATCCGACGGTCGGATCTCCCGGTACAATCATTTGAAGTTTCGATTTCAAAATACGAACTACAGCGTCGTTATTCGATTAAATATAATTATATATATATATAAATATAATTATTTCTGGCACTGCTTTTCTTCAGATTTGAATTAAACATTACAGACAATCCAACCGTTGGATTTTTACAAAGTTGGTGCCGTTGGAAAGATATTTCCAAGGCGAACCCAACGGTTGCAGTTTCGGGAAAATCCAATGGTCGGATTTCCCGCACTAGTTGTTTGAAATCACGATTTCAAAACACGAACTGCATGGCCACGTTTCGTTTTAATTTTATTTATATTTATATATTTATATAAATATAGTTCATTCAACAATTTCAATATCGTTTTCACTTCAAATATTTCACTAACGCCTTTAAATTTTGGAAAATTTCGCCATAACCTCACTTGTACGGGAGGGGCTGGGAATATTCCCTAATAGCCACACGGGCGTCTCATGTCAAAAAGAACAAGAAAAAGCCATGCGGCTAGCCAACAGGCTCATAAAATCATCACCCAAACAAAACAGTAAATGTGTAACTATTTGTCGGGCACAAATTTTATTCCTCTTCTCTAGCCCCTTTTGCTATAACCTGTCCAATAAATATGCATGCACATATATACAGTTCTTATCACTTATCATTTTCCATTCAACTTCATATTTGATTCCATTTGGTTTAAAGACACCATTCATTCTAATGTTGCATGCATAGGCAAAAATCATATCATTAGCTAATTAATGAATATTTCAACTCATGCATAATTATTTGAACGAGTTGCTATTTTTAACACTTCACATTTCAACTAATCATGTATATAATAAAAATGTGATTTTTATTGTAAAACAATTCATTTCAAAACACAATTATTTTATATAGTTTATATAGGTGATAAAAATAGGAGTTTTATTATAAAACAATTTCTTTTAAAACGAGATTATTTTGCATAGTCCATATAGTTGATAAAAGGTGATTTTTATTATGAAACAATTTATTTCAAAATATGAATACCATTCAACACATGAATTTCAATTCAACGAATGAATATCGATTCAACACATGAAGGTTTTCTATAGTTTCTATATATAGATAAAAATGTGATTTTTATTTTTTTAAAACACGAATTCCATTCAACACATGAATTTCTAATCAACGAATGAATATCGATTCAACACATGAAGGTTTTCTATTCAATGAATAATTATAGTTCCGACAAATGAAAATAATTCAAACACATGAATATTATTCAAAATTTCGGCAGCATAACGACAGGGTAGTTAAAACCGGGACCGTCCCTAGTACGGCTCCTCGCTCTACCTTAAAACCTCGCGGTTTTTGACAATGGGGATCATGCATCTAGTTCGCACGCAGGCGGCATATATATATTTATTTCATTTCCACAAACTAATCCTATGTGGTTTCAACCAAATATTTCTCAACCACAAACGGGTATTTTTCAACCACAATCAATCAATATCAACCACAAACAATCCCAAACAACCATTCGCTATCAATCAATTTTCACACCAATCACAACCAATAAATATCGTCCATGGTTTGTGGACGAGGGGCGTATATATATATATATATATATATATATATATATATATATTTATATATAGCAATTCACTTCTATTTCAACACATATATAATTTTTACAACACATATACAACTTATACATCGAACGTACAACTTATACAACGCTTATACAAGAGGTGTACAATGCTTATATAACTCATACATCGACTATATAATTTATACATCGTCGTTTTCATATCGTTTATAAATTAGAAATCTCACATTGGGTTCCACTCCACCAAAAATACTAGAAGGCTCAGAAAAATATGCGGTCTCTTCTAGAAGGTAGAAGACGTTCACACGAGTCCACTGTCTCTTGTTTCACTGAATTTCGTCAACACAGCAAAAAGATATGATTTTTCAAAGTTTGCAACGGTTTAAAGGTGTTAAAATAGCTGAAAATAAAACAAGCCGTATACCTTTCTAATTCTTCAAAACTAGGTTTGGATTTTTCGCGAAATCCGTACAACGATACGTCGATCGGCCTTCGCCACTCGAAAGGGCTTGGAAGCAGCTCCCCGCACCTGGTTGTCTCGTCCAGCTTGGTGGTCCCCACCAGTCACGGCGGCGCTCGAAAGTGGGCCACTTCCTCGGCTCGAAACTCGATGATGGCGCAACGATAGGGGATGCTCCAGGTATGGATTTGAAGAGCTCGACGAGGGCTACAAAATCCTCAACTGGGTCGAGGTCTAATGGTGCGTGGATTGATCGAAAAATGAGGAGGAAGCCTGGAGCAACTTCCGTCGTTCGCGATTTTAATTATCGGGGAGAGAGAAAAGTATATGACCAATGATATTTTTTATTTTATTTTATAATTTTTAAAATCTCCAAAATATCCCTTTCGCACACGAACCCCAACCCAAACCCAACGACTATTGTCCCTAGCATTTTACCCCCATTCCGAACACAATGGGATATGATTCGAAGGCCCATTCGACTGTTTCAGTCAGTTTCCATTCAAATTAAAATATTAAACATTCAATATTTAATTTGAACGTACATTTCAATTTGCCAGGGCCACAAACTGATTCGAAAAATTCCAGAAAAATAAATCTAGCTATGTTTTGACGATACGGTCCCAACAAAACTAGTTTCGTCGAATTCTGAGACCGTTTGCAAAAAGGCCCATTTCTGGTCGATCCAATTTAACTTTAATTGACCAAAACACATTTTCCTTTGCCACGCTCACATACTATCTTCAAAAATTATGAAATTTGAAACCTAGCAATAACTTCACATCCCGGATCCAACAAAAGTGGTTTCGTCGAATTCCGAGGTCGTATGCAAAATGGCCAATTTCACAGGCTATATAAATTCCATAGCCACCTTTCTGAAAATTCATTCGGCCATAACTTTTGCTTTCCGCTATGAAAATTCGATTTTTCAGATTCGTTAGAAAGGTATTCACTAACAGATTTAAATATTTTTGGTTTCGCTTAAATCCGTTTTGTTTTGCACCCGGTATAGTCCAACAAAGTTTGAATCCAATTTTTGAAACTACAGCGCCATTTCAGGCCTTGTTTATAATTATAATTAATTATATTCGTTTTCAATTGTCGATTCAAACTCAGTTTTCATCGCTATTATATAAAATATTTATTTTAAATATTTAAAATCCATTATTTTAGCCAATTTAAAATTTTTAAATTGGTTCAGATTTTCTGGGTCGTTACACTAACATTGCATTTCTAACTGTACGGTTGATCTTTGCTATATATATATATATCTGTTTGGTGGTAGAGAACTTATTCTCTTTCTTAACACCCTTCTCTAAGACGTACAAACTTAGATGTTATATATCGGTAGAAATCAATAGTACGGTGTAGATTGTCGATGCGACATGTTAGTGTTTCCAAAGTTAAATAATCATTAATATTGATTTTTTGGGAAGATTGACGTTAAGTGGAGTTTTAATGAATCTTTAATTAGATTGAAATGTGAATTGATAATTTAAATTATCAAATTTGGGAAATGATCAAGAATGGAGTATCACCAGTTTTGCACCATGAGATAGTTAAATCTTTAATTAGATTTGAACGGGAAATGGTAATTGATTTTACCAATAAAACTGTGGTGTTAGTTATGGGGTAATACCAGTTTTGCTCCATGGGATGAATAGGTTGGGATTGGGAAATTAAATAAATGGTTACTTCGGTAAGGTGCGTTAATGTCGACTAGTTTGGAAAAACCTCAATATGGTTTGAATTGATACCCAAAGGAAGATTAAAGAATAAATTTAAAGAATTTATCTTTGATAAAATTAATGCGAACCTTTCCTAAAATATATGAATAATATTTAAATAAAAGAATATTCAGAATTGGAATGAGAAGTATGTTGCGTTTTTATAAAACTTGTTTATTATATACGCGAGTTATTCAGAAAGGCCGGGTTCATACCCATTCTAAATATCTGATTCGATGATATGTCGACGATGAAGATGGCGGATGAAGACCGGAGGTCTTCACATCGTTTGGATGATTACTGATGTCTTGATTGGGTTGTACACCCAAGAGAAGGTAATAAGTGGTGATCATCCAGACGTACTTGGAGATCGACCGGATATGCGAGGACCTCTCTCCTGTATTGGACATATGGGATGAGGAATAAGGTGCCTCCGGTTTAGTTTAGACCCAGAACAAACTTGTAAATGGATGTGTGTCTGACATTGGATTTTATTCTGTGTTGATTGATCTCTATTATATATATATATATATATATATATATATATCTGTTTGGCGGTGGAGAACTTTTTTCTCTTGCTTAACGCCCTTCTTTGAGACGTACGAGCTCAGAGGTTATATACGGATAGACATCAGTCGCATGGCGTGAATTGCCTGTGTGGCATGCTAAGATGCAAATGATAAAGGCTTCTGTTGAAAAGCAGAGTCTTGTGGTTGATGATCAAAGCATAGCTTTAATATAGCATCGCTTTGTGTATAGCGTTAATTCGCGTGCCTCACACCTCCGTATGAGTTAAAAATGAGATAAGGGTACCCAAGGAGGACATGACGTTTCTTTCTAGCTATGGGTGGTGTCGGGGTTTTGTAAGCCCTGACATTTATATTATTTTTACCATTGTGGTTGTTGGAATGCGAGGCTCCTTGGATATATCGGTATCTACGGAGCCGATGGATATAGGTCCTATAGGACCGGGAAACGTGTGCTCAGGAATTGCCAATCCTCAAACGTAAGGGAGGACCGGCCTTGGAGGATCCAAGGGTCTACTGCGGGAGATCCTAAGGCATTTGCTAGAGTGTCTCAAACCGGCGAGGAGTACATCCCTTGCCTCGACTCATGACGGAACTCTAATTTCCAATACGTGATATTTCAGTTTTGATTGTAGAGCCTAGTATTGGCGACATGATAGATGGTACCCATGCCGCCTATGATTGATACATTTATATTTGAAGTTGTTTTAATACACTATACACTATAATAGTATCAAAATGATTTGTTTTAAACGTACCAAGCATGTTTGGCTATTATAAGGTAAAACTCTATCCTCCGACTTGCGTTGCATTGTGATGGGACCCGAGTCTTATAATAGCTTCATTTTTCCAAAAAACATTAAGTTGTTTGCTTTATGCACTGGTATTCTTGGGAGGAAACCCATTTCGTGTTATATGGCATGGTCCCTTGGTTTACTTTATTCTTAAAGTAAAGATTAAATAACTATTTTAGTTCTCACACCAGTCACATGACTGACCTGGAGTTTATTGTTTTAACCTAAACTCTGGGTGCCCCTATTTTCCACACGGGCAGCTAATAGTTTTGCTTTTGCAGATTTATATTCACAGGATCCTGGTTTATAGCTGGAACGATATTCGAAAAGCTCTGTATCCGTGTATCTCTTTCAGTTGTGTTTTGTATTATTTTTCCGCTGCTATGTATTTAAATGTAATTTAAATCTCTAATATGTTCTGTTGTAAATTATTCATTCAAAGTATGTTATATTCTTGTACTCTAATGTAAATTGTTGTAATAACCAATGAAATGTTCTTCTGTTTATGTTCTGATTTGTCGTGTTCTCAGACAATCCGTCCTTTCCTTTACGAGGAAGTTCGGGTTGTCACAGTTTGTTATCAGATCTTTGGTTTACAGAGCTCGAGAACAAGACACGTTAGAACCAAACGAAAGAATTCATCAGAGATTGGATTAGCAATATCCAATGAGAATTACTCGTTAGAGATAGGAACAGCAGTATCCTAGAACGAGTGTGAAGAGTAGTGTTTTTAAAATAAAAATGAAAACGAATTTTGTTTTGAAAAATTAAACAATTTATACGTATTTGAATATTATATTTTGTATTGAATTTGGACAATCGAGTATATAAAGATTTTGCATATACGCCTTGCAAACGTATATTCGAAGTTTTAATATACTGGATAGATATAGAATCACACTCTAGTCCTCTGGAGATGGTTCTGATGATTGATCGATCATCATTAGAATTTTTGTTCGAGTTTAGAAAGTGGGATATCTATATGATTCCAATTGACTGGTGTGAGAACCAAAACTAGATAGGATATATTTTTGTGAGTTGGCATCAAAAACTTGATTTTCTGTATATATATATCAAAGTTATGTGTTTAAAACGATAATCACTAATTGACTGTTGATTGTGTTGTTTGATTATTGGTTTGATTTATTAAATTGTGAACCATTAGCCAAATCGAATCAAAATATTGAACTGACTTGAAAATTGAATGAGATTGCATGCATATACATGTATATACATTGAATAGGTGATAGTAGGGAAGCTAAGTAGAGGAATAAAAGTGTATGCCAGACAAATAGGTACATGTTTACTAATTTATTGGGTTTGGGTGATTTTATGAGCCGATTGGCTAACCGCTTGGCCTTTTCTTTTTCTTTTTGAGATGAGAGGGCCTATGTGGCGGTTTGGAGATTTTCCCGAAGCTCCCCGTACAAAGGAGGTTACGTCGAATTTTTTAAAAAATATAGGGTGTTAGCCAAAATTTGGAAAAATTGGAAAATTCTAAAAAATTGAAAAGTTGAAGAATGAACGCCAGAATGAAAGTTGAGTTGATTAGTAAAACAACTTTTAGCTCCATTCCTTTTCGAGGACGAAAAGATTTTAAGTGGGGGAGATTGTAACAACCCGGAAAATCAGAACCAATTTAAAAATTTTATTTTGGCAATTTTAATGAATTTTTAATATTTAAAATGAATTATTTTAAATAATAACGACTAGAAATTTATTTTGAATAGAATTAGAATGTATATATTTATTTGAATCGAAGTTAGAATATAAATATTTATTTTAATTATAAAAGGAATTTAAAATGGCGCGGTAGTTTGAAAATTCGATTTCAAATTTCAATTGAACGTACAGGATTCAAAATAAAACGGATTTTAGTGAAACCAGAAATATTTGAATATGTTTGAAAATATCTTTTCAACGAATCTGAAAAATCCAAATTTCATAGCGGGAATAAAAAGTTATGTCCAGTTGAAAATTCAGAATCGTCGCTATAGAAATATAGCCCATAAAAATAGCGATTTTGCAAATGACCTCCTTTTTCGACGAAACCACTTTTGTTGGATCCGGAATATCAAATTATTGTTAGATTCCAATTTTCATAATTTTTGGAATCAATATGTGATCGTGGCGAAGGAAAACGTGTTTTGACAGTTTCAATCAATTTGGATCGACCAGAAAATGATTGTTTTTCAAACGGTCTCCAAATTTGACGAAATTAGTTTTGTTAGGACCGAATCGTCAAAACATAGCCAGATTTATTTATTTTGGAATTTTTGGAGTCAATATGTGGCCTCGGTAAATTAAAATGTGCGTTGAAAACAATATAGAATGTTATATTAATTTGTATTTTAAATTTAAAGAAAAACTGATCATAACAGCCGAACTGGCTTATGAAACATATCCTATTGTGTCCGGAATGGGGGTAATTAGCTAAGGGAGACAGTCGTTGGATTTGGTTCGGAGTTCGAACGAAAATTTCACTTTTTAGAATTAAAAATATATATTTAATAAAATGGCCAAGCCCTTAACTTCTCACACCCGGTCAACCCCCTCCCTTCACCGTTCATTTCAAACAAAGAAAAAAAATTGCGGAAGCCCCCAACCCTCGTAGCCCCTTTCCGATCGACGTCGTACCACCGCGGCAACCGCCGCCGTGTCAGATCTGCACCCTCTCTCCCTTCAACCTCCCCCTCCTTCGTACAAACCCCCCTCTTTCCCTTTTCCCAATCGAGAGACCCCAAACCGCCACCCCAAAACCCTAGGGCCACAAAGACCGCCGCCGCCTCCTTCACTGGGCCCACCGTAGATCAGACCCTCTTCCCCGCCACCTCGTGATACCGCAGACCACACATCGCTTGAAGCCTTCCATCGCGAACAACAAACCCTCCTTCAAACCAGCAAGCAAAATCTCCCCATTTCGATCGAGCTAGCATTCGCGAGACCACCGTGAGGTGTTGGAGTTTCTACAGTTCGAAACGAAGCAGTGATGTGATTTTTAATTTAAATAACTTCTTCTCCTTTTTGTTTTTATATATTAAAAATCATTGGTTCATAAATCAGTTTTTATATTAAAATATATATCATTGATTTTATATATAAATATATATTGTTAGCATGATAAAAATGTAATATATATATATATAACTTAGCTATGAAAAGATAAGATTTTTATTATAAGAATAACAATATAAAAATGCGATTTCTTTTTATATGAAATGCAAATAAAGATGTGTTTTTAGTGATAAAAAGAAATGATTTTATTTTATAAAATTTAATTTATAAAAATGGGATTTTAATTTATAAAGTAGCCAAATAAAAATGTGATTTTTATTAGTAGGATAGCGTTAAATAAAAATATGATCTTTATAATGAAAGTGAACTTATAAAAATGGAATTTTTAAAATGTAAGCATCGTATTAAAAATATGATTTTTTTATATTTGATGCGAATTAAAAATATGATTTTTAATAAAAATTTCATGAATTAGATTGCGTTGAAATCAAAACGTCGAAGGTGAACGACGATAAGGAATGGCGGAGTGGATCCCCAAGGTGAGAACTTCTCATTTTAATTTTATTTTCTACTTAAAATATATACTAGGATACAGACGGTGCTTAGCAGCACCCGACAACCGTCGTCCAAAGACAATGGACGACTTGTTTGATTGTGTTTTATTGTGGATATTGATTGTGATTATGATGTGTAATAGGAAATAAAATATTCATGTGTTCAATAAAATATTTTATGGTTAAAAATATAATTTTTAACGTGTATAGGAAAAAAAAATATTCATAAACAAATCGGACGATTTGTTTATGTACACACATTTGACTGATATTGATTGGGACGATATATTTTACATATCGTCCAACTGCACAAATAATAATCAGTGTTTGTTGTTTGAAAACCCCACACGAGTATTGGGGACATACACTAATCCCGATGTTTAGTTGTATGTAAATCGATTGGTTGACAGACCGTTGTAAGTGTTAGATATTTATATTTAATGCTTATGCAGTGTAGAATGCACTCTGGATGATGGTTGATTGTTTATCATTGTTGTTCTACGCGTGTGTTGTATGAAATCCATATAAATAACATTATATGGTAATTGACTGTGTCTGATTCTAGTTCAGAAAGACTGAATATTTTAAAATAAAGAATATTTTAAAATAATGAATATTTTATAATAATATTCAATAAAAGATCAAAGTCTGATTTTGATGTCCGATTTAGGATGGACACGAAAATATTTAAATATATAAAGCCGTGTTGATTAGATTAATGCCATTTTGACGTGAATGATGTTTATATCGATTTTATTCATTTTTATAATGAATATCAAAAAAGAAATGATTTCAAAATCTAATGTTTTGAAAATATTATCATTTACGTATTAATGATATGGAATATTCAATTTTGATTTGAAATTGAATATGAAATTGAAATCATTTTGAAAAAAAAATTAAAATGATTTATAAAATACGATTTAAATGGAAATCGATGAAATATATATTATATATATTTAATGGCCTGTATAGAACACGCCGCGCTGCGGTAGTTCGCGAATTTCAACCATTTACTTCGAATTGACATTACGGGAGATCCGACCGTCGGATTCTCCTAAAACCAGAACCGTTGGGTTCGTATCGAAATGAGCTTTCCAACGAATATAAGGGATTTGAAATCTAACGGTTGGATTTGGAAATATGTCCAAATCAAATTTGTAAAAGGTCGTTGTAAGTGCAGTTCGATGACCATTTATGGAAATCGACTGTATGGACCTTGATAAAATTATTAAAAATATTAATAATTTGTGTAAAATCATAATAAATGATTTGGAAAGAATTGGGGTGAAAAATTCCATATTTGAAAAGAAAAAATATTTTTTATTGAAATGAACTAGTTATGAACTAGAATTATAATCCAATATTTTTAAATAAATAAATTGGATTTGAAATGGTTTTAAGAATAACCAGAATTTCCAATATATGAATTGGAATGGATTTGAATTGAAATTATCTTCAGAATATTTCTATATTGGATTCCATGATTATACGGACATTGTGGAGGAATTTGGAAGATATATACATACATACATACATACATACATACATACATACATACATACATACATATATATATATATATCATGATTCCCAATACGATATTTGTTGGATTTAGAATTTGATATTACATATAAGCCGATATATTTTCTATTCAGAGCCTTGTATTTAATATCAAATTAGTTCTTGGGTTTATCGTGAACGGTATTTTAAATAACACTTGTTCTTTAACCCGATTAACAATGTAATGAGATTTTTGGCTTTGTCGTGAATGGTATCTTTAGTAATACTGCTCTTAAACCCAATGAAGTTAAAAAAATTAGAAACTAACTGGAGATTAGCTAAGTTGAATGGTTTCCTGGGTATTGATCTGATGTTGGTTTCGGCCTTCCGGATTAATACTTAGGGAATTGTTCTCTTACTAATTTACGGTAAGAGACTGATGGAATGGTGTCCTCATTAACACTGTTCTTAAACCCAGTGTGAGAAGAATAAATCTTTTAATTAAGATTTAAAGAAGAATTTTCAATTAATTAACATTTAATTGGAATTGTAAATGGAATATGAATTGGGTTTATTGTGAACTATGTTTTTAAGGACATTCGTTCTTTAATTCGTTTTACAGTGAAATGTGATTTGGAATTTATAAATCTTTTTGTTAAGATTTAACGGAAATTTTGCAAAGTAAAGTTTTCCAATTTAATATATTAAATTGGAATTGAATGGAATTCGATTTGATAATAATCGAAATGAGCTTCTGTGGAGGTAGACTGTTAATATATGTGGAATTTAAAAGGCTTAGTTGTTATTCCATTTATATTATTTGTCGGATACGGAAATTGATATCGATTATATATTGATCTGTTTTCCGTGAAGATTACATTTTTGTGGAAGAGGATTTGGGTTTATTGTGAGCCGTGTTTTAAATTACATTAGTTCATTAACCTAATTAAAGACAGGATTACATGTCTAACATTGTATTTCGAGCTGTATGGTTGATCTCCGCTAAATATATATCTGTTTGGTGGCGGAGAACTTATTCTCTTGCTTAACATCCTTCTCTAAGACGTACGAGCTTAGAGGTTATATATCGGAAGAAATCAATGTACGGTGTAGACTGTCGATGTGATATGTTAGTGTTTCCAAAGTTAAATACTCATTAATATTGATTTTTGGGAAGATTGAAGCTAAGTGGAGTTTTAATGAATCTTTAATTAGATTAAAATGTGAATTGATAATTTAAATTATCAAATTTGGGAAATGATCGAGAGTGGAGTATCACCAGTTTTGCTCCAAGTGATAGTTAAATCTTTAATTAGATTTGAATGGGAAATGGTAATTAATTTTACCAATAACACCATGGTGTTAGTTATGGGGTAATACCAGTTTTGCTCCACGAGATGAATAGGTTGGGATTGGGAAATTAAATAAATGCTTACTTCGGTAAGGTGCGTTAATCCTGACTAGTTTGGAAAACATCATTATGGTTTGAATTGATACCCAAAGGAAGATTAAAGAATAAATTTAAAGAATTTATCTTTAATAAAATTAATGGGAACCTTTCCTAAAAGATATGAATATTTAAATAAAAGAATATTCAGAATTTGAATGAGGTGTATGTTGTGTTTTTATAACACTTGTTTATTATATACGCGAGTTATTCGGAAAGGCCGGGTTCATACCCATTCTAAATAACTGATTCGACGATATGTCGACGATGAAGATGGTGGTTAAAGACCGGAGGTCTTCACATCGTTTGGATGATTACTGATGTCTTGATTGGGATGTACACTCAAAACAAGGTAATAAGTGGTGATCGTCCAGACGTACTTGGAGATCGACCGGATATGCAAAGACCTCTCACCGGTATTAGACATATGGGACGAGGAATAAGGTGCATCCGGTTTCGTTCAGACCCAGAACGAACTTGTAAATGGATGTGTGTCTGACATTGGATTTTATTCTATGTTGATTGATCTCTATTAAATATATATCTGTTTGGTGGCGGAGAATTTATTCTCTTGCTTAACGCCCTTCTCTTAGACGTACGAGCTTAGAGGTTATATATCGATAGACATCAGTCGCATGGCTTGAATTGCCTATATGGCATGCTAAGATGGAAATGATCAAGGCTTCTATTGAAAAGCAGAATATTGTGGTTGATGATCAAAGCATAGCTTTAATATAGCGCCGCTTTGTGTATAGTGTTAATTCGCGAGCCTCACACCTCGGTATGAGTAAAAAAGGGATAAGGGAACCTAAGGAGGACATGACGTTTCTTTCTAGTTATTGGTGGTGTTAGGGTTTTGCAAGCCCTGAAATTTATATTATTTTTTCCTTTGTGGTTTTTGGAAAGGTGGTTCCTGGCGCAAAGGTAAGGATACCCGGCTGGTAATCTGGAGCGCGCAGGTTCGAGTCCCGACCTCTTCACATATGTGAGGGAAAAGCTGTGCGCACTTATCGACCACCCCTAGAGCCCGGAAAGCCGTGAGAATAGTACCAGGATGGGAGACTGACCTGGGAAGTCCTTTCACGCTTGAGTACGGAAGCCTTTGGCACTGGGTATCAACCACCACCGTTGTGGTTATTGGAATGCGAGGCGCCTCGGATATATCGGTCTCTACGGAGCCGATGGATATAGGTCCTATAGGACCGGGAAATGTGTGTTCAGGAATTGCTAATCCTCAAACGTAAGGGAGGACTGGCCTTGTAGGATCCGAGGGTCTACTGCGGGAGATCCTAAGGCATTTGCTAGAGTGTCTCGAAGCCGGCGAAGAGTACATCCCTTGCCTCGACTCATGATGGAAATCCAATTTCCAATACGTGATATTTCGATTTTGATTGTAGCGCCTACAATTGGCAACATGATAGATGGTACCCATGCCGCCTATAATTGATACATTTATATTTGAAGTTATTTTAATACACTTTACACTATAATAATATCAAAATGATTTGTTTTAAACGTACCAAGCATGTTTGGCTATTATAAGGTAAAACTCTATCCTCCGGCTTGCATTGCATTCTGTGATGGGACCTGAGTCTTATAATAGCTTCATTTTTCCAAAAAACATTATGTTGTTTGTTTTGTGCACTGGTATTCTTAGGAGGAAACCCATTCCATGTTGTACGGCGTGGTCCCTTGATTTACTTTATTTTTAAAGTAAAGACTAAATAACTGTTTTAGTTCTCACACTAGTCACATGACTGACCTGGAGTTTATTGTTTTAACCTAAACTCTGGGTGCCCCTATTTTCCACATGGGCAGCTAGTAGTTTTGGTTTTGCAGATTTATGTTCACAGGATCCTGGTTTACAGCAGGAACGATATTCGGAAAGCTCTGTATCCGTGTATCTCCTTCAGTTGTGTTTTGTATTTTTTTTTCCGCTGCTATGTATTTAAATGTATTTTAAATCTCTGATATGTTCTGTTGTAAATTATTCATTCAGACTCTGTTATATTCTTGTACTTTGATGTAAATTGTTGTAATAAGCAATGAAATGTTCTTCTGTTTGTGTTCTGATTTGTCATGTTCTCAGACAATCCATCCTTTCCTTTACGGGGAAGTTCAGGTCATCACACTTGATTTAACCATATGGCAGCGAATATGCAATAGGCATGTACATGGAGAAGTGGCCGACCATTACATGTGAGGTAAGGGAAAACAGGCAGTAAAAAGAAAGGAGAAGGTAAGCTCAACAGTTCAACAAAGTTCAGCTTCACATAGTTTCCAACAAACTGAACAAAATCAAGTCGGAACATCTTTTACCAACATGAAGTACTTACCAAAAATGACATAGTATATTCCAAGAAGGTAACTAACATATCATCTTTGACATGAAAATTGACATATATCATACCATAGGCACAAATGAGTACAATAGTCGCATGAGAGAAAAATGGCCACCACTGTCCAGTAGCAGAGCTTCATCAATGCACTTTGTACAGGCAACCAAGCTCTAATTGCAAGGTACTACACTCAAGGCCATCCAAACCTAACTTAAATCAAGTGCAATGAACCGAGGACAACCCACAAACCAACCCACATACTATCTCCAACTCATCGCCATCAAAGTTTTACCAACGCACATTGAATAACCAACAACCCAAAGCATTATCACAACCAAAAGGTGAAACGCGAAACTAAGGAAAAGAAGGTAGTTACTGCGAACCTAGGTCATATGTTGACAGAGAGGAGCCTCCATAAATCTAACAAGTCGACACAACTCCAAAGCAAACCCTACCGATAGCCAATACCAAGATCGTTGAAAGTACTCCCACAACATCCACTGGCGGAGCTATGTTGAGGCTGGGAGGGGCACGTGCCCCTCCCAGTATTCAAGTCTTTTGGTAGTATACAGTCCGAGGGCAAGAGAGTATTCAAGTCTTTTGGTAGTATACAGTCAGAGGGTAAGAGCATAGTCCAATGATAGGGATAGGTCCCTCGTGCACAACATCAAAGAGGGATGCAGTTGTTTTGTCTCCATCTGGGTCTTATTCTTTAAACACTAGTACTACTATTAGTTGGGAGGGATACAGTTGTTCTTATCTCCATCTGGGTCTTATTCTTTAAACACTAGTACTGCTATTACTTTTCCAACTTTTCTTCCTTTCTCAACAAAACAAGTAGTCAAAGACCCTTGCTCTTTTTTGTCTTTCTCTGCTTTTTAATTACTAACACAGCATAAAGCCTAAGACTTAATTAATATTTACTTACAAAACATATTTTTACAGTATTGTCTTCAATTGAAATGCATCCAACCATTAGTTTTACACCTTATTAATTTACCTTCCTATCCACATATTTTTTCCCCATAGAAATCAATATAATGGTGTTTCCTTATAAATTTTAGTATTAGTGTTTTAAGGTTCAAATTTTTGCAAATAGAAAGAGAAAAAAAAGTTCAACGTTGATGTCTTCAAATCATTATTTTTCAATTTGTGCCCCTCTCAGCAAAAATTTCTGGCTACGCCACTGACAACATCCCCATTTCACCTAACACATTCAGACTAGCATCGGTCGTTAGCTCACCAGGAAATGAAGAGCATTGAGTTGCTTAGGTACCATATGTAGAGCATTATTAAATATCATATGGGAGGGAGGACATTTTAGTGAAGCGAGGCACAACTAAAAGCAGAAGAAACTTCAGAGAAGCCACCACGAAAAATAATGAAGGGAAAATAGTGACATAGTTGGCTATAGATTATCGTCGAGGGCATGGAGTGGAATCTGATATTTAGGGGAAAAATAGGGTTAAATCTGAAATTTTAAAATCTTGGATCAACATAGAGTCACTCAAACGAAATCAGGAGAGAAGAGAGGAGAGAGTGAAAAGGAGGGAGGTTGTTTGAGATGAGGAGGGAGATTATGATTGTAGAAGACATAGAAAAGAAGAATAGAAATGATTTCCTATTGTCATTGACAACCCTTTGTCGAACCAAACCCTTTTTTAATCTTATTCCAGTTAACACAATACGATGGTAGCACCAACACATACACACACACATACACACACACACACACATATATATATATATATATATATAATGGTTTACATATACACAAACAACAATACATTGTACATATATTTTGCATTTTGACGACAACATGTGAAATATGCACACAAAGGGATGTTATAAACCACTACTATGCTATCGGAAACCATATCAATCACTTACCATCCCTAAATTAACAATGTATACAAATATAGGTTTAGGGTAAAAAAGATATATTTAACCAAAATAAAAGATCATACCTGAAATAGATTGTTGTAGACGTTAATTTTGAAGCCGGGGAGGTTCTACGACGCTGGAAATGGAGTTTGGGAGCATGAAAATCGAAATTTAGGGTTAGCTAATTTTCAGCATGAAATTTGAAGATGGAAGAATGAGGAAGAAGTAGTCTAGGGTCTACAGATATTTGCGATATTCCGACGATTTCCAATGGCCCGTCAAAGGATGTCGGAAGTTGTCGCCTCTGCCTATGGAATAAAACAATTTTACAGTAGTGACACACAAAAAAACATGCACATCTTCACACATATACATATGCATACATATATACATACATATGTATGTATGTATGTATGTATGTGTGTATGTAAATGTATATGTGTATGTGTATATACATATACATAAATTATATATATATATATATATATACCGTTGCACCAAAAATGACACACACCCAAAAATATGTGTAGAGGACTAAATGAAGAAATATAAATTAAAATTGAAGTAATCTAGAGAAAATCAACAAGAAAAATCATACAAAGTAATTTATAGTGGTTCAACATTTTTAGCATATGTCCACTTAAAAGGTTTTCATCATTTTATTGTTGATTTGAATAATACAAGTTTCGAATCTTGAAAATTTAGAGCACCATATACAGGTAGAAAATACAATGAGCTAAAAGATCTAAATTTCTCAAACATAACTGGTATATATAGATAGAGGAGGCCTCGAATCAGGTTGAAATTTCGATCAGAGAACCTAGAAGTGGAGTCGACCAGGTCGCTTAAATATGGTCCCGTGAATCGACGTTAGTTTGAATCGATACAGATTCGGATCTAGATTTGTATCAATTCGAGCCAATGCGAATTGAGGCTCCACCACTTGGGGGCATGGGTCATCCCACATGTCTCGATATTATTTCTAATGTTAATTTATGCAATCATCTTTGTATTTGAGGGATATGGAGTAATCTTCTTCATAGTTGATCTAGTTGAATTATGCGACTTGGTTCGTGCTCGATTCGAATTCCACTGTGCTTGTGCTTACCTTCTGAATGCATCGCCTAGCTATTTTGTGGATTTTTTTCATTTGTTGTTTTGTGGCTTTTCTTTAGCATATGAGCCTTCAGATCATCAATGGAGGTTGTTTAACTCAACGATCACCGAATCACACTTGTTTGATGGCAGAACTAGTCTGGTCAAAAGACCAGGAAACACTTGTCCCCTTGAAGTTCTTCTTATTATAAACATTACGTATTTGAATCAAATCAAGTCAAAGCTATTGGAAAGTATTCTTCTCCACTTCCTAAATGATTTTACCCTTTTGTTATGCTTATTTCTAATATGAATCTTGCCTCTTGTTATTCTTTGTGACATTTGATCGATTTTTGACAATTTATGTACCGGAATGCAATTTATCAATAATTATTTGTGTCTGTTTCCATTGAACTAGCCTTAGTTGGCGAAATTGTTTCTCTTTATAGAGTTCGAAGTGGTAACCTGAATTCCATCAAGTCAAAAGTTGAACATTGAGTATACATGGACATTTAAGCTCTTCAGCCGATGGTTGATCCTATGTCCTAAAGGAGAGCAAATCACCTGTAACCAAATCCTCTGTCACCTTTGTACCCAACCAATTAGGATCCCTGATTTCCACCTTTTTGCAATTAAGTCTGAGGGCTTAAATACAAAAATGTGGAATTCAAGGGTTCCTGATTGGTTGGGTATAGGGGGCAGGGGATATTGGGTACAAGGGATTTTGTTCCGTCCTAAAGAGGCATAATCAAGGGTGTGAGAACCGATCTGTTATGTATGAACTAATGGTTGCTCTGATCTACTTTGAATTTCCTCACTATTGTCACTTTATTTCTAAATTACCCACTTCAATGCTGTACTATGTACACCGTACCATTTTACATGAAGCACAGGGGATGCAAGTTAATTTCTCTAACTAAAATTATTTATTGAGCTTCACAACTGAAGCATATCAAATGTTCTGGCCATGTCAAAGGACGAGCTGCTAAAAGAGCTATAGAGCACACTGATTTTAATGTAGAGTCAAGCTCGATGACAGCTTCAGAAAGAATGACTTTGGGCCAACAGATCGGCCAACCTAAAATTTAACATGGTATTGAAGAAGGCCTGATAGCATGCGTCGCTTCAGCTCCAAACACTTTAGAAAATCTCATGGATTCCATTCCTTTGATAATAGATTAAGCGAAGTTAGGAAGGATCTTCGACAAACATCAAATAACATTCGAAGAAGTTTAGGTCCCTAGTCCTGAGGATATGGCACATATAAACCCAGGGGATATACAACATGCAATTGTAACATGCATATGCATGGTTGGATGTGTCCCATCATTCAACTCTTATATCTACGACATTCTACAAGATATATGGGTGGATACCATGCGATTTCATCGAAATGCTTATGCGTATTTTCTTGGCACCTATACTTTCTTTCCTGAGTATATCCATTGTGCGGCTTCGTGAGATGACGTCTAGTATATAGCACCAAGCATCAAAAGAATGCTCCAAGCATCAAAATAAATTAAATGTCATAACATAATTAATTACTTAACTAATTAACTAACCCTCGCTTGAACAATAACCCTAGTCTTCTTCTATAGTATAAAACGTAATCCCACTTCCCTCAACTAACCCCAGACTGCACATTTGACTGCCTGCAGCCCCTACCTCGATTAATACTAATGGATCTAAAATTAAATCATGAAATGTAAATTTTATAATCTATTCAACTTTGGACTAGGCTTACTAGTATTCCTTCACTGTACCAAACCTTATAAGTTCTTGATTGGATATTTAGCCAGGTAGGTAAGATAGCATGCTTTGATGAAGCGATTAAGCATAGAAACCGTTTTTATTATGCTCGAGCGTTTTTGTAATTATTCCTGAGAAGGATCTTCCATCAACTATTCATGTATACTTATCGAATCACGTAACTAGTCACGTTCAAGTCTCCATTATATAAAAATCCCCTATTTTCTCTCTTTGTAGTTCCTTTGGTCACTTTGTCGTTGGTTGTCCCCAATATGAGCCTATTGTCATGACTGTTTTTGATATGCCTCTCCCACCTCTTCATAAGGCCAAGCCTAGATAATGGCGTATTAACACTCCTCCTCCTATCATACCATGTACTTCCCTAGATATCGACGATGCTGCTATGTTGATTACTGATATTTCGACTATGCCCGCTCCACTTGAGATTCCTCTATCTATACCCGATATTCCTATAGTTTCTCCTGTCCTTGAGCAACATCCTAAAGTGTATGCTGCCGTTGAGTCTGTATTTAATCCGAGATCCAAAACAGATTGCAACAAAGTATGACAATTCTTAATTAGAATAAGCTAGTCAACGGCACAAACTTCCAGCACAAGTTAGTCTCAATTTCTTACGAAATATAAAACACAGTATATGAATACTGTACAGGGTATAGTACTGAATTGATGTAAGAATCAGTAATCAATACCGAGATCGTCCGAGGCCGGAAACGTGTCAGTTTCCTTAAGACTTTCAGTCGAAGCCTCACAGGATACAACAAACGAGAAAACTGCTTGAGATTGTAGTGATTATGTACTGACTATGATGATCAATAATGGCGGATTTCAGGAAGTATACAGTGAAAGGAAGAAGAAAACTTGTTAATTATTCGGTAATGATTTGATCAGAATCAACATGTATATATAGTTTTCAAATGGATGCGTTTAGCGGGTCGCACCCGTTTAATTTTCGTTGCCGTCTAAGTTCAAATGAACGCGTCCGTTCATTTAAACCATAACGGGTCGCACCCGCTCGTTCCCAACGGGTCGCAGGCCCGATTTCATGTCAAATCCCAAGCCTAAGCCCAAGCCCAAGCCCAAGCCCAAGCTCGAACCCGAACCCGGCCCGACCCTGTTTGGTTCGGTCGGTCAGACGGGCAGGCGGCGCACGCGTGCGCGCGTGTGTTCATCAGATATAGGTCTTCCCCCTCGCACAAAATTACCTGACCCTAAGGGCCAATTAAGGGAATGAGAATCCTATATATCTACACAACATTAACCCACTATTTTGCCAATGTGGGACTAAATATATTTCATTCAACTTTTTAGGAATTTTCAACAATCCCCCACATGAATGATAATATATTTTATCCCCCACACAAATTGAAATATCACAGACTACATATGGAATAATGTTTTATTTAGGATAAGTAGATATTTCATTTTAAACTTTCCTTAGTTAAAACTAATCAGATATACTTAGCTAATCAGTGAATTATTTCATCTTGAACCGTCAGCCGTTTTTGTACAACCAGACAATAAGTTTAACATAATATTATTTCCCTTCTCACCCAATCTCTTGTGTTCATTTTGGTCCTGAACAATTTCTGGTTCTGCGAGTGTATATAGAGAATTTAAGCCTTTAATATTCTTATAGAGCCGACCCAGCTCACACTAACATAGGTGATCGCTACCATTAGGAGTATCATATATATACCCCCACTTGTTATTTTACAAGATACGGTCATCATTAAAAAGCATAGCTTTAACCTGTGAAACTTTTATAGGCATGCATTTTATATTGTGTACCATAGGAATAGAGTAGGACTATGTCCGAACAAATGCATTACGCCTTGAGTTATTTAGAACTGGTTTGCCTATTGATCCTAATCCGTTGGATCTCCAGTCGCTAGGATAGGTTTCCGTATAAGATAACTCTTGTTGGTTTTAGGCTTTTAAACCCATTCCCCTTGATGCGCAGTCAATTTTCTCCCATGATAACCCTTTTGTAAATGGATCTGCTAGGTTATCATTGGTTCTTATATAATTAATGGAGATAGTTCCATTTGAGAGTAACTTCCTAACTGTGTTATGGCATTGACGAATGTGTCGAGATTTGCCATTACACACAAAGTTTTTCGCTCTACTTAGCGCTGCTTGATTGTCACAGTGAATACATATGCCGTTACAGGTTTAGGCCAAAGTGGGATATCTTATAAGAAGTGACAAAGCCATTCTGCTTCTTCGCCTGCTTTATCTAAAGCAATAAACTCAGATTCCATCATTGATCGAGCTATGCATGTTTTCTTAGTAGATTTCCACGACATTGTTGCTCCTGCTAGAGTAAAAACATAACCACTTGTAGATTTTGATTCCTCTGAATCGGAAATCCAGTTTGCATCACTATATCCTTCTAATATGGCTGGATATTTTCCGTAATGCAAAGAATAGTTTGTGGTATTCTTTAAGTATCCAAGCACTCTCATTAGTGCTTTCCAGTGTTCCTTTCCTGGATTACTTGTATACCTGCTTAGTTGACTTACTGCATAAGCTATATCTGGTCTCGTGAAATTCATAAGATACATTAGACATCCTATTACACGAGAGTGTTCAAGTTGCATTACACTCTCATTAGTGTTTTTATGTAGTACTTCTGACGGATTAAAAGGTGTTTTTACTCCTTTAATCCCAAGGTTTTGAAATCTTTCAATCACTTTGTCTACATAATGTGACTGAGATAATTCAATTCCATTAGGGGTTCTTATTATTTTGATTCTCAAAATAACATCTGCAACTCCTAAATCTTTCATATCGAAATTGTTGATCACCATTTTCTTTTTGGTCTCTATAACTTTTACGTTAGGACCAAAGACTAACGTATCGTCCACATATAAGAAAATCATGACATATGATTGTCCAATTTGTTTATAACAAACATATTTATCACATTCATTTATACGAAAACCATTTTGCATCATGACACTATCAAATTTTTCGTGCCATTGTTTTGGAGCTTGTTTGAGTCTGTATAACGATTTTACCAATTTACAGACTTTATTTTCATTTCTCTTGGATATAAAACCTTCGGGTTGCTCCATGTAGATTTCTCATCGAGATCTCCATTCAAGAATGTCATCTTTACATCCATCTGATGAATCCCTGGATTATAGATGGATGCAATTGCTATTAACATTATTATTGAGGTTATTCGTGTAATGGGTGAATTTGTATCAAAGAAGTCTATTCCTTCTTTTTGACGATATCCTTTGGCTACTAATCTGGCTTTATATTTGTCGATAGAGCCATCTACTTTCATTTTCTTCTTAAAAATCCATTTGCAGCTAATTGGTTTTATTCTAGGTGGAATATCAACAATTTCCCAAGTTTTATTACTTGGAATTGAATCAATCTCATTTTGGATTGCTTCTTTCCAACACGAAGATTCAGAAGATGACATGGCCTCTTTATATGTTTGAGGTTCATGTTCAAGTATTTAAGTGAGGAACTCAGAGCAAAATGACTTGGAAGTTCTGGCCCTTACGCTTCTTCTTGGTTCAACTTCACGATGAATTTCATCTTCATGTGGGCTACTTGATTCTTGTCGTGTCCTTTTGGGGACATTATTTCCTTCATTCTTTTGTGTGGAAACACGTCTTCAAAGAATGAGGAGTCTCTTGATTCCATGATTGTATTTACATGGATATCATCTATATCGGACTTGAATACCAAAAATCTATATGCACTACAATTTTGGGCAGGCCCTAGGTAGTAACAATCTACTGTTTTTGTTTCAGGTTTGACCTTCTTGGGAGGTGGGATAAGAACTTTTGCCAAGCACCCCCACACTTTGAGGTATTTGAAGCTTGGTAGGTGTCCTTTCCATAACTCATATGGAATTTTTCCCGTTTTACTGCGAGGAACTTTGTTTAATATGTGATTAGACATATTCAAGGCTTCCCCCCACAAGTTTGTCGGTAGACCAAACATTAAAAGCATTGCATTAATCATATCTTTTAACGTTATGTTTTTCCTCTCGGCTATGCCATTTTATTGTGGCGAATATGGTGCTGTCATTTGATGAATTATTCCATTTTCTGCACATAATTGTTCAAACGGCGATTCATATTCTCCACCTCGATCGGATCTCAATATCTTGATCTTCTTTTTAAGCTGATTTTCCACTTCAGCTTTATATTTTATAAACAATGTGATTGCTTCATCTTTACTATTTAAAAGATATACGTAGCAATATCATGTATAATCATCAATAAATGTGATAAAATACTTTTTCCCACCTCTTGTAGGTAAGTTTTTGAAATCACATAAGTCAGTATGAATCATTCCCAATGGTTCAATACTTCTGTCAATAGTACGAAAAGGTTTCTTAACCATTTTTGCTTCTACGCATGTCTCACATTTGTAGTTTTTATCCATTTGAAATTTAGGAATTAACTCTAAATTTGCAAGTTTTTTCATTTATCGAAAATTAATATGTCTTAATCTATCATGCCATAATAAAGTTTCAAGCTCAACGATATAAGAAACTTCCTTTTTATTCATAGTATTATCAGAACACATATCATTGCCGATTACGGCTACGTTTGCCTAAAATAGGCCATCACATAAGTAATCGCTTCCTATATAGATTCCTGCCTTGTACAGAACCATCTTGTCTGGCTCGAAGACCATCTTGAATCCCTTCTTCGAAAGCACGGATCCAGAAATCAGATTCTTGCGGATATCTGGAACATGAAGGAAATCATTCAATTTAATAGTCTTCCCAGAAGTAAACTTGATGGTGACTATTCCTTTGCCTTCAACCACGGAAACTGATTAATTATCCATAGAGAGTTTCTCATCTTAATCCAATTTGGTGGAAGTTGAAAAAACGGACTTATCAGAGCATATATGCCTAGTAGCACAAGTGTCTCACCACCATTGTGCAAAATTCTGAATCAAGTTGCATTCGGACACAACTCCTAAAAAATTTAATTCATCGATGTCCATGTTATCCACCATGTTTGCTCCCGAATTTTTCTGTTTCTTGTGTCTGCACTCTTTTGCTTGATGACCAGTCTTTCCACAAACCCAACATTCACCATTGAATTTCTTGGACTTCTTTTGGTTATTCTGCTTATTTTCTAGAGCCTTCCTTTTGTTGTTTTTGTTTTTGAAGTGCCCTTTCTTCTTTGACCCTTCAGCAACAAGCGCCTCTTCACTTTTACGTTGAGTGACTCCGCGATTATCCGCCTCTATCTTTAATCTGACGATGAGGTCTTATAAGGTTATCTCCTTCTTTTTGTGCTTCAAGTAGTTGCGGTAGACCCTCCAAGATGGCGGAAATTTTCCAGTAATTGCTCCAACCCGAAATGATTCACCAACTTTATGGCCTTTTGCTTCCATTTCATGGATAATAATTTACAACTCTTGCACTTGAGAAGTCACCAACTTTGAGTCCACCATTTTATAGTCCATAAACTTGTCAACAATGAACTTTTTCAAACTCACATTCTATGTCTTGTACTTTGTAGCCAGTGCATTCCAAAGAGCTTTTGCAGTCTTTATGGGTTGGTATACTTTGTACAAGACCTTGTCTAGGCAGTTGAGAATGTAGTTTCTGCATAAAAAGTTAGAATTTCTCCACACATCAATAGAATGACCATCATGCTTATTTGCATCCTTGGCGTTTCCTAGTGTAGGCGACGCCGGTTCATCTTCTTCAAGATACTTCTGCAAACCAAGGGTGGTGAGGTAGAACAACATCTGACTCTGCCATGTCAGAAAATCATCACCTTTGCCTTTGAACAAGTCTGGCTTGTTCAAATTGGATGTTTTTATCGATAATTGCTCAGCTGCCATCTCTGTTTTGTCAAAAACATGAAAGTCTTAAGATGTATTTAATCCTAGATCCAAAACAGATTGCAACAAAGTATGAATATTCTTAATTAGAATAAGTCATTCAACGACACAAACTTCCAGCACAAGTTTGTCTCAATTTCTTACGAAATAGTAAAACACAATATATGAATACTGTACAGGGTATAGTATTGAATTGAAGTAAGAATCAGTGATCAATACCGAGATCATCTGGGGCCCGAAACGTGTCAGTTTCCTTAAGACTTTCAGTCGAAGCCTCCCAAGATACAACAGACGAGAATAATGCTTGAGATTGTACTGATTATGTACTGACTGTGATGATCAGTAATGGCGGATTTTAGGAAGTATACAGCGGAAGGAAGAAGAAAACTTGTTAATTATTCGGTAATGATTTGATCAGAATCACCATGTATATATAGTTTTCAAATGGATGCGTTTAACGGGTCGCACCCATTCGAAAAAACGCAGCCGTTTAATTTCCGTTGTCGTCTAAGTTCAAATGAACGCGTTCGTTTATTTAAACTGTAACGGGTCGCACCCACATCCAATTAGTTTGATTTTAAACCTGCCATCATTTCAAAAAACCCTTCAAAAATTGCAGAGTTTTTCGGTGCAAAATATAGTTTTATTCAAAGCCCGATTTCATTTCAAAGCCCAAGCCCGAACTCGGCTCGGTTCGGTTCGGTTCGGTCGGACGGGCGGGCGGCGCACGCGCGTGCGTGTGTGATCATCAGATATAGGTCCTCCCCCTCGCACAAAATTACCTGACCCTAAGGGCCAATTAAGGGAATGAGAATCTTATATATCTACACAACATTAACCAACTATTTTTCCAACGTGGGACTAAATATATTTCATTCAACTCTTTAGGAATTTTCAACAGAGTCGTCCTTTGACTCTGTGGCTATAGTTACTGCTGCTTGGAATAATCTCGACGCTGGTTGTTCCTTGTGTTGTGGTCCCAACTCAAGAGAGCATGATTTCATGTTCTTTTACAATAAGATTCTCCCCTGAATAAGTGTTTATTGTTCTTTTGTTTCCTATATGGATGGTGAGGAAAGTCACTCCTTCTACATGCCGATGGTGATAGTTTATCTTTGACTTCTGAGGGTCCTTTAGGAGACGCAAATGAGAGAGTTTTGTCCGATGATACTTAGGATAGGCAATTTGTCTGTGAAACCCATTCTAAGGGCTTATCTGCTAACATAATTCTTGTTTTTCTAGACTATGGGTATGTTCCTCGTCCCATTGAGACAAGAGTTGAGCTTCTCCTTTGCTTAGTAGGATGTGTTTTATTTCATTGTTGATGTCACCTATATATGTGGCTAGTCAGGACACATACATGTTTTATGTTATGTGGATGTAGATGTCATGCGCATGTGGAGGACACATGTTTTGTAGCAGATTGACACTCAGTCTATCTCCTGTACCTTTTGTACTTGTTATTTGTTATAATAAAAGTGGATGACCCACTATAAAAACCGGTCAGCCAAGCCAAGAAAAAAAATGAAAAAATAAAAAAATATTTAGCATTTGATATAATAATTATTCAATAAAAATTAACTTGCAAAAACAAAATGCCAAATTAATATGATAGCAGAACAATGGTTTATTCTGCTAGCAGATGTCAATTAGAATAAGTTCATCCAATAATTAAGGTGGTATTCATTTGGCCAAATAGAGAACACCAAGCATGTACTCAAGTTAATTATGTTAAAATTAAATAACGTAATCAAATCAATATTATTCAACAATTCACAAATGATCAAATACTTGCAATAAGTTTAGATATAAAATAGACTCAAAAAATGTCTAACAGAAATTCGAGATGATATATCGTGATCCTAAATCAGATTCAAACAAACTAATAGCAAATTAAGATGCTATATCACGATCTCAAATCAATTTTTAGTCAATCGATCAATTTGACGATTCAAATATGACATCAGTGGTATAATAATATCATCTAAGCTAACAAACTAACAATTTACACAATCAAGAAGTTAATAATATTTTAGTTTACTCTATACTACGCTGGTTATTCAGAAAAGTGAGTTTTACTTATCATTGTTCCAGTTATCGCCTTGCATTTCGATTGAGTTCAATTACAAACAAACTTTGAAATTAACTGAAATTTCAACAAGCTCAGAATTCAACCAATATGGTTTGTACGCGTAGAATTCATAGATACATATTCAATGAAACTTGTCGCGTCCATTTCCAATCTTGTATGACACAAATATAATTTGTTACAACTTTTATTATGAATTAAAATAAATTAATCATCATAACATAATTGAATATAATTAACTAACCATCGTTTTAGCCGCAACCCTAGTCTTCTTCTATAGTTTAAAACGTAATCCCGCTTCCCTCTGCTAACCTCAGACAACACATTTAACCGTCTGCAGCCCCACCTTGGTCACTAATCCAAAGCACCACCATCGCCAAACTCTTACTCTTTGCGAATGCTACCCAATGATGTCTACGATAATGACTCCGTATACCTTCTTAAAATCACAACCTATTGACAAATTCAAACTTTGCCCTGACGCTTTTCGCCTCCGACCTTCAAAGAATGAGTTGTTGCCCCCATCCCACCACCTCTTTGCACCCTGAGTTCAATGTCATGGCCATGCTTTATGTGATTTTCTCAAGGAATACTGCATTGTTATGATGTCCCTTCGTGGACGTGTTGTCCTTCAGTATGCTGCACTGGTCAACTGTTGGGTTATGTTTGCTACATAGGATACTTTGTTCTGTCGTGTCCTGTATAGCTGTAATGCGTTGTTCATATGTGTATCTTGTCGTTTATTGTTTTGCTTATGATAGTGTATGTAATTGACTCGCTGTGTGGAATATGAAATGTGATAGTATTTTAGGTAGGGCTGCTATGGTAATGGTTACCGTTACCGATTAGCAAATACCGCTACCGTACCGTTTTCACTGGTAAACCAGAATTGCTTACCATTACCGTTACCGATCGACTGGTATACCGAAGACTGGTATACCGATAATCTGGTAACCGTTACACTGGTAATGGTAAATTACCGTTTGTCAATCAAAGTTTATATCATGACATATTTTTTGAATACAGTGCATCTTTATTTTAGTATATGTAATGTTAATTTATAAAAAATACAAATGAGAAAGAAAATAAGTGTAACTGAAATTATTTCACCTGATTATTGAACTAAATATAATCATTTTTTTGGTTCTACATGCATGTAATAAATCATATTAGATGCGTATACTTATGTTTTGAATTAACTGGTAAAATTACCGTTACCGCTGGTATTCAAGAATTGTTACCGATAATTTACCGTTAAAAATGGTAAATTTACCATTACCATACCGTTTCAACTGGTATACCGATTTCAATCAAAAAAGGTTACCGATTGACTGGTAATGGTATGGTAATGGTAAATTTACCGTTACCGTAACAGCCCTAATTTTAGGTATATTGCCTAGCTTCTCTAATGTAAACTATAATAGTATTAGTGAGGATCCACTTTAAAAGATGATTGTAGTAGATAGGCGATCTGTCTCTCTCCTATACCTATTGTATTTATTATTTGTTACAATAAAAAGTGTCATGAATCACTATAAAAGTCGGTCCGCTTTGCCAAAAAAAATTGAATTATAATAAATCGATTTTCAAACACTAAATTTATTGATAATAAATTATTATTATCATTTACATTCAAATAGAATTTTACATAAGCTTCAAATCATATTCAATTTCATTTTAAACTCCGGATTCACAATTTCAATTTAATTCAACATTCCAATTCTAATTCAAATTTCATTCAAGTCAGTATGTTTAAAAGCTAATCGTTTTTATACTTAAATTAATTAAATATTCACGTACTAAAAATCCAGATTGTTACATATTCCATTCGTATTGACGTACCGAGCACATAATATTTTATTTTATGTTTTCATGCACTAAGTTTATGATATAAAACAATTTGAATTCTGATTTGTAGTACTGACTTGATTGGCCTCCCCCATTACTATTAAATTTAAGTGACATATAACAATTTAAATTAAAACATTAAAATGTTGAATAAGTAAACAATACTAACTAATCTCTGTTGATATTTTCGTGGTGCGAGCAATATATGACACACTTCTAATATAACGATTTACATTTCAAATCTTTATTACGAGCATTACGACACACGCTTCGTGCGTGATTATAACACTCTTCACGCTTAAAGTATTTTATTTTTAAAATTATACATGTTTGATATATTTAAGAGAAAATTGTTTTATTTCTTAAATATTTACTTATATTTTTCTGTTGAAATCATATGCATTTTATTTAGTTTTTTTCCTCTATGTTACAACATTCAACTTTTATTAATTCTATTGTCAGATTTTTTTTAAGTTATTAGCATTTATGGTCATTTTGAATTTGTTAAGGAAGCTAAATTCTTAGACCCTAATTTTTGGAGATATTAGGTATAAGTTTTATTATTTCAATGTTAGATACTATTTTTTTAAGTTATTAGTATTTAGATACGTTTTGAATATTTAAGAAAAATCTATTATTTGAATCTATTTTCAAGGAATAATAGTAGTTATAAGGGCATTTTTGATAGTTCAGGTTTACACTAAAAAAGCGTAACACCAAATGAATTACAACTATTAGAGCATTCCCAGCAGAGTAGAGGGGAGGTGAAATGGGGAGGAAAGTGGAGTCGACGCTCTCTAGCAGTGGCGCGACGAGGGTGGGGAGCAGTTTGAAATGGCGACGCTCGCCATTTCAGAAATTTGAGCGTCGAGACCTAAACGGTTTCAAGAAAACCGAATAAGCCCTAAACGGTTTTCATAAAACCGTTTAAGCTCTAAACGGTTTTATGAAAACCGTTTAGGGGTTAATTTCGGTTTTTAAATACCCTTTGGTTTTATACTGTTATGTGAGAACCGTATAAAACATTGTTTTATTTTTTCTAAGATAATACGCTTTTTGATGTGTTAATTTAATATGTGTGAATTAATTTTTAAATTTATGTAAATATAAGTTTTCAAATTAATTTAGAACATGGATTTCAATATAAATTACTTAAAACTAGTAAATTTTTTTTAATAACCCACAAAACAATACACCCAACATAGAAAATTAAAACTAGGATACAACAAGCCAGAAATAGCAGCATAGAAAAAACAGAATTACAACCAACTTAGAAAACTAAAGCTAGGATACAACACACTCGAAATAGCAACATAGACTGTGTCTACATCTCAGAACTTCCTTCTTCTCCTTGATATCGTTTCTGCTGAGCCCTCAATATACGGTTTGTTTTTGCTAAAGCACACTGAAGAGCCTGTCCGGTCAAATGCGATATATCCCTTAATAGAAACGCATCATCTTCTTTTTCCTTCAAACGTCTTTCACGTTTTTCTTTGTAAGCAGTTCTTTGTATGAGAGCTGTAGTTCTAGCAGCATCTTGCTGCAGTTGCATCTCCATTATCTGCAGCTTCTTATCTTTACGCTTTTCACGGTCTTCGTTGTTGGAGACGGATGCGAGTGATATATTACTTAACAACGAAGTTAGTTTATCACTAGACGATGCTAAATCTTTTATTTCCTTATTTCTCAGCAGTGCTCTTTTGCTTGATTTTATTCCTTCTGGCCTTGTTTCAACCCCACCATACATCATTCCCGAATTTGGAGTCACATGTGTACTGTTATTCCCATCCTCGTCTGTAGCTATAGGAGCTTCAACTGTATTTCCCGGGGATGAATCCACCGAAAGTCTAGAAGCTACATTTCTTAAGTTAGATTCTTCGGTGTCCACAAGATATACATCATCCATTTCGCATAGATTGGCCCAACGTGGACAAAAAGAAAGAATTTCCAATGCTGCATGAGCAATGAATTCAGTTTTACATGTGTCACGATATATGGTATCATAATCGTCCTTCAGATCTCTGAATGTTTGACCGCTTCTAAGCGAATCCCCCCTTAATGCTTTTATCCCTTTGTACTTGGTACACATATTATTCAAATTATACCATGCAGTCTTCGTGCTCTCAATTGATCTTCGTGTCACGCATTCAGGATCTCCGTTGTATAAATCGTTAACCCTTTGGTAGAAAAACTTACCACCAGAACGGCCTTCAGCAACAACAGACGCGTAATGTTGTATAACCAAACAAACTTTAATGATTCCCTTGAATGGTGTGATGCTTTACTTTACTTTACTCTACTTTACTTTACTTTACTTTACTTTGCTTTACTTTAACTTTTCTTTTCTTTACTTTACTTTGCTTTAACTTTGCTCTACCTATATTAAATGTTTGAATCGTAGTTTAACCACACACTTCGAAATGGAAAACGAAAACTGGACTGCTTCAGACTACGTTGTTTTGATAAAGGCGTACATTGAAGCAGACGTAGTACATATGGAAGTAGAGTTAGATCAAGATTTTTGGGCTACCCTCAATGATTTTTACAACAATCATACTAGGTGTAGAGTAAAGAGGCCCAACTTAGCAACCAGAAGCGCCTTCTGCTTATTTACTACCGACTGTATGAATTACCGCAAAGTAATTGATGAGATAAAAAAGAATGGCGTCTTTCAGGAGAAACGGTCGACGTACGAATCACTCTATCTTTTCAAGTACCGTTCAAACTTCGTCGGCCATGAAGCGTACGGGTTTTGGTACAATCATATTATACAGTTTGAGTAGTATATTGTTATATTATGTGTCGTATTCAGTATGTATCGTTTGGTTTATGTGTCGTATTCGGTATGTATTGTTTGGTTTATCGTTTGGTTTATGTGTGAATTCAGTATTGTTATAGTATGTATGTCGTATTCAGTATGTATCGTATTCAGTATGTATTGCTATATTATATCGTTTAGTTTATGTCTTGCTCAACTTACATTAAAAGTCGTGTTCAACTCACATTAAAAGTCGTGCTCCACTGACATTAAAAGTGGTGCTCCACTGACATTAAAAGTCGTGCTCCTAATAAAGAGTCAAGGAGTTACAAATTTGGGTCGTCCTCTTTTGAAATTTGAAAATAAGGCATTTAAGGAGTCAAGGAGTTACATACAGTTTGGGTCATCCACTTCTGAAGTGTGAAAATAAAGAGTTAAGGCATTTAAGGAGTCAAGGAGTTTTATACAGTTTGGGTCGTCCAGTTCTGAATTGTGAAAATAATGAGTTAAGGCTTTTAAGGAGTCAAGGAGTTATATACAGTTTGGGCCGTCCACTTCTGAATAGTGAAAATAATGAGTTATATTAAATCAAACGTGCATTTTGCATATTAGCCACACTATTAAATAGAAAGGCAAAATATTTAAAGTACATAAAACAATACAATAATTGAGTACTACAACGTTACAATAGTTCAACAACCTCATAGACTATATCTAAGCAGTACCTTTCGTATGCCATAAATGCTCAACCAGGTCGTCCTGCAGTTTACTATGGACCTCCCTAGACCTAATTTTACGTAGTCGCCTTAGAAATATCTCAAGAGTCGCTGGATTTCGATTAGCAACAACAGTTGCTGTGTTATCAGGATCATATCCCAAATAAGACGGAAATTTTCCTCTTTCTTCTTCGGTGATCATGTTATGCATTATAATACAAGCACGCATAATGTTGCTCAAAACCTGTGGCTTAAATAATTTAACAGGATTTTTAACAATCGCAAACCTTGCTTGGAGAACCCCGAATGCACGTTCTACGTCTTTTCTCGCTGCCTCTTGCCTTTTAGCATACTATTTTTCTTTCTCTGTTTCAGGAGTGGGAATTGTTTTGACAAGCGTACCCCAAGAAGGATAGATGCCATCTGCTAAATAATACCCCATGTCGTATGTATTTCCTGCAATATTAAAATCACATGCAGGTGCTTTTCCATGTGCAAGGCTCTTAAAAAAATGTGATTGGTGAAGCACATTATTATCGTTCATTGAGCCAGGACATCCGAAAAATGCATGCCAAAACCACAGATCATATGAAGCAACTGCTTCGAGTATCATTGTCGCTTTAGGGTAATGTCCAATAAACTGGCCGTGCCATGCTGTAGGACAGTTTTTCCATTCCCAATGCATGCAGTTTAGACTGCCTAACATGCCGGGAAATCCTCTTTTGGCTCCTAGCCTTTTCAATTTTATTGACATCGCTTTGCGTCGGAGCACGTAGATACTCCTCACCATACATTTCAATTATGGCTACACAGAACCTTTCAAGGCTTAAGGTAATAGTACTTTCACTCATTCGGACAACCTCATCAAACGCATCTGGAGCTTTTCCATAAGCTATTACACGTAATGCGCCTATAATTTTTTGGTACGGCGAACATCCTAAGGTACCCGCACTATTACGTTTTTGAACAAAATAATTATCGTGTTCAACAACTCCATTGAAAATGCGCATAAACATATTCTTGCTCATACGAAAACGGCGTCTGAAGTCTTCAGGACCATACGTACAAGGGGTGTTGAAATAATCTCTAAGTAATCTTGCAGTACCTCCTTTATGATCCCGCATCTTCCGTTTGTCTACATGACCGTACGTGCTACCTCCTCGATTACCCCGAGATGAACTTTCAGCTAAGAAATGTTGGTTAATCTTTAATTGTTGCACGGCAACAGCTTGCATCATAACCAGTAAATTATCGCCATCGGTCGAGCTATCTGAAGAAAACTGCAGAAATTTTGTATGCTTCCACATTTCATCGCCTTCATCGAAATCAGAATCAGTATAATCCAGATCAGTGTCGCTAGAGTTTATTGATTCTTCGATTTGCGCATCTGATTCGTAAACAGAATCATCGTTGTGGACATTATGAGACATTTTTGGTGTTGTGAAGCTTAAATGTGCACACCTGAAGTGGTTTTATAGCTTCTTCAACCCGTAATTACAACGGCTATATAAAGAATAATGTATTAAAGTATATTCAATAACGGCTATAAATTGCAACGGCTCTAAATTTGAAATGTATTTTACTGTATACCAACGGTTATTTATTTAAACTTTATTTTAATATTCAATTTTATAGTCGTTAACTACGTTTTGGCCGTTCGACCAAATTCTAGAAAAAAAAACCCAAATTCAAACGGTTTTCAGAAAACCATTTTTTGGTTAAACGGTTTTCAGAAAACCGTTTAACCCATAAACGGTTTTCTGAAAACCGTTTACGGTAAAATTGTCAAATAAAAAAAAAGAACAGAGCGGCCCCCCACCGACTGCTGAATGGGTGGGGGGGATTCACGCTCTAAATTGAGCATCCACGCTCAATTAAGCATCCACTGCTAGGAATGCTCTTAATAAAGGTTATTTTCTAACTCAAAACTACTAATCCTACTATTATTAGCATCGTTACCTCGCTAACACTTTCCTGCCTTGCTTCTTCCTATCTACAGTGGTCACCACCTTTCCTGTCTTCACCCCATCACTGTTGTCTTTCAACTTCCTGACTTCACCCTTCATTCCAACAACTACACGTCGCCGCCTCTCCTATCTTCACCCCATCATTGCCGCCTCCTCAATAGCCGACCACCACAATCTCCACTTCGTTGCATATCTCTTTGGACCTTTCCCAACCACTGTAATAGCCTTTAACCTCAGCCTCGTCGACCGAGACCTTGAACCCATCGCCTCCTTACCGACGTCGGACCTCCTACTAGCGCCGACCTCCGTCCCTCTCCTCTTCGCCTCCTCACTGACGTCGGACTGTCTACTAGTGCCGATCTCCGTCTCTCTCCTCTTCGCCTCTATCCTTGCAAGCATATATCTGACTACCCACAACCCCCACCCACCCTCCTCTTGGCACAGTGACTCTTTGAAAGTTGCATGCTACACTTACAACCCTACCTCCACTGATTATCGTGTGTTGTTTCCATAGCAATCTTCAATTTATGTTCTATATTTGAGTTGACTCTTGACCCTAACAATGGTCTTGTGTTGTTCAAACTTAATGCAATGTTATGTTGGTGGTTGACAGATCTGAATTCAGACGTGATGCTTTTAGGTTGTATTTCTAATTGAACTTGGATATTGATTGAGGTGGAAATTTTTAATTGATCTTGGATATGAAAAACCAGTGAGTTTCCCAATGAACCATAAGGAAGTTGCAACGAATTTGTCTATAGTTGTCTTGGGATCGGTTCGTTGGTTTTCCCTTTGCTTGGTCTGTTTGGATCTATTCTCTTCCGCATTATCCAGTTTGGTCTATAACAGTCAAGTATTGTTAGCTTGTCATCATTCATGTAGTCACCCACGAGTTGTAGCAGCTTGTGTTTTCGCTTGTGTCATGTCGTTTGTGTTATGTCATCAGCTTTAGATCTGTGTCGGCGTGAGTGCTTAGAATCCACTCATGCTATACTAATATTTTCGTGCAAGTTTAATGAGTTAAATTTGGTAATTATTTAATTTAATTGAATTTAAATGGACATATAACAAGCTTAGGGCCTGTTCTTTGTGCCTTTCTCTCTCCGTTTGCAAACTGACGCGTCCAACGCGTCAGACGCGTTGGACGCGTCAGTTAGCAAACGGGACAGAAAGGCCCATTTACTCACCGCACCAAAAACCTCGCGTTACCTTCCAACGGACTTCCGTTTGATTTAATTAGGTATTAATCAAGTTTTTAGTGTTAAATTTAGTGTTTTATAGATTTTAAAAATTAATAACTTGAGCAAATGAGATCCGATTGAGACGCGGTTTTTTGCGTCGCGATCGTATCAAAGTGCTCTACGTAATGGAGTTGGTTTGAACTGAATTGGAGTAATTTATATTTTTTCTATTCTACTAAACACCCCGTTAACATTCTCCGCTTAAATAGTCCGCTTGCCGCACCAAACGCATTCTCCGCTAACTCCAATTCTCCGCTATAATACTCCGCTGAAATACTCCGCTGAAATTATCCGTTTCCGCTTGCAAAGAACACACCCTTAGTTTAATCATGTAATGATTATCATAGTTGATTTATACTTTTCGACATTATATGCATGCGTAGTATATAACTAGAAACTAATATGGATATATGAAATCTATATAGTTTAATTTCAATCTGGTTTTAGTATGTCCATGTATTATGCGATTATTATTGTATTTATGATTATTAATAATCATTTAGGTTAGTGTAAAATCCCTTTCAACATAGAACATGAATGTTATATACACCTATGGCATTGGCAATAGTTGAAATTATTTATATACCCTATATTATAAATTATAGACGTTTCACTTGGCATTTTGGTCAAATGTAAATGATTCTATTAAATAATTTGAAAATATTACAATAATATTTTTGAAATTTTATTGGAAAATTTTCAAAATAATTTATTTAAAATTTTAAATAAAAGATTTCATGTATACACATATATTAAAATATTTAATATACATGGTTAATTATAATTTTTGTTAACAATGATTTAGCAAATCATGTTTCTAATTTTAATTAAAGTTGAAATCCTTCTTAGTGGATTACGATATGAAATTAAAATTAGTGAAATTTTAAATGTTTGAAATAAAACTAAATTATGAAATGATTAAGGGTAAAGTCGGCAAAGTTAATTTGAAATTTAATGTTTTGAAATAGGCTATGTGATGCAGAATAAGTTAAATGTTTCGAATAAAAAATTTAAAATTACTAAATAAAGTTGATAAATAATTTTTTATATAAATTCGTTAATTTGAAATTTAGATTTATCGAAAGTTAATTATTTCAAGTGTTGGATCTATAATTTAAAATTTTAAAGCAATTTAACACAAATGGGTTTAAAATAGGAACTTAAGTTAAAACAACTTTAATGTAATACATTTAAGTTCGAAATTAAGATTTTAATTGCTTAAATTGAAGTTGATTTTAATTGATGATTTTAAATTTGAATTGATGATAAATTGAAATCTGAAATGATTTAAAATTTGTCTTAATTTGGAATATAAGTGCAACACCCCGTAATTCTGTAACATTAAGTTTCACAAATTAAAGTATAATTAAATTTTAGAAGAAGAATTAAGGGAAACGGGTTACGTCATTGTGTTCGTCTCGAAATTCTGCTTGAGATAGAGTCCAAGTTTGCGTAAATTGGACTCCATATGAAGAAGTTATGACCTCCGGAAGTTTCAGAATTCAATTTAAAATTCAAATAGCACAAAATTCAGTTCAAAATTCGAGAACAGACCCAAACTGGGCTGGGCGGGAAAATTCCCGCCCAGGACCCAGGTCGACCAGGGGGTCGACCTGGTACCCAGGTCGACCAAGGGGTCGACTTGGGGGTCGACCTAGGGGTCGACATAGGGGGGTCAGGTCTGGACCATTTTTTTTGGTTCGTGCTGAGTCACCTGGGCCTTCTGGATAGCTCTGAACTGATCTGATGGTTGTGGGTAATTCTAGGGTTCATCTAGCGGCTCTAATCAAATTGAAATCCTATATATACAACCTAATACCCAACCTAAATTCACACAAATTCTCTTAGGCATCTACATGCTGCTTCTCTCTATTCTAACCTCCACCATTAAAATAAATCTAATTCTCCACTAAAATAAGTTATAGTTCTTCTTCAAATTGGAGATTCAAATCAAGATTAAAGCTTTAAGAAAAGAATCAAAGGCTAATTCAACGGCTTCGGGCAACGTCTCGCAAGTCATAGCAAATCATCACAACGCTATCTGATTATCCTTTTCTAAAACCGATCAATGTAAGTCAGTTACTTTTTAGATTTGAACGTCTAGATCTATTTGTGGCATGTAATTAAATGGATATAAGAATATGCCTGATCCTTTCATTTGAATCCGTGCTTGTATATGCCTTTGAATCTAATTAAGAACTATTGTGATTAATTACGGATGAGACTATTCCTATGCCTATGACATTGAAACTATTGTTAATGGCCTAAGACTATGACTGTGAACACAAGACTATGCCTTTGCCTATGACTGTCAACATAAGACTATTGCCTATGACTATGACAAGGACCATTTTGGTTAATCACCTATGATTCATGACTATTTGGGATAATTGCCTAGGACTATTTTGGTTAATTATCCATGACTATTGTGGTTAATCGCCTATGATTCATAACTATGAGATTTCTACCTATGACCATGACTATGACTATTGTGGTTAATTGCCTAAGACTATTATGGTTAATTGTTTATGCCCATAACACTATAGTTACAAACCATGTTGTACACCGAACTGGCATTTTGTTGGATCTCATACCTAGGGTGTGACTTGCTTAGTTTATTCCTATTCGCTATTATGTACACCAAAACCATTGGATCCATTATCCTTGTATTTGGCTCGCTTTTGCATGCCTATTCTTTTATGTCAATTCTCATGTTTATCCTCTATTCCCTTTTTAGTTTCATTTCATGAGTATTTAGAAAACTTGTGAAATCATGGTATACGTACGTTATGAATGCGGGGTTATTTGGGTCTAACATGAAATCTATATTATTTGGCATAATTTAGAGCATGTATTATAACATGACTATTAGATGCAAATTGGGGTAATTTGATGTGAATTATAGAAGATGTAATTCGATATATTGAATCTAGTATTGGCAAGTGAACTAAGCGTTTGGCATAAATTGTAAACTAGAATATTAAATCTAGTTTTGACATGAAGTGTAAATGGGAATACTAGATCTAAATTGGCATAAAACTGCAGGTTGGGTTAAATGATACGTAAATCAAGATTTGGGCCTAGAATATAGGTATGTTGGTGGGCATGACAAATGAATATGATATAGGCAAAATTTGTTTAAAAGAGTTGTTAGAAATTTACATATAGACAAAAAGGATAAATATGTAAATCTAGGAAAGACGAATATGCCTAACTTGAGGTTAGATTGAGTTACAGTATAAGACTGCCCGGAACCGCCCGACAAATCCAGCAACCGTAACAATACCTATCTAATGTGGGTGGTTAGAGCATTGAGCCCAAAAGGACCCGAGGATAGAGTGAGTTGCGGTGTAAATCTGCCCGGAACCGACTGGCACATCCAGTGACCGCAACAGTATCTGTCTAATGTGAGTGGTTGGTGCTTTAAATGAATAATTTAAAGCTAAGAAACAGTTAAGCTAGAATGGGAGGGTTAAGTCCATAGGGACACTTAACCAACTTAACATGTTAACAAGACAAGACTTGTAGGGGTTAAATAACCGTTATAACATGTTAACTAGACAAGTGGGTAAGGTTAAGTAAATGTTTAACCAATGTAACATGTTAACTAGACTAGAAGGTGGAGTTAGGTTAAGTTAATTTAGAACACTTAACCAATTTAACATGTCATCTAAACTAGATGGTGGGGTTAGGTAAACTTAGAACACTTAGCCGTTATAGAATGATGAATGGACAAGGTTAAGTTAATGAGAAACACTTAACCAATATAACCTGATGAATGAGTAAGGTTAAGGAACACTTAGCCAAATTTAACATGACAAGTGAAAGGGTTAAGTTAAACACATGGAAGCCAACACTTAACCAGAGTGATAAACCTTAGTTAAGAAGACTAAGTTGTAAACCTTAGTTAAGAAAGTTAACGATTCAGGAAACTAAGTGGTGAACCTTAGTTAAGAGGACTAAGTAGTAAACCTTATTCAAGAAAACCAAGTAGAACACGAGAAGGAGCGAACGCCCATATGATCTTAAAGAAGGCTCCAACGAACTGGGTTACGAAGCACGCGGCTTTGAGGGGACGTGAGGGTACTCTTGGTATCCCTCTGTGAGGCTTCAGATGATCTTCCTGGGCTCACAGAGGTTAAGGTCCGCGTTAGAAGAACCAAGGGTATGCCTTGGTTGCAATATAAGGCAACCTAAAGACTTGGATGGACCAGCGTGATTCGGCGAAACCAGTAGCCCTATGATAGCAACTCGTCATCTACCTACCATCTTGAGTCAGTCGAGATACGTACAGCGGAAAGGCGGAGAACTCCAAAAGACCATATACTTGCTATCTAGTTATGAGTGTGGATGGCCATAGGTTAAGTGGGGCATAGGGGGCCTGCATATAGTTCTCATCTTATGTCAAGGGTGGCCTTTCATTAGTTGAGGGAGGGGTCAAGTGGGACCATAGCCACTGGAAAAATAGACCTTAGCATCTGCATCGGCAGATAACTTAATGCTCCCGACCGAGTCCCTTGTTTCTTGATTTGTCCTGCCACGGGACTCGGGCCGCACATATTGAGGACATGTGCATCTAGATGGCGATAACGATTCACGACACATACGTGGGAAAAGTCTAGGAACATATACCGCTCTGGGTAGTGTGTCCTAGACTAGGGGGCATCATTCGACAGGTAGCATAATCCCTAGTTGGACCTAGGTCACGTAAACCCTGGTTGAATCTAGAAAGCGCTTGATAGGAAAACCCTAGATTAGATCTAGGTAATAAATAACAGATGTACACCTGAAAGCAACTACAATTTCGGGGATTGGGATCACGTTATCATTTTATACAGATTACTATTTGGGTCACTAGTTAGGAGGTGCAGCGAAGCAGAGAAAGTAGTGAAGCATATCTTATCTTGCCTTAGCATATTTTGCATTAATCTTATGTTATCTTGTTAGCCCTATCATCATGGTATTATCTTGTATTCAGTTAATTCATGTTGTGTTGCTTTTCCCTGTTCACATGCTAGAAGTAACTGAACTTACCAGGCTTTATGTCTGACTTTGTTTTTCCTTCGCCTTCTTTTCTTCCGTTCCCCCTGCCCCGGGTAGTTAAGGAGGGAATAGTATAGCTTAGATTAGATTGGATCGTTACTCTTTCCAAGCTTGAAGACTCTGTGACATAGTGCTTTGGACTCTCTTTCCAGCTGTTATGGCTGGCTTATGCTCTATTGGGGAAAATCATTGTATATTTATTCTTCTTTATTTTGTTAAACAAGATAAATATTTGGTATCAGAAAACTATCTTTGTACAAGCTATTTTATCAATAAAGTAAAGTTTTTATTTACCGCTGCTTTAATTATCTGTCTTGTAATTTATCTGCATCTTTTACCTTAAATGCTCCACAGAACTTAGTGCATTCCCTTTGTGAGTGACACTAACGGATGTGGGGTGTTACAATAAGATTCGAAACAATAGAAAATGTTTTTTTAAATTGAGTTCAAATGGTTTAAAAGAGAATAAGTTAATTTGTTACAAATATTACATTAAGAACTATTACAAGTTTTTAATGTTTAACTCGAAACTCTTTCTATTAAAATTGTTTTCCATTATATAGTTTATTTCAAATTATTTTTTATTGAAAGCTAACTTCAATTAAAACTATTTTTAAACTTGTAATATTTCAGTTAAAACCATTTTTAATTTCAACTATTTTATATGTAAAACAATTCGAACCTAAAAAACTATTTTTAATCCAAGTTGTTTGAGCCCAAAACTGTTTCAAATGTAAAAGATTACATTTGAATAATGATATTAGGGACATAAAAGTCTGAAATTGAAGTTTGAATCTGATAATGAACTAATACGAAAATGTGAAACTGAAACTTAAATCCAATTCTGAACTTATTTGAGATATGATAATATGGAATTGAAATTTTGAACTAAATTGATCTATGACAGTAAAATATGACACTTTGTTATAATACGAAAAAGATTAGGTATGTAGGATGACGATTGGTTGTTGAGGATATCGAGGTTGGATATTGGCATAATCTCTGTCAACCTTGGAACCACTTTAGCACTTGGAGAATGTTCCATAATGAAGTGGTTGAACCGGCGAATGTTTATTGGAACAAATTAAGTGAAAATAATGGATAACCTTAATGCTTGTGTCAAAATTAAAATTATTAAAACAGAAGCTTATGTATAGCCATTGAGGCTTACTTCCTCTAGCACACACGCCTCATTCTATTACTCTTTGGACTTGTAATTTGATCGGTGCACCTTGATTGATTCAGGAGTAATGTGCATGGTTGACCATTAGGGGTTAAGCCCATCCAGAAAGGGTAAACTGGTAGGATCCTACCTTAGGCATTGCCTCACATGCCTTATCATATTTTATCCTTATATGATCCCTTTATGATTTTTTTTATCATTGTACCTTTAGGGGGCTCATTGGCTATTGACATTTATGGTTATGTTACGTGACCTTCATGAACTACATGCTTTAAAATATGTTAATATTGATTAATGAAAAGCGTTAATGCTATTTTAATGATTATTTTGCTTATACCCATCTCATTATATATTGATAGGTTAATGGATCCTTAGCAGATGGAAAATCATGTAACATCTCTTAAGTAAATGTGCACTTTCTCTTCTTAATTTGCATGGGAATTTTAGTTTTGACTAGAGCATTATAATTTCCATCAATGGTGGGCCACCTTAAGTATTATAGTTGGGGATTTCTTTTATAGAGATGAAGACATTGTTGGAGACTCCATTTTTATCTGATTTGTTTCATCATTTTAGTTTAGCAGTTGTTAGACTTATTGTAACAACCCGTATTTTCAATAACCTGTTATAACATAAATCGAGGCAGAATTTAATTCTAAAATCTGAATCAAGGGAAACGGGCTATGCCATTGCGTTCGTCTCGGAAAAATACGCGAAATAGAGTCCGAGTTTTCGAAAATCGGAGTCCGTATGACCCGATTAAGGCCCATTGAAGTTTTCAAGAATTTCCATATTAAAAAAAACAGATTTAAATTTTAAGTTCAAAAACAAGGATTAGGGCTAACTGGCGCAGGCGGGAAAATTCCCGCCAGGACCCCCATGTCGACAGGCATGTCGACAGGGGTCTTAGGGTGTCGACTGCCCTGTCGACAGCCCTGTCAACACGGGGGTGGCCGGGCAGTTTTGCCTGGCGCACCATTTTTGATTGGGCTTGGTTGTGTGGCTTGGTTCTAGAGAATTCCGAAATCTGATAGACCTAATTCAACCTAGGGTTAATCCTATGGTCTAAATCACTAGCCTAATCTATAAATAAGACCCTAACCTACCCTAAATCACTCATTATTCATTCTAGCAACCAAACTATGTCAAATTGAATTCTCAAATGGCCTCCACCTAAAAACCCTAGCCTCCACCCTCTTCAAAAATCATTCCTATGAAGATTTTGATGTTCATACAAGCATTTCTAAGTTGTATGAATGATCATTAGCTTGCATACATCATCAAGTTGCAAGCTTTATTTGCTAAGCTAGAGTTTTTGGGATTTTTGTTAATTGGAGCTTTGTTTTGGGTTTTTATATGCTTGCATAAAAGGGCTTCTCAATCTTTATTAGTAGATTTGTGTCTTCATAATATTTGTAAGCCCTCTTACCTTCATTTTAGAAACTCTAAAGTTAATATGTATTGAAAGTTGGGATTTATGCATGTTTAATAAGTTATGCATGCTTATGCGAGTTCACTATGCTATGTTATGCATGTTTAATGAGTTATGCATGCTTATGTGAGTTCACTATGCTATGTTACACATGTTTGATAAGTTATGCATGTTTATGCAAGTTCACTATGCTATGATTTGCAAGTTTAACAAGTTATGCATGTTTATGCAAGTTCACTAAGTCATGATTTGCAAGTTTAACAAGTTATGCATGTTTATGCAAGTTCACTAAGTCATGATTTGCAAGTTTAACAAGTTATGCATGTTTATGCAAGTTCACTATGCCATGATTCGCAAGTTTAACAAGTTATGCATGTTTATGCAAGTTCACTATGCTAAGTTATGCAAGTCCAACATGTTATGCATGTTTATTATGATATGTAAGATTTATCATGTATGTTGTGCCAAGTTCCCTCTTTCTATCCTTTATGCGTTATGACGAATATGTAAGCGATAGAATGACGTTGGGGGGGTTTTTGGGTAAAACTTAAAATACATGAAAATATAAGATTGGGAATTTACCTATTAAGTTAGGTCTACCCCTTGGGAATTTACCTATTAAGTTAGGTCTACCCAAGTATTTGTTAAACTTGTGATTATGTTTTGAAAATAAAGTGGACATGACACTTAGAAAACATAAGTGTGGCCAACTCGAGGTTGGGTTGAGTTTGTAGCATAAACCTACCCGGAACCGACCAGCTTAACTAGTGGCTACAAGCAATAGGACCCAATGTGAGTAGTTGGTCATGTTGCACGTGAAACTCGAGGTTAGACTAAGTTGTGGTGTAAACCTACCCGGACCCGCCCGGCCTAACTAGTAACCACAACAAGGTCTAATGTGAGAGGTTGGGTGCATTAAATTAATTAATGCCTCATGATTAGGGTTAAGTCATGGCCCACTAATACTTAACCAATTTTGGGGATACGAGGGATTAAATGGGGTTAAGTGGTGAACTATTGGTTACACTTAACTAATTTAATCCATGATTAGTGAGGGGTTAAACCACACTTAACCCTCTTAGAAAACCCTAGCAACGTGGTATGTTCCAGCAGTAATCCCAGTTGGGTATCATTCACAACCCTAGAGGCTAGGCTAGGGCGGGGCACGATTACTGGACTGATGTAAGCGACCAAAGCGACGGCTGAGTGGTACAGCGGTGCAGGTCCAGGCGGGCTACGGACGTGCACGTAGTCCGGTGTTGGACAAACTCGAGGCATGGGTACCAGTAGGTTTAGACTGTGCATTATTGCTTAGGTGTCTGGGGTTGACACCCGAGGGCTTGATACACCCGAAGGTGGACCCAACACAGTCTGACTACAACCATATGTGGGCCGTATGGACACCAACACTTGACGTGTTAGGTTTATAGGAAGCCGATCGACTAGACCGTTGGGCTGGACCTTGCATTAAGGTCACCTCATGCTATTGGGCCAAAGTTTGGGCTGAGGGATCAATACCTGTTATGTTAGTTTGCTAGTACACTGTGGTGCAAAGCTTAATCTTCTTTATGTGATGACACCTTTATCTATTGCCAGTATGTTCATCTCAGTTTCCATCATGATGTTAACTTTATTAGTTTATAGACAGATCGTAGTAGGGCTTACCAATCTTTTTGACTGACCTGTTTTCTTTCGCTTCTTTTCTTCCGTTTCCCCCCCCCCCAAGGTCCTCAGGGAGGGAACAGTGGTGCTTAGCTTGGATCGCTTGCTTGTTTGCTGGATAGCTCATGTATGTCTGGACATTGAGCTCGCTATGGTTTATCATCTTTATTTTTGGGGATAGCACTATGTATTTCAGTATTTCTGTTTATGATGTACTAGACATGTTTATTTTGGCGGTTGACTTTATGATGTACTAGACTTGTTTTGAGATGGTTTGAGATATTCCGCTGTTTTATTCTCACTTACTCTGTTTTACATATATATTTATGTTCTTGTTCTGCCTTGATATATCATTGTGCATGCTTACCCAGTTCTAACGCCCCCCAGAAGCTAGTGCCCCTGAAAGAGTGACCCTAGCGGAGGTGGGGTGTTACAAATTTGGTATCAGAGCATATGGTTTACAAGAAAGAACAAAAAGTTTTTTTTAAAAGGCTTTTGAAAAACTATATTCAAAATAAGTATAAAGTATTTTCCAAAGAAAAGTCTAGTATTTTAAAAGGCTATTCCCCAAAAAGCCATTAGCGTTATCCTTCGTTCCCTTGACCTAATCTTATCTTATCCTTCGTTTCAGTATGGCTGAGGATCTTGCCATCCCGGATGGAGTAAACGTACCACTCTGGTATAGGAGACTTCTAGAAGCTAGGGCGGCAGCCGGCCCCGCAAACCCTACTCCCACTCCTCCTCCTGTAGTTGAGAATCCTCCCCCTAATGTCCCTCCTCCGGTGGTCCCTGTTCCTCCTCCTCCAGTGGTTAATATTCCTCCTCCCGTTGCTAATGTTCCTCCTCCTCCTGTTGCTGAGGCTCCTCTTCCTCCTCCTCCCTCTCAGCATCCTCAAGTTGAGTTCACGAAGGTTTGTAAAGACTTCAAGGCAATGGGAGGCAAGAATTTCCTAGGCACGGAATCTTTTGTTGAAGCTAGGAATTGGCTGAAAGACACTGAGGACTTGTTTGCTATCTTTAGGATTGATGACGAGAGGAAGATCTTATTGACAGTGTGGCTTTTGAAGGACGAAGCAGCCTATTGGTGGGAGGTCACCAATGGGACGAGGCCCGTTGAGACTTGGGCCGATCTGAGGGCTAGATTTGTGGCCAAATTTCTATCTTCTGCTGAGGCGAATTTACAGATGGAGAAATTCATTGCATTAAAGCAATGTGATATGTCTGTTAAGGAGTATGTGAACAAGTTTAATCAGCTGGCCCGTTTTGGTTTGGATATGGTGAACACTCCTGAGAAGAAGGCTCTTCGATTTGCTAGAGGGTTGAATGAGCCGCTGCAGGGTTTGGCGATGTCACATATTCCGCATGGGGCTACTTTTGAGAGTTTGGTCGATATGGCTCTACTTCAGGGAGATGGAAAGAAAGAGGTCAAGTCGAGTGATACTCAAGCAAAGAAGACTGATTCTCAAGGTAAAGGCAATCAAGGTGGTCAAAGCAGTCAGGGAAATCAGAGCAAGAACAAGAAGGGGAACAACAACAAAGGTAAGGGAAAGTGCAATTACTGTGGTGCGCCTGGACACTTTGCTAAGGATTGTAGGAAGAAGAAAAGGAAGCTTAGTGGTGGATGTTTTTCCTGTGGTGAGACTGGACACTTCAGCAAGGAATGCCCAAAGAAGAAAGGACAGGCTGGACCTTCAGGAGGGCAAGTTCATGCTCTCAATACCGCTCCAGTTCCCGATCGAGGTAGTGTTTCTGTTGAGAACCTTGTTTATGTTTCCGATCTTCCAGTTCGTACCTTGTTTGATTCTGGTGCATCAGATAGCTTTATTTCATCTGATCTTGTTGATAGTTTGCACCTTAGTACTAGCTTAGTGGATGATCCCGTTTGTGTTTCGAATCCCATTGGGGGTTCTGCTCATTTATCTATGATATGTGAGGATCTGAGGATCTCTATACTCAGTGTAGAGTTCTTGTGTAGTGCGTATGTTCTTGGTTTCAGGGGATACGGATTGATATTGGGCATGGATTGGCTGTCCAGATATGGAGCCATTCTTGATTGTGAGCATAGGGTTGTGAGGCTTGTGACTCGCCTTGGCAACACCTTAGAGATTTCATGCAATCCGAAGGATCCCGTCATGTTGTGCTATCTTGAATCTCTCGACTCGTCAGAGGAAGCCCTTCAGTCTGTAAGGGTGGTCTGAGCTTATCCAGATGTTTTTGAAGAAGTTAAGGGGTTGCCCCCGAAACGAGAGATTGATTTTCGCATTTATCTGGTGGATAATGCTAAGCCTGTTTCTTTGCCCGTTCGACACATGGCTCCGCGTGAGAGACGGGAGCTCAGCAAGCAAGTAAAGGAGTTACTTGAGAAGAACTTCATCAGACGAAGTATATCCGAATGGGGAGCGCCTGTGGTGTTTGCTACTAAGGCAGATGGTTCTCTTCGACTCTGTGTGGACTATAGAGAATTGAATAAGCTGACTAAGAAGAACAGACACCCGTTACCGAGGATCGATGATCTCTTTGACCAGCTTGTTGGTTCTTCTGTTTTCTCTCAGCTTGATCTTGCTACTGGATTTCATCAGCTCAGAGTGGCTGAAGATAGTATAGACAAGACTGCATTCAGAACTCCAGATGGATTCTTTGAATGGCTTGTTATGCCGTTCGGTTTGACGAATGCACCCGCGTAATTCGTGGACTTGATGAGTAGGGTGTTTCGAGAGTTCTTGAACAAGTTTGTCGTGGTCTTTGTGGATGATATTCTGATCTTCTCCAAGGATGAAGAAGAGCACGCGAGACATCTTGTAGAGGTGATGGATACGCTTAGAGCGCATCAGTTAAAGGCCAAGTTCTCCAAGTGTCACTTTTGGAGAAGGGAAGTTAGATTCCTTGGGCATATCGTATCCAAGCAAGGCTTAGCGGTGGATCCCGCTAAGGTGGTTGCAGTTCAGGATTGGAAGACTCCAAGGAATGCAACCGAGGTGAGAAGTTTTTTAGGTCTTGCGGGTTTTTACCGGAAGTTCATCAAGGACTTCGCGAAGATATCCGCTCCTCTTACTAAGTTGACGAAGAAGCCCTTAGTTTTTGCTTGGGATATGGACTGTCAGCTTGCTTTTCAGAGACTCAAGAGAGCCCTTACCTCAGCACCAGTTCTAGCTTTACCTGATGGTGGTAAGATGTTTACCGTGTACACTGATGCTTGTGGCACGGGATTGGGCGCCGTTCTGATGCAAGAAGGCAGAGTTATATGTTTTGGTGGTAGGCAACTTAAGGTGCATGAGAAGAATTATCCCACTCATGATCTAGAGCTGGCAACGATAGTATATGCACTCAAGGCTTGGCGTCATTATCTTCTGGGAGAGAGATTTGAGCTGTATACTGATCATAAGTCTTTGAAGTATCTCTTTTCGCAGAAGGATCTGAATCTGAGGCAGCAAAGATGGATGGAATTCTTGGCGTCCTATGATTTTGATATAGCCTATACCCCTGGCAAGGGGAATGTTGTAGCGGATGCGTTGAGTAGAAAAAGGTTGACATTAAGTCCTCTATTTGTTGAGATGAAGAATCTAGAGTTCTTGGCAACCTTTGATTTCTCTTTGGCGGTTGAGTCGATGACCGGTTCTTTAGCATCTCTTGAGCTCAGGCCTACCCTTCTGGATCAAGTTGGGGCTTCGCAGAAGGAAGACCCTCAGATAATTGAGATTATGGATAAGCTGATTCGAGGGGAGACATCTAGTCACCTTGCTCGATATTCTATTGATGATAAGGGTTTGCTGAGGAGAGACGGAAGGCTTTGTGTTCCGATGGTGGAAGACTTGGTGAGGAAAGTTCTTGAGGAAGCACATCGTTCCAAGTTGACTATACATCCAGGCGGTGATAAGATGTATAAAGATATGAAGCGTATTTTCTTTTGGCCTGGGATGAAGAAGGATGTGGCAGAGTTTGTCTCTAGATGTATCATTTGCCAGCAAGTTAAGGCCGAGTCAAAGAAGCCCGGTGGGCTATTGCATCCTCTAGATGTTCCACTTTGGAAGTGGGAGAGTATCTCCATGGACTTTATTGATGGGCTTCCAAGGTCAAGGAAAGGGAATACGAGCATTTGGGTTATTGTGGATAGACTCACGAAGAGTGCTCATTTTATTCCAGTAAAGAGCAAGAGGACCGCATCTTGGCTAGCGTCCGTATATCTTCGTGAGGTTGTGAGACTTCATGGAGTCCATTCTAGTATTGTCAGTGACCGTGACCCAATCTTTACAAGTCAATTCTGGAATAGCTTGCAAGAGGCTATGGGCACGAGGTTGAATCTGAGTACTGCTTATCACCCACAGACGGACGGCCAAACCGAAAGGGTGAATAGGGTACTCGAGGATCTATTGAGGCTTTGTATTCTGGACTTTGGTGGTACTTGGGATGACCATCTTCCTCTTGTTGAGTTTGCATATAATAACAGTTATCAGGCAAGCATAGGGATGGCACCATTTGAAGCTTTATATGGGAGGCCGTGCAAGTCACCTACATGTTGGTGGGAGACTACAGATAAGCTTATACTTGGACCTGACATGATTAGAGATACATCCGAGAAGGTCGAGTTGATTAGAAGACGGATGAAAGCGGCCCAAGACCGACAGAAATCCTATGCTGATAAGCGAAGATCCGATTTGGAGTTTGATGTTGGGGACATGGTTTTCGTAAAGGTTTCTCCTTTGCGGAATGTGGTCCGATTTGGAGCTATTGGGAAGTTAGCACCAAGATTTGTTGGACCCTTCCCTATCATAGAGAGAATTGGGAAGATGGCTTATAAAGTGCAATTGCCCGAGAAGCTGTCCGGAGTGCATAATGTCTTTCATGTCTCGCATCTCCGAAAGTGCCTACATGAGTCCGCTGAGGTGGTTGAACCTAGCATTCTTGAAGATGTGGAAGTAGAGAAAGAGGCAACTTTGAGGAGAGCTCCGATTCGTATCTTGGGGACGGAGACCAAGAAGCTAAGGAATCGAGAGGTTAAGTTGGTGAAGGTTCAATGGGGTGAAGCCGAAGAAGACGCAACTTGGGAAACCGAGGAGAAGATGCGTGGGCTTTATCCATTCCTTTTTGAGGGTACACTCTCAATCTCTTTCCTTTGTTAGCATATCTTTCTCTTTGCTATCCATGTTTATCTAGTTATCGTGCTAATCTTGTCATGAGAACCTTAGGTAGAAACCCTTTGGATGAAACATGTGTTTGAGACATGTTATGTTTGATGGTTGCAAGTGGTTGCAAGTGTTTGCAAGTGGTTACTCGTGGATGCATGATACACATTAGGCACTAGATCGGCTCACACACTCCTCATATTGCATGTGCATGAGTGTTTATGCTTATTCTTGGATGAAATTTGTATGCCATCACATGGATGTTGCATATGGATGTATGATTGAGCACGCATGTAGATATTATACATTATGTTAGGGATTTGCATACATATGGATACATTTCACTAACATATTTTGCATTGATCTTTGCATTAGATAAGTACATATACACACAGTTTTGCATATGTTCATACAGCATTTAGAATCTTTTAAGGACAATGATTGTTCGTGGATGATGCTTTGAGTAGATGGATGATTGGATGGTAGGATACGTTCTTCCTAACTTGAAGATTTCGAGGACGAAATCCTTTAAGGAGGGGAGAATGTAACAACCCGTATTTTCAATAACCTGTTATAACATAAGTCGAGGCAGAATTTAATTCTAAAATCTGAATCAAGGGAAACGGGCTATGCCATTGCGTTCGTCTCGGAAAAATACGCGAAATAGAGTCCGAGTTTTCGAAAATCGGAGTCCGTATGACCCGATTAAGGCCCATTGAAGTTTTCAAGAATTTCCATATTAAAAAAAACAGATTTAAATTTTAAGTTCAAAAACAAGGATTAGGGCTAACTGGCGCAGGCGGGAAAATTCCCGCCAGGACCCCCATGTCGACAGGCATGTCGACAGGGGTCTTAGGGTGTCGACTGCCCTGTCGACAGCCCTGTCGACACGGGGTGGCCGGGCAGTTTTGCCTGGCGCACCATTTTTGATTGGGCTTGGTTGTGTGGCTTGGTTCTAGAGAATTCCGAAATCTGATGGACCTAATTCAACCTAGGGTTAATCCTATGGTCTAAATCACTAGCCTAATCTATAAATAAGACCCTAACCTACCCTAAATCACTCATTATTCATTCTAGCAACCAAACTATGTCAAATTGAATTCTCAAATGGCCTCCACCTAAAAACCCTAGCCTCCACCCTCTTCAAAAATCATTCCTATGAAGATTTTGATGTTCATACAAGCATTTCTAAGTTGTATGAATGATCATTAGCTTGCATACATCATCAAGTTGCAAGCTTTATTTGCTAAGCTAGAGTTTTTGGGATTTTTGTTAATTGGAGCTTTGTTTTGGGTTTTTATATGCTTGCATAAAAGGGCTTCTCAATCTTTATTAGTAGATTTGTGTCTTCATAATATTTGTAAGCCCTCTTACCTTCATTTTAGAAACTCTAAAGTTAATATGTGATGAAAGTTGGGATTTATGCATGTTTAATAAGTTATGCATGCTTATGCGAGTTCACTATGCTATGTTATGCATGTTTAATGAGTTATGCATGCTTATGTGAGTTCACTATGCTATGTTACACATGTTTGATAAGTTATGCATGTTTATGCAAGTTCACTATGCTATGATTTGCAAGTTCAACAAGTTATGCATGTTTATGCAAGTTCACTAAGTCATGATTTGCAAGTTTAACAAGTTATGCATGTTTATGCAAGTTCACTAAGTCATGATTTGCAAGTTTAACAAGTTATGCATGTTTATGCAAGTTCACTATGCCATGATTCGCAAGTTTAACAAGTTATGCATGTTTATGCAAGTTCACTATGCTAAGTTATGCAAGTCCAACATGTTATGCATGTTTATTATGATATGTAAGATTTATCATGTATGTTGTGCCAAGTTCCCTCTTTCTATCCTTTATGCGTTATGACGAATATGTAAGCGATAGAATGACGTTGGGGGGGTTTTTGGGTAAAACTTAAAATACATGAAAATATAAGATTGGGAATTTACCTATTAAGTTAGGTCTACCCCTTGGGAATTTACCTATTAAGTTAGGTCTACCCAAGTATTTGTTAAACTTGTGATTATGTTTTGGAAATAAAGTGGACATGACACTTAGAAAACATAAGTGTGGCCAACTCGAGGTTGGGTTGAGTTTGTAGCATAAACCTACCCGGAACCGACCAGCTTAACTAGTGGCTACAAGCAATAGGACCCAATGTGAGTAGTTGGTCATGTTGCACGTGAAACCCGAGGTTAGACTAAGTTGTGGTGTAAACCTACCCGGACCCGCCCGGCCTAACTAGTAACCACAACAAGGTCTAATGTGAGAGGTTGGGTGCATTAAATTAATTAATGCCTCATGATTAGGGTTAAGTCATGGCCCACTAATACTTAACCAATTTTGGGGATACGAGGGATTAAATGGGGTTAAGTGGTGAACTGTTGGTTACACTTAACTAATTTAATCCATGATTAGTGAGGGGTTAAACCACACTTAACCCTCTTAGAAAACCCTAGCAACGTGGTATGTTCCAGCAGTAATCCCAGTTGGTTATCATTCACAACCCTAGAGGCTAGGCTAGGGCGGGGCACGATTACTGGACTGATGTAAGCGACCAAAGCGACGGCTGAGTGGTACAGCGGTGCAGGTCCAGGCGGGCTACGGACGTGCACATAGTCCGGTGTTGGACAAACTCGAGGCATGGGTACCAGTAGGTTTAGACTGTGCATTATTGCTTAGGTGTCTGGGGTTGACACCCGAGGGCTTGATACACTCGAAGGTGGACCCAGCACAGTCTGACTACAACCATATGTGGGCCGTATGGACACCAACACTTGACGTGTTAGGTTTATAGGGAGTCGATCGACTAGACCGTTGGGCTGGACCTTGCATTAAGGTCACCTCATGCTATTGGGCCAAAGTTTGGGCTGAGGGATCAATACCTGTTATGTTAGTTTGCTAGTACACTGTGGTGCAAAGCTTAATCTTCTTTATGTGATGACACCTTTATCTATTGCCAGTATGTTCATCTCAGTTTCCATCATGATGTTAACTTTATTAGTTTATAGACTGATCGTAGTAGGGCTTACCAGTCTTTTTGACTGACCTGTTTTCTTTCGCTTCTTTTCTTCCGTTCCCCCCCCCCAGGTCCTCAGGGAGGGAACAGTGGTGCTTAGCTTGGATCGCTTGCTTGTTTGCTGGATAGCTCATGTATGTCTGGACATTGAGCTCGCTATGGTTTATCATCTTTATTTTTGGGGATAACACTATGTATTTCAGTATTTCTGTTTATGATGTACTAGACATGTTTATTTTGGCAGTTGACTTTATGATGTACTAGACTTGTTTTGAGATGGTTTGAGATATTCCGCTGTTTTATTCTCACTTACTCTGTTTTACATATATATTTATGTTCTTGTTCTGCCTTGATATATCATTGTGCATGCTTACCCAGTTCTAACGCCCCCCAGAAGCTAGTGCCCCCGAAAGAGTGACCCTAGCGGAGGTGGGGTGTTACACTTATCTTATTCCAAATTTGTTTATTTAAGAAAATAAAACAATAATTATGTATCTATTTATTCCCGATGTAAGATTCTAAGTTGTATATTTCTATGGCTGTGATTGATTTTTATTTTACGGCATTGGTTATATATCATTTTGAGTGAGTTATGTTGTTTAAACGGTGGGTTGCCACCATGGTTTTAAATCTTGGATATCGATCGCATTTTGTCTTGGCGATTTTAGACACTTGATCTCGTGTCGGGGCAGATCTCGGATGAGATGAGTCTAACTCGGGGATTTGTCTTGGACCTCCATCTCGGGTCTGAAAGCTCATATCAGAACAATCTCGTAGTATGTGATATGTTAAAAACTGATATTCTTACAAAACAATTTTCATGAATGCTATTATAAAAATAGTAACATAAGCTTGAATTGCAAAATCATCTCATAGTTCTTAATTCATAAAAGAACTTCCAATTCATAAATCATAATATGCTTAAAATAAATAAAAAATACAATACAAATAAATTGTTGCTTACAACTTATGATATATGAACATGAATTATTGTTAGACAAAGAACATAAAAAGTATCCAAAACATAAACCAATTCAGCATAACCAGATCATAGAATACATAATTTCATAAGTGACGTGCTAATAGAAAAATGATGAATATGAAAATCAAAAGCATCGTAGAACACGTGTGAATATATGACATGGCTATTTAACGTGCAAAATATAAAATAGCTAGAGATTATCGTGGCTGAATTTGAGCTTTTTTAATTATTGTTTTGGTTTATGCACAAGTTTCAATTTTGAAAAGAGAAACCAGATCTCAGGTGCAGTATCTCGTCTCGGTTGATATATCGTTCGATATTGCAATATATCAAACGATATATTCGAAACAAGATTTACACTGAAATTTGCTATTTCATTTCGAGAGGATCCCAAAACGAGATCTCGGAGATGATCAAGTGCGATACTTTTGAGATTTGAAACAGTGGTTGCCACAGAAATTATTATAGCATAGGTTGAGCAAACACTAGGCTTGGCCCTTGGCACAATCCATAGAGATATTAGCTTAGGGTTGCAAATGGCATGGGCGCAACAAAAAGGGAGAGGGAAAAAGACATTCTTAAACTCGTTTCTTTCATCGGGTGTCGTATGTCCACAAGCGCTCCAGTATCATCGCCTCTCGTTATGTTCTTCATCATCTGTTGCTTCATTATTTAGATTCTTGCACCCTAAATTTCGATCTAAATTTTACCCTAATTACCTATCAAATTCAAATCTGGATGCTATATTGAGTGTTAAAGGCCCAAAAAATTTAGTAATTAATTGTTTTTTAACTAAATATTAGATTGTCTATTCTATCAGAATAATTGTTTGTTGGTTATCTTTTCTAGCATTGATTGTTAATAAGTTATAACTTCCTTGATTATCTATTGACTCTTGAAAATTTGAATGACTGTTATTGAAATTCACTAGTCATTACCATCAAATTATGTTATTCTTTTAAGCTTCCATTCTTACCAAAAATAACAAAGAAGAGTTTCTGATAATAAGAATGACTATTATTGAACATCGTTTTAGCATTAATTGTTACTAAAAAATAAATGAAATTTTTGTAGCAAAAAGTTGTTATGGAAAAAATGAATGTCACTGAAAAAGCTCAAGTAGTATAAGGATTATCTGTTGTTTTTTCCTGATTTTTTTTTGGTTTTTTTAAACTAAGCTTAGTATATAAAAATGTTGATAAGGAGGAATTAAACAATTATAGACGACTTTTCTTCATGGATGCAAGAGGAAGTTGTTTCCATTAATGCATATTGATATGTTAGCATATCCTGTTAGGTTTTTTTGATAAGTAATCTAAATGACCTAGTTGACCGATATTTCATAGTCAAATTTTAATTTCGCAATATAATTTGCATATTTTTCATATATATATATATATATATATACACACACACACATTATTATCTCTTAAAGAACATGGCAACAACTTTTTGTTTCATATATGACTAAGGCATTCAATATGCTTGGATCGGTCCTGGAGAACACTTAAGCCAGTAGGGTAAACTCATTACAAATAGGGCAAATGTTGCCTTAGAATGAGTGGAATCTTTCTTGAGAAGCATATTTTAAAATATAACAAATTCGTTTTAAAATCCTATCTATTTTCATTCTTTTTCTTCACCCTTCATCAATTTCCTTTGATTTGTTCTTTTCTTAAGTTTAGCTTGTAGATTATTGTTCAAAACCTATCCTTTCCCTTAACAGGACGTACAATGGATAAAAAATGTAAGTATAAATAATATTTGATGATTATGAAGAAGAAGTCTAGAAACATAGAAATATTGTTGTTTCAATAACTATGATACTTATCACTTAGTTTTATTAATTATTGGTTTGAAATGAAATATCTTGAGAAGTGCTTATGGAATAGTTTTCAAAAACGATATTTATAGCATTTAATAAATAGATTTTATAAAATATTTCCAAGGGATTCATATATTTATGAAATTTAAAGATAATATTAAAGAAATCCATATAAATAAGATTTATAAGATGATAGTTTGTTGATAAACAATAGTTTTAAAGAGAAAAGATGTTCAAATGAAGATCTATTGTAATGACCCAGATTTTATTAAGAAATATTTAAATATTTAAAACGATTATTTTAAAAAACAACGACGAAATTTATATAACTCGAATTAAAACGTGTTTGAACGTATAATTTATAATATAATTAAAAAAGAGCTTGCATGGCGTGGTAGTTTGTAATATTACGCTTTGAACTTTAAATGAATGCATAAAATTCAATATAAGTCAGAATTCGTTGAAACAAGAAACGTTCAAATCCAGTGAAGTGTAGTTATCTGATGAAAGTAAAAAATCGAGTTTTCGTCTTGTAGATTGTAAGTTATGTCCAAATCAAATTTCCAAATAGTTGCTACGGAGTCGTTTATAAACCATAACGATTTATTTATATAATAAAAAGGATTTTATAATGTATTGAATATTGATTTAGCTTGAAAAATGGAAGTATCGAGTTATAAACCCAAGTATGTTTATTTTGGAGCTATATGATATTCTATTTAGATATGTACGATAATATTATTAAATTCAATTGTTTTTTAATTTATTAATATTTTATTGAATTTATTTAAGCCTTATAAATATCCTTTTTGCAAAGAACTCCGTTTTCGATGAAACAAATTTTATTAGATTTGTAGTTACTAATTATTGCTAGATTTCAAATTTCGCGTCAATCGGAGTTGTTTTGTGACAGTGCGTAATCAAAATGTGAATCGATCAATAATTTGAGCTCGAACTAGTGCTATTTAAGCAAACAGACTCAGAATTAAATGAAACAAGTTTCATTAGGACCATAATGACAAACCATTGTTGCATGTCAATTTTCACCCCAAACGGACTTCATGTATGCCCTTGCGAATTTTTAAACAACAAATGGAGATAGCGATAGGCACCTTGCAATATAAAATAATATACGAAGCTTCACCGCCAAGCTAAACTCCACCCTATAAGTATACCCCATCTCCACCCAAAACCCATACAAATATCCAGCCAGTTATTTTGCAATTTTTCCCTCCTCCATTTTCAATTTTTATCTCTCAAACCACGGAGAATTAGCCAAATCACCAAGATGAAAGTTGGAGAAATCGGTGAGTGGTACCTTTTGTAAAAATATGGTAGCGAATATGTGACTAAATTTTCCGGAATCAGGGTTCGAAGGTGAACGAGTAACTTTCGGCTTTGACGAAATTGTGTACAAATGATCATGAGTTAGACGAAGGGGCCAACTTGAAAGTTGGAGAGGGGAGAGAGGGCTAAAACTTTGTAGTTAGGGGTTCGCCCTGAAACGACCTGGGGTGGCGCAGAGATCGAGTTGATCAGAGATGATCAATATTAATGAGCAATGAACGTATTTTCGAATTTTATGGCGGCCACGATGGTTTTTAGGTGATGGCCAAAGCGTAAAAGTGGTTGGTGGTGGCAAGCTACTGGTTAAATTTAATCGTCGTTGATGGTCGGAGGCGCGATAATTTGGGGCCTACGCATTTTCTGGTAGCGATGGAAATCCGTGCAGGTGGCAGGAGGGTAGTCGGGACCGAGCGGCGCAGATGCGTCTCGTGGCTGTGGTTCAAATGGTGGTCAGCGACAATAGTTTGGGGACCCCACGGCGGTGCAGCAGCGACGTGAAGGGTTGGAGCTCGGGTTTGAATGGTTGAAGAAGAATATGGTTTAATAATATTTTATTTAATTATTTTAATCGATGTATTCAAAGTTCGTACAATCATGTTTTGTTCACATGAACCCAGAATTGCGAGAAATTGGATTCGTTGGAATCGTGGAATCGGGAGCTTCACAAAAAATTGATTTGGACAGATCTAGAGCAAGTTGGAAATTTGGGTTAAATTAAATCCTCATTTAATTTAATCCAAAAGCAATTGTTATTATAACGACCAAAAATCAATGTGAGAACTCCCTAAAATGATATAAAAGTTATTATAATCTTATCTGATTGTGTATTGATTGGTTGTGATTGCTATGGATGCTTTGTGATTGATGGATGCTTATTTACAGTTAATTATTTACTGTTTATGTATGTTTAAGTAATTAAAATAATAACACTTATTTTATGACTGTTGTTTGATGGATGATGAACTATTGTGGTTGTTATTATTATTATTCACACAATTGACACCATGAATATGAATTTTTTTGGGAATTGATTGAATCGAGTTCCATTGGTACTTTAAATGAATAATATATTCATTTAAGTGAAATTTGACATGCAAATGAAAATTGGATTTTTATATCTGAAATGATTTGGAAATGAAATTTATATGTTTTCAAACAACTATTGAAAAGGTTGGAGACGGATTTGAAAGAGATTTGAATTAAAAATCGCTTATTTTAATTCCAATTAGAATTTGAATAGTAAATTCAAAAAGTGAATCCGAGTTAGATATATAAACAACGTTTTTAACTCGAATGCATTATTCCATTGATCTTATTTATTTTTATAATGGATTTCAGGAAAGTTTGGATTTTAAAATATTATATTTTGAGAAATATTATTATTTTAATATTATAATAATATAAAATATTCAATTTTGATATATAATTGAATTTGAAGGTTAAATTGCTTTTGAACGATTTATAAAATATATTTGAACTGAATCAACGAGTTTTATTTCAAATAATAATATGGTTTGAATAGGACGTGTTGCACAGCGATAGCTCGCGAATTTCAACCGTGAACGTCAGATGGCTTTAATTGATGCAATTTGAATCGGATTTGCATGAAACTGGAAGTTTTGTTTTCTATTGATAAGAGCTTTCAAATGAAAGAAGAAGTTTTGAATCTCAACTTATAGATTTACAGTTACGGTCAAATCTGTTTTTGAAAAGGTCGTTGTAAATGTAGTTCGATGGCCATAATTGGAAATCGATCGAAATGGTCATATAAAAATTATTAAAAATATAGAAAAATTCTGATAAATCATAATAAATGATTTTAAAGAGATATGTAAAAGAAATATAAAGTTTTGAACTATATTTTGATATTTGTGTTTTCAGCCTACCCCACTGAATACGATAAACGTCGTTTTTGGACGTTTAAAGTTAATAACTAAATATATAGTTTTCCAAAGTTATTATAAATGTTTTACATAATTTATAAATCATTTGGAAAGTAATCCGACTTGATTTTAAAATATAATTTGAAGTATGGTTTGAATAGGACTAGTCGTAGAGCAACTGTTTGCGAATATCGACCGTTGACTTCAAATTGACATATCGAGAGATCCGACGATAGGATTTTCCTAAAACATTAAGCTTATAGTTCGTTACGAAAAGAGTTTTCAAATGAAAAAGAAATTTAAAAGATACAACAGTTGGATCTTTTAAATATTTGCAAATCAAATTTGAATAAAATAGGATTTGGATAGAAACGATGTTCAGATATTTGGTATTGATCACAGTTGTGTAGACGTTTACTATTATGAGAAATGTGAAAGATGTTTACATCGTTATTTTAATTATAGTATTTGTTGATTACTAGAATTGGTGTCGAATATAAGTTGATGTAAATTTTGAAAAATCTTATATTTAATACCAATTGGTATTGGGTTTGTTGTGGATGACGTCTTAAATAACATTATTCTTTTTAACCCAACTATGACAAAGACATGATTTAGAATAAAATGATAAATCTTTAAAATAAAATTTAATGAAGTTTTCCTAAGTGAAGTTTTCCGATTAATAAAATGAATTGAATGGAAATCAATTTAGTGATAACTGAGATGGGTCTCCGTGGATGAAGACCTTTACTATTTAAGGAATTTAATAGGCTTTGTCATTATTCCGCTTATAATATTAGTCCGATACAGGAATTTATGTCGATTATAAACTGTCTCTAATGGAAGTATGATTTTGGGTTTATCGCGAACGATGTTTTAAATAATAGTGTTCTTTAACCTATTAAAAGGAGAAGATGATTTCACAAGATTAGTTGAAAAAGGAATTTTTATTTAATGTGATTATATAGATTTGAATGAAAGAGTTTTCCCTAACAAACGATAATGGGAATGAGTTTAAAAATCGTTTAAAAGAAGATAAGCGTGTTTTTCGAGTAAACGATAAGATAAGAAATTGTAAGTATGAATTTGGGTTAGAGAACTAGATTTGAGTTAAGTTATGGAATGAGATTTTATAATCTTTTGAAATGATTTCCACGGAAAAATTTAAACAAGAGTTTAAAGAAGTGTAAATCTTTGATAAGAGTTAAGAGAGTAATTCCCAAAGTAAAGAATGATTTGAGTAAATGAATATTCCGAAATGGAATGAGACTCATAATATTTTATATATTAAAATTCGTTAGAAAGATATGCTAGCTATTTCAGAAAGACCGGGTTTTTACCCATTCTGAATAACTATACGATTAATATTGAAAATACTGAAGATGATGGCTGAAGACCGGGGATCTTCACATCTATTGGATTATTGTTGATGTCTCGATTAGGATGTACACCCAAGACGAGGTTATAAGTGGCAGTAGTTCAGACGTACTTGTTGATTTTTCGGATTTGCAAGGGCCACTATCCTTTATTGGACGAGGAATATGGTGCCTTCAGTTTCGTCCAGACCCAGTACGAACTTGTAAATGGATGTGTGTCTTATGTTGTATTTTACGACATAACCAATTTGTTTCTATTGATGCTATATCAATTGGTGGTAGAGAATTTATTTTCTTAAATTAAGACCCTCCTCTGAGACTTAGGTACTCAGAGGGTTATATATTAATAGGCACTGATTATATGTTGTGAATTGACAAGGTGGCATGCTAAGTGCCGAGCCAATCAAAACTTTTTGTTGAAAAGCAGAGCTATGTGGATGATGATTAAAGCATGGCTGATAAAGCATAACTTCATGTTGAAGCATGACTTTAGAGCCTCACAACCCGTGAATGACCGAAAATAGGATGATGGACCGCAGAGATAAGGACGTTTCCTTCTAGCTAAAAAGTGACGCCATCGTATGGACCCTAGGAAAGTTTACTTATGTGGATGATAGATCGAGGCACCTCGGATGACGGTCAAATACGACCGGGGGACATTATGTGCAGGAAAGATTCTAATCAGCATGACAGTGCTGGGAGGGTCTGCCGGTCCAAAGGATCACACGTGTGTGAGTCCTGGGACATCCCGCTAGAGGTGTTCCGAACGGTTAAGGAAGATCCTTTGCCTTGTTCATTGATGAAATCCAACTTCCAATACGAGCTTTGCATTTTAAGATGTAACCTAATAGCCATCATAATGGGATGGGGAATTATGCAAGCTAAGATTTATACATTTACTTTCAAAAGTGATTTTGACACTATGCACTAGCAATAATAAAAGAGAATTTCATGTATCAAGCATGTTTGGTTATTATAAGGTAAAACTCTTTCCTTCGATATGCTTTTCATTGTGTGATGGGACTTGAGTCTGATAATAGCTTCAATTTTCAAAGAGCACTGCAAGTAGTTTATGATTGGTATCCAAAAAATTATGAAAATTTGAAACTGACTATACTTGACATTCCGGATCAAACAAAAGTGGTTTCGTCGAAAATGGAGGTCGTTTGCAAAACGGCTATTTTTAAGGGCTTTATATTATATTAAAATATATATAAATTCCATAGCGACTATTTTAAAATTTAAACTGGACATAACTTATAATTTATAAAGTGAAATCTTAGTTTCTTACATACGTTAGAAAGATATAGTCAAATAGATTCTAACGTTTCTTGTTTTACTGACATCCAATTTATTTTGAATCCTATACTTCAATTGAAATTTAAAATCGAATTTTCAAACTACCGCGCCATTTCAGGCTCGTTTTATAACTAAAATAAATTTATACGTTCTAACTTCGATTTAAATAAATTTTTAGTCGTTATTATTTAAAATAAATCATTTTAAATATTCAAAACCCATTAAAATAGCTAAAATAAATTTTTTTGAATTAGTTCAGAAATTCCGGGTTGTTACAACTATGACCTAGTGATAGTTTAGGGATGAATTTGGATGGCATTGGAGTGTAGGAAGTCGAAACAGTAAAAGGAAAATAAAAAATCCCATTATAGGTTTTTCTGTTTTGGATAGTCAACTTTGAATCGCCATATCTCACTCAATTTTTATCAGAATTTGATTATCTACCCATCAAAGCGACCGCGAGAACGTGAACTACAATCTGGGAAAAGATTTGGGACAAAATAGTCTAACCCGTGGATGCAATTTGAAGATTCTTTTTGACAATTTTTTGTTTCCTTCTCTCTTTATTCCCCAAAACTTCATTTGATCATTATTTGATCAATTATAGATGGATTCTTATGAAACCAGCGACATTACGAAGAAAACAAAGAGAGGTACAATATTGAATCTACTTGTAGATGACAATCAATATGTTTCTACTTATCTGGTACCCATTTCTTTGTTGATTTACATTGTATATTTTAATTTCTTCCTCTTAACGTCTTTTCACCAATCGTCGTTACTCTTCTTCGATTGTCCTTCAGAATTTGAATTCTCAACACCCATGTACACCAATTCGGAATTTGAATTTCCAACAGCCACCTTTTTAGAATTTGAATTTTCAATAGCCACCATTTTGGAATTTGAATCACCAACAGCCATTTTACCCATTTTTTCAACTTTTGAATTTTCAGAAGCCATACAGCGCATCTTTTCCTGCAAAACAACACAACTTTTCAAATAAACAAATAACTTTTCAAATAATTCAAATGGCTTTTCAAAATAACTAACTACAATAATATCATGATGGTTTTGTAACATATCCATATATAAAAAAATTCAAAATTTAAAAAAAATTAAAATTTCAAAAACCAAACCACATTAAATTGATTTTTCAATAAAATTTGAATGCAGACTTTATCTAATATTGATGCAATATATAAACATAAATTAGTGTTACAAATCATTTCAAAACTTGCCATTTAATATTTTCAAAAATTAGTTTATGAACTTTTTGAAAGACCTTGCTCTGATACAATTTATTAGGGATTGCTGAATGGATCGTTAAGGCAAAACAAACACTAGAGGGGGGTGAATAGTGTTTTTGAGAATTTAAACAAAATCTAAACTTATATGAACTACAATATGAATCAAACACCACAAAAACAATCACAGAATCAAACACAAACACAAACACAAAGATAAACAAAAATAAAGTGAAGAAAAGGAAAGAACACACCGGATTTTATACTGGTTCGGAATTGCTCCTACGTCCGTTCCCACGCAACGCTGGATTGCGCAGAGTTTTATTACTATATCAATATCTAGTTACAACCCTCCTTGATTTTACGGCTACAAGGGATACCACCAATTCCACACACACACACACACTTGATCAAGTATACCTTCCCTGATTTAACGGCTACAAGGGATACCACCGATTACCCGTTCTTGATTTCACGGCTACAAGGGATACCACCGATTCCTTTACTCAACCCAAATAATTACAAAAAACCCTATAACTCTTCAATAGCACTTGATTCAGAGAATAATGAGTAGAGAGTGTGGAGAGAAGAAGATTAGTGAAAACAGAATTGAATTCGGTAGAGTATAGGTGTAGAAATCACAAAAATAATGGTGTAATGAAAGAGAGTGAAAGTGGAGAAGAAGAAGTGATTAAAAGTTCGAAATCGGCCCCTTTTTATAATGTGTGAAAGGTTGCAACGTCTTAGAATCGTCGCAAATAGTGAAAAAACACTTCCTTTCAAATTTGAAAAAATGACAGTTATATGTCGACATATATATGTATAAAATTGAAATTTGAACATTTTTCAAGTGTTTTGATATAAATATAATTTTGGAAATTCATGTATTAAAATATAGTGTTATAAATAAATATTATAGAGTGGAAAATCATATAGAAACATAAATATAAACTATATAAATATATTTATAAAATTATAGAGTTTAAAACTATAAATATAGATTATATAAAACATAAATTTATAAAGTATAAACTTATAAAATTTAAGTTTAAAATCAAATAAAAATAGAAAATAAAATAGAGAAGAAAGAGATTGAAGATAGAATTTGAAAACAGAATTTGAAAATCAGAATTTGAACCTAGAGTGTTATTCAGAGTCTTACATAATCTGGACTCCATAACTATTTTTATCTTGAACTCTTGAAATCTTGAATACTCATGAGTCTTGAAACATCTTTGAATTCTGAATCTCTAACAACTTTAAACTGTATAGTCTTCGGTAATATTTCTTGTATATAAATGCCGCATATGTGTGTGTTTATATATTCTAGATAAAAGTGTTAGTATATATTTTATAATCAATTAATGTTGAAATAAGGTTGTTGTCATCAAAACTCCATTCTACAGCAATGCCAAGGGTACATTAGACAAGCTTATAGCTTGAGGCCTATATGTGAGTTCTCAAAGAACTCACCTTTGGTTGTTATAAGTAAGGAAATGAATGAAGACTTAGTCGAACCAACCTCTCTTCGGATATAACCCACAATTCTTCAACCTATACATATATATTTGGTAATCCCAATAGTTAGGTTTATGACAAATCCCTAAGAATTGAAGTGGAATCAAGATGGAGATGATAGAGATGAACTTACTTGGGTTTCTCCTTGACTTAACTAAGCTATCACTAGAATTTCCTATTATAGGAGCTTAGGAATATTAATTTCCTCTTCCTTTAGGTTTGGAAGTTGTAGGAAATAAATGAGAAGTAAATGAAAGGAGAGTAGGTGAAGTGATTAAGTAAGGGGCTACCTACTTAAGTTCTATAAGCTAGTCTTGGCTAACCAAGCCTTACTCAAAAGTCTCCAAATATCACTTTCTCCAAATATATCGATGTTTATAGTTTTCAAAGTAGTAAACAGCATTTTGAACTCAATGGAAATAGTCTTGAGTCCAAATTCGTCTGTATATAAAAAGTGACTTTTCGGACTAATATTCAATTTATGATATTATATTTAAACAAAACATTTAAATATATTTTCGTAAAACACGCGGGTTGTTACATAAGAAATGTTCAAATCTAATGAACTGTAGATTTCCAGTGAAAGTAAAAAATCGAGTTTTCGTCCTATAGATTGTAAGTATGTCCAAATAAAATTTCCAAAAGTCGCTATGGAATCGTTTATAAACCATAACGATTTATTTATATAATAAAAAGGATTTTATAATATATTAAATATTAATTTAGCTTGAAAATGGAAGTATCGAGTTATAAACCCAAGTATGCTTATTTTGGAGCTATATGATATTCTTTTTTGGTAAAGCCAACGGGGGAGAAGGCCCTTACCATATATTCAAATCATAAGAAGGTCTTACAATGAGAATAGCGCATATACATAGCATACATAAAAAAGGAAAAAAGAAGTCATATCCATTTAAGTTTGACAATAGTATCAAACCCATATAAAGACATTTGAATTTGTTTGCTTCTACTGCTACAAGCTGCATGATATATTCCGTTTCTACTTTTATGCTCTTATCCAAAGATTCTAGCATTCTTTTCACAACAGATTTCATTTAAAACCACTTTGATCATTATGAGAAGCTCATGGGTAGGTGATGCTTTCCATTTTGTTGCTTTGTAAATGCTCGTCCACTCTTCTTTGTTGTTCACATGAGGTGCAGCATATCCTCCATGTTTCTTTATTTTCGTCCAAATGTAATTCGAATATGAAAACTTGAAAAATAGATGATTGTTGTCTTCTTCCGCATCATTACATAGTTTGCAATTGACAGGAACACTTATTCCTTTGTGTGATAAATTCTTGAGAGTATTCAAAGCATTGACATACACTTTCCACATCATGTAATTCAATCTTTAACTGTTACGAAAGATCCATATCCTCTTATACCATGCATACTTCCTCATCAATTTCTCACCAGTGATTTCTTCATATACCACAGTAGTGGAGTATTTTCTCTCATCGTCAGACTAAAAAAGTTCATCTTCATTAGGTTGTACATACGTTGAACCATTGTATTTTATCCATACTTTATTTATTTGATTGCTGGACATATAGGGAATAATAATCTTCCCATTACAGATATAAGTACGAGCTTTAGCATGAATAAGAATACCACTCTATCGCATAACATCATAAGTCAATACATTCTGCAAAATCAATCCTTTCTGAATCCAAGGAGAACTCCAGAACTCCGCGGTACTACCAGCAGATATTTTAATCTTCGAATGGATTATTACCTTATCACATATTTTAATCATCATTTTCCAAACCCAGCTCTGTCGCAGTTTGGATTTCACTGTCCATATCTGATCAGATTTTAGATTATATCTCACACACCACATGACCCAAGGTGTAGGCTTATTCATAGCTACATCATTAAAATGTCGCGTAATTGCAGCAGCATTCCAGTGCTTTATATTTCTGGTACCAAGTCTACCCTTGCACTTTAGTTTCTCCAACTTACTGTAAGCAATAAGAGTCAATTTTTTGGAATGTATGTTACCAAACCATAGGAATTTTCTCATTGCAGATTTGATCATGTTAATAATTTTTAGAGGCAGTAAGAAGGTTCTACTCTAACAAACCGTCATAGAGAAGATAACTGCATTCAAAACAACTAATCTACCAGCTTGAGAGATAAATTTGTTCTCCCATCTCAAGAAAACAGACGTGATCCTTTCATATAGAGGCATACATTGCACTGTGGTGATTCTTTTAGTTGACATAGGAATACCAAGGTAAGACGAACCAGGCTTCATCAATGACATACCAGTTGTGAACAATATTTTTCAATAACACCCGAATTACATAATGTAATGTGTGTATTAACGAAATTTGCCTTGGTCATGACTCAGAATTCTTAGGAAATGATCCTGAATCTGGGATGGGTAGGTTTTTGGGCCATGATAAATGCACTGTGTATTTCAATAAGAAGAGAATAGGATAACGCCTCCCCTGAGTTCATGGATGAAAGCATCGAAATATTAGCTAACTTCGATGACTCCTTTGTACTAGATCTTCCTGAGGGAGGAGTTTGAATTACAACGGATGTCGATCTAGAAATTCATATACGATTTTGTCACATCAATGTTTTAGAAGCGTTAGGCTCATCATGAGGGTTTGTATCAATCATGGCGGCTCCGTAAGGTGAGGAGAAGGGGAATTCACATTTCTATCAAGTTCCCTTCCTCCGCTACTGGAGCACCTTGATTGATCTCCTCATCAGAAAGGTTAGTGTTAACTCCCTGTTTCATCATTATGTTACTACAAGATCATCTAATCGCATGACATATGGGACTCGGAATTCTCTATTTATAGATTGCAGATAGATTACAGGATTTGATGATTTGCTCTCCTAGAGAAAGAAGGAGCTAAATTGAGAAATGAAAAGTTTGCCCCCCCTTACGGATTATTTGGGGTCCTATTTATAGAGAATCCAGGGTCTTTCCATCAGTAGGTTGTTGGGCCTGAACGATTCCTGTCGGCCGCTTTTTTCTGGGTTTTAGGCATCGGCCTATTGGTCCTCCTCGTGGTGTCGATTACAGTTCTTTAAAGTGATGGCTCCGGGTGAATTGGGGTCTCTCCTAGGTGGAAGGGGGCTTGTTGCCGCGATAGATTTGGGCTTTGGGATGTAGGCTTTCGGCTTTATCGTGGGTACTCGGAGGGGCCCGCCCTCATGTCGTGCGCAAATGTCTATAGATTTAGAACCGTTAATGGTTCCGGTACTAAGTGGATTAGTACGAGCAGCCTGTATCCTTACTTGAGTCTCGGTTTAGCCTTCCGGTTTGGCTCTTTGGAGGGTAGCTTTTGATGATACTCGTGTTACTTACGAAAGTAACCCCTTTCTATATCCATGGAGCCATTCTTCAAGGGTTGATTTCAAACCATCTTTATGCTTTGACCCGACACTCTTCCTCTTTTAATGGGTTGGTATCCATCAATTGATTCTTGGCGGATAATTCCCGTTGGATGAACCCTTGCCGATACCTGGTAGGTTTCGAGTCCCTTTTCTCTAGAGGGGTTATCGTCCTGAGTTGCTCTCGAGTTCCTCATTCTTTCCTAATATTCATTTGACATCCCTTCACCTATCATCTTGTGCCAAGATCATTTTGGTAGTAACATTTGCCCACCCCTCTTTAGTGAAGGGGTGTCTTCGACTTTCCAAGTCAAGCTTCTTTTACCTAGTCTTCGCCTATTTGCTTGCCAATTATTTTCCCATGCTAAGTTATGCCACATGTCTTGTCAAAGAGACCTATTTTCGATGTCTTGTGGAGGAATGAAGTAACCTAGATTCAGGCTTTGATGGAAGATCAAAAACCTTTTGTGAAGATGTTAAGTCGAACAATATTTAGGCTCGGACGAATCAAGATTAAAGAGATGAATCTGTCCAAATTTGAGAACTTTAAGATTGAAGGCCAGGAACCTTCCCGGTGTTAATGAAGAGCCGGATCCACCTAGATACGGGTGTTTTTAGATTAAGCACCGGAAACCCTTCCAGCATTACTGAAGAGCCGAATCCACCCAGATTCGAGTATTAGTATAGAGAACCGGAACCTCCTCCGGTATTAATAGAGCGCCGAATCAACCCAGATTCGGGTATTAGTATAAAGAACCAGAACCTCCTCCGGTATTAATAGAGCGTCGAATCGATCCAGATTCGTGTTTTAGTATAGAGAACCGGAACCTCCTCCGGTATTAATAGAGCGCCGAATCGACCCAGATTCAGGTATTATTATAAAGAACCGGAACCTCCTCCGGTGTTAATAGAGCACCAAATTGACCCAGATTTGGGTATTAGAATAAAGAACCGGGACCTCCTCCAGTATTAATTTAGCACAGAATCGACCCCGGTTTGGATATTAGTATAGAGAACCGGAAACTCCTCTGGTATTAATAGAGCGCCGAATCCACCCAGATTCAGGTATTAGTACGAAGAACCGGAACCTCCTCCGGTATTAATATAGCGCCGAATCGACCCAGGTTCAGGTATTAGTATAAAGAACTGGAACCTCCTCCAGTATTAATAGAGAAAGTATCCCTTTCAAATTTGATTCGGGAAGCAGAGGTTGTACGTGCTTCTTGAGCCTCCCCTTGGGCTTTTGTTGTCAAAGCAGAGGATGTACATGCTTTGTTGGCCACTCTCTGGGCCTATGCGTTTGGACCGCTTGGCTAGCTTATCCATAAGAAGGGCCCAAGGACTTACCTGACCTCCCTCCAAGAGGCGCCTTATCCTAACCATCATAGGCGATGACAATGGCTTAGAAACTTAGGCGGGGCCATCGTAGGAACAGAACTAAGGTTTACTCTTTTGATGCTCTACACAAGCCATCATAGGCACTGATAGAGGCTTATACGCCACCCCCTCCAAGGTGTGCCCTATCCTGACCATCGTAGGCGCTGATTGGGGTTTGCGCTTCCTTATATGGGTAACACGGAACATAAGCAGAGGTAGGACGTGCTCTTCTGCGAGCAGAGGTAGGACTTTCTTAGTTCGAGCAGAGGCAGGGCGTACTCTTCTACCAGCAGAGGCAGGGCGTGCTAATTTTTAGATGCACTGCCACGACCATATCTGGTGTGAAGCGGTGGCTTATGCTTTCGATGCTTTAACCCTATCCCCTCTGGTTTGGGCAAGGAGAAATACTAACACAATCACCCCCCTTCGGGAGATGCCTCGCCCCGGCCAATTTAGCGATGACGAGGGACTCAATCCTTTTTTCATCTTGACCCCTTTTTGGTTTCTTACGAGCTACTGGGAGGGTTTCCATGCCCCTAGTTATATGATGATTTCTTGGGGTAAAGATTTTGTTCTCTATTCTTTTATGGTTGGAAAATATGGCCTCAAATGTTTCGAGTTCCATGTCCTTGGAACAAGATCGCCGTTGGGCCTACATAACCGATATGTGCCAGGTATGACTTCTTGATGGACAATTAGGGGTCCTTCCCAATTTGGACCGAGAGGACCATCAGCCGAATCTTTGGTGTTAGCCATCACTTTTCGTAGTACCAATTCATCCTTAGCAAAGGTCCTAGCTTTGACCTTTGAATTGTAATATTTTTTGATCCTTCTTTGGTATTCGGTGGTTCTGATTGCAGCCTCATCCCTTAGATCTTGTAACAATTCTAATGATTCTTTTCTTAGCTCCTGGTTGGGGTCAAATGCGTATGCTATCCTTCGGTGCGATGGAACTTCGACATCAACCAGAAGCATAGCCTCGCAACCATATGTCATGGAAAAGGCGGTGTGTCCCGTAGCTATTTTGGTGGAAGTCCTGTATGACCATAGCACTAGAGGCAACTCCTCTGCCCAATTTCCTTTGGCCTGATTTAGACGTTTCTTAAGGATCATCTTAATGGTCTTATTTGCGGTTTCCACAACTCTGTTAGCTTTCAGATGGGCCACTGAAGAGAAACTTTTGATGATTCCATTTTTCTTGCAGAATCGGCTGAATTCTTCACTCTCGAATTGTGTTCTGTTATCCGATATGATCTTATGGGGGATCCCGAAGCGGGTAACTATATTCTTTATTACGAATATTAACACTTTCTTGGATATGATAATCGAAAGGGGTTCCGCCACCACCCACTTGGTGAAATAGTCGATAGCTACTACATCATATTTAGTTCCTCCCTTGGCGAGTGGCAAGGGCCCGATCTAATCTATCCCCCATGTGTCAAAAGGCCAGGGGCTCGATATAATGGTTAGGTTGCTGGGGGAAGTCGTGGTACCTTAGAGTACTTCTGACATTTGTCACATCCCTTGACGTATTTGACTACTTGACTAACCATCCGTGGCCAATAATAACCCTGTTGCATGACCCTTTTGGCTAGTTTAACCCCATAGGAATAGTCACCTCACCATCCTTCGTGAGTTTCTTTTAATAGGCTGAGTCCAACTTCGAAACTTACACACCTTAGACAAGGAAGTGAGTGTCCCTTTTTATAAAGTACACCGTCTATGATTATGAACGTGGGAGCTTGGTGTTTTATCTTCCTTTCCTTTTGCTTACTAAGGGGTAATGTCCCTCCCAAGAGGTAGTCCTCTATGGGAGTCATCCATGCAACTTCCCGTTGGGGGCGTGCTTCCGTTATGGGGATTCCCCCTCGGAGTTTCCTACTTGGTCTCCTCCATCTCCCCTTCTCAATTCTTGGGGTCGGGTCCAACAACTCTTTTCCTCTTTCCGATTCTTTCTGTTCGATGCTAGGCATCTCCTAATATCCCATCGGCACTATCCGGTTTCAGGGGCTCCTTGGGCGCTGGTTAATTTGGCTCGCGAATCCGCTTGGGTATTCTCCCCATGGGTATTTGATGAACTGAGAAGTCTTCAAATTGGGAAAGCATCTTTATTACCTTCTTTATGTGTAAGATGAGCCACTTGTCTTTAGTTTGATATGTCTATTTTATTTGGTTTACCATTAGTTGCGAGCCGCTGAAAATTTCTATCCTTGGTATCTTCAACTGTAATGCCAGATTCAGACCAGCTATCATGGATTCATATTCAACCACATTGTTGGTTGCCGAGAACCCTAACTTCATGGCATATTGCAAGCGTTGCCCGTCAGGGGTGATTATAACATAACCTGCCCCCGCCCCCTACTCGTTGGAACTCCATCTACAAAAAGATGCCATTTGGCCTTTGAGTCATTTTCTTTGACTGACTGTTCTGAAATAAAGTTCGTGCACTCATTCATGAAATCTGCGAGAGCTTGCCCTTTGATTGTTGCTCGAGGATGGAACTCAATTTCATATTGGCTGAGCTCAATACCCCATTTAATTAGCCTCCCTGAGGTTTCCGGTTTGCTGAACACTTGTTTGAGCGGGAAGTTAGTTAAGACTTTAATAGGGTGTGCTTGGAAATAACCTCTAAGCTTTCGTGTAGTAAGGATTAAGCAATATGCTAATATCTCTATGACGGCGTATCGAGTTTCCGTGTCTTTTAGCCTCTGGCTAACATAATAGATAGGGTGTTGAGTCCCTTTATTCTCTCTTTTCAGTACCAAGCTCACTGCATATTCGGAGACAGCCATGTATAGGTATAGAGTTTCTCCCTTCTCGGGACTAGCCAAAATCGGAGGTGTTCCTATATAAACTTCTAATTCTTGTGGAATGCCTTCCTACACTCTTCGTTCCATTCAAAATTCTTCTTCTTCTTTATGACATTAAAGAAATGGATGCACTTATCGGTGGCTTTAGAAATGAACCTGCTGAGTGCCGCTAACTTCCCGTTTAGGCTCATGACCTCCTTGCCCGTTTTAGGTTCCTCCATGTCCTTAATGGCCTGTATTTGGTCGAGGCTGGCCTCGATTCCTTTCTCGCTTACCACATATCTCAAAAACTTCCCAAATTGAATTCCGGAGGAACAATTTTGAGGGTTCAGCTTCATCTGGTAACTTCTCAAGATACCAAACATTTCTTCCAGGTCCTTTAGACGATTCTCTCTTTCAGTAGACTTCACTAGCATATCGTCGACATATACTTCCATATTGCACCCTATCTTCTCTTGGAACATTCCGTTTACCATCCTTTTGTACGTTGCCCCTGCATTCCTCAAACCGAAAGGCATTACTTTATAACAGAATGTTCCCCAGTCGGTAATAAAGCTTGTATGTTCCTTGTCGGGTTTATGCACTAGTATTTGGTTGTACCCCGAATAAGCATCCATAAGGGATAGTATCTTATGTCCGCTCATGGCATCAACCAAATGATCAATCCGTGGAAGAGGGTAACAATCTTTCGGACAAGCTTTGTTTAAATCCATGTAATCGACACACGTCCTCCACTTCCTGTTAGACTTCTTCACTAGCACGGGATTGGCTAACCATTTCGGGTAATGGACCTCTCGGATAAAACCGTTAGTTTCCAGCCTTTTGACTTCCTCCTTCAAGGCTTCAATCCATTCCCTATTATATTGTCTCTTCTTCTGCCGGATCGGGATTATCGAAGGGTCGATGTTTAAGGCGTGGCTCATGATCGAAAGATCGATACCAACCATGTCCGAATGGGTCCAGGTGAAAACGTCTTTATTGAGCTGCAGGAATCAGATTAAGTCACTTCGGAGAGGTTTCGTTAGCTTTTCCCCTATGTTGATGACCTTCGATTTATCCTACGGGTCAACGTTTACTTCTTCTATTGGTTTGATCCTTTCGACGTCTCCTCTAGAGTCTAAATATGTGATAATTTCTCCTTCTTCAGTCGAGTTCACCTCATTGGACCTTTTTCTCTTCCTTTACAGAGAAGTGCACCTATCATTAGTGCATTTGTCAGTCCTATCTATATTTATCTTGGCTTCAAATGAGGGATGTAAGAATCCCTTATCTGAAGGTATAAAAATAGTAGAAGAATCAAAATACAAAGAATACTCCCTTTTGTATTTTTCGACCGTTGCAAAGTACAACTTTCGGGAGCTAAACTGCTCTCCCGGATGGTACCCCATCCCTATTTGGTCAGAAATTTTAACATGAGATATTTGGAAGAAACGAAGGCATCCATCTCCTCTAAAGTCGTTCGTCCGAAGAAGGCATTGTAATAGGACGGCTGATCAATCACGATGAAGAGAGTTTTGAAAGTCCTGTTGAGAGGGGATAGCCCTACTTGAACCAAGAGGTTGATTTGACCCATCGGAGTTGACCCTTTATTGTTGAACCTGAAAATCGGTTCGTTGCTAGGCTCTAACTTCTTTTTGGAAATTCCCATCTGATCGAAGGCGTGCTTGAAGATGACATTGAAAGCGCTTTCGGTATCCACCAATATTTTAGAAATGCCCGAAAGCCCTGTCTGCGCCGTTATCATGAGGGGTCGTTATGTGGGTAACGGACTCTTTCTTCATTTCTTCCGGAGAGATCACGAGGTTATGCATTTTAAGGGCATAACGCGCACTTTTCAACGATAGTTCCTCTTGGATGGAGAAGATTATCTCCAAGGCATCTTTCGCGTATTGGTTTTTGGCTTTCGGACAGCTTCGGGCAGGGTGAAATCCCCCATGAATCACATTGATTCGGTTCATGGGAGGTCCATAATCTTGGTTGTTCTCCCCCGGAGTGACTCATATCGTATTTACTGAAACCTTCTGTTGTCCTCCTGCACATTGAGCTGGTGCTTCTCTATTTGAAACAAACTCCTTCAGGTGCCCCTCCCAGATTAGTTTCTGGATAATCCCGTCTAAGACCTTGCATTCTTCTATCTTGTGCTCGTTGGTTTTATGGAACTTGCGGTATTTACCACCGTCATGAGGTTCGGGACAATTTTTGGATTTAAACGAGATAGGGAAGTTATTGACCCTTTCTTCTGCGACTGCGTACACATATGAGATGGGCTTGTTCAAGGCAACTGGGTTAGTGTTAGAGTCTTCCCATCTCGATCTCCTTTGAGTCCCTTCTAGGAGTTTTCGTCCGAAGTTTGGCCTTCCTCCCTCTCCTCGAGGCTCGAACTTCCCCTTCGTGACGTATAGTTCATCCATGCAGATAAACTTGTCGGCTTGGAAATGAAAATCTTGCAAGTCCTTGCAGCCATGGATATATAACTCTTCCAGAAGGGGGTGTTTTCTATCAACCATGAATGTACGGCGATCATCTTGTCGCGGTCATTCATATCTTTGGCTTTTAAGGCCTCGATGTTGAACCTTTTGAGTTAGTCCACGAGAGACTCCCCTTGTCTATGTTTGATGTTAGCGATTACCATATAATCTACGGTTGGATCTTTGCAGATGCAGAACTGCACGGAGAATTCGTAGGATAATTTCTTCCATGAGTAAATGGTGTTTTCCCTGTACTGGCCATACTATTTCGCCGCTGCACCTTGGAAGGTCATCGGGGAGAGTGGCATCTGACAGCTCCGGAAGCGTTGTAAAGTTCCATCCGACTGTCCAAAGCCCTCAAATGGTCATCAGGGTCAGTCATTCCCAGATATTTCATGGTTGGGACTTTAACTCTTGACGGTATCGCGGTGTTCATAATCTCATCAATGAACGGGGCTACCCTCTCATTGTCGTTAACCTTGTTATCCTGGGTTCTCTTCCCCTTGCTTCCCAGCAAGTCCTTGACGGTCTTCTGAGTGACATCTCTGATGTAAGCCTCCGTGTTGTCATAATCTTCTCTCTTGGGGTCATATCCTTTGGAAGTGGAGCTCCTGGACTTTTCTTGCTCGCATTGATTTCCTTGATGATCTACTCCCAATAGATGAGACTTCTTTTTCTTGGAAGAGGTTGCTTTAGGTCTCCCTTTCGCTTCTGACTGTTGAACGGGGGCCATCCTTTTTGGAGATTCATTCGTCTCTCTGTGACTAGATCTGGTGAGCCTCGAGGACTTCTACGCCTGTACAACATTGACCTGAGCCCGCATTTCTTGGAGCTACTTTTCCAAGGCCAAGGTTCTCGTGACATTATCCTCCATGGCGTTTTCATCTGATAGTAGTTGTAGGTTAGGCGCAGCCTCTTTCTCGTTATTATTCGGGTTGAGTGCTGGGCCCTCATTTCCTTCAAGAGTGACATTGGGGTCCATTTCTTTGTTTGGTTCCTTCAATTTATTCGTCTCCATTGTTTCCTACCTTGGAACGATGAATTCAGCTAGTTAGTTTAAACAATTTTACCATAGGATCGGAGGTTCAGGCCCTCCTTCTAGAGCCAAAATGTTAATGATATTTTTCGTCAACACCCGAGTTATAGAATGTAATGTGTGTATTCACGAAATTTGCCATGGTCATGACTCAAAATTCTCAGGAAATGATCCTGAATCTGGGATGGGTAGGTTTCTGGGCCATGACAACTGCATTGTGTATTTCAATAAGAAGAAAACAAGCTAACGCCTCCCTTGAGTTTGTGGATGAAAGCATCGCAATATTCACTAACTTTGATGACTCCTTTGTACAAGATCTTCCTGGGGAGGAGTCTGAATTACAACGGAGGTTGAGCTAGGAATTCATATACGATTTTGTCACATCAATGTTTGAGAAGCGTTAGGCTCAGCATGAGGGTATGAATCAATCACGACGGCTCCGTAAGGTGAGGAGAAGGGGAATTCATATTTCTATCAAGTTCCCTTCCTCCGCTACTGGAGCACCTTGATTGATCTCCTCATCAGAAAGGTTAGTGTTAACTCCCTATTTCATCATTATGATACCACAAGATTATCAAATCGCATGACATATGGGACTCGGAATTCTCCATTTATAGATTGCAGATAGATTATAGGAATTGATGATTTGCTCTCCTTGAGAAAGAAGGAGCTAAATTGAGAAATGAAAAGTTCGGCCCCCCTTACGGAGTATATGGAGTCCTATTTATAGAGAATCTGGGGTCTTTCCATCAATAGGTTGTTAGGCCTAAACGATTCCCTCGGCCGCTTTTCTCTGGGTTTCGGGCATCGGCCTATCGGTCCTCCTCGTGGTGCTAGTAGTAGTTCTTTTAAGTGATGGCTACGGGTGAATCGGGGTCTCTCCTATGTGGAAGGGGGCTCGTCGCCACGACGGATCTGGGCTTTTGGATGTAGGCTTTCGGCTTTATCGTGGGTACTTGGAGGGGCCCGCCCTCATGCCGTACGCAAATGTCTACCGATTTAGTACCGTTAATTGTTCAGGAACTAAGTGGACTAGTACGAGCAGCCCGTATCCTTACTTGAGTCTCAGTTTAGCCTTCCGGTTTGGCTCTCTGGAGGGTAGCTTTTGTTGATACTCGTGTTACTTACGAAAGTAACCCCTTTCTATATACATGGAGCCATTCTTCGAGGGTTGATTTCAAACTATCTTTATGCTCTAACCCGATACTCTTCCTCTTTTAATGTATTAGTATCCATCGGTTGATTCTCGGTGGATAGGTCACGTCGGATGAACCCTTGCCGATACCTGGTAGGTTTCGGGTCCCTTTCCTCTAGAGGAGGTATCGGCCTGAGTTGCTCTCGAGTTCCTCATTCTTTCCTTATATTCATTTGACATCCCTTCACCTATCATCTTGTGCTAAGATCTTGTTGGTAGTAACACCAGTAATCACAAGACTAACAGATATTGATGAGGAGAGAGACCAGCAAGTAGGATTTTAGTTTTGCAAAGATTTATGCCAAGGCTAGAGAAGGAATGAAAGGAATTCAGAGTGTTCATGACGGTTTGGCGGGATTGAGATGCAGGTTTAGTGAAAGTAGTAGGTCATCTGCAAAAGCCAAGGAGGTGATTTGCGGATTTTTGCATTTAGGGTGAAGGTAGGAATTTTTTAGCAGGACTTGCTTATTTAAGGATAAGGTTAGAGTCTCCATGATAATTATGAACATGTAGGCAGAGATGGGGTCACCTTTCCTCAATCCATTATAGCCTTTGAAGAAACCAACAATATGAGAATAAAAAACAAGAGTGTACCTGACAGAGGAAATACACAAGTAGATCCATTTGACAAACTGAGTCGGAAAATTCATCTTCTCCATAATACTGATCAAGGAAAACTAGTTAACCGAGTTAAAAGATTTTTTTTGATATCAATCTGAAGCATAACTCTAGGGGATATGTTAGTGCTGGGGTATCCATTCAATAATTCATGAGATAATAATACATTATCCAAGATACTTCTGTTTGGCAAAAAAGCAGCTTGATTAGATGATATGATACTTGGCAGAACTGCTGTTAGTCTTCTAGAAAGGATTCTAGATATTGCTTTATATATCACATTGCAGCACACACTACTATAAAACAGGTCATTTGCTTTGCTTATTTGCTTCGGTTGTCCTTACAGCAGAAGCAATAGTGTTATTTTGCTTCTGTTATCCTTGCAACCGAAGCAAATGATAGAAGCAAATAGTGTTATTTGCTTCTACTATGCTTACAACGTAAGCAAATAGTATCATTTTCTTCTGTTCTCTTTAAAATCGAAGCAAATGCATAGAAGCAACTACTCTCATTTGCTTCTGTTTCTTAGAAACCAAAGCAACTAGTGTTATTTGCTTCGATTTCTTAGCAACAGAAGCAAATGCAACAAAGCAAATATTATTACTTGCATATATTCCTTTGGAAATGAAGCAAATACACGTTATTTTAATCAAAGCTAATGCGTGTATAAATACTCATACACAATAACTTTATATGTTACTTTTCACGGTTGATTAACAATTAATTATTTATAATTTCTAATCATTGTTAATCAATCATTATTTTTATATATACTCAATATTTAGAAAACAAAATTTTGAATTTAAAAAAATTAAAATTTCTATTTAATGATTAATATCTAATAAATACTGTCTTTCCAAAAAAATTAACGAATATTATTGATTATGTTATGAGAAATATTAATTATTTAGTCATTAATAATTAGTATCGAATAATTATTATCGATATTCCATAATAAATGTTTAACATTTAATGTTTAAATGATTAATATTAAATAATTAATAATTAAATATAATTAATATGTAATATTTAATAATAAATAGATAATAAGTAAAAAGTTAAAACTAATAGTTACCATTAAACAATGAACAGTATGAAGTATATTTTTTTAATAAAGTTCGAAAATTTTGTAATAATTAGAATAATTCATAAAAATCAAAAATAAAATTTTAAATTTTCATCGAATTACAATATGAAATAGAATTAGAACTTCTAGAAATTTTGAAATTTTATAAGATTTAATCATTTATATATAATTACTTGTTATTGCTGACTATTCATGGTTAGTAAGTCATATTTAATTTTTATTAATTATATTTAATAGTTAAAAAATATAATTAATAACACTTTATAAATAAACTCGAAATAGGTACTAATAATTAATTATTATATTTCACCATTTATTGTTAGTAGTTAATAGTTAATATACATAATTAATAAGATAAAAATAATCTCAACCAACTTTTCGTTTGGAAGTTATGCTTGGATGAGAAAGCGCAGGTCTTCATGTATGAAACAATTCCACCCAACTTTTCGTTTCCCCCCCATAATTTTTCGTTTCCCGCTGCATTATTTCATTTCCCTCCATCTTTTCGTTGGTGCTTATCCTTTCCCTTTTACTTTGTTATTCCTCCAAAACTCCATTTCATTTCTATCGTTTCACCCTTTCTTTACCTACTCTCAAATCTGAAATCTCATTAATGTCTAATTTCTTGGTTCAGTTCACCGCCTTATCGCGAGGGTTATCACTACCAGTAACCCTCTCACCCTCAATTTTGGAAAATAACCTCCCAGTTCAATCTTCAATCAGCCGCCATTAAAACTTCAACCATTCTCCGTCGATCTAACTACGTTCAAGGCAAAGGTGTTTGCTGTTTTTCTCCATTTGTCCCTAGCTCCATTTGTCAATTTAGGGTTATTTTGTTTTACAGAGAGGTTCAGATTCCAGTCCAATGCAAAGGCTTTTGTTGTCGTTGCCGCTGTTTGTTTTGGTTTTTCTGTTTTGCTCTTCTTTGCTTTGACAATGCTATCAGCGTGATCGGCATTTCCATTGGTCGATTGTAAGTTGGGTGATTTTTTAAGGTATTTGGTAATCTGAAATGAGGGAAGGCTTAAGTGGTAAGCTGAAGAGGTTCAGGTAGGTGACGGGCAATATTTTCAATTTTGCTTGGAACAAGGAGTTTCGTTGGTAGTCATTTATTATTGAATCATTTCTGAAAGCACATCCTCTCAAAGGTACTGTGATAATCACCTTTTAAAATAAGCTCTAATATTTATCTTAGTAGCACGTTTAGTAGTTATGTAAATTGATGCCTATGATAATCAATGAAGTGGTGATATTTACATTGAAGATGGCTATGATAATTAATAATATAAAGTCGGTTCTATTTTCAACAGTGATAATCTTTATTCCATGCAAATGCATTTGCTACTTCCACTTACGATTATACTAGGTATTGGTCGATATATTGTTAAATAGACACAGGCATTTGCAAGTACTAGGAAATTGTGACAGCAGGTCATGAGAATTTTGAATTTTATTCAATGTTTTGAAATCTGTTCAATTCTGTTTACTAAAAATACTAGTTTTTAAGATTATTGTCTGAGTGGAAATGATAAGTGCACTTAACGTTCGAATGAAGGAATGTCACATTTGAAAAAAATGAACGCATATACAGTCGACGTCCAAAAACATAAGAAGCAAATGTCACAGTTCTACAGATTACCGTGTGATGTTTAACTTATCATGCACTAGAAGCCAAATGCGCACCTCTTACTTTACTGGAATATTGAATTTCCATAAGGTGTGAAAGTTGAAAGGCTTTTTTTCCAGTTGGATAAGTTATAAAAGTGTGATGATTAACTGGGTTCGTGGCATATAAAACAGTTTGTTGATTTAAGTTATAAGGTGTTTCAGCCAGTATATTACTCTAATATGCTAGTCTTGAATTGGAAAAACCATGCTTTGAAGAAATCTGCGCGATTAACTTTGTAATGTAATAATAAAATCCAGAGTTATTATTTATATTTTGTTTCAAATATCCTATATTTCCTGGATAAAGCATACATGAAGTTGAGCAATTCGCTTCTGTACCCTCCTTTATAGTAATTATTGAACTGATATGTAATTTTCTTTTCTTTTTCTTGTTTGATTCACAGCATATGCAAGACAAGGATGCTGGAAGGCCTTACAAAAAGTTCCTGTCACGACGCATAGCAGGTTTCTTCTTAATTTTTTCGTGAAATAAGAAATGTTACTAACATATATATTTTTATTTTCTAAAAATAAAAATGCAGGAAAAGTATTTTGCTCTTGAGTTCATGTTTGAATTCAACAGAAGGAAATGTTTATGGTTTTAAATGTATGTTTATGAGCTTGGATGATGGCTTCAATTCAAATTATAATAATTTTTCTACAACCTTGCAGGTTGGATGTCAAAGATGGGATTTTATGCAAAATTGTTTATTGGTGTGTGTGTATGTGTGTGTGTGTGTGTGTATATATATATATTGTAGGTGTGTCTGTCTATTTACAAGTAATGAATGACTAACTGAGAATGTGCTGAATTTCTACGAGTATCTAAAGAAATATTGTTGTAGATATATAGTTGCATGTAGATAATCTGTTCCATTATCACATTGTTTTTATATGAATTTGTTTCCTTTTTGTGTCTTGAGCTAATAATCTATAATTGTCCATATTTTCAGGGATATTTAAAAGCAAAATAGACTCCAGTCACTATATTCAATAAGACGCTGAATTTGTTTTTAAAAGATTGTCTTTAGTGAGAAGTTGCTTTTAGTAAATACTACACTCTATCATCTTTTTGAGGTCGTGATTTAGTAAGTTAGAATTCATAATATGTATTTGACTCTTTCTTGTATTAAGACTAGATCATTAACTATGAATTATATTGTTCTATAATATGTTGTTTCTCTTAAATGTATGGATTATTATTAACGCTATCAATGAAATTATTGCATTTTAGTAATGTCCAATTAGAATTGTTTTATAGTTTGAATATATAAATGCAAGCAATAATTATTTCCTTTTATATATATATTTATATATCTGCATGTTTGAGAATAATAATGATTTGTAAGGAGGTATTTTTTTAGTCAAAGAGGATTTTTTGCTCCTGTTGTAGCTACAACCGAAGCTACAAGTAGGATGGTAGGTGATATAAGAAAAAATGATTTTTTTTGTTGCTTCAGTTGTTTATTTGAAGCAACAATTATTTTTTTGTTGTGTCTTCTGCATTTGCTTCGGTTGTTGAATAGAAGCAACAGGGGGAAAACAACAGAAGCAATTAAGTTTATTTGCTTCGGTTGTTCATCTGAAGCGACAAATTTTGGTTTGTTGCGTCTATTGCATTTGCTTCGGTTCTAGAACTGAAGCAACAAGGGGTAAATAACCGAAGCAACAGATCTGTTTTGTAGTAGTGACACTATCGGTCTGAATCGAGTTACATTTGAAGGATTGTTAGATTTAGGAACTAAGGCAAGGTTAGTAGAATTGATAGAGCTTAGGATTTTGCTGTGAGTGAAAAAATTATGGATTGCCTTTAACACATCAATTTTGATAACTTGCCAACTATGAATGAAGAAAGCAGTAGTGAAACCATCAAGACCCGGAGCACTGATTTTCTCATAGTGAATATAGAGTCTTTTATCTCTTCATCAGTTATCAAAAAAGGACAGATCTGCATGATGAGTTTAAGAGCCAAGCAAAGTTTGATAATAATCCAAGAAAGCTTTATCGACTGATGTCGGATTAGTATGGCTTAGTCCAAAAGTGTCCTTTATTTGATGAATGAAATCCTTAGCTTGCTTTATCTTCAGGGATGCATAAAAAAGCTTTGAGTTTCTATCACTAAGAGCATTTCATTTCTGTTTATTCTTTTACATAGCCATGTTAGCTTCAATTTACAGTGCATCTTCAAGCATTTTTGCTATCTGTTTTTCCTGTTTGTAGATCATAGGATAGGTGTTATGCCTGAAAGTGAGAGTCTGTACCTGTTTTAATTGATCAGTGAGAGTTTCTGAGAGTTTGTTCCCTTTTCCATATATTTGTTGTGCCCAAGCTTTCAATGCTTCTTTTGTATTCTTCAGCTTGTTCTGCAAATTTAGCATTGGATTACCATATGTGTGCTTGCTCCATGCTTCATTAACTACCTGCAAGAAAGTATCATTTGTTGTCCAGTCATCAAAAAACTTGAAGTTGACATTTTTTATATAAATTTGTTGAGCCAAACGCGAGGATCAAAGGGAAATGATCAGAGAGAAGAGGCTTGGTTATGTTAAGCTTAATGGTTGGCCAGGAAGATAGGGTTTTCAGGTTCATAAGGCTATGGTCAATTCTAGTCAATGTCCTCGAAGCATCAAAGCTTTTATTAGACCATGTGTAATGGTTACCTATTGAAGGTATCTCAATTAAAGTTGCATCATACATTGCATTGTTCAATGGCAACATGTCAGCTATTGACAGAGGAATACCACCTTCTTTGTGATCGGACTGAAAAGAGCAGTTGTAGTCACCAATTACTATCCATGGATGAGAATCTTGAGCGAAATGAGGTAAATAGTCAAGAAAGTCCTGTCCTACTTCTTAAGTATTACTTGCATAAACAAAAGTGATATACACATTATTCTTTGTGGGAATGTGATGAACTTTAGAATGGATGAATTGATAGTCAATGAGAATAGGAGTGAGGATGTATATAGAAGGGTCATAAATAACAAGAAGCCTACCATATGGTGCTTTGTCATGGTTGGTCACAAAGAACCAGGTTGGGTTAATATAGGATGAAGTTTTAGATGAGAGAGCAGGGTTTAATTTAGTTTCAGAAATTGAGAGGAGGGAGAGATTATGATCATGAACCAGGGACTTTATTTGGTCTAATTTTGAGGATTTGTGCACCCCTCTAATATTCCATGCTCCAATGGTGTGCATAATTATTATACTAGTGGGGTCTTGAAAGTGTTTCTAGATCTTCTTGGAGAAGAAGAGGGTGAAGTTAAAGGAAAGGATTGATGAGAAGTATCAGTATCACATTCAGTGTCATAAGGAGAGAGGTTGACAGGTTCAGGTACATACTTTCTTCTTTTCTTTTTCTCATTTTTCTTTTTATTTTCAGGGATCAAATCTGGTTCCATGATAACTGCATTTTTCCTAGGTTTGGATTTGAGAGAGGACAGTTTAATTCTGGACAGGGGCTTGGGTTTAAAGGATGAAGGAACAGTTAGTATGTCAAGGGGTTTGGTTTTCTAATTTGGAGGAGGTCTGATAGAGTTATTGGTAGAGGAGATAAGCTTTGTGATGACATGATCAGGCTTAGTGATTGTTGTGGTTGATGGAAAGGGTAAGGTTGGTGTGTTTGTAATCAATGCAGCATTGGAAAGCTTTGTAGCTTTTTTATTCCCATGCACGACATTAATGTTGCATGCAATTGTGTCTAGGTTTTGTTCTTTTTGCTTATTCTCTGCTTTTTGGCTAGTTGCATTTTTCTTTTTCTTGCTTTGCTTTTTCTCTTGCTTTTCTTTCATGATCCCAGCTTCATATTGTAAATGCATGTCATCCTCATCATTTTCTGTTGCTCCTTCTTTATTCTTTTCGTTTATGTCTTCATTTTCTCCATCTTCATTTTCGCTCAAGAATTCAGTTTCATCTTCCTTTCTGCTATTACACTCACGTTTGTTTCTCCATTTTGTATGTCATGAGTATTAAGAGCATCAAACTTATCATGCAAGTTGGTTTTGTCCTTTTGTTGTCCATCATTTGGTCTATCAAAAGCATTTGTGTCATTTGTAGTTGTTAATTTCTCAGGCTTCTTCTTATATATTTGTTTTCTCACTGGCAACTTGAGCAAATTGTTTCTTCTTCTATTAGCATTAACTCTTATCCACGTATTCGTTGGCTTTGCGTCATTGGTTTTGTCATCAATTTTTACAACATTCTTCTTACTAATTTCCTTGTTTTTTTCCTTTCAAATTCCTTGTCTACTCTGACTTCTTCTTTCTTTTTATGTAGCTTACATGTTGCAATTTTGTGACCAAAAACTTTACACTTAGTATATATATCCAGTTGCCATAAATATTTTACATATATCACTTGTGTTGTACCATCGGATTCAAGACTTCAAAATCATTCACTAATTCAACATCCGGATAATCTCAACTAAGCATCTTGCATCCTGAATTCTCATCATCATTTCAGTTGCACTTGTGAGGCATATTAATTTACCCAATCTATTTGCTAACCAGTTTATTCCAATGTTAGACCAAAGATAAATCGGAATATTAGTTAAACTCACCCATACTAGAACAACCTTGGTAGAATCGCTAACATTACTCACATTTGGATCCCATTGCTTTGTAATAAAAATTTTGTTTTTCATAATAATTGAATCTCCCCTTATCACCTTATCCAAATCATCCGCAAAATAAAAAAGAAATAGAGAACCATCTGATTTTACTTTGAAATTACCTTTGAGCATCCATCTGGCTTTGAGAGTTTCCAACACTATGGTGTATAGAAGAGGCTTATCTAGAAAAAATCCCACAACATAATTTTTCCAGACATTAGTTCCCGCATCAACTATAAAAGCCGAGGGAGACATTTGGTTCCTTTGAACTCAATTTCCAACTGAACAGGTATGTACTGACCTGCGTTACGAGGGAGGTGGTGAAAAAGCAGAGGTTTAGTCCATGCTTTTTCAGTTGGAGGGATTCTAGGGTTTGGTAGATGACTGGAGGAAGGAGAAGAAGGTAGCAGAGAGGTAGGGTTTGGGGTTTGAGAGATAATAGGGGCAGAATGTAATGGAATAGGATTGGGAGGATGTATAGACAGTGGTAGGACAGGATTTATGTCAAAGGAGGTAGGCTGCGAGGAGAGAGAAGGAAATGGTTTTGGATGGGACTGGATGGGACATGCTATATGATATTCTACTTAGATATATGTATGAGAATATTAATTTATTATTATTAAATTTGATTGTTTTTTAGTTTATTAACATTTTATTCAATTTATTTAAGCTTTAAAAATATCTTTTTTGCAAATTACCTCCGTATTGAACAAAATGAATTTTATTATGCTCGTTGTGACTAATTATTGCTATATTTCAAATTTCGCGCCAATCAGAGTTGTTTTGGGACTGTGCGTAATTAAAATGTGAATCAATCAATAATTTGAGCTCGAACCAGCGCTATTTGTGAAAACGAATTTGGAATTCGACAAAACGAGTTTCATTAGGATGTAATGATAAACCATATTTGCATGTAAATTTTCACCCCAAATGGAGTTCTTATGTTCCCGTGTGAATTTTAAAACGATGAATGGAAATAGCGATAGGCATGTAGCAATATTGTAAAACCCCATGGCCATTAATGTCACTCACAAATGGAATGCATTAATGTCATGAAGCGTTATAGTAGTATATAACAGATAAATTACAAGAATAAATAAATAAAACACAGCGGAAGATAAAACTTATTTCATAGCATCATAACTTCAAAACAAGCTTACATAAGTAGTCTCCAAAAACCATTACAACAGGATGAATTGTCTTTTCCAAAAACTTCAAAGTACATAAAGAAGCAAATACTTAAATAACATAAATGCATAAATCCCCACTGAACATAAGCAAAGCCATAAAGATGAGAGAGTCCAAAGCGATACATCTACTCTTTTCAAGCAACTAAAGAAATCGGCACTAAGCTGTAGTATTCCCTCCTTGCAAACCTAAGGGGGGGGGGGAAGGAAAGAAAAGAGGTGGAAACAAAACGGGTCAGACATAAAGTATGGCGAGTCCAGTAATTTTAACAAATAATAGGTAAGGTAAATGATCAAGACATAAATAGGCATCATGATATGGCTGTAACATAGATAAGGTAGATAAAAAGGATGGACAAGATGATTCCGTTCCTAAGTACTAAGACAATCCTACACCTTGGCTAAGCAAACAACCCTCCAAGTACTAACCCCGAAGACCGAAGTCAACATCAGACTAGCACCCAAAGGACTATCCAACTCAACCAACATGTATTTCGTTACACCGCACTTTTGCTAAGTTACACCACATTACTTAATCACACTGCACATCTACTAGTCTCTATTTACTAAAGGTTGATCCCTTCCCACTAACTGTACCCACATGACAAACTTGGTAGTTACTTGTACCTAGCTACTATCGTAGGTGCCGGCTTGCTCCTACCACTGCTAAGATACCCTTACCCTACCCATTCGATCGGCTCCCTAAATCCCGTAGGCACCCGTGCTGGCCCCACAGTGGGGTGTATCACTCCCCAAAGTGGCAACCCCGATACCAATATAAAATGCACGACCATACCTACACGATGCAACAACGTCTTACCTACCAGCCCGGACCCATGCATGCACATGAACCCGTTGGATTCGCGTTGCCACCGCTATTCACGTTTTGACCTCTTACATTCAAGTCCAGTAAGCGTGCCCCAACCCCGGCCTAGTACCGGGCCCAATTAGATACTCAAACGGGTTACTGGTTGAAATGGGTCCCCCATCCGACACAAGCCTCCCACCTATGCTTGGTCCCCACTAGGTTTTTCTCCCACTTAACCATTTTAATTTAAATGTCCATGTCTTACACATGCTATGGTTAAGCCCATACTTACATGTCATAATTTACATGTCTTATCTTATTCCGGTTAAGTCCATATTTACATGTCATAATTTACATGTCTCCCAACTTAACCCTCTAACCATACCCATGTCTTATTATGGTTAGTATTCCTTAATTCATTCCTTATGACGAACGGTGCATGAACTCCCACATTAGACCGAACGCTTTGTGGCCGTTGGATTTGCCGGGCGGTTCCGGGCAGTCTTACGCCACAGACCGGGTCTAACCTCGTGTCATTAACTGTTGCGCCTACAATTCATCCCTTTGACCTCTCACATTAGACGTCCAATTGTGGCAGCTGGATTTGCCGGGCGGTTCCGGGCAGTCTTACGCCACAATTGTGCCTAACCTCGGGTCAACGGTTTATTAATAATCGTATTTCACCCATACCCAATTTTCATGTCATGTTTGTCTAATTAAACATATAATCATGTTTATAATATTGCCTATTCCAAATTGTCACTAATTACATACTAATTAGCCTCAATTACAAATTTACAATTATAGGCAATTTCATCAATTCCATGTAATTCATACCCAAATATGCCAATTTCACATATTATCCAATTGTCCAAAATATCCAATAATATCCAATTTTCCATCTTTCACATATTCCCATAGTTCCAACGTATTTTCATTCACGCGTATTTTTAACATAGGCTCGAAGGTAGCCTAGATCCAAAAATAAAAGGAATAGGGATAAGAAGAGAGAATCAAATCATAGAAAATTGGAATTAACACTACATCATGAAATAAAGGGGCATGTAAATTGGCATAGAGGCATAATGACAGATTCAACATGAATAAACTGATAAAGGTATGAACTTTACATAGAAACATAGGCATATGATGACATGAATCAAAAAGGTGAAGACTTGGATGAGATTTAAATTACATACATACATATGAATCCTCTTTACAACTTCATCTTGTTAATTTTAATCCCATTATATTGTGAAAATCACCGTACTCACCTTTCGTGGTTAAAGAATAGAATTACGCACTGAAATTGGTGTAGAAGCGTTGCGGTGTTGCTGATTTATCTTCTTGAATTGTTGTAGAAGCTTAATCTTTAATTTGAGTTGAAGTTGAACACTTGAGATTTGATTTAGAGGCGACGTCTAGGGTTTAAGAGAGAATTTGACAGCATAATGGTGTCATAGATAATATTTATGAATCAGGATTAAGTCTTAGGGTGTATATATAGGTGAAGGAAGTTATTTAGGCCTTAGGATTAACCCTAGAACTGATCTGGACCACTCAGATGCCGTATCATCCCTTAGGGCGAATCGGGCCACGGGTTAGTAGCCAAACACCCTGGATTGACCTCTAGTCGACCCAGCGTGGCTTGGGTCGACTCCAAAAATGGTGCGGTTCGGCTATTCCCCCTCCCAATTCATTGTTTTGAATTTTTTTTGAATATTTATTTATTTAATTTATATACATATATATATATATATATGTATATTTCTCTCATATGCATAAAAACTTCATGGCTTAATAACTTCTTCATAATTAACCATTTTCACACTAAACCACTTTTTGAACCGCGTTCACACTAAGCCACTTTTTAGCCATTCCCTTAAAACAAAAATATGGCGCTGGCGGGATCGAACTTTGTACCTCTTATATGCAAATCACATGTTCTAACCAAATGAGCTACTAAGTCTTTTTCTTACAAACCTTAGAATAATGCTAAACATCATTCTTTTCTCATTCCTCTTTTTCAAATAAATTATTCTTTAATTTGTTATTTTAATATTCTCAGAAAATACGGGGTGTTACATTCTCCCCTACTTAAAGGATTTCGTCCTCGAAATCTCTAAGTCAAGAAGAACGTATCCTACCATCCAATCATCCATCTACTCAACCATCAACCACTAGCAACCATGGTCCTTAAAAGTTTTCTAATGCTTTTCATGTACATATGCATAGTGTGTGTAAATGTCCGTATACTAATGTAAAATCAGGCGGTCCACTGATTCAGTCGACCTCCTTAATACAAATAATGATAGTGCCATGTATCCATCATGTATGCAAAGAACCCTATACATATCATTACTACATGTGTGCACAACCATTCATTTAAATGCAACATCCATATGATACACACATTCAACGTACATTCATTTTACTAAATACATCCATTTATATGCAATATGCAATATGAAAGTGACTGAGTCGATCTAGTGCCTAAAGTGTGTGTATATGCATCCACAAGCAACCACTAGCAAACACTTGCATCCACATGCATCCACCATATATAACATGTCTCAAACACATGTTTCAACCATAGGACTGCCCTATCTAAAGGCCAAAGATACTAGTGAGAGGACATACTAAAGATAGAAAAAGTACAAGCTAAGCGATAAAGGAGAAATTAAAAGACATACCCTCGAAAAGAAAAGGGTACAATGAACGCATCTTCTCTTCCGTCTCCCAAGTAGCGTCGCTCTCATCATCTCCCCATTGCACTTTGACTAGCTTGACCTTTCGCTTCCTCAACTTCTTAATCTCCGACCCAAGAATGCATGTAGGAGCTCGTCGAATCGTCGCATCATGCTCTATTTCCACCTCTCTAAGCAAGCTCTTCCAAAACTCGCTAATAAAGATAGGATCACGATTGCTCACTATGCTAGAAGGAACACCGTGCAAACGAACTATCTCTCGAATGTATACGGAGGCTAACCATGGAGTAGTCCTCTTACTTTTTACGAGAATGAAATGGGCGCTCTTAGTAAGTCTGTCTACCACGACCCAAATCCCCGTATTACCCTTCCTTGATCTTGGTAACCCATCAATAAAGTCCATCGAGACACTCTCCCACTTCCATTGAGGGACCTCCAATGGGTGAAGCAACCCACCGGGCTTCTTTTGCTCTGCTTTTACTTGTTGGCACACCAAGCATCTAGCGACAAACTCGGCCACATCCCTCTTCATACTGGCCCAAAAGTAAACTCGTCTCATGTCCATGTACATCTTGTCCCTGCCGGGATGAATGGTCATCTTCGAACGATGTGCATCATCAAGAATGGTCTTCCTCAAGTTCTCGGCTCGTGGTACACAAAGTCTACAGTCCCTACGTAACCAACCCTTATCATCTATGGTATACCTACTGAGATGGCTTGATGACTCCCCCCTTATGAGCTTCTCTAATAACTCAACCAACTGTGGGTCATCTCGCTGTGCCTCACCAATCCGTCCCAAAAGCGTAGGTCTGACCTCTAAGGATGCTAGCAAACCGGGTACAAAGTCAATGGAAGGTCTAAAGTCAAACGTAGAGATAAACTTTAAGCTTCGCCGCTCAACAAACAATGGACTCAAGGACAACCTTTTCCTACTTAAGGCGTCTGCCACCACGTTACCCTTGCCAGGGGTATATGCTATCAAGAAATCGTAGGACGCTAAGAATTCCATCCACCTTTGCTGTTATAAGTTCAAGTCCTTCTGAGAGAACAAGTATTTTAGCGATTTGTGGTCTGTAAACAATTCGAATTTCTCGCCAAGAAGATAATGGCGCCAAGACTTAAGCGCGAAAACAATAGCAGCCAACTCTAGGTCATGTGTAGGGTAATTTTTCTCATGCACTCTCAACTGCCTTCCTCCATAGGCTATTACCCTCCCCTCTTGCATTAAGACTGCGCCTAGTCCTATCCCACAAGCATCGGTATAAACGGTAAATGGCTTACTCCAATCTGGCAACACTAAGACTGGGGCTGTGGTCAAAGCTCTTTTTAAACGTTGGAACTCATAATCACAATCTACGTCCCACGTGAAAACTAGGTTCTTCTTCGTCAAGAGTGTCAATAGGGCTGATATCTTTGCGAAGTCCTTAATAAACTTCCTATAGTAGCCAGCCAACCCCAAGAAACTCCACACCTCGGTAGCATTTTTAGGGACCTTCCAATCTTGGATGGCCACCACCTTCGCGGGATCCACAGCTATCCCTTCTTTGGAAACCACGTGCCCTAAGAATCGCACTTCCTTCCTCCAAAAGTGACATTTAGAAAATTTAGCTTTAAGGTTATGCACTCGAAGGATCTCCAACACTTCCCTAAGATGTAAGGCATGCTCTTCCTCGTTCTTAGAAAAGATCAAGATGTCATCCACCAAGACCACCACGAATTTATTAAGGTACTCCCTAAACACCCTACTCATCAAGTCAACAAAGCATGCGGGGGCATTTGTCAAACCGAAGGGCATCAAAAACCACTCATAGAAACCGTCTGGAGTCCTAAAGGCAGTCTTGTCTATGCTATCCTCAGCCACTCTCAATTGATGGAAATCAGTGGCTAAGTCCAACTGCGAAAACACTGAGGCGCCAACTGACTGATCAATGAGATCATAATTCCTTGGCAGTGGGTGCTTATTCTTCTTAGTAAGCTTATTAATTTCTCTATAGTCCACACAAAGTCCAAGGGACCCATCCGCCTTCGTGGCAAATACTACTGGAGCACCCCACTCTGATATACTACCTCTTATGAACCCCTTCTCAAGCAACTCCCCTACTTGCTTATTGAGTTCCCTCCTCTCACGAGGATCCATGTGGCGTAATGGTAGAGATATAGGTTTTGCATTATCTACAAGATAAATACGAAAGTCTATCTCACGTTTTGGGGGTAGACCCCTCGCCTCATCGAAGACATCAAAATATTCACGGACTATACGAACAGAATGTAAATCATCATTAGATGCGTCAAGTGACTCAAGATAACTAAGTGTCACCGATCCTCTAGGGTCACAAGAAATATCAAGGGTCTTTCCACTACGAGTCAACAATTTTACTACCCTTCGTTCATAATCTAGGATGGCACCATGTCTGGCTAGCCAATCCATCCCTAGAATTAACCCATAGCCCATGAAACCAAGCACAAAAGCATTGCATTTAAAGCGAATGCCTAAGATAGACAATCTCAAATCCCTACAAACCATGGATAAATGAGCCAACCCACCAATATGATTTGAGACTATAATGGGATCCACAATGAGACTAGTATTTAAGTGCAGTGTTTCAACTAATGATGTATAGATAAACGAATGTGATGCGCCAGAATCGAATAAAGTACGGACAAGATGATCAAATAAGAAAATCAAACTTTCGACAGAAATTTTTCTACCTTCTTCCTGCCCCGGAGAAATGAGAGCATGAACCTGCCCTCCCGAAGTAGAACCTGCCCTTTGCCCTTGCTTCTTAGGACAGTCCTTGATAGCATGACCTGGATCACCACAATGATAACAAGCGAACTTCTTCTTCTTCCTACAGTTTTTCTTCAAATGGCCGGGTATCCCACAGTTGTGACACTTCCTCTTTTCTTTACCACCTTTCTTTTTTTGTTGGGCTTTCTTTGGATCCTCCTTCTTATCTTGCAGCCTAAAAGTACTTAAACCCTTCTCTTCTTCATGCATGTATGCCATATCAACAAGCTTTTCATACGTAGCCCCCATTGGAATGTGGGACATAGCCAAACTGTGAAGCGGTTCATTTAGGCCCTTTGCAAACCTCAAGGCCTTCTTGTGAGGCATATTCACCAACTTTAGCCCAAATCTCGCCAACTTATTAAATTTGGTCACATACTCCTTCACGGTCAAGTTTTTTTGCTTCAATGTCAAGAACCTCTCCATGTACATACTCTCCTCAGCTTGAGAAAGGAATTTCAACTCAAACCTTCCCCTAAAATCTGCCCACATCTCTACATCACGCTCTCCATTAGTAACCTCCCACCAAAACGAAGCTTCGTCCTTCATCAACCAAGCAGCCAATTGGACCTTCTTACAATCGTCCAAATCGAAAATGCCAAACAGATCCTCCACTTCTTTCAACCAATTTCTAGCTTCAACGAACGTTTCAGACCCACTAAAAGGTTTTCCACCCATCGAACGAAAGTATTTACATATCTTGGAGAAAGCATCTCCATGCGGAGGAATGACTGGAGCAGGGGAAGGAGGAGGAGGAACGTCGGCCGGACCCACGGCAGTGGCCCTAGCCTCGAGATATTGACGAAACCAACCAGGTACATGAACACCCTCTGGTATCTCAGATGCTCCAGACATGCTAAAAAGAAAAGGAAAGAGTTTCAAAACATGGGAAGCGAAAGAGAGATGTATGGCTTATGGGGATTATGCTCTTTAAAGTAAACTTTCCTTGAAAATAGCTTCATTAAAACAAGTTTTTGAAAATACTTTCTATGAAAATAATACTTTTGAAAACACTTTTCAAAACTTTTTATCTGTTCTTGTAACCATAGCTCTGATACCACATGTAACACCCCATGGCCATTAATGTCACTCACAAAGGGAATGCATTAATGTCATGAAGCGTTATAGTAGTATAGAACAGATAAATTACAAGAATAAATAAATAAAACACAGCGGAAGATAAAACTTATTTCATAGCATCATAACTTCAAAACAAGCTTACATAAGTAGTCTCCAAAAACCATTACAACAGGATCAATTGTCTTTTCCAAAAACTTCAAAGTACATAAAGAAGCAAATACTTAAATAACATAAATGCATAAATCCCCACCGAGCATAAGTAAAGCCATAAAGATGAGAGAGTCCAAAGCGATACATCTACTCTTTTCAAGCAACTGAAAGAAATCGGCACTAAGCTGTAGTATTCCCTCCTTGCAAACCTGAGGGGGGGAAAGGAAAGAAAAGAGGTGGAAACAAAACGGGTCAGACATAAAGTCTGGCGAGTCCAGTAATTTTAACAAATAATAGGTAAGGTAAATGATCAAGACATAAATAGGCATCATGATATGGCTGTAACATAGATAAGGTAGATAAAAAGGATGGACAAGATGATTCCGTTCCTAAGTACTAAGACAATCCTACACCTTGGCTAAGCGAACAACCCTCCAAGTACTAACCCCGAAGACCGAAGTCAACATCAGACTAGCACCCAAAGGACTATCCAACTCAACCAACATGTATTTCGTTACACTGCACTTTTGCTAAGTTACACCACATTACTTAATTACACCGCACATCTACTAGTCTCTATTTACTAAAGGTTGATCCCTTCCCGCTAACTGTACCCACATGACAGACTTAGTAGTTACTTGTACCTAGCTGCTATCGTAGGTGCCGGCTTGCTCCTACCACCGCTAAGGTACCCTTACCCTACCCATTCGATCGGCTCCCTAAACCCCGTAGGCACCCGTGCTGGCCCCATAGTGGGGTGTATCACTGCCCAAAGTGGCAACCCCGATACCAACATAAAATGCACGGCCATACCTACATGATGCAACAACGTCTTACCTACCAGCCCGGACCCATGTACGCACATGAACCTGTTGGACTCGCGTTGCCACCGCTATTCACGTTTTGACCTCTTACATTTAAGTCCAGTAAGCGTGCCCCAACCCAGCCTAGTACCGAGCCCAATTAGATACTCAAACGGGTTACTGGTTGAAACGGGTCCCCCATCCGACACAAGCCTCCCACCTATGCTTTGTCCCCACTAGGCTTTTCTCCCACTTAACCATTTTAATTTAAATGTCCATGTCTTACACATGCTATGGTTAAGTCCATACTTACATGATATAATTTACATGTCTTATCTTATTCCGGTTAAGTCCATATTTACATGTCATAATTTACATGTCACCCCACTTAACCCTCTAACCATACCCATGTCTTATTATGGTTAGTATTCCTTAATTCATTCCTTATGATGAACGGTGCATGACCTCCTACATTAGACCGAACGCTTTGTGGCCGCTGGATTTGCCGGGCGGTCTTACGCCATAGATCGGGTCTAACCTCGTGTCATTAACCGTTGCACCTACAATTCATTCCTTTGACCTCTCACATTAGACGTCCAATTGTGGCAGCTGGATTTGTCGGGCGGTTCTGGGCAATCTTATGCCACAATTGCGCCTAACCTCATGTCAAAGGTTTATTAATAATCGTATTTCACCCATACCCAATTTTCATGTCATGTTTATCTAATTAAACATATAATCATGTTTACAAATTGCCTATTCCAAATTGTCACTAATTACATCTTAATTAGCCTCAATTACAAATTTACAATTATAGGCAATTTCATCAATTCCATGTAATTCATACCCAAATATGCCAATTTCACATATTATCCAATTATCCAAAATATCCAATAATATCCAATTTTCCATATTTCACATATTCCCATCGTTCCTACGTATTTGCATTCGCGCGTTTTTTTAACATAGGCTCGAAGGTAGCCTAGATCCAAAAATAAAAGGAATAAGGATAAGAAGAGAGAATCAAATCACAGAAAATTGGAATTAACACAACATCATGAAATAAAGGGGCATGTAAACTGGCATAGAGGCATAATGACAGATTCAACATGAATAAACTGATAAAAGTATGAACTTTACATAGGAACATAGGCATATGATGACATGAATCAAAAAGGTGAAGACTTGGATGAGATTTAAATTACATACATACATATGAATCCTCTTTACAACTTCATCATGTTACTTTTAATCCCATTATATTGTGAAAATCACCGTACTCACCTTTCGTGGTTAAAGAATTGAATTATGCACTGAAATTGGTGTAGAAACGTTGCGGTGTTGCTGATTTATCTTCTTGAATTGTTGTAGAAGCTCTAATCTTTAATTTGAGTTGAAGTTGAACACTTGAGATTTGATTTAGAGGCGGCGGCTAGGTTTTAATAGAGAATTTGACAGCATAATGGTGTCAAAGATAATATTTATGAATTAGGGTTAGGTCTTAGGGTGTATATATAGGTGTAGGAAGTTATTTAGGCCTTAGGATTTACCCTAGAACTGATCTGGACCACTCATATGCCATATCAGCCCTTAGGGCGAATCGGGCCACGGGTTGGTAGCCAAACACCATGGATTGACCTCTAGTCGAACAGTGGGGCTCGGGTCGACTCCAAAAATGGTGCGGTTCGGCTATTCCCCCTCCCGATTCGCTATTTTGAACTTTTTTTGAATATTTATTTATTTAATTTATATATATATATTTCTCATATGCATACAAACTTCATGGTTTAATAACTTCTTCATAATTAACCATTTTCACACTAAACCACTTTTTGAACTGCGTTCATACTAAGCCACTTTTTAGCCATTCCCCTAAAACAAAAATATGGTGCAGGCGGGGATCGAACTCTGTACGTCTTGTATGCAAGTTACATGATTTAACCAAATGAGCTACCAAGTCTTTTTCTTACAAACCTTAGAATAATGCTAAACATCATTCTTTTCTCATTCCTCTTTTTCAAATAAATTATTCTTTAGTTTGTTATTTTAATATTCTCAGAAAATACGGGGTGTTACAAATATATACGAAGCTTCACCGACAAGTTAAATTCTACACTATAAATATACCCCCATCTCTACCCAAAACCCAAACAAATTTTCAGTTGATTGTTTTGTAATTTAGTCCCTCCTCCATTTTCAATTTTTAACTCTCAGATCGCGGAGAATTAGTGTAACGACCCGTGTTTTTCGACCATTTGAATATGAACATTTAAATTAGTTTTAAATATTATGTTGGGAATATTGATGGAATTTAATACTTAATTTGTTATTGAAACGAAGTTGAACGTTATAATTTATATATAATATAAATTCGAGCTTGAAAATGGCGTGCAGTTCGTAATATTTGGTTTTGAACTTCAACTGAGAATACAGGATTCGATATAAGTCGGATTTCTGTGAAATAAGATACGTTGGAACCGTATTAACGATAATTTTCATATGAAAGAGAAAAATCCAGATTCCGTGTTATAGATAGTAAGTTATGGCCAAAACAAAATTTGAAATAGTCGCTATGGAAAATCGTTATTTAATTATAGGCCTTTAAAATAGCCATTTTGCAAACGGACTCAGATTTCGACGAAATCAGTTTCATTAGAACCGTATCGCTAAATTATTGTATGGTCGTGAATTGCGTGGAAAACCGATATCGTATGTGACCACAGCAACCATAAACGCCCGTTCAAATTCTATAGCGCGCATTCAAATAAGTAAAGGGACATTGGAGTGTAACTTGAGCAGACGATCGAATTAAGCCACGAAACCAGTTCCGTTGAGTTCGTATCGTCGATTAGAGTCAGGATATGTATATAGTTTGTTATTTTTAGAGATCGAGAAATTTGGCGTTAAAAAGGGTAGGGCGGTTCGGGGTAAAAACAGCCTACCGGGGCAACAGTCTCAGAATGCGACGAAATTAGTGCCGTTGGGTTCGTATCGAAAAGTTATTGTAAGATATACAAGTTTCAAGTTGATTTGATTTATCTGGTGATCGTGAAAAAATTAAACGTGTGTTCATTTCTGGTTTCATAAAGGAAATTTTTTCATGCGACCTCAGATTGCGACGAAACTTGTTCCATTGGGTTCTGAATATCGTTTTACATCAAGAACAGCCTTTTTATCAGTAGACAGAGATCGTAAGTAGTGGGTTTTAGCACGTTTTTCCCATAACAAAATTTTGCACGTTAAAATATAAATTTAAAACTATCCCATTTGCTTTTCCCTTTTTGTTTACATTACTTTTGATTCCTTGTGCAGCAAATCTTTCATTTCTTGCCTGCCAAACTACAACCCCTTGCCGACCACGTTCTGAGAGACTTAAAATCAAAACAGCTACCCAACTTTTTCTGGAGACCTATAAGCTAGACACCGTGCTTCCCAAGTAGTTCTTCCTATTTAAACACTGCTTCTCCATCCTTTTTCTTCTTGGCAGTCATGGTGAAACCCATTTTCCTCCATCCAAATAAAGCAAATAATTTAAATCAAACCGGGCTCTTTCTCTCTGCTACTTAGAAACAGCCTTCTTCTACCCGGCACGTACAAACCGAACACGTCCATTTTAAAACAAAATATCATGGAAACCCTCCCATAAAATTATGTCTTCCTAACTGCAAACTGGTTCGCCTTGCCGAGTTCAAGAATCTGGACGGTTGTGGTGGAAATTGGGATGTCGGAGTGATCGGATTCGAGCTGGAAACATGCGGAGGTTCCGAGCATGTTGACGGCGACTGGAGAGGGATGGCGAGGCGGGGCTTCTGTCGAAGGTCAGGGGGGTCAGGCCGCTTGAAGTAGTAACGTCAGATGGACCCCGGGAGAAGCGGATGGCGGCGCAAGGACGGAAGTGGCAGGGTAGCAGATGGAAACAAGCTGATGGGTATCGAACGATGATAAAGGGAACGCTGCAAGTTTCTTTTGCTGGCCTAAGTAAACATTTACAAAACGTAAGTTGAATTTATAACTTAATTAATTAAAGGATGGTTTATCTAATTTAATTTATAGCAGATTGATGCAGGGACTTAGGTTGCTGCAGGTAAATACAAACGAAAAGCAGTGAAGGGTTATAATCGGGTCCGAAGTCCTGGGCACTTGGCGACAATAACAAACGTAATTAACTGACCTAATTGATGAGTGTTGGCTGAACGAATATAATTAGTTTCAAATTGGTTAAGAATAATTAATATGATTGAAAAAGGTATTAACTGAAAACATGTATTTTAATACAGGTTGGAACGGAAACTGCGTGAATGGACGGGTTGAAGGAAGAAAGGACTTGGGCCGATTATCCCATATTTTTACAAGTAATTAGTTAGTTTAAATTATTTTTAGGGAATTAATGAAATCAATTAAACCCTAATAATACTAGAATAGTTATATCTTGCTCACCTCTTAACAGAATTGAATCAAATCAGTGGTGTTACACCCATGGCAACGAGCTCAATATCATGGAACTGTCCTGAACAGATCTGGAATCAACTGGAATGTCACAGTTAAATTAGACGATTGTTTAATTTAACCGTAACCGAACCATTTCAACAGAAAATCGACTTAAAGTGAGTTAAACTCACTCAGTTACCCTTTTTATATTTTATATAAATTGGGTGTTTTTATTTTATGTGCTCTGCTTGCTGATGGTTGCCTGTTTGCTAGTTATACCCTTGTTTGTCAATTACCGATGAAATTAAACTGTGTTTAATTTCAGTGAATTCACCAAATCGTTATATTTTAATGATTGGTTCCAATAAAGGTAACTCACCTTGGTTGGTCACGTTTATAAAATAAACGTGTTTTCATTTGAACTGGGGGAACTGATGAAAATGTTTTGTTGGTTAGTTGATATAAAATGGTTGCTAATTGCTATGATATATCAGTTAAATGGAATTGTTTGACCTGGTTTGTGATAACCGTTTTGAATACAGGGAAGAACAGGTTGGAGGGATCCAACCGGATTCCTCAAATGTATTATTTATTTTCATATGATCATATATGAACTGATCTGTTTGGGTGATTGATTTGGTGGTTGATTATTGACTGGATATTCAACATCTGTTTGGTTTAAACCAATGGGCGATATTGGTTAAGTGTTTGGCAGAGTATGGCCTTTAAAATCAATTGAGTTATAAATATTTATTCACCGTCAGGTGAATCGATAGAGTTGAGGTTATAAGATTTATTTTATAACCAGAGTTAGATTTGAATTATATTATTTGAATAAAAGTTATTTAAGAGAAATAAATAAATATTTTATTTGTTTAAGACTTTGATTTGTTATGAAGTTATTTTGCAAAGCAAATGCTGATGTTAATCAGATTTACCAGTGGAAGAATAAGAAATGAATTAAATGGTAAAACCTTGGAAAATTGTTTTGTAAAGAAAACAAATAATTAGAATTTATTTAAATTAATTATATTTTAATTAATTTAAAGCGAGGATTGTTGAAATCGGTTAATGAGGTAATCAAGTTTTTGAGTTAATTAAAATCGACCGTTTGGAATTAGAATTGTTTATCAAGTTAATGTGTTTTGACTAAAATAGTTAAACGAATATTGTTTGAATTTAAATAAGGATTTAAAAGAGATTTAATATTTAATTTAGTTAATAAAGGGATTAACTACTAAAGTAGTTAATGTTTGAAATAAGTTATTATTCTAATTAATGATGAATTTAGGAATATATTTGAAAATGGGAATTCATTTAAAAGGTTACCGAATGTGAGATGCAAGCCAATTGGATGGTGAAAGGGAATAAACGTACTCAATTATATGAATTAAGTGAAAGGAGATTACGATAAAAGGGTTTATTATAAACCAGAGGTTTTAAGTGAGATTTAAAGTGTAAGACGTTAATTTTACAGTAACGTTATTTGAAAACGAGATCAAGTAAAAAGGAGAATTTTACATGAGATTTCAAAGTGGGAAATTGAATATATTTATTCGAGATAGAATTAGCCAAACATAATTATTCGGCTAAGTTGCCATTGCGTACGACAGCTAGCGTAATTCGCAGGGCTGCAGATAGCCTACGGCGGTCGGATGTTTCCTGAGGGAATCGGGCGTAACCATTGTGATCGCTGTGATCTAGAGTCAAGCGAATGGAGAGAAGACGAATGTTAATTAATCAATTAGAGTTATTCAAATATCGTATTTTTGAATATTAAAAGAATTGGAAGTTTCAATTTAACAAAAAAGTAAATCAGTTTGTTAAAGGCCAAATGATGCTAAATACTGAATCAGTGAACTCATTGGAGTGTCATGTTTGAAACACTGTATATTTTGATAGTTAAAACACCGACTATCAAACATGTCCAATACGATTGTTGGTATGGAAAGACCGGGATCGAATTTATATTCGAAAACCATTCCGTCCAATAAATACGTGAAGATATCAGAAGATGATCGAGATGGAGCATCGAAGACCGTGGATTTTCATAAACGGAAGGACCACTAATGTTCTCTGCCTGGCAAGCAGAGATAAACTGTGATTCTGTCGTGGTTGGAATCTACGGGTTGCAAGGACTACTCGCTACTGATCCATGGGGTGATTCCTATATTGGATGCAGTAGGAGAGTGCCTTCGGTTCATCTTGTTCCTGGATGACGTATATGGACGGATGTCTGACAGAGAATTTCCAAAGGATCACGTACGTTGATTTCTTCAAACGTACGATAGTTGTTGGTGGAGAATCGCCGTTCTCTAGCTTTCAGCTAGAGTATTTTTGTAGACGTCAATTAGTGATATCTGATGGATTTGACGATGTGGCATTCAAAGTGAATGACGACCAGATGATCAGAAGTTAATTCTGGCCTCAAGCCTCATCAACCGGGAAATGACAAAAATCGGGCAGGCAGCATGGCTATGTGGGTCGCTCCCATTAGGGTGTATAATCACCTATCTAGAGGAAGTCCTATTTGTTTCTTAAATCTATGTTTCGATGCTGTCCCTTGTCGGGAGACGGTTGCTGATCCCAACCGTCGGTGATATACATTCGATACACTCAAGCGAAATGAGTGGTCAGTCATGTGAGGGCCGGGTTGCAAGAAGTTCTTGTTGAACCCAGTGTATTCGTCTCTAGAGATACACTATCGGAAGGTGGACCCATACCTTGTCAAGTCGGAATCCCATTCCCAATAAGCGCCTGCGGGTTTTAATTGTATACTATATATGTGGAGCGTGAGATGCAAGCATTCCACTAGATTTCTATTTACTTGTATTTAGACATTATTATAATATCAGAACAAGATATTGGTTTCAAAACTGTTTTGGGTTATCGTAAGGTAAAAACCGTCCGTGTTTATGTGTGGATTTGGTCTTACGATTATCCTTTCTTTTGAAAAGATTTTTGAACTTTAAAATCATGATTGGATGATTTACCCTTATTACTGTGCGAGTTTATCTCACTCTGGTTCACCAGACTGACCCGGTGTTTTGTAAATGCTCGGGTTAGGCCGGGTTGTACAGGTTCAGGTTATCGACTGCTGTGAAGAGACGAGCTGGAAGAGTCCAGACGGATGATATTACTAGTATTCCGCTGTGTGTTGTATGAGGACAGATTAGTATCACTGTCCAGATGTGTACTCTGATATTGTAAGTATTTCAAAAGCTTTCAATAAAGATTTACTTCTGTATTATATTTTGTTCCGCTGCGATGTGAGACTCTGTATGGTGTTTCTTCTTCTTCTTCTATTCTTATATTTCTTTCTTTCTTATCTCACCCTCTAACTTCTTTCTATTAATGATCTGGAATGTTCGATGTCTGAATGGTCAACACGGTAGTTTGATGTTGATTTTCGGAATCGAAAATCCCGGTTCGTTACAGTGGTATCAGAGCTATTGGTTAAGTAATTACCTTGGCTCTGTGGCGTGACTCAGTAGAGATGGGGTTAGTAATACCCTAGATTGAGTTTGAGTGTATATATATGAGCGCGTATTTGTAAATTGTTATAAAGACTGTCTTATATTGTGTTGATTGGTTTGTCGAGTAGTTTATGAATTCTGATCGATACAGTAATGCAAACTGTGTCGATAAGTGTTTCTAAACTCTTGAATAGAATAATTCGACACAGTATGTTTTTGAAAGAGGGTAAATGAAATAATTTACCCAAATTATATTTTGATATAAAGGAAATATATGTATTGGAAATATTATAGTATATTGGATGTGTTGGTTGGTTATAATTGAAATGATTATATAAATAACCAATTAGAATTCGTATAATATGAAATAAGATGAATTAAATCTGAAAACAAATTCAGAATCGGAGTTAAAATTCCTAAAAATGGGAAAGGTATTTACAAATGAACTTGGATTGAATATATGAGGAATTTAAGATCCTGGGAGATTTTAAATTGTTACAAGCATCGTGAATTTTATTTTGAAATAGATTTCAAAATGGAAGTGTTTAGAACTGTTTTTGAAAGTGACATAGTATTGAACTCACTTCAGTAGCTGGAAAATAGATTCCGATGATGATCCGGACATCATCGGTATTCATTTTCGAGTGGTAAGTGACGGATTACTACCAAAGATTTTGTTTTGAATTGCTTTGAGAAAAACAAGTGTTTTGAATTCTGTAAAGAAAGGTTTGATTTTTGGAAAAGTTGAGCTGTTTAAAAACTCCCAGGGAAATTGTTGAACAAAAACAAGATTAAATAGAAATTGTGAAAGCGAATATGAATTGAATTGAAACCAATTAACTGAAAATTGAATCGGGAGATAATGTATCGAGTAGAATCAGATTTTTAAATTTGGAGACAGGAATTTGAAATGGTGTTGGACTGGTAAGTTAAGAGTTGGAATTGATAATGGATTGAGATGGAGTTAAGAATGGGATTTGGCTTGGACGTATGAAGAATTTGGTCTTGAGGATAAAGTTGGAATTTCGTTGGGAATGCATTTGTATATGCTGACAGGGTAGCAGTTGGAAAGGATACGATGATATGCCCGACAAAAAGGTACACGTTTATTTCTATATGGGTTTGGTGATTTATGAGCCTATTTGGCAAGCCGCTTGGCTGTTTCATTTTCCTTTGAATTGGAGAAGGCCTAGAAAGGCGAGTTACAGTTGTACTGATTGAGCCGTACAGAGGAGGTGCTGGCGAAATTTTTCGAAAATTTGAAGTGTTAGAAAATTTTCAATATTTTTGAAAATATTTATTAACAGTATTGAAATGGTTTCTAATTTAATATAAAATTAGATTTGGAAGTTAATGAATTTATAACGTTCTTTCTTACCTTAGCAATTTCGAGGACGAAATTATTTTAAGGGGGAAAGAATGTAACGACCCGTGTTTTTCGACCATTTGAATATGAACATTTAAATTAGTTTTAAATATTATGTTGGGAATATTGATGGAATTTAATACTTAATTTGTTATTGAAACGAAGTTGAACGTTATAATTTATATATAATATAAATTCGAGCTTGAAAATGGCGTGCAGTTCGTAATATTTGGTTTTGAACTTCAACTGAGAATACAGGATTCGATATAAGTCGGATTTCTGTGAAATAAGATACGTTGGAACCGTATTAACGATAATTTTCATATGAAAGAGAAAAATCCAGATTCCGTGTTATAGATAGTAAGTTATGGCCAAAACAAAATTTGAAATAGTCGCTATGGAAAATCGTTATTTAATTATAGGCCTTTAAAATAGCCATTTTGCAAACGGACTCAGATTTCGACGAAATCAGTTTCATTAGAACCGTATCGCTAAATTATTGTATGGTCGTGAATTGCGTGGAAAACCGATATCGTATGTGACCACAGCAACCATAAACGCCCGTTCAAATTCTATAGCGCGCATTCAAATAAGTAAAGGGACATTGGAGTGTAACTTGAGCAGACGATCGAATTAAGCCACGAAACCAGTTCCGTTGAGTTCGTATCGTCGATTAGAGTCAGGATATGTATATAGTTTGTTATTTTTAGAGATCGAGAAATTTGGCGTTAAAAAGGGTAGGGCGGTTCGGGGTAAAAACAGCCTACCGGGGCAACAGTCTCAGAATGCGACGAAATTAGTGCCGTTGGGTTCGTATCGAAAAGTTATTGTAAGATATACAAGTTTCAAGTTGATTTGATTTATCTGGTGTTCGTGAAAAAATTAAACGTGTGTTCATTTCTGGTTTCATAAAGGAAATTTTTTCATGCGACCTCAGATTGCGACGAAACTTGTTCCATTGGGTTCTGAATATCGTTTTACATCAAGAACAGCCTTTTTATCAGTAGACAGAGATCGTAAGTAGTGGGTTTTAGCACGTTTTTCCCATAACAAAATTTTGCACGTTAAAATATAAATTTAAAACTATCCCATTTGCTTTTCCCTTTTTGTTTACATTACTTTTGATTCCTTGTGCAGCAAATCTTTCATTTCTTGCCTGCCAAACTACAACCCCTTGCCGACCATGTTCTGAGAGACTTAAAATCAAAACAGCTACCCAACTTTTTCTGGAGACCTATAAGCTAGACACCGTGCTTCCCAAGTAGTTCTTCCTATTTAAACACTGCTTCTCCATCCTTTTTCTTCTTGGCAGTCATGGTGAAACCCATTTTCCTCCATCCAAATAAAGCAAATAATTTAAATCAAACCGGGCTCTTTCTCTCTGCTACTTAGAAACAGCCTTCTTCTACCCGGCACGTACAAACCGAACACGTCCATTTTAAAACAAAATATCATGGAAACCCTCCTATAAAATTATGTCTTCCTAACTGCAAACTGGTTCGCCTTGCCGAGTTCAAGAATCTGGACGGTTGTGGTGGAAATTGGGATGTCGGAGTGATCGGATTCGAGCTGGAAACATGCGGAGGTTCCGAGCATGTTGACGGCGACTGGAGAGGGATGGCGAGGCGGGGCTTCTGTCGAAGGTCAGGGGGGTCAGGCCGCTTGAAGTAGTAACGTCAGATGGACCCCGGGAGGAGCGGATGGCGGCGCAAGGACGGAAGTGGCAGGGTAGCAGATGGAAACAAGCTGATGGGTATCGAACGATGATAAAGGGAACGCTGCAAGTTTCTTTTGCTGGCCTAAGTAAACATTTACAAAACGTAAGTTGAATTTATAACTTAATTAATTAAAGGATGGTTTATCTAATTTAATTTATAGCAGATTGATGCAGGGACTTAGGTTGCTGCAGGTAAATACAAACGAAAAGCAGTGAAGGGTTATAATCGGGTCCGAAGTCCTGGGCACTTGGCGACAATAACAAACGTAATTAACTGACCTAATTGATGAGTGTTGGCTGAACGAATATAATTAGTTTCAAATTGGTTAAGAATAATTAATATGATTGAAAAAGGTATTAACTGAAAACATGTATTTTAATACAGGTTGGAACGGAAACTGCGTGAATGGACGGGTTGAAGGAAGAAAGGACTTGGGCCGATTATCCCATATTTTTACAAGTAATTAGTTAGTTTAAATTATTTTTAGGGAATTAATGAAATCAATTAAACCCTAATAATACTAGAATAGTTATATCTTGCTCACCTCTTAACAGAATTGAATCAAATCAGTGGTGTTACACCCATGGCAACGAGCTCAATATCATGGAACTGTCCTGAACAGATCTGGAATCAACTGGAATGTCACAGTTAAATTAGACGATTGTTTAATTTAACCGTAACCGAACCATTTCAACAGAAAATCGACTTAAAGTGAGTTAAACTCACTCAGTTACCCTTTTTATATTTTATATAAATTGGGTGTTTTTATTTTATGTGCTCTGCTTGCTGATGGTTGCCTGTTTGCTAGTTATACCCTTGTTTGTCAATTACCGATGAAATTAAACTGTGTTTAATTTCAGTGAATTCACCAAATCGTTATATTTTAACGATTGGATCTAATAAAGGTAACTCACCTTGGTTGGTCACGTTTATAAAATAAACGTGTTTTCATTTGAACTGGGGGAACTGATGAAAATGTTTTGTTGGTTAGTTGATATAAAATGGTTGCTAATTGCTATGATATATCAGTTAAATGGAATTGTTTGACCTGGTTTGTGATAACCGTTTTGAATACAGGGAAGAACAGGTTGGAGGGATCCAACCGGATTCCTCAAATGTATTATTTATTTTCATATGATCATATATGAACTGATCTGTTTGGGTGATTGATTTGGTGGTTGATTATTGACTGGATATTCAACATCTGTTTGGTTTAAACCAATGGGCGATATTGGTTAAGTGTTTGGCAGAGTATGGCCTTTAAAATCAATCGAGTTATAAATATTTATTCACCGTCAGGTGAATCGATAGAGTTGAGGTTATAAAATTTATTTTATAACCAGAGTTAGATTTGAATTATATTATTTGAATAAAAGTTATTTAAGAGAAATAAATAAATATTTTATTTGTTTAAGACTTTGATTTGTTATGAAGTTATTTTGCAAAGCAAATGCTGATGTTAATCAGATTTACCAGTGGAAGAATAAGAAATGAATTAAATGGTAAAACCTTGGAAAATTGTTTTGTAAAGAAAACAAATAATTAGAATTTATTTAAATTAATTATATTTTAATTAATTTAAAGCGAGGATTGTTGAAATCGGTTAATGAGGTAATCAAGTTTTTGAGTTAATTAAAATCGACCGTTTGGAATTAGAATTGTTTATCAAGTTAATGTGTTTTGACTAAAATAGTTAAACGAATATTGTTTGAATTTAAATAAGGATTTAAAAGAGATTTAATATTTAATTTAGTTAATAAAGGGATTAACTACTAAAGTAGTTAATGTTTGAAATAAGTTATTATTCTAATTAATGATGAATTTAGGAATATATTTGAAAATGGGAATTCATTTAAAAGGTTACCGAATGTGAGATGCAAGCCAATTGGATGGTGAAAGGGAATAAACGTACTCAATTATATGAATTAAGTGAAAGGAGATTACGATAAAAGGGTTTATTATAAACCAGAGGTTTTAAGTGAGATTTAAAGTGTAAGACGTTAATTTTACAGTAACGTTATTTGAAAACGAGATCAAGTAAAAAGGAGAATTTTACATGAGATTTCAAAGTGGGAAATTGAATATATTTATTCGAGATAGAATTAGCCAAACATAATTATTCGGCTAAGTTGCCATTGCGTACGACAGCTAGCGTAATTCGCAGGGCTGCAGATAGCCTACGGCGGTCGGATGTTTCCTGAGGGAATCGGGCGTAACCATTGTGATCGCTGTGATCTAGAGTCAAGCGAATGGAGAGAAGACGAATGTTAATTAATCAATTAGAGTTATTCAAATATCGTATTTTTGAATATTAAAAGAATTGGAAGTTTCAATTTAACAAAAAAGTAAATCAGTTTGTTAAAGGCCAAATGATGCTAAATACTGAATCAGTGAACTCATTGGAGTGTCATGTTTGAAACACTGTATATTTTGATAGTTAAAACACCGACTATCAAACATGTCCAATACGATTGTTGGTATGGAAAGACCGGGATCGAATTTATATTCGAAAACCATTCCGTCCAATAAATACGTGAAGATATCAGAAGATGATCGAGATGGAGCATCGAAGACCGTGGATTTTCATAAACGGAAGGACCACTAATGTTCTCTGCCTGGCAAGCAGAGATAAACTGTGATTCTGTCGTGGTTGGAATCTACGGGTTGCAAGGACTACTCGCTACTGATCCATGGGGTGATTCCTATATTGGATGCAGTAGGAGAGTGCCTTCGGTTCATCCTGTTCCTGGATGACGTATATGGACGGATGTCTGACAGAGTATTTCCAAAGGATCACGTACGTTGATTTCTTCAAACGTACGATAGTTGTTGGCGGAGAATCGCCGTTCTCTAGCTTTCAGCTAGAGTATTTTTGTGGACGTCAATTAGTGATATCTGATGGATTTGACGATGTGGCATTCAAAGTGAATGATGACCAGATGATCAGAAGTTAATTCTGGCCTCAAGCCTCATCAACCGGGAAATGACAAAAATCGGGCAGGCAGCATGGCTATGTGGGTCGCTCCCATTAGGGTGTATAATCACCTATCTAGAGGAAGTCCTATTTGTTTCTTAAATCTATGTTTCGATGCTGTCCCTTGTCGGGAGACGGTTGCTGATCCCAACCGTCGGTGATATACATTCGATACACTCAAGCGAAATGAGTGGTCAGTCATGTGAGGGCCGGGTTGCAAGAAGTTCTTGTTGAACCCAGTGTATTCGTCTCTAGAGATACACTATCGGAAGGTGGACCCATACCTTGTCAAGTCGGAATCCCATTCCCAATAAGCGCCTGCGGGTTTTAATTGTATACTATATATGTGGAGCGTGAGATGCAAGCGTTCCACTAGATTTCTATTTACTTGTATTTAGACATTATTATAATATCAGAACAAGATATTGGTTTCAAAACTGTTTTGGGTTATCGTAAGGTAAAAACCGTCCGTGTTTATGTGTGGATTTGGTCTTACGATTATCCTTTCTTTTGAAAAGATTTTTGAACTTTAAAATCATGATTGGATGATTTACCCTTATTACTGTGCGAGTTTATCTCACTCTGGTTCACCAGACTGACCCGGTGTTTTGTAAATGCTCGGGTTAGGCCGGGTTATACAGGTTCAGGTTATCGACTGCTGTGAAGAGACGAGCTGGAAGAGTCCAGACGGATGATATTACTAGTATTCCGCTGTGTGTTGTATGAGGACAGATTAGTATCACTGTCCAGATGTGTACTCTGATATTGTAAGTATTTCAAAAGCTTTCAATAAAGATTTACTTCTGTATTATATTTTGTTCCGCTGCGATGTGAGACTCTGTATGGTGTTTCTTCTTCTTCTTCTATTCTTATATTTCTTTCTTTCTTATCTCACCCTCTAACTTCTTTCTATTAATGATCTGGAATGTTCGATGTCTGAATGGTCAACACGGTAGTTTGATGTTGATTTTCGGAATCGAAAATCCCGGTTCGTTACAATTAGCCAAAGTCACCAACATGAAAGTTGGAGTACTCAATGAGGGAAACCTATTGTAAAAATTTGGTAGCGAGTAGGTGACGGAGTTCGCCAAAATCTGGGTTCGAAGGTGAACGTGTAACTTTCGATTTTGGGAAATTGCATGAAAACGATCAAGAGTTAGAAAAAGTGGCAAACTAAGAGTAGGAGAAGGGAGAGAGGGACATAACTTTGCATTTGGGGGTTCGGTTTGGAACAGTCTGTGGTGGCGGCGAGATCGAGATGACCAGATTTACAAATTGATGAGCAACGAACGTATTTACAAATTTTCTAGCGGTCGCAAAGATTTTCAGGTGAAGGCCTCAACATGAAAATTGTAGGTGGTGGCAAGCTCGAGCTGCTGGTCAAATTTCGTCGTTGTTGGTGGCCGGAGGCATGAGAATTTGGGGTTGACATCTTTTCTGGTTGGGGTGGAAATTTGTGCTGGCGGCGGTAGAAGGCGGGTCAGGACCGAGCGGTGCAAGCACGCCTCGTGGCGACGGTTTGAGGGGTGGTCGGCGATGACAGTCTTGGGGCCCCACAGTGGTGAAGCAGCAACGTGAAGGTTTGGAGCTCAGGTTTGAATGGTTGGAGAAGAAGACGATTTAATGATATTTTATTTACTTATTTTAATCAATGTATTCAAAGTTCGTACAATCATATTTTGTTCATATAAAATCAGAATTGAGCGAAACTTGATCCGTTGGAATCGTGGAGTCGAGAGCTTCACAACAAAACAGATTTGAATAGATTTGGAGCAAGTTGGAATTTTGGGTTAAATTAAACCCATGTTTAATTTAATCCAAAAGCGATTGTTATTATAACGATTAAAAATCAATGTGAGAACTCCTTGAAATGATTCAAAAGTTATTATAATCTTCTGATTATATATTGATTACTTGTGATTGCTATGGATGCTTTATGATTGATGGACGTTTATTTATAGTTAATTATTTATTGTTTATGTACATTTAAGCGTTAAAAATAATAATGCTTATCTTATGACTATTGTTTGATGGATGATGAACTATTTTGGTTGTTATTATTATTGTTCACACAATTTACACCACAAATATGAAATTATTTGGGAATTGATTAGGTCGAGGTCCATTAATATTTTAAATGAATAATGTATCCATTTAAGGGAAATTTGACATGCAAATGGAAATTGTATCTTTATATCTGAAACGATTTTGAAATGAAATTGATATGATTCAAACTACTACTGAAAAGGTTGAAATGGATTTGAATTAAAAATAGCTTGCTTTAATTATAATTAGAATTTGAATAGTAAATTCAAAAAGTGAACTCTAGTTAGGGATATAAACGGCGTTTTTAACTCGAATGGATTGTTCCATTGATCTTATTTATTTTTGATAATGGATTTCAAGAAAGTTTGGATTTCAAAATATTATATTTTGAAAATATTATTATTTTAATATTATAAAAATATAAAATATTCATTTTTGATATATAATTAAATTTGAAGTTTAAATTAGTTTTAAACGAATTTAAAAGGTTTTATAAAATATATTTGAACAGAATCGACGAGTTTTATTTTAAATAATAATATGGTTCGAATAAGATGTGTCATGCAGTGACAATTTGCGAATTTCAATCACGAACTTTAAACGAATACAACTAATGCAATTTGAATCCGATTTGCATGAGACTAGAAATGTTTGTTTTCTATTAATAAGAGCTTTCAAATGAAAAACGAAGTTTTGAATTTCCACTTATAGATTTCAATTTATGGTTAAATCATTTTTTGAAAAGGTTGTTGTAAATGTTGTTCGATGACCGTAATTGGAATTAAATTGAAATGGCCATATTAAAATTATTAAAATATGGAAAAATTCTAATAAATGATTTTAAAGAGATATGAAAAAAATATGAAGTCTCAAACAATATTCGATATTTGTGTTTTCAGCCTAACCTGCTGAATACAATAAACGTCGTTTTTGGACGTTTAAAGTTAATAGTTGAATATATAGTTTTCCAAAGTTATTATAAATGGTTCATATAATTAATAAATCATTTGGAAAGTAATTCGAATTGATTTTAAAATATAAGTCGAAGTATGGTCTGAATAGGACTAGTCGTAGAGCGACTGTTTGCTAATAACGTTCGTTGGTGGCAGAGAATTTATTATCTTAGCTTAACACCCTCCTCTGAGACTTATGTACTTAAAGGGTTGTATATTAATAGACACCGATTATATATTGTGAATTAACAATGTGGCATGTTAAGTGCCGAGCCGATCAAAGCTTTTTGTTGAAAAGCAGGGCTTTATGGATGATGATCAAAGAATAGCTGATGAAGCATAGCTTTGTGTTAAAATGTGATTTTAGAGCCTCACAACCCGTGAATGGCTGAAAAAAAGATGATGGACCACAGATATAAGGACCACTACAACAAAAACAACATATTACAACTTTAATTTTACAACTGTGCGAAAAGCACAGTGGTAATAAATGCGTTTTTACAACTGTGCGAAAAGCACAGTTGTAATAAATGTTTTTTTTACAACAGTGCGAAAATCACAGTTGTAATAAATGTTTTTTACAACTGTCAACTCTCTAAAGTTGTAATAAACATATATATCACAACTTTTCATTTTATTAGTTGTAATAGATGCATATTACAAACTTCATGTTTATAATACCTATATTTAATAACTATTTATATTAATATTTAATAATAATAATTAATAATAAACTTTGGGAATCAATAATATTTATCAATTATTATTAAATAGTTAATAAATAGTAATCTATTTTTAATAGTTAATGTATGTTAACTACTTATTAACTAATAATTAGTAACATAAGCTTTTAATTGCTGTTACGTATTTAATAGTCAACTAGTAACATATACACATAATAATTAACTTTTAATCATTATTATTAGTAAGTGATATTTAGTATTTTAGTAAAAGATAATTATCAAGAATCCACATTATATTTAATATAAGTTTTTACTTATTAATTCTAATTAATAATAGTTAATTTTAAAAACTTTGACAAAATTTTGATAATGAACTTAAGAGAAAACTTGGCAAAATTGAGCATTTGAATTACACTGGAACTAACCAATGACTCGCAAATCAGACCAAGGATAACTATATTAAAATTTTAAACTTAATTTCAGCCCAATTTCAGGATCCAGCCCATTATTAACGTGCAGCCTTCCTTTGATTTACCAAACCCTAACACGCAAGACTCACTCAACAAGGAGCCGCCGCCTATACCTTTCGCATTCCAATTCGCTTGAAAAAAAAACCCTAGTTCCTAAAGAAAAAAATGGCGACTACTCTCATTCGATTTTTAGCATCTTCGAGCATTTTCATCCCCCCTTCGATTTCCAGCATCTTCATCCTCCTTCGATTTCCAGCATCTCCGAGTTCCGAGCTCCCAGCAATCGAGCATCCAACGAGGAAGGACCCATTTACTGGTTTATTTATTCCCAGCAATCGAGCATCCCAGCAATCTCCGACTTCCGAATTCCAGCGACGTCGCCTATACTCGAGGTAGACTAATAGTGGTATGAATTCTTGTTTACTGGTTTATATATATTCTTGTTTCTTCTTCAATTCATTAGTTTAGTTCATTTTAAAGTCCTGCCTTACTTTTAGTTAATTGTATATTGTTTTTCCATTCCTAGTTGATAGTTAATCATAGTTCATAGTGGATAATCATAGCTCTTGCAATTTCCTATTCTTGTTGCTGTTTTTTAGTACTAAATTTTCATTGTCTCATTATCTTGATAGTTTCAGTTCCTTATTGATATCTTAGTTCAATCCAATTCAGCAAATTATCACGCTCATTCAAATTCCGGTGAGTTCTTGAACGATGCTCCTCCATTTTCTTGCATGCATATGGTAATGCTGTGCATATTCCTGCTAGTTATGTTTGATGCTATTAATCATTTCGCAGTAATAATGTATATATAATAATGCAGACCCCTAGGCAAACAGCACAACGCGGAAAATCTTCATTTTCTGGCAGTATATTTAGCCACACACATACTGATAGTTGGCACATAAAGTAAACAAGGCCCAGTCTTGCTAGTTAATAGTCTATTTATATAATAAATATAACGGCTTTTTGGGTACAATTTTTCAAAGGCATTACGGTCTTGAACTGAATTCTAGGACACCAATTGTGAAGAAGGATACTAATCACACTTGTAAAATATATTGTTTGATGTTTTTAATATGAAGGATGGATGTATAATGAGAATTTAGTGTACAGTAAACAGGATCATAAAATGTTTGGTATTAAATAAATATTATCATAGATTTATTTATTTTATGCGGTAGGTATGAGATGTTCTAGAAAATCTTGGAATTATTTTGGTGGATGGAAAGATACAAAGTACAGGGAGTCTGGAACTAACACATAGGTACCAGGAGAAAATTGGCATGATTTAAGCAATTGGGATAAGGTAGAGCTGTAGAGATTCTGTGTTTGCATTGAACAGGTAAAATGTAAGTCTGAAATCCTTTCTTTTTCTTTTTATTCTTTTGCTGGATTGAAATATTAAAGAAGAATGAGAAATAGGCAGAATTATATAGAGTTCAATTTGCTTGAAGGTTCTCCTGCGATGTCAAAAAGATAAATGGCGTAAAGATTTCGTTGTCTTTAACTAGTGTACTCCCGTAGCATATGCAATTTTTTGTAAATAACTTGTGCTTGTACTAAGTTGCTTTGTAACGGTCAAGTATGTAATAATGTACAAAATGTTGTTTAACTTATTGTTTGTAATACTGAATATTTGAGTATTTTAATAAATTAGTTTGCAAATAACTGTAATATCTGATTTGCTTATGGATTATTGCTATATTTAGTGCATTGTTCTTTTCAGTTGCAAAGGATGTTATTTTTAAAAACCCAAATGTCAATAACAACGGTGCATAACAGTTGTAGTAGATTTTATTACAACGGTGCATAACTGTTGTAATAAAGTTTATTACAACGGTGGAAAAAAGTTGTAAAATATACATATTATAACGGTGTTGCAACAGTGCAAAAAAGTTGTAAAAGATTCCAGTCTATTACAACTTCTTCATACACGACAGTTTGCCCACCGTTGTAAAATGTATATTACAACGGTGTTCCACCATTGTAATATGGTTATTTTGTTGTAGTGATTATAGCTAAAAAGTGATGTCATGGTATGGAGCCCAGGCAAGTTTACTTATGTGGATGATTAATCGAGGCACCTCAGATGATGGTCAAATACGATCGGGGGACATTTTGTGTAGGAAATATTCTAATCAGCCTGCTAGAGCAGGCTAACTATGTCACTCTGAAGGATCACATGTGTCTGAACCCTGGGACATCCCGCTAGAAATTTTCGGAATGGTTAAGGAAGAGCCTTTGTGTAACAACCCGGAAAATCTGAACCAGTTTGAAAATTTTAAATTGGCTATTTTGGTGGATTTAAAATATTTAAAATAAATATTTTAAATAATAAAGACGAAAATTGTGTTTGAATCGACGTTTGAAAATAAATATAATTACTTTGAATTATAAACAAGGCCTGAAATGGCGCGGTAGTTTCCAAATTTGAATTCAAACTTTGACTGACTTACCGGGTGCAAAATAAAATGGATTTTAGTGGAACCAAGAATATTTAAATCTGTTAGTGAATATCTTTCTAACGAATCTGAAAAATCGAAGTTTCATAGCGGGGAGTAAAAGTTATGGCTAAATGAATTTTCAGAAAGGTCGCTATAGAATTTATATAGCCCGTGAAAATGGTTATTTTGCAAACGACCTCAGAATTTGACGAAACCACTTTTGTTGGATCCGGGATGTTAAATTATTGCTAGGTTTCAAATTTCATAATTTTTGAAGCTAGTATGTGAGCGTGGAAAAGGAAAATGTGTTTGGTCGATTTCTATTAAATGGGATCGACCAGAAAAGGGCCATTTTTCAAACGATCTCAGAATTCGAGGAAACTAGTTTTGTTGGGACCGTATCATCAAAACATAGCTAGATTTATTTTTCGGGAATTTTTAGGATCAGTATGTGGCCCCGGCAAATTGAAATGTACGTTCAAATTAAATATTGAATGTTTTATATTTTAATTTAAAGGGAAACTGACTCAAACAATCGAATGGGCCTATGTAACATATCCCATTGTGTTCGGAATGGGGGTATTTAGCTAGAGATGACAGTCGTTGGGTTTGGATTGGAGTTCGTGTGTGGAGGGGGGTATTTTCGGATTTTAAAGAATTAAATAAATAAATAAAAAGGGGGCCAATCATCATTCAACGTTGGACTTTCTCTCTCCCCGATACTCCAGGGCGTGCATGACGGAAATCACCTCCCACCTTCCCTCCTCTTTTCCGGCCAAACCACCATGAATTACACTATGCCCCTTCGGAGTTTTTTGAAGAGCTCGGTCTCCTCTCCACATCCATAGCCGGAGCGCCACCTATCGTCGCCTGTAGGAGGAGATCCGACGCCCTAAAGTCAGCGCCTTCGAAGAGCCGTCGTACCCTCCTCCGACCGTCGAACTGACCAACTCCCCCCGGTGCCTGAGCGCCACTCCTCCCCCTTCGACACAGCATAGCCCGATCCTCATCAAGCTTTACGGATTTCGAGTAAAATCGAAACCTAGTTTCGAACCTTCCAGCTGAGGTACGTCTTTGTTAATTTCAAACTGATTTTAACACTCTAAAGCGTTGCAAACTTCTAAAAATCGTATCTTTTTCATTTGTGATCGAAATCCAGTGAAACAAGAGACAGTGGACTCGTGTGGATGCCTTCTACATTTTAGAAGAGACCGCATATTTTTCTGAGTCTCCTGCTATTTTTGGTGGAGTGGAACCCAATGTGAGATTTCTGAATTATAAACGATATGGAAACGACGATGTATAAATTATATATTCGGAGTATGAGTTATATAAGCGTTGTACACCTCATGTATAAGCGTTGTATAAGTTGTATGTTTGATGTATAAGTTATATATGCATTGTAAAAATTATATATGTGTTGAAATAGAAGTGAAATATACTAATATAAATATATATATATATATATACACGCCCCTCGTCCACAAACCATGGACGATATTTATTGGTTGTGATTGGTGTGAAAATTGGTTGATAGCGAATGGTTGATTAGAATTGTTTGTGGTTGAAATTGATTGATTGTGGTTGAAAAATACCCGTTTGTGGTTGAGAATTATTTGGTTGAAACCACATAGGATTAGTTTGTGGAAAAAAAACAAACATGCCGCCTGCGTGCGAACTAGATGCATGAAATCACCATTGTCAAAAGCTGTGAGGCTTTAAGGTAGAGCGAGGAGCCGTACTAGGAACGGTCCCGGTTTTAACTACCCTGCCGTTATGCTGCCGAAATTTTCAATAATATTCATGTGTTAGAATTATTTTCATGTGTTGAAACTATATTCGTGTGTTGAATAGAAATTCATGTGTTGAACGACATTCATGTTTTGAAATAAATTGTTTTATAATAAAAACCATATTTTTATCAACTATATAAAATAGTCGTGTTTTGGAATAAATTGTTTCATAATAAAAATAATATTTTTATCATCTATATAAAATAGTTGTGTTTTGAAATAAATTGTTTTATAATAAAAATCATATTTTTATCATCTATATAAAATAGTCGTGTTTTGAAATAAATTATTTCATAATAAAAATCATATTTTTATCATCTATATAAAATAGTCGTGTTTTGAAATAAATTGTTTTATAATAAAAATCATATTTTTATCGTCGATATAAAATAGTCGTGTTTTGAAATAAATTGTTTCATAATAAAAATCATATTTTTATCATCTATATGAAATATATAAAATAGTCGTGTTTTGAAATCAATGGCTTTACAATAAAAATCACATTTTTATTATATACATGAATTGTTAAAAATAGTGAAGTGTTGAAATAAAGGTCTGTTGGATAAAAATATCATTTTTATCAAATGTATGAAAAGAATATGGTTGTGAAATTGAAGAATATATTATATTTATATAAATATAATTAAAATAAATCGAATAATGAAGCTGCAGTGCGTGTTTTGAAACCGTGATTTCAAACGATTAGTGCGGGAGATCCGACCGTCGGATTTTCCCGAAACCGAAACCGTTTGGGTTCGCTTTGGAAATATCTTTCCAACGACACCAACTTTGTGAAGATCCAATGGTTGGATTGTCTGGAATGTTTAATTCAAATCTGAAGAAAAACAGCGCCAGAATCGATTATATTTATATATATATATATATATATAAATATAATTAAATTAAATCGAATAACGACGCTGTAGTTCGTATTTTGAAATCGAAACTTCAAACGAGTGTACCTTGGAGATCCGACTGTCGGATTTTCCCAAAACTGAAACCGTTGGATTCATTTTGAAAAGATCTTTCTAATGATATAAATTTTGTGAAGATCCAACGGTTATATTTACAGATATGTGTAAATCAAATCTGAAGAAAAACAGCGCCACGGCCGCGTTATGGCCTGAAGCGTCGTTTGAATAAATTGGCTGTTTTTAAATAAATAAAAATAGTGATAAATCGTTATAAAATATTATAAACGATATGGAATGGAAATAAACCGAATTTACCCGGTTTATTAGATATTTGATGGTTGAATGTGTTTGACATGAAAATTATACTAAAGAAATTATCTTCGATAAAAATAATGGGAACCTATCCCTAAGAATGTGAAATTTACAAACTAACTGAAGGTTAGCTAAGTCGAATGGTTTGCTGGGTTTTGATCTGATGTTGGTTTCGGCCTACGGGGTTAATATTTGGGAAATCGTTCTCTTACTAATTTACGCTTGTGACTGATGAATTGGAATAAGGCGTATGTTGTGTTTGTGTAGCACTTGTTTATTATATACACGAGTTACTCAGAAAGACTGGTTTTATCCCATTCTAAATAACTGAATCAACGATAAGAAGTCAGTAATGAAGACGGTGGTTGAAGACCGGAGATCTTCACCTCGGTTGGATGATAACTGATGTCCTGATTGGGGGGCATCCCGAAATATGGATAATGAGTGGTGATCGTCCAGACGTACGTGGAGATCGATGGGTATGCAAGGTATATAGTGCCTCCGGTTTCGTTCAGACCCAGAACGGACTTGTAAATGGACTGTGTGTCTGACATTGGATTTCATTCTGTGTGATTGATAGACGTCAGTTACATGGTGTGAATTGCCTGTGTGGCATGCTAAGATGCAGTGATCAAGGCTTCTGTTGAAAAGCAAAGTCTTGTGGTTGATGATCAAAGCATGGCCTGTGTGGCATAGCTTTGTGTATAATGTGAATTCGCGAGCCTCACACCCCGGTATGAACCAGAAACAGGAGAGGACCTTAGGGAGGACATGCGTTTCTTTCTAGCTAGAGATGGTGTCAGTGCTTAAACTGGCTGACATATATATTATTTTCACCTGTGTGGTTGTTGCTGTTGCGAGGCGCCTCAGATTTATCGGTCGATACGGGACCGATGGAGTCATTCGTTGGCTCATTTACGCCCCAAAGGGCGGGGAAACGCATTGTTCAGGCACTATAATCCACATCGAGTGGACCGGCCCTGTCGCTCCAAGGGGCAGTTTCGGCTGTTCCGGAGGCTCGGGCTAGAGAGTCTCGAATTCGGTAAGGACTATCTTTTGCCTTGTTTCATGACGAAAATCCAATTTCCAAATACGACATCGTGCGGTTTTGATTGTATACCTATATATGGCGACATAGTGGTATGGGGCATTAATGCCGTCTATGATTGATACTTATGATTTGAAATTGTTTTGGAACATATAAACACTAGTAATAATATCAAATTCTTTTGTTTTATTCGTATCAAGCATATTTTGGTCATTATAAGGTAAAAACTATATCCTCCGGTTTGCGTTGCATTGTGTGATGGGAACTGAGTCTTATAATGGCTTCATTTTTATAAAAAGCATTGTGATGTTTAAAAGATTTACTTGTTGTAAAGCACTGGCAAATCAATGGAGTAAACCCGTTCCATGAAAGTGGCGTGGTCCTGTGATTAGACATATTATAAAATGTGTTAAGCAGATTTCTCATACCAGTCCCATGACTGACTCGTAGTTTGTTTTACTTGCAAACTCGGGTGCCCCTTTTTCTCCATGGGCAGCCTTGTATTCAGGTTTAGCAGGCTCTTTCTGGATAGCTGGAGCTGAAGATGGATTCTATCATTTATCTCTTTTTAAGTTGTTCAGCTCCTATTGTACATATTATGTTTGTTTTCCGCTGTAGACATTTATGTATAGTTGGGCTGTATTTGTACTAAGTATGATCCTGTATACTGTGTAACTCTGATGATTACGTTTATCCAGTGTATTATTTGTACATTATCTGGTGTATTTTTTTATTTTTGTTATGCTATTATCTGTTTATGTGTTATATTCCAAAGATTACCCTTGCCGCCGTGGATACGGGGTTTGGGGTCGTCACACTTTGCCTTGGTTATTGATGGAATCCAACTTCCAATACGAGATTTGCATTTTCAGATGTAACCTAATAGCCAACATAATGGGATGGGGAATTATGCGAGCTAAGGTTTATACATTGGCTTTTGAATGTGATTTTGACACTATGCACTAGTAATAATAAAATAGAATCTCGCGTATCAAGTATGTTCGGTTATTATAAGGTAAAACTCTTTCCTCCGTTATGCGTTGCATTGTATGATGAGACTTGAGTCTTATAATAGCTCCATTTTTCAAAAGGCATTGCGAGTAGTTTATGATTGGTTTTCATGTGGAGAAAACTCGTTCTATGATATACGGCGTAGTCCTATGATTTACCCAACTTTAAATTAAAAGTAAATAACTGTTCTTGTTCTCACACCAGTCCCATGACTGATCCAGAGTTTATTTTCCCACCTAAACTCTGGGTGCCCATATTTTCCGTACGGGTGGTAGTAGCTTTGGTTTGCAAATATTATATAGAGCAGGTGCTTGATTGAAGCTAAAGTTGTATCCAGAGCATTTTATTTCTTCCGTTGAGTTTACATTTTCTATTGTGTGCATGTTATATTTTGATAGTTATTTCTGCTTTGCCTGCATTTAATAGTGTACTCTGATATGTTCCGTACTTTGATGTAATAGTTATTATAATGATAATGAAAAGGTTATTTTGTTCAGTTCTCATTAGTCGTAATCCTAAGCCATACGTCTTGATGATCGGTTTAAGTCGGTTTAATGATCGGTCCCAATAGGGCGGCAAGGCGGGTCATCACATCTACGACCATGTTTTGCGTGAAGATCATATAATATAGCTTATAAGTAAAAAAGTTCATATTCATCTGAAACAATATTTTAAGAATTTTGTTTAATGGTCTCTTGAATTAATAAGAATTTGAAACATGAAATGGTTATGAAAATAATAATAAGTTCCCGGTATAAATATAATATTAATTACATTTCATTGGTATGATATTTCAAAATTGTTAAATTCATTCTATGTAAAAATGGGTCTAAGATATGAATTTGATTCCAATTATAATATTTATGAAATGATAAAACATCCACATTAGGAGGGATATAAAGTTATCATTGTGAAAATAATAATGTTTTTAAGGAATCCATATAAAAATTCAATTTATGAAAGTTAAATAGAATTTTATGATCTATATTAGTATTTAATTTAAGGCATAGTTTGCAAAGTAAATAATGTTTTCATTTGAAACCGAATCTTAGTAATTTTGAAATAACTTTGTATATAGAAAAGGTAGTAATAAATATTGATGATAATTTAAACCTGGGTAAAATTAATGATAACTGGGGATAATGTTATTAGAATATTTATTAATAACATTTAATTGAACATAAATTTATTTGGGAAGTTTATTTAGACATTAATATATATAACGGAAGCTAAAATAGTATGTTCTCAATGAATATTGGCATTTGAATAATAACTTAAAGGTAATATTTAAAGCATCATAAAAATTCAAAATAAAATAAGGTATGAATTTGAAAAATTAAATAAAAACTATAGCCTAAGTGAAATTCAAATATATGTTAAGAAACCATATATAATTTTATATGGTTTCACATTGTATTATAAGTTAATTCTATTTTGGATAAATGATAGGAAGTCAAAAAACAAAGAAAACAAATGAGTATTTATGTTTGTAAAAAGTGATTTTTATATAGAGTTGTTATGTTTTCCCCTCTCTAAAAAAGAGTTTATTTGAATTTTCAAATGATAGGTTTCATAATTGATATTGTCATCGTTATAAATATAAATAATGATGCTCGCAATTATTTTCAAATATTTACCCATTTTTATAAAGATGACTATGGTAATTTTACTTTTGTACTACAAATGAAATTCATCTTATGGTAAGCAAATGCTTCATAAATAATTTTTTATCTATTATTCAATTTTGAAATTTATTGATATTGACTTAAGTTAGATTTAGAAAGTTTTCCAAGTTTTTTTTAGTTATATCAAATAAAAGGAGGGAGATATGTATAATTTTCCCTATTTGAATTTTGAAAAGTAATATTTATGGTATTTGGATTTGGAGATTCTTGGATATTCTTTGTTTATAAAGAAAAAGTTTTCAAGTATTTCTCATGATGTTAAAGATTGACCTATCGAGTATTTAGAGATTTTAAACATGCGTTGGGCCAACGTATATATATCAAATTTTGTACACACAAGATTTGTATTAACGAATCTCACTTTATTCAGTTGAAAATAGTTATGTTAATGATTGCAACGTTGTTGATATTTATTTTATGGGTTTCGAAAGTGAGAAATATATAATATAACAGTTGAGACATCAGTTGTGGTTTAAAAGAAATAAAATGTACTAAAACTTTTAATTAATCATCTCCTAATCTTTGGAAAAATTTAAGTAAGTAGTCTAAATATTTATAAATTGATAAAATACATCAAATTACAAGATCCATGTTCCGTTCCTTTCCGAGGACAAAAAAGTTCAAGTGTGGGAGATTGTAGTGACCTATATATTTATCGTTTAATAATGACAAATTTAAAATTTATTCGAATAACAGAAAACTTAAAACTATAAATTAGAATTTAAAATTTATACTATGTGTGTTTAGTTTCAATTAAAGAAATTAAAAAAATTGTTAAAAAGGGAAATTTATTCGATTTTTAAATAATAATGTAAAGTAAGTTGATCATAAAATGGAAAATTATTGGTTTTCATAATATAAATAGTTCATGTGCAAGTGTTCCAGAAAATTATACAATCAAAACTTTGACGACTGCCTTGTAGAATTTCTATTTCCCTAGCCCCATTTAAATCAATTTATATAAACACTTAATGGTTAATGATAACGTCTATAAAAAATATAATAAAACTTTATGTGAACGATAAAATCTAAATTTTCAGTGTGCTATCCCATTCGTATCGATGTAATGAGCATTCAACACTTTATTTTGCGTGTTTGGATACTCGGTTTGAGCATAGAGCAATTTTAATTTGAATTTATTGTTTACCCGATTAGTTTGGCTCACATGTTATATTATAGCCAGCTAGCGTATAACAACTCTCAACCCCGAAGGGCTTGGATTTTTGCAAAATGCTAAAATCCAAGTCCATTGAAGCCAGAGATGAGTATCTGGTATCTTGCAAATAGGAAAAAATAAATATGTCAGAGCTTAAATAAGAAACTCACAGTGGAAATGGTTAAAATATAATAATAGGTAAATATTTACTAAGGTATGGACACTTCCTAAACAAGTGTCTCTAAGTAGAATAATCGATGTCTGTCGTTCAACCTGTGGATTGTTATGAGGCGTTCTATTGAATGGACGAATTAATGCTTTTAAATTTAACTACATACACCATTCTATTTTTTTTAATTATAATAAGTTATTAGGTTGTATAATACTCTTACCTCCGTACATAAATTGTACCCATCTACTCCCAAGTAGGCCAAACATAATAATCTATATATATGTAGATATATGCCTAAGTACCGCCTCGGTCCTAAGTACCACCTACAGTACCATCTGTATCCTCCTCGATAGGACATCATCATCACACTATGAAAAAGTGAAATAACTACATTTGTAAATAACAACTTCATGAGGCCTGCAATACAGATGTTCTGTCATTTGGTAAGAAAATAAGGGTGAGCAATAATCGGTTCGAGCCGAATTAACCGACCGAACTGGTTTATTTCGGTCGATTCGGCTTTTGAATTCAGTGTGTAATTTTTTTTGTTATCGGTTTAACTAAACTTTTATTGTATTATGCAATTTTATTGTATTGTTGTACTTTAAATAATTGGTTTAGTGATAAAATACAAATGCATATGTTAAAGATAAGTCAAACTCAATTGTAGACATTAAATTTTATGAACGAAATTTCTTTATGCATAAATTCAAGTTGTACTTTGAGTGAATTAATCATTTAAACAATAACATATCTTTCAACTTCAGTTAAATCGGTTACCGACTGAATTAACCAAAATTATTTTGGTTCAGTTTTGAAAATTTTCGGTTTTAATTCAGTTTGAAATTTTTACTTCAAAACAGACCGAACCGGCCAAATGTTCGACATTATAAGAAAACGTGAAACAGCGTCCGCATTAGCTTGCTCCATTACTCAGAAATTCATATGTACCGTCCAGTGCATACATCGAGGACTTACCCATAATCGCTCTATTTACTATCTGAGCTCCACTAATAAGACTCCCCCTTATACAGAACTCGGTCAGGGATTTCTATATTTGTAAAGGACAGCTTCATTAGGCCTATTCGTGGCTATGTCTCCATGCAACCCACCCCCTCAACTAGTTATAATACCCCTCAAGAGCTAACCGATCGTGCCCTGCTACAAATAACCTAAACATCTTATTGATGTTGTCCTTCATTCAATGTATCAATATTGAAAGATCATTGCCCTTTTAGTTTAGCTCTAGTCTTTCCCATTCACTCTTCGACTAATGATGATCGATATTCGTATGCGACTATCTTTATGGGCCCCATCCACTAAAATACAACACGCAAAGCCATGAGTCCAGGTGTCATGCGAATACCCTACTCCATCCATCAGTCTTTTGACTACTGTAAAACTTTTTCATTATATAAATATAAGTATTGAACGTTAAATCACACATTATAGAATATAAATATCTAAATCTTATTATTATTATATCAAATGGCATTACTTTATTATACAAAATATAACTTCATAATCTTATAATCTTATTACATCATTATATATACTTTTAGATACAATTTCAAAGTAAACGTTTGCTTTAAAAATATATATTGATATTTATAACAAAGATAAAAACTACATTTTCCATTTTAATCTAACGTAAATTTAAAAAGGCTATAAACCATCCAATATCATTCAAATCGTTATTTGAAAGAATATAAATAAATTTTCAATCATAAAATAATATATAAAATGAATTAATTGATTCATAACACAAATTGAATATTCAAATAAATTAAATATTCACAAATTAAATTAAAAAAATTCAGGTTGTAATAATAAAATGCATGCCTTTCCACAATTTCTTTTTTGTATGATCATATCTTCTTTTATGTACTTATACAAAAAATTCATAGTAATCCAAATTTATCTATTTTATTGTTTTCAAATAAACCATTACTTGATTATTATAACAACCATTTTTCTTAAGTGGGTTATGGCAATTTTGAATTTTTTTCCTTCTACACAAAATTTTCAAACATAGAAAAATTATCTTATTTTGGGCAAAGCAGGCCAATTTTTATAGTTGCATGTTCCATTGTTTATTAGAACAGAGAAAAAGAAAGTTGTTTTGCATAGGCACTGTAACAACCCAAAATTTCTGAACCAATTTAAAATTTTTATTTTAACTATTTTAATAGATTTTGGATATTTAAAATGGTTTATTTTAAATCATAACGACAAAAATTTCTTTAAATCAAAGTTAGAATATATATAAATATATTTAATTTAATTATAAAACGAGCCTGAAATGGCGCGGTAGTTTGAAATGTATTTTATAATTTCAGTTTGAATTTGATCGACTGGAAAAAGACCATTTTTTAAACCGTCTCCAAATTCGACGAAATTAGTTTTGTTAGGACCGTATCGTCAAAACATAGCTAGATTTATCTTTTTGTAATTTTTGGAATCAGTACGTAGCCCCGGTAAATTAAAACATACATTTAAATTGAAGATATAGTGATTTATATTTTAATTTTGATGAAAACTGGTTGAAACAGTTGAATTGGCCTACGAAACATATTCCATTTTGTCCGGAATGGGGGTAATTAGCTAGAAACGATAGTCGTTGGGTTTGATTTGGAGTTCATATGCAAAAACACATTTTCGGGATTAAAATAATATTAAATAAATATATATATATAAATTAAACCCTAAATTTTCATTTGTTATAAAAATCCACCATCGGCCTCTCGATGAAGGGCGGAAAGGGTTCAAAACTTCTCGTTCATTTTTCTTTTGATCCACAGTATGAAATTCAATAAATCCTAAAGCAAAATGGAAGCCCTTCCTTCCCTCTTTAAATCTATACCTATGTGATAAATTATTGTTGAGTGTCGGAGGAGTAATCGAGCCTTAAAAGGGCGCCGGACATGGGCGAATTGCTGGGCGTAGGGACCACCGGACTTGGTGGTGTTGGGGCAGAGGCGCGACACGCGTAGAGTGACAGCGTGGGGGGGGGGGGGGGGTCTGATCCTCCTCCGATTAGCTGTGGTGGTGACGACGGTCGAATTCTTCAATCGACGAACAAGTCAGCGGGTTCTAGTTAAACGATGTATTAGGGTAACAGTTTTTATTAAGCATTATTAAAAGTAATTAGTTAATAAATTATTAATTTAACTATCCTAATGTTTAAAACCCCGTAACTTTTTCATACGAGGTCGAAATCCGACGATTTCAGTCACGTTGGGATCATGCTAGAGAATTCTACATTTCAGAACTGGCTAGAATGAAAACGGGGCAAATTAGAATATGAAGCAAATTCAGATCTGAATAATAATAAAATTCAAAAATAAAGAATGACGGAGTGGAAACCAATGTGAGAACTCCTTCTCACTAAATTATATTTTATCATGTAATTGTATGCATGTATAAAAATATATAGAATTGCCAGTGTAGATTTTTATCAGTTTTAAGTCATTATAAATTGTATATGGCGCCTATTAGTTCTCCTCCCTCGTCCACAAACCAAGGACAATTTAATTGACTGTATTGTGTTTTGATTGTGGTGTTGTGATGATTAACATATTAAAAATAATGCTAACATTAATGTGGTAATTGAAATTAAATTATAAATATTTATGTATAATTTAAACAGTGAAAATTGGTAAATCAGAAACATAATTCAAATCGAATTAGAAGTGGTTAAATTAATTAACCAATGATTGTTTTGAATAGACTATTGTTGTTTGAAAACCCTACACGGGTCTGGGGATGGTAATTTTTTCACATCTCCCCTGAATTTAATTATATGTCAATCGATGGGTTGACAGACTGTGATGAGCGTTATTTCTTGATTCTAATTCTTATATAGTGGTAGAATGCACTCTGGATGATGTGTGGATATTTAATGATTATTTATCATTATTGTGAATACATCAATCTATTAAAATTCATAAAAATATATTTATATGGTAATTGATTGAGTCTGATTCCAAATCAGAAATTAAGTATAATTTTAAAACATTATTCAGTTTAGTTTAAAATATTATTTAGTATAATTTTAAAATATTATTCAGTATAGTTTTAGAATATTATTCAGTATAGATTTAGAATATCTTTTAGTATAATTTTATAATTATATTCATTATAGTTTTCAAATAATATTTAGTAAAGAATCAAAATATGATTTTGATGTCCGATTTTGGATGGACAAAAAAATATTGAAATATTAATAACTGTGATGAATATGAAACCGAGTTAAGTAACTAAACGCCATTTTGACTTGAACGGGTTTATCGTCCGATTTTATTCATTTTATGATGAATATAAAAAAAATTGATTTCAAAATCTGATATCTTGAAAATATTATCATTTTAATATTATAATGATAAAGAATATTCAATTTTATCAGAAATTGAAAATGAGGTTAAAATCGTTTTAGAACGAAATTATAAATATTTTATAAAATCCGTTTTAAATAGAAATCGATGATATATATATTTAATGGCCTGAATAGAACGTGTCGCGCAGCGATCGTTCGCGGATTTCGACCATTAACTTCAAATCGATGTAATGGGAGATTCGACCGTCGGATTCTCCTAAAACCGAAACCGATGGGTTCGTATCGAAAAGATCTTTCCAACAAATATAAGAGATTTAAATTTGAACAGATATGGATTTCAAAATATATCCAAATCAGTTTTGGAAAAGGTCGCTATGGATGCAGTTCGGTGGCCGTTATTAGAAACCGACTGAAATGGCGATATTAAAATTACTAAAAATATGGAAAAATTGTGTAAAATCATAATAAATGATTTGGAATGATTTTTGGATGAAAAATTTCATATTTGGTAAGATAAAAGATATTTTTATCTGAATGAACTAGTTATTAACTAGGGTAATAGTCCAATGTTTTTAAATAAATAAATTAGATTAGAAAATGGTTTTTAAATGACGATAATTTTTCAAACGAATAAATTGGAATGGGTTTGGAATGGAAATGATCTTCGGAATATTCCGATATTGGATTCCGTTATTATACGGATATTGTTGAGGAATTTCGAAGATATATATATATATATATATATATATATATATATATATATCGTTATTCCCAATACGATATCCATTGCTATCAGAATTTGATATTGAATATAAGCTGATATAATTTCTATTCAGAGCCTTGTATTTAATATCAAATTGGACTTTGGGTTTGTCGTGAATGGTATCTTAAATAATATTGTTCTTAAACCCTGATGAGAAAAGAATAAATCTTCCAAATAAGAATTAGAGAAGTTTAGCAATTAATTAATATTTAATTGGAATTGAAATGGAAGTTTATTTTGGGTTTATCGTGAATTGTGTTTTAAACGACATTTGTTTTTTAACCCAATTAACAATGAAGATATAATTTGGAAATATAAGTCTTTTTATTAAGATTTAATGGAAAATTTCCAAAGATAAGATTTTCCAATTTAATATATTAAATTGGAACGGAATTCGATTTAGTAATAATCAAAATGAAATTCTATGGAGGAAGACCAATACTATTTATGGAATTTAAAAGGCCTTGCCATTATTTCGTTTATAGTATTAGTACGATACGGAAATTTATATTGATTATATATTGATTTGTTTTCCGTGAAGATTCCATAGTCAATGGAATATGAATTTGGGGTTTATCGTGAACTGTGTTTTAAGTACCATTAGTCCTTTAACCAAGTTAAAGACAAGATTAATTTCTTAAAGTTAAATAATCATAAAGTAATGATTTTTGAGATTAAAACCAAGATGGAGTTTTAATGAATCTTTAATTAGATTGTAATGGGAATAGTGTAATTAAATTTACCAAATTTAAGAAATGATTCGAGATGGAGTACCACCAGTTTTACTCCGGGCGATAGTTAAATCTTTAGTTAGATTTGAATAGGAAATGGTAATTAATCTTACCGATAACACCGTGGGTGTTAGATACGGAGTACTACCAGTTTTGCTCCGTGGGATGGATAGGTTGGGATTGGGTTAATGTAAATAAATGATTACTTCGGTAAGGCTCGCTAATCCCGACTAGTGGATAAACCTTAATTTGGTTTAGAATTGATAAGGGATAAAATCAAATCTTTCGAGTTGATATCAAAAGGAAGATTAAAGAATAAATTTAAAGGATTTTATCTTTAATAAAATTAATGGGAACCTTTCCCTAAAAAAATATAAATGTGTGAATAAAAGAATATTCTAGATTGGAATGGCGCATATGATGTGTTTTTTTAGCACTTGATTATTGATTATAAAATACGCGAGTTATTCGGAAAGACCGGGTTTAACCTATTCTGAATAATGAATACGATGACTAAAAGTTGTCAATGAAGATGGTGGTTGAAGACCGGAGTTCTTCACATCGTTTGGATTGTTACCGATGTCTTGATTAGGTCGTACACCCAAGACAAGGTAATAAGTGGTGATTGTCCAGACACACTTGGAGATCGACCGGATATGCGACGACGTCTCTCTTGTATTCGATACATGGGACAAGGAATAAGAGCCTCCAGTTTCATTTAGACCCAGAACGGACTTGTAAATGGATGTGTGTCTGACATTGGATTTTGTTTAATGTTGATTGATTTCTATTAAATATATATCTGTTTGGTGGCAGAGAATTTATTCTCTTGCTTAACACCCTTCTCTGAGACGTACGATCTTAGAAGTTATATATTGATAGACATCAGTTACATGGCGTGAATTGTCAGTGTGGCATGCTGAGATGCAAATGATCAAGGCTTTTGTTGAAAAGCAGAGTCTTGTGGTTAATGATCAAAGCACGACTTTAAATAGCATAGCTTTGTGTATAGCGTTAATTCGCGAGCCTCACACCCAGGTATGAGTCAAAAACGGGATAAGGGACGCAGTGAGTGCATACGTTTCTTTCTAGCTAGAAGTGGTGTCATGGTATGAAGCCCAGACATTTTTACTTATGTGGATGATGGATTGCGAGGCACCTCAGATTTGACTCTCTAGTGGCTCTTGATATGGTCGACGTACTGACCATTTTAGAGGTCTGATAAGACCGGGAAACGTGTGTTCAGGAATAACTAATCTACTAAAGTGTGGACCAGCACTGCAGGATCTAAGGGTTCACTGAGGGGGGTCCTGGGTCATTCCGCTAGAGATGGCGCGAATCGGTAAAGACTACACCCCTTGGCTTGACTCATGATGAAAATCCAATTTCCAATACGACATTCTTTGGTTTTATTTGTAGAACTAGTATGGCAACATGATATATGGTACCCATGCCATCGATGATTGATACATTAATATTGAAGTTGATTTTGACACTATGCACTTATAGTAATATCAAAATGATTTATTTTAAACGTACCAAGCATGTTTGGCTATTATAAGGGAAAACTCTATCCTCCTGCTTGCGTTGCATTGTGTGATGGGACCTGAGTCTTATAATAGCTTCATTTTCCAAAAAGCATTACATTGTTTTATTTTAAACTGTGATTCATGCGGAGTAAACCCGTTCCGTGTTATGCGGCGTGCTCCCATGATTTTCCAACTTTTAAAGTAAAGATTTAATAACTGTTTTAGTTCTCACACCAGTCCCATGACTGACTCGGAGTTTATTGTTTCTACCTAAACTCTGGATGCCCATATTTTTCCACACGGGCAAATAGTTGTTTAGTTTTGCAGATATTTATTTACATATGAACCTGGATTTACAGCTGGAGCTATATTCAGAAAGCTTTATATCCATATATTTCTTCTAGTTGTGTTAGTTGTTATTTTTCGCTACGCACTGTACTTATGTATTATTTTCCACTGCTATGTATTTTAATCTCTGATATTATTTTATTTTCGCTGTGTAATATTTATTCATACTCTGATATATTCTTGTACTCAGATGTAAATTGTTGTAATAGCATTGAAATGTTCTATTGTTTGTGTTCTGATGCGTCGTGTTCTCAAAACAATCCGGGCTTTCCCATAAGGGGAAGTTCAGGTCGTTATAGGCACAGAGCCAACAAGTCGTATTTGAAGTGCCAAAACACTATACAATTCAAACAGGAGAGAAGAAGGGTGCTTCCACCACTATAATAGCACAACTACAACAAAGTGACATACGTTTCAACCACCTCAGGTGAAACATCACCAATGACTTCTATATAAGGCATCCAGAAGTGAACAACATAATATATGATGTACCTGAGCCTAGGCTCATAAAATGGCAAAAGAGGAGAGTAAATCTGGTTTCTATCCTAAGTATCGTCTTCCAAAATAGTTGCATTCTCAACACCTAACTCTCCTTCATCCATCAACACCACGCCATCACCTTGCAACTTATAAAAAGAGGCTTATCGTGTCATCAACTTCCTCAATATACTTAAACAATAATCCATCTTTTAAACACATCTTAGAGCTTAAATGCTCCAAATGCAACTTATCATCATTCCAACGGACACTAGCTCCATCCACAACAACGATGAAACATATGAAGAGACAAGGGAAACTATCTGAGATTTAGGCACCCACTCTCAAATGGGAGGCCTAGGAAGTGGGGTCCTCTCACATGGTGAATCAACCAGTGGATTTATACAATTCTCAAGAGTGTTCCCAAAACATTTGCAAGATGCGCAAATTTAAGGTTTCCACCTATATTTCCCATCAACCAAGTGATCATGACCATCAATGCATACCTTGATTTGAGCAGGGAGAGATTTATCGGATGAAATTTCAATTAGATCCCTAGCAAAAATAAGATTCTTCCTGGCAATAATATTGACATCGAAACATTTTAATTTTCCAATGTGACAAGCAAGCCAGTTAAAGCCAATGAGAGGCTACAAGACAGATGGAACTTGGGTAAACTAGATCCAAACTGGAAGCGATAACACTTGCTATTTAACTCTATCCATTGAATAACTCCAAATCGTAATAATAAAGGACTTACCTCCAACGATGGACATAGCAACTTCCAAAACTCTCATTCTTTCCTCCACCGATGGAAAATTCAAATAATGCATAACCTTAACAACAGTTAAGCATAAACTTCCCCATATTCTCCAAGAAATATGCATGTCCACAGTCAGAGGAATCGTATCAAATAAAACCCCATAAGATGATCCTTCTAGAAGAAGGATGCTTCATTAAAAACTTCTGGAGGCGGAAGAGAACCACTTTCTATGTTGTAATGGTGAAGTCTATCGAAGAGTACTCCCCAACAATATTGGTGAGAACAGAAAATAGCAAGCTCCATTTAAGCAAGGGAGCAGTCATTTTTGTAACACCCCGTAAAATAAACCTAAATTGGACAAAAGGTAATTTAATTTAAAATAAACAATAATAAACTAATAGACCAAAAATGGAAATTTGGATAATTAGGAATTGGAAGAGGAAAGTATTGTAGTTGCGTTCGTAGCGAGATTTTAATCCATTTTCATATTTTATTTACTGAAAACGGAGTATGTATGCAAAAGATATTAATAAAACAAGTTGTGTGTGTGTATATATATATATTAACACACAAAGTTTGAGTTTCAAATAAATAAATACACAAATATAGAATATATTATTTGGATTAGCATGAAAAAGGATATTCCTCTTGAATTCAAATTTGTATGTATATATTTATATACAAAAAGCATAAAATAAAAGATAAGCAATCTATCAAACCAATTCGGTAATTAATTAAAAAGAAATGTAGAGGTGAAATAATCTCCTGGGCTCGACAACAGAAGTGGGTCGACCGCCCTCCTATAGGGTGCCTAGTAAAGATGTTTTTAAGGAAGGACTTACTTATATTTTTCATCAAATGGACTACTTAGATTAAATCTATTGAATCTAACGATCCATATACATGATGTCAACTATAAATAAGACCATAAACCCTTACTCAAAACCCTACACCTATTTTTCTCCATGCTTCCAAGATTCCTTTCGCCATTGCTAATTCCAAGAAAAGAAAAGGAATTAGGGTTTTCTTCTATCTTATTAACCTATTATATCTCTTCTATTCAATTCTAATATAGATTTAGATTTATTCTGGAATTTAGATTTTTATATATAAGATTCTAATATGTGACTCTTATATATATATATATATATATATATATATATATATAGAGAGAGAGAGAGAGAGAGAGAGAGAGAGTGAGAGCGAGAGAGAGATTTGAAAGGTTGGAGCACGATTGTTTACGAAGGACAAATCTAAAATTTATTCTACTCGGTTCTGTTGTTGCTCATTCTTATAGCATTATGAGTGGAATTCATTTAATTTACTATTTTTTTATGATTTTCTAGTTTAAAGTTGAACTATTGTTCCTTCGAATACTTGATTTATTACGAAAAGAAAACTAACTCAAATCCCTCAAATCTTCCATTATTTTATGTTTGTACAAGAAAATGGTCAATTTATCTGTATATGTGGTTTTGGATGATTGAAACAATAAAAGAGGAGCATGATTAGTGTTGTATAATTCTCTATATTGGTCAGATTCATCTTATTTTATTTTGTGTAAATTCATGTGTATAGTTTTGTGCAAAAAGTTATTTTGGATGGAATTGTACATTTAAATAGATTTAAATCTCTGTTTTCTAAATAGAGTATTTGAACATATTGTTTACAAGATGTCCAAGTACTAAGATTTTCCATGTAAACGTATATAAAAGTGAATTCGTTCAAAATAGGAATTATATATGTATATATTGGATATATGGCACTTTGTTTATCTTTTGTTATTGAGATAATCAAGTCAAACTAGGTTACAAGTTTTGTATTGCTATTACTATTTTCCCATTTTGATTGTTACATATTAATATATATTTATGCCATGATTGAAGGGAATATAGGAAATAACTTGTACACCTTTAATTTGAAATAAGAATAGGCATTTCAAACGTGGTTGGGACGTTAATTTAACAACATAATATTAATATGTATTAGGTGCGTAATAAATACGGCTAAATTAGGAATTTGAATTTGAATGTCCCCCACAGAAACTTGTATGTTTGTGTGTGTTAATTGTTTTAGATATGTGTGTGTGTATATATGTGTGTGTGTGTGTTAATGACACATAGACATAAGGTTAACCATTTCTTGTAATTAAAGCTTGCCCAAAACCAACCGCCATATACATCATCTATGAGTAAGCCCAGTTAATGTAAGGGACTAAGTGCCATGGGCCATTATAATTAGTACACTATGTACGAGGTTATGCCAACTTGTAGTAGAAGTCTGCTTGGAACCACCTGGCAAATCCAACATCTACGAGTGATCGGTCTAATGTGAGATGTCGTGTGTGTGTGTATAAATATATATATATATATATATATATATATATATATATATATATATATATATATTGTGTGTGTGTGAAGTAGGCCTTCTTGGAAAAAATCTATTAATTGGATGACCTGCCTCTTGTTGGTATTAAGTAGTTAGGACTAGGTCAGTTCCTAAGATTCACACTTGGTTTTGGACCCAAGTCACAGGACACGCCCCTTAAGGATTTAAATGGTTATTGGGTCCGCCTTTCTCCAATAAAGTATTAAATGGTCTTAATAGACGATAATGTGAGTAGGGTAGTTCTCCAAATAATGATTGCTTCTTATCTAGAGGCTAGTGAGGGCTGACCTAGGGACGGATTATATATATGGCCTAAAGGAACCGCCATCTAAGGGAAGTATTAAATGTCTAGGAGTTCACTTGTGACGATCCCGAAACCCGTACGACGGTGTTAAGGATAATCATTGGAATATAACACATTAATCATCATTAGCAGAGTACATATAATAGCAAAAACAATAAACAGAATAATTTTACATAGATATGGCAGCGGAATCATAACATGTAACAACATCAGAATAGCACAACGTAGGATATAACTTATTAAATAAAAGGGGAATGATCAGTCAACATCGCCATAGGCGGAATATATACATACAGTGAGACATAATAAAGGTATCAGTCTACATCGCCTGCGGCGGTACATATACATAAGATAATAAATACTGGAAGTAAAATAGTCTGCATCGCCATAGGCGGAATCATATACATAAGATAAGGATAGCGAAAAGTCAATAGCCAAAATACAAATCTAATCCTCGCCATCAAGCCAAAAGCGCACTCCATACTGCAGTGCTAAGCCAAAACAACCTGTCATCTGTCAACTAGGCTGCCCGTGTGAAAATAAGGGCACCCGAGTTTGCAAAGTGAAACAAACAACGAGTCAGTCATGGGACTGGTATGAGAAATCTACTTAACTGGTTAAACAACAGTAATAAGGAAAATCATAGGACCATGCCACTTTCGCGGAACGGGTTTACTCCAGTGATTGCCAGTGTATTTAAAACAAAGTAAATTCTTTAAAACAACGCAATGCTTTTAAAAAGGATGAAGCCGTTATAAGACTCAAGTCCCATCATACAATGCAACGCAAACCGGAGGATAGAGTTTTACCTTATAATGGCCAAATATGCTTAATACGTGTAAAGCAAAATCATTTGATATTATTACAAGTGCATATATGTTTCAAAAACGAATATCATCATAAATATCAATCATAGGCGGCATAGCTACCATCTACTATGTCGCCATGCTAGTTCTACAATCAAATCCGTTATTTCGTATTGGAAATTGGATTTCTGTCATGAGTCGAGGCAAGGGCCAAGCTCCTCTCCGCTTCAATACACTCTAGCAAATGCCTCAGGACTACACACTCTGGGTAACCCTTGGATCTTCAGGGCCGGTCCTCTCTTACGTTTTAGGATTGGCAATTCCTGAGCACACGTTTCCCGGTCCAAACAGACCTAATATCGAGGCACCTCATTCCAACATACACATCGGTAAAAATAATATAAATGTCAGCCAATTTAAGCACTGACACTACCACTAGCTAGAAAGAAACGTCATGCTCTCCCTACAGTCCTTATCCCGTTTTTAACTCATACCGAGGTGTGAGGCTCGCGAATCCACGCTATACACAAAGCCAGGCCACATAGGCCGTGCTTTGTTCATCGAACACAAGACTTTGCTTTGCAACAGAAGCCTTGATCACTGCATCTTGGCATGACACACTGGCAATCCACTCCATACGACTGATTTCTATCGATATATAACCTCTGAGCTCGTACATCTCAGAGAAGGGCGTTAAGCAAGAGAATAAATTCTCCGCCGCCAAACAGATATATATTTAACAGAGATCAATCAGTATAGAACAAAATCCAATGTCAGACAAACAGTTCATTAACAAGTCCGTTCTGGGTCTGAAAGAAACCGGAGGCACCATATTCCTCGTATATCCGTACAATCAACACATACGTTCAGACGGCTACTACTTCCGTTCCTTAAAGGTAGCTACTCCAATCAGGAACCTCAGCAGCGCCCATCCAACCGATACGAAGATCGTCGGTCTTGAACCGTCTTCGTATTTTCGACTTCGAATCGTTCGATCAATTATTTGAAATGTGGGTTAGCTCGGCCTTTTCAAATAATTCACGTATAATTAGAATTCAAATTAATTCTTTCTATGGTTATATTATTCGACATTTCCATTTCAGTTCTTTAGTATGATTTTCATGTCAAACACATACAACCATCAAATATCAAGCAAATCAAGCAAAATTGGTTTATTTCCAATCCATGTTGCTTATAATATTTTATAACGATTTTTCGCCATTTTTATTTATTTAAAAATGGCCATATTTAATTAAATGACGTTTCAGGTCATGCCATGGCACTGGCGCTGTTTTTCCCCAAATTTGTTTTACACATATTGGGAAATCTAACCGTTGGATCTCTACAAAGTCTATATCACTGGGAAGATATTCCCAAAGCGAACCCAACGGTTCCAGTTTCGTGAAAATCCGACGGTCGGATCTTCCACACTAGTCGTTTGAAGTTACGGTTTCAAAATACGAACTGCAGCGTCGTTATTCGATTTAATTTATTTATATTTATATTTATATATAAATATAATCGATTTTGGCGCTGTTTTTCTTCAGATTTGAATTAAACATTCCAGACAATCCAACCGTTGGATCTTTACAAAGTTGGTGTCGTTGGAAAGATATTTCCAAGGCGAACCCAACGGTTGCGGTTTCAGGGAAATCCGATGGTCGGATCTCTCGTACTAATCGATTGAAGTTACGATTTCAAAACACGAACTGCACGGCCTCGATTCCTTTCAATTCTATATATATATATATATATATATATATATATATATATATATATATATATATATAGTTCATTCTGTAATTTCAGTATCGTTTTCACTTCAAATATTTCATTAACGCCTTTATATTTCGAAAAATTTCGCCATAACCTCCTTTGTACAGGAAGGGGTTTGGAAATTTATTGGGCCGTATTAGGTACCCAATAAATCCTATAAAGTATACACATATTTATAGTGATATATTCTGGTGTTTACAGGGGAGCGTGTATAGATAATAACTCCAGAGAATAAATTCTCGTCATCATGTCTAAGCCTGACGGAGTGTGTATTTTTAATTACTCCAGAGAATAAATCCTCGTCACCTCGTCCCGTGTGGGAAATAAATAATCCATGTGCCGTATCTAATAACTAGAGAGACGTGATTATTTTCAACTCCAGACCCATGTGGGGTTTTTATTAATCTGGCAATTTATCGTTATATTTTATATAGTCTATATCAGTCATCAGTTCAACCTGTAATATATAATCATCGCCATACAAGCCTCTCGCTCATATGGTAAATCTTCAACCTCGACACACAAGCTCCAAATGATTATGTGGTATATGATGAAGTATGCCATGTAGTGTAGTTCAAAATTAATTGTTACTATCCTATGACGATGTTTATTATTACACACAGGATAACCAGCACTCCGCATCCAATGGCATTCACAGGAGTTGATTTAAAAATAAAATTGCGTAGCCAATTCATCAAGGATTACCTATTTGTCGGGCACGCAAATAATTTCTTTACTCTACAACTAATCCATTTTCCCTGTTCGACACATGTATATATATGCAGAACAAAGCTAATAATAATATTTCTAGCGAACTAATATTTATTTCAACACGTGTGTATTTTTAGCGAAGCGTATACATGATAAAAGTATTATTTTTATCATCGGGAATATTTATTCAACACGTGAATGTTTTTAACACTTCATATTCACAATAAAAATGTAATTTTTATTGTTTAATCCATTTATTTAAAATACGAATAACATTCAACACATACATTTCTATTCAATGAATGAATTTCTATTCAACACATGAATGTTCACTATAGTTTGTATATATATATATGTGATTTTTATTGTTAAAGCTATTTATTTAAAACATGAATACCATTCAACACATGAATTTCTATACAACGAATGAATTTCTATTCAACACATGAATGTTCTTTATAGTTTGTGTGTATATATATATAAATGTGATTATTGTTAAAGCTATTTATTTAAAACACGAATACCATTCAACACATGAATTTCTATTCAACGAATGAATTTCTATTCAACACATCAATGTTCTTTATAGTTTGTATATATATATAAATGTGATTTTTATGGTTAAAGCTATTTATTTAAAACACGAATACCATTCGACACATGAATTTCTATTCAACACATGAATGCGGTTTCAACATATGAAAATAATTTCAACAAATGAAATTTATTCTAACACATGAATATTTTAGAAAATTTCGGCAGCATAACGGCAGGGTAGTTAAAACCGGGACCGTCCCTAGTACGGCTCCTCGCTCTACCTTAAAACCTCGCGGTTTTTGACAATGGGGATTCATGCATCTAGTTCGCACGCAGGCGACATATTTTATTTTCATTTCCACAATTCTATTCTAATTTGTTCCAACCACAAAAGGGTATTTTTCAACTGTAAAGGTAATTTTCAACCACAATATCAACCACAAACAATTATTTTCAACCATTCGTCATACTACATATTTTCATGCCAATCACAAGCAATAAATATCGTCCATAGTTTGTGGACGAGGGGAGTACATATATATATTTTATATTTCACTTTCATTTCAACACAATTCAAAGCATATATGTTTCATACAACGCCTGTATAATTTATACATCGCTCATATAACTTATACAACACATGTACATGAGGTATACAATGCGTATATAATTCACACTTCGCTTATATAATTTATACAACACGATTTCATTCACACAATTTAATTTAGATTTCTCACATTGGTTTTCGAGGTGCTAAAAATCGTAGGTAGCTCAGAAAAATCCGCGGTCTCTTCTAGATGGTAGAGTGCCTCCTTGCAGTCCCGATGTTTCCTGTTTCGTCGAATTTCGTCAACACATGATAAAGATATGATTTTTCAAAGTTTGTAACACTAAGAAGTGTTATTTTCTATTCAGAAAAATTAAAGTCGTTCACCTCTGTAAACCTTCGAAACTAGGTTTTAAGTTTTCGCTCGATCCGTGAAGTGTTGTCTCGATCAGGTGCTGCAGCGTCAAAGAGCTTCGAATAGGGTTTCCAGCGCCGGTGGTGGCACCCAACTCGGTGGTCCCTGTAGCGCACGGCGGAGCTCCAAAGTCGACGCCTTCCTCGAGGTAATTCGACGCAAATATCCCGCTATACCAGACAAGAATTGTATGGATTTATAGAGGAGGGAGAGGCGAACGGAAAACTCAACTGGAGGTGGGGATGAAAGTGGACGTGACGGCGGCGATTAGGTCGGGAAGATTTGAGTGACTTCCGTCGTTCGTGGGAGGGAGGGGGGTAATCGAGGGTTTGACCGGTCAAAACAGAAGTGAGAGAAAAAGATGGGATTGGCCCTTATATTTTATTTTAAATTCAAAAATATCCTTTTGACTAAAAGAACACCAATTTCAACCCAACGACTGTCGCCCCCAGCTAAATACCCCCATCCCAGACATAATGGGATATGTTTCGTTGGCCAATTCGACTGTTACAGTCAGTTATTTTTCAAATTAAAGTATAAAACATTTCATATTCAATTTGAACGTACATTTCAATTTGCCAGGGCCACAAACTGATTCGAAAAATTCCAGAAAAATAAATCTAGCTGTGTTTTGACGATACGGTTCCAACAAAATTTATTTCGTCGAATTCTGAGATCGTTTGAAAAATGGCCATTTTCCGGTCGATCCAATTTAACAGAAATTGACCAATCACATTTTCTTTTTCCACGCTCACATACTAGCTTCAAAAATTATGAAATTTGAAACCTAGCAATAGTTTGACATCTCGGACCCAACAAAAGTGGTTTCGTCGAATTCCGAGGTCGTTTGCAAAATGTCTATTTTCAAGGGCTATATATTCTATATAGCGACCTTTCTGAAAATTCATTTGACCATAACTTTTGATTCCTGCTATAAAACTTCGATTTTTCAGATTCGTTAGAAAGGTATTAATAAACAGATTTAAATATTTTTGGTTTCACTAAAATCTGTTATATTTTCCACCCGATACAGTCTGTTAAAGTTTGAATTCAAATTTTCAAACTGGCTCAATATTTCCAATTCATTATTTTATTGAAATATTCTATTTCAATTGTTTAAATTCTTTTAAAATAACCAATTTGAAATTTTTACATTGGCTCGCATTTTCCGAGTTGTTACAATCTCCCCCACTTAAAACTTTTCGTCCCCGAAAAGGAAACAACAGTACAGTAGGAAACAAAATGTAAATGCAAAGTATTGTAAAGGTACCTTGCACCGGAGTTAGTCAGAGATGTCCACTCTGCATTTGGGGTAAGCTTTCTTAATGCTTTCCTCAGTCTCCTAAGTACAGTCTCTAGGATCACTACTCCACTGCACTTTAACTAAATGAACCTTTTTGCTCTTGAGCTCTTTAGTTTCTTTGCCAACAATCTTAAATGGCTCTCTTCTGACTGCTAATTCTGGAGTAATTTCCAAGTCCTGTTGCGCTGCTTCTTCTACAACAAGATCCAGATCATGCACATGTTTTTTGAGTTGAGACACGTGGAACACATCATGCACTCCAGGCAACCAATCAGGTAATTGAACCCTATAAGCCAAAGTTCCAATTCGTTAAAGAAGAGGAAAGGGACCAATAAATCTCGGTGCCAACTTCCCAGTTTTAACGAATCTGATTACTCCCCTCATCGGAGAAACTCTTAAATAAACATAATCACCAACAGCAAATGACAAATCTCTTCTTCTCGCATCAGCATAACTTTTCTGTCGGCTTTGTGCGGTTTTCAATCGCTTCTTGATGAAATCGACTTTATCAGATGCTTCTCGAATCATATCGGGCCCCAACACAAGCCTGTTGCCAGGTTCTACCCAACATGCGGGAGATCTGCACGGTCTACCGTATAATGCTTCAAATGGCGACATTCCCAAACTTACTTGATAGCTATTGTTATAAGAGAATTCTACCAAATGTAAATGATCCTCCCATGACCCGCCAAAATCAATAATACAAGCCCGAAGTAAATCTTCTAGAATTCTATTCACCCGCTCAGTTTGGCCTTCTGTCTGAGGGTGATAAGCGGTGCTTAGATTCAATTTGGTTCCCAATTCTGTCTGGAATGCTTCCCAGAATTTGCTAGTAAATAGGGGGTCTCTATCACTGACTATACTGAGCGGCACTCCATGCAGTTTAACTATTTCTTTGAAGTAAATCTGTGCTAAACTTTGAGCCGTTCTGTTGGATCTGACAGGTATGAAATGGGCAGTCTTCGTGAAGCGATTTACGATCACCCAAATACTGTCGTTTCCTCTCTTAGTCCGAGGCAAACCATCTATGAAGTCCATGGAAATCTGCTCCCACTTCCATCCTGGGATATCTAATGGTTGTAATAATCCAGCCAACTTCTGCTGATCGCTCTTAACTTGTTGACAGGTGGGACACCGGCTAACATAAATTGAAATGTCCCTTTTTAATGCCCTCCACCAGAATGTGCGCTTGATATCGTTATACATTTTGTTCACACCGGGATGGATGCTGAGTTTGGACTTATGGCATTCATCCATGACTTCTTTTCGAAGCTCTGGAAGATTTGGGATGCAAATTCTGCCCTTTAATCTAAGAACTCCATTGTCATTGAGCTGGAAACTTGTGGATTCATCTCCCTTGACTCTCCGACTGATCCTCTGAATAAATTCATCGTCTTTCTGAAGGACTGAAATCTTGTCAATCAATGAAGACGTAACGATAAAACTGGCGATGATTTCATTCTTTCTGCTAAGCGCATCCGCCACAACATTGGCTTTCCCTAGAGTGTATAGAATCTCAAAATCGTATGCTGCAAGGAATTCTAACCAACGCTGTTGTCTCAAGTTTAGATCTTTTTGAGTGAATAGATACTTCAATGATTGATGATCGGTAAATAGTTTGAACTTCTCACCCAATAAATAATGCCTCTAATTTCTCATAGCAAACACGATGGCTAACAACTCAAGATCATGAGTTGCATAGTTCCTTTCATGCAGCTTCAACTGACGGCTAGCATAAGGGACCACTTGGCCCTTTTGCATTAATACTGTGTCAATCCCTCTAATAGAAGCATCTGTCCATACATTCTAGTCCTGGTTGCCATCTATAATTGTTAATACTCGAGCAGTTGTCAATTTCAGTTTTAGCTCTCCGAAAGCTTCCTCACATTCGGGAGTCCATTTGAATTTCTCATGCTTCTTTGTAAGCTTTGTTCATACACCGAATATCTTTGAAAAATCCTTAACAAATTTCCGATAGTAACTAGCCAATCCAAGAAAACTTCGAACTTCTGTGGGGGTAGTAGGCTGTTTCCAATCCTGAATCGCTGTAATTTTGCTTGGATCCACAGCAATCCCTTCTTTTGATACCACATGGCCAAGGAACTTAACTTCATCTTGCCAGAAGATACACTTAGAAAATTTAGCCTTCAAGACATTTCTCCTCAGAATTTCCAACACTTGTTCTAAATGTTTCGAATGCTCGCCTTCTGACTTGGAGTAGATTAAAATGTCAGCGATGAAGACCAGAACAAATTTATTCAAGACACCACGGAACACCCTGTTTATAAGATCGACGAAGTATGCTGGAGCGTTACACAAGACGAACGGCATTACTAACCATTCGTAGAATAAATCGGGACCCCTGAAGGCTGTCAAACGAACACAGTCTTCGGCTATACGTAATTGGTGGAAACCTGTAGCTAGGTCCATCCTGGAGAATACCCTCGCCCCATTTAATTGATCTAGCAAATCATCTATTCGCGACAATGGATATTTATTCTTTAGTGTCTGCTTATTGAGATCTCGGTAATCAACACAAAGTCATAGAGTACCGTCTGATTTCGGGACAAACACCACTGCTGCTCCCCAATCTGAAAAGCTTGGCCTGATCAGACCTTTCCAAAACAATTCTCGAATTTAGCTGCCCAACTCTTCCTTTTCTTTCGGGGCCATTCTTCTAATTGGATGTACTACTGGTCGGGCATTCGGAATTAGATCTATTCTGAATTCAATTTCTCTTTGCGGAGGTAAATTTTTGACTTCTTCAAACACATCCGCATAGCTTTTAACGACCGGAATCTTTTCTAATGAAGTGGGAATAACTTCCAAAGAAGACCAAAATTCTTTTCTATCCGGATCTGAACCGAGACATGGTATAGTGATATGCCCAACTTTTGTTTTAACTTTAACGATTCTTTCGGCACATCTAACTTCGGCCTTATATTTTGTCAACCAGTCTAGCCCGAGTATAACATCAAATTCGGAAAAGTTCATGGTGATCAAATCAAAAGAGAACTTGTAGCAAGAATAAGAGACAGGCACTCTATAATATGAACTGAGAATAATAGAACCTCCTATCGGGTTTTGAACTTTAATTGGTTCTTTAAGCTTTCTTTGTTTCAATTTTAACTTGTGAATGGTGTTACTAGAAATGAAGCTACGTGACGCACCAGTATCAAAAAGTACAGAAACAGGAATGTTTTTAATTTTAAGGGTACCTCCCAAGACGTCGGGTTTACCTGATCCATCGGTGATAGCTGGCGGGTTTTCCCCGTCATAAACATGTGCCACCTGTGCATTCTTCTTCAAAGGACAATTCCTGCTATAGTGCCCTTTCTAATGGCAGTTGTAGCATTTAGCTGAGCTGCGAGGGTTTGGGTTTGAGCTTTCTGGATTTGCCTTCAGTCCCTTTGGGGTGGTGCACACATTCGAATAATGCCCCTTCTTTCCGTAATTGTAGCAGCTTCATTTGGGTATCTTACCAGCTTGCTGAGTAGCGGCTGCTGCATTGCATGACTCGGGCTGATCTCCTGAAGCTTTGCGCTTGTTCCCAGCTTGGCTTTTAGCGCGCTTTAGATTGGAGTTCCTCTCATCCAAATCTTCGTAGTTGCAGGCCATCTCTACTAGTTCTGAAAATGAAAGTTTGATGTTGCTCATGGCCCTGTCCTGATACTTGCGCTTCAGCCCCAATAAGAACCTCTTGTTCTTTGCTTTGGATGTCAAAATAAGCTCTGGAGCATAACGTGATAGCTGTGTGAATTTGTTGAGATAGTCTTGAATAGAACGGTCTCCCTGCTGGAGATTAGCAAAGTCATCACGCATTCGCTCTAATGCTTGCTCGGGGATGAACTTCCCCTTGAACAAGGTCTTGAACTCTTCTCAGGTCCTAAAAGTATCCTCCTCATCCTCAGAGGTGATGGCATCCCACCACAACTCGGCCTCCTCCTGTAAGAGCCAAGAGCCCAAAAGTGCTTTGTCGTGGGTTCCAAGTCTCATGCCACCAAAAATCTTCTCGCATGTCTTCAGCCATGCAATAGCTTCTGTCATGGAGCCAAGGCCAGAAAAGGGTTTGCCTCGTAGGTTTCTATACCTCTTTGCTACTCTGTCAAGCTCGAAGTCCTGAGGTGTTGGTGGCTCTATCATAGGCCCCTGTTCTGCTACGGGGATATTTCCCCGCCCTCCAGCTCTGCCTGCTCGGCCTCCTCGGCCGTCTCTGGTTGTAGCTGCTCGTGTAGCCATCAAGTCAAGTGCTGTATAAGCAAGAAAAGAGTCAAGCTCATAGAAATGATATCTTTCATATATGATAAAGCAGGAGAACATAAGGAAAGGTAATGATGTACTAATCAAATTGTTTTGCTATTCTGCTTAGCTCATTCTAGGACATCACTAATCCTATCTCTAATGAGCCACTCGCCTTAGAACACTACTGATTCTATTCTGACGAGGTGTTTAATGTGTTAGATTCCAGAACTAAGGTTAACCAAAGCTCTGATACCAACTGTAACGATCCCGAAACCCGTACGACGGTGTTAAGGATAATCATTGGAATATAACACATTAATCATCATTAGCAGAGTACAGATAATAGCAAAAACAATAAATAGAATAATTTTACATAGATAAGACAGCGGAATCATAACATGTAACAACATCAGAATAGCACAACGTAGGATATAACTTAGTAAAAAAAGGGGAATGATCAGTCAACATCGCCATAGGCGGAATATATACATACAGTAAGACATAATAAAGGTATCAGTCTACATCGCCTGCGGCGGTACATATACATAAGATAATAAATACTGGAAGTAAAACATTCTGCATCGCCATAGGCGGAATCATATACATAAGATAAGGATAGCGGAATGTCAATAGCCAAAATACAAATCTAATCCTTGCCATCAAGCCAAAAGTGCACTCCGTACTGCAGTGCTAAGCCAAAACAACCTGTCATCTATCAACTAGGTTGCCCGTGTGAAAATAAGGGCACCCGAGTTTGCAAAGTGAAACAAACAACGAGTCAATCATGGGACTGGTATGAGAAATCTACTTAACTGGTTAAACAACAGTATTAAGGGAAATCGTAGGACCACGCCACTTTCGCGGAACGGGTTTACTCCAGTGATTGCCGGTGTATTTAAAACAAAGTAAATTCTTCAAAACAACGCAATGCTTTTAAAAAGGATGAAGCCGATATAAGACTCAAGTCCCATCATACAATGCAACGCAAACCGGAGGATAGAGATTTACCTTATAATGGCCAAATATGCTTAATACGTGTAAAGCAAAATCATTTGATATTATTACTAGTGCATATATGTTTCAAAAACGAATATCATCATAAATATCAATCATAGGTGGCATAGCTACCATCTACTATGTCACCATACTAGTTCTACAATCAAATCCGTTATTTCATATTGGAAATTGGATTTCCGTCATGAGTCAAGGCAAGGGGCAAGCTCCTCTCCGCTTCGAGACATTCTAGCAAATGCCTCAGGACTACACACTCTGGGTAACCCTTGGATCTTCAGGGCCGGTCCTCTCTTACATTTGAGGATTCGCAATTCCTGAGCACACGTTTCCCGGTCCTAACAGACCTAATATCGAGGCGCCTCATTCCAACAACCACATCAGTAAAAATAATATAAATGTCAGCCAGTTTAAGCACTGACACTACCGCTAGCTAGAAAGAAACGTCGTGCTCTCCCTGCAGTCCTTATCCCGTTTTTAACTCATACCGAGGTGTGAGGCTCGCGAATCCACGCTATACCCAAAGCCAGGCCGCGTAGGCCGTGCTTTGTTCATCGAACACAAGACTTTGCTTTGCAACAGAAGCCTTGATCACTGCATCTTGGCATGCCACACAGGCAATCCACTCTATACGACTGATTTCTATCGATATATAACCTTTGAGCTCGTACGTCTCAGAGAAGGGCGTTAAGCAAGAGAATAAATTCTCCATCGCCAAACAGATATATATTTAACAGAGATCAATTAGTACAGAACAAAATCCAGTGTCAGACACACAGTCCATTTACAAGTCCGATCTGGGTCTGACCGAAACTGGAGGCACCATATTCCTCGTATATCCGTACAATCAACACATACGTTCAGACGGCTACTACTTATGTTCCTTCAAGGTAGTTATTCCAATCAGGAACCTCAGCAGCGCCCATCCAACCGATACGAAGATCGTCGGTCTTGAACCGTCTTCGTATTTTCGACTTCGAATCGTTTGATCAATTATTTGAAATGAGGGTTAGCTCGGCCTTTTCAATTAATTCACGTATAATTAGAATTCAAATTAATTCTTTCTATGGTTATATTATTCAACATTTCCATTTCAGTTCTTTAGTATGATTTTCATGTCAAACACATACAACCATCAAATATCAAGCAAATCAAGCAAAATTGGTTTATTTCCAATCCACGTCGCTTATAATATTTTATAATTATTTTTCGCTATTTTTATTTATTTAAAAATGGCCATATTTAATTAAACGACGTTTCAGGTCGTGCAGTGGCACTGGCGCTGTTTTTCACCAAATTTGTTTTACACATATCGGGAAATCTAACCGTTGGCTCTCTACCATGTCTATATCACTGGGAAGATATTCCCAAAGCAAACCCAACGGTTCCAGTTTCGTGAAAATCCGATGGTCGGATCTTCCACACTAGTCATTTGAAGTTACGGTTTCAAAATACGAACTACGGCGTCGTTATTCGATTTAATTTAATTATATTTATATATAAATATAATCAATTCTGGCGTTGTTTTTCTTGAGATATTAATTAAACATTCCAGACAATCCAACCATTGGATCTTTACAAAGTTGGTGCCGTTGGAAAGATATTTCCAAGGCGAACCCAACGGTTGCGGTTTCGGGGAAATCCGATGGTCGGATCTCTCGTACTAATCGATTGAAGTTACGATTTCAAAACACGAACTACACGGCCTCGATTCCTTTCAATTCTATTTATATTTATATATATATAAATATAGTTCATTCTGTAATTCCAATATCGTTTTCACTTCAAATATTTCACCAACGCCTTTATATTTCGAAAAATTTCGCCATAACCTCCTTTATAAGGGAAGGGGTTTGGAAATTTATTGGGCCGTATTAGGTACCCAATAAATCCTATAAAGCATACACATATTTATAGTGATATATTCTGATGTTTACAGGGGAGCGTGTATAGAAAATAACTCCAGAGAATAAATTCTCGTCACCCTGTCTAAGCCTGAGGGAGTGTGTATTTTTAATTACTCCAGAGAATAAATCCTCGTTACCTCGTCCCGTGTGGGAAATAAATAATCCATGTGCCGTATCTAATAACTAGAGAGACGTGATTATCGTCAACTCCAGACCCATGTGGGGTTTTTATTAATCTGGCAATTTATCGTTATATTTTATATAGTCCATATCAGTCATCAGTTCAACCTGTAATATATAAGCATCACCATACAAGCCTCTCGCTCGTATGGTAAATCTTCAACCTCTTCACACAAGCTCCAAATGCTTATGTGGTATATGATGAAGTATGCCTATCGTCTTGAAGTATGCCATGTAGTGTAGTTCAAAATTAATTGTTACTATCCTATGGCGATGTTTATTATTACACATAGGATAACCAGCACTCCGCATCCAATGGCATTCACAGGAGTTGATATAAAAATAAAATTGCACAACCAACTCATCAAGGCTTACCTATTTGTCCTGCACACAAATAATTTCTTTACTCTACAACTAATCCATTTTCCCTGTTCGACACATGTATATATACGCAGAACAAAGTTAATAATAATATTTCTAGCGAACTAATATTTATTTCAACACGTGTGTATTTTTAGCGAAGCGTATACATGATAAATGTAATATTTTTATCATCAGGAATATTTATTCAACACGTGAATGTTTTTAACACTTCATATTCACAATAAAAATGTAATTTTTATTGTTTAATCCATTTATTTAAAATACGAATAACATTCAACACATGAATTTCTATTCAACGAATGAATTTCTATTCAACACATGAATGTTCACTATAGTTTGTGTGTATATATATATATATATATAAATGTGATTTTTATTGTTAAAGCTATTTATTTAAAACACGAATACCATTCAACACATGAATTTCTATTCAACGAGTGAATTTCTATTCAACACATGAATGTTCTTTATAGTTTGTATACATATATATATATATATATAAATGTGATTTTTATTGTTAAAGCTACTTATTTAAAACACGAATACCATTCAACACATGAATTTCTATTCAACGAATGAATTTGTATTCAACACATGAATGTTCTTTATAGTTTGTATATATATATATATATATATATATATGTGTGTGTGTTTGATTTTTATGGTTAAAGCTATTTATTTAAAATACGAATACCATTCGACACATGAATTTCTATTCAACGAATGAATTTCTATCCAACACATGAATGTGGTTTCAACATATGAAAATAATTTCAATAAATGAAATTTATTCTAACACATGAATATTTCAGAAAATTTCGGCAGCATAACGGTAGGGTAGTTAAAACCAGGACTGTCCCTAGTACGGCTCCTCGCTCTACCTTAAAACCTCGCGGTTTTTGACAATGGGGATTCATGCATCTAGTTCGCACGTAGGCGGCATGTTTTATTTTCATTTCCACAATTCTATTCTAATTTGTTCCAACCACAAGAGGGTATTTTTCAACCACAAAGGTATTTTTCAACCACAATATCAACCACAAACAATTATTTTCAACCATTCGTCATACTACATATTTTCACGCCAATCACAAGCAATAAATATCGTCCATGGTTTGTGGACAAGGGGAGTATATATATATATATATATATATATAATATTTCACTTTCATTTCAACACAATTCAAAGCATATATGTTTCATACCACGCTTGTATAAGTTATACATCTCTCATATAACTTATACAACACATGTACATGAGGTATACAATGCGTATATAATTTACACTTCGCTTATATAATTTATACAACACGATTTCATTCACACAATTTAATTTAGATTTCTCACATTGGTTTTCGAGGTGCTAAAAATCGTAGGTAGCTCAGAAAAATAGGCGGTCTCTTCTAGATGGTAGAGAGCCTCCTTGCGGTCCCGATGTTTCCTGTTTCATCGAATTTCGTCAACACATGATAAAGATATGATTTTTCAAAGTTTGTAACACTTAAAAGTGTTATTTTCTATTCAGAAAAAATAAAGTCGTTCATCTCTGTAAACCTTCGAAACTAGGTTTTAAGTTTTCGCTCGATCCGTGAAGTGTTGTCTCGATCAGGTGCTGAGCGTCAAAGAGCTTCGAACAGTGTTTCCAGCGTCGGTGGTGGCACCCAACTCGGTGGTCCCTGTAGCGCACAGCGGAGCTCCAAAGTCTATGCCTTCCTCGAGGTAATTCGATGCAAATATCTCACTATACCAGATGAGAATTGTATGTATTTATAGAGGAGGGAGAGGCGAACGGAAAACTCAACTGGAGGTGGGGATGAAAGTGGACGTGGCAGCGGCGATTACGTGTGGAAGATTTGAGTGACTTCCGTCGTTCGGGGGGGGGGGGGGTTAATCGAGGGTTTGACCGGTCAAAACAGAAGTGAGAGAAAAAGATGGGATTGGCCCTTATATTTTATTTTAAATTCAAAAATATCCTTTTGACTAAATGAACACCAATTTCAACCGAACGACTGTCGCCCCTAGCTAAATACCCCCATCCCTGACACAATGGGATATGTTTCGTTGGCCAATTCGACTGTTACAGTCATTTATTTTTCAAATTAAAGTACAAAACATTTAATATTCAATTTTAACGTACATTTCAATTTGTCAGGGCCACAAACTGATTCGAAAAATTCCAGAAAAATAAATCTAGCTATGTTTTGACGATACGGTTCCAACAAAACTAGTTTCATCGAATTCTGAGATCGTTTGAAAAATGGCCACTTTCCGGTCGAGCCAATTTAACATAAATTGACCAATCACATTTTCTTTTGCCACACTCACATACTAGCTTCAAAAATTATGAAATTTGAAACCTAGCAATAGTTTGACATCCCGGACCCAACAAAAGTGGTTTCGTCGAATTCCGAGGTCGTTTGCAAAATGTCTATTTTCAAGGGCTATATATTCTATATAGCGACCTTTCTGAAAATTCATTTGGCCATAACTTTTGATTCCCTCTATGAAACTTCGATTTTTCAGATTCGTTAGAAAGGTATTCATAAACAGATTTAAATTATTTTGGTTTCACTAAAATCTGTTATATTTTCCACCTAGTACAGTCAGTCAAAGTTTGAATTCAAATTTTCAAACTAGCTCACTATTTCCAATTCATTATTTTATTGAAATATTCTATTTCAATTGTTTAAATTCTTTTAAAATAACCAATTTGAAAATTTTAAATTGGCTCGCATTTTCCTTGTTGTTACATCACTCGCAGGGATAGCTAGATAGTAACAAGGGGGTCCGCCAAGAGGGTTCTATTAAAATGAAGTTGAGTTCCTGAACCAAACCTAGTAGTAAGTGGTCTTTACTATTTCTTGACCTACAAGAAGAATTACTTATGACGTTGACATTAGAGATAAGGTCTTAAGTGGTTAGGGTTTGCTATAAGGTATTAAGTGACTGTAGGGATGTCCTCCTTTAATAAATTAGTAGATAGCCTTAAGTGATAACGAATATCCCACCTCTTGAGGTATTAAGTGATTGTAAGAATGTCCGCTCTTAAAAATCACCTTGTGGGGGATTTAAGTGACTGTAAGGACATTTGCCCTTAGATTTACATATAGGCCTTAAGTGACTGCTAGGAGGTCCGCCTTATACGTTTAATTTTGTGAAAGTTTGTTGTGTAGACATAACATGAAGACTTTATACTGCCAAATATAGGAAATAGTTATTTCTAAACTTATGTATATTTCATTCACCAGAACATTATGTTTTGACCTCCCTCCTCTTAACATTAACAGGTTTGTTGCTGAGACTGTTGATTAAGGATGAGGAACGATTGCTTGGAGGAGGATCCTCTCGAAGATTTAGTTATTATGGCTGTAGCCTTATTACTGTTATTGTTATGTAGTTGGAATACTGAATGATGTACCTGTTATCATTTGTGGGACTTATTATATCAGATTTTGTGATTTTCAATAATAGTACATCTATTTTATGCTATTATATTTTATCCCTTCTGTTGTGTGAGATTCTGATTTTCGTTTAGACTGCTCTATATATCTATTTTAATAATTCCTTATAGGAACCAACGATCCGCTTAGAGTGGCTCTAAGTTCCGATGGGCCTTTTCTTAGTCAAAATTTAGGACCACTCTAGGCGGGTTGTTACATTGGTATCAAAGCATAGGTTACCCGATTACAGGGAAATATATGAGAGACATATTTGTTATATGAAAAGGTGTTCAAATATATATATATATATATATATATATATATATATATATATATATATATATATATATATATATATATATTTGTACTACACCCCAAAAACATACGCAATTATATTTGGAAACCTTATCTTTCTTTCTTTCTTTTGGGCATTGATACTATCATAGTAAGTCAACTGAAGGGTTTTCCCTTTTTGAGATAGTAGAAATTACCGAAAACCAGCCCGAGCAGGAGAACCGAGCAAGATCTCGTTACTTGCCTGAATGGTTCCAACAATACTAGAGGACTGTGGAATAGATCCTTACTACCAATCCTTCCCCAACATCTCAGCCCACTGAATGGAACCTCAACTTCCCTCATCTTTGCAAAGATTTTGTGAGTTTAGAAGACATGTCATTTTCAGGGATTGAGAGCTTCACTAAAGCTAAAGCGTGGATCTCCGAGTGCGAAAGGATTTTTGAAGCTACCCAGTGGGATGATCAACTTAAGAATAAGGTAGCGGCTTAGAATTTGAAGGGGGAGGCCCTTGAATGGTGGAACTGATTTCATAAGAGAATACGGGTATAGTGTTTACTTGGGCAGAGTTTAGGACCCCTTTTGAGGCGAACTTCTTAACTAATGCTAAGAAGAGTCTATAAGTAGAAAAGTTTATCCAGTTAAGCAAGGAGAGTTGGATCTGAAAGTATGTGGGGAATTTTATAGAATTATCTGAGTATGGAAGAGGATTAGTGGACATCCCAATGGATACATCCCTTAGGTTTGTTAAAGGATTGAATTCTCTATTAAGGGAAATGCTTTTAGCCTAAGTGACTTTTGGAGCTATGTATGAATCCCAGATAAAGGCGACTATCCTATATTCGGTTGACAACATTAAGGATGTTAAGACTGATAAGGGAAAAGGTACTTCTACTGTTGAGAAGAACAAGAAGAAAAATGTGTGGCATACAAAGAAGAGGGGAGAAAAATTCAAGATGGAGGCTAATACATGTTCTAGGTGCAAAAATAACGGGCATGAGATGAAGGACTGTAGAGTGAACCAAGAAAAGTAGGAATTCAAACGAAAATGCTTCAATTGTCATGAAGATTAACACTTGGCAAAGAACTGCCCTGAACTAAAAGTAATGCAGAATGGTCAAAACTATGCCTTAGAAGTAGCGCTAATTCATAGTCTATCCCCTCGGGATCAAGAACAACCTATGTTGGAAGGTATAATTTATATCCTAGGAATTTCTTTGTGTGTCCTATTTGATTCGGGATCCAACCACTCCTTCGTTGCTAGGAAGATTGTTGATTCTTTGAAACTTTCCTTATCCCTTGCTAGTCGTCCGATAGATATGTCTAAGCCTATTTAAGGGAATATGAAACTTACATTTGTGTGTAAAGACCTACTATTGGACATCAATGATGTTGACATCTTTTGTGATGCATGTGTACTTGAATTCGAGGGGTATGGTCTTATTTTGGGAATGGACTGACTATCATTTTATGAGGCCTTCCTTAACTGTAATAGGAGGGTAATTTGTTTAAGGAGCCATGGAGGCCGCAGCTTTGAAATCCTTCGTAGGACAGGTAATAGGCATTCAGCCTTATTTTCCTTATCTTCTAATTTAGAAGGACCATCTTCGATACCGATTGTATGTGATTTTCCCAATGTTTTTTAGGAAGACGTAGGACCCCCACTCCATCGAGAAATATCATTTAGGATAGACCTCGAAAAAGATGCAAGGCCTATAGCATTGCCTTTAAGGCGCATGGCTCCTAAGGAGAGAGTTTGACAAACAAATCTCAGAAATATTGCAGAAAGTATTTATTCATAGGAGTACCTCTGAATGAGGTGCACCAGTAATGTTTTCCATAGAGATTATATATGGAGTATAGGAAACTTAACAAGATGACTAAGAAGAATAGATACCCCTTACCGAGGATTGATGACTTGTTTGACCATTTGGGAGGACCCAATATATTATCCCAGTTAGACTTGGCTACTAGATTTCACCAATATAGGATTTCAGGTGAGAGTAAGCCCAGGAAAACGTTTATGATGCCAGATGGACTGTTTGAGTGGAAGATTATGCCTTTTGATTTGACGAATACCCCGCTTTCTTGTAGATCTTATAAGTAGGGTATTTAGGGGCATATTCAATTGGAATGTGGTAGTATTTCAGATGATATTCTTATCTTTTCCAAGGAACATAAGGAACACAAGAATATCTTGAGGAAAGTTCTAGGAATTCTAAGGGGAACCAATTTAGGGCCAAATTTTCAAAATACCACTTTTGGAAGAAAGAAGTCAAGTTTCTAGGGCATATTGTTTCGGGGAAAGAATTAGCGGCAGACCCCACTAAGGTAGAAATTGTCCAAGAGTGGAAGATAGCCCGAAATGCGACAGGGGTTAGGAGTTTCCTTTGGTTAGCAGGCTACTATCGGAAATTCATCAAGGACTTCACGAAGATTGCAATCCCTCTAACCCAATTGACGAGAATGGATCATAAGTTTGTGTGGACTGAGAAATGTGGAATTTCCTTTGAGAGGTTGAAGGAATCTCTCACAAGTTGTAACACCCCGTGTATTCTATAACCGTGAAATTCATAAATTAAAGTATAATTAATTTCAAATCAAAGAATTAAGGGAAACGGGATACGCCATTGCGTTCGTCTTGGAAAAATACGTGAAATAGAGTCCGAGTTTTCGAAAATCGGAGTCCGTATGACCAAGATATGGCCTCCGGAAGTTTCAGAATTAGGTTTAAAATTCGAACAGACGAAAACAGCTCAGAAAAAACTAATTCAAAATTCAAAATCGGGCCCAATTGGCCAAGGCGGGAAAATTCCCGCCCAAAGCACCCAGGTGGACTTGGCAGTCGACCTGGGGCTAGCCAGGTCGACTGGGCAGTCGACCTGGGTAACCCGTGTCGACTGCCAAGTCGACACGGTGTCGATTGGAGTGTCGACCTGGCCCCTGAGCCAGGTCGAACCCAGCCCACCCTGGCTGGCCAGGTCTGTGTTTGGTCGATTTTCTGAGCCTTGCCTTATCACTAGGGCTAGGTGTCAGCTCCTGGTTGGTCTCTCCTTCGAACGAACGGCTATTATTGAACCAAGCTTCATCGACGGTCTAAATTAACTCACAAACTCTATAAAAAGGACTTAAGTCTAACCCTAATTCACATAAACTAAAATGGAGATGAGACCGTCATGCTGCTGAGGAGAGACTGAAGATAGCCGTCAAAAATAGAGAGACAACTAGGAGATAATTCAAAGCCTAAAGCAACGTTAATCAAATCAAAGCAACGCCTACAACAAAGGATAGCATCTCCAAATTCAGAATTCAGAATTAAGATTTCTGAATTGAAGATTCGCCATACGCTGTAAGTAGAGTGCTATTCCGATATGAATTAAATAATTGTGTTGATTTGTGTAATGTAAGAAATGGAATTGTGGCGATAATAATCTATATTTGCATGTTGCTTTGATGCAAAACGATTTGGGAATATTATGGTATACGATTGGATATTTGCAAGTACGCGATTTGCGTTGGAAACGAAATGGAATTGTGGCGATAATGACTTATATTTGTATGATATTTTGATTCTAAACGATTTGGCAATGCTATGGTTTGATTCATACAAGTATGTGGCTTATGTTGACAACCACATGTTGTGGAATTTTGATTGGGACTTATGCAAGCATATGATTCATATTGAAAACTACATGTTTGTGGTAGTTATTTACAACACCCATTTGGTAAATGCAAGTATAAGATTCATGTTGAAACAACAACTATATGTTGTAATAGTTTATTTTGAAATTCATGCAAGTCTATGATCTATTGCTATGACAACATGATGTAAAATTTTATGGTCATCTTTAGTGTAATTTGATTCACCTAAGTATTATGATTCATATGAAGGTTATGTTGAAATTGGCATCATAGTTCAAGTATAAAAATCATGATTTTGTGATAGTGACAAAAGCAAGCGTCGTTGTAAGCTTGTATTAATTTTATGAACATGTCTAAGCTATGTTTGTTATTATGCCTAGTTAAAAACATGTTTTCTAAGCTTATGTTGTTATCTTAATCATATGATAATATATTTTTGGAACATAAGTTACATTAGAAATTTACACTAGAATTGCATCCCCTTACAAGTTACATAGATTGGACAAAAACCCATGATTATATGAATAATAGGATTCATAATCAATTATGTTTATGCCATGACCATATAAGGACTCATGTTTAATTATGATTATGCCATAATTATATGATTAGAGTGGTTCATGTTTAAGTACTATTTGTGCCAAGACTACATGTTTCGTTTACACCATGATTTTGTGAATAGAATGATTCATGTTTAAGTATTGCTTATATTATATGTTGTTACAATTGCAAGTTCACATATGCCTATCTTATGATAATTAGATCGTATGTTGCAAGTTCATGCGTTCACACTCCCTTTTTATGTCACCTTATAAACACCATGTTATAGCCTCCCCGTTTCATATGGCTAAATTGGGTTTAAGTATTAAACCCAACACACCTTGCATTGGAACAAACGAATAAAACGGGGGTAATGACGTTTGGGTTAAAAATATAGAACATATGTGTTGGCTTGTTTGACGCACGCCAATAACTTTGAAAAACAATTAAGTGGCATAAATAAATCTTAACCAATAAAGATGAATTTGAATAATGGGCCGCAAATATTTACATATAAAAAGAAGAAAGACAAAATATGTAAATGTAGAAAATACGATGTGTTTAACCCGAGGTTGGATTGAGTTGTGATGTAAACCTGCCCGGAATCGCCCGGCTGTCCAGTAGTCACAACAATACCTATCCAATGTGGGTGGTTAAACATGGAGCCCAATAAGGACCCGAGGTTAGACTGAGTTGTGGCGTAAGACTGCCCGGACCCAACCGGCAACAGGCAGCCACAACAATACCTGTCTAATGTGAGAGGTCAAGGCTTTAATAAGACAATTAAGGCTGAGTCAGGATTGATAGGATTAAGTAAATTATATTAATACTTAATCAGAATGGAACATGCTAAACTAAACAGACTGATTGTGGGTTAGGTTTATAAAACACTTAACCAACTTAGCATGTTGGCTAGAAATAGAAAAAAACCTAGTAGCGGGGGACCCTTTTCAGCAGTAACCCTATAAGGTATCATGATACCCTAAAACTAGGCAGGGTGGGGCACGATTACTGGGCTGACTGTAAGAGGTCAAATCGACGGTGGTGGTGCAACAGTGTAGGTTCTAACGGGGTGCGGGCGTGCACACACTCCGGCGCAGAAAAATAAGGCACTGGGCACCAGTAGCATACCTGTGCATTCTAGGATTGTGTCGGGCCGCCACCATGGGACTTGATACACCCCATGGTGGGACCAGCATAGGTAACTACAACATCGGGGGTCATAAGACACATGTAACTATGCGAGTAGGAGCCGATCATCATAAAATGGATCACTTCACCCTGATTATGGGGTGCCTGTTGGGAACTAGTTTATATGGGTACAGAGATTAATACGGGGTACGATAGTATATTCGACCCTAGACAACTTAACTAAGTTTATGGTGCTTTCCCATTTCTAGTTTATACTTATCATACCCAGTTCTTTATTCATAGACTGAATAGTCCTAGACTTACTCAGGCTTTATGTCTGACTCTACTTTTCTTTCGTCTTCTTTTCTTCCGTCCCTCCCCCCCCCCCCCCAGGTCCACAGGGAGGGAATACCGCAGCTTGACCAGCCTTCATATCCAGCTTGAAGAGAAAGAATGTATTGCTTGGATCTTTTCGTTTTAGACTATGGCTTTGGACAGCAACTATGGGACTTTTGCAGTTTATTTATGTTTTCTTTATGCTTCTTTAAATAATGTAATCAAGACAGTTATGAAGATGTTATGTTTTTGGAAGTATTATAAGACAATTATGGTATGGTTGTTGTAACACGTATTTTTAATGAAATAAAAGTAGTTGTTTTTCCGCTGTTCAAAAATATGTGTTCTTATATCTGTCTCGTATATCTGTGACTTATACTTATAAACCTCAACCAAAATTAGGGCATTCCCTTTGAGAGTGACCCTAACGGAGGTGGGGTGTTTCACTTGGTATCAGAGCATAGGTTTACCAGATAAGATAAAAAGTTTTGAAAATTTATTTTCAAAAAAAAAAAGAAATTTAAAGAAGCATTTTTAAAAGAAAAATATTATTTTATTTAAAAAAAAAGGCAAAGTCCCCCCAAAGCCATAGGTACTATCTCTTATCCTTCGTTTTGAATCTATCCTTTTTGTTTCAGCATGTCCGAAGAACTTAACTTGCCAGAGGGTGTACCAATACCTGGTTGGTTTAGGCGGTTCTTAGAAGCAAGGGCCACTCAGCCAGGTCCTACCGTTCCTCCTCCCCCAGCTGCAGGAAATCATCCAGCTGCAGCAGCACCTCTTCCTCCACCTCCTCCACGGGGAAACACGTTTGCTAAGATATGTAAAGATTTTAAAGCTATGGGAGGAAAGGATTTCCATGGAACTGAGTCCTTCGTGGCAGCTAGAAATTGGCTGAAAGAAACCAAGGACTTATTCATCATCTTTGAAGTAGAAGATAGGCAGAAAGTACAACTGGCAGTATGGTTGCTAAAAGGTGAGGCTTCCTACTGGTGGGAAGTCACTAATGCAGAAAGACCAGTGGAAACATGGGAGGACTTTAGGGCAAGGTTTGAGGCTAAATTTCTCTCAGATGCAGAAAGGAGTTTGCAGTTGGAAAAATTCTTATTTCTTAACCAAGGGAACAAGACAGTCAAAGAGTATGTTAATCAGTTCGATGAGCTGGCTAGGTTTGGGCTGGACCTAGTCAACACCCCGCACAAGAAGGCTCTCCGTTTTGTCAAAGGGTTGAATGAGCCATTACACAGTTTGGCCATGACCCATATACCCATGGGAGATACGTATGAAAGGTTGGTACAGATGGCGTTGCTGAATGAAGAGGATAAGGGCAAGAAGGAGACAAAGGCAGAAAGCTCTCAAGGGAAGAAAGAGGGTTTGCAGCCTAAGAAGACAGACTTTAAGAAGGGCGGGAAAGGCAACAAAGAGAAGAGGAAGTGCAATTTCTATGGCAAAGTGGGGCACTTAGTGAAAGATTGCCGGAAAAAGAAGGCCAAGGAGAATGGTGGGTGCTTTTCTTGCGGTGAGACAGGCCACTGGGCTTAGGACTGCCCAAAGAAACGAGGACAGGGGCAGAGGGCTGGGTCCACCTTAGGGGCACAAGTTCATGTGCTAGAAGCGCCACCTCTGCAACAGCGAGGTATAAATACTTCTCTAGAAAGTGTAGTTTATCTTTATGATCACCCCGTTCGCACTTTATTTGATTCTGGCGCATCACACTCCTTTATCTCGTCTGCTTTAGTAGAATCTCTGCACCTAAAAACTAGTATGGTAGAGGACCCCTTAATTGTTTAAAACCCAATTGGGGGCCCATCTCATTTGTCTATGATCTGTTTGGGATTGAAAATTTCTATTCTAAGCGTAGAATTTCAATGTAGTGCCTTTGTTTTGGGCTTTTCGGGATATGGTTTGATTTTGGGCATGGATTGGCTATCCAGTAATGGGGTCATCCTTGATTGTGAGAAAAGGGTTGTTAGGCTCCTAACCCAGCTCGGTAATACTTTGGAAATTTCTTGTAATCCCTCGTATGCGGTTATGCTTAGTTACCTTGAATCGCTAGATGCCTCTGTTGAAAATTTGCAATCAGTTAGAGTGGTCCGGGAATATCCGGATGTCTTCGAAGAGGTGAAGGGCTTGCCTCCGAAGCGGGAGATAGACTTCCGCATATACCTTGTAGATAATGCAAAGCCCGTTGCGTTGCCTGTTAGACACATGGCTCCACGGGAAAGGAGAGAGCTCAGTAAACAGATTAACGAGCTTCTAGAAAAGGGGTTCATTAGGAGGAGCATTTCAGAATGGGGCGCTCCAGTGGTGTTCGCTACAAAGGCGGATGGTTCACTCCGTCTATGTGTTGACTATAGGGAGCTCAACAAGCTAACGAAAAAGAATAGGCACCCTCTCCGCAAAATTGACGATTTGTTTGATCAGCTTGTAGGAGCGTCTGTTTCTCCCAACTCGATTTAGCGACCGGTTTTCATCAGCTAAGGGTGGCTGAAGATAGTATCGATAAAATGGCATTCAGAACCCCAGACGGCTTCTTTGAATGGCTTGTCATGCCTTTCGGCTTGACAAATGCACCTGCTTACTTCGTGGACCTGATGAGTAGGGTATTCAGAGATTTCCTCAATAAGTTCGTAGTGGTCTTCGTAGACGATATCCTTATCTTCTCAAAGAGTGAAGAGGAACATGCTCAGCACTTAAGGGCAATCATGGAAACTCTGCGAGTCCATCAGCTAAAAGCCAAATTCTCCAAATGCCACTTTTGGAGAGAAGAGGTGAGGTTCCTTGGGCACATAGCATCCAAACAAGGGTTAGCAGTGGACCCTGCTAAGGTAGTGGCGGTACAGGATTGGAAGACACCAAGGAATGCAACTGAGGTCCGAAGTTTTCTAGGACTAGCAGGTTTCTATCGAAAGTTCATAAAGGATTTTTCGAGAATCTCAGTTCCGCTCACGAAATTGACCAAGAAGAATCTAGCGTTCAATTGGGACTTGGATTGCGAGTTTGCTTTCCAGCGACTAAAAAGGGCTCTTACAACAGCCCCAGTTTTGACGTTGCCAGATGGAAGCAAGATGTTCACTGTTTATACAGATGCATGTGGGATAGGGCTAGGCGCCGTCTTAATGCAAGAAGGAAGGGTAGTAGCTTATGGCGGGAGGCAGTTGAAAGTGCACGAAAAGAACTAACCGACCCACGATCTTGAGTTAGCTGCCATCGTCTTTGCACTCAAGTCTTGGCGACACTATCTCCTAGGTGAGAAGTTCGAACTTTACACTGACCATAAATCGTTGAAATATCTTTTCTCGCAGAAAGATCTTAACTTGAGGCAACAGAGATGGATGGAGTTTCTTGCCTCGTACGATTTCGAGATCTCCTACACTCCGGGCAAAGGCAACGTAGTGGCAGACACGTTGAGCCGAAAGAAATTGACCCTAAGCCCGCTGTTTGTTGAAAGACAAAGCCTAGAGTTTATAGCCAGCTTCGACTTTAGGCCTTCCTCCGATTTTGTACCAGGCCTGCTAGCATCTCTCGAGGTGCGCCCGACTTTAGTGGACTCAATAGGGACAACACAACGCGAAGACCCTCAGCTTGTGGAAACGATTGATAGGCTAATTAGGGGTGAGACTTCAAGTCACCTTAACAGATACTCCATCGACGATAAGGGTTGGCTAAGGCGAGATGGAAGACTATGCGTCCCACAGACAAGGGATTTAGTAAAGAGGGTTCTCGAGGAAGCACATCACTCCAAGATGACGATACACCCAGGCGGAGATAAAATGTACAAGGACATAAAAAGAACTTTCTTCTGGAACGGCATGAAAAAGTACGTGGCAGAATTCGTTTCTAAGTGTATGGTGTGCCAACAGGTTAAGGCGGAACAGAAAAAGCCTGGCGGTCTGCTACATCCTCTAGAGGTCCCGCAGTGGAAGTGGGATAGCATCTCAATGGACTTCATCGATGGGCTGCCTAGGTCTAGGAGAGGCAACACTAGCATTTGGGTAATAGTGGATAGGCTTACTAAAAGCGCCCACTTTTTACCTGTCAAAAGTAAAAGAACTGCCTCATCCCTAGCATCTCTTTACCTCAAGGAAATCGTTCGACTCCATGGAATACCATCCAGCATTGTTAGTGACCGAGACCTTATCTTCACCAGTGAGTTTTGGCGGAGTCTGCAAGAAGCAGTAGGAACGCAGTTATGCTTGAGCACACCCTATCATCCCCAAACCGACGGCCAAACAGAAAGAGTGAACAGAGTTTTGGAGGACCTTTTAAGACTGTGCGTCCTTGACTTCGGAGGGACATGGGAAGACCATCTTCCTTTGGTGGAATTTGCCTACAATAACAGCTATCAAGCAACCATCGGGATGGCGCCCTTCGAAGCTTTATATGGAAGACCGTGCCGATCGCCCACTTGATGGTGGGAGTCTACTGATAAACTCATACTTGGACCAGATATGATCCGAGAGACTTCAGAAAAAGTAAACTTAATACGAAGAAGGATGAAGACGGCCCAAGACAGACAAAAGTCCTACGCCGACAAGAGGATGACCGACCTTGAATTTGAGGTTGGAGACAGAGTTTTTCTTAAGGTATCTCCGCTAAGGAACGTTGTCCGTTTTGGAACCACAGGAAAGCTAGCACCAAGGTTCGTAGGGCCATTCCCTATCATCGAGAAAATTGGGAAAATGGCCTATAGACTAGAGCTACCCGAAAAGCTGGCCGGAGTTCACAACGTTTTTCATGTTTCACATCTCCGGAAATGTCTACATGAGTCTGCTGAAGTGGTAGAGCCAAACATCCAAGAAGAAGCTGAAGTGGAACGCAAAGCAACCGTGAGGAAAGTTCCAACCCGCATATTAGGAACGGAAGTGAAGAAGCTACGCAACCGCGAAGTCAAGCTCATCAAAGTTCAGTGGAGCGACGCCGAAGGAGATGCAACTTGGGACACTGAAGCTAGAATACGCGTTGCCTACCCTTTTCTTTTCGAGGGTACATCTTTGATCCTTCCTTTTCCTTAAGTTGCGCTTTTATCTATCTTTTTTTAGGTATATCTCCTCGACCCTATCTTTTAGGTAGAAACTCTTTGGATGAAAACATGTAGTTGAAACATGTTATGGATGATGGTTGCAAGTGGTTGCAAGTGATTGCTAGTGGTTGCTCGTGGTTGCATATACACACACAATCTAGGTTTTAGATCGGCTCAGTCACTTCATATTGCATATGCATATATGTTTGCATTCGTATATGGTTGAACTTTAATGTGTTGTCATATGGATGTTGCATTTATATGAATGATTGTGCACTCATGTAGAATCATGAATAGGAGGATTTGCATACATAATGGATTCATAGCACTTACATAATTCGCATTAAGGAGGTCAACTGAATCAGTAAACCGCCTGATTTTGCATTAGATAAGTACATGTACACACACACTTCGCATATGATCATGAAGCATTAGAAGTCTTTTAAGGACAATGGATGCTCATGTTTGATGGATGAGTAGATGGATGTTTGGATGTTAGGATATACATTCTTCCTAACTTGAAGATTTCGGGGACGAAATCCTTTTAAGTGGGGGAGAATGTAACACCCCGTATATTCTATAACCGTGAAATTCATAAATTAAAGTATAATTAATTTCAAATCAAAGAATTAAGGGAAACGGGATAAGCCATTGCGTTCGTCTCGGAAAAATACGCGAAATAGAGTCCGGGTTTTCGAAAATCGGAGTCCGTATGACCAAGATATGGCCTCCGGAAGTTTCAGAATTAGGTTTAAAATTCGAACAGATGAAAACAGCTCAGAAAAACTAATTCAAAATTCAAAATCGGGCCCAATTGGCCAAGGCGGGAAAATTCCCACCCAAAGCACCCAGGTCGACTTGGCAGTCGACCTGGGGCTAGCCAGGTCGACTGGGCAGTCGACCTGGGTAACCCGTGTCGACTGCCAAGTCGACACGGTGTCGACTGGGGTGTCGACCTGGCCCCTGAGCCAGGTCGAACCCAGCCCACCCTGGCTGGCCAGGTCTGTGTTTGGTCGATTTTATGAGCCTTGCCTTGTCACTAGGGCTAGGTGTCAGCTCCTGGTTGGTCTCTCCTTCAAACGAACGGCTATTATTGAACCAAGCTTCATCGACGGTCTAAATTAACTCACAAACTCTATAAAAAGGACCTAAGTCTAACCCTAATTCACATAAACTAAAATGGAGATGAGACCGTCATGCTGCTGAGGAGAGACTGAAGATAGCCGTCAAAAATAGAGAGACAACTAGGAGATAATTCAAAGCCTAAAGCAACGTTAATCAAATCAAAGCAACGCCTACAACAAAGGATAGCATCTCCAAATTCAGAATTCAGAATTCAGATTTCTGAATTGAAGATTCGCCATACGCTGTAAGTAGAGTGCTATTCCGATATGAATTAAATAATTGTGTTGATTTGTGTAATGTAAGAAATGGAATTGTGGGGATAATAATCTATATTTGTATGTTGCTTTGATGCAAAACGATTTGGGAATATTATGGTATACGATTGGATATTTGCAAGTACGCGATTTGCGTTGGAAACGAAATGGAATTGTGGCGATAATGACTTATATTTGTATGATATTTTGATTCTAAACGATTTGGCAATGCTATGGTTTGATTCATACAAGTATGTGGCTTATGTTGACAACCACATGTTGTGGAATTTTGATTGGGACTTATGCAAGCATATGATTCATATTGAAAACTACATGTTTGTGGTAGTTATTTACAACACCCATTTGGTAAATGCAAGTATAAGATTCATGTTGAAACAACAACTATATGTTGTAATAGTTTATTTTGAAATTCATGCAAGTCTATGATCTATTGCTATGACAACATGATGTAAAATTTTATGGTCATCTTTAGTGTAATTAGATTCACCTAAGTATTATGATTCATATGAAGGTTATGTTGAAATTGGCATCATAGTTCAAGTATAAAAATCATGATTTTGTGATAGTGACAAAAGCAAGCGTCGTTGTAAGCTTGTATTAATTTTATGAACATGTCTAAGCTATGTTTGTTATTATGCCTAGTTAAAAACATGTTTTCTAAGCTTATGTTGTTATCTTAATCATATGATAATATATTTTTGGCACATAAGTTACATTAGAAATTTACACTAGAATTGCATCCCCTTACAAGTTACATAGATTGGACAAAAACCTATGATTATATGAATAATAGGATTCATAATCAATTATGTTTATGCCATGACCATATAAGGACTCATGTTTAATTATGATTATGCCATAACTATATGATTAGAGTGGTTCATGTTTAAGTACTATTTATGCCAAGACTACATGTTTCGTTTACACCATGATTTTGTGAATAGAATGATTCATGTTTACGTATTGCTTATATTATATGTTGTTACAATTGCAAGTTCACATATGCCTATCTTATGATAATTAGATCGTATGTTGCAAGTTCATGCGTTCACACTCCCCTTTTTATGTCACCTTATAAACACCATGTTATAGCCTCCCCTTTTCATATGGCTAAATTGGGTTTAAGTATTAAACCCAACACACCTTACATTGGAACGAACGAATAAAACGGGGGAAATGACGTTTGGGTTAAAAATATAGAACATATGTGTTGGCTTGTTTGACGCACGCCAATAACTTTGAAAAACAATTAAGTGGCATAAATAAATCTTAACCAATAAAGATGAATTTGAATAATGGGCCGCAAATATTTACATATAAAAAGAAGAAAGACAAAATATGTAAATGTAGAAAATACGATGTGTTTAACCCGAGGTTGGATTGAGTTGTGATGTAAACCTGCCCGGAACCGCCCGGCTGTCCAGTAGTCACAACAATACCTATCCAATGTGGGTGGTTAAACATGGAGCCCAATAAGGACCCGAGGTTAGACTGAGTTGTGGCGTAAGACTGCCCGGACCCAACCGGCAACAGGCAGCCACAACAATACCTGTCTAATGTGAGAGGTCAAGGCTTTAATAAGACAATTAAGGCTGAGTCAGGATTGATAGGATTAAGTAAATTATATTAATACTTAATCAGAATGGAACATGCTAAACTAAACAGACTGATTGGGGGTTAGGTTTATAAAACACTTAACCAACTTAGCATGTTGGCTAGAAATAGAAAAAAACCTAGTAGCGGGGGACCCTTTTCAGCAGTAACCCTATAAGGTATCATGATACTCTGAAACTAGGCAGGGTGGGGCACGATTACTGGGCTGACTGTAAGAGGTCAAATCGACGGCGGTGGTGCAGCAGTGTAGGTTCTAACGGGGTGCGGGCGTGCACACACTCCGGCGCAGAAAAATAAGGCACTGGGCACCAGTAGCATACCTGTGCATTCTAGGATTGTGTCGGGCCGCCACCATGGGACTTGTTACACCCCATGGTGGGACCAGCATAGGTAACTACAGCATCGGGGGCCGTAAGACACATGTAACTATGCGAGTACGAGCCGATCATCATAAAATGGATCACTTCACCCTGATTATGGGGTGCCTATTGGGAACTAGTTTATATGGGTACAGAGATTAATACGGGGTACGATAGTATATTCGACCCTAGACAACTTAACTAAGTTTATGGTGCTTTCCCATTTCTAGTTTATACTTATCATACCCAGTTCTTTATTCATAGACTGAATAGTCCTAGACTTACTCAGGCTTTATGTCTGACTCTACTTTTCTTTCGTCTTCTTTTCTTCCGTTTCCCCACCCCCCCCCCTAGGTCCACAGGGAGGGAATACCGCAGCTTGACCAGCCTTCATATCCAGTTTGAAGAGAAAGAATGTATTGCTTGGATCTTTTCGTTTTAGACTATGGCTTTGGACAGCAACTATGGGACTTTTGCAGTTTATTTATGTTTTCTTTATGCTTCTTTAAATAATGTAATCAAGACAGTTATGAAGATGTTATGTTTTTGGAAGTATTGTAAGACAATTATGGTATGGTTGTTGTAACACGTATTTTTAATGAAATAAAAGTTGTTATTTTTCCGCTGTTCAAAAATATGTGTTCTTATATCTGTCTCGTATATCTGTGACTTATACTTATAAACCTCCACCAAAATTAGGGCATTCCCTTTGAGAGTGACCCTAACGGAGGTGGGGTGTTTCACAAGTGCACATATCCGTATTATCCCAGATGAAACCAAGATTTTTACTGTTTTTATGGATGCATGTGGGATCGGTTTAGGAGTGATACTCATGCAAAAGGGTAGAGTAGTTGTCTACACAAAAAGACAATTCAAGGACTACGAGAAAATGTACCTCATCCATAACTTAGAGGTTGCAGTAGTGGTTTTCACGCTTAAGATGTGGAGGCATTATCTTCATGGAGAGAAGTTTGAGTTATTCACTAATCATAAGTCACTTGGATATTTTTATCATAGTGAGATCTGAACCTTTGACAGCGGAGATAAATGGAATATCTTGCATCTTTTTATTTCTCCATTTATGATACCCATGGTAAGGGTAATGTCATGGACCATGCTTTAAGTCAAAATCATGCTACCCTTAGTGCAATCACTGATCGAGATAGTTAAAGATTCTCTCTAGTTTCAATTTGCAATGACCATATGAGGCGGCTCAAGGAATTTTTGGAGCTATAGGGATAAGATCAGTTCTGATGGAAAGGATCAAGAGTGAGCAAAGCCTCGATGACGAGTTAACGGTATTAAAGGAAAAAGTTTCTAAGGGAGAATCTTTTGCTCATTCTGATAGATATTATGTTGATGGTAGTGGTAGCTTGAGAAGAGATGGTCGTACTTTTGTCTCTAGGAGTGGGGACCATAGAAGGAGATTCTTGAAGAAGGTCATAGGTCGATAATAACCATGCACCCCGGAGGTGACAAAATGTTTAGAGACATGAAGAGGAGCTTTCATTGGTAAGGAATGAAAAGAGACATTACAGAGTTTGTTTCTAGATGCTTAACTTGTCAAAGAGTGAAAGAGAAACAAGGGAAGTCTGAGGTATTTTTGTTACCCTTAGAGATTCCTACTTGGAAATGGGAATACATTTCTATTGATTTTATTAATGGGCTTCCTAGGGGTAAGAATGGGAATGAAGCCACTGGGTAATAGTGGACCGATTAATGAGGAGACCCTATTTTATTCCAATCAAGAAGAGTAGGGCCGCCACTTTACTAGCCCAGTTTTATGTTAAGGAGATTGTTAGGCTACATGAGATTCCAACTACTATAGTCAGTGATAGAGACCCATTATTTACTAGCAAATTTTGGAAGGGTCTTCAAGAAGCTTTGGGAACTATGCAGTTAAAGTCCCGCTAAAGCTTCGTAAAATCCCCGCTATAGCCCGTAGCGCTCTTTGATAGCTATGCTATTTTAATTTAGCACTAATGAATTGTAGCTTTGCTTTAAGCCCGGCTATTTTCTGCTTTACCCGCTAAATCAAACACAATTTAGCACCCTTTTAACAATATTAATATACGGAGGACGATTTGACAAGTTCTCATTTATAATAAATCAAAAAATTAGTGAAAAGATCCAGTTTTAAGCCATAAGTGCCTTATATAAGATAGAGATCTATAATAATCATCAAATCTAGTATGCATAACCATGATATTATTTGACTTTGTTATATATAATGTTAATTAATATTTGTTTCTTCTACAAAAATGATGCGAGAATGATAATTAATTAATTTAGATTATATAGTTTTACATATAATTAACATTTTTGCGCGTGGCTATTTCTCCATTACAACTTTTTGGACCTCTACCGCTATAGGACCGCTAAGCCCTTTAACTGCATAGGGAATGACACTGAGTTTGAGTATAGACTATCAACCGCAAATAGACTGCCAAACAGAGAGAGTTAACAAAGTCTTGGAAGATCTGATCAGGGCTTGCATACTTGACTTCGGAGGAGCATGGGAGCAGCACTTACCTTTGGTAGAGTTCTCGTACAATAACAGTTACCAAGCGACGATTGGTATAGCCCCTTACGAAGCTTTGTATGGGAGGCCATGTAAATTGCCAACTTGTTGGTGGGAAACTATCGACAAGGTTTTACTCGGACTAGACCTTACCCATGAGTCTACAGAATTTATCGCTTTATTCGGCAAAGAATGAAGGCTTCCCAAGACCAGGAGAAGCCATATGCAGATAGGAGAAGGAATGAACTAGAATTTGATGTTAGAAATTTGGTATTTGTTAAGATTTCCTTCTGAAGAAGACAACTCAGTTTGGAAAGACTGGGAAGTTAACTCCTAGGTTTATTCGACCTTATATGGATTTGGATAAGATTGGGAAGATGACTTACCGAGTGGTTCTTCCCAAGCATTTGTTGGGAGTCCACAAAATTTTCCATGTTTCTCAACTTCACAAATGCCTTCATAATTCAGCCGACAGACTCTAGCTTAATGATATTGAGGACAGAGGAAGCTTCAAGTTGGTGTTTAGGGTGCCCCATGCCACCGCAAAGATCGTAGAGCACGAAATCAAATGACTCCGCAATAAATTTATACACCTAGTCTGAGTTCAGTAGGGAGATAACCCTGCGGAAAGCACATGGGAAACTGAGGAGAAGATTAGACTAACCCATCCAGAGCTTTTCTCCAATAATTGATTTCTCCAAATTCTCGTTTTTAGCTGCATTGTGGTTTCTAGATTGGAAAGTAGGAGACGGATGCAAAATTTATGCACCGTGCACTCATATAGAATTATATGCATATTAGGATGTTTTGCATACATACTACATCACTTATTGCATATACACGTTAGGACTGAGCTCATATTAGCAAGTATGCAGTTCATAATCACTTCGAGTTATGGATGTTTATAAAAATAACATGGGTGTACAACATGGTTGTTAAGCAATTTGTGTTCTTCGCCCCCTTTTAAAGATTTCGGGACGAAATCTCTAATAAAGAGGGGAGAATTTAACACCCCTAAAATAAACTAATGGGATGAAAATGGAAATTTGTATAATTAGGAATTGGGCAACGAAAGTATTGTAGTTGCGTTCGTCACGTGATTATGATCTGATTTCGTATTTTATATACTAAAACCGGAATTCGTATGAAAAAGATATTAATAAAACAAGTTGCACGAATATATTAACACATAAGGTTTGAATTTCAAATAAATAAATATACAAAAATGGGATATATTATTTGGATTAGCATGAAAAAGAATATTCCTCTTGAATTCAAATTTGTGTATATATATTTATATACAAAGGGGACAAGAATAATCAATACATGGTAAGCAATTAATCAAATCAATTCAGCAATTAATTAAAAAGAAACGTACAGTAGAAATAACCTTCTAGAATCGACCCCAGAAGGGGGGCCGACCTCCCTTTTAGGAAGGGAGTCGACTGCATGGGTTTGCACGACATTTGTATAAAATTGAATCCATTCAAAATAGGAATGATATATGTATATATTGGATATATAGCACTTTATTTATCTTTTATTATTGAGATGTCCATGTATTAAGGTTTTGCGTGTAATCATATATAAAAGTGGATCTGCTCAAAATAGAAATTATATATGTATGTATGGATATATGGAACATTATTTATTTTTTATTATTGAGACAATCAACTCAAAACTAGGTTACAAGTTCTGTGTTTCTATTACCGTTTTCCTATTTTGATTGTTACATGTTAATATGTATATTTATGCCACGACTGAAGGGAATATGTGAAATAACTTGTACACCTTTTTTGAAATAAGGATTGACATTTCAAACGTGTTTAGGACGTTAATTTCATTCACTTAATTCATGCATATATATATATATATATATATATATATATAGTAAACAACGTAATATTAATAAGTATTAAGTGCGTAATAAATATGGTTAAATTAGGAATTTAAATGTCCCCGTAGGAACATATATGTTTGTGTGTGTTAATGGCTTTAGGTATATTAATGACACATAGGCACGAGGTCAACCACTGCTTGTAGTAAAAGCCTGCCCAAAATTGACCGACATATTCAGCATCTATGTATTGACCCGAAGGAGAAATTTGATGTTCGAATTTCGAGAAAAATACATAGTTCCATATTACTTGCCAGACCCAAGTATCGAAAACACCAGATAGTTAGTAGAAAGAAATTAGAGGGTGAGAAAAGAAAGAAATATTAGAATGGAAGAAAAAAGAAGAAGAATCAACTAACTACACATCACAGAGTCTCACATCGCAGTGGAATAAAATATAATTTAGAAATGAATATTTATAAAGAACCTTTATAAATACTTACATTTATTAGGGTACAGTAGTCAACCAATACATCTGGACAGTTATAACATATGTCCTTATATACAACACACATCGGAAAAATTCTAATACGTATGGACCCCCTTTGGCATGTCTCTTGAGATTCGTATCATCCTAACCTAAACATATAAAACTCGGTCTGACCCAAGCATTGCAAATGCCACAGATCAATCTAGTGAACCCGCGTGAGTAAACTTACTAAGTTTACGGTAACATCTAACTTGCTTAACTTTAGAAAATCCTTTGAAAGAAAAGGATAATTTGTAAGACCAATCCATACATAAATATGGGCGGTTTTTATTGTTAACCTAAAGAAAAATTAATATCAAAAATCCATTGAAATTATAATCGTGTCTATCAAGCCATAAACTAATAACCATCTAGCATAGCACTTGCATCTCACGCTCTATATACTTAGTATATAACCAAAACTGCATGGCGCTTATTGAAGAATAGACTTCGAACTATGATAAGGTATGAGACCACCTTCCGAAAGTATACCTCTAGAGAGCAATACACTAGGGTTGAACAAGAACATCTTGCAGCCCAACCACACATGGCCGAACCACTTATTCAACTTGAGTGTATTGAGTATATTGTCACCAACAGTTGGATCCAACGTAACCGTTCCAAGGAGATACATAAGTGACAGAAGAACAAAACGAAATTTCTCTAGATGGTGACAATATACCCTAATGGGAATGACCCACATAGCGATGTTGCCTGCCTGATTTCTGTCATTTTCGCTGTTGATGAGGTTTGAGGTCACGATTACCTTTTCAGAGAAAACCACATTATCTTTGAATGCCACATTGTCAGATTCGTCAAATCACTAATTGACGTCCATAAATACACTCTCGGTGTTAAGCTAAATGAAAGTTCATTCTCCGCCACCAAACTTGGTATATTTGTAAAAATCTACGTATGTGACCCTTAAGAAATACTCTGTCAGACATTCGTCCATACAAATCATCCAAGAACAAGACGAACTGACACTAGTACAAAACAGGATATTTGCATCCACTATTTCATACTATTTGCGTATGCTCCAATGTAGATGCAAATACAATGGACGCAAATGTTAAAATATTTTTTCTTGTGTTGTTCGATAGACGCAAATTTGACATATTTATGTCTGTTATAGCGTACATTGGATGCAAATACCAATGCATTTGCGTCTGTCTTACTATCACAGTAGATGCAAATTTGACATATTTGCGTCTATTATAGCGTACATTGGACGCAAATACCAATGCATTTGCATCTACCTTACTACTACAGCAGATGCAAATTGCTATGTATAGTAGTTTTACTCTTCAGTGCATTCGCATCTATTTTACTTCTATAACAGACGCAAATTTGTTTTTTTTAATGAACCTTTTGGGATTTCTACAATAGATGCATACTTATCATTTGCAATCACCTCTTTACACAATTGTAATCTCTTTAAACTTCCCAACAATCAAAGAACACTAGAGATACTCATATTAACATGCTCATCTAGAATATTACTTTCTAAATGATACATATCATGGTATTTAACAATCAGAGAACATTAAATGTGTGGCCCATTTAGGTCCACTAATGAATTACAAAAGAAATAATCAAACATATCGATTCTGAAAAGATTAAAAAACATAATCTCAAGTATCATTTACCAACTATTTCACCATGATGCATTATAACTAAATTTTATTGTGCTTTATTTTCATCAAGGCAGTTCACTACCCGCCTTGATCTCACAATCTCCTTGGCAAGAACCTAGATTTAAAGAGAACAAATAACTATTATATAAATGGCTTCATTTTATGAATAGTAAGCAAGAATGTCCTTCAACCCACAGTTGTCATTTCCTGTGATGCAAGGGTTCTCCTAACATCTGGTGTAACACCCCGTATTTTCTGTGTTCATAAGAGTAAAAAATCAGGGAATAATTAGATTGTAATAGAATAATTAAGGGAAACGGGCTACGCTTTTGCGTTCATCTCGAAATTCTGCTTGGAATAGAGTCCAAGTTTGCGTAAATCGGACTCTGTATGAAGAAGATATGGCCTTCAGAAGTTTCAGCCCGAAATTCAAAACAGACAGGACCCAAGTCGACACTAGGGTCGACCTGGGGGTCAACCTACCTACACAGGTCGACCTGGGGGTCGACCTGGGTATACAGGTCGACACTAGGGTCGACCTCCCCCCTGTTTTCTAGATCTGGAGACAGATCCATTTTTTTGCACCTAGACGCCTTTCTGACCAGATTCGTGACCCCTATGCTATTTAAACACTCCAAAACCTAGCTTTCTCTCCACACAATTTCATTTTGCCTATACTCTGCCGCAATTCTAATTAAAAATAAAAACTGGCGTCGCTACTCTGCTGGAATCAAAACTAGGATTAATGCATCTTCTTCCAAACTGAATAGAATTAAAAGAGAATCAAGTTAAAGCTTCAAGTTGGACCGTAGGCATTTTGCTTCAAGCAACGTCACGCGAATCATAGAAAATCGCCACAACGCTATCTTATTATCCTCTTCTAAACCGATCACTGTAAGTTCGGTTATCCTTAGATTTGAACGTGTAATTAGACTCGCGAATGTAATAAATTAAAATATAGAACTGTGCCCATTTGCGAGTTAATTATCTTTGATTCATGCTTATGTCAAATCTAACGTTATCTATGCCTTTGGATTTGATTCTCGATTGTGGCCTAGAACTTATTATGGCTAATTTCCAATGACTGTGATTATGGGACTTTTGCCTAAGACTATGACTATGAAACTATTGCCCATGAAGCTATCGCCTATGACTATGATTCATGACAAAGAGACCATTACATATGACTATGACTATAAGACTGTTGCCTATGACTATGACTATGATTCATAATTTTGAGACTATTGCATATGATTCATGACTATGAGACTATTACCAAATTCATGACTATGAGACTATTGCCTATGACATTGATTAAGAAACTATTGTGATTAGTCGCCCATGACTATTGTGGTTAATTGCCTATAACTATTGTAGTCAGTGACTTATGCCTATTCCCATTAACCTATTAGGTTGTACTTCGAACTGGCATTATGTTGGACCAAATCACCTATGCATATTCCCTTAATTATGTTGGATCTCATTTTTGGGGTGTAACTTGTCTAGTTTATTCCTATTCACTGTTATGTACATCAAACCCATTGGAACTATTATTTTTGTATTTGGTTCATTCTTGCATGGCTATTCTTTTATGTCAATTCTCGTGCTTATCCCCAATTCCTTGCTTTGATACTATTAGTATCATTTCATGAGTACATAGAAAAACTTGCGAAATCATGTTATACGTACGATTATGATGCGGGGATTGGGCGTAGCTTAATTAAGTTAATTTGGCATAATAAATATGTTGGCATAAATCTAAATTGGCTATAATAGTGAATGATTTACATGCATATTAGACTTGGGCATAAATTGATAAATTTTAATAGGCCGCAAAGTATGTAATTGGCATGTAAACCAAGTTTTGGACGTAAACAGTAAAACTAAAATATTAAATATAGTTTGACACAAACTGTAAATTGGAATGTTAATCTAGATTGGGCATGAATTGTAAAAGGGGAATATTAAATCTAAATTGGTATAAACTGCAAGTTGGGTTAATTGATTGGTAAATCAAGTTTTGGGCATAGAATATAAGTAAGTAAATTTGCATGACAGTTGAATATGATCTAGGCTAAATTGATTTACAGAAAATTTGCATAAATAGTAAATATGTAAATTTAGTAAATGACGAATTTGCCTAACCCGAGGTTAGACTGAGTAATGGTGTAAAACTACCCGGAACCGACCGGCGCATTCAGTGACCACAACAATACCTGTCTAATGTGGGTGGTTAGTGCATCAAGCCCAAAAAGACCCGAGGTTAGACTGAGTTGTGGTGTAAACCTGCCCGGAACCGACCGGCACATCCAGTAACCACAACACTATCTGTCTAATGTGAGTGGTTGGTGCTTTAATTAATTAATTAAGGCTCATGAATAGATCAAGCTAGAAATGGTGAGGTTAAGTAATTAGGGAAACACTTAACCGTAATAACATATTAACTAGGAAAGTGGGTGAGGTTAAGTAAAATTAGAACACTTAACCGTTACAACATGTTAATTAGACAAGTGGGTGAGGTTAAGTAAATTTAGAATACTTAACCATTGTAACATGTTAATTAAGCAGATGATAGGGTTAAGTTAACTAAGATAACACTTAACCAAAATATATAATGACATGTGGTGGGGTTAAGTAATACAAGAGGAAAACACTTAACCAATTATATAACATGATGTATGGGAAGGGTTAAGTTAACACGAGAACAACACTTAACCAATATAACATGATTTGAGATAGGGTCAAGTCAACACCAGAAGAAAACACTTAACCAACGTGATGTTACGGGTGGATGGATTAAGTCAACTTGAATTGATTAATGACACTTGACCAATATAACTTGATGAGCGAAGGGGGTTAAGTTAAATGGGAAATACTTAACCAATATAACCTGATGAATGAACAGGGTTAAGTTAATAAATCACTCTTAACCAATCCAACATGATAAGGAAGAAAGGTTAAGTTAATAAGAACCACTTAACCAACACGACTTGAAGAGTAGGAGGTTAAGTACACGTCGGGTAGGTGGGTAATATTAGTAAATATAGGCCCACAAAACTTAACCATTAAATAAACATGCTTGAATCCGTGGGAAGGTTAAGTGCACGTCGGGTTGGTGGGTAATATTAGTAAATATAGGCCCACAAAACTTTACCATTAAGAAAACATGCTAGAATCGGTGGAAGGGTTAAGTACATCTCGTATAGGTGGGTAATATTTGTATATATAGGCCCGACAACCTTAACCAGCAGGAAACCCTTGAAACGGGAACCCATTTCAGCAGTAACCCACATAGATGTATCATGGTACCGTGAAACTAGGCAGGGTGGGGCACGATTACAGGGCTGATTATAAGCGGTCAAAGATAATGGCAGGAGGTACGTCAGTGTAGGTTCCGACGGTTTACGGGCGTGCATGTATTCCGGAGTGGGAAAAAGAAGGAACTGGGTACCAGTAGTTATACATTGTGCGTCTTGAATCGTGTCGGGTCGCTATCATAAGGCTTGATACACCTTATGGTGGGGCCAGCACAGAGTATCTACACGCAAGAGAGGGCCGACTTACACAGACACATGGAAAATTAATACACGTAGGTAGCATAATCCCTAGTTGGACCTAGGTTGCGTAAACCCTGAATTCGAGAAGCGTTCAATAGGTAGCATAAACCCCAGTGGCCCTGGGTAGCATAAACCCTGGTTGAATCTAGTAAGCACCCGATAGTAAACCCTACATTAGATCTAGGTAATAAATGGAATCCCCATAATAGATGTACACCTGAAGGCAACCGTAAATACGGGGATTGGGCTCACGTTATCATAGATTACTAGTTTGGACACCAGTTAGGTAGTGCAGAGATATAGAAATCAGTATAAACAGGGTAGTTGCAAAGCAGAGAAGGAGTTGAAGCACATTCAGTTTATCAGTACATTCAGTTTATCAGTACATTCAGTTTATCTTGCCATATCCCATGCTTATCCCATATTATCTTGTTACTATGGTTTTGTCTTATATTTAGTTTATTCTTGTCATGACCCTTTTCCTTGTTTAAATACTAAGAATCACCGGACTTACCAGACTTTATGTCTGACCTGGTTTGCTTTCGCCTCTTTTCTTCCGTTTCCCCCTCCCCCCAGGTAGTCAGGGAGGGAATAGCTCAAGTTTGTTTGGACCATTACTCTTTCCAAGCTTGAAGACTCTTTGATCTGTTGCCTTGGACTCTCTCTTCTACTGCTATGGCTGGCTCATGCTTTATTTAGGGAAATCATTTTATGCTTCTTTATTTTTGTAAGCAAGACATTATACTTTGGTATTGTAAAACAATCTTTGTACAAGTTGTTTATAAATGAAATAAAGTTTTATTTATTTGTCGCTGCTTTAATTGTCTATCTTGTAATTTATCTGCATCTTTTACCTATAATGCTTCACCGAAATTAAGGCATTCCCTTTGTGAGCAACCCTAACGGAGGTGGGGTGTTACACTTGGTATCAGAGCTGAAGGTTACCGAATCAGATAAAAAGATTTGAAAAATTATTTTCAAACGATTTTAAAAGAAGCGTTTTCAAAAGAAAAAAAGTTTTGTTTTAAAGGCATATTCCCCAAAGCCATATGCACTATCTTTTGATCCTCCGTTTGAATCCTTGTTTCCTTCTTTCCTTTGTTTCTGGGGCTCCTGGCTTTCTGGGAGGTAACCTCATCGCGGCATGGTTCCGTAGGCTTGATGAGACTACGACACTTGTCAAAGGGCAAATAAGTGCCTAACTTCCATATGTAGCCATAATTTCCTTTCGAGCTTTGCAGGATTCCCCGTGCAATGGAGGCAGCTTTTGAGAGACATGTCAACAAGTTACACAAGGATGGCAAAGTTGAGAATGAGGGAAGGAAAGAATAGTTAAACCTAAAACAAGAGGAAGTATCTTTATTTTGGTATAACGGGTCGTATAATTAAGGGCAAGGTAAAAGAACAAGGGACGGGATTTTCCGGAAGGCAAGTGCATGCTCTCACCGCCAGCATACCTGAGAGAGAGGCAGTAAGATTTCGGTTGAAAGAATTTTTCTTTTTTTGATTATCCTGTTAGTACTCCTTCTGATTTTAGCTCTTCACATCCGTATATATATCTGCTTCCATAGTTGAGTCTCTGCACCCTAGATATTGTGTAGTAGAGGATCCCATTATAGTCTCAAATCCAGTTGCTGGTTCGGCCCATTTATCTTCGACTTGTGAGGATTTGAGAATAGCTATATTCATGCTTTTGGGCTATGGGTTGATTCTAGGCATTGATTGGTTAGCTAGTAATTATGAAACAAGGGTAGTTAGACTTTCGACTTGCCTCGAGAATACCCTTGAGATTTCGTACGATCCTAGGGGATCAGTTTGTCTTAGCTACCTAGAATCACTTTACTTATCTATCGATGATTCCATTAGGATAGTCCATGAGTATGCAAGATGTTTTGATTAGGGTAGGCGTTTTTCCCCTAAAACTCGGGACAGACTTCCGCATATATCTAAATGACACTGCAAAGCCAGTTATGCGATCAACGATAATCTTGGAGCAAGATTGGCGAGGATAGCCAGAGTCGGTTAAGTGCTCAATTGTTTGGTTGTTTTGCTAGTATCAACTCACATAAATCGTCCAAATTCAAAGGAGGTATTCCTTGGGTTCCTGTCTGATATTGGTTTAGGCCTTTAGGGCTTGTACTTGAGGAATGTCGAGTTCGACTAGGATGGTTTCCGTGAGAGATATCGACCATCAGATGTGTGACGGGATGGATAAGCTAAGTAGAAGAGAGACCTCTAATCATCTTAGTATATACACTTGGTATCATGGTTAACATCTATTCATCTGGGAAAGACAGTTCGACAACATTGGATACCCTCTAGCATAGTAAGTGATCGAGGTCCAATCTTTACTAGTGGGTTTTGGAAATGGAGGTCAAGAAGCTTCGCAATCGTGAAGTTAAATTAGTTAAGGTACGATGGATTGAAGCTCAAGAAGGTGCAACCTAGAATACTAAAGACTAGATACACACATTATACCGTTTTTGAGGGAATACCCTTGATTCCTCCTTTTCTGTTAAGTTTATACTAGTCTTTATCTTTTGAGGTATATCCTCCAAGTCATATCTTCGATCCTTAGGTAGAAGCCAATGGATGTAAACATGCATTTGAAACATGTTATGATTGATCGTCTCAAATGGTTGCTAGTGGTTGATCGTGGATGCATATGCACACATTAGGCACTAGATCAACTCAGTCACTTTCATATTGCATTTGCATATATGTAGTTGTTTATGGATTGAACTTGATGTGTTATCCTATGGACGTTGCATTTGGATGAATGGTTATGCACACGTACAGAAATTATGTGTATCAATTAGGATTTCTTGCATACATAATTGGACTCATGACACTAACATAATCCGCATTGAGGAGGTCAACTGAATCAGTAGACCGCCTGATCTTTGCATTAGATAAGGAACATACACACACAATTTTGCATATGTTCATACAACATTAGAAGTTTTCTAAGGACAATGGATGCTTGTGGATGATGGTTGAGTAGATGGATGATTGGATGGTAGGACACATTCTTCTTAACTTGAAGATTTCGGGGACGAAATCCTTTAAGGATGGGAGAATGTAACACCCCGTATTTTCTGTGTTCATAAGAGTAACAAATCAGGGAATAATTAAATTGTAATAGAATAATTAAGAGAAATGGGCTACGCCATTGCGTTCATCTCGAAATTCTGCTTGGAATAGAGTCCAAGTTTGCGTAAATCGGACTCTGTATTAAGAAGATATGGCCTTCAGAAGTTTCAGCCCGAAATTCAAAACAGACCGGACCCAGGTCGACACTAGGGTCGACCTGGGGGTCAACCCACCTACACAGGTTGACACTAAGGTCGACCTGGGAGTTAACCTGGGTATACAGGTCGACACTGGGGTAGACCGTAGGGTCGACCTCCCCCCTGTTTTCCAGATCTGGAGACAGATCCATTTTTCTGCACCTGGACGCCTTTCTGACCAGATTTGTGACCCCTATGCTATTTAAACACACCCAAACCTAGCTTTCTCTCCACACAATTTCATTATACCTATATTCTTCCTCAATTCTAATTAAAAATAAAAAAATGCGTCGCTACTCTGCTGGAATCAAAATTAGGATTAATGCATCTTCTTCCAAACTGAATAGAATTAAAAGAGAATCAAGTTAAAGCTTCAAGTTGGACCACAGGCATTCTGCTTCAAGCAACGTCACGCGAATCATAGAAAATCGCCACAACGCTATCTTATTATCCTCTTCTAAACCGATCACTGTAAGTTCGGTTATCCTTATATTTGAACGTGTAATTGGACTCGTGAATGTAATAAATTAAAATATAGAACTATGCCTATTTGCGAGTTAATTATCTTTGATTCATGCTTATGTCAAATCTAACGTTATCTATGCCTTTGGATCTGATTCTCGATTGTGGCCTAGAACTTATTGTGGCTAATTTCCAATGACTATGATTATGGGACTTTTTCCTAAGACTATGACTATGAAACTATTGCCCGTGAAGCTATCGCCTATGACTATGATTCATGACAAAGAGACCATTACATATGACTATGACTATAAGACTGTTGCCTATGACTATGACTATGATTCATAATTTTGAGACTATTGCATATGATTCATGACTATGAGACTATTACCAAGATTCATGACTATGAGACTATTGCCTATGACATTGATTAAGAAACTATTGTGATTAGTCGCCCATGACTATTGTGGTTAATTGCCTATAACTATTGTAGTCAGTGAGTTATGCCTATTCCCATTAACCTATTAGGTTGTACTTCGAACTTTCATTATGCTGGACCAAATCACCTATGCCTATTCCCTTAATTATGTTGGATCTCATTTTTGGGGTGTAACTGGTCTAGTTTATTCCTATTCACTGTTATGTACATCAAACCCATTGGAACTATTATTTTTGTATTTGGTTCATTCTTACATGGCTATTCTTTTATGTCAATTCTCGTGCTTATCCCTTATTCCTTGCTTTGATACTATTAGTATCATTTCATGAGTACATAAAAAAACTTGTGAAATCATGTTATACGTACGATTATGATGCGGGGATTGGGCGTAGCTTAATTAAGTTAATTTGGCATAATAAATATGTTGGCATAAATCTAAATTGGCTATAATAGTGAATGATTTACATGCATATTAGACTTGGTCATAAATTGATAAATTTTAATTGACCACAAAGTATGTAATTGGCATGTAAACCAAGTTTTGGATGTAAACGGTAAAACTAGAATATTAAATCTAGTTTTGACATAAACTATAAATTGGAATGTTAATCTAGATTGGGCATGAATTGTAAAAGGGGAATATTAAATCTAAATTGGTATAAACTTCAAGTTGGGTTAATTGATTGGTAAATCATGTTTTGGGCATAGAATATAAGTAGGTAAATTTGCATGATAGTTGAATATGATCTAGGCTAAATTGATTTACGGAAAACTTACATAAATAGTAAATATGTAAATTTAGTAAAAGACGAATTTGCCTAACCCGATGTTAGACTGAGTTGTGGTGTAAAACTGCCGGGAACCGACCGGCACATCCAGTGACCACAACAATACCTGTCTAATGTGGGTGGTTAGTGCATCAAGCCCAAAAAGACCCGAGGTTAGACTGAGTTATGGTGTAAACCTGCCCGGAACCGACCGGCACATCCAGTAACCACAACAATATCTGTCTAATGTGAGTGGTTGGTGCTTTAATTAATTAATTAAGGCTCATGATTAAATCAAGCTAGAAATGGTGAGGTTAAGTAATTAGGGAAACACTTAACTGTAATAACATGTTAACTAGGCAAGTGGGTGAGGTTAAGTAAAATTAGAACACTTAACCGTTACAACATGTTAATTAGACAAGTGGGTGAGGTTAAGTAAATTTAGAACACTTAACCTTTGTAACATGTTAATTAAGCAGATGAAAGGGTTAAGTTAACTAAGGTAACAATTTACCAAAACATATAATGACATGTGGTGGGGTTAAGTAATATAAGAGGAAAAAACTTAACCAATTATATAACATGATGTATAGGAAGGGTTAATTTAACACGAGAACAACACTTAACCAATATAACATGATTTGAGGTAGGGTCAAGTCAACACCAGAAGGAAACACTTAACCAACATGACGTGACGGGTGGATGGGTTAAGTCAACTTGAATTGATTAATGACACTTGACCAATATAACTTGATGATCGAAGGGGGTTAAGTTAAATGGGGAATACTTAACCAATATAACCTGATGAATGAACAGGGTTAAGTTAATAAATCACACTTAACCAATCCAACATGATAAGGAAAAAAGGTTAAGTTAATAAGAACCACTTAACCAATACGACTTGACGAGTAGGAGGTTAAGTACACGTCGGGTAGGTGGGTAATATTAGTAAATATAGGCCTACAAAACTTAACCATTAAATAAACATGCTTGAATCCGTGGGAAGGTTAAGTGCACGTCGGGTTGGTGGGTAATATTAGTAAATATAGGCCCACAAAACTTTACCATTAAGAAAACATGCTAGAATCGGTGGAAGGGTTAAGTACATCTCGTATAGGTGGGTAATATTTGTATATATAGGCCCACAAACTTAACCAGCAGGAAACCCTTGAAACGGGAACCCATTTCAGCAGTAACTCACATAGATGTATCATGGTACCCTGAAACTAGGCAGGGTGGGGCACGATTACAGGGCTGATTATAAGCGGTCAAAGATAATGGCAGGAGGTACGTCAGTGTAGGTTCCGACGGTTTACGGGCGTGCACGTATTCCGGAGTGGGAAAAAGAAGGCAGTGGGTACCAGTAGTTATACACTGTGCATCTTGAATCGTGTCGAGTCGCTATCATAAGGCTTGATACACCTTATGGTGGGGTCAGCATATAGTATCTACACGCAAGAGAGGGCCGACTGACACAGACACATGGAAAATTAATACACGTAGGTAGCATAATCCCTAGTTGGACCTAGGTCGCGTAAACCCTGAATCCGAGAAGCGTTCAATAGGTAGCATAAACCCCAGTGGCCTTGGGTAGCGTAAACCCTGGTTGAATCTAGTAAGCACCCGATAGTAAACCCTAGATTAGATCTAGGTAATAAATGGAATCCCCATAATAGATGTACACCTGAAGGCAACCGCAAATATAGGGATTGGGATCACGTTATCATAGATTACTAGTTTGGACACCAGTTAGGTAGTGCAGAGATATAGAAATCAATATAAACAGGGTAGTTGCGAAGCAGAGAAGGAGTAGAAGCGCATTCAGTTTATCAGTACATTCAATTTATCGGTACATTCAGTTTATCTTGCCATATCCCATGCTTATCCCATATTATCTTGTTACTATGGTTTAGTCTTATGTTTAGTTTATTCATGTCATGACCCTTTTCCTCGTTTAAATACCAAGAATCACTGGACTTACCAGACTTTATGTCTGACCTGGTTTGCTTTCACCTCTTTTCTTCCCTTTCCCCCTCCCCCCAGGTAGCTAGGGAGGGAATAGCTCAGGTTTGTTTGGACCATTACTCTTTCCAAGCTTGAAGACTCTTTGACGTGTTGCCTTGGACTCTCTCTTCTACTGCTATGGCTGGCTCATGCTTTATTTAGGGAAATCATTTTATGCTTCTTTATTTTTGTAAGCAAAACAGTATACTTATGTATTGTAAAACAATCTTTGTACAAGTTTTTTATCAATGAAATAAAATTTTATTTATTTTTCGCTGCTTTAATTGTCTGTCTTGTAATTTATCTGCATCTTTTACCTATAATGATCCACCGAAATTAAGGCATTCCCTTTGTGAGTGACCCTAACGGTGGTGGGGTGTTACATCTGGTCACAAGAAACTTTTTATCAATGAACTACATAAATATAATTTACATGTAAAGTAGGCATGGCAAAGAGAAAATTATACTTCATTCTGTATGCTACAAAGAACAACGCAGTCATAATCTTAAGAAGTCGTTTACAGAACCTATTGCCGTAATGCTTGGCTTCCTAATTCTTTGTAATTTGCACCATCAACATCTGCTTGGCTTCCTAATTCTTTGCACTTTGCACCATTTACAGAACCTGTCGCCATAATGCATGAAAATTGGTTACGATCTTTGCTTAACATTCAATTCTATCCAAAAATAAAAGGGAAAAAACCACATTAGTTAAAGGGATTACCCTAAGTCATGCATATTCCTTATCGTGTACATACATTTCGACACTAGCATATAATCGATGCTACTATTAAAAAAACAGAAAACCAACTTGGAGGGCTCAACTGGGAATGGCAGAAATGATCCCAGATTGCCGGTATATTTCAAATTTATTTGCAACTGGAGTGATATGGTTAAGGTTAGAAAATAAAACTATAGAGGTCATAGCAAAAAGAAAAGAAAAACATTGTTGTACTTAAAAGAGGCAAATTTTCGAAAGATATCATGATTTCTTTCTTCATAACCATCATATTAACGTAATGGCAAATTACGACAGATTAATGTGAACTGGATGTTTCAATAGGAAACCCATTCCAAAATAGTTTGAAGTACAAACTTCGGGCTTGAATATAGAAGTCAGCATAGGTAAGACTGGTATGTAAAGGTAGATACATTTAGCAATCGGTGAGGCAAAACATAATGGATGAATTTCTTCTTAATGACATGAATCAATGTCAGCTGAGTGACAAACCTCCATATATGATTCTGGTAGATTGTGCAACCTCAGCACTCACATTATGGTGAAGCCACTTCCTCAGTCCATCATGCACCTGATAAGAATTTAGAAAATTAGAATCATCATTATTCATTCAACACTGTTAGTCAGGAGCAACATTATTGCTATGCTATGCAATAAGACTCCAATTAGTAACATAGCATGAAACATGTAAACGGAAATCAAATACCAATAGTTTGTTACACATCAAAAACACAAGTCAAATAGGCACCTAACTTTTAGTGTCAACTTACTTGTCAATATTTAACTCGTTTTCAGTTCCAGTAATATTCAATAAAATGAAAATAAGCAGAAGATAATAAACAATTATAGAAAATAGAAGGATGTTTTGGATATAGAAGGATGTTTTGGATATAGGATGTTTCAATTCCAGTGATACTCAATAATCATTCAATTTTTTGAATATAGAAGGATGTTCTGGAACCTTTACGGTTGGATCAAAAAATTATGAAGGTAATGTTAGGGTTTCCGCAAGGTCACTACACAATTAGATTTTGAAAGAGGGGAGAAAATAACAATAATAAGAAAATTTCTCCAAACAAACTTTTATTAATCCACCAAATTATTACAATGAAAGCCTAAAAAAATTAATTGAGAATTTATCTCAATCCCAAAAAACAATTTTTTTTTTCTTTCCTTCAAGTACAAGTAATTCTCTGCCAATGAGATGCTTATATAGGTAAATAGAAAGACTAGGTCTAAAACCTAATTGGGCCGTAAAATATCTTAGAAATAAATACCCCCTAAAACTTGCTCAAAACAAATCTTTATCAATTATGCCACCTAATAAGGGAAAACAATATCTATCAAAAGCCCATTAATTTGGGAAAACAATATCTATGTAAATCCCATTAATTAGGGAAAGCAATATCTACTCTTTCTCCCTCTTAGCAAAATTTCCTTCCATTTAATCTGATTTAACATACCATTTTCTCCACCTGTGATTGAATATCACAAATCACAACACTCCACCTTGATATGAAATCTCTCCAATAAACTCCAATCTCAAAACAAATCTATCACTTACAAATGATGAATCTCCCACATGAAATGCACCTCTCAACAACAAATTTAAAATTGCTTGTAATACCACAATGACCTCCATGTAGGCTTTGTGGCTTTACGTTGATGTCTCCACCTTAATTCAAATGAACTTGCCTCTTCTTATCCAATTGGATAACTCATAACATTCTCCACCATTTTTCCAAGCAATTTATATATGTTATCATTTCCCCGTTTTGAGTGCAGAAGCTCCTTGTTACCCCTCCAAACCCTTGTAACTACACCTCTAGTCGAGAAATTGCAAAATTGAAGCAAGATTCTTTTTAATTTCTGGGATGCACCTAACTCTCATTAGCTTCACCACCTTTCCAACGTTCATCTTCAATCAAACCGAACCTATGCCTTTAACATGCAAATCTCGACCGTCGGCGGATTCTACTTTACTACTTTGTTCTTCATAATTGATAAATGCTTCCTTTTGATAGCACACGTAAAAACAAGCTCCTGAATCAAGTATCCAATCTTTGCTTTCGCCTTCATTAACACATAAAACATTTCCTTCAGTCTCCTCACTAAAATTCACCTCATTACCATTGTTGTTGTGTTCATCAGTCTCTTCTTCTAATGCCTTCATCTTCTCCTTATCCCTTTTAAGCTTGTGACAAAATCTTAGTTGATGACTGAGTTTGTCACAGTAAAAACAAATGTATTCCTTTCTCATGTCCGATCTATTCGATTGCCTTTCCATATTTCGTTGACTAACCCTCCTTGCAATAAACGCTTTTTCAATTAGAGTTTCAATTTCTGTTGCCTCCTTATCTTTTCCTTCTGTAAGACTCGTCCTCCGCATCTCCTCATTAAGCAAGTTGTTAACCACGGACCCCATTGAAACAACGCCATCCGAATTTGAGTTATTCAATGCAACCACAAGTGTTTCCCAACTTTCGGGCAATGAACTCATCATCATGAAGGCTTGTGTTTCATCATCCACCTTGAAATTCATGGCAGCCAATTGATTCACAATTTCCTGAAAATCATTAAGATGCTCTCCAATTGATCCACCTTCCTTAAGCTTTACATTCACCAATCTTCTCATAAGAAGAGCCTTATTTGTTGCGGAGTTCTTTGCATAAACCCCTTCCAATTTCTTCCAAATTGCATAAGCAGATGTTTCATTAGCAACAATATGAAACACTAAATTATCCAAAAAAACATCGAATAGACGCAGCAGCCTTCCTATTCAAAATCTCCTATTTTCCTTCGGATAGATTGCTAGGTTTTTCCCGATTATTCTCCAGTGGCTGATGAAGATCATCAAGATAAAGAAAATCTTCCATCTTTGCCCTCCATAATCCCCAATTTCTTCCATTAAGATTTTCAATAATTATTTTATCTATATTCAAACCCTCTCCAAAAAAAATTGTGTAGAAGGCTCCAATACCAATTGTTAAGGTTTCTGTAAGATCACTACATAATTAGATTTTGAAAGAGGGAAGAATATAACAATAACAAGAAAATTCCTCTAAACAAAATTTTATTAATCCACCAAATTATTACAATGAATGCCTAAAAAAATTGAGAATTTATCTCAATCCCAAAAAACAATTTTTTTCTTTCCTTCAAGTACAAGTAATTCTCTCCCTAATGAGATGCTTATATAGGAAAATAGAAAGACTAGGTCTAAAACCTAATTGGGCCCTAAAATATCTCAAAAATAAATACTCCTTAAAACTTGCTCAAAACAAATCTTTATCAATTATGCCACCTAATAAGGGAAACCAATATCTATCAAAATCCCATTAATTAGGGAAAACAATATCTATCTAAATCCCATTAATTAGGGAAAGCAATATCTAACCTTTTGTCCCTATTAGAAAATTTTCCTTCCATTTAATCTGATTTAACATACCATTTTCCCCACCTGTGATTGAGTATCACAAATCACAACAGGTAATAAACTATTATAAAAAATAAGTCGAAGCTAATAGCAACAGATAATACCATATTTCACTCTACATTTTGTGCGTGTATCAATAGCCATATACAAGCAAACTTATACATTATATAAGACGAATTTGTAGCAGAACATAAATTCTAGAAAGCATATCTTAGTGATAATAAAACATACCTTAATTGATTGTCCACTAAAGAAAAACCTTTCAGCCAAATCATGGTAAAGATGTCCAGAAGTTGACAGCGATTGATTGGACACATGAATCTAGAATAATATATAAATATTATGCATTGTAATATTTAAGCATATTAAAAAATAGGTTTAATATAAACTGACATTTGAGATTAGAGACGAGGCAACACTTTCCACTTGACTTAAAACAATATTGCCAAAAAACTTAGTAGAAGAGTATACACATAGTTCATCAAGTAATATGCCACCAGGAGGTAAAAGCTTTTTGAAAGAATGCTACATGTGATGGCATGTTGCTTGAAAAGTAGCAGTTCCAAAATTCAAAAGAATTGACTTGATCGTCGAGGTGTTGTGACATAAACAAAAGGGACTCCTCAAATATTGGTGAAAAACAAAGTGAATGATTTAGCCTTCTCTCGCTCTAGAATATGGCTGATCCATAGGAATTTTACAATATCCTAAAATCATGAAGATATGCTTGCATATGTCAAACTGAATGTCCCAGTGTAACACCCCGTATTTTTTTAATATAATTAAAAATGAAATAAAATATATGAAAATATGCTTATGATAGGTAAATAATGGTGATGCATAAGGAGAATTAATTAATACATGGAAGAGAAGAAAAATTAGTTCGATAACGGCGTATGTAACGGAAAAGATAGTAAAATAAGGATAACTAATTCAAGAATCAGGAATTAGGTAAAATGGACATCACCATTGCGTTCCTCTCGGAAAAATACGCGAAATAGAGTCCGAGTTTTCGAAAATCGGATACCGTATGAAGAAGATATGGACGAACGAAGTTAGGCAGAAAAACCGAAAACAGTCCAGAATACACTGGCGCACTTGTGAAGTGCGCCAGTACAAAAATACACTGGCGCACCTGCCAAGTGCGCCCATACAAATCCAGCACCGAATGTAACACCCCACATCCGTTAAGGTCACTCACAAAGGGAATGCCTTAACTTCAATGGAGCATTATGGGTACTGGAACAGAAATATTACAAGACAGACATATATAAAACAGCGGAAAAGTAAAGTGGAAGTACTTCAAATCATTTATTAAATAGAATTGTTTACATTAAAGAGCCCATCAACTTCCAATACCCAAATACATAGCTAAAATATCTGTCGTGCTCAAAAACAAAGAAGCATAAATATAAGTTATAGTATTCCCCAATAAAGCAAAGCAAGCCATAGCCAAGAGAAATCCAAGCCTTGCATGAAAGAGCCTTTAGATCAGTCCAGAAGTCATCAGAATCGCACAGCTCGAATACACATCATCTAGCCACTCAAAAGAAGACACGTCACCTCAGAACACTCCAGAATTCGGTGCTGGATTTGTATGGGCGCACTTGGCAGGTGCGCCAGTGTATTTTTGTACTGGCGCACTTCACAAGTGCGCCAGTGTATTCTGGACTGTTTTCGGTTTTTCTGCCTAACTTCGTTCGTCCATATCTTCTTCATACGGTATCCGATTTTCGAAAACTCGGACTCTATTTCGCGTATTTTTCCGAGAGGAACGCAATGGTGATGTCCATTTTACCTAATTCCTGATTCTTGAATTAGTTATCCTTATTTTACTATCTTTTCCGTTACATACGCCGTTATCGAACTAATTTTTCTTCTCTTCCATGTATTAATTAATTCTCCTCATGCATCACCATTATTTACCTATCATAAGCATATTTTCATATATTTTATTTCATTTTTAATTATATTACAAAAATACGGGGTGTTACATTCTCCCCTCCTTAAAGGATTTCGTCCCCGAAATCTTCAAGTTAAGAAGAATGTGTCCTACCATCCATCATCCATCTACTCAATCATCAATCACAGGCATTCATTGTCCTTAAGAGATTTCTAATGCTGTATGAACATATGCAAGAAGTGTGTGTATATGTCCCTTGTCTAATGCAAATGATCAGGCCTGATTGATCTTCTTAATGCAAAGTATGTTTTGTGCCATGAGTCCAACATGTATGCAATTAGTCCTAGTCATATAAACACTATATGTGTGCACAAACATCCATCCATATGCAACATCCACATGATAACACATTCAATTTCATCCATGAACAAGTGTAAACACTCATGCATATGCAATATGAAAGTGTGTCTGAGCCGATCTAGTGCCTAATGTGTAAATGCATCCACGAGCAACCACTAGCAACCACTTGCAACCACTTGCAACCATCAATCATAACATGTCTCAAACACATGTTTACACCCAATTGTTCCTATCTAAATATAAAGTCGAATGACAGAAGCAAGTAAAATTTTTGTGCCCATTAGACAATGTCAGAACTGGAAATCTATGCCACACATATATACTGATTAGGAGAAGAACTCCCTAAGTATCAGCCCCAAAGACCGAAATCATCATCAGACTGACACCAAAAGAATTACTCAACCCAACCAATATATATATATATATATATATATATGTTTCTAGGAAACTAAGCATGACAGACTTCTTTTAGGTCATAAGAAATCCCTTCCTAAAACTAACCCATATCCTATAAAACCCAAAAAGTTTAGTCAACCCAACGAACACCCTCAAGCCCCAACATGTGTTACTAATAGATGAGTCATACTCCCTATGGGGTTTGCAATAGAAATTGGATTGAGGATAGGACCGAGAGGATACACACAAAAGATAGCATGTGAGTAAGCTCTACAGGAAAAGAGGAATCAAGGATATACTCTTAAAAAGAGATATGATGCGCGTATCTGGTCTTAAATCTTCTAAGTCGCATTTCCTTGAGCTTAACCCCATTGTGTTTTGACCGTCCTAAACTTCACTATTTCACAGCTTCTTAATTCCTATTTCCAAAATATGAGTTGGAACTCATTTCACTGTCGCCTCTCGTTCCACCTTCACTTATTCTTTTTCTAGTACACTCGGCTCAAACATAACTGCATACTCATGGTTTCATGCAAGCTCTCCAAAATTCACTACTGAATCTTGGATCTCATCCACTTACTATCAGGTATTCCACGTAGAAGAACTATCTCTTGGAAATAAATGCCAACCATGTTGCCAAATGTACTTACTAAGGTGATTCTCTACAATTTATGCATAAGCGAAATGACCCATCCGCCTTAGTGGCGAACACTACTCGATCGGATTACAAATTACCAATAGATGTGTCAAGAGATTCTAGGAAACAAATCATGATAGAACCCTAAAGGTTACATGCGACTTCGAGGGTATTACCGAGGCAAGTCAAGAGTCTAACTACCCTCTTTTCAAAACCGAGAAGGTCACCCTTACTGGATAACCACTCCATCGCTAGAATCAACCCATAGCCCAAAACATAAGCATTCCTTCTAAACTCAACACTTAGCATAGACATTCTCAAATCCTAACAAGTCATGAATAAATGAGCCGATTCCCCAACAGGATTTGAGACGAAAATGGGATCTTCTAATACGCTAGTATTAAGGTGCAAAGACTCAACTATCGAAGCAGAATAAAAAGGATGCGATGTACAAAAATAGAGTTCTAGTGGGATGATAGAAAATAAAAGCTAAACCTTTAACAGAAACGTTACCACCTCTCTGAGGTACGCTAGTAGTGAGAGCATACAATTGCCCTCTCGGCGATCTTGTCCTTTGCCCTTGTCCTTGTCCTATAATACTTAACTGCATGTCCCTTCTTACCATACTAAAGATATTCTCTCTTGTCATGGGTTTTACTATTCTTTCACTTTGGCCTCTTTCCTTTCACCTTTTTCCTCCTTCGTGGGTTAAGCCATTTCAACAAGTTTCTCATCCTTAGTCTTGTGTTCTTTATCCTCGTTCTTACTATCCTTGTATAGCTTGTTGACAAGTTTTCTCGGAAGCTACCTCCATCGCACGGCAACTCTACAGAGCTTGAAATAAGATTAGATGCAGATGGAACTAATACGGCTACAGATGGAGGTTGGGCACTCCTTTGCCCTCCGACATGTGTCGGATGCCTACGAAACTATGGTGAAAAGAGAGAAAAGAGTTTTCAAGAGAGAACCAAAAGATAGTGCATATGGCTTTGGGGAATATGCCTTTTAATTAAAACAAAACTTTCTTGAAAATTTGCTTCTTTGTAAATGTTTTGAAAATAATTTCAGAAGGTTTTTGAAAACTTTTGCCCAGTCTGGTAACCTTCTGCTCTGATACCAAATGTAACACCCCACATCCGTTAAGGTCACTCACAAAGGGAATGCCTTAACTTCAATGGAGCATTATGGGTACTGGAACAGAAATATTACAAGACAGACATATATAAAACAGCGGAAAAGTAAAGTGGAAGTACTTCAAATCATTTATTAAATAGAATTGTTTACATTAAAGAGCCCATCAACTTCCAATACCCAAATACATAGCTAAAATATCTGTCGTGCTCAAAAACAAAGAAGCATAAATATAAGTTATAGTATTCCCCAATAAAGCAAAGCAAGCCATAGCCAAGAGAAATTCAAGCCTTGCATGAAAGAGCCTTTAGATCAGTCCAGAAGTCATCAGAATCGCACAGCTCGAATACACATCATCTAGCCACTCAAAAGAAGACACGTCACCTCAGAACACTCCAGAATTCGGTGCTGGATTTGTATGGGCGCACTTGGCAGGTGCGCCAGTGTATTTTTGTACTGGCGCACTTCACAAGTGCGCCAGTGTATTCTGGACTGTTTTCGGTTTTTCTGCCTAACTTCGTTCGTCCATATCTTCTTCATACGGTATCCGATTTTCGAAAACTCGGACTCTATTTCGCGTATTTTTCCGAGAGGAACGCAATGGTGATGTCCATTTTACCTAATTCCTGATTCTTGAATTAGTTATCCTTATTTTACTATCTTTTCCGTTACATACGCCGTTATCGAACTAATTTTTCTTCTCTTCCATGTATTAATTAATTCTCCTTATGCATCACCATTATTTACCTATCATAAGCATATTTTCATATATTTTATTTCATTTTTAATTATATTACAAAAATACGGGGTGTTACACCCAGCAACCCTATAATTAGGATAGAAGTAAATGCAAATCCCACGGCATATTACAGTGGTACAAATAAGATGGTAAAGAAAATACAAGCCAAAATAAATCGCAATGTACCTTCACTGCCAATAAGTCAACAATATTACATAATAGCTTAATTATATCTGGTGCAGAATAGTCATTTTGTCCGTTGTGAGCAAACTGACCTGTGTTGTTCATACTCACCAATATTTTCACTAAACTACAAATATCCTTCAGCACTACCTATTTCAGAATATTTTAAAGAAATGTTCAATAAAATAAATGCTTGTGCATTAGATCATAAAAGGAGATATTGTTTCCTATCCCTACTTCAAAATCTGCATATGCTTCCTAAGAAAACTGTGCAACCAAAAGACAAGCGAAGGCTAACTGAATGCAGATTAGTACATAAATTTCAAAAGAGTTGTCAGATACCTCTGTCTAATAAACAAGATGAACAACGGTGAGTTATTATACACCTCAGTTGGTTTATTGTGAAAAAAAGCAACCACCAGAACACTTAGTGCAATAACTTACTAATAGAATGACAGAAAAACTGATTACTCACCAGACAGTTCTTGGACAATAGATATAGAATCACAAAACAAATATGTCTGCACTATACAAAATAGTTCACTTCGGATAAACAAGATAAAGAATAAGCACCAGTAAGTATAGAAGTGAATGGAAAAATGATGATCGACCTGTGAATCGACACTAAGGAAATCCCAAACTTCTATAGATCCTGAAATAGTTGGAAGACGAAGAAGAATCAGTGAAGAAATGAAATATCAAGTGGTGTTTAGAATGAATTTTTTTATTTAGTTTTAACAAAATAATAAGAGGAAAAAGAAAGAAAAAACTATTACAGTTTTCGGGGGTAAGAATATATGTTTTCGTAGCAAATTATATACTTACTTGAGAGACAGCACTGAGATCTGAGCTTTTCTCAACCAAACTATCAAGCCTTTCTCCTCGGGCAAACATGCTATCAATTGTTTTATGCTGCATAAACATAAAAATGTAAAGTAAGGGATGACTACAATATGTTTAGATAATTGGATCTGCAGATGATTCATTGGTTGATAAAGTTAATATTCATGATAAACCGTTGCTTTTTAGCGAAAAAGAGTGATGAGAAACAGTTGTGATGGCATGCAAATAAACAACTAAATCGCCTACGTTGCTATAAAGATTCCCAAAATAAAATAAAAAAGAAATTGCATTAGGAAGTATAATTCAAATGTTGGTTTAGGAAAAGGAAATAACATTAGGAAAATTTCCATAAATTAACATAACATTAGATAAGTGTAAATATCCAAATTTACCGAAACATCACATATGTAAAAACTTCCAACATAATTCTCAAATCCTAAAATCTGAACTAGCAGTTTAGGAGCAGGTCAACCATATAAAACACTGTTTTCGACCTAGCAAACGTCAATATCACACAAAACTCATTAAATGGAAGTTGTAACTTATGTTCTTAGCGTTCCGGAATGGGAAACAATGTTAAAATATGATACATCGTTCAAAATAAATGATCAATTTAGTATAGATCAGTTTTAGTAAATAATTTCCAGGGCAGCATTCTAAATCTACATTTCTAGCCTAGCAAACATTAAATTTTTGAAAAACACTATAAATGAAAATTATAGCTTTTTTTTAAGAACAAAAATGTGTGATCTTCTAAAATGAAGAGAGCACACATATTTAATAATAAAAAAACAAAAATGCTACAATATTCGGGTATAGAACAAAAGAGACAAAGCAAAAGCAAAACACAACTCTAAGAGTGTAAAGGATAGTAGATAGATGAGCTCCAGAAAAACCACCGCCCATCATACTCCAATATCAAATTACGGCAAAGCCACCACCCGATAATGAAGTATATCTACTCCAATACAATAAACCAGACACTCCAAAAAAACACAAAAAAAGAGCAGTACAACCCCAAAAAACTCTCCAAAACCAAACATAAAAAGAACTCCAAAGCAAATGCTCATCGCCAATCCAGACAGCAAACCACAAACCTCCACAGCAACAATCAACAACCTGAACCCTGAAAAAAACTAGGCAAACCATAAGTACCCATCACACATATATGAATATATATGTGTGTGTATATATATATATACACACCAAATATATATATATAAATATATATATATATATATATATCCATATATATGTGAAAAAGAAAAATAAGGAGAAGAGGCAAACAATTAATACCCGAAAACAGAAATTAACAACAACTCAAAAGTAACAAATGATTCTTATAAATAAACTCAAATTAGACCTAACCTTAAGCAAAAAAAAAAAAAAAAAAAAAAAAAAAAAAACGCGATTCACGAAAAAACTTAAAATGCGAGTTGGGCATCCAGTCCAAACAGTTATTAACTGTCTTAATGATTAAATTATCAGTGGACACCGAATTAGAATGAAAAAATCTCTGATTCCTCTCCAACAAATGAACCAACTGGTGGTAATAACTAAGGAATCCAACACATATCTCTGCCTAGAATTATAAACAAATCTACAACGATCCCATACTCAACACATCTACAAAGAGAATTAAAATGCCCAAAAACAAAAATCCTAAAAACCATACTTAAGATATAATTGATAAAATTGCAAGATAAAAAAAATGATCAACATCTTCATCCAAAAGACTACAAAAACAACATTTAACATTCAAAATAGTTTTCTTCTTCCTTAAAAGCTCAACCGTATTAAGCTTCTTATGAATAATCAACCACATAAGAAACTTAGCCTTAGGAGGAGAATTAGAATTCCAAATAAACTTAAAAGGGTGCAAAGAAACACCAGAAAAATTAATGAAATTATGCATAGAATTAACAGAATAGACTAAACTCTTATTCAAACCCCAACTAAAAGAATCATCATGCTCATCCAAATGATACAAGGCCAACTTAGCTTTTAGTAAGGCTAATTGCCTTAACAAACCCCCTTCTAAAATATTATCAAAAGAAAACTCCCATGGGGGATCTGAATCCCTTCTATAAACATCATCAATTAAGGCATTCTTAAAGCCGCCAATATTAAAATCTCACTAAATTCAAATTTAAGCGGCACATTAGAGATCCAAGCATCATGCCAGAAGTATGTAAGATTACCGGAATGAACAATCACCTTACAACCTAACTTGAAAAATTCAAAACAATGCAAAATAGACTTCCAAAAATAAGATAATTTATTAGACCAACTAAAACCAGACCTAACAATAAATTCACCCCCAAAATAATAAAATTTGGAGACAATAATCTTCCATGTAGTCGACACATTGGGACACCTAAATCTCCATAACCATTTGGCTAACAAGGAAAAATTAAAATTATAAAGATTAATGATCCCCAAACCCCCATCTTTCTTGGGCTTTCAACACACCTCCCAGTTAACTAAGCATTTATAACGCCTACAAATAGGAACACCACTCCAAAGAAAATTCCGCCTAATTCTGTCAATTTTCTCAATAACCCATTGAGGAAAATGATGAACGGCCATCCAATAAGTAGGAATAGTGGATAACACCGAATTAACAAGAACTAATCTACCTGCTCTAGACAGAAATCTATTATTCCAACTGAACAAAATAACTAGATGAGCATTTATATAGGAAAAAGGTATAAAATGGTCCCATGCCAATCTATGATTTGTCCACAAAATAACCCCCAACTTATTGATGTTAAGGTTATAGTGATGACAGTTGGTGTATTCTTTGGCTTTTGGATAATTTTATGAAGTTAATATTTTATCAAGTTATATGGATGATTGACCACGCTGCTAACAAAGTTTGAGAGATGGAATGTTACCAAATTAGATAGACATGTCTACACACATATGGTCCAAGTGAGGATTTATTGAACGATGAAATTTATGCCACTTACAAAACAAATTACATGGGGGGTCCTACCCATTTATCTCACATTCGCACAATTGAAATAATTTCTTTCGGTCCATTTAGCTTTTTTTCATCAGCTTAGTTTCTTTTTAAGAAGAAATGATTAATAAACGAATTGCGGAGGTGATATTTGAAACAGTACCATCACCAACACAAAATGTTGTTTTATGCCACAAAGGAAGAAAGCTATATGTTTTAGTAAACTGTTTTCAGAGTGGTATATATGTGTAATTTGCTTCAAAAACGAGATCAAATTACTAAGTTTGTTTAATGAGTTTACTTCTCCAACAAAATGAAATTTCCATAAAGAGAGCCATTATTGTGTGGCAATATCACTATAAGAAAATCCAGTGACTTGCCATGTTAGATGCTTAGCGCATTATGTTTGCATGCTTTCAAAGTTTGTTTCACTTGAACAGGGGGCATAGTTATTGGGTTGAAAGTAGGAATCAATGAAAATTGCTTAATATAAAATGTGAAGCACGAAAGTGTATATTTAAACTGATGCACATAATGGGAAATGGAACCATTGTTGGATGTGATTCCAAGAGCTGAATTAAGAGCGAATTCTGATCTAGTAAATTGAGCAAAGGGTGCAAGGTCGGAGGTCTAGTAGCTCAGCAGTTCTCAGTATAGCGAATTCGTCACTTAGTTAGAGTGCAGTGAATCCTGTTGTAAATGAAGCAATTATTGTGAAAATTAGTTTAGTGGGAACAATAGGGAAGTAGAAATATTTTAGTTTGTGATTAATTTTTCTATGGACGTCCGAAAATCTGTAGAATCGATGTTGAATCATCACTTAGTACGGTTACCATTGCTTCCAGTAAGTAGAATAGGTCCGTTGCTTGCTAGCCAAAACCGATCTACTTTCATTTTGTATTTTGGACTAAATTCTTTTACTCAGATCGTCATGGGCTCAGCTCTCGTTAAGCCAGAAAACCTTCGCTTGGCCCATTGGGTCCCAATGTTTATACTGGCGCTTAGGAAACTTCCAGCGTCGGTAACTTTAACACCCCGTGTTTTCGATAAACCTTAAAGTAACGAATTAAAGAATAATTAATTCTAAATATGAGAATTAAGGGAAACAGGTTACGCTATTGCGTTCATCTCGGAATTATGGTTGAGATAGAGTCTGAGTTTGTGTGAATTGGACTACATATGAAGAAGTTATGGCCTTCGGAATTTTCAAAAATTCAAAATTCGAATTTAAACACAGAAGAGTGCAGGGCAGGAAAAATTCCCGCCCAGGCCAGGTCGACAGGGAGGTCGACCCTAGTGTCGACCTACCCTACAAGTAGACCTACCCACCCACCCCCACCCACCAGGCAGATCTGAAAGGATGACAATTTCTGAATCCCTGTTGAGTATTAGGGCTGAGGTGTTATCCTATCATGACTGCATGGTCTTGATTACTTCTAGGGTTAATTTGACGGCTCTAAATTAATTAAACCTCTATAAAAGCAACCTAACTCTCAACCCTAAATCACAAATATTCATACCAAGAGCCGCCATGCCGTCAATGGTGAACCTAGAATAGCCGTCATCTCTTTCAACTCAAAGGCAAGATTGAAGTTACATCAAAATTAAATCTAATCTAATTCAACTAAGAAAATTCAACGATCTACATCAAAGGCGAGCAATTCAATTTCAGAATACAGATCCCAGAACTCAAGAATTCCTTTTTGTTTGTAAGTGTAGTTATCTTTCAGATGTGAATGAACCAAAGACATGGTTTGTAATGAATTGTAAAATAGAATCATATCAAGTTGTATGTGATGCTGATTTATGTTTATTCATGTCTATTCTATCGTATTTGCCTATGAATTAGTGTGGTTTATCGAACCTATTATGTTATGTGAAAATTGGTGAATAAACCTATGATGTTATGAAATTATCATATATACGTTTTGTGATATTATGATACATACAAGTTTTAGGCTAAGTCACATCGTTTATGCCTAATTGTTTAGATCCATTATGCATACGTGTTTAGATCTACGACCTTGTATAATTTGGTGATTATTTCTATATGTCGTATGTCAACTTAGAAATTATGCCATGTTTATGAAGCTAAGTGATGCTATCATATTATGAATACATGCAAGTTTATAGGTTAAAAACATGATTATGTAAACCTATATGTTTAGATCTACAACTCTATATGTTAGAAACATATGCCTTTATGTTAGATCAATATTAGCATGATTCAATCCCTATGCAAGTTCACCACTACATGTCTAATTAGATTTTGGTAGTTCTTTGTAAAACTATTATTTTATGACTCATGTTGCATAGATCTAGTTTGCAAGTTCATAATTAAAAGTATATTATGCCAAGTTCATGTGACACATCTGTAGTTAGATCCATATTTTTATATGATGTTGGAATGTTGCAAGTTCCTCTTTTCCCCCTTTTAGTTTATTAGTTAGGCTAAGATTTCGAGCCTAACATCCTATGTAATTTTGCGAACGTACAACGGGGTTAACGTTGGGGAAAACATGAGAATTATACATAATTAACATATTTGGCTCATAACCATGTAAATGGTATGACAATGAAATGGTATAATTTACTTACCAAAAAATATGAATTTGATTTAGAAAGAAAGTGGGCCATGACAATGAATTGTTGACAAATTTACATATAAGCATAAAAGGATAAATATGTAAATTTAGAAAAGACGAATATGCCTAACCCTAGGTTAGACTGAGTTGTGGTGTAAAACTGCCCGGAACCGACCGGCACATCCAGTGACCACAATAATACCTGTCTAATGTAGGAGGTTAGTGCATTGAGCCCCAAAAGGACCCGAGGTTAGACTGAGTTATGGTGTAAAACTGGCCGGAACCGACCGGCACATCCAGTGACCACAACAATACCTGGCTAATGTGAGTTGTTGGTGCTCTAATAAAGCTATGTCAAAAGTGGTAGGGTTAAGTCAATTTTGGAAACACTTAACCAATTCAACATGTTAGCTAAACTGATGGGTGGGGTTAGGTAAATTTGGACACTTAACCAATTTAACATGTTGGCTGGAAAACCCTAGTAACGGGGACCCATTTCAGCGGTAACCCACATAGATGTATCATGGGACCCTGAACTAGGCAGGGTGGGGCACGATTACTCGGTTGATTATAAGCGGTCAAAAACATTGGCGGTGGTGCATCATTGTAGGTTCTGGTGGAGTACGGGCGTGCACGTACTCGGGAGTGGAAAAAGCAGGCACTGGGCATCAATAATCATACACTGTGCATCTTGAAACATGTCGGGTTGCCAACATAGGATTTGATACACCCCGTGGTGGGACTGGCACAGGTATCTACAGTCAAGCGGGGGCCGAATGACACACGTGATAAATGCATGTGAGTAAGAGCCGATCGATATAAGGGGATCATTTCACCAAGAACACGTGGTGCCAGTTGGACAAATATAAGTAGGTGCAGAGAATTAAACATGGGTGCGATGTATATTCGGTTTATCCTGCCTTATATAGTTTCATGTTAGTTTGTTGTTCTGGTACTGTCCTATTTTCAGTTTATTCCTATCATGACCTTTTCCTTATTCACACACTGAAATGTCACTAGACTTACTTAGACTTATGTCTAGCCCATTTTTCTTTCGTCTTCTTTTCTTCCGTTCCCCGCCCCCTTAGGTAGCCAAGGAGGGAATAGCTCAGCTTAATTTGGACCGTTCATCTTTCCAAGCTTGAAGACTCTGTGGTGTACTGCTTGGAATCTCTTATCTTTGGCTATGGATTTGGACACACTAGACTTGGGGATTTATGCAGTTTTATTTTTGTTATATGCTTCTTTATGTTTTAATCAAGATAGAGATTATGATGAAATGTTTTGGAAGTTATGTTGAGACAATTTACTGTAATGGTTTTTGTATTGAAGCACGTATGAAATAAATGTTTGTTTTCCGCTGCTTATATTTATGTCTTGTAAACTTTCTGTGTATTTTACCTATAATGCTCCATCGAAGTTAAGGCATTCCCTTTGTGAGTGACCTTAACGGAGGTGGGGCGTTTCACTTGGTATCAGAGCGAAGGTTTTCTAGATTAGATAAAAGTTTTTGAAAACTATTTTCAAAAAGAAGCATTTTTCAAGAAAAAGTGTTATTTTATTTTAAAAGGCATAATACCCCAAAGCCATATGCACTATCTTTCTGTCCTTTGTCTTGAATCTTTCCTTTTTCGTTTCAGCATGTCTGGGAATCTTAACCTTCCAGAGGGTGTACCGATACCCGGCTGGTTCAGGAGGTACCTAGAGGCTAGGGCCAACGACGCAGGCCCAGCAGACATTCCTCCTCCCCCAGCTGCAGCGGTTCCTCCTCCTCGTGCAAATGCTTTCTCAAAAATATGCAGGGACGTTCAATCCATGGGTGGAAAGAACTTCAATGGAAATGAATCCTTCGTGGAAGCAAGAAACTGGCTCAAGAAACTGAGGATTTGTTCGATATCTTCGAAGTGGATGATAGGCAGAAGATACAGTTGGCGGTATAGTTGCTCAAAGATGAAGCTTCCTATTGGTGGGAAGTCACTAACGCTGAAAGACTAATTGAAACTTGGATGGATTTTAGGATGAGGTTTGAAATGAAATTCCTCTCACAAGCTGAACGAAGCCTACAGATGGAGAAGTTCTTAGCTCTCAAATAGGGAAGTATTTCGATCAAGGAATACGTTAACCAATTCAATCAGCTTGCTAGGTTCAGATTGGAGTTAGTGAACACTCCACATAAGAAGGCTCTCCGCTTTGTTAAAGGATTGAATGAGCCACTGCACAGCGTAACTATGTTCCATATACCTATGGGTGCGACTTATGAGAGACTGGTGGACATGGCACTATTACAAGAAGAAGATAAGGTTGGCAAGAAGGAGACAAAGGTGGAAGCATCTCAGGATAAGAAAGGGGAAGGATCACAAAGCCAGAAGACAGACTCCAAGAAAGGTGGGATGAACAACAAAACCCATGACAAGAGGAAGTGCAATTTTTGTTGCATTCCTGGACATCTGGTTAAGGACTGCAGAAAGAAGAAAAGGAAGATGGGTGGCTGTTTCTATTACGGCGAGGCAGGACACATGGCTAGGGACTGCCCAAGAAAGCAAAGGCAAGGGCAGAGAGTTGGATCTACTTCTGGAGGGTAGGTTCACACTCTCATGGCACCTCTGCAAGAACAAGGTAGAAATGTTTCTGTTGAGAGTTAAGTTTATCTTTTTGATCATCCTGTTTGTATACTCTTTGATTTTGGTGCATCGCACTCTTTTATATCTACTGCTTTAGTTGAATCTCTACACCTAGACACCAGTTTAGTAGAGGATCCCTAGGTTGTTTCAAATTCAATTGGGGGCTCAACTTATTTGTAAATGATTTGTTTGGATTTGGAAATTTCAATATTAAGTGTGGGGTTTAGATGCAATGCCTATGTTTTAGGCTTCACGGGATATGGTTTGATTCTAGGCATGGATTGGCTATCCAGTAATGGTGCCATCCTCGACTGTGAAAAGAGAGTGGTTAGACTCATGACTCGCCTTGGTAACACTCTCGAAATTTCTTGTAATCCCATGAACTCTGTTATGCTTAGCTATCTAAAATCTCTTGATGTGTCTATTGAGAATTTGCAGTCTGTTAGAGTAGTCTGTGAATACTCGGATGTCTTTGAAGAGGTTAAAGGGTTACCTCCGAAACAGGAGATAGACTTCCGCATATACCTCGTTGATAGTGCAAAACGCGTCGCTCTACCCGTTAGACACATAGCTCCAAGGCAGAGGAAAGAACTCAGCAAGCAAGTTAAAGAGCTGCTTGAGAAGGGGTTTATAAGGCGGAGTATTTCTGAATGAGGTGCTCCAGTAGTGTTCGCAACTAAAGCGGAGGGTTGGCTTCGCCTATGCGTTGATTATATGGAGATAAACAAGCTGACCAAGAAGAATAAGCACCTACTCCCAAGAATAGATGACTTGTTCAATCATCTTGTTGGTGCGTCGGTTTTCTCCGAACTAGATTTAGCTACCGGGTTTCATCAGCTGAGAGTGGCTGAAGACAACATTGACAAGACCGCGTTCAGAACTTCGGATGGTTTCTTCGAGTGGCTTGTCATGCCTTTTAGCCTGAAAAACGCACCTGCTTACTTCGTTGATTTGATGAGAAGGATGTTCAGGGAGTTCCTCAATAAGTTTGTGGTGGTCTTCGTAGATGACATTTTGATTTTCTCGAAGAGTGAGGAAGAGCATGCTCAGCATCTAAAGGAAGTCATGGACACTCTTCGTGCACACCAGTTAAAAGCCAAACTCTCCAAATGCCACTTCTGGAGGGAAGAAGTAAGGTTTCTTGGACACGTGGTGTCCAAAGAGGGACTAGCTGTGGACCCCGCAAAAGTAGTTGTGGCGCAAGATTGGAAGGTCCCACGGAATGCAACCGAAGTCTGAAGCTTCCTCAGGCTAGCGGGCTTTTACCGGAAGTTCATCAAAGATTTTGCGAAAATCTCAGCTCCACTTACAAAGTTGACAAAGAAGAACTTAACTTTCACTTGGGATTTGGATTGTGATATTGCTTTCCAACGCTTAAAAAGAGCTCTAACAACAACCCCAATTCTAACATTGCCAGATGGGAGCAAGATGTTTACCGTATACACGGATTCTTGTGGTACGGGACTAGGTGTTGTCTTGATGCAAGAGAGGAATGTAATAACTTATGGAGGCAGGCAGTTGTTACATAAGAAAAACTACCCAACCCACGACCTAGAGTTGGCCGCCATCGTCTTTGCGCTTAAGTCTTGGCGCCATTATCTCCTAGGTGAGAAGTTTGAATTATATACTGACCATAAATCGTTGAAGTACCTTTTCTCGCAGACTTAACTTGATGCAACAAAGGTGGATGGAATTCTTAGCATCCTACGATTTCAAGATTTCCTATACCCCTGTCAAGGGCAATGTAGTAGCGGACGCCTTAAGTAGAAAGAAGCTGACCTTAAGCCCTCTCTGTGTTGAAAGGAAGAGCTTGGAGTATATAGCCAACTTTGATTTTAGACCCTCTGTCGATCATGTGACTAGTTTGTTAGCATCGCTAGAGGTGCGGCCTACTCTTTTGGACTCAATAGGGACCGCACAACGTGAAGTCCCTCGGCTAGTTGATGTGATGGACAAGCTAATTAGGGGTGAGACTTCTAGTCACCTCAATAGATACTCCATCGATGATAAGGGTTGGTTGAGGCGGGTGGAAGGCTATGCGTCCCACAAGCAAGGGATTTGGTGAAGAAAGTTCTTGAAGAAGCACACCATTCCAAGTTGACCATACACCCCGGTGGAGACAAATGTATAAAGATGTAAAAAGGGTTTTCTTTTGGGATGGCATGAAGAGGTATGTAGCTGAATTCGTCTCGAACTGCTTAGTATGCCAGCAAGTCAAGGAGGAACAAAAGAAGCCTGGTGGTTTGCTTCATCCTCTAGAGGTCCCACAGTGGAAATGGGATAGCATCTCAATGGACTTTATTGATGGGCTGCCTAGGTCAAGAAGAGGCAATACCAGTATTTGGGTAATAGTGGACAGGCTCACAAAAAGCGCTCACTTCATTCCTATTAAGAGTAGAAGGACTGCCTCATCTCTAGCATCCATATATCTTAAAGAGATAGTCCGACTCCATGGGATACCCTCTAGCACTGTTAGCGACCGAGATCCTATCTTTACAAGCGAGTTTTGGAAGAGCTTGCAAGAAGCTATAGGCACACAGTTATGCTTAAGCACGGCCTATCACCCCCAAACCGATGGTCAGATGGAAAGAGTGAACAGAGTATTAGAAGACCTTTTGAGATTATGCATTCTGGACTTCGGAGGAACATGGGAGGATCATCTTCCTTTGGTGGAGTTTGCCTACAGAATTAGCTACCAAGCCACCATAGGTATGGCACCCTTCGAAGCTTTATATGGGAGACCGTGTCGATCACCAACTTGTTGGTGGGAGTCTACAGATAAGCTCATACTTGGACCAGATATGATTAGAGAAACTTCATAGAAAGTGGACTTGATACGAAAAAGAATGAAGACTGCCCAAGATAGACAAAAGTCCTACGCAGATAAGAGAAGGACCGACCTTGAGTTTGAGGTTGGGACAGGGTTTTCCTTAAAGTATCTCCTTTGAGGAACGTCGTTCGCTTCGGATCCGTAGGAAAGTTGGCACCAAGATTTGTAGGGTCGTTTCCTATCATTGAAAGGATTAGGAAGATGGCTTATAGAGTAGAGCTGCCCGAAAGATTGGCTGGAGTTCATAATGTCTTTCACGTTTCTCACTTACGAAAGTGCTTACATGAGTCTGCGAAAGTGGTGGAACCAAGCATATTAGAGGACATAGAAGTAGAACGAGAGGCGACTGTGAGAAGAGTTCCAACCCGTATCTTGGGTACAAAAGTCAAAAAGCTACGCAACCGTGAAGTCAAACTTGTAAAAGTTCAATGGAGTCACGCTAAGGAAGACGCGACTTGGGAGACTGAGGCCAAAATATGCGCAGCTTACCCTTTTCTTTTTGAGGGTACATCTTTGTTCTCTTTTTCCTTAAGTTTGTTCATACTCGTATCTATCTTTTTAGTATTTTCTTCAGTACTGTACTCGATCCTTAGGTAAAAACCAATGGACGTAAACATGTATTTGAAACATGTTATGATTGATGGTTGCAAGTGATTGCTAGTGGTTGCTCGTGGATGCATATACACACACTTTAGGTATTAGATCGGCTCAGTCACTTTCATATTGCATATGCATATATGTACTTATATATGATTGAAACTTGATGTGTTATCATGTGGATGTTGCATTTGTATGAATGATTGTGCACTCATGTAGAAAGTATGATTAGGGGTGATTGCATACATAATGGACTCATGGCACCAACATGACTTGCATTAAAGAGGTCGACTGAATCAGTAGACCGCCTGATTTTGCATTAGATAAGGACATATACACACACTATGCATATGATCATGAAGCATTAGAAGTCTTTTAAGGAAAATGGATGCCTGTGTTTGATGGTTGAGTAGATGGACGATTGGATGGTAGGATATACGTTCTTCTTGACTTGAAGATTTCGGGGATGAAATCCTTTAAGGAGGGGAGAATGTAACACCCTTATTTTCGATAAACCTTAAAGTAACGAATTAAAGAATAATTAATTCTAAATTTAAGAATTAAGGGAAACGGGTTATGCTATTGCGTTCGTCTCGGAATTCTGGTTGAGGTAGAGTCCGAGTTTGCATGAATTGGACTTCGTATGAAGAAGTTATGGCCTTCGGAAGTTTCAAAAATTCAAATTTAAACACAGAAGAGGGCAGGGCAGGAAAAATTCCCGCCCAGGCCAGGTCGACCCTAGTGTCGACCAACCCCCCCCCCCCTCCACCCCCTACCCCCGGGCAGATCTGAAAGGATGACGATTTCTGACTCCCTACTGAATCATTAGGGCTGATGTGTTATCCTATCTTGACCGGATGGTCTTGATTACTTCTACGGTTAATCTGACGGCTTTAAATTAATTAAACCTCTATAAAAGCAACCTAACTCTCAACCCTAAATCACAAATATTCATACCAAGAGCCGCCATGCCGTCAATGGTGAACCTAGTATAGCCGTCATCTCTTTCAACTCAAAGGCAAGATTGAAGCTACATCAAAATTAAATCTAATATAATTCAACTAAGAAAATTCAACGATCTACATCAAAGGCGAGCAATTCAATTTCAGAATACAGATCCCAGAACTCAAGAATTCCTTTTTGTTTGTAAGTGTAGTTATCTTTCAGACATGAATAAATTAAAGACATGGTTTGTAATGAATTATAAAATAGAATTGTACCAAGTTGTATGTGATGTTGATTTATGATTATTCATGTCTATTCTATCGTATATGCCTATGAATTTGTGTGGTCTATCGAACCTATTATGTTATGTGGAAATTGGTGAATAAACCTATGATGTTATGAAATTATCATATATACATTTGGTGATATTATGATACATACAAGTTTTAGGCTAAGTCACGTCGTTTATGCCTAATTGTTTAGATCCATTATGCATACATGTTTAGATCTATGACCTTGTATAATTTGGTGATTATATCTATATGTTGTATGTCAATTTAGAAATTATTCCATGTTTATGCAAGCTAAGTGATGCTATCATATTATGAATGCATGCAAGTTTATAGGTTAAAAACATGATTATGTAGACCTATATGTTTAGATCTACAACTCTATATGTTAGAACCATATGCCTTTATGTTTGATCAATATTAGCATGATTCAATCCCTATGCAAGTTCACCACTACATGTCTAATTAGATTTTGGTAGTTCTTTGTAAAACTATTATTTTATGACTCATGTTGCATAGATCTAGTTTGCAAGTTCATAATTAAAAGTATATTATGCCAAGTTCATGTGACACATCTGTAGTTAGATCGATATTTTTGTATGATGTCGGAATGTTGCAAGTTCCTCTTTTCCCCCTTTTAGTTTATTAGTTAGGCTAAGATGTCGAGCGTAAAATCCTATGTAATTTTGCGAATGTACAAAGGGGGTAACGTTGGGGAAAACATGAGAATTATACATAATTAACATATTTGGGTCATAACCATGTAATTGGTATGACATTGAAATGGTATAATTTAATTACCAAAAATTATGAATTTGATTTAGAAAGAAAGTGGGCCATGGCAATAAATTGTTGACAAATTTACATATAAGCATAAAAGGATAAATATATAAATTTAGAAAAGACGAATACGCCTAACCCGAGGTTAGACTGAGTTGTGGTGTAAAACTGCCTGGAACTGACCGGCACATCCAGTGACCACAACAATACCTGTCTAAGGTGGGTGGTTAGTGCATTGAGCCCAAAAAGGACCCGAGGTTAGACTGAGTTGTGGTGTAAAACTGCCCGGAAACGACCAGCATATCCAGTAACCACAACAATACCTGTCTAATGTGAGTGTTTGGTGCTCTAATAAAGCTAAGTCAAGAGTGGTAGGGTTAAGTCAATTTAGGAAACACTTAACCAATTCAACATGTTAGCTAAACTGATGGGTGGGGTTAGGTAAATTTGGACACTTAACCAGTTTAACATGTTGGCTGGAAAACCCTAGTAACGGGGACCCATTTCAGCAGTAACCCACATAGATGTATCATGGGACCCTGAACTAGGCAGAGTGGGGCACGATTATTGGGCTGATTATAAGCGGTCAAAAACATCGGCGGTGGTGCATCAGTGTAGGTTCCGGCGGAGTACGGGCGTGCACGTACTCCGAAGTGGAAAAAGCAGGCACTGGGCATCATTATTCATACACTGTGCATCTTGAATCGTGTAGGGTTGCCATCATAGGATTTGATACACCCCTAGTGGGACCAGAACATGTATCTACAGTCAAGCAGGGGCCGAATGACACACGTGATAAATGCATGCGAGTAGGAGATGATCGATATAAGGGGATCATTTCACCAAGAACACGTGGTACCAGTTGGACAAATATAAGTAGGTGTAGACAATTAAACATGGGTGCGATGTATATTCGGTTTATCCTGCCATATATAGTTTTATTTTAGTTTGCTATTCTGGTACTGTCCTATTTTCAGTTTATTCCTATCATGATCTTTTCCTTATTCACACACTGAAAAGTCACTAGACTTACTCAGACTTATGTCTAACCCATTTTTCTTTCGTCTTCTTTTCTTCCTTCCCCCCCCCCTCAGGTAGCCAGGGAGGGAATAGCTCAGCTTAATTTGGATCATTCATCTTTCCAAGCTTGAAGACTCTGTGGTGTACGACTTGGAATCTCTTATCTTTGGCTATGGATTTGGACACACTAGATTTGGGGATTTATGCAGTTTTATTTATGTTATATGCTTCTTTATGTTTTAATCAAGACAGAGATTATGATGAAATGTTTTGGAAGTTAAGTTGAGACAATTTACTGTAACGGTTTTTGTATTGAACCACATATGAAATAAATGTTTGTTTTCCGCTGCTTATATTTCTTTCTTGTAAACTTTCTGTGTCTTTTACCTATAATGCTCCATCGAAGTTAAGGCATTCCCTTTGTGAGTGACCTTAACGGAGGTGGGGTGTTTCAGTAATAATCCCGATCAATTAGAGGAACGAAGAACTCTAAAATAAGAAAAAGTGTGTAATGCACTTTTTTAATTTTCATTCATTAGTAGGGATATAAGCCGAAACATCTCCAGCTTGCATCTCCTTCTCTCCCTTGGATAGATAGGGACGGGCAGAGGCCTGGCTCGGCTATCCCACCTAGCTGAGCCATGCTTCTTTATTTTATGAAAGAAAACATATCAATCCAAACGAATAAGTTAGTTAGGCGAATGATCCAGCATGTTAGACCGGTTGTTGTGAACTCCCAGTTCGGTAAGAAGAGAAGAGGATTATTTGGCCAGGGCTTCTTCTCACATTAGACCAAGAGGTAGCCTTCCTACGGGCGCCTCGAGTTTAATCCATCGTAAACAATCATACGCTCGACTGGGTCCACTATTGCTGCCTAGCCGACCTGGAAAAAGGCTTCCAGCGCCTCGAACTCCAAGAAGTAGTGGGAGGACAAGAGGAGGCTTTCTTTTTTTAACCTGGTTTTTTGGCGAGCCTACCATTCCTGAGTGTAGACACATCTGAGCAAGTTCTAAATCGACGATATGTTGTAGTTGTGGTTCCAAACCGACGATGAATATTATGTTTTAAGAAGGATATTATAAAATAAGTGTAATGACTACAACGGCATTGCACTATTGAATCTAACAAAGAAGATAGTGGAAATAAAAACTGAAATAGTGTTTGTATAGTGGGATCGATATAAAAATTCAAATTATGGTGAATGATCATCAAAATTATACCTTAATTACACGCAAAACATCACGCAAATTGCTGTGCAATAATGCTAAAACCTAACACCATCAAATAAGTAGGTATTAAGTGTATTCAAGAAAATACGGGCAAAGGTAAAAAATGCGGAACATGGTAAAACTGCAGAAAATACGTGAATTACCCATCTATGAATTGGAGAAAGGAAATTGGAATCGGTGTATGATTTTCTATACGATGGAGAAGTAGTTGACTAAGGCTTCGTCAACAAGATAGATGGTAGGGTCACCGATTTCGAAATCGCGTGGAGAGGGAAGATGGAATCAAACTAGTAAACGTTGTGTAAATGTTTTTCTAGGTTAGGGAAACTTTGACACCCCACGTCTGTTAATGGCACTCATTAAGAGAATGCATTAAGTTTGGTGAAGCGTTATAGGTAAACAGAAATAGAAACATTACAAGACAGATATAAAATATCAGCGGAAAATTTAAAACTTTATTAATATAAAGTATCGTAGTTCAAAAATTTGTAACATCATATGTCTGAAATACATAAAACCCAATACATCATTAAAGCTTCTTTCTTGTACTTAAAACATCAGAGTACAATAATAAGAGAAGCGTAATCCCCAAAAGAAACATAGCCATAGTAGCAAAGATAAGAACTTGAGCAATACATCTAAGCAGCTCCAAGCAAAATGAAAGCAAAATCCTGATCAAGCTTGAGTATTCCCACCCTGAGAACCGGGGGGAACGTAAGAGAAAAAAGAGGAAACAAAATGGGTCAGACAAAAAGTCTAGCGAGTCCAATTACTTTTAGCATATAAATAAGTAAAAGTATCATGACAGGCATATAAAGTGGATAGGAAAGATAACATCATAAAAGGCAGGTATGACATGGTAAACAGGATAAACATGATAGAGTGTATACGATTCTCTAATGATTCCTCTGCACCAATTCTAGTGTAACTAGAATGAGATGATCCCCAACATATATAAGATGGTAGACTTAGGCATACTTTCTGGTGAGAGGTTTTAACCCCATACAATCAACATGCATCCCAATAACATGCTCCTAAACTTAACAGAGTCTAGATGTACCCTAACTACTACCCTTATCGATCGGCCCCCTACTCCATAGATACCCTGTGATGGCACCACAGTAGGGTGTATCACTCCCTAAAGTGGCAACCCTTCATTTTCAAGATGTGCACAACCATATCTACTGATGTCACAACGTTTTATTTTCCCGAGCAGGCAGAGTCATTCATGCACATGACCCCGATGGAACGCACCGTCAGACACCGTCCCCACTTTTGGATCTCTTACAATTAGCCCAATAAGCATGTCCCGACTCCGACCTAGTTCAGAGTACTCGTTTGATACCTATATATATGGGTTACTGACTGAAACAGGTCCCTCACACAAGATGATGCAAGCTCTCCCCTTTGTCTTGCATCCCCACTACTAGGTTTTCCACAGGTTATACCTACCTACTGGTGTCATAAAATTGCATAACCCCAACAGGTTAAGTTTGTGAGCCTATATATATAAATATTAACAACCAACCCAAGATATACATAACCCACCCACTATTTCAAACAAGTTTGCTTAACCCTTCTTCAGTTTAACATGTTCATACAATCACTATGGATTCAACTAGGTTAAGTATTCAAATTTATTGCCATATTCATTTATGGTTACAATGTGCTAGACCTCCCACATTAAGCCTACCACTTGTGGATGCTGGATATGCCGGTCCGTTCCTGGCAGACTTCTTCCAGAAGTCGGACTTAACATCGTGTCTTAGCACGTCTCGTGTTTATGCACTTAGACCCCCTCACATTAGATTCACCACTTGCAGTCGTTGGTTATGCCGGACAGTTCCGGGCAGACTTCCACCACAAGTGTAATCTAACCTTGTGTCTAAGCGCGATTACAGTTTCTAATTACTGTAATCCTAGGCATTCCAGTTTTCAACCAATTATTCCTATGTCATTATAGGTTTTCCTGCCACTTTCCCAAGTCATGTTCATAATAAACCATATGCCCGAAATTCATATTCATATATTTCATTCAAGCTATGTCAAATTTCCAATTAAAAGTTATTCCCCAAATTATACATTTTCCCCTCGTTCCCAATTTATTGCATTCATATATTTTAGCGGCATGCCTAGGCTCTAAAGTAGCCTGGCTATAAAAATAAAAGGGAAAGGATGAAGGGAAGATGACAGAAATGATCATACTAACAAGGTTGACATGTAATGGCATAAGCATATAGTGGCATAATGACAAGATAAGCATATAGGGACAGATCTGATGAACATGTGACAACAAAGCTAATTCTAATATAATGAGGATGTCATAGCAAGCATGATAAGATATAATTAATTAGATAACTACCTATAACAGATCTAATTTAGCCACAAACATAATGGTAACAAGCATGATGTGATCTAAACAATGGACTAGATCTACAAAAATGGCAGGTCTGACATGATAAAGGTTAAGATCTAAGTCATAGTCATGTCAGGATATCATAGATACACAAGTTATAACAGATTTGATATGATCCAAGTAGTCACAGGCATAGATCCAAATTATAGTCATGTCAAGATTAACTTTTTCATTATTTGGATCTAAAATTAACGTAGACTCACAGTGTTTGGATCTAGAAAAATAGAGAAGGGATTGTTTGTGTTGAATCACAAATCTCTAAGCTTGAATAACTTGATTGCAGAAGAAGAAAAGACTTTATTTAATCTGGGCAAAGGCAACATCTAGTTCTCTATTATTTTTGGTGTGCAAAAATATTAGAAATGAGGCCATATTTATAGCCGACCCCAAAACCCTAATCTGCCAGATCTGCCGATGGGGGTCGACCCATGGGTCGACACCTCCCTTGAGAGGTCGACCCAAGGGTCGACACCCCTAAGCGGGATTTTTGCCACCTCCCCAAATTTTGAATTTCAAACTGATTTTTGAATTTTGGTTTTAATTATATATATATATATATATATTCTTGTGTGTATACAAACTTCAAACCTTAATAACTTCTTCATACGGCGATCGTTTTACGCAAACCAGGTGTCTATTTTGACCAGAATTCTGAGACAAACGCAATGGCACAGTCCATTTCTCTGAATATTAATTAATTATTCTTTAATTATCATCTTTAGTGTTGTAAAAATTACGCAATGTTACATTCTCCCATACTCAAAGGATTTCATTCCCGAAATCTCCAAGTTAAAAGGAATGTATATCCTACCATCCACATCCGTCTACTCATCCACCAATCATAGGCATTCATTTTCCTTAAATATTTCTAATGCTTATATGACCATATGCAAAGGTGTGTGTATATGTCCTTATATTAATGTGAAGATCAGGCGATATACTAATTCAGTCGACCTCCTTAATGCAATGTATGTTAGTGCCATGAATCCAAAATGTATGCGGCAATCCTATTATAACATGTAAGTTCTATATGTGTGCACAATCATCCGTCCAAATGCAACATGCATATGATGATACACTCAATTTCATCAATTAAAAGAAGAAAAATTCACACACATCCGTATGCAGTATGAGAGTGATTGAGCCGATCTAGTGCCTAATGTGTGTGTATATGCATCCACGAGCGACCACTAGCTAACACTTGCATTCACTTGCATCCATCAAACATAACATATCTCAAACACATGTTTACATCCATGGGATTCCTACCTAAAGGTCGAAGATTCGATCGATATGATATACTTTAAACGATAGAAACAAGCATAAATAAAAAAGCTTTGGAAAGGAAGTTAAGAATATACCCTCGAAGAGAAAAGGGTACGAAGCGTGAATCTTGTCTTCGATCTCCCAAGTTGCATCCTCTGGGTTATCTCCCCACTGAACTTTCATCAATTTGACTTCTCTATTGCATAGCTTCTTAACTTATGATCCAAGAATACGGGTAGCAACTTGTCTAACTGTTGCCTCCCGTTCCACCTTTACTTCCTCCAATATACTCGGCTCAACTACTTCTGCGGTATCATGCAAGCACTTCCGCAAATGAGAAACATGGAAAACATCATGAACACCAGATAGCCTCTCTAGTAGCTCTATTCTATAGGCCATTTGGCCAATCCTTTCTCTTATAGGAAATGACCCTACAAATCTTGGTGCCAATTTCCCTACAGATCCGAAGCGAACCACATTCCTCAAAACTGACACCTTAATAAAAACCATGTCTCCCACTTCAAATTCAATGTCAGTCCTTATCTTTTCTGCGTAGGATTTCTGCCTATCTTGAGCCGTCTTATTCGCCGTCTAATAAGATCAATCTTCTTGGACGTTTCCCTAACCATATCTGGTCCAAGTAATAGTCTTTCTATAGATTCCCACCTAGAAGTCGGTGATCTACAGGGTCGTCCGTATAATGCTTCGAAGGGTGTCACGCCAATGTTAGCTTGATAACTGTTGTTGTAGGCAAACTCTACTAAAGGAAGATGCTCTTCCCAAGTCCCTCCGAAGTCTAGGATACACAGCCTTAAAAGATCCTCGAGAACTCTATTCACCCTTTCCGTCTGTCCATCTGTCTGAGGGTGATAAGCGGTGCTCAAACACAACTGTATACCTAATGCTTCTTGAAAGCTCCTCCAAAATTCACTAGTGAAGATGGGGTCACGATAACATACAATGCTGGAAGGTATTCCATGAAGACGGACTATTTCACGAACATAAACTGCTGCTAACCATGCTACCGTTCTCTTGCTCTTAACCAGAATGAAATGAGCGCTTTTTGTAAGTCTGTCTACTACAACTCAAATACTGGTGTTGCCTTTATTCGATCTTGGCAAACCATCTATGAAATCCATAGAGACGCTCTCCCACTTCCACTATGGAACCTCCAAAGGATGAAGTAAACTACCGGGCTTCTTTTGCTAAGCTTTAACTTGCTGGCAAATTAATCATCGAGAAACAAACTCCGCCACATCTTTTTTCATCCCAATCCAAAAGAAAATCCTCTTTATATCCCTATACATCTTATCGCCACCTGAATGAATAGTCATCTTAGAATGATGGGCTTCTTCTAGGACTGTCTTTAACAAGCTCCCAATTCGGGGAACACAAAGCCTTCCATCTCATCGTAACCACCCTTTGTCGTCTATGGAGTATCTAGTGAGGTGACTAGAAGTCTCCCCTTTACTGAGCCCATCCAACATGTATGAAATCTGTGGATCCTCTCTCTGCAAAGCTCCTATTTGATCCATAAGAGTAGGCTGCACCTCCAGTGATGCAAATAAGCTAGGTAAAAACTCGGTGGAGGGTCTAAAGTAAAAAGTCGATATAAACTCCAAACTTTTCCTTTCCACAAACAGAGGACTTAAGGCCATCCTCTGCCTACTCAGTGTGTCTTCCACCACATTACCCTTACCATGGGTATAAGAAATCTTAAAGTCATAAGATGCTAGGAACTCCATCCACCTTTGCTACCTCAAATTAGGATCCTTCTGCAAGAACAAGTACTTAAGAGATTTATGATTAGTGTACAACTCGAACTTCTCTGCAAGCAAATAATGGCGCCATCTTAACTGCGGATACTATGGCAGCTAGCTCTAAGTCATGGGTAGGGTAGTTCTTCTCATGAACTTTTAGTTATTGACCTCTATAACATACTATCCTCCCCTCTTGCATCAGAACCGCACCAAGCCCTATACCACATGCATCAGTGTATACTGTAAGCACTTTATTCCCATCAGGCAAGGTCAAGACTGGGGCTTTTGTCATAGCTCTCTTCAATCGCTGGAAAGCAACATCACGATCTATATCCCATGAAAATGCCAAATTCTTCTTCGTCGGCCTGGCGAGTGGGGCTGATATCTTTGCGAAGTCCTTAATGAACTTCCTATAATAGGCTGCTAACCCCAGAAAACTTCTCACCTCCGTTGCATTCTTTGGGAACTGCCAATCCTGAACTACAACCACCTCTACAGGATTTATTGCTATCCCTTCTTTAGAACCCACGTGCCCTAGGAATCTCACCTCTTTTCTCCAAAAGTGGCATTTGGAGAACTTTGCCTTAAGCAGACGCGCATGCAAAGTTTTCAAAAACTCCCTTATATGTAAAGCATGCTCTTCCTCGCTCTTTGAGAAAATCAAGATGTCATCAACAAAGACCACGACAAATTTATTTAGAAACTCCCGATACACTCTACTCAATAGATCAACAAAATATGCGAGTGCATTCGTCAACCCAAAAGGCATAACGAGCCATTCAAAGAAATCATCTGGAGTCCTAAAAGTGGTCTTATCTATACTATCCTCAGCCGCCCTCAACTGATGAAACCCCATGACCAAGTCTAACTGAGAGAATACTGATGCACCAACAAGCTGGTCAAACAGACCATCTATCCTCGGGAGTGGGTTCCTGTTCTTTTTAGTGAGTTTATTCAATTCTCTATAGTCTACATATAAGCGAAGCGAACCATCCACCTTAGTTGCAAATACCACTGGAGCACTCCATTCAGATATGATTCGCCTAATAAACCATTTCTCAAGCAGCTCCCCTACTTGCTTGCTAAGATCCCTCCATTCCCTTGAAGCCATATGGGTGCACAAGTAATGCAACTGGCTTTGCATTATCCACCAAATATATACGAAAATCGGTCTCGCGCCTTGGAGGTAAGCCTCGTACCTAATCAAAAACATCAGGATAATCACAGACTACTGGTACATATCGAAGATCATCAATAGATGCATCAAGAGACTCTAGGAAACTAAGAATGACATATCCTTGTGGGTCACAAGAAATCTCCAAGGTCCTCCCATGGCAAGTCAAAAGTCTAACGATCCTCCTCTCACAATCCAGAATGGCACCATACATGGCTAGCCAATCCATCCCTAGAATTAACCCATAGCCCAAAAAACTGAGCACATATGCATCGCACTCAATTTTGAAGCCTAACACAGATATTCTCAAACCCTGACAAATCATGGACAAACGAGCCGTACCACCAATGGGGTTTGAGACAACTACAGGATCCACTACCATACTTGTATTTAGGTGCAGAATTAGATATAAATGAATGCAAAGCGCCAGAATCAAAAAGTGTTTCTAATAGGATGATTGGAAAGAGAAATCAAACCTTCCACGGAAACTTTCCTACCTCTATCTGGAGCACTGGACACGAGAGCATGCACCTGCCCTCCAGAAGCTCCTGCCCTTTGACCTTGTCCTTGTTTCTTTGGGCACTCCTTAGCAGAGTGTTCGACCTCTCCACAATTGAAGCATGTATTCTTCCTTCTTTTGCAGTCCTCTACAAGTGACCTCCACGTCCGCAACTATGGCACTTCCTTTTATCCTTAGCCTTGTCATTCTTTCCGCCCTTCTTCTGTTGTTGTTGTTGTCCTTTCTTGGGCCATACTTTCTTGTTTTGTGTTTCCTCAACCCTAACTTCATTCTTGTCGCTTTTGTCTTCCTCATGCATCAAGGCCATATCAACGAGCCTTTCAAAAGTTGCTCCCATTGGAATATGGGACATAGCTAACCTATGAAGGGGTACATTCGGTCCTTTAACAAACTGCTTCTTATGCTGAGTATCTACTAGTTCCAATCCAAACCTTGCTAGCTGGTTGAATTTGTTAACATATTCTGTAACACCCCGTGTATTCTATAACAGTGAAATTCATAAATTAAAGCATAACTAATTTCAAATCAAAGAATTAAGGGAAACGGGATACGCCATTGTGTTCGTCTCGGAAAAATACGCGAAATAGAGTCCGAGTTTTTGAAAAACGGAGTCCGTATGAAGAAGATATGGCCTCCGGAAGTTTCAGAATTCAGGTTAAAATTCAAACAGACGAAAACAGCTCAGAAAAACAAGTTTAAAATTCAAAATCGGGCCCAATTGGCCAGGGCGGGAAAATTCCCGCTTAAGGCACCTAGGTCGACTTGGCAGTCGACCTGGGCTAGCCAGGTCGACAGGGCTGTCGACCTGGGTGTCGACTGGGCTGTCGACCTGGCCCCAGAGCCAGGTCGAACCCAGCCCATCCTGGCTGGCCAGGTCTGTGTTTGGTCGATTTTCTGAGCCTTGCCTTGTCATTAGGGCTAGGTGTCAGCTCCTGATTGGTCTCTCTTTCGAATGAATGGCTACGATTAACCCAAGCTACATCGACGGTCCTAATCAATTCATAAACTCAATAAAAATGACCCTAGACTCTACCTAATCTATTCATTCAAAAATAAGAATGAGGCCATCATGCTGCTGAGGAACGACTAGAAGTAGCCACCAATTTGAGAGACAATTAGGAGACAAACTCTAAAGCATAAAGCAACTACAAGTTAAACTTAAACAAATCAAATCAACGCCTACATCAAAGGAATTGCATCTCCAAATCCAGAATTCAGATTCCTGAATTGAAGAATTCGTCACACGATTGTAAGTAGAGTACTATTCCGCTATGAATTAAATAACTGTGTTTGATTTGTGTAAAATGAGAATTACACTTGATTTGTGGTGATAGTAATTCATATTTGTGCGTTGCTATGATTCTAATCGATTTGGAATGTTGTGATATAACGATTGGATATTCGCAAGTATGTAATTCATGATAAAAACTACATGTTAGCGGTAGTTTATTTGAGATTCATGCAAGTATACGATTGGATATTCGCAAGTATGTAATTCATGTTGAAGCTACATGTTTGTGGTTGTTTAATTGAGATTCATGCAAGTATGTGGTTTTGCTACTATGCCTACATAATGTATATTTTTGTACAAAATCACTTTTTGTGTAATTGGATCAAATTTGGGGTATTGTGATTCATATGAAATTATGTTTGAATTGGCATCATGATCTATGTATAAAACCATACTTTTGTATTAGAAACAAAAGTAAGCCTCTTTGTGAACTTATGTTGATTTTATGAATATGACTAGGCTATGTTTGGTATTATGCCTAATTGAAAAACATGTTAGGCCTATGTTGTTAACAAGAATTATATGATAATATATGTGACACATAGCTAATTTAGATTTACATTCCAATTGCAAGTTTGCATGAATAAAGTAAAAACCATGATTTCATGTTTAGGAATATTTATGCCATGATTACATGAATAGATCAAAAATCATGATTAAGTTGGAATAATTCTAGTTGAACTATACTTATGTATTAGTAACAAAAGTAAGCACCTTTGTGAACATATAGTAATTTTATAAACATGATTTGCTTATGTTTGACATTATGCCTAAGTAAAAATATAGGTTTATGTTGTAGTTAAGACTATGTGTCAATAATGATATCTAATTTAGTTAGATTCTTAACTTAACTACAAGTTTACATGGTTTGATTCATGTCACTTATGCTTTATGACCAAAGTATATGTTACCACAATGCAAGTACACCAGTTTCTATTTTGTAGTTCCAACGTTATGTTGCAAGTTCATGCGTTCACATTCCCATTTGTGTATATAATCACGTTTTAAGCCTCCCCCTTTTCACATGGCTAAGTTGGGCTTAAAAGGCTAAGCCCAACATATATTATAATAAACGAACGTATTAAACGGGGGAAATAGCGTTGGGCCAAATTAATTAATAAATGAAAATATAAAAGTAGAGGGGCCCAAATTCAAGAACGGGTTGGGCCCATGATTGGTGTAAACCTTTACACCATTAGCTTAAATTGATTTTGAATAATGGGCCGCAAATATTTACATATAAGAAAATAAAGAAGAAAGACAAAATATGTAAATGTAGAAAATACGATGTGTTTAACCCGAGGTTGGATTGAGTTGTGATGTAAACCTGCCCGGAACCGCTCGGCTGTCCAGTAGTCACAACAACAGCTATCCAATGTGGGTGGTTAAACATGGAGCCCAATAAGGACCCGAGGTTAGACTGAGTTGTGGCGTAAGACTTCCCGGACCCAACCGGCAACAGGCAGCCACAACAATACCTGTCTAATGTGAGAGGTCAAGGCTTTAATAAGACAATTAAGGCTGAGTCAGGATTGATAGGATTAAGTAAATTATATTAATACTTAATCAAGATGGAACATGCTAAAATAAACAGACTGGTTGGGGGTTAGGTTTATAAAACACTTAACCAACTTAGCATGTTGGCTAGAAATAGAAAAACCTAGTAGCGGGGGACCCTTTTCAGCAGTAACCCTATAAGGTATCATGATACCCTGAAACTAGGCAGGGTGGGGCACGATTACTGGGCTGACTGTAAGAGGTCAAATCGACGGCGGTGGTGCAGCAGTGTAGGTTCTAACGGGGTGTGGGCGTGCACTCACTCCGGCGCAGAAAAATAAGGCACTGGGCACCAGTAGCATACCTGTGCATTCTAGGGTTGTGTCGGGCCGCCGCCATGGGACTTGATACACCCCATGGTGGGACCAGCATAGGTAACTACAACATCGGGGGCCGTAAGACACATGTAACAATGCGAGTAGGAGCCGATCATCATAAAATGGATCACTTTACCCCGATTATGGGGTGTCTATTGGGAACTAGTTTATATGGGTATAGAGATTAATATGGGGTACGATAGTATATTCGACCCTAGACAACTTAACTAAGTTTATGGTGCTTTCCCATTTCTAGTTTATACTTATCATACCCAGTTCTTTATTCATAGACTGAATAGTCCTAGACTTACTCAGGCTTTATGTCTGACTCTACTTTTCTTTCGTCTTCTTTTCTTCCGTCCCCCCCCCCCCCCAGGTCCACAGGGAGGGAATACCGCAGCTTGACCAGCCTTCATATCCAACTTGAAGAGAAAGAATGTATTGCTTGGATCTTTTCGTTTTGGACTATGGCTTTGGACAGCAATTATGGGACTTTTGCAGTTTATTTATGTTTTCTTTATGCTTCTTTAAACAATGTAATCAAGACAGTTATGAAGATGTTATGTTTTTGGAAGTATTGTAAGACGATTATGGTATGGTTGTTGTAACACGTATTTTTGGTGAAATAAAAGTTGTTGTTTTTCCGCTATTCAAAAATATGTGTTCTTATATCTGTCTTGTATATCTGTGACTTATACTTATAAACCTCCACCAAAATTAGGGCATTCCCTTTGAGAGTGACCCTAACGGAGGTGGGGTGTTTCACTTGGTATCAGAGCATAGGTTTACCAGATAAGTTAAAAAGTTTTGAAAAACTATTTTCAAAAAGGAAATTTAAAGAAGCATTTTTTTAAAGAGATAAAATATTATTTTATTTTATAAGGCAAAGTCCCCCCCCTCCCCCCAAAGCCATAGGTACTATCTCTTATCCTTCGTTTTGAATCTATCCTTTTTGTTTCAGCATGTCAGAAGAACTTAACTTGCCAGAGGGTGTACCAATACCTGGTTGGTTTAGACGGTTCTTAGAAGCAAGGGCCACTCAGCCAGGTCCTACCGTTCCTCCTCCCCCAGCTGCAGGAAATCATCCAGCTGCAGCAGCACCTCTTCCTCCACCTCTTCCACGGGGAAACACTTTTGCTAAGATATGTAAATTTTTTAAAGCTATGGGAGGAAAGGATTTTCATGGAACTGAGTCCTTCGTGGCAGCTAGAAATTGGCTGAAAGAAACCGAGGACTTATTCATCATCTTTGAGGTAGAAGATAGACAGAAAGTACAACTGGCAGTATGGCTACTAAAGGGTGAGGCTTCCTACTGGTGGGAAGTCACTAATGCAGAAAGACCAGTGGAGACATGGGAGGACTTTAGGGCAATGTTTGAGGCTAAATTTCTCTCAGATGCGGAAAGGAGTTTGCGGTTGGAAAAATTCTTATTTCTTAAGCAAGGGAACAAGACAGTCAAAGAGTATGTTAATCAGTTCGATGAGCTGGCTAGGTTTGGGCTGGACCTAGTCAACACCCTGCACAAGAAGGCTCTCCGTTTCGTCAAAGGGTTGAATGAGCCATTACACAGTTTGGCCATGACCCATATACCCATGGGAGCCACGTATGAAAGATTGGTACAAATGGCATTGCTGAACGAAGAGGATAAGGGCAAGAAGGAGACAAAGGCAGAAAGCTCTCAAGGGAAGAAAGAGGGTTTGCAGCCTAAGAAGACAGACTTTAAGAAGGGCGGGAAAGGCAACAAAGAGAAGAGGAAGTGTAATTTCTGTGGCAAAGTGGGGCACTTAGTGAAAGATTGCCGGAAAAAGAAGGCCAAGGAGAATGGTGGGTGCTTTTCTTGCGGTGAGACAGGCCACAGGGCTAAGGACTGCCCAAAGAAACGAGGACAGGGGCAGAGGGCTGGATCCACCTCAGGGGCACAAGTTCATGTGCTAGAAGCGCCACCTCTGCAACAGCGAGGTATAAATACTTCTGTAGAAAGTGTAGTTTATCTTTATGATCACCCCGTTCGCACTTTATTTGATTCCGGCGCATCACACTCCTTTATCTCGTCTGCTTTAGTAGAATCTCTGCACCTAAAAACTAGTATGGTAGAGGACCCCTTAATTGTTTCAAACCCAATTGGGGGCCCAGCTCATTTGTCTATGATCTGTTTGGGATTGAAAATTTCTATTCTAAGCGTAGAATTTCAATGTAGTGCCTTTGTTTTGGGCTTTTCGGGATATGGTTTGATTTTGGGCATGGATTGGCTATCCAGTAATGGGGCCATCCTTGATTGTGAGAAAAGGGTTGTTAGGCTCCTAACCCAGCTCGGTAATACTTTGGAAATTTCCTGTAATCCCTCGTATGCGGTTATGCTTAGTTACCTTGAAACGCTAGATGCCTCTGTTGAAAATTTGCAATCAGTTAGAGTGGTCCGGGAATATCCGGATGTTTTCGAAGAGGTGAAGGGCTTGCCTCCGAAGCGGGAGATAGACTTCCGCATATACCTTGTAGATAATGCAAAGCCCGTTGCGTTGCCCGTTAGACACATGGCTCCACGGGAAAGGAAAGAGCTCAGTAAACAGATTAAAGAGCTTCTAGAAAAGGGGTTCATTAGAAGGAGCATTTCAGAATGGGGCGCTCCAGTGGTGTTCGCTACAAAGGCGGATGGTTCACTCCGTCTATGTGTTGACTATAGGGAGCTCAACAAGCTAACGAAAAAGAATAGGCACCCTCTCCCTCGAATTGACGATTTGTTTGATCAGCTTGTAGGAGCGTCTGTTTTCTCCCAACTCGATTTAGCGACCGGTTTTCATCAGCTAAGGGTGGCTGAAGATAGTATCGATAAAACGACATTCAGAACCCCAGTCGGCTTCTTTGAATGGCTTGTCATGCCTTTCGGCTTGACAAATGCACCTGCTTACTTTGTGGACATGATGAGTAGGGTATTCAGAGATTTCCTCAATAAGTTCGTAGTGGTCTTCGTAGACGATATCCTTATCTTCTCAAAGAGTGAAGAGGAACATGCTCAGCACTTAAGGGCAATCATGGAAACTCTGCGAATCCATCAGCTAAAAGCCAAATTCTCCAAATGCCACTTTTGGAGAGAAGAAGTGAGGTTCCTTGGGCACATAGTATCCAAACAAGGGTTAGCACTGGACCCTGCTAAGGTAGTGGCGGTACAGGATTGGAAGACACCAAGGAATGCAACTGAGGTCCGAAGTTTTCTAGGACTAGCAGGTTTCTATCGAAAGTTCATAAAGGATTTTTCGAGAATCTCAGCTCCGCTCAGGAAATTGACCAAGAAGAATCTAGCGTTCAATTGGGACTTGGATTGCGAGTTTGCTTTCCAGCGACTAAAAAGGGCTCTTACAACAGCCCCAGTTTTGACGTTGCCAGATGGAAGCAAGATGTTCATTGTTTATACAGATGCATGTGGGACAGGGCTAGGCGTCGTCTTAATGCAAGAAGGAAGGGTAATAGCTTATGGCGGGAGGCAGTTGAAAGTGCACGAAAAGAACTACCCGACCCATGATCTTGAGTTAGCTGACATCGTCTTTGCACTCAAGTCTTGGCGACACTATCTCCTAGGTGAGAAGTTCGAACTTTAAACTGACCATAAATCATTGAAATATCTTTTCTCGTAGAAAGATCTTAACTTGAGGCAACAAAGATGGATGGAGTTTCTTGCCTCGTACGATTTCGAGATCACCTACACTCCGGGCAAAGGCAATGTAGTGGCAGACGCGTTGAGCCGAAAGAAATTGACCCTAAGCCCGATGTTTGTTGAAAGACAAAGCCTAGATTTTATAGCCAGCTTCGACTTTAGGCCTTCCTCCGATTTTGTACCAGGCTTGCTAGCATCTCTCGAAGTGCGCCCGACTTTAGTGGACTCAATAGGGACAGCACAACGTGAAGACCCTCAGCTTGTGGAAACAATTGATGGGCTAATTAGGGGTGAGACTTCAAGCCACCTCAATAGATACTCCATCGACGACAAGGGTTTGCTAAGGCGAGACGGAAGACTATGCGTCCCACAGACAAGGGATTTAGTAAAGAAGGTTCTCGAGGAAGCACATCACTCCAAGATGACGATACACCCAGGCGGAGATAAAATGTACAAGGACATAAAAAGAACTTTCTTCTAGAACGGCATGAAAAAGGACGTGGCAGAATTCATTTCTAAGTGTATGGTGTGCCAACAGGTTAAGGCGGAACAGAAAAAGCCTGGCGGTCTGCTACATCCTCTAAAGGTCCCGCAGTGGAAGTGGGATAGCATCTCAATGGACTTCATCGATGGGCTGCCTAGGTCTAGGAGAGGCAACACTAGCATTTGGGTAATAGTGGATAGGCTTACTAAAAGCGCCCACTTTTTACCTGTCAAAAGTAAAAGAACTGCCTCATCCCTAGCATCTCTTTACCTCAAGGAAATCGTTCGACTCCATGGAATACCATCCAGCATTGTTAGTGACCGAGACCCTATCTTCACCAGTGAGTTTTGGCGGAGTCTGCAAGAAGCAGTAGGAACGCAGTTATGCTTGAGCATAGCCTATCATCCCCAAACCGACGGCCAAACAGAAAGAGTGAACAGAGTTTTGGAGGACCTTTTAAGACTGTGCGTCCTTGACTTCGGAGGGACATGGGAAGACCATCTTCCTTTGGTGGAATTTGCCTACAACAACAGCTATCAAGCAACCATCGGAATGGCACCCTTCGAAGCTTTATATGGAAGACCGTGCCGATCGCCCACTTGTTGGTGGGAGTCTACTGATAAGCTCATACTTGGACCAGATGTGATCCGAGAGACTTCAGAGAAAGTAGACTTAATACGAAGAAGGATGAAGACGGCCCAAGACAGACAAAAGTCCTACGCCGACAAGAGGAGGACCGACCTTGAATTTGAGGTTGGGGACAGAGTGTTTCTTAAGGTATCTCCGCTAAGGAACGTTGTTCGTTTTGGAACCACAGGAAAGCTAGCACCAAGGTTCGTAGGGCCATTCCCTATCATCGAGAAAATTGGGAAAATGGCTTATAAATGAGAGCTACCCGAAAAGCTGGCCGGAGTTCACAACGTTTTTCATGTTTCACATCTCCGAAAATGTCTACATGAGTCTGCTGAAGTGGTAGAGCCAAATATCCTAGAAGAAGCTGAAGTGGGGCGCGAAGCAACCGTGAGGAAAGTTCCAACTCGCATATTAGAAACGGAAGTGAGGAAGCTACGCAACCGCGAAGTCAAGCTCCTCAAAGTTCAGTGGAGCGACGCCGAGGGAGACGCGACTTGGGAAACTGAAGCTAGAATACGCACTTCCTACCCTTTTCTTTTCGAGGGTACATCCTTGATCTTTCTTTTTCCTTAAGTTGCGCTTTTATCTATCTTTTTAGGTATATCTCCTCGACCCTATCTTTTAGGTAGAAACTCTTTGGATGAAAACATGTAGTTGAAACATGTTATGGATGATGGTTGCAGGTGGTTGCAAGTGATTGCTAGTGGTTGCTCGTGGTTGCATATACACACACAATCTAGGTTTCAGATTGGCTCAGTCACTTCATATTGCATATGCATATATGTTTGCGTTCGTATATGGTTGAACTTTAATGTGTTATCATATGGATGTTGCATTTGTATGAATGATTGTGCACTCATGTAGAATCATGAATAGGAAAAATTTGCATACATAATGGATTCATGGCACTTACATAATTCGCATTAAGGAGGTCAACTGAATCAGTAGACCGCCTGATTTTGCATTAGATAAGTACATGTACACACACACTTCGCATATGATCATGAAGCACTAGAAGTCTTTTAAGGACAATGGATGCTCGTGTTTGATGGATGAGTAGATGGATGTTTGGATGTTAGGATATACATTTTTCCTAAACTTGAAGATTTCGGGGACGAAATCCTTTTAAGTGGGGGAGAATGTAACACCCCGTGTATTCTATAACAGTGAAATTCATAAATTAAAGCATAACTAATTTCAAATCAAAGAATTAAGGGAAAAGGGATACGCCATTGTGTTCGTCTCGAAAAAATACGCGAAATAGAGTCCGAGTTTTTGAAAAACGGAGTCCGTATGAAGAAGATATGGCCTCCGGAAGTTTCAGAATTCAGGTTAAAATTCAAACAGACGAAAACAGCTCAGAAAAACAAGTTTAAAATTCAAAATCGGGCCCAATTAGCCAGGGCGGGAAAATTCCCGCCTAAGGCACCCAGGTCGACTTGGCAGTCGACCTGGGCTAGCCAGGTCGACAGGGCTGTCGACCTGGGTGTCGACTGGGCTGTCGACCTGGCCCCAGAGCCAGGTCGAACCTAGCCCATCCTGGCTGGCCAGGTCTGTGTTTGGTCGATTTTCTGAGCCTTGCCTTGTCATTAGGGCTAGGTGTCAGCTCCTGATTGGTCTCTCTTTCGAATGAATGGCTACGATTAACCCAAGCTACATCGACGGTCCTAATCAATTCATAAACTCAATAAAAATGACCCTAGACTCTACCTAATCTATTCATTCAAAAATAAGAATGAGGCCATCATGCTGCTGAGGAACGACTAGAAGTAGCCACCAATTTGAGAGACAATTAGGAGACAAACTCTAAAGCATAAAGCAACTACAAGTTAAACTTAAACAAATCAAATCAACGCCTACATCAAAGGAATTGCATCTCCAAATCCAGAATTCAGATTCCTGAATTGAAGAATTCGTCACACGATTGTAAGTAGAGTACTATTCCGCTATGAATTAAATAACTGTGTTTGATTTGTGTAAAATGAGAATTACACTTGATTTGTGGTGATAGTAATTCATATTTGTGCGTTGCTATGATTCTAATCGATTTGGAATGTTGTGATATAACGATTGGATATTCGCAAGTATGTAATTCATGATAAAAACTACATGTTAGCGGTAGTTTATTTGAGATTCATGCAAGTATACGATTGGATATTCGCAAGTATGTAATTCATGTTGAAGCTACATGTTTGTGGTTGTTTAATTGAGATTCATGCAAGTATGTGGTTTTGCTACTATGCCTACATAATGTATATTTTTGTACAAAATCACTTTTTGTGTAATTGGATCAAATTTGGGGTATTGTGATTCATATGAAATTATGTTGGAATTGGCATCATGATCTATGTATAAAACCATACTTTTGTATTAGAAACAAAAGTAAGCCTCTTTGTGAACTTATGTTGATTTTATGAATATGACTAGGCTATGTTTGGTATTATGCCTAATTGAAAAACATGTTAGGCCTATGTTGTTAACAAGAATTATATGATAATATATGTGACACATAGCTAATTTAGATTTACATTCCAATTGCAAGTTTGCATGAATAAAGTAAAAACCATGATTTCATGTTTAGGAATATTTATGCCATGATTACATGAATAGATCAAAAATCATGATTAAGTTGGAATAATTCTAGTTGAACTATACTTATGTATTAGTAACAAAAGTAAGCACCTTTGTGAACATATAGTAATTTTATAAACATGATTTGCTTATGTTTGACATTATGCCTAAGTAAAAATATAGGTTTATGTTGTAGTTAAGACTATGTGTCAATAATGATATCTAATTTAGTTAGATTCTTAACTTAACTACAAGTTTACATGGTTTGATTCATGTCACTTATGCTTTATGACCAAAGTATATGTTACCACAATGCAAGTACACCAGTTTCTATTTTGTAGTTCCAACGTTATGTTGCAAGTTCTTGCGTTCACATTCCCCTTTTTGTGTATATAATCACGTTTTAAGCCTCCCCTTTTTCACATGGCTAAGTTGGGCTTAAAAGGCTAAGCCCAACATATATTATAATAAACGAACGTATTAAACGGGGGAAATAGCGTTGGGCCAAATTAATTAATAAATGAAAATATAAAAGTAGAGGGGCCCAAATTCAAGAATGGGTTGGGCCCATGATTGGTGTAAACCTTTACACCATTAGCTTAAATTGATTTTGAATAATGGGCCGCAAATATTTACATATAAGAAAATAAAGAAGAAAGACAAAATATGTAAATGTAGAAAATACGATGTGTTTAACCCGAGGTTGGATTGAGTTGTGATGTAAACCTGCCCGGAACCGCCCGGCTGTCCAGTAGTCACAACAACAACTATCCAATGTGGGTGGTTAAACATGGAGCCCAATAAGGACCCGAGGTTAGACTGATTTATGGCGTAAGACTGCCCGGACCCAACCGGCAACAGGCAGCCACAACAATACCTGTCTAATGTGAGAGGTCAAGGCTTTAATAAGACAATTAAGGCTGAGTCAGGATTGATAGGATTAAGTAAATTATATTAATACTTAATCAAGATGGAACATGCTAAAATAAACAGACTGGTTGGGGGTTAGGTTTATAAAACACTTAACCAACTTAGCATGTTGGCTAGAAATAGAAAAACCTAGTAGCGGGGGACCCTTTTCAGCAGTAACCCTATAAGGTATCATGATACCCTGAAACTAGGCAGGGTGGGGCACGATTACTGGGCTGACTGTAAGAGGTCAAATCGACGGCGGTGGTGCAGCAGTGTAGGTTCTAACGGGGTGTGGGCGTGCACTCACTCCGGCGCAGAAAAATAAGGCACTGGGCACCAGTAGCATACCTGTGCATTCTAGGGTTGTGTCGGGCCGCCGCCATGGGACTTGATACACCCCATGGTGGGACTAGCATAGGTAACTACAACATCGGGGGCCGTAAGACACATGTAACTATGCGAGTAGGAGCCGATCATCATAAAATGGATTACTTTACCCTGATTATGGGGTGCCTGTTGGGAACTAGTTTATATGGGTACAGAGATTAATATGGGGTACGATAGTATATTCGACCCTAGACAACTTAACTATGTTTATGGTGCTTTCCCATTTCTAGTTTATACTTATCATACCCAGTTCTTTATTCATAGACTGAATAGTCCTAGACTTACTCAGGCTTTATGTCTGACTCTACTTTTCTTTCGTCTTCTTTTCTTCCGTCCCTCCCCCCCCCCCAGGTCCACAGGGAGGGAATACCGCAGCTTGACCAGCCTTCATATCCAGCTTGAAGAGAAAGAATGTATTGCTTGGATCTTTTCGTTTTGGACTATGGCTTTGGACAGCAATTATGGGACTTTTGCAGTTTATTTATGTTTTCTTTATGCTTCTTTAAATAATGTAATCAAGACAGTTATGAAGATGTTATGTTTTTGGAAGTACTGTAAGACGATTATGGTATGGTTGTTGTAACACATATTTTTGGTGAAATAAAAGTTGTTGTTTTTTCGCTATTCAAAAATATGTGTTCTTATATCTGTCTTGTATATCTGTGACTTATACTTATAAACCTCCACCAAAATTAGGGCATTCCCTTTGAGAGTGACCCTAACGGAGGTGGGGTGTTTCATATTCTTTAACAGACATGCCTCCTTGCTTGAGCGCCAAGAACCTTTCCATTTGCATGCTTTTCTCAACATGAGAAAGAAACTTCATTTCAAACCTCTGTCTAAAATTATCCCAAGTTTCCATTGGACGCCTTACTTGCGTTACTTCGCACCAGAACGAAGCTTCATCATTCAGTAGCTAGGCGGCTAACTAAATCTTCCTACGATCGTCCACTTTGAAAATTCCAAACAGATCCTCCGCTTCTTTGAGCCAATTCCTTGCCTCTACGAACATCTCGATCCTAAGGAATGGCTTCCCTCATATACCACAGAAATATTTGTAGATCATAGAAAAATTATCTACACGTGGAGGAGGAGAAACGACGGGTGCAGTTGGGGCAGGAACGTCAGCTTGACCACCGACAGGCGCCGTGGCCTATAGATACCTACGGAACCAACCCGATGTTGTAACGCCCTCTGGAATATTAGGTTCCCCAAACATGCTGAAAAGAAAAGGAAAGGGATTCAAACAAAGGATCGAAAGATATTACATATGGATTTGGGAATATGTTTTTCAAAACTAACTTTTCTTTTTGAAAATTCTTTCTTTTAAAACCTTTTTGAAAATAATTTTCAAAAACTTTTAGCTAATCTGGTAACCTTCAGCTCCGATACCAAGTGTGACGCTCCACGTCCGTTAATGTCACTCATTAAGAGAGTGTATTAAGTTTTGTGAAGCGTTATAGGTAAACAGAAACATTGCAAGACAGATATAAAATGGCAACGGAAAATTTAATACGTTATTAATCATAAAGCATCGTAGTTCAAAACTTGGTTACATCATATGTTTGAAATACATAAAACCCAGTACATTATTAAAACTTTTGTCTTGTACTTAAAACATCAGAGTACAATAATAAAAGAAGCATAATCCCCAAAGAAACATAGCCATAGTAGGAAAGATAAGATCTTGAGCAAAACATCTAAGCAGCTCCAAGAAAAATGAAACCAGAATCCTGATCAAGCTTGAGTATTCCCACCCTGAGAACCTGGGAAGAGGGAAACAGAAGAGAAAGAAGAGAAAACAAAATGGGTCAGACATAAAATCTAGCAAGTCCAGTTACTTTTAGCATATAAATAAGTAAAAGTATCATGATAGGCATATAAAGTGGATAGGAAAGATAACATCATAAAAGGCAGGTATGACAAGGTAAACAGGATAAACATGATAGAGTGTATACAATTCTCTATTGATTCCTCTGCACCAATTCTAGTATAACAAGAATGAGATGATCCCCAACATATATAAGATGATAAACTTAGGCGTACTTTCTGGTGAGAGGGTTAACCCCATACAATCAACAGGCAGCATAATAACAGGCTCCTAAACTTACCAGAGTCGAGATGTACCCTAACTACTACACTACTCCATTGGCTCCCTACTCCGTAGATACCATGTGCTGGCCCCAAAGTAGGGTGTATCACTCCTTAAAGTGGCAACACTTCATTTTCATGATGTGCACAACCATATTTACTGATGTCACAACATCTTATTTTCCCGAGAAGGCGGAGTCATGCATGCACATGACCCCGATGGAATGAGCCGTCATATATTCCCCACTATTGGATATCATACAATCCGCCCAGTAAGCGTGCCCCTAATCTGACCTAGTTCGGAGTACTCGTTTGATACTTATATATTGGTTACTGACTAAATGGGTCTCTCACACAAGATGATGCAAGCTCTCCCCTTTGTATTGCATCCCCGCTACTAGGTTTTCCACAGGTTTTGCGTACCTACTAGTTTTATAAAATTGCATACCCCAAAAGGTTAAGTTTGAGGGCATATATATAAATATTACCCATCAACCCAAGATATCTTATCCTACCCACTGTTTCAAACAAGTTTATTTAACCCCTATTCAGTTTAATGTGTTCATACAATCCCTACGAATTCAACTAGGTTAAGTATTCAACTTTATTGCCATATTCGTTTATAGTTATAATGTGCTAGACCACCCACATTAAGCCTACCACTTGTGGATGCTGGATATGTCGGTCGGTTCCGGGCAGACTTTTTCCACAAGTCGGACTTAACCTCGTGTCTTAGCACGTCTCATGTTTGTGCACCTAGACCCCTCACATTAGATTCACCACTTGCGGTCGCTGGATATGTTGGGTGGATCCAGGCAGAGTTCCACCACAAGTGTAATCTAACCTCGTGTCTAAGCGCGGTTACAATTTCTAATTATTATAATTCTAGGCACTCCAATTAGCAACCAATTATTCCTATGTCATTATAGGTTTTCATGCCACTTTCCCAAGTCATGTTCATAATAATCCATATGCCCCAAATTCATATTCATATATTTCATTCAAGTTATGCCAAATTTCCAATTACAAGTTATGCCCTAAATTATACTGTTTTCCTCTCGTTCCCAATTTAACACATTTGCATATTTTTGCGCCATGCCTAGGCTCGAAAGTAGCCTGGCTATAAAAATAAAAGGGAAAGGATGAAGGGAAGATGACAGAAATGATCATACTAACAAGGTTGACATGTAATGGCATAAACATATAGTGGCATAATGACAAGATAAGCATATAGGAACAAATCTGATGAACATGTGACAATAGAGATAATTCTAATATAATGAGGATGTCATAGCAAGCATGATAAGATATAATTAATTAGATAACTACCTATAACAGATCTGATTTAGCCACAAACATAATGGTAACAAGCACGATGTGATCTAAACAATGGACTAGATCTACAAAAATGGCAGGTCTGACATGATAAAGGTTAAGATCTAAGTCATAGTCACGTCAGGATATCATAGATACACAAGTTATAATAGATTTGATATGATCCAAGTAGTCACTGGCATAGATCCAAATTATAGTCATGTCAAGATTAACTTTTTAATTATTTGGATCTAAAATTAACGTAGACTCACAGTGTTTGGATCTAGAAAAATAGAGAAGGGATTGTTGGCGTTGAATCATGGATCTCTAAGATTGAATAACTTAATTGCAGAAGAAGAAATGACTTTATTTAATCTGGGCAGAGGCAACATCTAGTTTTCCATTATTTTTGGTGTACAAAAATATGAGAAATGAGGCCATATATATAGCCAACCACAAAACCCTAATCTGCCAGATCTGCAGCGGGGGGTCGGCCCCGTTATGGGGTCAACACCCCTTTGAGGGGTCGACCTAGGGGTCGACACCGCTGAACGGTATTTTTGCCGCTTCCCCAAATTTTGAATTTCTAACTGATTTTTGAATTCTGGTTTTAATTACATATATATATCCTTCTTGTGCATATACAAACTTCAAACCTTAATGACTTCTTCATATGGTGTCTGTTTTACGCATATCAGGTGTCTATTTTGACCAGAATTCTGAGAGAACACAATGGCGCAGTGTGTTTCACTTAATTCTGAATATTGAATTAACTATTCTTTAATTTATCATCTTTAGTGTTGTAAAAAATACGGGGTTTAAAATTTTCCCCGATAGTTTTAGAGAAGTGCACGATTTTTTTTGCTTTTCCCTCCATACACGCCTTTATTTTATTTTCTTGCCGCCAGGGGCTTTTAAGAGTAGTACTTAATTTGTTGCGTCCATCTTAAAAACGGTAGATGCAAACTACTCCATTCTACCATCTATTTGTGTCACGTTATTATTGAATGGGCACAAATTAGAATAATTAATTTTCTACCCTACCCTGCTGCGTCTGTTCTTTGACAACAATGGATGCAAAGGGGAATATAATATTTGCTTTCCCTTATTTGCGTCTCTTGTAGATTAGAAACAGATGCAGATTGTGTTATTTGCATCTATTGTTTATACAATAAATGCAAATGATGCAAAAAACAAGTTCTGTACTAGTGCGAAGGCACCTTCCTACTACATCCTATATAGGAATCACCCCAAGGATCAGTAGCGAGAAGCCCTTACAGTTCAAAGATTTCAATCACAAAAGAATCACAAGTCATAATAACTCTAGTGGCCAAACCAGAGAAATTTAACGAGTAGTTCTTACGCTCATGAAGATGCACGGTCTACAATGCCCCATCTTTATAACATTCCTGCATATTAGTTTTGAAAGCATAGTTGGTTCGAAGTGGTTTTCGGTCTAGTTCCTATCCAGCCCTCTTTGAAACAACACAACAAAAGTTCAACAATACTCATTGATAGTCGGGTTTTTAACTATCAATTTAGCTATATAGATTAGTACTTCGGCAGCTCAGGCCCCTTTTTATTTAAAATCATTAATTAAAACCATTATCTTATCGATTTAAAATTGATACTATAACTCATCTTACACATCTCTTTGTTTTAATTACTTGAAAACAATGACCAATCTTTTTTCCTTCTTAACTAAAACATCTCCCAAAACTCGCCCATTCATGTCTTTTACCTCGAAAATTTCTTTATATTTTCACAAAAATAATCTCTTTTATTTCCTTTTGTCTCAAAATACTGTATGTATACACTTAGCCAATTGGTATAGATTTCATTACCAGATCCCACATAGGCAAAAATAACGTCAAGCGACGTAATCTCTATAATATAACCCTAAATGGTTTCATTAACTTTGAAACCTCATTAGTTAAGGTTTTGTAACGCCCCGTAATTTTAACAACACTAAAGAGGACAAATTAAAGAATAATTAATATAATATTCAGAATTAAGGGAAACAAACTACGACATTGCGTCTATCTCGAAATTTTGGTCAAGATAGACAATTGGTTTGCGTAAAACGGACACCGTATAAAGAAGTTTGAAGTTTGTATACGCACAAGAGAATTATATATATATATATATAACTAAATCAGAAAATCAACTTTCAACTCAAATTTTGAAATTCAGGGAGCGATAAATTTCCCGCCACAAGGGTGTCGACCCCTTAAAGGGGGTGTCGACCCATGGGTCGACACCCCTGCGGCAGACTGGGCAGATTAGGGTTTCTGGGTTTTGGCTATAAATATAGTCTCATTTCTCTAGTTTTCTCACACTGAAAATAAAGGAGGACTAGATGTTGTAGCTGCGCGGATTGAATTAAACTTTTTTCTTCTTCTGCAATCGAGTTAATCAAGTTTAGAGTTAATGTAACACCCTGCATTTTTAAAGAAATTAAAAATATGGAAATATGTATATATATTATATACATAGATATATTTAAGAGAAAAATTAAATAATGACAATAAATATTTCATGTAATAAGTTCATGCAGTGAAATGAAGGAATAATTAAGTGCAATACATGAAATGCGAAGAAACGCATGCGAACAATTAAATAAAAAAGAAAATTTTGAAGAGCTTCAGGAATTTGGTCATGAAATTAGCGTCATTACGTTCGTGGCGATTTTCTGATCAATTTAGACCTATGGTTCGCAGAAAACCGATTTAAAATGAAGAAGATATCTTTAAATTAAATATTGTAGCAAAACATGAAAAAGAGGAATGAGAAAAGAATAATGTTTAGCATTATTCTAAGGTTTGTAAGCAAAAGACTTAGTAGCTCATTTGGTTAGAACATGTGACTTGCATACAAGAGGTACAGGGTTCGATCCCTGCCAGCGTCATGTTTTTGTTTTAGGGAACGGCTAAAAAGTGGCTTAGTGTGAACGCAATTCAAAAGGTGGTTTAGTGTGAAAATGGTTAATTGGGAAGATAGCAAAAAAGAAAAATATATATATATATATATATATATAGAGAGAGAGAGAGAGAGAGAGAGAGAAAAAATATATATATATGACGTGTACGCATCATGTGGCACATGGGGCGCATTTTTGTTGGTAAAGGATTGTTTTTTTAACGTGGATTTTTCTAGTTGGTTGGGTGACGATTTTTCTTGTATTAAGGCTGATGTGGCTTTATTTGATTGGTCTGGTGAGGTATCTTTGTGTCATGATGATTTGGATGGATCCTTGGTTGATCCAAAGGCTAGAATTAATCCTAGACTTCTATTTAATCAACTCAAACCCTAAACCTAAAACACGTAAACACACTCTATGAAGCCATCATGCTATCTCTCTCTGCACTAGCGTAGCCTCCATCTTCTTAAAACTAGAATATCTTCTTCAACTAGAAATCAATTAGAAGAACATCAATAGTCTACATTAAAGGAATAGCTTAACAAATTCAGAAATCAGATTCCAGAATACAAGAACTGTTCTTTTTTTGTAAGTTCAGTTATATTTCAGATTTAAATATATAAAAGTCATGACTTGAAATAAATCGAATCTAGAATTATGCCTAATTGTGATTCTGGTTCATGTTTATCCTTACGACAAATCTGAAATTAATTATGCCTATAAGACTATTGTGATTTGTACAATTGGACCTATCTTATTGTATATTAATTTGGTGACGCTTTTATGTTATGTACATGTTCATAAGCTAAGTCATGTTCATATATGCTTATATGTTTAGATCTACATGCTTGCTTTTATGTTATGTTATGTACATGTTCATAAGCTAAGTCATGTTCATATATGCTTATATGTTTAGATCTACATGCTTACATGTTTAGATGCAAGTTAATAAATATGTTTAAGATCTATGTAAACTCCTGTTCATATGCTTAAGATCTATGTTAATTGGATCTAACTCAAGTACAAGTTCACATTGATATGCTTGATTAAGTTTATATTGTTCATGAAAAAATTGTATTACACATGCTTAGTTAGATTCATATTATTTTGTGCTATTGGAATGCTACATGTTCTTTTTTTTTTTTTTTTTTTTATGAGTTAGGCTAATTTGCGAGCCTAGCATTCTATGTAAATTATGCAAACGAATAACGGGGGGAAACGTTGGGGTAAAACATCAAATTACATGCTAATGGCATAGATTGGCTCATAATCATGTAAACGATTAATAGCATGAAATGGTATAATTTGTATACCATTAATTATGAACATAATTTAAATAGTAAATGTGACATGACAACATTTGTGGATAATTTGCATATAAACTTGACATAAATGACGAATATGTAAATTAAATAAAAGATGAACATGCCTAACCCGAAGTTAGATTGAGTTGTGGTGTAAAACTGCCCGGAACCGCCCGGCACATCCAGTAACCGCAACAACACCTATCTAATATGAGAGGTGTAATAACTCGGAAATCCGAACTAATTTAAAAATTTTACTTTGGCAATTTTAGTCAATTTTGAATATTTAAAATGATTAATTTTAAATAATAACGATGAGAAATTTATTTTGAATAGAATTAGAATGTATATATTTATTTGAATAGTCGTAGAATATAAATATTTATTTTTATTTATAAAAGGAATTGAAAATGGCGCGGTAGTTCGAAAATTCGATTTCAAATTTCAAATGAATGTATAGGATTCAAAATAAACCGGATTTTAGCGAAACCAAAAATATTTGAATCTATTTGAGACTATCTTTCCAATGAATCTGAAAAATTGAAATTTCATAGCGGGAATCAAAAGATATGCCCTGTTGAAAATTCAGAATAGTCGCTATGGAATTCTGGCCCTTAAAAATGGAAATTTTGCAAACGACCTCTGTTTTCGACGAAACCACTTTTGTTCGATCCGGGATCTCGAATTATTGCTAGATTCCAAAATTCATAATTTTTTGAATCAATATGTGAGCGTGGCGAAGTAAAACGTGTTTTGACAGTTTCAGTCAATTTCGATCGACCAGAAAATGACCATTTTTCAAACGGTCTCAGAATTTGATGAAATTAGTTTTGTTAGGACCGTATCGTCAGTACGAAGATAGAAATGATTTTTCTGGAATTTTTGGGGTCCGTATGTGACCCCAGTAAATTGAAATATACGTTTAAAATTCAATATAATGATTTATATGTTAATCTAAGTGAAAACTGATCGAAACGATGGAATTGGCTTACGAAACATATCCCATTGTGTTTGGAATGGGGGTAATTAGCTGGGGGCGACAGGCGGTGGGTCTCGTTTGGAGATAGAAATTTAAAGTTACTTTAATTAATTAATTAATTAATATAATTATATATTCCTCTCTCCTCTCTATTCATAAGTAGATCGAACAAAATTAAAAAAAAAACCACTCCCCCCCCCCCCCCCCCCGCGTTGACTCATGAACCCCAAATCCCCCCCCCCTCAAATCGTCGTCGCCGCCTCCAGTTGGTCCACCGCCACCTTCTCCGACCGGCGCCCCCTCTCTTGACCACCCTCCTCCCTACCGACCCCTCTCTCCCTCTTTCCCTTCTCTATTCGCAGACCCCGACGCCTCCACGCCCAAACCCACGCCTCAGCCGCTGCCACGACCAATGCACCACTGCCACCCCCTCCTGGCGCCGCCGCAGGCCCTTCCGACGAGCAGCAGTTCCCCCATCTCCAATGATACCAGTAAGCCCCTTTTTATCCTTCTTTTTTATTTTAAATTAGCATTTAAAACTATGTTTTTACTTTATATAAAATGAAAGTTTGAATTTTTAAACAAAGAAAGTTTGAATTATTATTTAAAGAAGGCTAAGATGTTTATTTGAATAAAAATATGATTTTTATTCATTTGAAAGTTATGATTTTTAAGCATAAAAAAAATATGATTTTTATATTATAGAGATAATAAAAATATAATTTTTATATATGTAGTATAAGAAAAATATAATTTTTATTATACGAAGTGAAATAAAAATATAATCTTTACTGTATATGAAGTGAAATAAAAATGTGGTTTTTAATATGAACAGCGTGAAAAAGATTGCGTTGGAAGTTGGGCAAATCTGAACTGTTCAGAAATTCAAAATAGAATGGAGGAGTGGATTCCAAAGGTGAGAACTCCTCACTATAATTTTTCTTATACAGTTATTTATTTTATAACTGCATATATGAACTGTTCCCCGTCGTCCACAGATCATGGACGACTTGTTTGTTTGGTTGTGTAGTTGATTGGATTATTGGTTTGAATTTGGTTGTTTGGGTGAAATGGAAGTGATTAGATTGGTATGTGTATGGCATGGGCCATTATTAGACTGGGGATAAGGCTAGGCCTTATCCTGTTTCTAGTATCGTGTCGTTTTGTCGCCGAAATTTTCTAAAATATATTAGAACAATAAAAATATTATTATTATTGTGTAAATGAATCGAATGGATGTTTAGTCATTAAAAATATAATTTTTAATGTGTATGTGAATAAATAAATATTCATTTACAAATCAGACGATTTGTTTATGTACACTAATTTGACTGATATTGATTGGGACGATAAATTTTACACATCGCCCAACTGCACAAATAAAACCTGTGTTTGATTGTTTGAAACCCCACACGGGTGTTGGGATGATATCGGACATACACTAATCCTAATAATTAGTTGTATGTCGATCGATTGATTGATAGGCTGTTATAAGCATCAAATATTTATATTTGATGCATATACAGTGTAGAATGCACTCTGGACGATGGATTGCTATTTTCGTTGTTGTAATACACATTTGTTGTGTGAAATCCATATAATCAAATTATATGGTAACTGACTGTGTTTGATTCCAGTTCAGATCGAATGAATATTTTAAAATAACGATTATTTTAAAATAACGAATATTTTAAAATAATATTCAGCAAAGAACCAAAATATGATTTTGATAACCGATTTGGGATGGACACGAATATATTTAAATATATAAAGCCATGTTGATTAGATTGACGCCATTTTGACGTGAACGATATTTATATCGATTTTATTCATTTTTATAATGAACATCAAAGAGGAATTGATCTCAAAATCTAATGTTTTGAAAATATTATCATTTATTTATCAATGATAAGGAATATTCAATTTTGATTAGAAATTGAATATGAAGTTGAAATCGTTTTGAAAATGAATTTAAAACGATTTATAAAATACGTTTTAAAAGTTAATCGATGAAATATATATAATATATATATATTATACATATATAATGGCCTGAATAGAACGTGTCGCGCTGCGACAGTTCGCGAATTTCGACCATTGAATTCGAATGGACATTACGGGAGATTCGACCGTCGGATTCTCCTAAAACCGGAACCGTTGGGTTCGTATCGAAAAGCGCTTTCTAACGAATACAAGAAATTGGAAATCTAACGGTTGGATTTGGGATTATGTCCAAATCAAATTCGGAAAAGGTCGTTGTAAGTGCAGTTCGATGGCCATTGATGGAAATCGACTGTACGGGCCCTGATAAAATTATTAAAAAATATCAATAATTGGTGTAAAATCATAAGAAATGATTTGGAAAGAATTGGGATGAAAAACTCCATATTTGAAAAGATAAAAATAGATTTTTATCGAAATGAACTAGTTTTGAACTAGAATTATAATCCGTTTATTTTAAAAATAAATAAATTGGATTTGAAATGGTTTTGAAAATAACCAGAATATCCAATTTATAAAGTAGGAATGGATTTGAATCGAAATTGTCTTCGGAATATTTCGATGTTGGATTTCGTGATTATACAGATATTGTTATGGAAATTTGAAAGATATATTTATATCGTTATTTCCAACACGATATTTGTTGGTCGTAGAATTTGATATTGAATATAAGCCGATATATTTTCTATTCAGAGCCTTGTATTTAATATCAAATGGGATATGGGTTTGTCGTGAATGGTGTCTTCATTAACACTGTTCTTAAACCCAGTTGAGAAAAAGGTTAAATCTTTTTATTTAGATTTAATGAAGTATACCAATTAAATAATATTTAATTGGAATTGAATTGGAATTGATTTTAGGGTTTATCGTGAATAGTGTTTTAAATAACATTTGTTCTTTAACTCAATAATTAATGGAATGTGAATTGGGTTGGTTGTGAACTATGTTTTAATGACATTCGTTCTTTAACCCGATTTTCAGGGAAATGTGATTTGGAATTTATAAATCTTTTGTTAAGATTTAAAGGAGATTTTCCAAAGTAAAATTTTCCAATTTAAGAAAATAAATTGGAATGGAATGGAATTCGATTTGGTAATAATCGAAGTGAATTTCTGTGGATGAGGACTGCTAATATATATGGAATTTAAAAGACTTTGCCGTTATTCCATTTATATTGTTAGTCGGATATGGAAGTTTATATCGATTATATATATATATATCGATTTGTTTTCCATGAAGATTCCATCGTTAATGGAATGTGATTTTGGGCTGTCGTGAATGGTATCTTTAATGATACTATTCTTTGAACCAACGGAGTTAAGAAATTCAGAAACTAACTGGAGATTAGTTAAGTTGAATGGTTTCCTGGGTATTGATCTTATGTTGGTTTCGGCCTTCGAGGTTATTACTTAGGGAATTGTTCACTTGCTAATTTACGATTAAAGGCTGATGGAATAGAATGTGAATTTGGGTTTATCGTGAATTGTGTTTTAAATGACATTAGCTCTTTAACCCAGTTAAAGACAGGATATGATTTCCCAAGTTAAACAATCATTAATATTGATTTTTGGGAAGATTAAAACCAAGTGGAGTTTTAATGAATCTTTAATTAGATTGAAATGATCGAGAATGGAGTATCACCAGTTTTGCTCCAGGCGATAGTTAAATCTTTAATTAGATTTGAACGTGAAATAGTAATTGAATTTACCGATAACACCGTGGTGTTAAATATGAAGTATTACCAGTTTTACTTCATGGGATGAATAGGTTGGGAAATTAAAAAAAATGATTACTTCGGTAAGGTTCGTTAATCCCAACTAGTTTGGATAAACCATAATATGGTTTGAATTGATATTCAATGGAAGATTAAAGAATAAATTTAAAGAACTTATCTTTGGTAAAATTAATGGGAACCTTTCCCAAAGTAAAAGAATATTTGAATAAAGGAATATTCTGGATTGGAATAAGGCGTATGTTGTGTTTTTATAACACTTGTTTATTATATACGTGAGTTATTCGGAAAGACTGGGTTTATCCCATTCTGGATAACTGATTCGACGATATGTCGAGGATGAAGATGGTTGTCGAAGACCAGAGGTCTTCACATCGTTTGGATAATTATTGATGATCTGGATTGGGCTGTACACCCAAGAGGAGGGAATCAGTTGGTGATCGTCCAGACGTACTTGGAGATCGATGGATATGCGAGGAATAAGGTTCCTCCGATTTCGTTCAGACCCAGAACGGACTTGTAAATGGATGTGTGTCTGACATTGGATTTTATTCTGTGTTGATTGATTTCTATTAAATATATATCTGTTTGGCAGCGTAGAATTTATTCTCTTGCTTAACGCCCTTTTCTGAGACGTACGAGCTCAGAGGTTATATATCGATAGATATCAGTTGCATGGCATGAATTGCCTGCGTGGCATGCTGAGATGCAAATGATCAAGGCTTCTGTTGAAAAGCAGAGTCTTGTAGTTGATGATCAAAGCACGGCTTTAATACAGCGTAGCTTTGCGTAGCGTTAATTCGCGAGCCTCACACCCCGGTGTGAACCAAAAACGGGAGAAGGACCTCAGGGAGGGCATGTGTTTCCTTCTAGCTAGGAGTGGTGTTTTGAGTTTACACGCTCGTACATTTTACTTATGTGGATGATGGATAGCGAGGCGCCTCGGTTATATCGTTCGACCCGAGACCGATGGAGTCGTTTGGCTCATTTACGCCCCATAGGGCGGGGAAACGCAGTGTCCAGGGTTTAAGTTTAATCCACATCGAGTGGACCGGCCCTGACGATCCAAGGGCCCATCCGAGTCTGGGACCTGAGACATGGTAGGCTAGATTGTCTCGAAGCGGTGAGGACGATCCCTGGCCTCTGTTCACAGACGGAAATCCAACTTCCAATACGTGATATTTGCGGTTTTGATTGTAGAGCCTAGTATTGGCGACATGATATATGGTACCCATGTTGTCTAGGATTGATACATTTATATTTGAAATTGTTGTATACACTATGCACTTATAATAGTATCAAATGATTTGTTTTAAACGTACCAAGCATGTTTGGCTATTATAAGGGAAAACCCTATCCCCCGGTTGGCGTTGCATTGTGTGATAGGACCTGGGTCTTATAATAGCTTCATTTTTCCAAAAAGCATTGCGTTGTTTTGTAATTTGCACTGGTTAAGTAACACAAAAAGGCAACACTTAACCAATATAACATGATGAATGAGTGGGGTTAAGTTAATAGAAAACACTTAACCAATACAACATGATGTGTGGGTGGGTTATGTTAACATGAATGGACAACACTTAACCAATATTACATAAATGAAGCGGATAGGGTTAAGGCAAGCATAACCAATAATACGTATTGACTTGATCAATGGGAGGGTTAAGTACATCTCGTGTAGGTGGGTAATATTAGTATATATAAGCCCACAAACTTAACCATTAAATAAACATGCTTGAATCGGTGGGAGGGTTAAGTAAATCTCGTGTAGGTGGGTAATATTAGTATATATAGGCCCACAAACTTAACCGTTAAATAAACATGCTTGAATCGGTGGGAGGGTTAAGTACATCTCGTGTAGGTGGGTAATATTAGTATATATAGGCCCACAAACTTAACCATAAAATAAACATGCTTGAATCGGTGGGAGGGTTAAGTACATCTCGTGTAGGTGGGTAATATTAGTATATATAGGCCCACAAACTTAATCGTTAAATAAACATGCTTGAATCAGTGGGAGGGTTAAGTACATCTCGTGTAGGAGGGTTAAGTACATCATGGTACGCTGAACTAGGCAGGGTAGGGCATGATTACTGGGCTGATTATAAGCGGTCAAAATAGCGACAGGGGGTACGTCAGTGTAGGTTCCGATGGTTCATGGGCGTGCACGTACTCCGGAGTGGGAAAAAGCAGGCACTGGCTACCAGTAGTTACGCACTGTGCATCTTGAATCGTGTCGGGTTGCTATCATAAGGATTGATACACCTTATGGTGGGACCAACACAGGGTATCTACACGCAAGATTGACACAGACACATGGAACATTAATACAAGTAGGGAGCTGATCGATAGGATAGTAAGGGTACATCTAACATTTTCGTGGCAGTTGGGCTGATTGAGGTAAGATCCTCCTACTAGATGTACACCTGAAGGCTACCACAATTGCGTGGATTGGGATCACGTTGTAATATTATCATTTTATATAGATTACTAGTTGGGACACTAGTTAGGCGGTGCAGAGATATAAAAATCAGAATAACAGGGTAGTAGCGAAGCAGAGAAAGAGTAGAAGCGCATTCATTTTACCTTGCCTTATCTTGACTTAAGTTATCTTGTTTTATGGTATTGTCGTATTTTCAATTTATTCATGTCATGATCCTTTATCTTGTTTACATGCTGAAAAATCATTGGACATACCAGACTTATGTCTGACCTGTTTTCTTTCGTCTTCTTTTTTTTCGTCCCCCCCCCCTCCCCAGGTAGTCAGGGAGGAATAGCTCAGCTTAGTTTGGACCGTTTCTCTTTCCAAGCTCGGAGATTCTGTGATGTATGGCTTGGAACCTATTTTCTTTGGCTATTGCTGTGATTGCACTTTAATTTGGGGACTTATGCTACTTTGCTATTGAAACACCCCACCTCCGTTAAGGTCAGTCACAAAGGGAATGCCTTAACTTTGGTGGAGGTTTATAAGTAAAAGTCACATGTAAACACAAGACAGATATAAATACACATATTTTAAACAGCGGAAACCAAACAGAGTATGTTTATTTCATCAATAAGTGTTCAAAAAAAACACTTCCATAATTGTCTCAAAATACATCCAACATTACAACCTCAATACTGTCTTGCTTATTAAAGAAGCATAAAACATAAATAAAGTAACAAAAATCCCCATAGTGATATCCAAATCCATAGTCCGAGCAAAAGAGATCCAAACCATACATCTACGGTCTTGAAGCTTGCAAAGGGTCTGACTAAGCTGGGTTGTTTCCTCCCTGTGGACCTGGGGGGGAACGAAAGAAAAGAAGACGAAAAGAAAATAGGGTCAGACATAAAGCCTGAGTAAATCTAGTAACTCTTCATTATGTGAATAGGAAAAAGGGCATGATAGATATAAACTGAAAACAGTAAAGTATCACAAGCTAAGGAAGTGTAGTTTAGAATCGAATGTACTATCGCACCCACACTATATCTCTGCACCTACTTGAACTTATTCTAACTGGAACCCCATGCTGAGGGTGTAGTGATCCCCATTTTCTAAAGATGCAACCTATACTGAGGGGAAGTGATTCCGTTTCTAAAGATCGGCTCCTACTCGCATAAACATATGCGTCATACGACCCCCAAGAATTGTAGATACCTATGTTGGTCCCACCATGGGGTGTATCAAGACCCATGGTGGAGGCCCCGACACAAACCTTAGAATACATAGGTTATACTACTGGTGCCCCAGTGCCCTGTTTGTCTGCTCCGGAGTGTGTGCATGCCCGCACCCCGTTAGAACCTACACTGTGCACCCACCGCCGTCATTTTGATCGCTTACAATCAGCCCAGTAATCGTGCCCCAGCTTGTCTAGTTTCAGGGTACCATGATACCTAACTTGGGTTACTGCTGAAACGGGTCCCTCGTTACTAGGGTTTTCTAGTCAAACATGTTAAGGGGTTAAGTGTCTGTATTTACCTAACCTCACCCATCAATTCTTGTTAACATGTTGAATTTGGTTAAGTGTTTTTAGTTGACTCAACCCTACCATCTGTCCTTAACCTCTTAAAGGGCCTAACCACTCACATTAGACAAATATTGCTACGATTACTGGATGTGCCGGTCGGTTCCGGGCAGGTTTACACCGTAGCTCAGTCTATCCTCGGGTCCTAATTGGGCTCAATGCTTAACCACCCACATTGGATAGGTATTGTTGTGACTACTGGACAGCCGGGCGGGTCCGGGCAGGTTTACGTCACAACTCAATCCAACCTCGGGTTAAGCATACCATGTTTTCTAAATTTACATATTTTATCACTTCTCAATTATATGTAAATGTCATGTCCTTTATTCTTGGGTATAACAATTCATACAGCTTAAATGTCATTGTCGTTGGCATGTGCCAACCATGCCAACATATATTTTTCATGTTTTACACCCAACGTTATTACCCCCGTTTGTACGTTCGCAACATTATAACAAATGTTGGGCTCGACACAATTCAGCCCAACTTTTTAAACGTGACAAAAAGGGGAAATCAAGAACATGTAATATTTCACAATACATAAAGGTGTTTGCGCATGAACTTGCAATTTAGCGATTCAACTAACTTAAATTATGGGTCATGTGAGCTTGCATTCAAATCATAGTATAACTAAGTAGGTGTCATATAAAATGGCATAGTTTAGGCTTATACAAACTTGGGTTTAAACATGTTTAACTTTGCATAATGTCAACAACAAAACTAACATGTTGCGTAATCACCAAAATGTCCAATTTTTCACAACTAATCATATAGCCTATTTCAACATGAAACTTGCATAGTTTATGTAACCCAAACGGTATTTAACATAGATCCAATTATACTTGCAAATAAACATAAGAATGTGTTCATAGGTTTTGGGTCATGCAGGCATAAAAGGTCTCAAACCTAGAACATGTTTACATAAGCTTTAACCTAGATTTAGGGAATGTATGTAGTCCATGCTATCGACATAAACATAAAGGGATCAAATTCTAGTTTTTTCCACAAACTTGCAAGTGCCATTATTTTCATATACAATTGTCCAATAGGCTTGCATTAATCAATTTAGGCCACAAATATCAATACACAAGTCATAACAAAGTCATTACAATACATAGAATTTATATAATTATCGTACAATAACACAATTCTATTTTCATTTACATCGAATCACGTCACAGATTTATTCATATTCTGAAAGGTCACTATACTTATAACGAATGTAGAATCTTGAATTCTTGATTCTGAATTCTGAAATTTAGGTGCATTCCTTTGGGTAGATTAACGTTGCGTTGATTAAGCTTTAGTCTTCTTCTTAATTTGATTCGTCTCTAAGCTCCTCTCTCTTGACGGCTACGCTCAATTCCTTCCTGGCAGCATGATGACTCCAATCTTATTTTTTTGTGTTAATTTTAGTTGAGACTTAGGGTGTATATATAGATTTTTAAATTGTTTTGAGCCGTCAGATGAAGACAGGAGGAATCTAGACCATACAAAGTTCAAAGAGCCAATCAAGAGGTGACATGTCAGCCCTAATGACACACCGAGCCACAGAAATTCGAGCCAGAGCCAGACCCAGCCAGCCAAGTCGACCAGGTAGGTCGACTGGCAGGTCGACACCCAGGTCGACACTATGGTCGACCTGGGGTGACCAGGTCGACACCATGGTCGACCCTATGGTCGACCTGGTCCCTGGGCGGGAATTTTCCCGCCCAGCCCAGTTTGAACCTGTTTTTTTATGTTTGAATTTGAAACCGAGCTGTTTGAATTTTAAATTTTATTCTGAAACTTCCGAAGGTCATAACTCCTTCATACGGAGTCCGATTGTAACAACCCGAAAATCTGGGCTAGTTTAAATTTTTTATTTTGGCAATTTTAGCAAATTTTGATTATTTAAAATGAATTATTTTAAATAATATCGGCGAGAAATTTATTTTGAATAGAATTCGACGTATATATTATATACGTCGTCGTTAGAACATAAATAATTATATATAATTATAAATAGAATTGAAAATGGCGCGGTAGTTCGATAATTCGATTTCAAACTTCAATTGAATGTACCGGGTGCAAAGTAAACCGGATTTTAGTGAAACCAAAAATATTTGAATCTAATTGAGAATATATTTCCAACGAATCCGGCAAATCAAAATTTCATAGCGGGAATCAAAAGATATGTCCAGTTGAAAATTCTGAATAGTCGCTATGGAATTCAGGCCCTTAAAAATAGCAATTTTGCAAACGACCTCGGATTTCGACAAAACCACTTTTGTTGGATCCGTGATGTAAAGTTATTGCTAGATTCCAATTTTCATAATTTTTCGAATCAATATGTGAGCGTGGCAAAGGAAAACGCGTTTGACCAGTTTTAGTTGATTTTAATCGACTGGAAAATGGCCATTTTTCCAACGGTCTCAGAATTTGACGAAACTAGTTTTATTAGGACCGTATCGTCAATACGAAGCTAGAAAATATTTTTCTGCAATTTATAGGGTTAGTATGTAACCCCGGTAAATTGAAATGCGCATTCAAATTCAATATATAGAGTTATATGTTGATTTTGACGGAAACTGATCGAAACAATCGAATCAGCTTACGATACATATCCCATTGTGTTCGGAATGGGGGTAATTAGCTAGGGACGATAGTCGGTGGGCTCGATTTTGAGTTCGTTGTAAAAAGTTACTTTATAAGGATTTTAAAATAAAATTAAAAAAAAACCATTCCGTTTTCCTAGTCAACGACCCCCCCATACCATTCGTTCAAATCGAAACAAAAAAAAAAAAGCGTCGCGCCCTAGCGCGACTGGCGCTCTCCACCACCGCCCTTGGCGGCGCCGCCCGCGCCATTGAAGCTCAGGCGAGCCCCTCCGATCAAACCCCTCCCCTCCTCTCTCGCGTGCTTCTCTCCTCTTCCTCTAATTAAATCCGAACCCTAGAAACCTCCCAACCCTAAACCCGCCTACCGCTGCCCACATTGGCCCACCGCCAGTCAGGCGCCTCGCCTCCGACCACCAGTAGCCTCGCACCGCTCCTCCAACGATCCTCCACCCTTCTACGACTGTAAAACAGTGAGTTTGTTTTATTTTATTCTACATTTATTTTTAGCTTTGATTTTAATGAAAAGTGAGTTATTTAGGTTTATAAAAATATAATCTTTGGTTATAGAAAAATATAATTTTCAGTTTTAACGTAGGATAGTGATTAAAAATCTGATTTTTATTTGTTTAAAATTATGGTTTTTATTCCTATATAGTTATGACCTTTCATGACATTAAGAAATGATTTTTAGTTCTATAAAGGAGGAATTTTTAAAACATGAAAGAAGTGATTTTCATATGAACGACATTAGTATAAAAATATGATTTTTTACATTAAAGGAAGACGTAAAAATATGATTTTTATATATATAGTGAAGTAAAAATTCGATTTTTATATATTGAATAGCAAAGTAAAAATTCGATTTTTATATATTGAATAGCAAAGTAAAAATTCGATTTTTATATATTGAATAGCAAAGTAAAAATTCGATTTTTATATATTGAATAGCAAAGTAAAAATTCGATTTTTATATATTGAATAACAAAGTAAAAATTCGATTTTTATATATTGAATAGCAAAGTAAAAATTCGATTTTTATATATTGAATAGCAAAGTAAAAATTGGATTTTTATATATTGAATAGCGAAGTAAAAATGTGATTTTTTACATATGTAGAGAATACGGGCAGAGAAAGTGACAAGAAGAAGAAACGGCGAAGATTCCTACATGAGAAGAGTCGTGGCGTTGGATTAGCAATTCTGTGAGAACTTCTCACTCTTCAATTTCTTTTTCTAGTTATATATATATACTAGGATGCAGACGGTGTTTAGTAGCACCCGACACCCGTCATCCACAAACCATGGATGGCTTGTTTGTTTAGTTGTTTGGTTGTGTAGTTGGTTAGATTATTTGGTTTGAATTGAATTGTTTGGTGAAATGAAATTGATTTGATTGATGTGTGATTGGCGTAGGCCTTCACTAGACCAGGGATAAGGCTAGGCCTTGTCCCGTTTCTAGTATCGTGCCGTTATGCCGCCGAAATTTTCTAAAATAAGTTAGAAAAATAAAGATAACATTTTATTTAATAAATGAACAGAATAGAATATTCATAGGTTGAATAAAATAGTTTGATCGTTAAAAATATAATTTTTAACGTGAATGTGAATAAATAAATATTCATTTACAAACCGGACGGTTTGTTTATGTACACCTATTTGAAGTACATTGATTGGGACGATAAATTTTACACATCGCCCAACTGCACAAATAAAAATTTGTGTTTGATTGCTTGAAACCCCACACGGGTATTGGGATGATATTTGACGTACACTAATCCCGATTGTTTAGTTGTATGTCGATCGATCGATTGACAGGCTATTATAAGCGTTGAATATTTATATTTGATGCTTATACAGTGTAGAATGCACTTTGGATGATGGTTGATTATTCATCGTTGTTGATATATACATGTGTTGTAGAAAATCCATATAATTAACATTATATGGTAATTGTTTGGGCCTCATTCCAGTTTTGAAATAGAAATATTTGAAATGAAATATTTGAATAGAAATATTTGAAAAAGAAATATTTGAAGTAGAATATTTGAAAATTGAAATATATGAAGCCGCGTTGATAGATTGACGCCATTTTGACGTGAAAGATATTTATATCGATTTTATTCAAATTGAAGTGAATATTAAAGTGAATTGAAATTTGAATTTAATTGAATTGATTTGAAATTCGAAATAAACTGAAAGGGTTGGAAATTCGAATAGAATTGAAATAGAATTGAAATCGTTTTGAAATGAATTCGAATAGAATTGAAATAGAATTGAAATCGTTTTGAAATGAATTCGAATAGAATTGAAATAGAATTGAAATCATTTTGAAATGAATTCAAATAGAATTGAAATAGAATTGAAATCGTTTTGAAATGAATTCGAATAGAATTGAAATCGTTTTGAAATGAATTCGAATAGAACTGAAATTGAATTAGAAATCAATTTGAATTGAAATCGATTTGAAATGAATTTAAAACGAATTTATATTGGAATATTCAATTTTGATTTGAAATTGAATATGAAGTTGAAACCGTTTTGAAAATGAATTTAAAACGATTTATAAAGCACGTTTTGAATTGAAATTGATGAAGTATATATTATATATATAATATAATGGCCTGAATAGAACGCGCCGCTCCGCGGCAGTTCGCGAATTTGGACCATTGACTTCGAACGGACATTACGGGAGATCCGACCGTCGGATTCTCCTAAAACCGGAACCGTTGGGTTCGTATCGAAAAGAGCTTTCTAACGAATATTAGAAATTATAAATCTAACGGTTGGATTTGGAATTATGTCCAAATCAAATTTGGAAAAGGTCGCTGTAAGTGCAGTTCGATGGCCGTTGATGGAAATTGACTGTACGGGCCTTGATAAAATTATTAAAAATATCAATAATTGGTGTAAAATCATTAGAAATGGTTTGGGAAGAATCGGGATGAAAAACTCCATATTTGAAAAGATAAAAATAGATTTTTATCGAAATGAACTACTTTTGAACTAGGATTAAAATTCTATTTATTTTTAAATAAATAAATTGGATTTGAAATGGGTTTGAAAATAACCAAAATTTCCAATAATTGCATTGGAATGGATTTGAATCGAAATTGTCTTCGGAATATTTCGATGTTGGATTTCGTGATTATACAAATGTTGTTATGGAAATTTGAAAGATATTTATATATCGTTATTTCCAATACGATATCTGTTGGTCGTAGAATTTGATATTGAATATAAGCCGATATATTTTCTATTCAGAGCCTTGTGTATAATATCAAATGTGATTTGGGTTTGTCATTAATGGTGTCTTCATTAACACTCTTCTTAAGCCCAGTTGAGAAAAGATTAAATCTTTTTATTTAGATTTAATGAAGTGTACCAATTAAATAATATTTAATTGGAATTGAATTGATATTGATTTTTGGGTTTATCTTGAACAGTGTTTTAAATAACACTTGTTCTTTAACCCGATAATTAATGAAATGCAATTTTGGGTTGTCGTGAACGGTATCTTCAATAATACTGTTCTTAGACCCAAAGGAGTTAAGAAAATTCAGAAATTAACTGGAGGTTAGTTAAGTTGAATGGTTTCTGAGGTATTGATCTGATGTTGGTTTCGGCCTTCGGGGTTAATACTTAGGGAACTGCTCACTTGCTAATTTACGGTTAGGGACTGAATGAAATGTGATGTGATTTTGGGTTTATTGTGAACCGTGTTTTGAATGACACTGATTCTTTAACCCAGTCACAGATTAAAACTAAGCGGAGTTTTTAATGAATCTTTAATTAGATTGAAATGATCGAGAATGGAGTATCACCAGTTTTGCTCCAGGCGATAGTTAAATCTTTAATTAGATTTGAACGTGAAATGGTAATTGAATTTACCGATAACACCGGGGTGTTAGATATGAAGTATTACCAGTTTTACTTCATGGGATGAATAGGTTGGGATTGGGAAATTAAAACAAATGATTACTTCGGTAAGGTTCGTTAATCCCGACTAGTTGAATCGAAATTCAAAAGAAGATTAGAGAATAAATTCAAGGAATTTATCTTGGATAAAATTAATGGGAACCTTACCCTATGAATGTGAAATTTAGAAACTAACTGTCGGTTAGCTAAGCAGAATGGTTTTCTGGATATTGATCTGATGTTGGTTTCGGCCTTCGGGGTTAATATTTGGGGAATTATTCTCTTGATTAATTTACGGTTAGTGACTGATGAATTGGAATGAGGCGTATGTTGTGTTTGTGTAACACTTATTTAAAATATACGCGAGTTATTCGGAAAGACCGGGTTTATCCCATTCTGAATAACTGATACGACGATAAGTCGAAGATGAAGACGGTAGTCTTCACGTCGTTTGGATAATTACTGATGATCTTGATTGGGATGTACACCCAAGATGATGGAAACAGTTAGTGATTGTCCAGACGTACTTGGAGATTGATGGATATGCGGGGTACTAGGTGCCTCCGGTTTCGTTCAGACCCAGAACGGACTTGTAAATGGACTGTGTGTCTGACATCGGATTTCATTCTCTGTGACTGATATCGGTTGCATAGAATGGTTTGCCTGTGTGGCATGCTAAGATGCAAATGATTAAGGCTTCTGTTGAAAAGCAAAGTCTTGTGGTTGATGATCAACGCACAGCCTGTGTGGAACAGCTTTGTGTAACGTGAATTCGCGAGCCTCACACCCCGGTATGAACCAAAAACTGGAGACGGACATCAGGGATATGGACATATGCTGGTTTCTAGTTAGGAGTGGCGTTAGTGCTTGAACTGGCTGACGAGTTTGACTCATGTGGTTGTTGGAATTGGAGGCGCCTTGGTTATATCGGTCGTTCTCTAACCGATGGAGTCATTGGACTCATTTATGCCCCATAGGGCAGACCAGCATATAGTTCAGGCATTTTAATCCACTCCGTGTGGACCGACCCTGACGATCCAAGGGTCACTCGAGCTCTGATCCTGAGGCTCGGGCTAGAGAGTCTCGAATCGGTTGAGGACTATCTTTTGCCTCGGTTCATAGATGGAAATCCAACTTCCAAATACGTGACATTTGCGGTTTTATTTGTAGAGCCTAGTATGATGACATGATATATGGTACCCATGCCGTCTATGATTGATACTTATGATTTGATGTTGTTTTATACACTATACACTTATAACAGTATCAAATGATTTGTTTTAAAACGTATCAAGCATTCTTTGGCTGTTATAAGGGAAAACCCTATCCCCCGGCTTGCGTTGCATTGTGTGATAGGACCTGGGTCTTATAACAGCTTCATTTTTCTTTATTTAGCATTGCGTTGTTTGTTTTATGCACTGGTGTTCTTGGGAGGAAACCCGTTCCGTGTTATACGGCGTGGTCCTTTGATTTACCTAACTTTAAAAATAAATATTAATAACTGTTTTAGTTCTCACACCAGTCCCATGACTGACCTGGAGTTTATTGTTTTAACCTAAACTCTGGGTGCCCCTATTTTGACACGGGCAACTAGTAGTTTTCGTTTTGCAGATTTATATTCATAGGATCCTGGTTTACAGCTGGAACGATATCCGGAAAGCTTTGTATCTATATATCTCCTTCTAGTTGTGTTTGTATTATTTTCCGCTGCTATGTATTTAAATGTAATTTAAATCTCTGATATTTCTGTGTAATATTCATTCATACTCTGTATATTCTTGTAATCTGATGCATTGTTGTAATATACAATGAAATGTTCTTCCGTCTGCGTTCTGTTTTATGGCTTGTTCTCGAACTATCCGCTCCTTCCTTTACAGGGAAGTTACGGGTTTTCACAGTTGGTATCAGAGCTTTGGTTTACAAAGCTCAGAGAACAAGACACATTAGAACCATACGAAAGAATTCATCAGATATTGGATTAGCAATATCCAACGAGAATGACTCGTTAGAGATGGGATCAGTAGTATCCTAGAACGAGTGTGAAGAGTATATTTTTAAAATGAAACGAATTTTGTTTTGAAAATTTAAATCAATTATTCGTATTTGATTATTTATTTGTATTGGTTTGGACAGTCCAGTATATAAAGATTTTGCATATACGCCTTGCAAACGTGTATTTGATGTTTTAATATATTGGATAGATATAGCATCACACTCTAGTCGCCCGGAGATGATATTGATGATAGCGATCGCATCATCAACATTTATGTTCGAGTTTCGAATGTGGTATTTCTATATATTTCCATTAGACTGGTGTGAGAACCAAAACTAGATAGGGCCTATTGTAGTGATTTGGCATCAAAAATCTGATTTTTGACTATATATTAAGGTTATGCATTTGAAATGATAACCAACTAATTGATTGATGGTTGAGTTGTTTGATTATTGGTTGATTAATTAATATGTTGAACCTTTAACCAAATTGAACCAAATAGTGAATTGTATTGAAATTAGTCGCATTTGCTTGCATATACATATACTTACATTGAACAGGTCATAGCAAGGAGGCTAGAGCAAATAATAAAATTTGTTTGCCCGACAAATAGGTACATGTTTACTATAATTTACTGTTTTGTTTGGGTGATGATGATTTTATGAGCCTATTGGCTAGCCGCTTGGCTTTTTCTTTTTCTTTTTGAGATCAGAAGGCCTATATGGCAATTTCGGGATTTTCCCGTGGCTCCCGGTGCAGGGGAGGTTATGGCGAAATTTTTCGAAAAGTTAGGGTGTTAGCCAAATTTTTGAAAATTTGAAAATTCTCAGAAACTGAAAAGTTGGAGAATGGAAGCCAGATCGAACGTAGAGTTGATTAGTCAAACCACTTTCGACTTTGTTCCTTTTCGGGGACGAAAAGTTTTAAGTGGGGGAGATTGTAACAACCCGAAAATCTAGGCTAGTTTAAAATTTTTATTTTGGCAATTTTAGCAAATTTTGATTATTTAAAATGAATTATTTTAAATAATATCGGCGAGAAATTTATTTTGAATAGAATTCGACGTATATATAATATACGTCGTCGTTAGAATATAAATAATTATATATAATTATAAATAGAATTGAAAATGGCGTGGTAGTTCGATAATTCGATTTCAAACTTCAATTGAATGTACCGGGTGCAAAGTAAACCGGATTTTAGTGAAACCAAAAATATTTGAATCTAATTGAGAATATCTTTCCAACGAATCCGGCAAATCAAAATTTCATAGCGGGAATCAAAAGATATGTCCAGTTGAAAATTCTGAATAGTCGCTATGGAATTCAGGCCCTTAAAAATAGCAATTTTGCAAACGACCTCGGATTTCGACAAAACCACTTTTGTTGGATCCGTGATGTAAAGTTATTGCTAGATTCCAATTTTCATAATTTTTCAAATCAATATGTGAGCGTGGCAAAGGAAAACGCGTTTGACCAGTTTTAGTTGATTTTAATCGACTGGAAAATGGCCATTTTTCCAACGGTCTCAGAATTCGACGAAACTAGTTTTATTAGGACCGTATCGTCAATACGAAGCTAGAAAATATTTTTCTGCAATTTATAGGGTTAGTATGTGACCCTGGTAAATTGAAATGCGCGTTCAAATTCAATATATAGAGTTGTATGTTGATTTTGACGGAAACTGATCGAAACGATCGAATCAGCTTACGATACATATCCCATTGTGTTCGGAATGGGGGTAATTAGCTAGGGACGATAGTCGGTGGGCTCGATTTTGAGTTCGTTGTAAAAAGTTACTTTATAAGGATTTTAAAATAAAATTAAAAAAAAAATCATTCCCTTTTCCTAGTCAACGACCCCCCCCCCCATACCATTCGTTCAAATCGAAACAGAAAAAAAAAAGAGTCGCGCCCTAGCGCGACTGGCGCTCTCCACCACCGCCATTGGTGGCGCCGCCCGCGCCATTGAAGCTCAGGCGAGCCCCTCCGATCTAACCCCTCCCCTCCTCTCTCGCGCGCTTCTCTCCTCTTCCTCTAATTAAATCCGAACCCTAGAAACCTCCCAACCCTAAACCCGCCTACCGCCGCTCACATTGGCCCACCGCCAGTCAGGCGCCTCGCCTCCGACCACCAGTAGCCTCGCGCCGCTCCTCCAATGATCCTCCACCCTTCTACGACTGTAAAACAGTAAGTTTGTTTTATTTTATTCTACATTTATTTTTAGCTTTGATTTTAATGAAAAGTGAGTTATTTAGGTTTATAAAAATATAATCTTTGGTTATAGAAGAATATAATTTTCAGTTTTAACGTAAGATAGTGATTAAAAATCTGATTTTTATTTGTTTAAAATTATGGTTTTTATTCCTATATAGTTATGACCTTTCATGACATTAAGAAATGATTTTTAGTTCTATAAAGGAGGAATTTTTAAAACATGAAAGAAGTTATTTTCATATGAACGATATTAGTATAAAAATATGATTTTTACATTAAAGGAAGACGTAAAAATATGATTTTTATATATATAGTGAAGTAAAAATTCGATTTTTATATATTGAATAGCAAAGTAAAAATTCGATTTTTATATATTGAATAGCAAAGTAAAAATTCGATTTTTATGTATTGAATAGCAAAGTAAAAAATCGATTTTTATATATTGAATAGCAAAGTAAAAATTCGATTTTTATATATTGAATAGCAAAGTAAAAATTCGATTTTTATATATTGAATAGCAAAGTAAAAAATTCGATTTTTATATAATGAATAGCGAAGTAAAAATGTGATTTTTACATATGTAGAGAATACGTGCAGAGAAAGTGACAAGAAGAAGAAACGGCGAAGATTCCTACATAAGAAGAGTCGTGGCGTTGGATTAGCAATTCTGTGAGAAATTCTCACTCTTCAATTTCTTTTTCTAGTTATATATATATACTAGGATGCAGACGGTGTTTAGTAGCACCCGACACCCGTCATCCACAAACCATGGATGGCTTGTTTGTTTAGTTGTTTGGTTGTGTAGTTGGTTTGATTATTTGGTTTGAATTGAATTGTTTGGTGAAATGAAATTGATTTGATTGATGTGTGATTGGCGTGGGCCTTCACTAGACCGGGGATAAGGCTAGGCCTTGTCCCGTTTCTAGTATCGTGCCGTTATGCCGCCGAAATTTTCTAAAATAAGTTAGAAAAATAAAGATAACATTTTATTTAATAAATGAACCGAATAGAATATTCATAGGTTGAATAAAATAGTTTGATCGTTAAAAATATAATTTTAAACGTGAATGTGAATAAATAAATATTCATTTACAAACCGGACGGTTTGTTTATGTACACCTATTTGAAGGACATTGATTGGGACGATAAATTTTACACATCGCCCAACTGCACAAATAAAAATTTGTGTTTGATTGCTTGAAACCCCACACGGGTATTGGGATGATATTTGACGTACACTAATCCCGATTGTTTAGTTGTATGTCGATCGATCGATTGACAGGCTATTATAAGCGTTGAATATTTATATTTGATGCTTATACAGTGTAGAATGCACTTTGGATGATGGTTGATTATTCATCGTTGTTGATATATACATGTGTCGTAGAAAATCCATATAATTACCATTATATGGTAATTGTTTGGGACTCATTCCACTTTTGAAATAGAAATATTTGAAATGAAATATTTGAATAGAAATATTTGAAAAAGAAATATTTGAAGTAGAATATTTGAAAATTGAAATATATGAAGCCGCGTTGATAGATTGACGCCATTTTGACGTGAAAGATATTTATATAGATTTTATTCAAATTGAAGTGAATATTAAAGTGAATTGAAATTCGAATTTAATTGAATTGATTTGAAATTCGAAATAAACTGAAAGGGTTGGAAATTCGAATAGAATTGAAATAGAATTGAAATCGTTTTGAAATGAATTCGAATAGAATTGAAATCGTTTTGAAATGAATTCAAATAAAATTGAAATAGAATTGAAATCGTTTTGAAATGAATTCGAATAGAATTGAAATCGTTTTGAAATGAATTCGAATAGAACTGAAATTGAATTAGAAATCAATTTGAATTGAAATCGATTTGAAATGAATTTAAAACGAATTTATACTGGAATATTCAATTTTGATTTGAAATTGAATATGAAGTTGAAACCGTTTTGAAAATGAATTTAAAACGATTTATAAAGCACGTTTTGAATTGAAATCGACGAAGTATATATTATATATATTATATATATAATATAATGGCCTGAATAGAACGCGCCGCGCCGCGGCAGTTCGCGAATTTCGACCATTGACTTAGAACGGACATTACGGGAGATCCGACCATCGGATTCTCCTAAAACCGGAACCGTTGGGTTCGTATCGAAAAGAGTTTTCTAACGAATATTAGAAATTAGAAATCTAACGGTTGGATTTAGAATTATGTCCAAATCAAATTTGGAAAAGGTCGCTGTAAGTGCAGTTCGATGGCCGTTGATGGAAATTGACTGTACGGGCCTTGATAAAATTATTAAAAATATCAATAATTGGTGTAAAATCATAAGAAATGGTTTGAGAAGAATTGGGATGAAAAACTCCATATTTGAAAAGATAAAAATAGATTTTTATCGAAATGAACTAGTTTTGAACTAGGATTAAAATTCTATTTATTTTTAAATAAATAAATTGGATTTGAAATGGGTTTGAAAATAACCAAAATTTCCAATAATTGCATTGAAATAGATTTGAATCGAAATTGTCTTCGGAATATTTCGATGTTGGATTTCGTGATTATACAGATGTTGTTATGGAAATTTGAAAGATATTTATATATCGTTATTTCCAATACGATATCTGTTGGTCGTAGAATTTGATATTGAATATAAGCCGATATATTTTCTATTCAGAGCCTTGTGTTTAATATCAAATGTGATTTGGGTTTGTCGTGAATGGTGTCTTCATTAACACTGTTCTTAAGCCCAGTTGAGAAAAGATTAAACCTTTTTATTTAGATTTAATGAAGTGTACCAATTAAATAATATTTAATTGGAATTGAATTGATATTGATTTTTGGGTTTATCGTGAACAGTGTTTTAAATAACACTTGTTCTTTAACCCGATAATTAATGAAATGCGATTTTGGGTTGTCGTGAACGGTATCTTCAATAATACTATTCTTAGACCCAAAGGAGTTAAGAAAATTCAGAAATTAACTGGAGGTTAGTTAAGTTTAATGGTTTCTGAGGTATTGATCTGAAGTTGGTTTCGGCCTTCGGGGTTAATACTTAGGGAACTGCTCATTTGCTAACTTACGGTTAGGGATTGAATGAAATGTGATGTGATTTTGGGTTTATCGTGAACCGTGTTTTGAATGACACTGATTCTTTAACCCAGTCACAGATTAAAACTAAGCGGAGTTTTTAATGAATCTTTAATTAGATTGAAATGATCGAGAATGGAGTATCACCAGTTTTGCTCCAGGCGATAGTTAAATCTTTAATTAGATTTGAACGTGAAATGGTAATTGAATTTACCGATAACACCGGGGTGTTAGATATGAAGTATTACCAGTTTTACTTCATGGGATGAATAGGTTGGGATTGGGAAATTAAAACAAATGATTACTTCGGTAAGGTTCGTTAATCCCGACTAGTTGAATCGAAATTCAAAAGAAGATTAGAGAATAAATTCAAGGAATTTATCTTGGATAAAATTAATGGGAACCTTACCCTATGAATGTGAAATTTAGAAACTAACTGTCGGTTAGCTAAGCAGAATGGTTTTCTGGATATTGATTTGATGTTGGTTTCGGCCTTCGGGGTTAATATTTGGGGAATTATTCTCTTGATTAATTTACGGTTAGTGACTGATGAACTGGAATGAGGCGTATGTTGTGTTTGTGTAACACTTATTTAAAATATACGCGAGTTATTCGAAAAGACCAGGTTTATCCCACTCTGAATAACTGATACGACGATAAGTCGAAGATGAAGATGGTGGTCGAAGACCGGAAGTCTTCACGTCGTTTTGATAATTACTGATGATCTTGATTGGGATGTACACCCAAGAAGATGGAAACAGTTAGTGATCGTCCAGACGTACTTGGAGATTGATGGATATGCGGGGTACTAGGTGCCTCCGGTTTCGTTCAGACCCAGAACGGACTTGTAAATGGACTGTGTGTCTGACATCGGATTTCATTCTCTGTGACTGATATCGGTTGCATAGAATGGTTTGCCTGTGTGGCATGCTAGGATGCAAATGATTAAGGCTTCTGTTGAAAAGCAAAGTCTTGTGGTTGATGATCAAAGCACAGCCTGTGTGGCACAGCTTTGTGTAACGTGAATTCGCGAGCCTCACACCCCGGTATGAAACAAAAACTGGAGACGGACATCAGGGATATGGACATATGCTGGTTTCTAGTTAGGAGTGGCGTCAGTGCTTGAACTGGCTGACGAGTTTGACTCATGTGGTTGTTGGAATTGGAGGCGCCTCGGTTATATCGGTCGTTCTCGAACCGATGGAGTCATTGGACTCATTTATGCCCCATAGGTCAGACTAGTATATAGTTCAGGCATTTTAATCCACTCCGTGTGGACCGGCCCTGACGATCCAAGGGTCACTCGAGCTCTGATCGTGAGGCTTGGGCTAGAGAGTCTCGAATCGGTTGAGGACTATCTTTTGCCTCGGTTCATAGATGGAAATCCAACTTCCAAATACGTGACATTTGCGGTTTTATTTGTAGAGCCTAGTATGGCGACATGATATATGGTACCCATGCCGTCTATGATTGATACTTATGATTTGAAGTTGTTTTATACACTATACACTTATAATAGTATCAAATGATTTGTTTTAAAACGTATCAAGCATTCTTTGGCTGTTATAAGGGAAAACCCTATCCCCCGGCTTGCGTTGCATTGTGTGATAGGACCTGGGTCTTATAACAGCTTCATTTTTCTTTATTTAGCATTGCGTTGTTTGTTTTATGCACTGGTATTCTTTGGAGGAAACCCGTTCCGTGTTATACGGCGTGGTCCTTTGATTTACCTAACTTTAAAAATAAAGATTAATAACTGTTTTAGTTCTCACACCAGTCCCATGACTGACCTGGAGTTTATTGTTTTAACCTAAACTCTGGGTGCCCCTATTTTGACATGGGCAGCTAGTAGTTTTGGTTTTGCAGATTTATATTCATAGGATCCTGGTTTACAGCTGGAACGATATCCGGAAAGCTTTGTATCCGTATATCTCCTTCTAGTTGTGTTTGTATTATTTTCCGCTGCTATGTATTTAAATGTAATTTAAATCTCTGATATTTCTGTGTAATATTCATTCATACTCTGTATATTCTTGTAATCTGATGCATTGTTGTAATATACAATGAAATGTTCTTCCGTCTGCGTTCTGTTTTGTGGCTTGTTCTCGAACTATCCGCTCCTTCCTTTACAGGGAAGTTACGGGTTTTCACACTGATTCACGCAAACTCGGACTCTATCCCAAGCAGAATTCCGAGACGAACGCAATGGCGTAACCTGTTTCCCTTAATTCTTTCATTTAGAATTAATTTCACTTTAATTTGTGAAGCTTAATGTTATAGAATTTACGGGGTGTTACATTCTCCCCCCCTTAAAAGGATTTCATCCCCGAAATCTTCAAGTTAGGAAGAATGTATATCCTACCATCCAATCGTCCATCTACTCAACCAACAAACACATGCGTCCACTGTCCTTAAAAGACTTCTAATGCTTCATGATCATATGCATAGTGTGTATACATGTCCTTATCTAATGCAGAAATCAGGCGGTCTACTGATTCAGTTGACCTCCTTAATGTGAATCATGTAAGTGTCATGAATCCATTATGTATGCAAATTTTTCCTACTCATAATTCTACATGAGTGCACAACTATTCATACAAATGCGACAACCATATGACAACATATCAAGTTTCAACCATATACAAATGAGAATACACATATGCATATGCAATATGAAGTGTCTGAGCCGATCTAAAACCTAGGGTGTGTGTGTATATGCATCCACGAGCAACCACTAGTAATCACTAGCAACCATTTGCAGCCATCATCCATAACATGTTTTCAAATACATGTTTGCATCCATTTGTTTTCTACCTAAGGAGTTAGGAAAAGGACCGAGGAGATATACCTAAAAAGATAGATAAAGCATAACTTAAGGAAAAAGAGAGATCAAAGATGTACCCTCAAAAAGAAAAGGGTAGGCAGCGCGTATTCTTTCCTCAGTTTCCCAAGTCGTGTCTTCCTCGGCGTCACTCCACTGAACTTTAATGAGTTTGACTTCGCGGTTGCGTAGCTTTTTCACTTCAGTTCCTTAGATGCGGGTTGGAACTCTCCTCACAGTTGCTTCACGCTCCACTTTGGCTTCTTCTAGAATGCTAGGTTCCACCACTTCCGCAGACTCATGCAAACACTTCCGGAGGTGAGAAACATGAAAGACGTTGTGAACTCCGGCCAATCTCTCGGGTAGCTCTAATCTATTGGCCATCTTCCCAACCTTCTCGATGATAGGAAACGGCCCTACAAATCTTGGTGCTAACTTTCCTATGGATCCAAAGCGAACGACGTTCCTTAAAGGAGATACCTTAAGGAAAACCCTGTCCCCAACCTCAAACTTAAGGTCGGTCCTTCTTTTGTCGGCGTAGGATTTTTGTCTGTCTTGGGCTGTCTTCATCCTTCTCCGTATCAAGTCCTCTTTCTCTGAAGTCTCTCGAATCATGTCCGGCCCAAGTATAAGTTTATCTGTAGACTCCCACCAACAAGTTGGTGATCTGCACGGTCTTCCATACAAGGCTTCGAAGGGCGCCATACCAATGGTAGTTTGGTAGCTGTTGTTGTAGGCAAATTCCACTAAAGGAAGGTGATCCTCCCATGTCCCTCCAAAGTCAAGAACGCAAAGTCATAGAAGATCCTCTAAAACTCTATTGACCCTTTCCGTCTGGCCATCGGTTTGGGGGTGATAGGCCGTGCTCAAACATAACCGTGTGCCTAGAGCTTCTTGCAGACTCCGCCAAAACTTGCTTGTGAAAATAGGGTCTCGTTCACTAACAATGCTGGAGGGTATCCCATGGAGTCGAACTATTTCCTTGAGATAAAGAGATGCTAGAGATGAGGCAGTCCTTCTACTTTTAACGGGTATAAAGTGGATGCTTTTAGTAAGCCTATCCACTATTACCCAAATGCTAGTATTGCCTCTTCTTGACCTAGGCAGTCCATCAATGAAGTCCATTGAAATGCTATCCCACTTCCACTGCGGGACCTCTAGAGGATGAAGTAATCCTCCAGGCTTTTTCTGTTCTGCCTTGACCAGTTGGCAGGTCGTGCACTTAAAAACAAAATCTGCCACGTCCTACTTCATGCCGCTCCAAAAGAAAGTTTTTTTTTATATCATTGTACATCTTATCACCGCCAGGGTGTATAGTCATCTTGGAATGATGCGCTTCCTCGAGAACCTTCTTTGTCAACTCCCTTGTTTGTGGGACGCATAGTCTCCCATCTCGCCTCAGCCAACCCTTATCATCGATGGTGTATCTATTGAGGTGACTAGAAGTCTCACCCCTAATAAGTTTATCAATCACTTCAACAAGCTGAGGGTCTTCACGTGGTGCAGCCCCTATTGAGTCCAAGAGAGTAGGGCGTACTTCGAGAGATGCTAACAAACCCGGTACAAAATCCGAGGAGGGCCTAAAGTTAAAACTGGCTATATACTCCAAGCTTTGCCTTTCTACAAAGAGAGGGCTTAAGGTAAGTTTCTTTCGGCTCAACGCGTCTGCTACTACGTTGCCTTTGTCGGGAGTATAGGAAATGTCAAAATCATACGAGGCAAGAAACTCCATCCACCTTTGCTGCCTCAAGTTAAGATCCTTCTGCGAGAAGAGATATTTCAATGATTTATGGTCAATGTATAATTCGAACTTCTCACCTAGGAGATAATAGCGCCAAGACTTAAGTGCAAAGACGATGGCGGCCAACTCAAGATCGTGGGTTGGGTAGTTCTTTTCATGAACTTTCAATTGTCTTCCACCATAAGCTACTACCCTTCTTTCTTGCATTAGAACAGTGCCTAGTCCCGTTCCACATGCATCTGTGTATACTGTGAACATTTTGCATCCGTCAGGCAGAGTTAGAACTGGAGCTGTTGTAAGAGCTCTTTTTAGGTGTTGGAAGGCAATGTCACAGTCAAAATCCCAAGCAAATGCTAAATTCTTCTTTGTTAGCCATGTGAGTGGAGCTGAGATTTTCGCGAAATTCTTAATGAACTTTCGGTAAAAACCTGCTAGCCCAAGAAAGCTTCAGACTTCGGTTGCATTTCTTGGTTTCTTCCAATCTTGCACTGCCACTACTTTCGCAGGGTCCACCGCCAACCCTTCTTTGGACACTATATGCCCCAGAAATCTTACTTCTTCTCTCCAAAAGTGGCACTTGGAGAATTTGGCTTTTAGCTGATGAACTCGAAGAGTTTCCATGATTTCTTTCAGATGCTGAGCATGTTCTTCCTCATTCTTTGAGAAGATCAAGATATCATCTACGAAGACCACCACGAATTTATTGAGGAATTCTCTGAATACCCTACTCATTAGGTCTACGAAATAAGCAGGTGCGTTTGTCAAGCCGAAAGGCATGACAAGCCACTCGAAGAAACCGTCTGGGGTTCTGAACGCCGTTTTATCAATGTTGTCTTCAGCTACTCTTAGCTGATGGAACCCAGTTGCCAGATCAAGTTGGGAGAAGACCGACACACCTACAAGCTGATCAAACAAATCGTCGATTCGGGGAAGAGGTTGCCTATTTTTCTTGGTCAATTTGTTTAACTCCCTATAGTCGACGCAAAGGCGAAGCGAACCGTCTGCTTTGGTTGCGAACACCACTGGAGCACCCCATTCTGAAATGCTCCGTCTAATGAACCCCTTTTCGAGAAGTTCTTTAACCTGCTTACTGAGCTCCTTTCTCTCATTTGGAGCCATGTGTCTGACAGGTAAAGCTACAGGCTTTGCATTATCCACAAGATATATGCAGAAGTCTATTTCCCGCCTCGGAGGTAAGCCCTTCACCTCCTCAAAGACATCTGTATATTCCCGGACTACTCTAACTGACTGCAAATTCTCATCCGAAAAGCGACTCTAGATAACTAAGCATAACAGCATTCAAGGGATTACAAGAAATTTCTAGAGTGTTACTAAGCCGAGTTAAGAGTCTAACTACTCTTTTCTCACAATCAAGAATGGCACCATTACTGGATAACCAGTCCATGCCTAAGATCAAACCATATCCCGAGAAGCCCAAAACAAAGGCATTACAACTAAACTCAACGCTGAGAATAGATATTTTCAAACCCAAACAAACCATTGACAAGTAAGCGGAGCCCCCAATTGGATTTGAAACTACTAAGGGATCCTCTACCATACTAGTTTCTAGATGCAGAGATTCTACTAAGGCAGATGAAATAAAGGAGTGTGATGCGCCAGAGTCAAAAAGTGTGCGAACTGGATGATCATAAAGATAGACTACACTTTCTACAGAAATATTACTACCTTGTTCCTGCGGAGGTGCCGCCAGTGCATGAACTTGACCTCTAGAGGGGGATCTAGTCCTCTGCCCCTGCCCCCGCTTCTTTGGGTAGTCCTTAGCCAAGTGCCCAGTCTCTCTACAACTAAAGCAACCACCATTCATTTTTTCCTCCTTCTTCCTGCAGTCTTTTGCTATATGTCCCACAATGCCACAAAAATTGCACTTTCTCTTTTCACGGGGCTTATTGTTCTTTCCTCCTTTCTTGAAGTCTGTTTTCTTAGCTTGTAACCCCTCTTTCTTTTCTTCCACCTTAGTCTCTTTCTTGCTGTTGTCTTCCTCGTGTAGCAACGCCATGTCCACCAAGCTTTCATAAGTCGCTCCCGTGGATACATGGGTCATAGCAAGGCTGTGGAGAGGCTCATTCAAACCTTTGACGAAGCGAAGCGCCTTCTTGTGTTGGGTGTTTACTAAGTCCAGCCCAAATTTGGCCAGCTGATTACACTGATTGACGTACTCCCTGATCGTCATGCTCCCCTGTTTAAGAGTTAGGAACTTCTCCATTTGCAGGCTTCTTTCAGCTTAGGAGAGGAATTTCATCTCAAACCTTGTCCTGAAATCTTCCCATGTTTCCACCGCCCTCTGAGCATTGGAAATCTCCCACCAATAGGATGCTTCATCTTTAAGCAACCACACTGCTAGCTGTATCTTTTGCCTGTCATCAACTCTGAAGATGACAAACATATCATCGGTCTCCTTTAGCCAGTTTCTTGCTCCTACAAAGGACTCTGTCCCATAAAAGTCTTTTCCACCCATAGCCTTGAAGTCTCTACATGTTTTTGCGAAGGCATTTCCATGAGGAGGAGGAGAAGAAGGGGGAGGAACCGCGACCACTGGAGGAGGAATGTCTGTTAGGCCCGCGCCAATGGCCCTTGCTTCTAAGTACCTCCTAAACCAGCCGGGTATCGGCACTCCTTCTGGAAGGTTAAGGTCTCCAGACATGCTGAAACAGAAAGGAAAGATTCAAAACGAAGGATAGAGAGAGATAGTGCACATGGCTTTTGGGGATTATGCCTTTTTTTTTTAAAATATAACATTTTTTTTCTTGAAAAATGCTTCTTTAAACTTTCTTTTGAAAACAATTTCAAATTTTTTTATCTTATCTGGTAAACCTATGCTCTGATACCAAGTGAAACACCCCACCTCCGTTAAGGTCACTCACAAAGGGAATGCCTTAACTTTAGTGGAGGTTTATAAGTAGAAGTCATAGGTAAACACAAGACAGATATAAATACACATATTTTAAACAGCGGAAACCAAACAGATTTTTATTTCATCAATACGTGTTCAAACAAAACACTTCCATAATTGTCTCAAAATACTTCCAACATTACAACCTCAATACTGCCTTGCTTATTAAAGAAGCATAAAACATAAATAAAGTAACAAAAATCCCCATAGTGATATCCAAAGCCATAGTCCGAGCAAAAGAGATCCAAACCATACATCTATGGTCTTGAAGCTTGCAAAGGGTCTGACTAAGCTGGGTTGTTTCCTCCCTGTGGACCTGGGGGGTGGGGGGGAAACGAAAGAAAAGAAGACGAAAAAAAATAGGGTCAGACATAAAAAGCCTGAGTAAATCTAGTAACTCTTCAGTATGTGAATAGGAAAAAGGGCATGATAGATATAAACTGAAAACAGTAAAGTATCACAAGCTAAGGAAGTGTAGTTTAGAATCGAATGTACTATCGCACCCACACTACATCTCTGCACCTACTTGAACTTATTCTAACTGGCACCCCATGCTGAGGGTGTAGTGAACCCCATTTTCTAAAGATGCACCCTATACTGAGGGTGAAGTGATTCTGTTTCTAAAGATCAACTCCTACTCGCATAAACATTTGTGTCATACGGCCCCCAAGAACTGTAGATACCTATGCTAGTCCCACCATGGGGTGTATCAAGACCCATGGTGGCGGCCCCGACACAAACCTTAGAATACATAGGTTATACTACTGGTGCCCCAGTGCTCTGTTTGTCTGCTCCGGAGTGTGTGCACGCCTACACCCCGTTAGAACCTACATTGTGCACCCACCGCCGTCGTTTTGACTGCTTACAATCAGCCCAGTAATCGTGCCCCACCCTACCTAGTTTCAGGGTACCATGATACCTAACTTGGGTTACTACTGAAACGGGTCCCTCGTTACTAGGGTTTTCTAGTCAAACATGTTAAAGGGTTAAGTGTCTGTATTTACCTAACCTCACCCATCAATTCTTGTTAACATGTTGAATTTGGTTAAGTGTTTTTAGTTGACTTAACCCTACCATCTGTCCTTAACCTCTTAAAGCACCTGACCACTCACATTAGATAGATATTGCTACGGTTACTGGATGTGCCGGTCGGTTCCGGGCAGGTTTACACCGTAGCTCAGTCTAACCTCGGGTCCTTATTGGGCTCAATGCTTAACCACCCACATTGGATAGGTATTGTTGTGACTACTGGACAGCCGGGCAGGTCCAGGCAGGTTTACGTCACAACTCAATCTAACCTCGGGTTAAGCATACCGTGTTTTCTAAATTTACATATTTTATCACTTCTAAATTATATGTAAATGTCATGTCCTTTATTCTTCGGTATAACAATTCATACCGCTTAAATGTCATTGTCGTTGGCATGTGCCAACCATGCCAACATATAATTTTCATGTTTTACACCCAACGTTATTACCCCCGTTTGTACGTTCGCAACATTATAACAAATGTTGGGCTCGACACAATTCAACCCAACTTTTTAAACGTGAGAAAAAGGGGAAATCAAGAACATGTAATATTTCACAATACATAAAGGTGTGTGGCGCATGAACTTGCAATTTAGCGATTCAACTAACATAAATTATGGGTCATGTGAACTTGCATTCAAATCAGAGTATAACTAAGTAGGTGTCATATAAAATGGCATAGTTTAGGCTTATACAAACTTGGGTTTAAACATGTTTAACTTGGCATAATGTCAACAACAAAACTAACATGTTGTATAATCACCAAAATGTCCAATTTTTAACAACTAATCATATAGCCTATTTCAACATGAAACTTGCATAGTTTATGTAACCCAAACGGTACTTAACATAGATCCAATTATACTTGCAAATAAACATAAGAATGTGTTCATAGGTTTTGGGTCATGTAGGCATAAAAGGTCTCAAACCTAGAACATGTTTACATAAGCTTTAACTTAGACTTAGGGAATGTATGTAGTCCATGCTATCGACATAAACATAAAGGGATCAAATTCTAGTTTTTGCCACAAACTTGCAAGTGCCATTATTTTCATATACAATTGTCCAATAGGCTTGCATTAATCAATTTAGGCCACAAATATCAATACACAAGTCATAACAGATTCATTACAATACAAAGAATTTATATCATTATCGTACAATAACACAATTCTATTTTCATTTACATCGAATCACGTCCCAGTTTTATTCATATTCTGAAAGGTCACTATACTTACAACGAATGCAGAATCTTGAATTCTGGATTCTGAATTCTGAAATTGAGGTGCGTTCCTTTGGGTAGATTAACGTTGCGTTGATTAATTTGATTAAGCTTTAGTCTTCTTCTTAATTTGATTCGTCTCTAAGCTCCTCTCTCTTGACGGCTACGCTCAATTCCTTCCTGGTATTATGACGACTCCAATCTTATTTTTTTGTGTTAATTTTAGTTGAGACTTAGGGTGTATATATAGATTTTTAAATTGTTTTGAGCCGTCAGATGAAGACAGTAGGAATCTATACCATACAAAGTTCAAAGAGCCAATCAAGAGGTGACATGTCAGCCCTAATGACACACCGGGCCACAGAAATTCGAGCCAGAGCCAGACCCAGCCAGCCAGGTCGACCAGGTAGGTCGACTGACAGGTCGACACCCAGGTCGACACTATGGTCGACCTGGGGTGACCAGGTCGACACCATGGTCGACCCTATGGTCGACCTGGTCCCTGGGCGGGAATTTTCCCGCCCAGCCCAGTTTGAGCCTGTTTTTCAAATTTTGAATTTGAAACCGAGCTGTTTGAATTTTAAATTTTATTCGGAAACTTCTGAAGGTCATAACTCCTTCATACGTAGTCCGATTCACGCAAACTCGGACTCTATCTCAAGCAGAATTCCGAGATAAATGCAATGGCGTAACCCATTTCCCTTAATTCTTTCATTTAGAATTAATTTTACTGTAATTTGTGAAGCTTAATGTTATAGAATTTACGGGGTGTTACAGCTATGTTTTATGCTTCTTATATACTTGGAAGTTTTTGAATCAAGACAGAAGTTTTATGTAATACTTTTAAGTATGATTGAGTCAATTGTTGTAAAAGCTTGACTGAACTACGTTGCTTATAAAATGACTTTATTTTCCATTGCTTTATTTGTCTGTCTTGAAATTTATCTACATCTCTTACCTATAACGCTTCAGTGAAGTTAATGCATTCCCTTTGTGAGTGACATTAATGAACGTGGGGTGTTTCACTTGGTATCAGAGCTAAAGGTTACAAAATCAGATAAAAGATTTGAAAATTATTTTCAAAACGGTTTTAAAAGAAGCATTTTCGAAAGAAAAGTTTTGTTTTAAAGGCATATTCCCCAAAGCCATATGCATTATCTTTTGATCCTCTGTTTGAATCCTTGTTTTCCTTCTTTACCGAGTCCCCGGGGCTCCAAGCATTCTGGGAGGTAACCTCATCGCGGCATGGTTCCGTAGGCTTGATGAGACTACGACACCGGTCAAAGGGCAAAGAAATGCCCAACTTCCATATATAACCGCAGTATTTTCACCTACGGCTAATTTTCTTTCAAGCTTTGTAGGGTTTTCCGTGCAATGGAGGCAGCTTTCAAGAGACTTGTCAACAAGCCATACAAGGATGGCAAAGATGAGAATGAGGGTGTTTGGCTAAGGAGCACGACCCAAGGATGAGAAACTCATGGATATGGACTTGGTTCACAAAGGAGGAAAGAATAGCAAAATCTATGACAAGAGGAAGTGTCGTTATTATGGTATAACGGGCCATATAATTAAGGACATGGGCAAGAACAAAGGACAAGATTTTCAGGAGGGCAAGTGCATGCTCTCACCGCCAACGTACCTGAGAGAGAGGTAGTGGAGGTTCTGTTGAAAAGGGCTAGTTTTTCTTTTTGATCATCCTGTTAGTACTCTTTTTGATTTTAGCGCTTCACATTCGTTTATATCTGCTTCCATAGTTGAGTCTCTGCACCTTAGTACTTGTATAGTAGAAGATCCCATTATCGTCTCAATTCCAATTAGTGGTTTGGCCCATTTATCTTTGGTTTGTAAGGATTTGAGATTAGTTATATTAAGTATTGAGTTTAAGTGTAATGCTTATGTTTTTGGTTTCATGGGCTATGAGTTGATTCTAGGTATGGATTGGTTAGCTAGTAATTGTGAAAGAAGGGTAGTTAGACTTTTGACTTGCCTCGGGAATACCCTCGAGATTTCGTGCGATCTTAAGGGATCAGTTAGGCTTAGCTACCTAGAATCACTTGATGTATCTATCGACGATTTGCGATCCGTTAGTGTAACGTCCCAGATTTTTCGGTCATTTAAATTTGAATATTTAAAGTTGTTTTGTATTTGAAGTGATATCATTCCATTTGGAAAAATAGACGGTCGAATAATTTTATTTATATTAAATGGTTTCGGAATTTATTTTATCAGGTAATAATACGTACAGTGAGACGTAGAAGCTATATAAATTTCGTCGGAAAATTTGAATGTTTACCGGTCGTGTATTTTTCAGTGTAAAGCTGCGCCTAACGGTTCAAATTTTAGCGACCGTAAAATTTCTCCGGAACCAGTTCGGACAAACATGAAAAATATTCTATTCGTTGTCACGAATCCGACGGTGCAATTCGTTTCGCGAAAATCGGACGTTTTGACCTCCGTTTGCTTATTTTTCCTTCCGAATTTTACGTTTAAAAGGGGTCCGTAATGCCTTTTTGAACGGAGAGTCCTGACACTGCAAATTATATACCGTTGTGTCCATCTCGTCACGCTGATTAGCGCAAGGTATTCATTTGCCCGTTTCGGTGCTCGGTTCGCGCTGAAATTTTAGAAATGCTCGCACAGTTCATTTTTGAAACAAAGCCATTGGACCTCGAAGTTTTCATATCCTGATCCTGCATATTTTTCTAAGCATTTTGGGTCTGCAAAACCCGTTATTTTCATTTTATTAAATCAGCGAAATATTTTTTTTGTTTGCAAAATTGGACACTTTCTTCCTTACTACACTTTCTTTTTGCATGCAACGTCCCTTGTTTTTGTACATGCCTTACTACACTTTCTTTTACATGTAATTGTTCCCAACGTCACTTTCTTGTACATGCATTTTTGTCCCCAACGTGCCAATTCCCCTTTTGCCTTTCGTTTCTTAAATTCCAAAGTTTCATTTCACTGTACAGGACTTGCGCCCAAACTATTATACTTTCTTATGTCCAGAGTTTCATGTTTGGTGTGTTCCAAACTTCCTCTTCACTTTTCACAGTTCGGTTACTTGCGATCAACCCAAACATTTGGTTACTTGCATACCAAACCATTCACTTTCCGTGCACACCAATCCATCACAAACCGTGCTACCCAAGTTTTTCTTGGAATTCATCCCACGCCAGCTACCCTATAAATTACTATATACACCTACTCCCTAAAATTTACTTGCTCCCCACGTTGTTTTCCTTATAAAAGCATCTGCTCCATTCCTCCTTTTCATTTAATTCAGTAATGGCTCCTTTCAGTAATGAGAAACTGTATCTCCCTTCAAAAAAAAAAAAATCGAACTGGAAGCAATTAGAAAAAGGGGAGGACCAACGCAAGTGCAGTGCGGTGGCAAGTGTAGTGGTTTCACGTGGAGGAGAAGGCCTTGACTGTAGATGAGGCAAAAGGTGGTGAAGGCTGCAAATGAAGTTGGGTTTGTATTTCCAAATTAATGCATGGTATTGTGGCAAAGCATTTGGTGCGAGCTGTGTAGTAATATGGTGCGCGAGTACTTTACAGTGAGGGGTGCTGTAGCGTTTTGTGGGAAGGCTATAGGGAGAAGAAGGACGTGGTGGGGAAGATTTGGGCTCAACGCTTTAGAAAAAAAAAGGGAGGAAGTTAGAAAAAGGAAAGTGGTAGCAGTACGTTCAGGGAGGGGAGAGGCCGCATGTTGATGACCGGTTACAAACCATGAAGTGGCAGAAACGGACGATATAAGGATGAATTAGCAAAGCTAATTATGTGATTAATGGTTGGCAAGGTAATTAGAATTTTAATGTATCATAGGTTAGCTAATTTATAATTTAAAATAGTTAAGTTTAATTAAGCGTTATTAAATCAAATGGTTGTACCGTAGGTGGTATATTCGGTCAAAAACATGAGACTAAAAAGTCGAATAACGCTAGAACTACTAGTAGTCGGAGAAAAGCGAATCAACCCAAACAATTTGTTAACAAGATCAAAGCAAAACCAGATGAATTAGAATCGTGTGGGCGAAAGCTAAGCGGAAGTGACCTGGAGTTAACGAGGATTTTGTCCAGTTTTAAACGTCCGTTCAAGATTGGATAAAAATGATGCGCGAACCGTCAACTGAAACAAAGGTGAGTTAATTCTCACACCTTCTGGAATTCTGGGATGTGGTAAATTCATATTAAAATATAATTTACCTTTAAAAATATAAATTGGTTGATTTTTTGACGTTGATTGTTATGGTTGATTTGATGCTGTTATTTAGATTTAATCGATCATATGAAATTTATTTCATAACGAGCTGTGATGCAGGGAAGAACAGGTTGGAGGGATCCGACCGGATTCCTCAAATATTATATATGTTGATTGTTTGTGTTATATTGTTGATATATGAACTGATTGAACCCCATATGTTGAAAAACCTGCTTGAGTGAAATGGTTGGATAAATATGCACCTGTGTTGTGTTCAAAATCAACCGACAATGTTGATTTGGTGATTGGCAGTGAATGGCCTAAGATGTGTTGTTTCAGTCGTCGGTTTACCGTTCGGTGAATCGACGCAGTTTTAAAGTTATAAATTTATTTATAACTGAAATGAACCTTTTAAGGTTATTTTATAATTAAATAAAATTAGAAATTATGAATAATATTTTAATTGTGTTTATAAAAGAATCATTTAATTGGTTTATGTAATGGAATCTTGTGGTTTATACAAACACTGAAATCAGAGAATCTACCTACGGGTTGAAAAAAAAGAATAATTGTTTTTAAAACAATTAGATGGTATTTTTAAATTAATTAAGTTAAAAAGGGAAATGGCAAATGAAAATCAGTTAACCTCTAACTGATATGTACGGTTGATGAAAATCAACCGTTTGAACTAGAATTGACAAATGAGATTTACATCTCAGAATATTCGTTAAATTTAACGAACAGTGTGAAATAGTAGATAATCCTTGATTAACTAAAATTCAAAGAAATTATCGAATTATTTAATGGTTATGAAGTAAATTATTATTTAATAAGGTTTTAAAATGATAATGATCATAGAAATGGCAAAGATAACTATTTTTAATATTTAATTATTATTTTAATTAATAATAATTAAAAGCGATGATTTTAATTGGAATTCAATTAAAAATTTATAAAGTAGCGATAAGTTTTGGTCAAAGGGGTAATAAGAGTTTTGTAAAGAAATAACCAAGTTTCAAGACAAGATTGGAAAATGGAATGTGTAGTGAATATAAAGCTTTAATAAGATTTTATTTAATCACTTAACTAAGTAAAGTAAATTCGACTGATTATAATTAGAAATGTGTTAATGGTTTTAAAACGAAATCGAAGTTAAGTTGAAAAGTTGGTACATGGATGATTATAAGAAATCAAAGGGTTATAAGCAAAGTAATGATTCAAGTTAAAAGTGGTGCTTTGTGGACATTTAATTAAAGGGATTAAGTAAAAATATTTTCGAACGAAGATTTCAAATGAAAGAAAGGGTTTATAAAACCAGTTTTGAAATCAAGGTGGTAAAGGAGATTTTAATATCAGTAGTTAAGTCACGAACTGGTATTATTCTGAGATAAGGACGTTGTCGATCAAGGTCTGAGAGGTAAATAAAATACCCCAACTTGAACGGCCTAGTTATTATCAAGGAATGGTATTAGTTTAAAACGAGTAAAAGGTGTTGTGATGTGGCGTGATGTTCCATACGTAAAGTATTGAAAATGAATGCGAGATTTTGGGAATATGAATATAAATAAGAATATTGTTTTCAAATTATATCGAATATTTGTTTATTCAATTAGAGTTGATCGAATATCGTATTTAAGTTGGAATTAGTCAGCCATAATTATTCAGGAAGAGTTTCCATTTCGCACGGCTGCTGGCGTAATTCGCAGGGCTGCAGATAGCCTACGGCAGTCGGATGTTTCCTGAGGGAATCAGGCCTAACCATTGTGATCGCTGCGATCTAGAGTCGAGCGAATGGAGTTAAGTCGAGTATTAGTTAATCAATCAAAGTAAATCAGTCAGCGTTAGTTAAAAAGAAATTTTGTTAAATATATTTTAAAGAGGCCAAGAACTGCCAAGTACTGAATCAGTGAGATCATTTCATTGACACGTTATTTATTTGATAGCTAAATCACCGACTATCAAACCTGACCAATACGATTGTTGGTACGGAAAGACCGGGATCGAATTCATATTCGAAAACCATTCTGACCAGCAAATACGTGAAGACGTCGATTGAAGACGGAGCTAGTGAAGACCGTGGATCTTCATAAGCGGAAGGACTACTGGTTGAATTTCTCTGGCTTGCAACCAGAGTTATTTGATTTGTGATTCTGTCGTGGTTGAATCCACGGATTTGCAAGGACTTCTCGCTACTGATCCTTGGGGTGATTCCTGTAAGGATGCGGTAGGAGAGTGCCTTCGGTTCATCCTGTTCCTGGATGACTTGTATGGACGGATGTCTGACAGAGTATTTCCAAAGGGGTCACGTACGTTGATTTCTTCAAACGTACCTGGGTAGCTCCCAAATAGAGTATGTTTGTGGACGTCAATTAGTGATATCCAGAGGATCTGACGATATGGCATTCAAAGTGAATGATGGCCAGATGATTTAAAGGAATTCTAGCCTCAAGCCTCATCAACCGGGAGATGACAAAAATCGGGCAGGCAGCATGGCTATGTGGGTCGCTCCCATTAGGATGTATGATCACCTATCTAGAGAAATTCCATTTGCTTCTTTAATCTATGTTCGATGCTGTCCCTATTCGGGAGGCGGTTGATGATCCCAACCGTCGGTGATATACATTCGATACACTCAAGGGAAATGAGTGGTCGGTCATGTGAGGGCCGGGTTGCAAGACGTTCTTGTTGAACCCAGTGTATTCGCCTCTAGAGATACACGTGCGGAAAGTGGACCCATACCTTGTCAAGTTAGAATCCAATATCCAATAAGTGCCGCGATTTTGGTTTGTATACTATATATGGGGAGCGTGAGATGCAAGCGTTCCTCTAGATTGATAATTATTTGTATTTAGACATTATGATAATACCAGATCAATATATGATTTCAAAAAGATGTTTTGGGTTATAGTAAGGTAAAAACCGTCCGTGTTTATGTGTGGGCTGGTCTTACTATTATCCTTTGATTTCATAAAGGATTTTCCAAAGTTAAACAAGTGTGTGTTATGTGAATTTATCACTGATAGTATTCCAGACTGACCCGGTGTATTTTGTTTTAAATCAAATGTGCTCGGGTCAGACCGAGTATGTTCCAGGTTAGGTTTCGCTTGGAGTTTCAGGAGCTAGAAGCAGGCGGCTTCACCGTTAGCTATATACAGATATTTTTCCGCTGTGACAGTTATATGTTGTGCTCTGATGATTGGTATGTATATACAGTTCTTTTGTATAAAGATTTGTGATATTATATTTTATTCGTTCCGCTATGAGATTCTGATGTGTTCTTCTTCTTTCTTCTATTCTAATATTTCTTTCTTTCTTTTTCTCACCTTCTAACTTCTCTCTATTAACAATCCAGTGTTTTCGATGCTTGAATAGTCGACATGGTGATTTGATGTCGATTTTCGGGGTCGAAACCCATTGGGTCGTTACAGTGGTATCAGAGCTATTGGTTTAGGAATAACCTTGGCTCTGTGGCGTAACTCGATAGAGATGGGGTTAGTAATACTCTAGATCGAGTTAAGTATATAAATACGAGAAAGCGTATTTGTAAATTTTATTTTCAAATGTTTTTTATTGTGTTGTTTAATCAGTTCAAGTGTTGAGAAGCTTTTGAACTAGTAACGGATACAATATTGTTTTGTAAAGAGGGTAAATGAAATAATTTTGTCCAAATTATATTTTTATATAGAAAAGAAATAATTTTATTAAATTATTAGGATATTGTGGTTGATCGATTTGTTTGAATATAATTCAAATGGAAATTTGAATGGTTGATATAACCAGAAGACTTTGCATATAGAGTTGTCAAAGAATTTTAATATGAAAGTGAAATCAAGATTTAATTTAGATTGGAATGACGGCTTTTGAAATTGAATCAGAATTAGGATTATTAAAGGAAAAGTAAACTAATTAGAAAATCAATTTAGAATTAGAGCTTAACTTGGTTAAATGAAATTAAGGGATATTAGAGTTAAAATTACGGGTTGTAATAATTGAAATATCAATTAGCAAATTGGATATGGAAATTGAAATTGAACTTAATAAAGTTGATTAATGTGTATTGTTGCTTGTTTGGATGTTAGATTCGTTGAAATAAAATTCATTAACCGTTAAAGAAGCAAAATGAATTAGAAATTGAGATTTTAAGTTCAAATATAATTAGAACAAAATCAATTATGAAATAAAAATAATTATGAGATCATGTTCTTGTTAATTATTGGGTTGAGAATGGAGCTAAGAACAGGTTGGAAGAACTGGTTGTTGCTTTGCTTGATTATTGGAGTATGACGCCCGACAAATAGGTAAACCTTAATTATATTGTTTGGTGGAATGATTTTATACCCCTGAGTTGGGTAACCAAATGGATTTTATTCTCTTTTGATCGATATGAGGCCCAAAGTGGCGTTTGTAGTTATTCATATTGAGCCGTGCCGAGGAGAGGTTGGCAAATTTTTCGTAAATATTTATTTTGATAATATTTGGAAATTTCTATTTTAAAATGATTATTTTTGAGTTTGGAACATTCTTCTCACTTAGCAATTTCGGGGACGAAATTATTTTAAGGGGGGAAGAATGTAACGTCCCAGATTTTTCGGTCATTTAAATTTGAATATTTAAATTTGTTTTGTATTTGAAGTGATATCATTCCATTTGGAAAAATAGACGTTCGAATAATTTTATTTATATTAAATGGTTTCGGAATTTATTTTATCAGGTAATAATACGTACAATGAGACGTAGAAGCTATATAAATTTCGTCGGAAAATTTGAATGTTTACCGGTCGCGTATTTTTCAGTGTAAAGCTGCGCCTAACGGTTCAAATTTTAGCGACCGTAAAATTTCTCCGGAACCAGTTCGGACAAACATGAAAAATATTCTATTCGTTGTCACGAATCCGACGGTGCAATTCGTTTCGCGAAAATCGGACGTTTTGACCTCCATTTGCTTATTTTTCCTTCCGAATTTTACGTTTAAAAGGGGTCCGTAATGCCTTTTTGAACAGAGAGTCCTGACACTGCAAATTATATACCGTTGTGTCCATCTCGTCACGCTGATTAGCGCAATATATTCATTTGCCCGTTTCGGTGCTCGGTTCGCGCTGAAATTGTAGAAATGCTCGCACAGTTCATTTTTGAAACAAAGCCATTGGACCTCGATGTTTTCATATCCTGATCCTGCATATTTTTCTAAGCATTTTGGGTCTGCAAAACCCGTTATTTTCATTTTATTAAATCAGCGAAATATTTTTTTTGTTTGCAAAATTGGACACTTTCTTCCTTACTACACTTTCTTTTTGCATGCAACGTCCCTTGTTTTTGTACATGCCTTACTACACTTTCTTTTACATGTAATTGTTCCCAACGTCACTTTCTTGTACATGCATTTTTGTCCCCAACGTGCCAATTCCCCTTTTGCCTTTCGTTTCTTAAATTCCAAAGTTTCATTTCACTGTACAGGACTTGCGCCCAAACTATTATACTTTCTTGTGTCCAGAGTTTCATGTTTGGTGTGTTCCAAACTTCCTCTTCACTTTTCACAGTTCGGTTACTTGCGATCAACCCAAACATTTGGTTACTTGCATACCAAACCATTCACTTGCCGTGCACACCAATCCATCACAAACCGTGCTACCCAAGTTTTTCTTGGAATTCATCCCATGCCAGCTACCCTATAAATTACTATATACACCTACTCCCTAAAATTTACTTGCTCCCCACGTTGTTTTCCTTATAAAAGCATCTGCTCCATTCCTCCTTTTCTTTCATTCAGTAATGGCTCCTTTCAGTAATGAGAAACCGTATCTCCCTTCAAAAAAAAAATGCAAACTGGAAGCAATTAGAAAAAGGGGAGGACCAACGCAACTGCAGTGCGGTGGCAAGTGTAGTGGTTTCACGTGGAGGAGAAGGCCTTGACTGTAGATGAGGCAAAAGGTGGTGAAGGCTGCAAATGAAGTTGGGTTTGTATTTCCGAATTAATGCATGGTATTGTGGCAAAGCATTTGGTGCGAGCTGTGTAGTAATATGGTGCACGAGCACTTTACAGTGAGGGGTGCTGTAGCGTTTTGTGGGAAGGCTATAGGTAGATGAAGGACGTGGTGGGGAAGATTTCGGCTCAACGCTTTAGAAAAAAAAAGGGAGGAAGTTAGAAAAAGGAAAGTGGGTGCAGTACGTTCAGGGAGGGGAGAGGCCGCATGTTGATGACCGGTTACAAACCATGAAGTGGCAGAAACGGACGATATAAGGATGAATTAGCAAAGCTAATTATGTGATTAATGGTTGGCAAGGTAATTAGAATTTTAATGTATCATAGGTTAGCTAATTTATAATTTAAAATAGTTAAGTTTAATTAAGCGTTATTAAATCAAATGGTTGTACCGTAGGTGGTATATTCGGTCAAAAACATGAGACTAGAAAGTCGAATAACGCTAGAACTACTAGTAGTCGGAGAAAAGCGAATCAACCCAAACGATTTGTTAACAAGATCAAAGCAAAACCAGATGAATTAGAATCGTGTGGGCGAAAGCTAAGCGGAAGTGACCTGGAGTTAACGAGGATTTTGTCCAGTTTTAAACGTCCGTTCAAGATTGGATAAAAATGATGCGCGAACCGTCAACTGAAACAAAGGTGAGTTAATTCTCACACCTTCTGGAATTCTGGGATGTGGTAAATTCATATTAAAATATAATTTACCTTTAAAAATATAAATTGGTTGATTGTTTGCCGTTGATTGTTATGGTTGATTTGATGCTGTTATTTAGATTTAATTGATCATATGAAATTTATTTCATAACGAGCTGTGATGCAGGGAAGAACAGTTTGGAGGGATCCGACCGGATTCCTCAAATATTATATATGTTGATTGTTTGTGTTATATTGTTGATATATGAACTGATTGAACCCCATATGTTGAAAAACCTGCTTGAGTGAAATGGTTGGATAAATATGCACCTGTGTTGTGTTCAAAATCAACCGACAATGTTGATTTGGTGATTGGCAGTGAATGGCCTAAGATGTGTTGTTTCAGTCGTCGGTTTACCGTTCGGTGAATCAACGCAGTTTTAAAGTTATAAATTTATTTATAACTGAAATGAACCTTTTAAGGTTATTTTATAATTAAATAAAATTAGAAATTATGAATAATATTTTAATTGTGTTTATAAAAGAATCATTTAATTGGTTTATGTAATGGAATCTTGTGGTTTATACAAACACTGAAATCAGAGAATCTACCTACGGGTTGAAAAAAAAGAATAATTGTTTTTAAAACAATTAGATGGTATTTTTAAATTAATTAAGTTAAAAAGGGAAATGGCAAATGAAAATCAGTTAACCTCTAACTGATATGTACGGTTGATGAAAATCAACCGTTTGAACTAGAATTGACAAATGAGATTTACATCTCAGAATATTCGTTAAATTTAACGAACAGTGTGAAATAGTAGATAATCCTTGATTAACTAAAATTCAAAGAAATTATCGAATTATTTAATGGTTATGAAGTAAATTATTATTTAATAAGGTTTTAAAATGATAATGATCATAGAAATGGCAAAGATAACTATTTTTAATATTTAATTATTATTTTAATTAATAATAATTAAAAGCGATGATTTTAATTGGAATTCAATTAAAAATTTATAAAGTAGCGATAAGTTTTGGTCAAAGGGGTAATAAGAGTTTTGTAAAGAAATAACCAAGTTTCAAGACAAGATTGGAAAATGGAATGTGTAGTGAATATAAAGCTTTAATAAGATTTTATTTAATCACTTAACTAAGTAAAGTAAATTCGACTGATTATAATTAGAAATGTGTTAATGGTTTTAAAACGACATCGAAGTTAAGTTGAAAAGTTGGTACATGGATGATTATAAGAAATCAAAGGGTTATAAGCAAAGTAATGATTCAAGTTAAAAGTGGTGCTTTGTGGACATTTAATTAAAGGGATTAAGTAAAAATATTTTCGAACGAAGATTTCAAATGAAAGAAAGGGTTTATAAAACCATTTTTGAAATCAAGGTGGTAAAGGAGATTTTAATATCAGTAGTTAAGTCACGAACTGGTATTATTCTGAGATAAGGACGTTGTCGATCAAGGTCTGAGAGGTAAATAAAATACCCCAATTTGAACGGCCTAGTTATTATCAAGGAATGGTATTAGTTTAAAACGAGTAAAAGGTGTTGTGATGTGGCGTGATGTTCCATACGTGAAGTATTGAAAATGAATGCGAGATTTTGGGAATATGAATATAAATAAGAATATTGTTTTCAAATTATATCGAATATTTGTTTATTCAATTAGAGTTGATCGAATATCGTATTTAAGTTGGAATTAGTCAACCATAATTATTCCGGAAGAGTTTCCATTTCGCACGGCTGCTGGCGTAATTCGCAGGGCTGCAGATAGCCTACGGCAGTCGGATGTTTCCTAAGTGAATCAGGCGTAACCATTGTGATCGTTGCGATCTAGAGTCGAGCGAATGGAGTTAAGTCGAGTATTAGTTAATCAATCAAAGTAAATCAGTCAGCGTTAGTCAAAAAGAAATTTTGTTAAATATATTTTAAAGAGACCAAGAACTGCCAAGTACTGAATCAGTGAGATCATTTCATTGACACGTTATTTATTTGATAGCTAAATCACCGACTACAAAACCTGACCAATACGATTGTTGGTACGGAAAGACCGGGATCGAATTCATATTCGAAAACCATTCCGACCAGCAAATACGTGAAGACGTCGATTGAAGACGGAGCAAGTGAAGATTGTGGATCTTCATAAGCGGAAGGACTACTGGTTGAATTTCTCTGGCTTGCAACCAGAGTTATTTGATTTGTGATTCTGTCGTGGTTGAATCCACGGATTTGCAAGGACTTCTCGCTACTGATCCTTGGGGTGATTCCTGTAAGGATGCGGTAGGAGAGTGCCTTCGGTTCATCCTGTTCCTGGATGACTTGTATGGACGGATGTCTGACAGAGTATTTCCAAAGGGGTCACGTACGTTGATTTCTTCAAACATACCTGGGTAGATCCCAAATAGAGTATGTTTGTGGACGTCAATTAGTGATATCCAGAGGATCTGACGATATGGCATTCAAAGTGAATGATGGCCAGATGATTTAAAGGAATTCTAGCCTCAAGCCTCATCAACCGGGAGATGACAAAAATCGGGCAGGCAGCATGGCTATGTGGGTCGCTCCCATTAGGATGTATGATCACCTATCTAGAGAAATTCCATTTGCTTCTTTAATCTATGTTCGATGCTGTCCCTATTCGGGAGGCGGTTGCTGATCCCAACCGTCGGTGATATACATTCGATACACTCAAGAGAAATGAGTGGTCGATCATGTGAGGGCCGGGTTGCAAGACGTTCTTGTTGAACCCAGTGTATTCGCCTCTAGAGATACACGTGCGGAAGGTGGACCCATACCTTGTCAAGTTGGAATCCAATATCCAATAAGTGCCGCGATTTTGGTTTGTATACTATATATGGGGAGCGTGAGATGAAAGCGTTCCTCTAGATTGATAATTATTTGTATTTAGACATTATGATAATACCAGATCAATATATGATTTCAAAAAGATGTTTTGGGTTATAGTAAGGTAAAAACCGTCCATGTTTATGTGTGGGCTGGTCTTACTATTATCCTTTGATTTCATAAAGGATTTTCCAAAGTTAAACAAGTGTGTGTTATGTGAATTTATCACTGATAGTATTCCAGACTAACTCGGTGTATTTTGTTTTAAATCAAATGTGCTCGGGTCAGACCGAGTATGTTTCAGGTTAGGTTTCGCTTGGAGTTTCAGGAGCTAGAAGCAGGCGGCTTCACCGTTAGCTATATACAGATATTTTTCCACTGTGACAGTTATATGTTGTGCTCTGATGATTGGTATGTATATACAGTTCTTTTGTATAAAGATTTGTGATATTATATTTTATTCGTTCCGCTGTGAGATTCTGATGTGTTCTTCTACTTTCTTCTATTCTAATATTTCTTTCTTTCTTTTTCTCACCTTCTAACTTCTCTCTATTAACAATCCAGTGTTTTCGATGCTTGAATAGTCGACATGGTGATTTGATGTCGATTTTCGGGGTTGAAACCCATTGGGTCGTTACAGTTAGAGTAGTCCATGAGTACACAGATGTTTAGGGGTTTGTCCCCTAAAACGCGAGATAGACTTCCGCATATATCTAGTTGACAATGCAAAGCCAGTTTCATTACATGTACGATACATGGCTTTGAGAGAGAGGAGGGAACTCAGTAAGCAAGTAGGGGAGCTACTTGAGGAAGGGTTCATAAGAAAAGAGCTTGAGGAAGAAAATCCTTGAAGAAGCGTTTACATGATACCGCGGAAGTAGTGGAGCCGAGCATGCTTAGGGAAGTGGAAGTGGAGCAAGTTGCCACGATTAGACGAGCTCCTACATGCATCCTTGGATCGGAGGTCAAGATGTTACGCAACCGAGAGGTCAGGTGGTTAAAGTCCAATGGGGAGATGATCAAGGAGGCGCGACTTGGGAGACGGAAGACAAGATGCGTACGCTGTACCCTTTCCTTTTGGAGGGTATGTTCTTAACTTCTTTTTTTTCTATCGCTTTGTTTATACTAGTTCTATCGTTCAATATGTCCTCTCGATTACATCTTCGATCTTTACGAGAAAAATCCTATGGTTGTAAACATGTGTTTGAGACATGTTATGTTTGGTGGATGCAAGTGGATGCAAGTGTTTTCTAGTGGTTGCTCGTTGATGCATTTACACACACATTAGGCAATAGATCCGCTCAATCACTTTCATATTACATATGAATAAGTGTGCATAATTAATTTGATGGATGTATATTTAATGTGTTATCATATGGATGTTGCATTTGAATGAATGGTTGTGCACGCATGTAAAAATGATATGTATCATTAGGATTCTTTTGCATACATAATGGACGCATGGAACTATCATGAATTGCATTAAGGAGGTTGACTGAGTCAGTAGATCGCCTGATTTTGCATTAGAGTAAGAACATATACACACACTATGCATATGTTTATGAAAAGCACTAGAAATCTTTTAAGGACAATGGATGCTTGTGGATGATGGATGAGTAGATTGATGATTGGATGGTAGGATACATTCTTCTTAACTCAGAGATTTCGGGGACGAAATCCTTTAAGTAGGGGAGAATGTAACACCCCGCATTTTTAATGAAATTAAAAATGAGGAAATATGTATATATATATATATTATATACATAGATATATTTAAGAGAAAAAATAAATAATGACAATAAATATTTCATGTAATAATTTCATACAGTGAAATGAAGGAAAAATTAAGTGCAATACATAAAATGCGAAGAAACGCATGCAAACAATTAAATAAAAAAGAAAAATTTGAAGAGCTTCAGGAATTTGGTCACGAAATTAGCGTCATTGCGTTCGTGGCAATTTTCTGATCAATTTAGACCTATGATTTGCAGAAAACCGATTTAAAATGAAGAAGATATCTTTAAATTAAATATTGCAGCAAAACACGAAAAAGAGGAATGAGAAGAGAATAATGTTTAGCATTGTTCTAAGGTTTGTAAGCAAAAGACTTAGCAGCTCATTTGGTTAGAACATGTGACTTGCATACAAGAGGCATAGGGTTTGATCCACGCCAGCGCCATTTTTTTTTTTTAGGGGAATGGCTAAAAAGTGGCTTAGTGTGAACGCAGTTCAAAAAGTGATTTAGTGTGAAAATGGTTAATTGGGAAGATAGCTAAAGAGAAATATATATATATATATATATATATATATATATATATATATATATATGACGTGTACGCATCATGTGGCACACGTGGCACATTTTTGTTGGTCAAGGATTGTTTTTTTGAACATGACTTTTTCTGGGTGGTTGGGTGACGATTTTTCTTGTATTAGAGATGATGTGGCTTTATTTGATTGGTCTGGTGAGGTGTCTTTGTGTCATGATGATTTGGATGGTTTGGATGGATCCTAGGTTGATCCAAAGGCTAGAATTAATCCTAGACTTCTATATAATCAACTCAAACCCTAAACCTAAAACACATAAACACATTCTATGAAGCTGTCATGTTGTCTCTCTTTGAACTAGCGTAGCCTCCATCTTCTTAAAACTAGAATATCTTCTTCAACTAGAAATCAATTAGAATAACATCAATAGTCTACATCAAAGGAATTGCTTAACAAATTCAGAAATCAGATTCCAGAATACAAGAACTGTTCTTTTTCTGTAAGTTCAGTTATATTTCAGATTTAAATATATAAAAGTCATGACTTGAAATAAATCGAATCTAGAACTATGCCTAATTGTGATTCTGATTCATGTTTATCCTTATGACAAATCTGAAATTAACTATGCCTATGAGACTATTGTGATTTGTACAATTGAACCTATCGTATTGTATATTAATTTGGTGATGCTTTTATGTTATATTATGTACATGTTCATAAGCTAAGTCATGCTCATATATGTTTATATGTTTAGATCTACATGCTTGCTTTTATGTTATGTTATGTACATCTTCATAAGCTAAGTCATGTTCATATATGCTTATATGTTTAGATCTACACGCATGCTTTTATGTTATGTTATGTACATGTTCATAAACTAAGTCATGTTCATATATGCTTATATGTTTAGATCTACATGCTTACATGTTTAGATCCAAGTTAATACATATGTTTAAGATCTATGTGAGTTCCTGTTCATATGCTTAAGATCTATGTTAATTGGATCTAACTCAAGTACAAGTTCACATTGATATGCTTGATTAAGTTTATATTGTTCATGAAAAATTTGTCTTACACGTGCTTAGTTAGATTCATATTATTTTGTGCTGTTGGAATGCTACATGTTCCTTTCTTTTCCCTTTTGTTTATGGGTTAAGCTAATTTGCGAGCCTAATGTTCTGTGTAAATTATGCGAACAAAAAACGGGGGGAAACGTTGGGGTAAAACATTAAATTACATGCTAATGGCATAGATTGGCTCATAATCATGTAAATGATTAATAGCATGAAATGGTATAATTTGTATACCATTAATTATGAACATAATTTAAATAGTAAATGTGACATGACAACACTTGTGGATAATTTACATATAAACTTGACATAAATGACGAATATGTAAATTAAATAAAGGATGAACATGCCTAACCCGAGGTTAGATATATTGAGTTGTGGTGTAAAACCGCCAGGAACATCCAGTAACTGCAACAACACCTATCTAATGTGAGAGGTTAGTGCATCATGCCCAAGAAAAACCCGAGGTTAGATTGAGTTGTAGTGTAAAACTGCCCAAAACCGCCCGGCACATCCAGTAACCACAACGACACAGATCTAATGTGAAAGATTAGTGCAATAGTAAATCAATTAATGCTAATGAACAGGACACATTAAGAATGGTAGGGTTAAGTTAACTAAGGCAACACTTAACCAGTACAACATGTTAATTAAACAAATGGTAGGGTTAAGTAACTAAGGCAACACTTAACCAGTACAACATGTTAATTAAAGAAGTGGTAAGGTTAAGTTAACTAAGGCAACACTTAACCAGTACAACATGTTAATTAAACCAATGGTAGGGTTAAGTTAACAAAGGCAACACTTAACTGATATAACATGATGTATGGTAGGGTTAAGTAACACAAGAAGGCAACACTTAACCAATATATAGCATGATGTATGATAGTGTTAAGTAAAACAAGAAGGCAACACTTAACCAGTACAACATGTTAATTAAACAAATGGTAGGGTTAAGTTAACTAAGGCAACACTTAACCAGTACTACATGTTAATTAAACAAATGGTAGGGTTAAGTTAACTAAGGCAAAACTTAACTAGTACAACATGTTAATTAAACAAATGGTAGGGTTAAGTTAACTAAGGCAACACTTACCCAGTACAACATGTTAATTAAAAAAATGGTAGGGTTAAGTTAACTAAGGCAACACTTAACCAGTACAACATGTTAACTAAACCAATGGTAGGGTTAAGTTAACTAAGGCAACACTTAACCGATATAACATGATGTATGGTAGGGTTAAGTAACACAAGAAGGCAACACTTAACCAATATATAACATGATGTATGATAGGGTTAAGTAACACAAGAAGGCAATACTTAACCAATATATAACATGATGTATGATAGGGTTAAGTAACACAAGAAGGCAATACTTAACCAATATATAACATGATGTATGATATGGTTAAGTAACACAAGAAGGCAACACTTAACCAATATAACATGATGAACGAGTGGGGTTAAGTTAATAGAAAACACTTAACCAATACAACATGATGTGTGAGTGGGTTAAGTTAACATGAATGGACAACACTAAACCAATATTACATAAACGAAGAGGATAGGGTTAAGGCAAGCTTAACCAATAATACGTATTGACTTGATCAGTGGGAGGGTTAAGTACATCTCGTGTAGGTGGGTAATATTAGTATATATAGGCCCACAAACTTAACCGCTAAATAAACATGCTTGAATCGGTGCGAGGGTTAATTACATCTCGTGTAGGTGGGTAATGTTAGTATATATAGGCCCACAAACTTAACCGTTAAATAAACATCTTGAATCGGTGGGAGGGTTAAGTACATCTCGTGTAGGTGGGTAATATTAGTATATATAAGCCCAAAAACTTAACTGTTAAATAAATATGCTTGAATCGGTGGGAGTGTTAAGTATATCTCGTGTAGGTGGGCAATATTTGTATATATAGGCCCACAAACTTAACCAGTAGGAAACCCTAATAACGGGGACCCATTTCAGCAGTAACCTACATATATGTATCATGGTACCCTGAACTAGGCAGGGTGGGGCACGATTACTGGGCTGATTATAAGCGGTCAAAATAGCGGCAGGAGGTACGTCACTATAGGTTTCGACGGTTTGCGGGCGTGCACGTACTCCGAGTGGGAAAAAGCAGGCACTGGGTACTAGTAGTTACACACTGTGCATCTTGAATCGTGTCGGGTTGCTATCATAAGGATTGATACACCTTATGGTGGGACCAGCATAGGGCATCTACACGCAAGAGAGGGCCGATTGACATAGACACATGGAACACTAATACAAGTAGGGAGCCGATCGATAGGGTAGTAAGGGTACATCTAACATCTTCGTGGCAATTGGGCTGATTGAGGTAAGATCCTCCTACTAGATGTACACCTGAAGGCTACCACAATTGCAGGTATTGGGAACACATTGTAATATTATCATTTTATATAGATTACTAGTTGGCACACTAGTTAGGCGGTGCAGAGATATAGAAATCAGAATAACAGGGTAGTAGCGAATCAAAGAAAGAGTAGAAGTGCATTCAGTTTACCTTGCCTTATCTTGTCTTAAGTTATCTTGTTTTATGGTATTGTCGTATTTTCAGTTTATTCATGTCATGATCCTTTGTCTTATTTACATGCTGAAAAATCACTGGACTTACCAGACTTATGTCTGAACTGTTTTCTTTCATCTTCTTTTCTTCCGTTCCCCTCCCCAGGTAGTCAAGGAGGGAATAGCTCAGCTTAGTTTGGACCGTTTCTCTTTCCAAGCTCGGAGATTCTGTGATGTATGGCTTGGAACCTCTTATCTTTGGCTATGGCTGTGATTGCACTTTAATTTGGGGACTTATGCCACTTTGCTATGTTTTATGCTTCTTATATACTTGGAAGTTTTTGAATCAAGATAGAAGTTTTACGTAATACTTTTAAGTATGATTGAGTCAATTATTGTAAAAGCTTGATTAAACTACGTTGCTTATAAATGACTTTATTTTCCGCTACTTTATTTGTCTGTCTTGTAATTTATCTGCATCTCTTACCTATAACGCTTCACTGAAGTTAATGCATTCCCTTTGTGAGTGACATTAATGAACGTGGGGTGTTCCAGTTATTCAAGCGTAGACCTGTGATTCAACATCTGCTATTCTCCTTCTATTTTTCTAGATCCAAACATTGTGAGATTAAGTTACTTTTGGATCTAAATAATTAAAAGTAAAACTTGATATGACATTAATTTGGATTTATGCCTATGACCATTTGAATCAAATCAGATCTAGTATAACCTGTGTATCTATGATATGACATGATTATGACTTGAATCTAAAACTTCACCTATTTATCGTGTCAGATCTTCCATTGTTTCACTGTTTAGATCAACTTATACTTGTCCCTATCATGTTTGTGGTTAAACTGGATCTGTTATTAGTTGGATATCTAAACCATTGTTTAGATATTATCATGCATGTTAGGACATCCCTACTATGTTAGAATCAGTTCTATTATCATATGTTCATCAGACCTGTTCCTTTGTTCCTATCTTATCATTATGCCACTATATGTTTATGTCATTCCAGTTAGTATGATCATTTCTATCATCTTCCCTTCATCTTTCCCTTTTTATTTTATATAGCATGGCTCCTTTCGATCCTAGGCATGCTGCTGAAATATGCGAACGCGTAAAGGGGGAACGAGAGAAAAACATTGAAATTGGGCATAACCTGAATAAAATGTATGATTATGAATTTGGGCATATAGTTTATTATGAACATAACTTGGGGAAGGGGCATGAAAACCTATAACGACATAGGTAAAATTGGCTAATAATGAATGCCTAGATTACAGTATTAGAAACTGTAACTGCGCCTAGACACGAGGTTAGATTACACTTGTGGTGGAAGTCTCCCCAGAACCGCCCGGCATATCCAGCGACCACAAGTGGTGAATCTAATGTGAGGGGTATAAGTGCACAAATACGAGACGTGCTAAGACACGAGGTTAAGCCCGAATTGTGGAGGAAATTTGCCCAGAACAGACCGGCATATCCAACATCCATAAGTGGTAGGCTTAATGTAAGGGGTCTAGCACATTATAACCATAAATGGACATGGTAATGAATTGGAATACTTAACCTAGTTGAATCCATAGGGATTATATGAACATGAACCTGAATTGGGGTTAAGTAATCTGGTTTGAACAGTGGGTGGGTTAAGTAAATCTGAGAGGGGTGGGTAATATTTATATATAGGCCCACAAACTTAACCTGATGGGGTTATGTAATTAAAAACACAAATAGGTAAGCATAACCTATGGAAATCCTAGTGGGGATGCAAGACAAAGTGTAGAGCTTGTATCATCTTGTGTGGGGGACCCGTTTCAGTCAGTAACCAATATAACGGTATCAAACGAGTACTCCGCCCTAGAGCGGATTCGGGACACGCATATTGGGTTGATTATAAGAGAACCAAACGTGGAGGACGGTGTGGGCGGTGCAAGCCAACCGGGGCCATGTGCGTGCATGTTCCAGGAAGAAGGGGGTAAGACGACCGTGACACCTATAGATATGGTTGTGCGCATTAATGAAGGGTTGCCACTTTACGAAGTGATACCTCCTACTACGGAGCCGACACAGGGTATATACGGAGTAGGGAGCCGATCGATTACGGTAGTAGTTAGGGTACATCTAGACTCTGGTAAAGTTTAGGAGTCTGTTAGGTTGGGCTGCCTATGGATTGTATAGGGAAAACCTCTCACCAGAAGTACGCCTAAGTCTACCATCTTATAGTTGTTGGGATCATCTCATTCTGGTTATACTAGTATTGGTGCAGAGTAATCATTAGAGAAGCGTATACCCTCTATCATGTTTACCTTGGCATACCTGCCTTTTATGATATTAATTTTCTTTTCCACTTTATATGCCTGTCATTATACTTTTACTTATTTATTTTCTAAAAGTAACTAGACTTGCCAGACTTTATGTTTGACCCTTTTTGTCTCCTCATCTTTCTTCTGTTTCCCCCTTGGTTCTTTGTGGTAACCCGCATTTTAGCTGTTGAATAATTTATTTATTTAATTATTAAATATCGATTTATCGATATCGAGAACGTGAATTAAATAATATTGAATATTTAATTAATAATTATAATATAATAATATATTATAATGTCGAAATAGTCGGAAATAGTGAAATTCACAATATCATGTGAATTGAATAGCATACGAGATTTAGTGGAGTTTCGATTCCAAATATAATAACGATTATATTGAATCGACGACAGTTTGAACATAGAATTATAATATAATTAAAATAGAGCTTGAAATGGCGCTGCAGTTCGCTATTTGGCGATTCGAACTTCAACTGAATGTACAGGATTCGTTTTAAGCCGGATTTCAGTGAAACAAGAAACGTGTGGAGCTGGTGGAGTATATCTTTCTAGTGGAAGAGAAAAATCGGGATTTCGTCGTGTAGATTTTGATGTACGTCCAAATCAAATTTCAGAAAAGTCGCTATGGAATTCCTTTATAATTTGCGACGCTTTAATTACGTTATGAATCGATTTTCAATATAAATTGAATATCAGGATAATCTGGAATTCTGAAATATCGTGTTATAAAATCTGATGTGATATTCTGGAGCTGGATGATATCGTATACGAATATATACGATAATATTAATTTATTAATATTTTATTTAATTATATTTAAATATATTTATATATTTAAACGGTCTGTTCAGCGCTTGAAAAATAGCCAGTTTTGCATACGATCTCTGTTTTCGACGAAACCAATTTTGTTGGATCCGCAACATCAAATTATTGCTAGCTGTCAAGTTTCGTGATTTTTAGAGTCACTGTGTGGTCGTACGGATTTTTAGAGTGAAAAACAGTCAGTGTTTTGACAGTTAAAAATACGCTGTGTGAGCAGACGGAGTCGGAATTCGACGAAACCAGTTTCGTTGGGACCGTAATGTCGAACTCTAGCTACATGTCCAGTTTGGTGATTTTTGTGTATTGTATGTGACCATGGGGATTTTTAAAGACAGATATAAACAGCGTTGGACTAAAATTGAATATAAAATTCAATATAAAAATAATATAAAACCTCCTATATAATCCCCTAACAAATCCTAAACCTAATCTCCACAGCAAGAAATTTGAGCCGCCACCAGTTCTTTAGAACGTGAGGGAAAAAGGGGAAAAATCAAAGAAACAAATCGAAATAAACTTCTAATAATCATCCCATATATATGCATGAAATCCTCGTCTATTTCTCTTTAGTTCGATGCCCATTTTGTGGTGTGCGATGCAAGAATCTGGGGATCGGTTTTCACCCAGTAAACTAGGGTTGAACGAAACGTGGAGGAGGAACATCGTATTGGATTTCCGAGTTGATATTTGGGTTTACGGGATCAATCAGTTTGGACGCACCATTTCTTGAGTAGATCGACATCAATTTTGGTCGACACCTGCTTCGGTGGTGCTGCGAACGGGATGCCATTTCTGAGCTCGAGTTGGAGAGCGTTGGTATCAATTGGAAGAGGGGTTCGAGAGAAGTGGTTCGATGGTCTCAGTTGGTTGATTCGGGGGAGAATGTGAGGAGGAAGGGAGCTTGAATGTTCGGTAATGGTTTGAGTTTACTGGAGTTATTTCCATCGGGGGAGAAGAGGAATTAAAGGTGGAGAGCGGGCTGGGTTTACACCGTGGGTTCATGGGCCGGGAAATGAGTATGGTGAGGCCCAATAGAATTTTGGTTATTATAATTCAAGTGTTTGTTTAATTATATAACGTATTAACTTGTAATGCTTATAACTTCGTCATACTGTATCAGAAATTCAAACCGTCAGTCACGTTAGGATCGTATGGACGAGCACTCTGAAATGAGACTGACCGGGAGTGAATCCGAGCTCGTATAAATTTACGGTGAAATAAATTGTTTGATTCAAATCAAACGACAATTTATCGTTCTTTAATGATGAACTGCAAATGTGAGTAAATCTCACTAACTCTGAACAGTTTATAATTTCATGTTAAATTTTTAGAACTGTTAAATAATGACTGTTTGACTTTGTGTTGACTGTTTGATTAAACTGCTAGTTAGTTAGTTGAATTTCTATATTGATTCTGTTTAACAGAATATATCATATGAAATTGAAAATGATGTTGGTTTTATTGTGTAACATCTGTGGATGCAGGGAAACAGGTTGGAGGAATCCGACTGGATTCCTCAACAGTTATTTTATTGTTTTCATATATTGTGATATATGACGTGATTTGTAATCTGTTGTTGATTATATGTGTATGGACGATATTGGACACCGTAACTTGATATGTTAAACATCGTGACTTACCGGAATATTGGAAAGAGAATATTTATAAAATCAAGAGGATTTTATAAAGGAGAATATTTATAAATAGAATATTTATAAATATAAATGTTTATAAATGGAATATTTATAAATAGAAAATACGTTTAAGTGGAAATTATAAATGAATGGGACACTTTATAAATGGAATATTTATAAAGTGAATTATTTATTTAGAATAAATAGATAAGATATTATAACCTGGATTATTTATTTGTTAAATAAATAAAATATTAAATAGGGATTATTACTTAAAAAAATAGGAGATATTCAAAAAGGAAATAACTGCAAATCATTTTCTTTTTGAATGGAAAAGGCTTGTGTAGCGGTTTGGGGATTTTCCCGATACTCCCGATACAAAGGAGGTTATGGCGAATTTTTCCGGGAATTTAAGGAGATAGATTATTTTCAAGAATGAAATAGAAAGAGAAATATTTGTAAAAACATTTACAAATGAAATAGAAAGAGAAATATTTGTAAAAACATTTACAAATAGAATAGAAAGAGAAATATTTGTAGAACATTTATAAATAGATAAAAAAAGAGATATTTATTTGTTAGATTAAATAGAATTAAAGGAGATATTTATTTGTTAGATTAAATTGAATTAAAGGGGATATTTATTTGATAAATAAATAGGATTAAATCAAAGGAATATTTATTTGATAAACAAATAGAACTAAATCAAAGTGAATTGGTTAAGTTAATTGAAATGAATTAGTTAAGTAAAACTAAATGGATTAGTTAAGTTAAACTAAGTAGATTAGTTAAGTTAAACTAAGTGGATTAGTTAAGTTAATTGAAGTGAATTAGTTAAGTTAAACTAAGTGGATTGGTTAAGTTAATCAAAGTGATTAGTTCAGTAAATCGAGATAAGTAAAATCAAGTGAGGTTAATCAGGTTGAATTGGTCAGTCGAGTTAATCATTTGAGTTAGTCAAGCCAAGTAAATCAAGCTAGGTTAATCGAGTTGAATTAGTAAGTCGAGTTAACCAGTTGGGTTAAGTAAGTCGAGTTAACCAGTTAGAGTTAATCAGTTTGAGTTAATCAAGAAGTTTTCGAATCTAGTTTATTCGAAAGAAGTTATCGAATCTAGTTTATTCGAAAATAAAGTCAAATTGAAATAGGGTTAATAAGTCGGAGTTAAAATAAATAGGTTGCCATTTAGCACGACTGCTAGCGAAATTCGCAGGGCTGTAAATAGCCTACGGCGGTCGGATGTTTCCTGAGGGAATCAGGCGTAACCATTGTGATCGCTGCGATCTAGAGTCAAGCGAATGGAGTTAAATAGAATATGTTATTCGATAGGAGTTAATCAAGTCGAGTTAATTAAGTTAAGTTAGTCAAAAGGAGTTAATCAAACTGAGTTAATCCAAATGAGTTGATCCAAAGGAGTTAGTCGAATATTAGTTATTCGAATAGAGTTAAAGGAGTTATCGATTTTAGTTTGATCGAAAGGAGTTATCGATTAGTAAATCGAAAGGAGATTTTCGAGTATAGCATATTCGAAAGAAAGAGATTTCGAATATAAGTTATTCGAAGAGAGATAATCGAATATAGGTTATTCGAAGAAGAGTTAATCAAATAAGAGATTACTCGAAAGGGAATTATACGTCGAATTCAATTATATTGAATTCGGGAAAGTAATATTTACTTTCCGGTTTTTAAATCAAGAGTTTACACTAATAAGCTAGAGTAGGTCTAATTATTCGAATTAAAGAATAAAAGTAATAATTGAAGTTAGATATTGCGAAAGTAGGGACTATAACGTTATCGTTATAATAAATGTTTTCAATAAAGAAGTGGATTCGTAAAATTGAATCCGAGAGTTACGTAAAGAAGTTGTTAAAAATTTAAAAGATAAACTGTTACTATTTTGAAGTTATAACGTTGTTCAGTTAAGGTCTGAGAGGTAATTATACCCCAACTTGATTGACTTCCTTCTTAACTAAGGAATGGTAAGGTTTGATAGTGATTGATGTTAAGTGAATTCAGTAAATTGTTTGAGTTGGCATAGCGATATTTTATTTAAACATCAGTTTAAATACAATGAAGGAACTTTGGAAATGTTTCTCCAAATAAGAAATCAGAAATGTTTTCTAATATAGGAAACAGGAAATGGAAATGTTTTCCATTGTTAATAAAGTATATTTTCTAAAATTAGAAAATAAGAATTTAGAATATAGGGAAACAGAAGATAAGTAAATAAATGAACTAAAGAGATTAATGTTAAATGATGTTTGTTCGATATAATTTCCATCTGGGAGTAATATAGTTGTTTGCATACTTGTTTTTCTTTGATGGTTAAATCACAGACTATCGAAGTTTTGACCATTTTAACGTTGTTAATATGGAAAGACCGGTTGGATTATTATCCAAAGAACCACTCTGTATTGGCATAAGCGTCGCGAATCATATATGCAAAAGATAATTGAAGACGGAGTAAAATGCAAGGGCTATCCTGTTTACAGAATAGTGCCTTCGGTTTGTCCAGTCCCAGGACAACTTGTATGGACGAAAGTCTGACAGAGTATATCAAATGGATCGCGTAAGTTGATCTGTTCAAACGTATTCACGTTTGGTGGCGGAGGAATTCGTTTCTCTTAGCTGTATACCCGTGTTATTTTTGAATAAGTCAATTTGTGATTTGGCGGGTATGACGATGTGACATTTCTAAGTGAATGAAGATGGATGTCTGACATAGTATTTCCAGACGGTCATGTACATTGATTTCTTCAACTGTACCAAGAGTGGAAGCGGAGAAGGAAACTTCTTTTAGCTGACACGTAATGTATGGTTGTAGACGTCAATTAGTGATTTCGATGGATTTGACAATGTAGCATTCGAAGTAAATCTGATGTAATGATAAAGCGTAGCTTCTAGCCTCATCAACCGGTAAATGACAGAAATCGGGCAGGCAGCATGGCTAAGTCGGCCGCACCGAAGTAGGGTGTATAATCACCTATCTAGTGAATATTCATTTGTTTCTTAAATCTATCAATGCTGTCCCATATATATATATGGGAACGGTTGCTGATCCCAACCGTTGGTGATGTACATTCGATACACTCAAGCGAAATGAGTGGTCGGTCATGTGTGGATGAGTTGCAAGATGTTCTTGTTGAACTCCAGTGTATCGTTCCTAGAGTACACTGATCGGAAGGTGGTTCCATACCTTGTCATAGTTGGGAATCCAATAATCCAATACGTGCTTGCGATTTTGATTGTATACTATATATGTAGTAACGTGAGATGCAAGCGTTTCTGCTAGATTGATATTTATTTGTACTTAGACATTATTATAATATCAGAATGATATTGCTTTGTAAAGTTATTCGGATTCTCATAAGGGTAAAACCCGTTCCGTATTCACGGCGTGGTCTTATGAGATATCATATACCTGTTTAAATGATTTGAGTTTATTCACACCAGTCACATGACTGACCCGGAGTTTATTTTGTTTTCCCTAAACTCTTGGGTGCCTAAATTTGTACGGGCAGTCAAGTAGTCAGGATTTACAGGTATATTTGAAGAGCTTGGAGCAGGAGGCTTCAGCAGTCGATAGCTATTATTTATTCCGCTGTGATGTTATATGTTGTACTCTGAAATGGTATGTATATACAGTTATAACTTTGCATTTCAAAAGTTATGTTATATTTTATTCGTTCCGCTGTGAGATTCGTGTTACTCTGATGATGTTGTATGTTCTTCGTCTTCTTCTATTCTAAGTTTCTATCTTATCTATTCTCACCCTCTGTCTTCTTTCTATTAGTTTCTTGAATTTCCAGTGTAATTTGGGGTTGGACTTGTGTTATTTAGTCAGCTCAAATTCCCCCGGATTTTCGGGTCACTACAGTTGGTATCAGAGCTTAAGTTAAGTATTACCTTGGCTCTGTGGCGTGATTCAGTAGAGATGGGATTAGTAATATCCTAGACTGAGTTTGAGTGTATATATACGAGTGAACGTATTTGTTAGTTAATATAAAATGATTTTATATTGTGGAGTTTTATTGGTTGAGTTGTTTGTGAATTTTGGTCGATCTGTTTGATCCACTGTATCGATGGGGGTTACTAAACACTCGAATACGATGAACCGTCATGGTATGTTTTGAAAGAGGGTAAATGGAATAATTTTACCCGAATATATTTGATATAGTACATTGGTTGTGTTGGTTGTTATTATAATCGAGTAAGATTATAAAAAGGTAAAATGATTATAAATGACTAATCAGAATTCATATAAGTAAAGTATATGAGATAAAATGAAGAAAAATCTGAATTTAAATCAGATTGGAACTAAAATAAGGAAATTTTAAGTTCCTGGGAGATTTTGAAAACGTTTTTCAAACTGAAGGTGATATAGTATTGAACTCACTTCGATAGCTGGAAAATAGATTCTGATGATGAATCGCGACATCATCAGTGTTCATTTTCGAGTTCTAAGTGACGGACTACTACCAAAGGTTTTGTTTTTGAATTGTTTTGAGAAAACAAGTTGTTTAGAAATTCAAAGGTTTTGAATTGGCATTGTAATTTCAAATTGATTTGAATAGACCCAGGAAATTAAGTTTCAGAATTTAATTTTAACTTATCAAGTTAAATAGAATAAGATAGTAGAAATAAATTGAAATATTAACTTAAACTGAGTTAAATAGAATTGAATTGGATTAGAGAATAATCTGTTATGGAATTGGGTTGATGAGTTAAGAATTTGAAATTTGATATTCGGGTTCGAATGAAATTCGATTTGGTTTTGAGGATATGAACTGATTGGAATTTGATGGAAATAACACTGGTATATGCTGAGTTGATAGCATATGGAAGTGATAGAGTTGATATTCCCGACAAAAAGGTACCAGTTTATATTATATATGGATATGAGATTTATGAGCCGAATTGGCAAGCCGCTTGGCTGTTTGATTTTCTTTTGGGTTAAAGAAGGCCCAGAGAGGCGAGTTGGAGTTTGAGATATTGACCAGTACAAAGGAGGTGCTGGCAAAAAAATTCGAAAAGTTAAGGTGTTAGAAAATTTTCAGAATTTTTGAAAATTTAGTTAGTCGGAATAAATTAATATTTTAGTCGATATTAATTGGTTCAGTTGAAACCGGAGACAAGAGGTAAACAGATAAATTTTTACCCAGAAGATAGGGTCATCCCCTAGCTTAGCAATTTCGAGGACGAAATTTTATTAAGGGGGGAAGATTGTAGTAACCCGCATTTTAGCTGTTGAGTAATTTATTTATTTAATTATTAAATATCGATTTATCGATATCGAGAACGTGAATTAAATAATATTGAATATTTAATTAATAATTATAATATAATAATATATTATAATGTCGAAATAGTCGGAAATAGTGAAATTCACAATATCATGTGAATTGAATAGCATACGAGATTTGGTGGAGTTTCGATTCGAAATATAATAACGATTATATTGAATCGACGACAATTTGAACGTAGAATTATAATACAATTAAAATAGAGCTTGAAATGGCGCTGCAGTTTGCTATTTGGCGATTCGAACTTCAACTGAATGTACAGGATTCGTTTTAAGCCGGATTTCAGTGAAACAAGAAACGTGTGGAGCTGGTGGAGTATATCTTTCTAGTGGAAGAGAAAAATCGGGATTTCGTCGTGTAGATTTTTATGTACGTCCAAATCAAATTTCAGAAAAGTCGCTGTGGAATTCCTTTATAATTTGCGATGCTTTAATTACGTTATGAATCGATTTTCAATATAAATTGAATATCGGGATAATCTGGAATTCTGAAATATCGTGTTATAAATTCTGATGTGATATTCTGGAGCTGGATGATATCGTATACGAATATATACGATAATATTAATTTATTAACATTTTATTTAATTATATTTAAATATATTTATATATTTAAACGGTCTGTTCAGCGCTTGAAAAATAGCCAGTTTTGCATACGATCTCTGTTTTCGACGAAACCAATTTTGTTGGATCCGCAACATCAAATTATTGCTAGCTGTCAAGTTTCGTGATTTTTAGAGTCACTGTGTGGTCATACGGATTTTTAGAGTGAAAAACAGTCAGTGTTTTGACAGTTAAAAATACGCTGTGTGAGCAGACGGAGTCGGAATTTGACGGAACCAGTTTCGTTGGGACCGAAATGTCGAACTCTAGTTACATGTCCAGTTTGGTGATTTTTGTGTATTGTATGTGACCATGGGGATTTTTAAAGACAGATATAAACAGCGTTGGACTAAAATTGAATATAGAATTCAATATAAAAATAATATAAAACCTCCTATATAATCCCCTAACAAATCCTAAACCTAATCTCCACAGCAAGAAATTTGAGCCGCCACCAGTTCTTTAGAACGTGAGGGAAAAAGGGGAAAAATCAAAGAAACAAATCGAAATAAACTTCTAATAATCATCCCATATATATGCATGAAATCCTCGTCTATTTCTCTTTAGTTCGATGCCCATTTTGTGGTGTGCGATGCAAGAATCAGGGGTTCGATTTTCACCCAGTAAACTAGGGCTGAACGAAACATGGAGGAGGAACATCGTATTGGATTTCCGAGTTGATATTTGGGTTTATGGGATCAATCATTTTGGACGCACCATTTCTTGAGTAGATCGACATCAATTTTGGACGACACCTGCTTCGGTGGTGCTGCGAACGGGATGCCATTTCTGAGCTCGAGTTGGAGAGCGTTGGTATCAATTGGAAGAGGGGTTCGAGAGAAGTGGTTCGATGGTCTCAGTTGGTTGATTCGGGGGAGAATGTGAGGAGGAAGTGAGCTTGAATGTTCGGTAATGGTTTGAGTTTACTGGAGTTATTTCCATCGGGGGAGAAGAGGAATTAATGGTGGAGAGCGGGTTGGGTTTACACCGTGGGTTCATGGGCCAGGAAATGAGTATGGTGAGGCCCAATAGAATTTTGGTTATTATAATTCAAGTGTTTGTTTAATTATATAACGTATTAACTTGTAAGGCTTATAACATCGTCATACTGTATCAGAAATTCAAACCGTCAGTCACGTTAGGATCGTATGGACGAGCACTCCGAAATGAGACTGACCGGGAGTGAATCCGAGCTCGTATAAATTTACGGCGAAATAAATTGTTTGATTCAAATCAAACGACAGTTTATCGTTCTTTAACGATGAACTGCAAATGTGAGTAAATCTCACTAACTCTGAACAGTTTATAATTTCATGTTGAATTTTTAGAACTGTTAAATAATGACTGTTTGACTGTATGTTGATTGTTTGATTAAACTGCTAGTTAGTTAGTTGAATTTCTATATTGATTCTGTTTAACAGAATATATCATATGAAATTGAAAATGATGTTGGTTTTATTGTGTAACATCTGTGGATGCAGGGAAACAGGTTGGAGGAATCAGACTGGATTCCTCAACAGTTATTTTATTGTTTTCATATATTGTGATATATGACGTGATTTGTAATCTGTTGTTGATTATATGTGTATGGACGATATTGGACACCGTAACTTGATATGTTAAACATCGTGACTTACCGGAATATTGGAAAGAGAATATTTATAAAATCAAGAGGATTTTATAAAGAAGAATATTTATAAATAGAATATTTATAAATATAAATGTTTATAAATGGAATATTTATAAATAGAAAATACGTTTAAGTGGAAATTATAAATGAAAGGGACACTTTATAAATGGAATATTTATAAAGTGAATTATTTATTTAGAATAAATAGATAAGATATTATAACCTGGATTATTTATTTGTTAAATAAATAAAATATTAAATAGGGATTATTACTTTAAAAAAAATAGGAGATATTCAAAAAGGAAATAACTGCAAATCATTTTCTTTTTGAATGGAAAAGGCTTGTGTAGCGGTTTGGGGATTTTCCCGATACTCCCGATACAAAGGAGGTTATGGCGAATTTATCCGGGAATTTAAGGAGATAGAATATTTTCAAGAATGAAATAGAAAGAGAAATATTTGTAAAAACATTTACAAATGAAATAGAAAGAGAAATATTTGTAAAAACATTTACAAATAGAATAGAAAGAGAAATATTTGTAGAACATTTATAAATAGATAAAAAAAAGAGATATTTATTTGTTAGATTAAATAGAATTAAAGGAGATATTTATTTGTTAGATTAAATAGAATTAAAGGGGATATTTATTTGATAAATAAATAGGATTAAATCAAAGGAATATTTATTTGATAAACAAATAGAACTAAATCAAAGTGAATTGGTTAAGTTAATTGAAATGAATTAGTTAAGTAAAACTAAATGGATTAGTTAAGTTAAACTAAGTAGATTAGTTAAGTAAAACTAAGTGGATTAGTTAAGTTAATTGAAGTGAATTAGTTAAGTTAAACTAAGTGGATTGGTTAAGTTAATCAAAGTGATTAGTTCAGTAAATCGAGATAAGTAAAATCAAGTGAGGTTAATCAGGTTGAATTGGTCAGTCGAGTTAATCATTTGAGTTAGTCAAGCCAAGTAAATCAAGCTAGGTTAATCAAGTTGAATTAGTAAGTCGAGTTAACCAGTTGGGTTAAGTAAGTCGAGTTAACCAGTTAGAGTTAATCAGTTTGAGTTAATCAAGAAGTTTTCGAATCTAGTTTATTCGAAAGAAGTTATCGAATCTATTTTATTCGAAAATAAAGTCAAATTGAAATAGGGTTAATAAGTCGGAGTTAAAATAAATAGGTTGCCATTTATCACGACTGCTAGCGAAATTCGCAGGGCTGTAAATAGCCTACGGCGGTCGGATGTTTCCTGAGGGAATCAGGCGTAACCATTGTGATCGCTGCGATCTAGAGTCAAGCGAATGGAGTTAAATCGAATATGTTATTCGATAGGAGTTAATCAAGTCGAGTTAATTAAGTTAAGTTAGTCAAAAGGAGTTAATCAAACTGAGTTAATCCAAATGAGTTGATCCAAAGGAGTTAGTCAAATATTAGTTATTCGAATAGAGTTAAAGGAGTTATCGATTTTAGTTTGATCGAAAGGAGTTATCGATTAGTAAATCGAAAGGAGATTTTCGAGTATAGCATATTCGAAAGAAAGAGATTTCGAATATAAGTTATTCGAAGAGAGATAATCGAATATAGGTTATTCGAAGAAGAGTTAATCAAATAAGAGATTACTCGAAAGGGAATTATACGTCGAATTCAATTATATTGAATTCGGGAAAGTAATATTTACTTTCCGGTTTTTAAATCAAGAGTTTACACTAATAAGCTAGAGTAGGTCTAATTATTCGAATTAAAGAATAAAAGTAATAATTGAAGTTAGATATTGCGAAAGTAGGGACTATAACGTTACCGTTATAATAAATGTTTTCAATAAAGAAGTGGATTCGTAAAATTGAATCCGAGAGTTACGTAAAGAAGTTGTTAAAAATTTAAAAGATAAACTGTTACTATTTTGAAGTTATAACGTTGTTCAGTTAAGGTCTGAGAGGTAATTATACCCCAACTTGATTGACTTCCTTCTTAACTAAGGAATGGTAAGGTTTGATAGTGATTGATGGTTAAGTGAATTCAGTAAATTGTTTGAGTTGGCATAGCGATATTTTATTTAAACATCAGTTTAAATACAATGAAGGAACTTTGGAAATGTTTCTCCAAATAAGAAATCAGAAATGTTTTCTAATATAGGAAACAGGAAATGGAAATGTTTTCCATTGTTAATAAAGTATATTTTCTAAAATTAGAAAATAAGAATTTAGAATATAGGGAAACAGAAGATAAGTAAATAAATGAACTAAAGAGATTAATGTTAAATGATGTTTGTTCGATATAATTTCCATCTAGAAATAATATAGTTGTTTGCACACTTGTTTTTCTTTGATGGTTAAATCACAGACTATCGAAGTTTTGACCATTTTAACGTTGTTAATATGGAAAGACCGGTTGGATTATTATCCAAAGAACCACTCTGTATTGGCATAAGCGTCGCGAATCATATATGCCAAAGATAATTGAAGACGGAGTAAAATGCAAGGGCTATCCTGTTTACAGAATAGTGCCTTCGGTTTGTCCAGTCCCAGGACAACTTGTGTAACACCCCGTATGTTGAAATAACTTATTATAAATCAGGGCAGAATTAAATTCTAAAATCTGAATCAGGGGAAACCGGCTGTGTCATTGCGTTCATCTCGGAAAAATACGCAGAATAGAGTCCGAAATTTTGTAAATCGGAGTCCGTATGACCCAGTTAAGGCCCAAAGAAGTTTTCAGAAAATTCAAAGTTAAAAACAGATTTAAAATTCAGTTCTAAAACAGGATTGGAGCCAAAAGCGGAGGTGGCGGGAAAGTTCCCGCCTAGCCCCGTGTCGACAGGCATGTCGACAGGGGTGTCGACAGCCCTGTCGACAGGGGTGTCGACACAGGGTGTCGGCCCTGTTGATCTGGGTGCACCAGATCTGGTTTTTGGTTGAGTCTTGGGCTGTGTTCTAGAGATTTCCGAAATCTGATGGTCCTAATCTAATTTAGGGCTAATCCTATGGTCCTAAAACACCTAACTAATCTATATATACACCCTAATACCCCCCTAATCCTTACTAAAAATAGATCTAAGGCCATTATGCCACCACTTTGAAACTTGAAGGAGCCTCCATCAAAATTAGAGAAGGGATAGCATTCCAAATCAACTTCTAGCCTCTTAATCTTCTTCATTAGTTTGCTAATCTTGGTTTTGGTGAGCTTCTATCCCTTAATAATCAATTGTTAAATTGATTAAGATAGGATATGATGATGTATGGCTAGGTTTGTGGATCAATGTGTTTATGCAAGCTTAGTATAGTGTATGTTATGTGTTTTGCAAGTTATATGCTATATGTCATGCAAGTTTAGTGTATGTGTTCATGACATCTTTATGCAAGCTTAATGTTATGTAGTCATGACATCTTTATGCAAGCTTAATGTTATGTAGTCATGACATCTTTATGCAAGTTATGTGTATGCTTATATGCAAGTTTAACATGTTATGCAAGTTATGCATGCTTATGCAAGTTATGCGAATGCTTATGCAAGTTATGTGAATGCTTATGCAAGTTATGTGTATGCTTATATGCAAGTTTAACATGTTATGCAAGTTATGCATGCTTATGCAAGTTATGTGAATGCTTATGCAAGTTATGTGAATGCTTATGCAAGTTATGTGTATGCTTATATGCAAGTTCAACATGTTATGCAAGTTATGCATGCTTATGCAAGTTATGTGAATGCTTATATGCAAGTTTAACATGTTATGCAAGTTATGTGAATGCTTATATGCAAGTTCAACATGTTATGCAAGATATGTGTATGATAATATGCAAGTTCATATGCAACATGTTATGCAAGTCATGTGTATGATAATATGCAAGTTTGGGTTAAATGTAGTTGGGTTAATATATGCTCATATATGCAAGTTGACATCCTCTTAACCCATGACAAAGTTATATGCTAAGATGTGGTTACACCCATGATATTTGTGATGAATCTTCCCTTTATTATGTCATGAAATGAGAACGATTTACGTGGGGAACGATGGGGTTAAAAATGCATGTTAACAAAATAAAATGAATGAACATAAGTGGGAATTTACCTATTGAGTTAGGTCTACCCCATGGGAATTTACCTATTGAGTTAGGTCTACCCATGCTATGGAATTGGGAATTTACCTATTCGGTTAGGTCTACCCTTATTCTTTAAATTTGATATTAATTAGGGATAATTAATATGGGGGTGATTAATTAGGTGTAATTAATCGACAAAGACACGAGGTTGGACTCATTTGTAGTGTAAAACTGCCCGGACCCTACCGGCTTAACCAGTTGCTACAAATGTCAGCCCAATGTGAGAGGTCTTAGCCATAAACTAAATACGTGATTAAAGTAAAGACACGAGGTTAGACTCTGTTATGACGTAAAACTGCCCGGACCCTACCGGCTTAACCAAGTAGTCATAAAAGCCAGTCTAATGTGGGAGGTCTTTATGGGAGATCACGGTCTTAATTAATTAAGAAACACTTAACCATATTAGCATGTAGTGGGACATGAGGGGTTAAGTGGGTGCCTTGGGTGGCATGTGGAATCTAGTGGGTTGCCTTGGGTGGCAATAGAAAATACGATTAGAATACTTAACCAAGTGAAACATGTAATTAAACATGATTAAATGGTTAAGTGGGGTACACTAGATAAGTGACAAGCTTAGGTGGGTAGCTTGTGGGGGCCCATTTCAACCAGTAACCCATATGTATCTTATTGGGCTCGACCCATGTCGAGGACGGGACACGCATACTGGGCTTGACTATAAGAGGCCAAAACGGGTTAGCGGTGGCAACGCAAGTCCAACGGGTTTCATATGCGTGTGTGGACCCGGGCTGGTAGATAAGCCGTTGTTGCATCGTGTAGGTATAAGCCGTGCACCGTTGATAGTATTGGGTTGCCACTTTAGGGGAGTGATACACCCCACTGTGGGACCAGCACGGGTATCTACGTTAGGGAGCCGATCGCTTGGGGAGTAGTGGGGTACACCTAGTGGAGATAGGGGCAGACGGCACCTATGTGGTCAGCTAGGGGTACATGAAACTACTAGTTATATCTTTCTTTTAAGTCCTTGGGTGGGATCAATCTTTGAGTAGGAATGACTGGTGTGGTGCAGTTAGTAATTATCCTTGGGTGGGTAGATGCGTCTTTACGGTTATCTTAGTTCATCCTATGTTTGTTGGCTACTTAGTGTAGTCATTATCCCCAAAGGTACCGTACCGAGTTTATATCATACCCTAATTACTTTAATAATTGTATTGTTAAGGTTATAGGGCTCACTCAGGCTTATGTCTGACCCCGTTGTTTTTATCTTTTTCCCCTCAGGTCCTCAGGTTGGGCCTAGTGCTAGTGGGCCTTGATCAGTTTGCTTTATCTATCTCTTGGAGCTTGGACCGTAGATGTAAAGCTCAGCTTATCTTATCTTTTCTTCTATGGCTATTAGTTATGTAGGGGGATTATGTACTTTTATTTTATCAGGATGGATATTTTGTACTTGACTCTTGTTATGGTTTTGTGATGTAACCAAACATGTTTTACTTTCCGCTGCTATGAAATGATGTTTAAATTTTCAAGTATCACTTATATCTGTCTTGTTGTGATTTTACTGTTCTATATTCACTAAAAATACTCCACCGATGCTATGGCATTCCCTTAGAGAGTGACCGTAGCGGGTGTGGGGTGTTACACGTGGTATCAGAGCCAGGTTACCGGAACAGATAAAATTTTTAGAAAACTATTTTTCTAAAAAAAAAAAACATTTTTGGAAGAGATATTTTCAAAAACAGGTCTTTAAAGAGAAAAGTTTTTGAAAGGAAAGCATAATCCCCAATAGCCATATCTTTATCTTTCGAATTCTCCGTTTTGAATCTTTCCTTTTTCGTTTCAGCATGGCTGAGGATCTTAACTTTCCAGAGGGTGTGACGGTACCAGTATGGTATAGGAGATTGATGGAGGCTAGGGCCACCACTGCGGGTCCAGCAAATGTTCCTCCACCAACCGTAGCACCCGATCTTCCTCCTCCCCCTCCTCCTCGCACGGATACTTTTGCTAAGACTTGCAAGGAATTTAAAGCTATGGGAGGGAAACCTTTTCAAGGATCTGAAACTTTTGTGGAGGCTAGAGATTGGCTTAAGGAGGTGGAAGAGTTGATAGATATCTTTGAGATGGAAGAAGGAAAGAAAGTCAAGTTAGCTGCTTGGTTAATGAAGGGAGAGGCCTCGTTCTGGTGGGAGGTCACTAATGGAGAGCGCCCCGTTGACTCTTGGGCGGATTTTAGGCAAAGATTTGTGGCAAAGTTTCTCTCAAGGGCGGAGGAAAACTTGTATATGGAAAGATTCTTGACTCTAAAGCAAGGAAATCTCTCAGTGAAGGAATATGTCAACAAGTTTAATCAATTGGCAAGGTTTGGCCTAGACATGGTGAATACACTGGAGAAGAAGGCTTTGAGGTTCGTGAAAGGCTTGAATGAACCGATGCATGGGTTGGCTATGACTCATATCCCTATGGGGGCCACCTTCGAGAAGCTAGTTGACATGGCACTCATGCATGAAGAAGAGAAGGGTCCCAATGCTAATAAGGCACCCGAGAAGAAGGGAGATCAAAAGAGACCTCAGCAACAACAGCAAAATAAAGGTGGGAAAGGCAACGGTGCAAGGGGAAGAAGAAGAAGTGTTTCAATTGTGGGACACCTGGCCACCTAAGAAAGGATTGTCGCAAGAAGAAGAAGACTGGCTGCTTCCACTGTGGCGAAGCAGGGCATCTAGTGAAAGACTGTCCTAAGAAGGGGCAAAGGACGGGGTCTACCTCAGGAGGACAGGTGCAAGCTCTTATGGCACCGGGTCAGGCTAGGGGGCAAGTACAAGCTCTCGCGGTTCCATCAATTCAGGAAAGAGGTAGAACTATTTCCGTTGAAAGTCTGGTTTTTCTATTTGATCATCCTGTCCGTACATTGTTTGATTCAGGCACATCGCATTCGTTTATCTCATCATCATTAGTTGAGTCACTGCACTTAGGCACCAGTCTTGTAGATGATCCCTTGGTTGTTTCAAACCCAATTGGGGGCTCCACTTATTTGTCCATGATATGCTTGGGTTTGAAGATTTCTATACTTAGCATTGAGTTTAGATGTGATGCTTTTGTTTTGGGCTTCACGGGCTATGGGTTGATTTTGGGCATGGACTGGTTATCCAGTAATGGTGCTGTTCTTGATTGCGAAAGGAGAGTTGTTAGGCTCATGACCCGCTTGGGTAACACTCTCGAGATCTCTTGTAATCCCATGGATTCTGTTATGCTAAGTTATCTTGAATCGCTTGACGCTTCGGTCGAAAGTTTGCAATCTGTTAGAGCGGTCCGGGAATACTCGGATGTGTTTGAGGAGGTGAAGGGCTTACCTCCGAAGCGGGAGATTGACTTCCGAATATATCTGGTGGATAATGCTAAACCTGTATCTTTACCAGTGCGCCACATGGCTCCTCGTGAGAGGAGGGAACTCCATAAGCAAGTAGGGGAGTTGCTTGAGAAGGGGTTCATAAGACGAAGTATATCGGAGTGGGGTGCTCCAGTAGTTTTTGCTACGAAGGCGGATGGGTCCCTCAGACTTTGTGTAGACTATAGAGAACTCAACAAGCTCACAAAGAAGAATAGACACCCATTGCCGAGGATTGATGATCTTTTCGATCAGTTGGTTGGCGCTTCAGTATTTTCTCAGTTGGACTTAGCCACGGGGTTTCATCAGTTGAGGGTGGCTGAGGATAGCATAGACGAGACTGCCTTTAGGACTCCGGATGGTTTCTATGAGTGGCTGGTGATGCCATTTGGGTTGACGAACGCCCCTGCATACTTTGTTGATTTGATGAGTAGGGTGTTCAGGGAGTTCCTTAATAAATTCGTGGTGGTCTTTGTGGATGATATCTTAGTATTTTCTAAGAGTGAAGAAGAGCATGCCCTACATCTTGGGGAGGTATTGAAGACTCTTCGAGCACATAGCCTTAAGGCTAAATTCACTAAATGTCACTTCTGGAGGAAGGAGGTGCGGTTCTTGGGGCACGTGGTCTCCAAGGAAGGGATAGCTGTGGATCCCGCGAAGGTAGTATCAATTCAGGATTGGAAGGTTCCGAAGAATGCTACCGAAGTAAGAAGTTTCTTGGGGTTGGCGGGTTACTATAGGAAGTTTATCAAAGACTTCGCGAAAATATCAGCCCCATTAACCCGCTTAACGAAGAAGAATCTTGTTTTCGCATGGGACGTAGATTGTGATGATGCGTTCCGACGGTTAAAGAGAGCTTTAACCACTGCTCCAGTTTTAGTGTTGCCAGATGGGAGCAAGCCATTTGTTGTCTATACCGATGCTTGTGGGACAGGACTGGGTGCAGTCTTAATGCAAGAGGGAAGGGTAATAGCCTATGGTGGAAGGCAGTTGAGGGTGCATGAGAAAAATTACCCTACCCATGATTTAGAATTGGCCGCTATTGTTTTTGCGCTTAAGATTTGGCGCCATTATCTTCTTGGTGAGAGATTCGAATTGTTCACTGACCACAAATCATTGAAGTACTTGTTTTCTCAGAAGGATTTGAATTTGAGACAGCAAAGGTGGATGGAGTTCTTAGCATCCTATGATTTCGAGATAGCGTATACCCCTGGCAAGGGTAACGTGGTGGCGGACGCCTTAAGCAGAAAAAGGTTGTCCTTGAGTCCATTGTTCGTGGAACAACGAAGCTTGGAATTTATCTCGATGTTTGATTTCAGACCTTCCATTGATTATGTACCCGGTTTGCTAGCATCCTTGGAGGTCAGACCTACTCTTTTGGGGCGGATTGGAGAAGCACAGAGGGACGACCCACAGTTGGTTGAGTTGGTGGAGAAGCTCATAAGGGGGGAGTCGTCCAGCCATTTGAGTAGGTACACCCTAGACGATAGGGGGTGCTTGCGTAGAGACGGTAGACTTTGTGTACCGCAAGACGAGGGTTTGAGGAAGGTTATTCTTGATGATGCACACCGTTCTAGGATGACCATTCATCCCGGTGGGGACAAGATGTACCAAGACATGAAGAGGGTTTTCTTCTGGGCCGGTATGAAGAAAGATGTGGCCGAGTATGTCGCTCGATGCTTGGTGTGCCAACAAGTGAAGGCGGAGCAAAAGAAACCAGGTGGGTTGCTTCACCCATTGGAAGTTCCGCAATGGAAGTGGGATAACGTCTCGATGGATTTTATTGACGGGTTACCCAGATCGAGAAAGGGTAATACAGGAATTTGGGTGGTGGTAGACAGACTTACTAAAAGCACCCATTTCATACCTGTGAAGAGCAAGAGGACTGCTCCATGGCTAGCTTCAGTATATCTTCGAGAGATAGTTCGATTGCATGGGGTACCCTCTAGCATAGTGAGTGATCGAGATCCTATCTTCACTAGCGAGTTCTGGAGAAGTTTGCAAGAAGCAGTGGGGACTCAATTGTGTCTGAGCACCGCATATCATCCTCAGACGGACGGCCAGACTGAGAGGGTGAATCGTGTCCTAGAAGACCTTTTGAGGCTTTGTATCTTAGATTTTGGAGGTACATGGGAAGAGCATCTTCCATTGGTGGAGTTCGCATAAAATAATAGCTTTCGGTCCAGTATTGGTATGGCTCCTTTCGAAGCTCTTTATGGAAGGCCTTGTCGATCACCTGCATGTTGGTGGGAATCTACGGATAAGATTTTGCTTGGGCCTGATATGGTTAGGGAGACTTCTGAGAAGATTGACTTGATTCGAAGAAGGATGAAAGCAGCGCAGGATAGGCAAAAATCTTATGCGGACAAGAGAAGGACGGATCTTGAGTTTGAAGTTGGGGACATGGTCTTTGTCAAAGTGTCTCCGTTACGAAATGTGGTTCGCTTTGGATCTGTTGGGAAGTTAGCACCAAGGTTCGTGGGGCCGTTTCCTATTAAGGAAAGGATTGGACGGATGGCATATAGAGTGGAGTTGCCCGACAGACTTAGTGGGGTACATGATGTATTCCATGTGTCACATTTGAGGAAGTGCCTACATGAGACTGCAGAGGTGGTAGAGCCAAGCTTGCTTAGAGAAGTGGAAGTAGAACGTGAAGCAACGATTCGACGAGCTCCTGCTCGCATCCTTGGGTCAGAGACTAGGAAGTTGAGAAACAGAGAGGTTCAACTAGTCAAAGTGCAATGGGGAGAAGATGAGAGCAACGCAACTTGGGAGACGGAAGCAAAGATGCGTTCATTGTACCCATTTCTTTTTGAGGCTATGTCTTTACTTTCTCCTCTATCGTTGTCTAGTACTTATCTTATCTTTAGTATGTCCTCTCATTAGTACTGTTTGACCTTTAGATAGGGTAAACCTATGGTTGAAACATGTGTTTGAGACATGTTATGGTTGATGGATGCAAGTGGATGCAAGTGGATGCAAGTGTTTGCTAGTGGTTGCTCGTGGATGCATATACACACACTTTAGGCACTAGATCGGCTCAGTCACTTCATATTGCATATTGCATAAAAATTGTGTGTAGGAAGCTATATTAATGGATGTATAACGGTTGTGTTATCATATGGATGATGCATTTCGATGAATGATTGTGCACTCATGTAGAGATAGTATGTGTCGATAGGGTTCTTTCGCATACATATTGGATGCATGGCACTATCATGGTTTGCATTAAGGAGGTCAACTGAACCAGTAGACCGCCTGATTTTGCATTAGACAGGGAACATATACACACACTTTTTGCATATGTTCATACAGCATTAGAAACTTTAAGGACAATGGATGCCAGTGTTTGATGGTTTAGTAGATGGTTGTTTGGTTGGTAGGATAGTTCTTCTTGACTTAGAGATTTCGGGGACGAAATCCTTTAAGTAGGGGAGAATGTAACACCCCGTATGTTGAAATAACTTATTATAATATAAATCAGGGCAGAATTAAATTCTAAAATCTGAATCAGGGGAAACGGGCTGTGCCATTGCGTTCGTCTCGGAAAAATACGCAGAATAGAGTCCGAAATTTTGTAAATCGGAGTCCGTATGACCCAGTTAAGGCCCAAAGAAGTTTTCAGAAAATTCAAAGTTAAAAACAGATTTAAAATTCAGTTCTAAAACAGGATTGGAGCCAAAAGCGGAGGTGGCGGGAAAGTTCCCGCCTAGCCCCGTGTCGACAGGCATGTCGACAGGGGTGTCGACAGGGGTGTCGACACAGGGTGTCGGCCCTGTTGATCTGGGTGCACCAGATCTGGTTTTTGGTTGAGTCTTGGGCTGTGTTCTAGAGATTTCCGAAATCTGATGGTCCTAATCTAATTTAGGGCTAATCCTATGGTCCTAAAACACCTAACTAATCTATATATACACCCTAATACCCCCCTAATCCTTACTAAAAATAGATCTAAGGCCATTATGCCACCACTTTGAAACTTGAAGGAGCCTCCATCAAAATTAGAGAAGGGATAGCATTCCAAATCAACTTCTAGCCTCTTAATCTTCTTCATTAGTTTGCTAATCTTGGTTTTGGTGAGCTTCTATCCCTTAATAATCAATTGTTAAATTGATTAAGATAGGATATGATGATGTATGGCTAGGTTTGTGGATCAATGTGTTTATGCAAGCTTAGTATAGTGTATGTTATGTGTTTTGCAAGTTATATGCTATATGTCATGCAAGTTTAGTGTATGTGTTCATGACATCTTTATGCAAGCTTAATGTTATGTAGTCATGACATCTTTATGCAAGCTTAATGTTATGTAGTCATGACATCTTTATGCAAGTTATGTGTATGCTTATATGCAAGTTTAACATGTTATGCAAGTTATGCATGCTTATGCAAGTTATGTGAATGCTTATGCAAGTTATGTGAATGCTTATGCAAGTTATGTGTATGCTTATATGCAAGTTTAACATGTTATGCAAGTTATGCATGCTTATGCAAGTTATGTGAATGCTTATGCAAGTTATGTGAATGCTTATGCAAGTTATGTGTATGCTTATATGCAAGTTCAACATGTTATGCAAGTTATGCATGCTTATGCAAGTTATGTGAATGCTTATATGCAAGTTTAACATGTTATGCAAGTTATGTGAATGCTTATATGCAAGTTCAACATGTTATGCAAGATATGTGTATGATAATATGCAAGTTCATATGCAACATGTTATGCAAGTCATGTGTATGATAATATGCAAGTTTGGGTTAAATGTAGTTGGGTTAATATATGCTCATATATGCAAGTTGACATCCTCTTAACCCATGACAAAGTTATATGCTAAGATGTGGTTACACCCATGATATTTGTGATGAATCTTCCCTTTATTATGTCATGAAATGAGAATGATTTACGTGGGGAACGATGGGGTTAAAAATGCATGTTAACAAAATAAAATTAATGAACATAAGTGGGAATTTACCTATTGAGTTAGGTCTACCCCATGGGAATTTACCTATTGAGTTAGGTCTACCCATGCTATGGAATTGGGAATTTACCTATTCGGTTAGGTCTACCCATATTCTTTAAATTTGATATTAATTAGGGATAATTAATATGGGGGGATTAATTAGGTGTAATTAATCGACAAAGACACGAGGTTGGACTCATTTGTAGTGTAAAACTGCCCGGACCCTACCGGCTTAACCAGTTGCTACAAATGTCAGCCCAATGTGATAGGTCTTAGCCATAAACTAAATACGTGATTAATGTAAAGACACGAGGATAGACTCTGTTATGACGTAAAACTGCCCGGACCCTACCGGCTTAACCAGGTAGTCATAAAAGCCAGTCTAATGTGGGAGGTCTTTATGGGAGATCACGGTCTTAATTAATTAAGAAACACTTAACCATATTAGCATGTAGTGGGACATGAGGGGTTAAGTGGGTGCCTTGGGTGGCATGTGGAATCTAGTGGGTTGCCTTGGGTGGCAATAGAAAATACGATTAGAATACTTAACCAAGTGAAACATGTAATTAAACATGATTAAAGGGTTAAGTGGGGTACACTAGATAAGTGACAAGCTTAGGTGGGTAGCTTGTGGGGGCCCATTTCAACCAGTAACCCATATGTATCTTATTGGGCTCAACCCATGTCGAGGACGGGACACGCATACTGGGCTTGACTATAAGAGGCCAAAACGGGTTAGCGGTGGCAACGCAAGTCCAACGGGTTTCATATGCGTGTGTGGACCCGGGCTGGTAGATAAGCCGTTGTTGCATCGTGTAGGTATAAGCCGTGCACCGTTGATAGTATTGGGTTGCCACTTTAGGGGAGTGATACACCCCACTGTGGGACCAGCACGGGTATCTACGTTAGGGAGCCGATCGCTTGGGGAGTAGTGGGGTACACCTAGTGGAGATAGGGGCAGACGGCACCTATGTGGTCAGCTAGGGGTACATGAAACTACTAGTTATATCTTTCTTTTAAGTCCTTGGGTGGGATCAATCTTTGAGTAGGAATGACTGGTGTGGTGCAGTTAGTAATTATCCTTGGGTGGGTAGATGCGTCTTTACGGTTATCTTAGTTCATCCTATGTTTGTTGGCTACTTAGTGTAGTCATTATCCCCAAAGGTACCGTACCGAGTTTATATCATACCCTAATTACTTTAATAATTGTATTGTTAAGGTTATAGGGCTCACTCAGGCTTATGTCTGACCCCGTTGTTTTTATCTTTTTCCCCTCAGGTCCTCAGGTTGGGCCTAGTGCTAGTGGGCCTTGATCAGTTTGCTTTATCTATCTCTTGGAGCTTGGACCGTAGATGTAAAGCTCAGCTTATCTTATCTTTTCTTCTATGGCTATTAGTTATGTAGGGGGATTATGTACTTTTATTTTATCAGGATGGATATTTTGTACTTGACTCTTGTTATGGTTTTGTGATGTAACCAAACATGTTTTACTTTCCGCTGCTATGAAATGATGTTTAAATTTTCAAGTATCACTTATATCTGTCTTGTTGTGATTTTACTGTTCTATATTCACTAAAAATACTCCACCGATGCTATGGCATTCCCTTAGAGAGTGACCGTAGCGGGTGTGGGGTGTTACAACTTGTATGGACGAAAGTCTGACAGAGTATATCAAATGGATCGCGTAAGTTGATCTGTTCAAACGTATTCACGTTTGGTGGCGGAGGAATTCGTTTCTCTTAGCTGTATACCCGTGTTATTTTTGAATAAGTCAATTTGTGATTTGGCGGGTATGACGATGTGACATTTCTAAGTGAATGAAGATGGATGTCTGACATAGTATTTCCAGACGGTCATGTACATTGATTTCTTCAACTGTACCAAGAGTGGAAGTGGGGAAGGAAACTTCTTTTAGCTGACACGTAATGTATGGTTGTAGACGTCAATTAGTGATTTCGATGGATTTGACAATGTAGCATTCGAAGTAAATCTAATGTAATGATAAAGCGTAGCTTCTAGCCTCATCAACCGGTAAATGACAGAAATCGGGCAGGCAGCATGGCTAAGTCGGTCGCACCGAAGTAGGGTGTATAATCACCTATCTAGTGAATATTCATTTGTTTCTTAAATCTATCAATGCTGTCCCATATATATATGGGAACGGTTGCTGATCCCAACCGTTGGTGATGTACATTCGATACACTCAAGCGAAATGAGTGGTCGGTCATGTGTGGCTGAGTTGCAAGATGTTCTTGTTGAACTCCAGTGTATCGTTCCTAGAGTACACTGATCGGAAGGTGGTTCCATACCTTGTCATAGTTGGGAATCCAATAATCCAATACGTGCTTGCGATTTTGATTGTATACTATATATGTAGTAACGTGAGATGCAAGCGTTTCTGCTAGATTGATATTTATTTGTACTTAGACATTATTATAATATCAGAATGATATTGCTTTGAAAAGTTATTTGGATTCTCATAAGGGTAAAACCCGTTCCGTATTCACGGCGTGGTCTTATGAGATATCATATACCTGTTTAAATGATTTGAGTTTATTCACACCAGTCACATGACTGACCCGGAGTTTATTTTGTTTTCCCTAAACTCTTGGGTGCCTAAATTTGTACGGGCAGTCAAGTAGTCAGGATTTACAGGTATATTTGAAGAGCTTGGAGCAGGAGGCTTCAGCAGTCGATAGCTATTATTTATTCCGCTGTGATGTTATATGTTGTACTCTGAAATGGTATGTATATACAGTTATAACTTTGCATTTCAAAAGTTATGTTATATTTTATTCGTTCCGCTGTGAGATTCGTGTTACTCTGATGATGTTGTATGTTCTTCGTCTTCTTCTATTCTAAGTTTCTATCTTATCTATTCTCACCCTCTGTCTTCTTTCTATTAGTTTCTTGAATTTCCAGTGTAATTTGGGGTTGGACTTGTGTTATTTAGTCAGCTCAAATTCCCCCGGATTTTCGGGTCACTACAGTTGGTATCAGAGCTTAAGTTAAGTATTACCTTGGCTCTATGGCGTGATTCAGTAGAGATGGGATTAGTAATATCCTAGACTGAGTTTGAGTGTATATATACGAGTGAACGTATTTGTTAGTTAATATAAAATGATTTTATATTGTGGAGCTTTATTGGTTGAGTTGTTTGTGAATTCTGGTCGATCGGTTTGATCCACTGTATCGATGGGGGTTACTAAACACTCGAATACGATGAACCGTCATGGTATGTTTTGAAAGAGGGTAAATGGAATAATTTTACCCGAATATATTTGATATAGTATATTGGTTGTGTTGGTTGTTATTATAATCGAGTAAGATTATAAAAAGGTAAAATGATTATAAATGACTAATCAGAATTCATATAAGTAAAGTATATGAGATAAAATGAAGAAAAATCTGAATTTAAATCAGATTGGAATTAAAATAAGGAAATTTTAAGTTCCTGGGAGATTTTGAAAACGTTTTTCAAACTGAAGGTGATATAGTATTGAACTCACTTCGATAGCTGGAAAATAGATTCTGATGATGAATCGCGACATCATCAGTGTTCATTTTCGAGTTCTAAGTGACGGACTACTACCAAAGGTTTTGTTTTTGAATTGTTTTGAGAAAACAAGTTGTTTAGAAATTCAAAGGTTTTGAATTGGCATTGTAATTTCAAATTGATTTGAAATAGACCCAGGAAATTAAGTTTCGGAATTTAATTTTAACTTATGAAGTTAAATAGAATAAGATAGTAGAAATAAATTGAAATATTAACTTGAACTGAGTTAAATAGAACTGAATTGGATTAGAGAATAATCTGTTATGGAATTGGGTTGATGAGTTAAGAATTTGAAATTTGATATTCGGGTTCGAATGAACTTCGATTTGGTTTTGAGGATATGAACTGATTGGAATTTGATGGAAATAACACTGGTATATGCTGAGTTGATAGCATATGGAAGTGATAGAGTTGATATTCCCAACAAAAAGGTACCAGTTTATATTATATATGGATATGAGATTTATGAGCCGAATTGGCAAGCCGCTTGGCTGTTTGATTTTCTTTTGGGTTAAAGAAGGCCCAGAGAGGCGAGTTGGAGTTTGAGATATTGACCAGTACAAAGGAGGTGCTGGCAAAAAATTTCGAAAAGTTAAGGTGTTAGAAAATTTTCAGAATTTTTGAAAATTTAGTTAGTCGGAATAAATTAATATTTTAGTCGATATTAATTGGTTCAGTTGAAACCGGAGACAAGAGGTAAACAGATAAATTTTTACCCAGAAGATAGGGTCATCCCCTAGTTTAGCAATTTCGAGGACGAAATTTTATTAAGGGGGGAAGATTGTAGTAACCCGCATTTTAGCTGTTGAATAATTTATTTATTTAATTATTAAATATCGATTTATCGATATCGAGAACGTGAATTAAATAATATTAAATATTTAATTAATAATTATAATATAATAATATATTATAATGTCGAAATATTCGGAAATAGTGAAATTCACAATATCATGTGAATTGAATAGCATACGAGATTTGGTGGTGTTTCGATTCGAAATATAATAACGATTATATTGAATCGACGACAGTTTGAACGTAGAATTATAATATGATTAAAATAGAGCTTGAAATGGCGCTGCAGTTCGCTATTTGGCGATTCGAACTTTAACTGAATGTACAGGATTCGTTTTAAGCCGGATTTCAGTGAAACAAGAAACGTGTGGAGCTGGTGGAGTATATCTTTCTAGTGGAAGAGAAAAATCGGGATTTCGTCGTGTAGATTTTGATGTACGTCCAAATCAAATTTCAGAAAAGTCGCTATGGAATTCCTTTATAATTTGCGACGCTTTAATTACGTTATGAATCGATTTTCAATATAAATTGAATATCGGGATAATCTGGAATTCTGAAATATCGTGTTATAAAATCTGATGTGATATTCTGGAGCTGGATGATATCGTATACGAATATATACGATAATATTAATTTATTAATATTTTATTTAATTATATTTAAATATATTTATATATTTAAACGGTCTGTTCAGCGCTTGAAAAATAGCCAGTTTTGCATACGATCTCTGTTTTCGACGAAACCAATTTTGTTGGATCCGCAACATCAAATTATTGCTAGCTGTCAAGTTTCGTGATTTTTAGAGTCACTGTGTGGTCGTACGGACTTTTAGAGTGAAAAACAGTCAGTGTTTTGAGAGTTTAAAATACGCTGTGTGAGCAGACGGAGTCGGAATTCGACGAAACCAGTTTCGTTGGGACCGTAATGTCGAACTCTAGCTACATGTCCAGTTTGGTGATTTTTGTGTATTGTATGTGACCGTGGGGATTTTTAAAGACAGATATAAACAGCGTTGGACTAAAATTGAATATAAAATTCAATATAAAAATAATATAAAACCTCCTATATAATCCCCTAACAAATCCTAAACCTAATCTCCACAGCAATAAATTTGAGCCGCCACCAGTTCTTTAGAACGTGAGGGAAAAAGGGGAAAAATCAAAGAAACAAATCGAAATAAACTTCTAATAATCATCCCATATATATGCATGAAATCCTCGTCTATTTCTCTTTAGTTCGATGCCCATTTTGTGGTATGCGATGCAAGAATCTGGGGTTCGATTTTCACCCAGTAAACTAGGGCTGAACGAAACGTGGAGGAGGAACATCGTATTGGATTTCCGAGTTGATATTTGGGTTTACGGGATCAATCAGTTTGGACGCACCATTTCTTGAGTAGATCGACATCAATTTTGGTCGACACCTGCTTCGGTGGTGCTGCGAACGGGATGCCATTTCTGAGCTCGAGTTGGAGAGCGTTGGTATCAATTGGAAGAGGGGTTCGAGAGAAGTGGTTCGATGGTCTCAGTTGGTTGATTCGGGGGAGAATGTGAAGAGGAAGGGAGCTTGAATGTTCGGTAATGGTTTGAGTTTACTGGAGTTATTTCCATCGGGGGAGAAGAGGAATTAAAGGTGGAGAGCGGGCTGGGTTTACACCGTGGGTTCATGGGCCGGGAAATGAGTATGGTGAGGCCCAATAGAATTTTGGTTATTATAATTCAAGTGTTTGTTTAATTATATAATGTATTAACTTGTAATGCTTATAACTTCGTCATGCTGTATCAGAAATTCAAACCGTCAGTCACGTTAGGATCGTATGGACGAGCACTCCGAAATGAGACTGACCGGGAGTGAATCCAAGCTCGTATAAATTTACGGTGAAATAAATTGTTTGATTCAAATCAAACGACAGTTTATCGTTCTTTAACGATGAACTGCAAATGTGAGTAAATCTCACTAACTCTGAACAGTTTATAATTTCATGTTGAATTTTTAGAACTGTTAAATAATGACTGTTTGACTGTGTGTTGACTGTTTGATTAAACTGCTAGTTAGTTAGTTGAATTTCTATATTGATTCTGTTTAACAGAATATATCATATGAAATTGAAAATGATGTTGGTTTTATTGTGTAACATCTGTGGATGCAGGGAAACAGGTTGGAGGAATCCGACTGGATTCCTCAACAGTTATTTTATTGTTTTCATATATTGTGATATATGACGTGATTTGTAATCTGTTGTTGATTATATGTGTATGGACGATATTGGACACTGTAACTTAATATGTTAAACATCGTGACTTACCAGAATATTGGAAAGAGAATATTTATAAAATCAAGAGGATTTTATAAAGGAGAATATTTATAAATAGAATATTTATAAATATAAATGTTTATAAATGGAATATTTATAAATAGAAAATACGTTTAAGTGGAAATTATAAATGAAGGGGACACTTTATAAATGGAATATTTATAAAGTGAATTATTTATTTAGAATAAATAGATAAGATATTATAACCTGGATTATTTATTTGTTAAATAAATAAAATATTAAATAGGGATTATTACTTAAAAAAATAGGAGATATTCAAAAAGGCAATAACTGCAAATCATTTTCTTTTTGAATGGAAAAGGCTTGTGTAGCGGTTTGGGGATTTTCCCGATACTCCCGATACAAAGGAGGTTATGGCGAATTTTTCCGGGAATTTAAGGAGATAGAATATTTTCAAGAATGAAATAGAAAGAGAAATATTTGTAAAAACATTTACAAATGAAATAGAAAGAGAAATATTTGTAAAAACATTTACAAATAGAATAGAAAGAGAAATATTTGTAGAACATTTATAAATAGATAAAAAAAGAGATATTTATTTGTTAGATTAAATAGAATTAAAGGAGATATTTATTTGTTAGATTAAATAGAATTAAAGGGGATATTTATTTGATAAATAAATAGGATTAAATCAAAGGAATATTTATTTGATAAACAAATAGAACTAAATCAAAGTGAATTGGTTAAGTTAATTTAAATGAATTAGTTAAGTAAAACTAAATGGATTAGTTAAGTTAAACTAAGTAGATTAGTTAAGTTAAACTAAGTGGATTAGTTAAGTTAATTGAAGTGAATTAGTTAAGTTAAACTAAGTGGATTGGTTAAGTTAATCAAAGTGATTAGTTCAGTAAATCGAGATAAGTAAAATCAAGTGAGGTTAATCAGGTTGAATTGGTCAGTCGAGTTAATCATTTGAGTTAGTCAAGCCAAGTAAATCAAGCTAGGTTAATCGAGTTGAATTAGTAAGTCGAGTTAACTAGTTGGGTTAAGTAAGTCGAGTTAACCAGTTAGAGTTAATCAGTTTGAGTTAATCAAGAAGTTTTCGAATCTAGTTTATTCGAAAGAAGTTATCGAATCTAGTTTATTCGAAAATAAAGTCAAATTGAAATAGGGTTAATAAGTCGGAGTTAAAATAAATAGGTTGCCATTTAGCACGACTGCTAGCGAAATTCGCAGGGCTGTAAATAGCCTACGGCAGTCGGATGTTTCCTGAGCGAATCAGGCGTAACCATTGTGATCGCTGCGATCTAGAGTCAAGCGAATGGAGTTAAATCGAATATGTTATTCGATAGGAGTTAATCAAGTCGAGTTAATTAAGTTAAGTTAGTCAAAAGGAGTTAATCAAACTGAGTTAATCCAAATGAGTTGATCCAAAGGAGTTAGTCGAATATTAGTTATTCGAATAGAGTTAAAGGAGTTATCGATTTTAGTTTGATCGAAAGGAGTTATCGATTAGTAAATCGAAAGGAGATTTTCGAGTATAGCATATTCGAAAGAAAGAGATTTCGAATATAAGTTATTCGAAGAGAGATAATCGAATATAGGTTATTCGAAGAAGAGTCAATCAAATAAGAGATTACTCGAAAGGGAATTATACGTCGAATTCAATTATATTGAATTCAGGAAAGTAATATTTACTTTCCGGTTTTTAAATCAAGAGTTTACACTAATAAGCTAGAGTAGGTCTAATTATTCGAATTAAAGAATAAAAGTAATAATTGAAGTTAGATATTGCGAAAGTAGGGACTATAACGTTATCGTTATAATAAATGTTTTCAATAAAGAAGTGGATTCGTAAAATTGAATCCGAGAGTTACGTAAAGAAGTTGTTAAAAATTTAAAAGATAAACTGTTACTATTTTGAAGTTATAACGTTGTTCAGTTAAGGTCTGAGAGGTAATTATACCCCAACTTGATTGACTTCCTTCTTAACTAAGGAATGGTAAGGTTTGATAGTGATTGATGGTTAAGTGAATTCAGTAAATTGTTTGAGTTGGCATAGCGATATTTTATTTAAACATCAGTTTAAATACAATGAAGTAACTTTGGAAATGTTTCTCCAAATAAGAAATCAGAAATGTTTTCTAATATAGGAAATAGGAAATGGAAATGTTTTCCATTGTTAATAAAGTATATTTTCTAGAATTAGAAAATAAGAATTTAGAATATAGGGAAACAGAAGATAAGTAAATAAATGAACTAAAGAGTTAATGTTAAATGATGTTTGTTCGATATAATTTCCATCTGGGAATAATATAGTTGTTTGCACACTTGTTTTTCTTTGATGGTTAAATCACAGACTATCGAAGTTTTGACCATTTTAACGTTGTTAATATGGAAAGACCGGTTGGATTATTATCCAAAGAACCACTTTGTATTGGCATAAGCGTCGCGAATCATATATGCCAAAGATAAATGAAGACGGAGTAAAATGCAAGGGCTATCCTGTTTACAGAGTAGTGCCTTCGGTTTGTCCAGTCCCAGGACAACTTGTATGGACGAAAGTCTGACAGAGTATATCAAATGGATCGCGTAAGTTGATCTGTTCAAACGTATTCACGTTTGGTGGCGGAGGAATTCGTTTCTCTTAGCTGTATACCCGTGTTATTTTTGAATAAGTCAATTTGTGATTTGGCGGGTATGACGATGTGACATTTCTAAGTGAATGAAGATGGATGTCTGACATAGTATTTCCAGACGGTCATGTACATTGATTTCTTCAACTGTACCAAGAGTGGAAGTGGGGAAGGAAACTTCTTTTAGCTGACACGTAATGTATGGTTGTAGACGTCAATTAGTGATTTCGATGGATTTGACAATGTAGCATTCGAAGTAAATCTGATGTAATGATAAAGCGTAGCTTCTAGCCTCATCAACCGGTAAATGACAGAAATCGGGCAGGCAGCATGGCTAAGTCGGTCGCACCGAAGTAGGGTGTATAATCACCTATCTAGTGAATATTCATTTGTTTCTTAAATCTATCAATGCTGTCCCATATATATATGGGAACGGTTGCTGATCCCAACCGTTGGTGATGTACATTCGATACACTCAAGCGAAATGAGTGGTCGGTCATGTGTGGCTGAGTTGCAAGATGTTCTTGTTGAACTCCAGTGTATCGTTCCTAGAGTACACTGATCGGAAGGTGGTTCCATACCTTGTCATAGTTGGGAATCCAATAATCCAATACGTGCTTGCGATTTTGATTGTATACTATATATGTAGTAACGTGAGATGCAAGCGTTTCTGCTAGATTGATATTTATTTGTACTTAGACATTATTATAATATCAGAATGATATTGCTTTGAAAAGTTATTTGGATTCTCATAAGGGTAAAACCCGTTCCGTATTCACGGCGTGGTCTTATGAGATATCATATACCTGTTTAAATGATTTGAGTTTATTCACACCAGTCACATGACTGACCCGGAGTTTATTTTGTTTTCCCTAAACTCTTGGGTGCCTAAATTTGTACGGGCAGTCAAGTAGTCAGGATTTACAGGTATATTTGAAGAGCTTGGAGCAGGAGGCTTCAGCAGTCGATAGCTATTATTTATTCCGCTGTGATGTTATATGTTGTACTCTGAAATGGTATGTATATACAGTTATAACTTTGCATTTCAAAAGTTATGTTATATTTTATTCGTTCCGCTGTGAGATTCGTGTTACTCTGATGATGTTGTATGTTCTTCGTCTTCTTCTATTCTAAGTTTCTATCTTATCTATTCTCACCCTTTGTCTTCTTTCTATTAGTTTCTTGAATTTCCAATGTAATTTGGGGTTGGACTTGTGTTATTTAGTCAGCTCAAATTCCCCCGGATTTTCGGGTCACTACATTCTCAGGGTGGGAATACTCAAGCTTGATCAGGATTCTGCTATCATTTTTCTGGAGATGCTTAGATGTATTGCTCAAGCTCCAACTTTGCTACTATGGCTATGTTTTTATTTGGGGATTATGCTTCTTTTATATTGTACTCTGATGTTTTAAGTACAAGACAGAATTTTTTATGATGTACTGGTTTTTATGTGATTCAGGCATATGACGTTTTGAACCACGATGCTTTATGATTAATAAAAGTTTTTAATTCCGCTTCTATTTTATATATGTCATGTAATGTTTCTATTAATGTGTACCTATAACGCTGCACGAAACTTAATGCATTCTCTTAATGAGTGACATTAACGGACGTAGGGTGTCACACTTGGTCTCAGAGATGAAGCTTACCAGATTAGACAAAAAAAATTGAAAATTATTTTCAAAAAGGTTTTAAAAGAAAGCATTTTCAAAAGAAAATCCTATTTTGAAAAACATATACCCCAAAGCCATATGTACTATCTTTCGATCCTTTGTCTGAATCCCTTTCCTTTTCTTTTCAGCATGTCTAGGGGACCTAATATTCATGGGGGCGTTACCACACTAGGCTGGTTCCGTGGGTATCTAGAGGCCACAGCACTTGCGGTGGTCAAGCTGACATTCCTCCCCTAGTTACACCAGTCGTTCCTCCTCCTCCTTCGCGTATAGATAATTTCTTTAAGTTCTGCAAAGCTTTTCGTGTTATGGGTGGAAGGCCATTCCATGGAACCTAAGCGTTCATAGAGGCAAGGAATTGGCTCAAGGAGACAGAGGACTTGTTTGGAATTTTTGATGTGGATGATCGTAGGAAGATTCAGCTAGCCACCTGGCTACTGAAGGATGAAGCTTCGTTCTGGTGGGAAATAACCCAAGCAGGGCGTCCGGTGGAAACCTGGAATGATTTTAGATAGAGGTTTGAAATGAAGTTTCACTACAACGAAAACACCATATTACAACTTTATTTTTACAACTGTGCGTAAAGCACAGTTGTAATAAATGCTTTTTTACAACTTTGCAAAATGCACTGTTGTAATAAATGTCTTTTACAACTGTGAAATAATCATTGTTGTAATGAACATATATATCACAACTTTTCATATTATTGGTTGTAATAGAGATGCCTAGCACAAAATTCGTGTTTATAATATCTATATTTAATAACTGATTATATTGATATTTAATAATAATAATTAATAATAAACCTAGGAATCAATAATATTTGTCAATTATTATTAAATATTTAATAGTTAATAAGTAGTAATTTATTTTTAATAGTTAATGTATGTTAACTAGCTACTTTATTAATTAATAGTAACATAAGCTTTTAATAAGCATTACTCTCGATTATAATTAATTAAGTAGAAAATAAGTAAAAGTTAATTAATAACTATTATTAATACGTAATATTTGATTTGGTAGTTACTATTTTTGCAGTTTTAGTAAATATAATTTTGGCAAACTTGTTTGTTCAGCAGTTAACAACCGTGCTATAGTTTGTGCGCTTTTGATAGATTATTTTTATTTGCGTGTAAACTTAATGTTGTAAGTAGTCCCTGGCATTGCTTTTGATCTGCCGGCTTTTGACAATTTTAATTACAAAGTAATATTTAATATTTAGAAATTAAATTATATAATAATTCATAAAAATATTAATAATAAATATAACATTTATAATAATTAATAAATAAGATTTTAATAAACAATAAAAATTATATACAAATATATAATAATTAACAACTAAGACCAAACAATAATTATTAATTTGAAATGTGGCACAATTCAAAGCATAATGTTGGAAACGTTTTTCGAGAATACAGGAACATAACTCAGCTTTAGTTTCCATTGGTTCAATTAATCTTCCCACTGTGATGAAACGTTGTGCCTTGACATCGGTTCACAACATTTCAATCGTATTCCATTGTATTTTTTTACCATCGGTTCACAACATTTCCTTTTCCATCGGTTCACAGTACATTTCCTTTTCCATCGTATTCCACCGCAAACCCTAATTCCCCTTTCGATAATCAGGTCAGCATAGCGATCTCCTCCACTTCACATCGCCACTGCTCGATCGCCACTGCTCAATCGCCACTGCTCTCTATTTCCGTCGTCCACTGCTCGATCGCCTACGTATTTTGCCTACGTTCTCTTGCTAGTAAATTTTTATTCGTTGTTCCAATTGCATGTGATTGTAATTTTACTGTTTCCCTCTGCTGTTGCATTCGTGTAATTTTACTGTAATTTTATTGTTTCCCTCTCGCTGATAATCATGAGAAAGCTCCCCGTCAGTATTTCCCATATATCCAATCCCTTACACATGCAAAGCATGACAAACTTTTTGGCTCATATTACTATGTCAAATTGATTGTAACAATGCTCCTTTTAGGTTGAACTTTTTATATAATTTGATGACAAACCTCAATAATGACAAAGAAACTGATGCAAGTTTATAGTGTATGTTGTATTATCACTAATTTTATTTATATTTATGCTAAGGAAAGCTGAGGAAGTCATAGAGATGAATTAGTTGTTGACTATATCCTTGGAATAGCTATTATACACTTCAGATTTTAATGAAAGATGTAAAAATTAATTGTGTTGAAACTATTAGTTTCCATGTGAAATCATAACAATTCATTGTCATTAATACTGTACATTTCCTTCTTAATCTGTCCATCTCTTGACAAATTACCATGGCAGACATCTACATTTCCACTGCTGCTTATTTTCCCCTTCTTTACTACCCATTATGTTTCTTCGATCTCACCAAACACTTTCATCCATTTATTATTTGTTTAGTTTCATCTCCATATTTCTTCATCCAACCGTTATTCCTTTCCATTTGCAGTCACACTCATTTTGGACCTGAAATATGAAATTGGATCATATATATGCATATACACGCGCGCATATGTATAACATGTATTTGGTCATACGTTGAGTTTGTATATTTAGTTTATGATATTGACTTTTTGAATTTTACGGGTTTGGGTAATCACTAACACGAGTTCCATATAATCACTAACATGCACAGTAGGACTCGAGGTGCATAGCTGCATAAATGAATATAGCTAACTACATAAATATATTGTCTCTTTCCAGGATGTTATTTATTTGAAATGCTATGTCACATTCAAAAACTAATCACTAAAGTAAACCTGCATGCCTTGTACGACTCTGTGGTGCTAGAGTATTTGCCATAAACCAGTATGTTAGAATGAACAAAGTATGTTCGCTTGCATTTCATACTTTGTACTGCAGTACTGACTTTATAGACTGGAATATATACGTTATATTAGCGTTATTTTTGTATACAGTCAGGATTAAGTTCAACCACAAAAAGCATGGGTTAATATTGGTTAATCATTTATTAGATATACACCTATACATATACGTATATTTATGTAATTGGCGAGACCTTAAACCAGGTTCATATATGTATATGCTGTTAAGACGGGGTAATATATGTATATGTATATATATATATATATATGTATGCATCTGTATTGGGCATGCTTATATATTTTTGCATTTGGTCTACATTGAGATTCTTACAACTGCATTGTTGTTAAATTAACATGCATTGTCCCTTGTGGCCATCTTAATAAGTTTTGTTAGCCTTGCTAAAGCCATTATCTAAACTGTTTCACCACGTAAATTCTGCCTTGATTTGTAAAGATGAAACACCCATATTGTTTGGTTAAAACTGAAAACACACACTTGATTTTAGCTATACATAATTATTGCTGCACTAGTTTGTCTCTATGGATCTAGTTGAAAACTGAATATATGTCACACTATGTATACGATAGAAACTGTAGGCATGTTAGTTTAGCATGTACCCAGCTGCTCTGTCATGTGTTGTCCAACTAAAGCATAATGTATTTAAAGGAATTTTGTAAAACTATTTCCAATGTAATTTTACGAAATGAGTAAATATGTTTGGTCCTAGAACTTCTGATTAAATTCCTTCCATAACCTTCCTGATAACTTCTAAAGTATGGTACATCGGTGGTTTGCTGTCTTGCCCATATTGACATCCTACCTATATTAATGAGTACACTTTGACATTTGTTGAGTTATATATATATATATATATATATATATGGGTTGGTATATTGGCGTTCTGAAATATTAGTATGACCTGAAAAGAAAAAAAATCTGAGCATTTGTTGCCTTGTGTATTTAGAAACCAGAAGTCATGTATGTACTTAGTTTTGTCCCCTACATATCAGGCCTGGACCACAACAATGCTGTTGATGTGCATCCTTGATGAATTAAACTGGAAGTATACTTGTTACTTGTATTTCATGTCTTATTTGATAGATATTCTTGCTAAGTGTACTTGTACGTTATATATACCCTATGTTTGTTATAAATACACCTGTAGCATAAGTATGCTTGTAAATTGTATATCCTTGTTGCCCATGAATAATTGATATATAAGTACCTACCTCGTTATGAGGCTAAACGTATGTTTTGGGATCTTCTCTGAATTAAAAAGATCAGCAATGCTTTGGGATCTTCTCTGAATTATCGTATTTGATTGCCTAATTTAGCAACTTCATCATCACACTTTTTATTTGTTTGATACTGGCTCCAGTTCCTGCTCATATATAAAAATTTAAAATTGATAAACAAAATAAATAATAAATATATTAGATAGGCAGTGTGTTGGTTTGTATGTTGATCTGGCGGAGCAATTTTGGTTTAGTTCCCTTGGAGCTGGTCATCTGGGTGGAGATAGGGTGATCAATGGGTTGGTTGCCATGGAGTTATCTCAAGTATGTGATGTACGTTGCATACACTTTCCAGATATGTTAGTTATGGTCTAATGACAAGAGCCAGAATGATAATGAGAGAAATATAAATAAACATAAACCATGGAGAAAAACAACAGAGTAGTAAATAAGAAATTATCAACTTCATTACTAAGTTTGGAAACAACCGTTATTAAATTTGGAAATGAGATATGAAAGAGAGAGAGATAAAATAAGGATATGGATGTATAAAACTATTAACTTCATTATTAAGTTTAACCAGTTCATTAATGAACTGTTGAACCATATATGATCATTTGAGATGTAAAATTTTAACAAATATATAAGTTAATATTTGTTACACATGAGGGGTAATATACCAAGATGGCTGCATATAACCAACTTGTACAATAATGTTGAGCATAATTCTTTCTAATTGGTCCGAAAATTAGAGGCGTTGTTTTACCAAGATGGACAAAGCATGGGTCAATCTACCAAGGTTTCATCATTTTGGTTGTTACTTCCATAGTTATAAGTAGTGTGATGCTAAGGGCACATCATTTTCGTCTTACTAATACCACGAATAAAAATAATAATTACAGTAAATTTTATGTACTTCCTAATACCATTATAAATAAATATAAGTATTTATAATTGAGTTTGGTTATAGGAAGCATGTAGCATAAAATTTTGGTATTAGCAAGAAGAAAACGAGGTGCCCTAGCATCACACTATAAGTATTTAAGAATGAGTATTAATACATTTTTTGTTTTGTAAAATGACAAGCGAATATAGGCAAGCTATGAAAATTTTTGTACATGGGCATGATGCGAGTGAAGGGAATCCCGAAAAAATTAGATTCCCATGTCGTAATTGTAGGAATCTAATTTGGCAAACATCAAGGGAAGTTATGTGTCACACTTGATTTGTTTTGGAATGGACCCAACCTATGATATTTGGATTTTTCATGGAGAAAAACGGCCATCACAAAATAAAAGTGAGACTGATACTTATAGAATGTATGTTGATGAGCAAATCTATGATGAGGAGGTAGAAGCCAATGTTTAAAAAAGACATGGGGAAGGTATTAAGGAAATGATGGAGAATGCCGAAATTCTTTTGTATCCCGGTTATGCAAGCCACACAAAGTTGTCTGCTACAGTACTTCTTTTCAAGTACAAAGCGCGAAATGGTATATCGGACACGGCTTTTACAGAGCTTCTTAAACTTCTAAAGGATATGTTTCCTAAAGAAAACTTGCTTCTCGATTCTACATATGCAACAAAGAAGTTGCTTAAATCATTTGGTTTAGGCTATAAGCAGATACATGCATGTGTAAATGATTGTTGTTTATTTAGAAAAGAGCTTGCAAATAGTGATTTCTGTCCTAAGTGTGGTAAGTCTCACTAGAAAAAAAAAACAAGACTACTAAAGATGGGAAGCAAACCAAAATACCTATGAAGCTTTTGAGATACTTCCCACTGATACCAATACTAAAAAGAATGTTTGCATCCTTAGAAACATCTGAACAACTAAGATGGCATAGCAGTCATAAGAGTGAAGATGGTAAATTGTGTCATCCTGTGGATTCTACTTAGTGGGCTACGATTGATAGAATATATCATTCTTTTGCTTCCGATCCACGAAATTTAAGGCTTAGCTTTGCATCTGATGGCTTTAATCCTTTTGGTGATTGGAATTGTGGATATAGTTGTTGGCCAGTGTTTCTTGTTGCTTACAACTTTCCTCCATGGCCTTGTATGCACAAAGATAATATGATGCTATCTTTGTTAATTCCTGGGCCACGACAACCGGGAAATGACATTAATGTATACTTGCAACCACTAATTGAAGATTTGAAAAAAATGTGGGATAAAGGGGTGAAAGTGTACAACGCTTACAGTCGTAGTGAATTTAGATTACATGCTATTCTTATGTGGACAATCAATGATTTTCCAGCTTACAAAAATTTAGCTGGTTGCACTGTAAAAGGTAAGAGAGCATGTCCTGTTTGTGGTGTCAATACCTGCTCAATATGGCTACCATTTAGTAAAAACTGTGCATACATAGGTCATAGACGATTCCTTGAACCTAACCATGAGTATCGTCAACGGAAAAACTTATTTGATGGAACTATAGAGAATAGACAAAATTTGTTATGTGCGATATGTGTTTCTTAGGTAACTTTCTTGATTTTATATGCTTTTTAGTTTTTTAGCTATTCTTTCCTTTTCTTTCTCTACTCCTATAATTTTCTTGTGCATTTCAAAATATCCCTTTTGATCTTTTTTCAATGATAGAAACCAAGTCATAGTTAGAAATGGATTCTTTTAAAGTTTTTGTCAAAAAAATTCATTGTGTGTTAGCAGTTTCAAATTCAGTAGCTTGTATCAATGTTTCTTCATATTTAGTATTCACTCTCAGTAGCTTCTGTTTTAATTTATACATGGACTTGGCTTCACGAATATATGAATTAGGTATAAGTACATACTTCTTTAATTCTATCATAAATTGCATAGCCTAGGATTATCCCTTAAGTATTCAAGATGGATCAACGAATCAAAATACTTGGGTGAGTTGACCAAAATCAATAGCTTATATCAAAATTAAAAACCTGTATCAAAACACAGGGATGGGTTCAAGATAAAGTCAAGGATGTTATACTGAATAATAGTAATAGGTTACTATGTAGTTAAGAATGAGTGGGTGGCTTGTAGTTTCTGTTTTTGGCAATAAAGAAAAATAGCAGAGAGATCGAATTCTGATGTTTCTTAAATTGGCAATAGATCAATATTGGTAGAACTGATGTTGCTATTGTGGATTTGGTACAAATGTTTTTTCTATTATCGAATTCCTGATTAATTTGTGTATTTTTTTAAAGTTGGTTAAAGTTTGTGTATTTTGTTTCTAATTATATTTCAAAATGTAAGCATATGAATATTATATATTAAAGAATATCCGTAAAAAACAATATTATCGTCATATTTGTTCATTTTTGATAATTTAATAAACAGGTTTTGATAATTTAATAAACAGTGGGATGAAAGAAAATTTAATTTAAATCAAAGTGCTTATTTTTGTTTATTGATTTATTATAATTAGCGGGCATCCATTTGTATCTATTAATGTAGATATTTGATATCTAAAAATAACTTTTGATGTTGCCTATTTCATACTTCGAGTTGCCTATTTCATACTTCGAGTTAGATCAGCCTCTTTTATCGCTACTTGTCTGTTTTTAAACATCACAGTTACAAAGACTTAACTATTGAAAACTGACTTAAGATTTTTATTTTTTAGAGCTCAAAAATAGCAAACAAAAGAGCAAAAAAGCAAAGTTTAGTTGCACTTGCAGCTGCTAATGCTGATGATGAGAGGACGGTTGGGATTAGAATCAGCGAACACCCAGGTGGACCAATTCCGTTGCTTCGTGATGTAAACATTGCTATAAGAAGATCTCCTCGAAAGCATGTTGAATACCCAATATGCACTCCTCGCAAAACTGGAAGCAACCTTGGCCACACTACAAAATGGATGCAGCCCCCTCCTCCTTCCAGTAGCATCCCCGTCGACACTACAAACCAGAATCAGCCCCCTCCTTCCAGTAATAGCCCCGTCGACACTACAAACCAGAGTCAGCCCCTCCTTCCAGTAACAACCCCTTCGAAAATACAAACTGAGTACAGCCCCCTGTCCGTCAACTACACTTCCAACAAACTACAACCACCTCAGATTCCAGTCCAAACAAACTTTAACCGGATTCCAGTGAAGGTCATAGATTGACGCAACCTAGAAAAAAAAGAGGCAGAACGATGTTGAAATCATTAGCTATGATACTGGATGAGAAGCCAGAAGTTGAATTTAATGAACGCCGACAAGCAATAGGTACTAATTCCAAACATTTGTCGTCATATATTGGTACTCTAGCAAGGGAGATGGTGCCTTTTACCATTAGCTCATGGAGGAAAGTCGATGATGATTTGAGGGATGGTCTGTGGACTTGTATACAGGTATTGATATTTGACTTGTATACTAGCTGTTGGCGATAACATGAGCAAGTGAATAATAAAATCTGCCTTTCAATTGTATTTAATTTTACTAATTCTATGTTATTTATGTTAGAGTACCTATATGTCTCAATATTCAAAGCAATATATTATATACCTGCTGTAGTTCTCTCTATGTGCAATATGCATTATGCACATGTCTATGGTACAACATTGCGTTTTGCAATACTGTTAGAGACTAATCTGCATTTCTTTTTTGGGTGTGGTCAAGATTCAGGGTAGATATAGTGTATAAAGATTACTTGTTAATGATAATAGGACAGCGATGGAAGGAGTCGAAATCAAGGTTAGTTGTAGCTATCAAGAAAGCGTCTCAAAATCCCGACTCTACCAATACTTTAGCAGGCCTAAAACCATTAAATATAAAGAGTGCTGAAGAGTGGAATGCTTTTGTAAATGAAAAATTGTCAGAAAAGTTTGAGGTGGTTATTTTTGTCTGATTGATTTTAACTGTTAAATATATTACATTTTCCTATATCATATTTATTGAATTGATCTTATAGGTAACAAGCCAAAGATTCAAAAGTATTAGAGAAAAGAATAAACTTCCACACACCATGAGCAGAAAAGGTTATGCATGATTGGAAGAAGAAATGGTAAAAAAATATTGTTAAAGCAATTTTTATTTGTTATCACTTGTACATTCTTAAGCTGTTAATTAAGCTATTTTTGCAGCAAAAGGAAAAGGCGACATCTAGTATCACTAGAGACGAATTGTGGTGCAAAGGCCACATTAGAAAAGATGGAAAACCTCTGAATTCAATTATTGCTGAATGCATAGTAAGAATAAGTTCAAATATACAATATAAGAAACTATTGCTATTGTTAATGTAGTTTTAATTTTAAATTCTAAATATTGGTTGTTTTTGAATTTGTATTCTAAGATAACAGAGCATCATAATGCTGCAAGTCAGGATTCTCAGGGAGGAACATCAGTTACTCAAGATGGTGTGTCGAAGCTTTTTGGTCAGGAGCATGGAGGACGTGTAAGAGGGCTTGGTTTTGGGGTTGTACCATCTCAGCTTCGTATTTGGGGTAACTCATCAGGTGAAGTACATGCATTGCGAAACCAAGTTAGCGGCTTGGAGACCAAAGTACAGGAGCTTACTTCAATGTTGATGGTAAGTGTTAATTAGAAATTTATTTTAACGGCGATTTTTCCTGTTTTCCTATTAATTAGAAACCAAGTTATTGTCGGCAGCAAGTGTGGCTATTGCCCTCAGTTTGCTGCCAAATTCTTTAGTTTCAAGATTATACTCTAATTTATGTGGTTGTATAGCTATTTTTAGCTGGCAGTCCGACTTTCCCATTAGTTTCATGCGAGCAATATACAATGAACCATACGTGTAGTAAACCATCGTCTGCAAGGGAAATGTGAATTGTTCTCAAATTTATGGCTTCCCACTTGTGCTAGTTTTATATGACCATAATCATATTTATTTTGTGCTAATTTTATATTACCTACGTATATACAATGAACCATACCCTGTATATAGCCTATATATTTTGGATCCTCCTTGCTCATTCAATCATTTTAAAATCCCTTATAAACTTTTTCATATTTATATACCTCATAGAGGCAATATGTTTAAAATCAAAGGAGTGATAAGAAATTTCTGGCCCTTTCAGAGCCAATGGTCAAAATGAGCATTTTCGATGATTTGCATTAACTTGTGATTTTGAAGGATTCAAACTTTCAAAATAAACTAAACCATTTAGAAAAATTCTAAAGAATCGGTAAACTGTTTAAAAATATGCGTTGATGCTAGGACACACATGAAGTCAATTATGAGGTGACGTAGCGGATGTGTATTCATTATGGGTTCATTTGAATTTATATAACTTGATAAATTTGATATTTTAAGTTTACAATGATTAATATTTGATTTGAAGGTAGAATCCAATGCTATGATGCTTGTTGTGAACCAGCAGCAAACCATCCATTTCATAAGCATCATTGTCAGTAGATGACGCTTATGTGATGGGAACAGAATGTATAGAATGAAGTAATCTATAGTTAAGGGGGACTTTTTTTTATAATTGAACTGATATATGTATTTATAGTTGATTATAGTTTTCAGTCCATGCAATCTTTACAGGAGCTAAAAGAAAAGAAAGCAAGTAATGCGGGAAATCTAGCAACTCCTAATCCTAATACGCCTCAGGTACCCTTTTTTATTGGTATAATTGATAGAAAGCTGTAACATTTCATGATATACAGGATTGGAATATTGTTGTTAAAATGCATCAACTTTTTTTGACAATGCAAGTTTAATTCTTTGGTGACATGTTTGGTGAACATTGAAATGCTTTTAACCGGGGATGTGAAATTTTAGGGTGATTTTAAGGACAGTAAATGGAGGGGGGTTGGGCATTGTTAAAAGGGTATTTCGAGGGGGGTTGGGTAAATTGAGAAATGGGTAAAATGAGCCCCTAATGTGGCACTGTCTTGTGTGGATACCAGATCTTCCTTAAATCTGCAATGTTTGGAAAGAATTTCGAAACACTTTATTTTTACAGATTCAAAAAGGCCAAGAAAGCACAACAAATTCAATTTTTTTCTTCCTCTTCTCCTTGCTTATGTTGTCTTTCAACACTATTTCTTTTTGAGATTACAAATTCAATGCTCTTATCTTTGCGGTCAATTCAAGAGATTGTTTGAATCGGTCTCCACAATATTACCACAATAAATTAAGAAGAGTAATCCTCTTGATTTCATAGTAATTTGAAAATCGATTTCCTTTAACTCGCAGCACCAATTTGTTTGTTTAAATGATTGGTGAAAGCAAATAACGTGTTAAGTAAAATATTGTTGCTTTGCCACTTCATCATATATCTAGAGTCCACACCAACATATATGTGTTATATAATGATCCAGAATTGGACTGGCATAGATAGATTTTAAAAAAAAAATGGAAATAGATTAATTACATTACAAGCAGGTTTTTATTTTTATTTTTATGGAAAAAAAGGGGAGAGAGGGATACAACACACTACATGTACAAAATGATAAAAAAAAATGTCATTGAGGTTTCTTCCAGACTTGATTATACAATGATAATAACCATGATCATACATCGATAATGGTGCCCAAGTATTCCAAAAATGCAAGAATTAGCTGACCAGAACTGTACATGCACACACTGCGTTCCCAGTTTTCTCAAGCCTGTATATCTTGACCTTCTGTTGATCATTTAAATGACCTCTTATGGTTTTTAGGAGAATATATAAGACCTGAATCGCTCCTGTCTGCTTCTCCTCCTTCTGGATTCACTTGTCTTCAGTGATTTTGTTAGTGAGTTACATCGCTGAGTGGCAGCACTGGGTAAATAATGGAATGCAAATACATTTCATTTATCTGTGAAGTAAATACATTTTAACCAAATATGTTAATTATTGTTAACTGTTTCATTTCGGGCTCTGTAGTACAAATCTTGTTCTCTTCAGTTCCCGAAAATAAGAGTTGGATCCAAATCTGTTAATTTAACCAGTAACCATTAATATACTGCTTGTGTTCAAATTTTTATACGCTAAAACAGAAGAGAAAATGAATTAAGGGGGAACAAGGTCTTATAATTTATATTATTAGTATGAAGTTATGACCAAAGGTAGAATATCATTATTTGTTAATAATTTAGTGGCTTTCATTTAACTTTGACCGTAAAAGGCAATCTGAAATATTTCGGTTGTTGAGATCTGGTATCCATATGGTCCTGTATCTACAGTGCACTATTGTGTTTGATTCTTCTTATTTTACTTACCACATTATTCAATTAGTTTTGCACTGGGTAAAGAGAGGAGTCATTTTTCAGTTCATTCACAATCTTGTTAGACTGAACTTATTAAACCTTTTTTTTGCAGTCACACCGTGGAAGCAATAACTTGACAGTTCAACAATCTAAACAAATTGGACAGCAAGCAGCTGAAAATGAAAAGCCAGCACTTGAAAATGAGGTAGAAATACAGCTCAACAGTAAAAAAAATTGGAAAGAAAGCTGAAAATGATCAGGGTAGAAGACAAGTTCAACAGTCTAAACAAACTAGAAAGAACGCTGAAAATGATCAAGGCAGAAAAACAGTGCACGCTGAAGAAAATGAGGGCAGAAAATGTAAAATATTGAATTGGAACAAACAAGTAGTTGTAGAAGGAACATTGGTATCCACTGATCCATAAGCTTTGGTGCACTTTAAAAAAATTGGATTGCAAGGTTGGAAAGTTTGGATTGATGCGGTGGTGGATGCAGAAACTTTCTTATGGAAGCCGAATTCCAAAATGACTACTGTTGGAGAAGCTATTGGATCGACTGTGGCTTGGAATAAAAATTACGTTTCCTTCAGCTAGAGTGCCTTCGTAGGGTATGTAATCTTTTGTAGACAAAACTTCCATCTTTCTTATGTATATTTTGGGTTAGATCATGTATGTATTTTGAAACGGTTATGTCTTTTGTGACGGGTTAAGTTGGTGATGTATTATGTACGTGTGCTTATGTTGATCGAATATTATGTTAAGTAATATATATGAATGATTCCGTGTAGTAATATTTGTTGCATTGAAATGTGAATCATATTATTATTAATATATATGAATATGTTTTACTACTCTGGTCTATGTAAATTACAACCGAAAAAAAACTGTAATAAGCCATATTACAACGGTGAAAAATGTTGTAATATCATGGAAGTCACAACAATGTAAAAATGTTGAAATATTAAGGAACTCACAACGATGTAAAAATGTTGTTATATCTATGATCTCACGATATTACAATATCAACAACAACGGGGATAAAAGTTGTAATACAGTTTATTACAACCGTGACAAAAGTTGTTATACATATGCTCTTACTTTACTATAGTATATGCAACAACAGAGTACTAGAGTTGTAATAAAATTTATTACAATGGTATATAACTATTGTTAAATAACCCAATTACAACGGTGTTGCAACGGTGCAGAAAAGTTGTAAAAGATTTTAATATATTACAACTTCTGCATACACGACGGTGGAGTCACTGTTGTAAAATGATATTACAGCGGTTTTACACCGTTGTTATAGGGTCAATTTGTTGTAGTGTTCTTTTTCAAACTGAGAAATCCATGCAAGTGGAGAGGTTCTTGGCGCTCAAACAAGGAAACTTGACTGTTAAAGAATATGTGAACAAATTCAACCAGCTAGCAAGGTTTGGATTGGAACTGGTAGATACTCCTCATAAGAAAGCTTTGCGGTTTGCTAAAGGACTGAATAAACCCCTTCATGGGTTAGCTATGTCCCATATTCCAATGGAAGCAGCTTTTGAAGGGCTTGTTGAAATGGCCTTGATGCATGAGGAAGACAAAGGAGAAAAGAAGGAAGTTTAGGCTGAGGAAACAATGCAAAACAAGAAAGTATGGCCCAAGAAAGGACAACAACAGAAGAAGGGCGGAAAGAATGACAAGGCTAAGGACAAGAGGAAGTGTCACAGTTGTGGATGTGAGGCTCACTTGGTAAAGGACTCTAAAAGAAGGAAGAATTCTTGCTTCAATTGTGGAAAGGTCAGACACTTTGCTAAAGAGTGACCGAAGAAACAGGGACAAGATCAAAGGGCAGGAGCTTCTGGAGGGCAGGTGCATGCTCTCGCAACCAGTGCTCCAGATAGAGGTAGGACAATTTCCGTGGAAGTTTTGATTTCTCTTTCCAGTCATCCTATTAGAACTCTTTTTGATTCTGGCGCTTCATATTCATTTATATCTAGTTCTGTTGTTGAGTCTCTGCACCTAAATACTAGTATGGTAGTGGATCCCGTAGTTGTCTCAAACCCCATTGGTGGTTTGGCTCATTTGTCCATGATTTGTCGGGGTTTGAGAATATCTTTGTTAGGCGTCAAGTTTGAGTGCGACGCATATGTGCTCGGTTTTATGGACCATGATTTGATTCTAGGGATGGATTAGCTAACCATGTATGGTGCCATTCTAGATTGTGAGAAGAGAGTCGTTAGACTTTTGACTTGCCATGGGAGGACCCTCGAGATTTCTTGTGACACACAAGGGTCCGTTATGCTTAGTTTGCTAGAGTCTCTAGATTCATCTATCGATGATCTGCAATCTGTTCTAATAGTCTGTGACTATTCTGATGTTTATGATGAGGTACGAGGCTTACCTCCGAGGCGTGAGATTGATTATCGTATATATTTGGTGGACAATGCAAAGCCAGTTGCATTACCTCTGCACCATATGGCTCCAAGGGAAAGGAGGGAGCTTAGCAAACAAGTAGGGGAGCTACTTGAGAAAAGATTTATTAGGCGAATCATATCTGAATGGGGTGCTCCAGTAGTATTCGCGAGTAAGGCGGATGGTTCGTTTCGCTTATGTGTGGACTGTAGAGAGTTGAACAAACTCACTAAGAAGAATAGGCACCCACTTCTGAGGATAGATGACTTGTTTGACCAGCTTTTTGGTGCATCGGTATTCTCTCAGGGAGACTTGGCCATGGGGTTTCATCAGTTGAGGGTGGCCAAGGACAGTATAGATAAGATCGCTTTTAGGACTCTAGATGATTTCTTAGAATGACTAGTTATGCTTTTTGGGTTGACTAATGCACCCGCCTATCTTGTTGATCTAATGAGTAGGGTGTTTCGGGAGTTTCTAAATTTGTCGTAGTATTTGTTGATGATATCTTGATCTTCTTAAAGAGTGAAGAATAGCATGCCCAGCATTTGAGAGAAGTTTTGAAAACTCTCCGTGCGCATCAGTTTAAGGCAAAGTTCTCCAAATGCCATTTTTGAAGAAAAGAGGTGAGATTTCAAGGGCAAGTGGTTTCTAAAAATGGGATAGCAGTAGATCCCGCAAAGGTAGATGCAGTTCAAGATTGGCCAATTCCGAAAAATGCAACAGAGGTGAGAATCTTTCTTAGATTGGCAGGTTATTATAGGAAGTTCATTAAGGACTTCGCAAAGATATCAGCCCCACTCTCTAGGCTGATGAAGAAGAATTTAGCGTTTTCATGGGATAAAAATTGTGATGTTGCTTTCCAACAATTGAAGAGGGCTCTGAAAACAGCCCCAGTCTTGACCTTGCCTGACGGGAATAAAGTGTTTACAATATACACTGATGCGTGTGGTACAGGGCTTGGTGCAGTTCTAATGCAAGAAGGAAAGATAATATGTTATAGGGGTAGACAGCTAAGGGTTCATGAGAAGAACCTACCCATGATTTAGAGCTAGCTGCAATGGTATTCGTGCTTAAGATGTGGCGTCATTATTTGCTTGGAGAGAAGTTCGAGTTGTACACCGATCATAAATCTCTCAAGTATTTGTTCTCGCAGAAGGATCTCAATTTAAGGCAACAAAGGTGGATAAAGTTCCTAGCTTCTTATGATTTTGAGATTGCTTATACCCTTGCAAGGGTAATGTGGTGGTAGATGCACTTAGTAGGCAGAGGATGACCTAAAGTTCTCTGTTTGTGGAGAGGAAAAGCTTGGAGTTCATATCGACTTTTGATTTTAGACCCTCCACCGAATTTTTGCCTAGTTTGTTTGCATCACTAGAGATACGACCTACTCTTGTAGATCAGATAGGAGCTTCGCAGCGAGATGATCCATAGACTTCAGACATCTTGGATAGGACCAGAAAAGAGGAGACTTCTAGTCACCTCAATAGATGTTCCATTGACGATAAAGGGTGGCTGCGACGAGATGGAAGGCTTTGTGTTCCCCAAACTGGAAGTTTGTTAAAGACAATCTTAGAAGAAGCCCATCATTCTAAGATGACTATTCATCCAGGCGGCGATAAGATATATAGGGATATGAAGAGGGTTTTCTTTTGGGCTGGGATGAAAAAATATGTGGCAGAGTTTGTTTCTCAATGTTTAGTTTGTCAGCAAGTCAAAACTGAGCAAAAGAAGACCGGTGGTTTACTTCATCCTTTGGAGGTTCCATAGTGGAATTGGAAGAGCGTCTCTATGGATTTCATAGACGGTTTGCCTAGATCAAAGAAACGCAATGCCAGCATTTGGGTTGTGATGGATAGACTTAATAAGAGCGCTCATTTCATTCCGGTTAAGAGCAAGAGGACAACACCATGGTTGGCAGCAGTTTATGTTCGTGAGATAGTCCGTCTTCATGGAGTACCTTCCAGCATCGTAAGCGATCGTGACCCCATCTTCACAATTTTGGAGGAGCTTGCAAGAAGCATTAGGTACACAGTTATGTTTGAGCACCGCTTACCATCCTCAGACCAATGGACAGACGGAGAGGGTGAATAGAGTTCTTGAAGATATTTTAAGGCTGTGTATCTTAGACTTCGGAGGGACCTAGGAAGAACATCTTCCTTTAGCAGAGTTTGCCTACAACAACAATTATCGAGCTAGCATTGGCATGCCACCCTTCGAAGCATTATACAGACGACCCTTTAGATAAACAACTTGTCGGTGGGAATCTACAGAAAGACTATTGCTTGGACCAGATATGGTTAGGGAGACGTCCAAGAAGATTGATCTTATTAGACAACGAATGAAGACCGCTCAAGATAGGAAGAAATCCTATGTTGACAAGAGAAGGACAGACATTGAATTTGAAGTAGGAGACATGGTTTTCATTAAGGTATCACCTTTGAGGAATGCGGTTCGCTTCCGATATGTAGGGAAAATGGCACCAAGATTTGTAGGGCCATTTCCCATAACGGAAAGGATTGGCCAAATGGCCTATAGAGTGAAGCTACTCGAGAGATTATCTGGCGTTCATGATGTTTTACACGTTTTTCACTTGCGGAAGTGCTTGCATGATACCGTGGAAGTAGTGGAGCCGAGTATGTCGGAGGAAGTAGAGGTAGAACGGGAGGCGATAGTCAGACGAGTTTCTACCCGTATTCTTGGATCAAAAGTTAAGAAGCTACGCAATAGAGAAGTCAAGTTGACGAAAGTACAGTGGGGAGATAACCTAGAGGATGAAAATAGGGTGACCGAAGACAAGATTCGTGCTTTGTACCCTTTTCTTTTCGAGGGTATGTTCTTAACTTCCTTTCCAAAGATTTTATTTATGCTTGTTTGTATCATTTAAGTATATCGTATCAATCGAGTCTTAGACCTTTAGGCAGCAATCCCATGGATGTAAACATGTGTTTAAGACATGTTATGTTTGATGGATGAAAGTGGATGCAAGTTTTTGCTAGTGGTTGCTTGTAGATGCATATACACATACATTAGGCACTAGATCGGCTCAATCACTCTCATACTGCAGATGGATGTGTGTGCATTTTTCTTCTTTTAATGGACGGAAATGGATGTATCATCATATGGATGTTGCATTTGGACGGATGATTGTGCACCCATATAGAACTTACATGTTATAATAGGATTGTTGCATACATGTTGGATTCATGACACTAACATACATTTCATTAAGGAGGTCGACTGAATCAGTAGACCGCCTGATCTTTGCATTAGTATTGGGACATATACACACTTTTTCATATGTTCATATAAGCATTAGAAGTCTTTAAGGATAATGGATGCCTATGATTGGTGGATGAGTAGATGGTGATGGATGGTAGGATATACATTCTTCTTAACTTGGAGATTTCGGGGACGAAATCCTTTGAGTAGGGGAGAATGTAACACCCTGTAATTTTAACAACACTAACGAGGACAAATTAAAGAATAATTAATTTAATATTCAAAATTAAGGGAAACGGACTGCGCCATTGCGTCCATCTCGAAATTATGGTTAACATAGACACTAGGTTTGCGTAAAATGGACACCGTATGAAGAAGTAATAAAGGTTTGAAGTTTGTATACATGCAAGAGAATTACATATACATATATATAATTAAATCAAAAAATCAAATTTCAGCTCAAATTATGAAATTCAGGGAGCGGCAAATTTCCCGTCCCAGGGGTGTCGACTCCTGGGTCGACCCCTCAGGGGGGTGTCGACCCCCCCCCCCCCCCACGGCAGACTGGGCAGATTAGGGTTTCAGAGTTTTGGCTATAAATATGGCCTCATTTCTCTAGTTTTCTCACACTAAAAATAATGGAGGACTAGATGTTGTCATTGCCCGGATTGAATCAAACTTTTTTCTTCTTCTACAATCGAGTTAATCAAGTTTAGAGTTATTCAAGTGTAGATCTGTGATTCAACATCTGCTATTCTCCTTCTATTTTTCTAGATCCAAACACTGTGAGTTTAAGTTACTTTTAGATCTGAATAATTAAAAGTAAAACTTGATATGACATTAATTTGGATCTATGCCTATGACCATTTGAATCAAATCAGATCTGCTATAACATGTGTATCTATGATGTTATGACATGATTATGACTTAGATCTAAACCTTCACCTATTTACCATGTCAGATCTGCCATTGTTTCATTGTTTAGATCACCTTATACTTGTCCCTATCATGTTTGTGGTTAAACTGGATCTGTTATTAGTTGGATATCTAAACCATTGTTTATATCTTATCATGCCTGTTATGACATCCCTACTATGTTAGAATCAGTTCTATTATCATATGTTCATCAGATATGTTCCTATGTTCCTATCTTGTCATTATGCCACTATATGTTTATGCCATTCTAGTTAGTATGATAATTTCTATCATCTTCCCTTCATCTTTCCCTTTTTATTTTATATAGCATGGCTCCTTTCGGGCCTAGGCATGCCGCCGAAATATGCGAATGCGTTAAAGGGGGAACGAGAGGAAAAACATTGAAATTGGGCACAACATGTAATTGGGAATTTGGGCATAACACGAATAAAATGTATGATTATGAATTTGGGCATATAGTTTATTATGCACATAACTTGGGGAAGAGGCATGAAAACTTATAATGACATAGGTAAAATTGGCTAATAATAAAATGCCTAGATTACAGTAATTAGAAACTATAACTGCGCCTAGACACGAGGTTAGATTACACTTGTGGTGGAAGTCTTCCCGGAACCGCCCGACATATCCAGCGACCACAAGTGGTGAATCTAATGTGAGGGGTCTAGATGCACAAATACGAGACGTGCTAAGACACGAGGTTAAGCCCGACTTGTGGAGGAAGTCTACCTGGAATCGATCGACATATCCAGCATCCACAAGTGGTAGGCTTAATGTGAGGGGTCTAGCACATTATAACCATAAATGGACATGGTAATGAATTGGAATAGTTAACCTGGTTGAATCCATAGGGATTGTATGAACATGAATATGAATAGGGGTTAAGTAAACTGGTTTGAACAGTGGGTGGGTTAAGTAAATCTGAGGGGGGTAATATTTATATATAGGCCCACAAACTTAACCTGATGGGGTTATGTAATTAAAGACACCAATAGGTAAGCATAACCGACGGAAATCCTAGTGAGGATATAAGACAAAGGGGAGAGCTTGTATCATCTTGTGTGGGGGACCCGTTTCAGTCAGCAACCCATAGAACGGTATCAGATGAGTACTTCGCCCTAGGTTGGAATCGGGACACGCTTACTGGGCTGATTGTAAGAGATCCAAACGTGGAGGATGGTGTGGGCGGCACAAACTGACCGGGGCCATGTATGTGCATGATCCGAGCAGAAGATGATAAGACAACAATGACACCTGTAGATATAGTTGTGCACATCAACGAAGGGTTGCCACTTTAGGAAGTAATACCTTCTACTGCGGGGCCGACACAGGGTATCTACGGAGCAGGGAGCCAATCGATTAGGGTAGTAGTTAGGGTACATCTAGACTCTGGTAAAGTTTAGGAGCCCGTTAGATTGCCTGTAGATTGTATGGGGTTAAAACCTCTCACCAGAAGTACGCCTAAGTCTGCCATCTCATTCTTCTTATACTAGTATTGGTGCAGAGTAATCATTAGAGAAGCGTATACCCTCTATCATGCTTACCTTGTCATGCCTACCTTTTATGATATTACCTTTCTTATCCACTTTATATGCCTGTCATGATACTTTTATTTATTTATTTGCTAAAAGTAACTAGACTCGCCAGACTTTATGTCTGGCCCTTTTTGTTTCCTCTTCTTTCTTCCGTTTCCCCTCAGGTTCTCAGTGTGGGAATACTTAAGCTTGATTAGTATTCTGCTATCATTTTGCTGGAGCTGCTTAGATGTATTTCTCAACCTCTTATCTTTGCTACTGTGGCTATGTTTTTATTTGGGGATTATGCTTCTTTTATATTGTACTATGATGTTTTAAGTACAAGACAAAAGTTTTTGTGATGTACTGGTTTTTATTTAATTCAGACATATGATGTTTTGAACCACGATGCTTTATGATTAATAAAAGTTTTTAATTCCGTTGCTATTTTATATCTGTCTTGTAATGTTTCTGTTTACCTATAACGCTGCACGAAAATTAATGCATTCTCTTAATGAGTGACATTAACGTACGTGAGGGTGTCACAGATTTATACTCTTACTTATGGAATTTATAATTATATTTCCAAAATCCAATTCCATTCCAAAACCAATATAACCTTTTATTCCCATTTCTCCTGAAAACCAAACCCTTGAAACAAAACTATATCTTATATCTTTCAAGGTACACATATTACAAAATTCCTTTTTTTTACTTCACAAATCCATTTATAGTCCCTTACTTTGCAAGCGTCATTTTATATTTTCCAAACCCTTTTTGTATTTCCTTTACTTTGAAATATATATATCGATATCTCCTTTTTATTTCCTTTATTTCGAAAATAATATTCTATTTACTTAACCAAAGGGTATAAGTATGGTTTCTCTTTATATCCAATCCAAACAATGTCGTATAATACATTGCTTATATAAATCCGATAGTTTTAATTCCTTAACCTTGCAAATAAAACTGCAATATTATTTCTCTCATTGATATAATGAAATAATTCCAACATTTACCCTTTTCAAAATAATACCACCTTTAGATACTCCAGAGGTCGTTCAAGTTGGGGTACTCTATTTACCTCTCGGACCTTAATCGACAACGTTTATATCTTCAGATGAATAAAAGTTTGTAACCCAAAACCCATATTACTTATAATATCAATCCAAATCTTATTCCATTTAATTTCAAATACTGTTTATAAATCATTTCTTACACTTGAATCTTCTTTTTATTATATTCTCATTTACTTAATTTATCGAGTAAATATTGACAAAACATATCCTTTAGTCGTAAACCGTCTTAACATAATTTGGATTATAAAAATCCTTTAGCAAATAACTTGCGCCAATTCATTTAAGCACTCTTTATTTTAAAGTTTAACTCAGTTTCTACTAATAAAAATCGTTTACCAGATTCTACACATCCTTAACTCGGATTTTGTCTGCAAATATACTTCCCAAATATTTTATATAAAACTATCGCCAATCCTCTCCTTTGTATTTTGAAACCTTTATTTCAACGTTTCACTTAATTGAGTTCTTAAGTTAAAATGTTCTTTTATCACTCTGCTTACGTGTGTGTGACCATTTTGTTTGCTACACTTTACCTTACCCAATGCACTAATGTATTCCGCATTTCTACTGTATTATTTATAGTCAGTGAATCCAGTTTCTATTTCTATTCATATTTGACACAACAATAATGTCTTGGACCAAGTTATTAAGAACGACTGTATCATTAAGTACAAGAAATTCTAAACTAGCAAGTTAACTAAGCGGCTCAACCAACTATTAGAAATTTAGTAATAGATCACAACATAATTTCAATAGCTTCCCATGTGTGAACAAGGAGTTCCATTTTACTCATTAAAATTTAGCGAATCCATGAAATAACATAATGTCCATCGAAAGTTACTCATTGATACTTCATGCTAATACGTCTATGATACTGTTTTGATAACGATTCTTATCAACTGCAAACCATACATCGATACTGATCAACATGTGGTATCGTCAACTTACTCTCTTTTAAAAAGTTACTCGCTTGTTCATCACATAAAGCAGATAAACACGTACTATCAGAGCCCTTCCAGAGCAACCATCATATGTCCCCTAGGTCTGTACAAGGCCTCAAGAGAAACCTCCTTCCCCATAGTAATGGCAACGCTCTCCTCCATCCCGATCACCTCGCCCCCAACTCGCTCCCGGCCGTAGCACTGCACCCTCGACCCCAAAGCAGACCCCACCATCCTCTTTGTCAGTGCCTTCTCTGGACACCTCATCCTCCCCATCCCGAATATCAGCATCTTCCCCACATCATACAAACCCTTCTCTATAAAGCGCCCCGGCTCGAACCTCTCCGAATCCGCCCACGTTTCCGCGTCCCGATGGATCCGGTACGCGTTCACCAGAAGCATTGTCCCCTTTCTAATCCTATACCCTCCGACAGTGCAGTCTGAAGACGTTTCATGCGGTACCATCATGTGTCCCGCTCGCTTCAGTCGGAGAGTTTCCGTTATCACGCTTTGCAGGTAAGGTAGGTTTTCGACGTCCGATTCGGACACCAGTCTGTTGTTCCTGATTTTTTGGTCTATCTCTGATTGGAGCTTTTTTAGGGTTTCTGGGTTGTTCAGCATGAGGGCCAGTGCCCATTCTAGTGTGTTTGATGTTGTGTTTGTTCCTGCTACCAGCAGCCTAGCACCGTCTGCATTTCAGGTTAGTTTTCTCTAAATACATTTTAATTTTTATAATTTTATTTCATCTTAACTATATATTTACAGTACGAAAACCTTTGATGATTTCGCCTATGCAAAACTGGAGATCTAATTTCAGTTAATTTTTAGGTTGATAACTAATCGTTAAGGTTTTGATTTTCGTATATTCTGTAAAAAAAGGGGGAAGGGAAGAAAAAGGTTGTTTTGAAATTAAATTATTCACTTACAATGCCGAAACCTTTGATGATTTCTTCTGTATAGTACTCGGGGTCAGATTTCTGAAGTGAAAGCAGAGTGGCTAGCATTGTTTTCCTCTCTTGGTTGTTCTTCCCATATCTAACATCATCAATCATCTTCTGAAAAAATTCGTCTCTGTATCGTGACAAATAAGCTGCTCTGCTTTTAAACCCATTTAAGTCCATCCACCTTAAAAAGGGTAGAGAATCAGCTATGTTTGTTCAACCTCCAAATATCGAAAACGCATCGTCTACCCATTCTCGAAATATTTCCTCTTTGTGCTTCAACTCCAAGCTGCTTTCTTTGTTGGGGAATATTTTTTCTACAAGCATTCTCATTATGTTGTTCAGTGTCAGCGCGAATAGTTTTGATTTCAGCTCTACCTTTGTCATTCCTCTCTGAATTCATTCAAGATGCACTTTAGTTTGCCATAACTACAAACGCTACTGAGTTTGCATTAAAAGTTTTTTTTTTTTAAATTACTGTTTGAATAAAAATACACATTTAAACTAGTTCTAAAACAAACCATCGTGGAAAAAAAAAGTTTGGGCTACAATTAAAAAGTTGTATTTTCTTCTGAAACTATGTGAACAAATGCTATTCCATTCTTTTAAATGGTAGATAGTTCTCTTTTTTTCTTTCTTTTTATATAGACAGAATATGATTTGTTTTTAAGAAATGGTTTTCATATTCAAATGATATAAAATTTGATGCTAACTAGTTATATTTCAGCAAAATTTCAAAAATAGCTCATTCGATTGAAACAATGAGATCTAATGTAGGATACAAAAATCAAATTCCAATGATAAGAATAAGTACTTCTGAACCGAAGTATATGGTGCTTCAGTAACTTTAGTTTGCTTTTGTCATTTTATATATTTCTAATTTTATCTTACGGACTACATGTCCATATTCTTATTTAGGAGAATTTCATGATGTTCAATCATGTTTCTCTCTAATATGTGATAATCCATTTATAAATATAAATGCTTTATTATTTATTAATTTATCACCGAAGATTATTTCTTTCAGTTCTATACATGATTTAATGAGAATCTCAAAACTTATCATGCTTTAGGTACCTACACCACTTATAGGATTATTTGACAATCATGTCATGAGATTCTTTCACAACACCCTTAAGTGTTTCTTTAAGAACACCCACCTCCTTTATTTGGTATCCTTATGACTATCTCAAAAAATATTTTGAACTGACTTTTATACTATATTTCAACTGTGATTTACACCTTCTGACCCTTTAGGGATTCAAATCTATATTGAAGAAAGTCTATTAGGGACATAATCGATAATTTATGCAAGTTACTTAATATTTTACATCATTTTATATGTTAGCAAATATTTAACATCAATAATCAACATGCATTTATATCCCTTTATCCTCTCACTCAATGTTGACAAACATTATCGCATTAAATAAAAAACCTCTTTGGATTCTCATAAATACATTATATGTATTTCAATTGTAAGAGGATAATGTTTTTATTAGTTGATACGATACATTCATATTATATTGCTTATTCATAGAAGTAGATGTAGAAGATTTCAACAAATAGCTCTAATAGAATTTCGTGTTGATAACATGTTATAAAATAAAACAAAATAGAAAAAAGAAGCGAAACCATTAAAGAGAGCAAAAGATTTAAGGAAGAGACATTTTATTTCTATTGATTCATGTGTATAAACAATGTAAACAATTTCTCTATTTATAGAGTCAATATGCCATGTAAATTGTAGTAGAATCACTTAGCATATTAACATATTTACTCTTGCTACTTTTATTTATTACAACAATATTTAAATTTACTCTTTAATTTTTTATATTGGATATATCAACGGACAACGGTAGAAAAAGAAAAAGCTACGTTTTCATCACGTAGAGCAGATGAACATGTACCATCAGAGCCCTTCCAGAACGCTCATCATATGTCCCCTAGGTTTGTACAAGGCCTCAAGAGAAACCTCCTTCCCCATAGTAATGGCGACGCTCTCCTCCATCCCGATCACCTCGCCCCCAACTCTCTCCCAGTCGTAGCACTGCACCATCGACCCCAACACCGACCCCAACATCCTCTTCGCCAGCGCCTCCCCTGGACACCTCATCCTCCCCATCCCGAATATCAGCATCTTCCCCACATCGTGCAACCCCTTCTCCATAAACCGCTCTGGCTCGAACCTCTCCGGATCCGCCCACGTTTCTGGGTCCCGATGGATCCGGTACGCGTTCACCAGAAGCATTGTCCCCTTTCTAATCCTATAACCTCCGACAGTACAGTCTGAAGACGCTTCGTGCGGTACCATCATTGGTCCTGCTGGTTTCAGTCGGAGCGTTTCCGTTATCACGCTTTGCAGGTAAGGTAGGTTTTGGACGTCCGATTCGGACACTAGTCTGTTGTTCCCGATTTTTTGGTCTATCTCTGACTGGAGCTTTTTTAGGGTTTCTGGGTTATTCAACATGAGTGCCAGTGCCCATTCTAGTGTGTTTGATGTTGTGTCTGTTCCCGCTGCTAGCACCGTCTGCATTTCAGTTTCGATTTCTCAGTAAATACATTTTAATTTTTGTTTCATCTTAAATATATATATTTACAGTGCAAAAACCTTTGATGATTTCGCCTGTACAAAAATGGGGATCGAAATTCAGTTAATTTTTAGGTCGATGACTAATTGTTAAACCTTTAAGGTTTTGATTTAGTATATTCTGTAAAAAAAAATGGGGAAAGAAAAAAAAGGTTGTTTTGAAATTAAATTATTCACTTACAATGCCAAAACCTTTGATGATTTCTTCTGTATAGTCCTTGGGGTCAGATTTCTGAAGTGAAAGCAGAGTGGCTACCATTGTTTTCCTCTCTTGGTCGTTCTTCCCATATCTAACATCATCAATCATCTTCTGAAAAAATTCGTCTCTGTATTGTGACAAATAAGTTGCTTTGCTTTTAAACCCACTTAAGTCCATCCACCTTAAAAAGGTTAGAAAATCAGCTATGTTTGTTCGACCTCCTAATATGGAAAACACATCGTCTACCCATTCTCGGAACGTTTCCTCTTCGTGCTTCAACTCCGAGCTGCTTTCTTTGTTGGAGAATGTCTTTCCTGCAAGCATTCTCATTATGTTGTTCAGTGTCAGCGCGAATAGTTTTGATTTCAGCTCTACCTTTGTCATTCCCCTGTTGATTCATTCAAGATACATTTTAGTTTGCTTTGATTACTAACCCTGCTGAGTTTGTATTAAAAGAAAATTTTATTTATTCAAATCACCATTTGAATAAAATTACATATTTAAACTAGTTTTAAGACAAACCACAGTGAAACCAAGCATGTATCGTGATCTAGTTTCAAATTCCGAATCTTGAATGAAATTTTGGATTGACATCCTGATCCATGGCCTGATAATGGCACTGGTTGATATCTTAATACTTCAGGTGGGATGAATGACAGATAAGTTGGTAGTTATGTTTAAAGTTTCTAACAAAAAGAGAACATCCAAGAGGAAAACTATATATTGATGTTGTAGACATGCATATAACATACCCGTTAGGACATGAATTTTGAAACAAGTTTCGAATCAAAGAACGTTGTTCAGATTCCCGGATATCAACAGTGGATAGGAGAGAATGAGGGGAGAGAAGCTCGGAAGAAGCGAGCTTTCTAAGGTTGCGCCAGTGAGGCCCGTAGTTGGTAGTGCCGAGAATGGTGAAACCGAAAGTCAAGTCCTTAAAGGAAGGGAACTGAGGGCGGTTAGCGAAGGTGGTGCCATGAGAGAGAAGGCACTCTTCGGCCAATGCCGATTTAGCGACGACTAGGACGTTGCGGATGCCGAAACGGAGGGACAGGATCGGGCCGAGTTGGTCATGCATACGGTTTACGGTGTGATGGAGTGGTTCTTTGGTGCTAAGTAGGTGTAGGTGTCCTACGATTGGCAGGGCTAGTGGGCTTGGAGGTTGTTTCTTTCTGTTGAGAAGGATGGGAATCAGTGAGATGAGCATGAGAGTTATGATTATGTAGATGAGATCCATTGTTTGAATATTTATCTGTGTTTGGTGCAGTATTTATAAGATGAGATATTGAAGATGTTAGAAGTTTCAATTTATATTTGTAGATTTGAAGATGCTACGTGATCATAATGTTTATCGCATTATTTATTCAATAAACGATGGGAAAATCGTAATCGATGAAAATTTCCTTTTCAGTCTGACTTCGGCTCAGGAAATTTCGCTTGTGAGTTTCAATATAAAAAAGACGTCAAATTTCAAACGGAACCTATTATTCAATTCAAACAATACGACCTTTCTTCGGTCATTTCCTTTTCAGACGGTACATCCAAGGAAATCAAATCTTTTGTATGGAAAATCTCCTATTCCTGACCAATAGGGAATGCTCCTTATTTTCAAGTTTTTGCGCCTTCAAGAGAAAAAAATAGCTTAATTACAAAAAAATGAAAATAGTGAGATCTGTAAGATTTTGCTTTCCCAACCAAAACATCAACGTGGTGGGTGATGGTGTTTCACAGTTTTCTATGGATGTTAATTAACATAGGCCATTATTTTAGGGTGGTGTTATTGACACTCCAAATTTTGTTAAAAGGGATCATATTTTAAAAACACTCCAATCATAAAAAAATGTTAGAGGAAGTCACGTATTTAATTTTTTATGTTCCATTTTTACCCTGATAATAACAACATTTATAATCCTAAATCCTAATCAATTTTAAATGCAAAAAAACCAAATGCCTAAATTATTTACAAACAAAAAAAGAACAATCGTTTAAAGAGAAATAATGCTGCAAACGAAGAACGTGAAACAAATGAGATTGTTGATAATTTAACAAATTAGAAATAAAATTATTAAAAAAAAAAAAATGATCGACAGATGAGAAATGAAATTATTTAAAAAAAAGCGATAGATAAATGAGATTATTGATATTTTGATGTAAAAATCTAATGTAGTTCGAATAATATACCGTATAATTTTTTTTAATTAACAACTAAAAAAAATTATTGTAAAGAAGGCTAATTTGGTAAAATAAACTTTATTTGTTAAGGGGGATGCTCCCTGCATTGATACCCCCTTAACAAATTTTTTATTTTTTTAAACTGATCTCCCCCGGCTGTAACAATACTTGGAGTATCAATAACAATCCCCTTATTTTAATATCAAAAATTATGACTATGTTATTATTATTGCCTTTAATTACATTTTCAGTACTTTTCTTATAATGCATCTAACTAAAACTTTAAAATCAGAAATACTTGATCAAATCTATAGAATTTTACAAAGTTAATAAAACCTAAAATATCATTTAAGACAACTTTTACAACTAAATGTGATGGAGTGGTTCTTTGGTGCTAACTGCTAAGTAGGTGTAGGTGCCCTACGATTGGTAGGGCTAGTGGGCTTGGAGGGTGTTTCTTTCTGTCGAGAAGGATGGGAATCAGTGAGATGAGCATGAGAGTTAGATGAGATCCATAGCTTGAATATTTTGTCTGTGTTTGATGCTATGTTTATACGATGAGCCAAGTTTCAACTTATATTTGTTGATTTGTATATTAAGTTTTTTATGATCGTTGAACGGTGCCAAGAACTTCATGTTTGTGATTGAGCTTATTTTATTGGTTAAACTTGCAGGTTTTACATGATCATAATATTATTGTATTATCTGATGCAATAAGCAATGGAAAATGGAAAATGTTGTGAAGACTGTTTGTATCTGGTTTTAGACTTTTTAGTGAGGTTGTTATTTTAAAGTGTAGTCGGAACTCGGAAGAGGCTGATTTTGGAGTCAAATTTGGCTCATGAAATTTCTTTTGAGTTTCAATATAAAAATGACTTCAAATTTCAAGTGAACCTATTGTGAGAGTCACATGCATAATATCAAATAATAGGACTTTTTTTTTTCCCTCCTCCTTTCCTTTTCAGACTGTACATCAAAGGCATGAATGCGGTGGGTGATGGTGTTTGGCCGTGGACGTTGAGAGGAGCCAAATTAAGTTTGGTTCGGATCAGATTAAATTTCAAAAAAAAAAAAAAAAAAAAAAAAAAAAACCCTGTTTTAAAACTTTATAAATCATGCTTTTGTTTTTTGAAATTCATCAAAAAAAGAAAAACAACAACAAAAATCAACGTAAAAATTTACTAAATCTCGAAATATAATTCAGTACGTAATCATATTCATATTTATGTAAGAAAAGCAATAAAAGTTCTCCAAAAACAAAAAATATTCATATTTTAATGAAATCCTATAACTTTTCGAAAAATTGCAGACATCGCAACTATTAAATCAAACAGTTGCAGGCATTCATGCAATTTTTGCTGATTTGCTTCAAAATTTCAAAGTAAGTAAATACACTTATTTAAACATCACATCGTTAAAAAAAAAAAAAAAAAAAATCATCAAACATATGATGAAAACCGCGTACAAATTAAAAACATTTCAATTCCAGTAAATTGCTGAAAATATGCAACTATTTGCAGGCATATCTGCAATTTTTCAGTATAGTAACATATTTTTGTATTATACTGCAAAATAGTTACTAATATGTCTGCAACTATTTATAATAAATGCAGATATGTCTGCAAATTTTTCAATATAGTAACACATTTTTACATTACACTACACTGTAAAACAGATGCAGATATGTCTGCAAGTGTTTGTAATAAGTGCAGACATCGTTGCATCTGCTCTTCCCTCTTTCAACACCAGCAATGCACTATGTGAATAATTGTAGAAATGTCTGCACTTATTCACAAAATGTGCAGATATTTCTAAACTTTTTATTTTATTTGCAGAAACCTTCCGTTAATATTTACAATTTTTTTTACATATAGCAGCTAAAAAGTTCACGAAACATTGTTGCCATAGTAAAATAGAGACTCACTTTGAACAGAAAGTTACACATGAAACCGCTTTATATTAACTTTCATTTTAGGATGCCTTCCTAATTTTACTCTCTTTTTTTTTTTTTTTTGGTTCCGTAACATTGTTGGGGAATAAGATACAAAAGAAAATATGATTAAAGTACTCATTTTTTTTGGAAGTAAAACATAAATTTTGTCATGCATGTTTCTTTTATCGACAATCAATCAAGACGATAGAGAACTGAAACATATTTATTTAGTTTAAAATAGGAGAGAACACTAGAAAGAGATAAACAAATTTCTTTTTGCTGGAAAATAATATAAGCAAACAAGCAAAGAACTCACAGATATGTTTTAAAGAATCAGTTTGGTTGTTTTATAAAGAATTGAATGGGAAAACGGAAAAGCTATGTTATGATCTATACAATTATGAGCTCCAAATGAGAGCGTGAACAAAAGTGTATCCTAGACATCGGATACCACCTTTGTGATAAAAAAAAATTTGAACAAGATTTATAAGCTTTCCCAGTAGTACCATAACATGTTGTTTTCCCCTCATTTGCTCTGTTTAATAAATTAGCATGTAACACGTGCGTTTTACACGGTAATATTATTAAAAATAATATTTATTGTTTTAATGTCAAAAGGGGAACATTGTTATGTAACATATGACAAATTTTGATAAAAAAATATATAAATTATAAGTTAAATTTTTAGTTTTTACAATATATATATATATATATATATATATATATATATATAACTTTTTTCCTCTTAAAAATGGCGGACTCGTTGGGGACACCTCATCGATTCTCCCGCCTAAACCGTCTACCAATCAGTCAGATTCCAATCCAAATCCAAATTCGAATTCACATACTTTAGATCCAGAAGATGAAAGTAGATCTACACTATTGATTGAGGAAGATTTCTTATCTCTTGAGTATGTCAAACCTTCGGAGAATTATGTTTACATTTCAGAGAATACTTTTAAAGCATTGGCCGATTCTTGGATTAATTCTATTGTTCTGCATCCCGTGGGCTTTAAATTAGCAGTGATCAAACTAAAGGATTATATTTCAAAAGTCTGGAATCCAAAAGGTAATTTTCTGGTCCGTATTACTCCATATTATCATTACATTGTTCAATTCGAAGTGGCCAAAGACTGTATGGCAGTGTTGAAAACTTCAACTTATTCTTATTTTGGAACGCTATTTATGGTTTTTAAATGGTTTTCCGGTTATGATTTTGGAAAATTTCGAGCTAATAGGGTACAGATCTGGATAAAGTTGTTAAACCTTGATATGGAAATGTGGACGAATAAAGCTTTTTCGATGATTTCGAGCTTTATAGGGGAACCGATTAGAGTAGATGAGTGAACTACTAACAAGAATATCACAAAGTTTGCTAGAATTTTAGTTGGTATGGATATTGACTCGAAGCTGCTTGATAAAATTCTCATTCTAATGCATAATGGTACTCAGAAGGAAATTATGGTTGAATATGAATTCGTTCCATTCAGATGTGACTAATGTAAATTGTTTGGGCATAAATACATTATACATGAAGTTTCTAAGAAGCCGGTTTGGACTACAAATCAGGATACAGAAGCTAGTGGTTCAGGAGAGGCTGATCAAAAGGATTCTGGTGATACTCATAGTGAAGAGGATCTGAATTTTTTAAATGATGAACTGCCTCATAATATTTTGCTTGATGATATGAATATAGTTGCTGATACCTTGTCAGAGAATAATCAAGAGGAAAATCATGTTGATGTCTCAGAGGGCATTTCAAAAAACATGGACTATTTAATAGCTTTGAAAGGAAAAAATAAAGTAGAAATTCCAGCTCCTTCTAAAAGAAACTTAAGGAGCAACTCAGTAATTAAATGACGCTTCTATCTTGGAATGTCAGAGGGATGAATTCACCTAAGCGTATGCGAGATGTATTGTCCCTTCTGACAAAAACAAGACCTACTATTGTCGGTTTGGTTGAAAATAAACTAAATAGTACTAATATGGAAGTATTTAGGAGATTGTTACCTAATAGTTGGAAGATTGTACCTTGTAATGATGCTGAGTTCTCTGGAAGAATCTTATTAATCTGGATTTCTGATGTCTGGACAATAGACGTGATCTCTTCATCTAAGCAACACATTAAAGTACAAGCTCAAAATGTTGGGGGCTTCAAGATGGTTCTCTCTATGATATATGCAAGCAATAGCTTCTATGAAAGGCAGAGATTATGGCAAAATATAATTCAAGAATCAAATAATATAAGTTGTGAATGGGTTCTAATGGGAGAATTCAACAATTCAACATCACATTTGGATAAAGGGGGAGGCCTCCCGGTTCCATTTCAGTACATAAGAGCTTTAAACAATTGTTTGGCTCAATCTGGATTAATTGAAATAAAAGCAGCAGGATTCAATTACACTTGGCGATGAAGTGGGATGGCAAATTGCGTTGATAAAATCTTTGTCAATCATAGTTGTCTTCAGAAATTTACAGGTATGAGAGCTCTTTCATTATCTCAACAATCTAGTGATCATAATCCTCTTTTATTGGAGCTTATTGTTTCCTCTATGACTAAAGGTTTTCCTTCCAGGTACTCCAATGAATGGCATGTTAAAGAAGGAAGAATGTATCAAGAGAGGTCTTCAAACTAGAGGATGGGGGTTTCCAAGCTACATTTTCCAGCAAAAATTAAAGGCATGTAAGGTGGAAATCAAAAAGTGGAATAGGTTGAGACCTAAAGGTAATGAACTTCTTATGGTAGCTGAAGCAAATTTTAAAGAGAGGGAATTAGTATGTGATGAAGAACCAGAAAATGTCATATTATTTGAAAGAATGCTTGAAGTGAAACGTGAGTTAGATATTCAAAAGCGTATCAAATACTGGAGTTACAACCAGAAGGCAAAGGTTTCCTGGCTTTAGGATGGTGACCCAAATTCTAAATTTTTCATTCAAAAATGTCAGTGAGGAGACAGGGAAGTAATTTGAATGCTCTGATTAATAATAAAGGGGATTAGGTTTACAAACCAGAAGAGGTAGCTAAGGAAGCTATTGAATATTTCTCTGCATTATTTAATGGAGTCTCTGTTTCAGAATTTCCAGCTTTTCAATCAACTGCAAGGATTAATTCACATGGACAGCTGGTATTATTACAACCAATTTCATTAGAAGAGATTAAGGTAGCTGTAGATTCAGTTCATATAGATTCGAGTCTAGGTCCTGATGGATTTAGTTCGAATTTTTTTAAAATTGCGTTGGGATTTTATTAAGACGGATTTATTATTAGCCATGCAAGACATGTTCTCTTCTGCTAAGCTACCAAAAGGGATTAATCACACATTTATCACACTTATTCCTTAAGTGGAAAGACCGTCTGAAATTGCACATTACCGTCCAATAGCCTGTTGTAATCTATATTACAAGATTTTCAGTAAAATTCTTTGTAATAGGATTAAATGGTATTTGCCTCATTTAATTTCCCCAAATCAAGGAGCCTTTATTCTTTATCGTTTTATTGGTGATAATATATTATTGGCTTATGAAATGCTTAGAGATTTCAAGAAGGAAGGAGTTAACAAATTTTTTAAGGTTAATCTACATAAAGCTTATGATATGATGAATAGGAAATTCATATGTCACATTATGTCTATAATGGGTTTTCCTATACATTTTATAAATGTGATCTTTGAATGTATAAGCACTCCTATCTTTTCAATATTAATTCGAGGAGTTCCAAAAGGGTTTATTGCTTCAAATAGAGGATTACGTCAAGGAGATCCTTTTTCTTCGTACCTATTTACAATAGCTATGGAGTATTTTACATTTAGTATGAATGAGGCATTGTTGCTACAGAAGGTCATTCCTTCTAATAGATTTGAGCCGGCATTGTTGCTACAGAAGTTCATTCCTTCTAATAGATTTGAGCCGGTGATATCTCTCTTACTTTATGCAGATGATTTAGTAATTTTTGGTAAATGTCTCCCCATTTGTGTTAGAACTTTAAAGGATATATTTGATAGATTGGGTAAATTCTGTGGTCTTATAGTTAGCATCCTTAAAACTAAAATTTAATTTAGTTCTCATGCAAGAAACACAAGTAAATTTTCATCAATTATGGGTTTTCAAGTGGATCATTTGCCTATGAGATATTTAGGAGTTCCTATATCATCAAATTATGTCCATTATAATGAATGCCAAACATTATTACATAAGGTTCAACAGAGAATACGGTCTTGGGATGTTAATTTTTTAAGCTTTGCAGGGAGAGCCAAATTGATTTTATCAGTGATAAACCCATGGTATTGTATTGGCTATGCGTGTATCAACTTCCTGAACATGTAATAGATAAATTACATATTATGTGTTCAGATTTCTTTTGGGGTAATTCTTAGCATAAAGTTGAATGGGAGACTCTTTGTTTACCCAAGAAGGAAGGGGGTATTGGGATGAAATCTTTTTCTGAAATAAAAAAGCCGCAGGTATAAAACTTCTTTGGAAATTTCTGTCTAGTCCATCTCTTTGGATTCATGGATGAATAGGAAATATTGTTATGATAAACGTTTTTGGAGTATAAGGATAGACAATAATGCTTCGTGTACTTGGAAGACTATATTGACATTGAGGAATTCTGGAAAACAACTATATAATAAGGTGATTGCATCAGGTACGAATACTTTATTATGGTTTGAACCCTGGGTAAATTGCAAATGTCTTGTAGATTTGCTTGAAATCTCTAGATTTTTCTGTTTGGGTAGTCATAATGAATTTGTTTCATCTATAATCTGTGATGGGAGAATAAATGCTAATTTGAATCCTGCTACGAGAGAGACTAGGCAAGAAGTTAATGCAGTGACAGTCAAACATAATGCTTGTGATGATTTTTATGAATGGGGAGAAGGGGTTGAATTTACTTTTCATAAAGCTTGGGAGAAGATTAGAAAGAAACAAGTTGAAAAGCTTGTTATAAAGTGATTTGGCATTGTAGAAATGCAAGAAGAATGGCTTTTATTGCCTTCCTTGCAGTAAATGACAGACTGTCTACACGAGAAAGGTTGCACAAATTTGGTATGATTGATGATAATGGTTGTGTTTTATGTGAGGGTAATGTTGAATCTATTAACCATTGTTTTTTGATTGTGAGTATGCAAGTTTTATATGGAAAGCAATATGCAAGAAGTTGGGATTTGCGACAAACCAGTATGGTTCAATTGAAGAAGAGGCAACCAAACTCTTAAACAGGTTCAAAGAAAAAGATATACTGTTCGATGTAGCATGTGCAACCTTTACTACAGCTATATATCATGTGTGGACTGAAAGAAACTCCAGAATCTTTAGGCAAAAGAAGATCAGCAAGGAAATCAGATTATCTATGATAGAAAAAGAGGTTCAAAGTCTGGTGAACAAGAATGGTAGCAAGACGAGATGGTCACAGATGAAGGAAGAACTGCTTAGAAGATGGGGTATTGAATTGTATGACATTGATTGATTTCTTGTAATGTTTTGTTTGTTTTTTTATGGTTTGTATTTGGTCGGATAGGTAACGAGCGGTGATATGTTGTAATGCTGGTTATAGTCTGGTTTTGAGTTTGTTATGTTAATATATGGCGTTTATATGTGCTCTTTTCCCTTATGTCGCACCCATCTAGGTTAGGGGGACGTACGGTTTTGATGAGACATGTAAACAAAGTATATGATTGGTTTTGAAATAAAGTGAACCAATTTTCAAAAAAAAAAAAAAAAATAGTTTTGTGTACTCAGAAAATGAAATAATTTTACCATTTTGGTTAATATGAATAAAATGCATGTTGAACTGACATATGTTAGTACTAAATGAATTAATGAATATTATTTAATGACATTTGTTTGATCAAGTTAAATTTAAAATTATGAAATTAATATAAATATATTGAAAAATTGAGAAGAATATTGTAAAAGATGTATAAGTTTCTTGTACGTGTTGGAATTATAGACCGCGCCGAAGGCCCAGAAAGAGGTAGGGGTGACCTAAAATGACACGGGAGGAGATAGTAAAAAGAGACTTAAGAAATTGGAGTATATCTGAAGAGCTGGTATCAGAAAGGAATGCATAGAAGTTAGCAATCCATGTACCAGAACCATAGATTAAAAAAAAAACTTTACTTTACTTTTACGAAAGCTTTTAACCCTTTTTTTGGGTTCCACGTCTAGCCAACCCCAACTTGTTTGAGATTTATGGCTTAGTTGTTTTATGTCTAAATTTATTGTGAAATTATGATGTTATTAAAGAATTTTGTAATATAACGTATGACAAATTCTTGATACAAACGAATCGTGACTAATTTACAACTTAACTTTGTTATTAATGTTTATTCACATGATTTATGTTTTGTGATTTATACATCTTTATAGTTGAAAAGAAAAATTCTGTTCTTCTTGATAATTAAAATTGACATATATTTTCAAGGTTTACTAGAATTTTTTTGGCGAGGTGAAAGTTTCAAGTTTAATTATATTTGCATTTCTCTGAGAGGGGTTAAAGCTATGCCTTTCTGCAGTGGCATAATATAATTTGAAAAAGGACATAACGAAGCCAAAGAAAACTTGATGCTCTGGAAGGTGATTCACAGTGTTATCTTTACTTGAGTTAAGTTGGTTCCGCGTGGTCAGATGATGTCTATTTACTGTGACTTATGTGGACAAGAACCTGAGCATGTTGCATATCTATTTTTCGAATGAAATATCATATTTGGTATATGGGGGGAAGTGATGAGAAGATGTGGCTGAAACAATGTTTTGCAAGACAGTGAAATGGAATGGCAGCAGCTGCATATTCATATAAAGAAAGGTGATAATCAAGCACGGTGTAACAACCTGGAATTTTGGAACCAATTTAAAATTTTTATTTTAGAAATTTTAATGGATATTAAATATTTAAAATAGTTTATTTTAAATAATAACGACTAAAAATTTATTTTTATCGAAGTTAAAACGAATAAATTTTATTTAATTATAAAAGGAGTTTGAAAATTTGATTTTAAACTTTAACCGAATGTACAGGATTTAAAGTAAATCGGATTTCAGTAAAACAAGAAATATTTGAATCTGTTTAATTATATCTTTCTAACGAATCTGAAAAATTTAAATTTCATAATAGAAATCAAAAGTTATGCCCAGTTTAAAATTTAGAAAAGTCGCTGTAGAATTTATATATATTTTAATATAATATATAGCTCTTAAAATTAGCCATTTTGCAAACAACCTCCATTTTCGACGAAACCACTTTTGTTGGAACCGGGATGTCAAATTATTGTTAGATTCAAATTTTCATAATTTTCCGAGTTAATATGTGAGCGTGGCAAAAGAAAATGTGTTTTGTCAATTTCAGTCAAATTTAATCGACTTGAAAATGGCTATTTTTCAAACAGTCTTCAAATTCGATGAAATTAATTTTGTTAGGACCATATCGTTAGAACATAACTAGAAATAATTTTCTGTAATTTTTAGACTCAGTATGTGACTCCGGAAAATTAAAGTGTACGGTCAAATTTAATAATTAAATGATTTATATTTTAAATTAAACAAAAGTGGGCCGAGACAATCAAACGGGCTGACGGGACCTAGCCCATTGGTTCCGAAACAGGAGAATTTGGCTAGGGGTAACGTTCGTTGGGTTGGATTTGGAGTTCGTATAGATTAACGGGCTTTTTCTTTGAATTTAATAATTAAATATTATAAAAAATATTGTATAAATACAGTACAATACGTAAACCCTAACCCGTATACACCAGCTGCCACTAATAGAAAACAACGGCCGGAGTGGTCCCAATTTGAAACCTTAATCTCTTCCAAATCATCGCGAATTAGAGTATGGTTTTTATACGGAAATGGAAGCACTCCTCGAGACGGTGATGATGGGATTCTGTTGCACGAATTTCGAGATTCCGAGGCTTAAAGGCCTACTGTTCGCACACACTTTCAGGAGGGTAGGGCCCGTCGAGTTCAGCAGGAAGGCCAACGAAGGTGGAGTAGCTCAAGGACTTCAGGGTGGCGACATTGGATCGGGTGATAATGTGTGAAGACCCGTAACTTCCCCGGTAAGGAAATGTGATGACCCCAAACTTCCACAGAATGAAAGTAAGGAATAATCATTTGGAATACAACATAAATACAATAATACATATCACAGATACAACACAGCATAGGAAATTCATAGAGTAACAACATCATAGCAGCGGAAATATAATGTCATCAACCACAGAAAGTCCACAGTCACAAAATTCTAAATTATTACATCAAGTTTGCAGAAAAAGAAATAAGTTCCAACTCCAACTTAAACAACGTGAAATGAACCAAGTTTAATGTCTGGAATTAAAAAGAGAAAAATGCAATAGCAGCAAATGATAGATGTCTTCAAGCTCCAAGTCATCACCTCTCCACAAAAGCAAATCCAAGAAAGATAATAAGCAGATCCAAAGAAAAGACTCCAAGCAAAGAATAAACCTGTTTACTTGGCTGCCCGTGCAGAAAGGAGGGCACCCGAGTTTGGAAAAAGGTGGAAACAAACAACGGGTCAGTCGTGGGACTGGTGTGAGAATTCTTAACTAATTAATCACTATTAATAGGGCAAATCCAAAGACCACGCCGCAAATGCGGAACGGGTTTACTCTAATGGATTGCCGTGCATAATTTAAAGTGTCAGAACAAATAATGAGTAAATCGTACAACAATGTTATGCTTTTGAGAAAAATGGAATCACCATATGACCCAGGTCCCATCACACAATGCAACACAAACCAGAGGATAGGGTTTTACCTTATGGCGATTAAACATGCTAAATACGGCATATACGAGTTTAATATTTTTATTAGTATATATCAAAACATTTCAAAATAAATGTATCAATCCTAGGACACATAGATACCATAATACTATGCTTCCATACTAGTAATACAATCAAATCCGTAGGTTCGTATTGGAAGTTTGGATTTCCATTATGAGTCAAGGCTAGGGAGGAGCTCCTTACCGATTCGAGACACTCTAGCTAATGTCTCAGGATCCCCCGCAGTGAACCCTTGGATCCTGCAGGGCCGGTCCACACATACAGCTTCGTGGATTGGTAATTCCTGAACACACGTTTCCCGATCCTATAGGACCTATCATCCGAGGCGCCTCATTCCATCATCCACATAAGTAAAATGTCGGGCCGTGTTAAAGCCCAATCACCACTTCTAGCTAGAAAGAAACGTGCTGCTCTCCCTGCGTTCCCTTCTTCCGTTTTAGACTCCGCCGGTGTGTGAGGCTCGCGAAGTCACGCTATACACAAAGCTATGCCTAAACAGGCTATGCTTTGATCGTCCCACAAGGCCTGCTTTTCAACAAAACCTTGATCCTATGCATCTTAGCATGCCACATCATCACTCCATATCGCACTACCAACCCTTTGCCGAAATATATGAACGGGTGTTAAGCAAGAGAATAAATTCCCCGCCACCAAACATCCATACATTCGACAAAAGATCAATAACATGATATTTGATAGAGTATGATGTCAGACACACAATCCATTTATTAGCTTATGCTCTGGGTCTGAGCGAAAGCCAAACCCGTGAAATCAACACGTACGTTTGGGCAATGACTATGGCCCTTGAGTTGGGAGCAAGTCAAATCAGGGCCTCGATCGTTGTCCATTCGAGGGAAGATTTACGGTCTTCATACGCCATCTTTAAACTTCCATTAACGTCGTTTGATTATTTGGAATGAGAGAACTCGGACTTCCCAAATAATCCTCATATATATATATATATATATTTAAAAGCCTCTGTATCGCTTTATAATGATTACTTCTTATTTTAATTATTTAAAATAATTAAATTTTAATTAACGACGCTTCAGTTTAATGGACGACCCTGGCGCTGCTTTCAACAAATTTTGATTTTCACATTCCTCAAAATCCAACTGTTGGATCATAACGTATCTTATATCGTTGGAAAGAATTTTCCGAGACGGTCCTAATGTTTTCAGTTTTGGGAAAATCCGACGGTCGGATCTTCCGGTATAATCGTTTAAAGATACGATTTCAAAATGTGAACTGCCACGCTCGATTCGATAAATTTTAATTATATTTATATATAAATATAATTCTCCTAACCTTTTATTTACATAAAAAGGTAAATTCCATTTTTACGTTGAATTCATTATTTTAATTACTCTGTAAATTTTCAATGAACATACCTAACTTTTACTTACGTATGAAAATGTAAATTTTATTTCACAATGTAAAAGTTCATTCTTTTATTGCATATAAAAATGCAATTTTATTTGCGATGCCAATTCTCATTTTTATAAAAATGAAAATTGTCTATACAATGCAAAATCTACTTTTTATTTACATCCTAAAAATATAAATTTTATTTCATGTCACATTCCTACATCTTATTTACATATAAAATGTAAATTTAATTTACATGTCAAATTCCTACATTTTATATTACATATAAAATAAATGAATTTTATTTCTAATGTTCATTCTCATCCTATGTTACATATAAAAAAAATGTGAATTCTATCATACGATGTAAAATGCATCTTTTAATTACATAGAAAAATGTAATTTTTATCCTACGGTGTAATTTCCTACATACATTACATATAAAAATGTAATATTTAACATACGATGTTAATTCATGTTTTAATTACATATAAAGATGTAATTTTTATCCTAAAGTGTAATTTCCTACATACATTACATATAAAAATGTAATATTTAACATACGATGTAAATTCATGTTTTAATTACATATAAAAATTTAATTTTTATCCTAAAGTGTAATTTCCTACATACATTACAAAAAATATAATATTTAACATACGATGTAAATTCATGTTTTAATTACATATAAAAATGTAATTTTTATCCTAAAGTGTAATTTCCTACATACATTACGTATAAAAATGTAATATTTAACATACAATGTAAATTCATCTTTTAATTACATATAAAAATGTAATTTTTATCCTAAAGTGTAATTTCCTACATACATTACATATAAAAATGTAATATTTAACATACGATGTAAATTCATGTTTTAATTACATATAAAAATGTAATTTTATTCCTACGGTGTAATTTCCTACATACATTACATATAAAAATGTAATATTTAACATACGATGTAAATTCATGTTTAATTACATATAAAAATGTAATTTTTTATCCTACGGTGTAATTTCCTACATACATTACATATAAAGATGTAATATTTAACATACGATGTAAATTCATGTTTTAATTACATATAAAAATGTAATTTTTAACATACGATGTAAATTCATGTTTTAATTACATATAAAAATGTAATTTTTTTGACATACGGTGTACTTTCACTTTTAATTACAAAGAAAAATGTAATTTTTCCACTATGCAAAATCTACTTTATATTAACGTTATAAAAATGAAAATTCCTACTTTAATTCACATTAAAATAATGTAAATTTCATAACGATGTAAATTCCTACTTTAATTCACATTAAAATAATGTAAATTTCATAACGATGTAAATTCCTACTTTAATTCACATTAAAATAATGTAAATTTCATAACGATGTAAATTTCATAACGATGTAAATGATGATAGATTTATACATGATTCATATCCACAAGGCATACTTCAACAAATTTAAACAAGGTAAAAATCTAATTTTTCCTACCGATCTATAATTTTAATTAACAGATCTATGATTGAAAATAATGGATCTAAAATCATAACATCACAACAATTTGAATCCATAACCCATGGTAACTTTCATCGCAGATCTAATTGTGTTTGACTTTCAATTTCACATAACGCAATAATAATAATTAAATTAATTAAATTTAATTAAAAATAAATTCTCACCTAGCTTGGATTTGAAATGAAGGTTCGGATTCAATCAGATCTCGTGTTCAAGGTCACGGCAGTTTCGGATCTGAAAGATTTCAATTTGAAGTTCATACGAATAAATTAGAAACTAATTTTTAACAACTGTCGCTGTAACGCTTAAAAGCGTGGCAAAACTGAAATTGAATTTACCTTTATAATTCAGAAAAGTTCAAAACTTTGATTTGCAAATTCGCGAATTGTAGTCGATGGTTTCACGAACCGATTGCTGGAGGTTGAAGGGGGTGGAGGCGCGCCTGAACGCCGGTTGGAGCTGGGGGTTGCGGCGGCGGCGTGTGGGCCCAGCGGCGGTTCGAAGGCCGCGACTTTGGATGCTCGGTTCGAGAGCTACAGGGCGCGAGAGGAAGTGAATCTTGTCGGAGATGGAAGAGCTCGCGAAGTACTTCGAAAAAGTCCAAAGGGGCATACACTGATTCTCCATGGTTTGGGAGAAATCAAAGCTCAAAGAATTGATATGTTTATGGGTTCGGCGGCGGAAACAAAACGAAGAGGAAGAAACACTGTTCATCCCGTATTTATACGTGTATTGAGCGTATTTTTATTTTATTTATTTAATTAATCCCAAAATTAGGGTTTTTCCATACGATCACCAAACGGACCCCAACGACTGTCGAACAATAGGTTTTGACGTCTTCTGAACGCAATGGCGCTAGTGCCGAGGTCTAATTCTGAAGTTTACAGTATGTTTTCTTTATTTTCAAATTAATTCTTTTATTTTTAATTCGAACGTACTTTCTAATTTTACTGGGGTCACATACGAAGTCAGAAATATCCAGAAAAATTATTTTTGGCTTTCTTATGACGATACGTCCTAACAAAATTTATTTCGTCGAATTCTGAGACTGTTTGAAAAATGTCGATTTTCAAAGGCGATATATTCTCTATAGCGACCTTTCTGAAAATTCATTTGGCCATAACTTTTGATTCCCGCTATGAAACTTCAATTTTTCAGATTCGTTAGAAAGATATTCATTAACAGATTTAAATATTTTTGGTTTCACCACAATCCGGTTTATTCTGCATCCAATGTAGTCAGTCAAAGTTCAGGTTTGACTTTTCAAACTACCGTCCTATTTCTAATTCTTTATATAATTGAATTGAACATATTTGTATTAACTTTGCTCAAAATAAATTTCCATTCATTTTTATTTGAAATAATTTATTTTAAATATTTAAACACCCTTAAAATCTCTAAAATGAAAATTTTAAATTGGCCCCAAATTCCGGGTTGTTACAATCTCCCCCGCTTAAGAACTTTTCGTCCTCGAAAAGAAAAAAGGGAAGAATAGAAGACTAGGAACCAACACAGGGAATGGGAAATATTTTAAGCATACCTCAAAATAAAATCTAATCAGAGATATCCACTCTGCACTTGGGATAAGCCTTCTTGATACTGTCTTCTGTCTCCCAAGTATAGTCTCTAGGATCACCGCTCCATTGCACTTTGACTAGGTTGATTCTTTTATTTCTCAGCACTCTAGTCTCTTTGCCAATAATTTTCAGTGGTTCTCTTCTCACTGCAAGGCTTGGGGTAATCTCTAAATCTTGCTGTGTTGCTTCTTCCACAATCATATCTGGATCATGGACATGCCTTCGAAGTTGAGATACATGGAATACATCGTGCACTCCAAGCAACCAGTCTGGCATCTGAATTCTATAGGCTACGGTGCCAATCTTTTCAAGGATAGGGAAGGGGTCGATGAATCTAGGTGCTAATTTTCCTGTCTTTCCAAAACGGATAACACCTCGCATTGGAGCGACTTTCAGATAGACATAGTCACCCACTTCAAAAGCTAGCTCTCGCCTTCTTACATCTGCATAGCTCTTCTGTCTACTTTGGGCAGCCAATAGTCGCTTCTTAATAAAGTCAACTTTGTCCAAAGCTTCTCGGATCATGTCTGGACCCAACACAAGCCGATTTCCTTTTTCAACCCAACACGCTGGCGATCTACACGGCCTACATATAAGGCTTCAAATGGAGACATTTTCAAACTTGCTTGATAGCTATTGTTATACGAAATTCAACTAAATGCAAGTGATCCTCCCAAGAACCTCCAAAATCGAGTATGCAAGCTCGCAATAGATCTTCAAGAATGCGATTCACCCGCTCAGTCTGGCCGTCAGTCTGAGGGTGATATGCGGTACTGAGATTTAACTTCGTTCCCAACTCATTTTGGAGTGCTTCCCAAAATTTGCTAGCAAAGATAGGATCACGGTCGCTAACGATGCTACTAGGAACTCTGTGTAAAAGAAAAGATTATTATTTAATTTGAAAAAGGAAATTCTCATTCAGATTATGATGGAAAGGAAAGATTTAGTTTTATTACCCATGTAGCCTGACGATTTCTTTGAAATAGATTTGCGCCAAACTTTGAGCAGTTCTAGTGGATTTGACAGGTATGAAATGAGCGGACTTTGCGAAGCGATCCACGATCACCCATATGCTGTCATTTCCTTTCCTAGTACGAGGCAGACCATCTATAAAATCCATGGAGATTTGGTCCCACTTCCAATCTGGAACTTCCAATGGCTGCAACAACCCCGCAAGTTTTTGTTGATCACTTTTCACTTGTTGGCAAGTAGGACATCTACTCACATAAATGGATATATACCTCTTCATAGATCTCCGCCAAAATGTGCGCTTTAAGTCTTGATACATTTTGCTCACACCGGGGTGGATGCAAAGCTTTGATTTGTGACCTTCATATAAAACTTCCCTTATGAGGTCTTTGATATATGGAACACAAATCCGCCCTTGAAATCTAAGAATTCCCTTGCCATCTATTTGGAAGTTCGTGTTTTCACCTGCTTCAATTCTCTTGATCATTCTCTGAATGAATTCATCATCCTTTTAAAGAGCAGAAATTTTATCAATTAAGGAAGGGGTAACGATGAGGCTTGCGGCAATGACGTCCTTTCTGCTAAGCGCGTCTGCCACAACATTGGCTTTCCCCGGCGTATATAAGATGTCAAGATCGTATGCCGCCAGAAATTCTAGCCATCGTTGCTGCCTTAAATTCAGATCCTTTTGATCGAAGAGATATTTCAAAGATTGATGGTCTGTGAATAATTCAAATTTTTCGCCCAAAAGATAATGTCTCCAAATTTTTAAAGCAAAGACTACGGCCAACAACTCTAAGTCATGGAAACGATAATTTTTCTCATGCGGCTTCTATTGACGACTTGCATATGCAACAACTTTGCCCCTTTGCATCAGTATCGCACCAAGACCACCACTTTGAGAAGCATCGGTGTAGACCTTTAAATCTTGGTTGCCATCGATGATGGTAAGTACGGGAGCAGTAGTCAAACTCACCTTTAGCTTTTGGAATGCCTCCTCACAATCCGATGTCCAATTGAACTTGGCGTGCTTCTTGGTAAGCTTTGTTAATAGGCTAGACACCTTGGCGAAATCTTTGACAAATTTCCTGTAATATCCGGCCAATCCTAGGAAGCTTCTTACTTCAGTGGGTGTACTGGGCTGCTTCCAATCTCGAATGGCGGCAATTTTACTTGGGTCAACTGCAATTCCTTCTTTTGACACAACATGGCCCAAGAATTTTACTTCCTCTTGCCAAAATGTGCATTTGGAAAACTTTGCTTTTAAAACATTTCGTCGCAGAATTTCCAACACTTCCCTTAAATGCCCTTCATGCTCCTCCTTTGTTTTAGAATAGATTAGAATATCATCAATGAAGACTAGGACGAATTTATTTAGGACATCTCAGAAGACCTTATTCATCAAGTCAACAAAGTAGGCTGGAGCATTGCATAAACCAAACGGCATCACTAACCATTCGTAGAATGTATCAGGACCTCTGAAGGCGGTCAAAGGTATGCATTCTTCAGCTATGCGGAGTTGGTGGAAACCTGTGGCTAGGTCCATCTTCGAGAACACCTTGGCTCCATTCAATTGGTCCATCAAATCATCTATGCGGGGCAAGGGGTATTTGTTCTTCAATGTTTGTTTGTTAAGATCGCGGTAATCGACACAAAGTCTTAGAGAACCATCCGATTTGGGGACAAACACCACAGCTGCACCCCAATTAGAAAAGCTAGGTCGGATGAGTCCCTTCCACAGGAGCTGCTTAGTTTGGGTTTGCAATTCTTCCTTTTCTTTAGAAGTCATCCTTCTGATAGCATGAACTACGGGTCTTGCATTAGGAACAAGATCAATCCTGAAATCAATTTCCCTTCGCGGGGGTAGGTTGTCTACTTCTTCAAATACATCTGCGTAATCCTTGACCACGGGAATATTTTCTAAAGAAATGGGGTTGATCTCCAGGGAAGACCAAAATGCCTTTCTATCAGATTTTGAACCATGGCAGGGTATGGAAATAATATCTCCAAACTTTGTTTTGATTACAACTATTCTATCCGCACACCTTACTTCGACATCAAATTTCGTTAGCCAATCCAGACCAAGGATGATATCAAATTCAGAAAAATTCATAATGGTCAAGTCAAAAGGGAACTGAAAGTAAGAGTAGGAAATAGGCACCCGACAGTACGAATCAAGGACGATAGAGCCTCCTACAGGATTATGAACATTAACTGGCTCTTTAAGATTTCTTTGTTTTAGTTTCAATTTCTGGACCGCGTTGCTAGAAATAAAACTTCTTGATGCACCCGTATCAAACAAGGCAGTAACAAGGATGTTTTTAACAGAAACGGTACCATCTAAAACATTAGGCTTACCTGCTCCTTCAGAAGAAGTAGGAGCAGAAGAAGATGGCGCACTTGCCCCCTCACACAAATGTGCAATCTGCGCTCCTTTCAACAGCGGACAGATATGACCCTTCTTGTGGCAATTATAGCATTTCTTGGTGTCGTCGCTTCGGGCCTTCTTTGGATTTCTGTAGTCCTTGCTGTAGTGTCCAAACTTCTGGCAGTTGTAGCATTGCACCTTTGACTTATCGTGCGCCTTAGCAGCTCCAGAATTGCTTCCTTCAGTCTTCTTCTCTGTTTGCTTCCTCTTATTGTTGGCCAAGCTCCTTTCCCTGTCTTGTTGGGAATTCTTCCTATCATTCTCCTCATATCGACAAGCAAACTCCACCAGCCTATTGAAAGAAAGGTCGATGTGGGCAGTGGCTCTATCAATATACTTCCTCACAAGCCCATTTATGAACCTCTTATTCTTCTGAAAGTCATCCTGAATCAATTCAGGGGCATAGCGGGAGAGATCTTCAAATCTTCGTACATATTCTGAAATGGTCTTGTCGCCTTGCTTTAGATTGGCGAACTCGTCATGTAGTCTTTCTACCTCCTGCCTTGGAATGTATTTGTCATTGAAAAGCTCCTTAAACCTTGTCCAAGTCATATTGTCTGTAATCCCTCAAACCGTGACCGTGTCCCACCAGTTTTGAGCTTCCTCTTGTAGCAGCCATGAAGCCACTAATCTTTTCCTATGATCCTCCAGCTCTAATTCTCCAAAAATCTTTTCACAGTTCCTCAGCCAAGCTTGAGCTTGTGTCACAGTTTCAGTACCCTTGAATGGCACTCCTCCCAGGTTTTTGTATTTTTTTGCCACCTTATCCAAATCAAAGGGCTACAGTGGTGGTGGTTGTTGGACAGTAGCCTCCTCAGTTCCAGCAGCATTTTGCCTCCTTGCTCTAGCTCTAGCGGCTGCGGTACTCATTTCTAGTTAGTTCTGTACGATCAAGGAAAGAGTCAGAACAACTATAATGGTGATTTAAGGAATTGATCAAGATAAAAGGACGGATAAAAGATAATGATGGAATGACTGACTATTATGTATTCACATGAAATGTTCGCCATAGAATATTGTGATTTTATTTAAACGAATTATCACAAATATGTTATATTCCAAAGCTAAGTTTAACCAAAGCTCCGATACCAACTGTGATGACCCCAAACTTCCACAGAATGAAAGTAAGGAATAATCATTTGGAATACAACATAAATACAATAATACATATCACAGATACAACATAGCATAGGAAATTCATAGAGTAACAACATCATAGCAGCGGAAATATAATGTCATCAACCACAGAAAGTCCACAGTCACAAAATTCTAAATTATTACATCAAGTTTGCAGAAAAAGAAATAAGTTCCAACTCCAACTTAAACAACGTGAAATGAACCAAGTTTAATGTCTGGAATTAAAAAGTGAAAAATGCAATAGCAGCAAATGATAGATGTCTTCAAGCTCCAAGTCATCACCTCTCCACAAAAGCAAATCCAAGAAAGATAATAAGCAGATCCAAAGAAAAAACTCCAAGCAAAGAATAAACCTGTTTACTTGGCTGCCCGTGTAGAAAGGAGGGCACCCGAGTTTGCAAAAAGGTGGAAACAAACAACGGGTCAGTCGTGGGACTGGTGTGAGAATTCTTAACTAATTAATCACTATTAATAGGGCAAATCCAAAGACCACGCCGCTAACGCGGAACGGGTTTACTCTAATGGATTGCCGTGCATAATTTAAAGTGTCAGAACAAATAATGAGTAAATCGTACAACAACGTTATACTTTTGAGAAAAATGGAATCACCATAAGACCCAGGTCCCATCACACAATGCAACACAAACCAGAGGATAGGGTTTTACCTTATGGCGATTAAACATGCTAAATACGGCATATACGAGTTTAATATTATTATTAGTATATATCAAAACATTTCAAAATAAATGTATCAATCCTAGGACACATAGATACCATAATACTATGCTTCCATACTAGTAATACAATCAAATCCGCAGGTTCGTATTGGAAGTTTGGATTTCCATCATGAGTCAAGGCTAGGGAGGAGCTCCTTACCGATTCGAGACACTCTAGCTAATGTCTCAGGATCCCCCGCAGTGAACCCTTGGATCCTGCAGGGTCGGTCCACACATACAGCTTCGTGGATTGGCAATTCCTGAACACACGTTTCCCGATCCAATAGGACCTATCATACGAGGCGCCTCATTCCATCATCCACATAAGTAAAATGTCGGGCCGTGTTAAAGCCCAATCACCACTTCTAGCTAGAAAGAAACGTACTGCTCTCCCTGCGTCCCCTTCTCCCGTTTTAGACACCGCCGGTGTGTGAGGCTCGCGAAGTTACGCTATACACAAAGCTATGCCTAAACAGGCTATGCTTTGATCATCCCACAAGGCCTGCTTTTCAACAAAACCTTGATCCTATGCATCTTAGTATGCCACATCATCACTCCATATCGCACTACCAACCCTTTGCCGAAATACATGAACGGGTGTTAAGCAAGAGAATAAATTCCCCGCCACCAAACATCCATACACTCGACAAAAGATCAATAACATGGTATTTGATAGAGTATGATGTCAGACACACAATCCATTTATTAGCTTATGCTCTGGGTCTGAGCGAAAGCCAAACCGTGAAATCAACACGTACGTTTGGGCAATGACCATGACCCTTGAGTTGGGAGCAAGTCAAATCAGGGCATCGATCGTTGTCCGTTCGAGGGAAGATTTACGGTCTTCATACGCCATCTTTAAACTTCCATTAACGTCGTTTGATTATTTGGAATGAGAGAACTCGGACTTCCCAAATAATCCTCGTATATATATATATATATATTTAAAAGCCTCTGTATCGCTTTATAATGATTACTTCTTATTTTAATTATTTAAAATCATTAAATTTTAATTAACGACGCTTCAGGTCAATGGACGACCCTGACGCTGCTTTCAACAAATTTTGATTTTCACATTCCTCAAAATCTAACCGTTGGATCATAACGTATCTTATATCGTTGGAAAGAATTTTCCGAGACGGTCCTAATGTTTTCAGTTTTGGGAAAATCCGACGGTCGGATCTTCCGGTATAATCGTTTAAAGATACGATTTCAAAATGTGAACTGTCGCACTCAATTCGATAAATTTTAATTATATTTATATATAAATATAATTCTCCTAACCTTTTATTTACATAAAAAGGTAAATTCCATTTTTACGTTGAATTCATTATTTTAATTACTCTGTAAATTTTTAATGAACATACCTAACTTTTACTTACGTATGAAAATGTAAATTTTACTTCACAATGTAAAAGTTCATTCTTTTATTGCATATAAAAATGCAATTTTATTTGCGATGCCAATTCATATTTTTATAAAAATGAAAATTGTCTATACAATGCAAAATTTACTTTTTATTTACATCCTAAAAATATAAATTTAATTTCATGTCACATTCCTTCAACTTATTTACATATAAAATGTAAATTTAACTTACATGTCAAATTCCTACATCTTATATTACATATAAAATAAATGAGTTTTATTTCTAATGTTCATTCTCATCCTATGTTATATATAAAAAAAAATGTGAATTCTATCATACGATGTGAATGCATCTTTTAATTACATAGAAAAATGTATTTTTTATCCTACGGTGTATATTCCTACATACATTACATATAAAAATGTAATATTTAACATACGATGTAAATTCATGTTTTAATTACATATAAAAATGTAATTTTTATCCTAAAGTTTAATTTCCTACATACATTACATAAAAAATGTAATATTTAACATACGATGTAAATTCATGTTTTAATTACATATAAAAATGTAATTTTTATCCTAAAGTGTAATTTCCTACATACATTACAAAAAATGTAATATTTAACATACAATGTAAATTCATGTTTTAATTACATATAAAAATGTAATTTTTATCCTAAAGTGTAATTTCCTACATACATTACATATAAAAATGTAATATTTGACATACGATGTAAATTCATGTTTTAATTACATATAAAAATGTAATTTTTATCCTAAAGTGTAATTTCCTACACACATTACATATAAAAATGTAATATTTAACATACGATGTAAATTCATGTTTTAATTACATATAAAAATGTAATTTTTTTCCTACAGTGTAATTTCCTACATACATTATGTAACACCCCGTATTTCTGTTAACACTAAAGTTACTAATTTAAGAATAACCAATGCTTAATATAATAAATGTGTAAAGGGGAGATGTATCTAATGTGCATACAAATTTAATAATAAATGTGTAAAGGGGAGATGTATCTTATGTGCATACAAATTTAATAATAAATGTGTAAAGGGGAGATGTATCTAATGTGCATAAAAATTTAATAATAAATGTGTAAAGGGGAGATGTATCTAATGTGCATACAAATTTAATAATAAATGTCTAAAGGGGGGATGTATCTAATGTGCATACAAATTTAATAATAAATGTTAATAATGTACATTAAAAAGTAATTGTGAACATAATTGGCTTCTCTTTAGAACGAATGGCATTGATTAACCTTGGCTTCATCGACGGCTCAAATTAACTTGCAATCCTATATAAACAGCCCCTTAGTCTCCTTCCCTTTGCACCATTCTTATCTAACCTTATGCTGCACAAATTCTTGATGGACATGGCTCCTTCTTCTTCCTCTAAATCTAAATAAATAGATTAAAATAAAATATAAATCAAGACGAGGATATGCTGCTCAAGTCTTTCAAGAGAAGATTCAAAACAAGTTAGGATTCAAGTAAAGATTCAACGGCTTCAAGCAACGCTATCTTTCTATTCTTTTCTAGATCCAATCAATGTAAGTCGGTTACTTTTTAGATTTGAACGCCTTTTCTATTTGTGACATGAAATTAAAAGAATATAAGAAATATGCCTTATCATTTCATTGAATCTATGCTTGTTTATGACTTTGGATCTGATTCTTGATTATAGCCTAGAACACATTGTGACTAAATTGCCAATGCTTAAGATTATGACTATGGAACTGTGGCCTTTGAAACCATAAGCCTTTGACTATGAACATAAGCCTTTGACTAGGAGCATAAACCAATGCCTATGACTATGACAAGGACAATAGTGGATAATTACCTATGATTCATGAACATGATATTATTGCCTAGGATTATGACTGTGAGATTGGATCTAAACTTTATTATCTATTCAGTTTATTCTTAATTATCCTTGGATCTTGATTATGAGAATTTATCTATTAAGTTAGATCTACCCATATACTTGAACCTATGTTATTTGGTCAACCCTTTTTATGTCATAATATTATCAGATCTATAGGCCTTCGATGCTTTAATCAATTTATTCAGTGTAATTTGTTAGATCTGTGATTAGTGAATTACCATCTTCTGCCAGTCATTATGTCTATCTTTTCATGGCATTTTGGTTCATTCCCTTTTTATCCACGAATTTAGATTTATCTATAATCTAGGATGAAATCACGATTACACGAACGATGGGAATACAATTTGGGCAAATCATAAATTTGACTAAAACATGGTTGTAAACTTGGAAATTGGCATAATGTGGAACGTGAACATAATTATGATTGACATAATTTAGAACATGTATTATGGCATGTTTATTAGAACGCAAATTTGAAAATTTGACATGAATTATGGAATATGTAATTTGACATATTAAATTTAGTATTGGCAAGTAAGCTAAGTTTTAGGCGTAAACGGTAAATTAGAATAATAATTCTAGTCTTGCAATAAACTGTAAATTAGGATGTTAAATCAGAATTGGGTCAATTAAAGTTAATTTGGCATAATAAGTATATTAGCACAAATTTTGAATTTAGTCATAATTGTGAGTAATTGTCATGTTTATAACAATCATGGTTAGTGACACTTAATTTGGTATAATTAACATACCAAAAACTTTAAATATGATATATAGAGAAAATGGGCCATAATAATAAATGTTGACAATGTACATTAAAAGAGTAATAATGGAATAAGTAAATTAGGGAAAATTTACTTACAGAATTTATCCTAAATGAGAAAAGTAAATTTAGACAATACGAACATGCTTAACCCGAGGTTGGATTGAGTTGTGATGTAAACCTGCCCGGACCCGCCCGGCTGTCCAGTGATCACAACAATACCTATCCAATGTGGGAGGTTAAGGCATTGAGCCCGATAAAGGCCCGAGGTTAGACTGAGTTGTGGCGTAAGACTGCCCGGAACCAACCGGCATACCGGCAGCCACAACAATACCTGTCTAATGTGAGTGGCTGGTGCTTTAATAAGACAATTAAAGTTAAGCTAGAATGGGAGGGTTAAGTCCATATGAACACTTAACCAACTTAACACAGTTAAGTTAGAACGATAGGGTTAAGTTAACTAGAACACTTAACCAACTTAACATGGTAACAAGACAAGATTTGTAGGGGTTAAGTAACTAAGAAAAACACTTAGCCAATTTAATATGTTAACCAGACTAGAGAGTTGGAGTTAAGTAAATTCAATACACTTAGCCAATTTAGCATGTTAAGTAGACTAGAGGTTGGAGGTAAGTAAAGTTAATACACTTAGCCAATTTAACATGCTAACTAGACTAGAGGTTGTGGTTAAGTAAATTTAATACACTTAGCCAATTTAATATATTAGCTGGACTAGACCGTAGGGTTAAGTAAGCTTGAACACTTAACCATCAGAGTGTGATAAATGAATAGGGTTAAGTTAAAAACATGAAGGGACAATACTTAACCATTAGAACATGTTAATCAAACCAATGTTAGGGTTAAGTTAACTAAGGGAACACTTAACCATTATAACATGTTAGTTAAAACAGATAGTCAAGGTTAAGTTAAAAAGGAACACTTAACCAATACAAGATGAATGGGTAGGGTTAAGAAAATACTTAACCAATATAACTTGATGCTGGTAGGGTTAAGTCAACGTGAATTACTGGTAACACTTAACCAGTTTAACATGACAAATAAATAGGTTAAGTTAACTTGTATCGACTAGTGACACTTAACCAATCCAACTTGACGAGAAAGAGAACTAAGTAGTAAAGCTTAGTTAAAAGGACTAAGTGGTAAGCCTTAGTTAAGAAAATGACGATTCAGGAAACCAAGTGGTAAACCTTAGTTAGGAAAACTAAGTAGTATTCCTTAGTATAACACGAGGAGGAGCGAACGATCTTAAAGAAGGCTCCAACGAATTGGGTTACGAAGCCCGAGGCTTCGAGGGGACGTGAAGGTACTCTTGGTATCCATCTGTGAGGTGGCAGATGATCCTCCTGGGCTCACAAAGGTTAAGGTCTGCGTTAGGAGAACCAATGGTATGCCTTGGTTGCAATATAAGGAAACCAAAAGACTAGGATGGACCAGCGTGATTCGGCGGGACAAATGGCCCTGTGATAGCGACCCGTCGTCTACCTACCATCTTGAGTCAATCGAGATACGGAAAGGCGGAGAACTCCAAAAGACCATATACTTGCTATCTAGTTATGGTTGCGGATGGCCATAGGTTAGTGGGGCATAGGGGGGTCTGCGTATATTTCTCATTTTTCAATGTGTGCCTTTCAATAGTTGAGGGAGGGGTCAAGTGGGACCATAGCCACTAGAAAAAAAACAGACCTTAGCATCTGCATCGGCAGATAACTTAAAGTTGCCGACCGAGTTTCGTGTTTCTTGATTTGCCCTGCCACGGGACTCGGGTCGCAAATATAGAGGACATTTGCATCTAGACAGCGATAACGATTCACGACACATACGTGGGGAAAATCTAGGAACATATACCGCTCTAGGTAGTGTGTCCTAGACTAGGCATCGTTCGACAGGTAGCGTAATCCCTAGTTGGACCTAGGTGGCATAAACCCTGAATCTGTGAAGCATTAGATAAGTAGCGTAAACCCGAGTGGAATCTAGGAGGTACTTCGATATAAAACCCTAGATTAGATCTAGGTAATAAATAATAAATGTACGCCTAAAGGCAACCACAATTACTGGGATTGGGATCACGTTATCATTTTAGACAGATTACTAGTTGGGACACTAGATAGGTGGTGCAGAGACATAGAAACCATAATAACAGGTTAATAGCAAAGCGGAGAAAGTATTAAAGCATACCCAGTTTATCTTGTCTTAGCATATCTTGTGTTAATCTTATCCTACCTATCATCATGGTATTGTCTTGTATTCAGTTAATTCATGTCGTTTTGTTTTTCCTTGTTCACATGCTAGAAGTAACTGAACTTACCAGACTTTATGTCTGACCCAGTTTTCTTTCGTCTTCTTTTCTTCCGTTCCCCCCCAGGTAGTTAAGGAGGGAATAGTATAACTCAGGTTAGATTGGACCGTCACTCTTCCCAAGCTCGAAGATTCTTTGACAAAGTGCTTTAGACTCTCTTTTTCTGCTGCTATGGCTGGCTTATGCTACATTGGGGAATATAAATGCTATTTTATGCTTCTTTATTTTGTAAGACAGATGATACTCTGATATTGGAAAACAATTGTTGTACAAACTATTTTATCAATAAAGTAAAGTTTTATTTTCCGCTGTTTTAATTTTGTCTGTCTTGTAATTTATCTGCATCTTTTACTCTAAATGCTTCATAGAATTTAGTGCATTCCCTTTGTGAGTGACACTAAAGGATGTGGGGTGTTACACTTGGTATCAGAGCTGAAGGTTACCGGATCAGATAAAAGATTTGAAAAAAAAAATTATTATTTTCAAACAGTTTTAAAAGAAGCATTTTCAAAAGAAAAGTTTTATTTTAAAGGCATATTCCCCAAATGCCATACGCACTATCTTCTGATTCTCTGTTTGAATTCTTGTCCCCTTCTTTCTTGAGTCTCTGGGGCTCCTGGCTTTCTGGGAGGTAACCTCATCGAAGGGCGAAGTAGTGCCCGACTTCCATCTATAACAGTAGTAGTTTCACCTGCGGCTAGTTTTCTTTCAAGCTTAGTAGGGTTTTCTGTACGATGGAGGCAGCTTTCGAGAGATTTGTCAACATGATTACACACGAAAGAGGATGAGGAGTTTGGCTGAGGAGCACAACCCAAGGATGAGGAATTCATGGATGTAGACTTGGTTCACGAAGGAGGAAGGGATTATAAAACCTAAGACAAGAGGAAGTATCTTTACTATAGCAGAATAGGGCATCTAATTAAGAACAAAGGACAAGATTTTCAGAATGGCAAGTACATGCTTTCACCACTAAGCGTACCTATGAGAAAGGTAGTAAAGTTCTGTTGGAAGAGTCTAGCTTTTCTGTTTGTACTCTTTCTTTTGGTTTTAGCACTTCGCATTTGTTCATATTTTCTTCCATAGTTGAGTCTCTGCACCTTAGTACTTGTATAGTAAAAGATCCCAACTAGTGCTCAAGTGTTTGGTTGTTTTTTCTTAGATCATCTCACGTAGATCGTCCAAATTCGGAGGAGACATTCCTCGGGTGCTTGTCTGATATTGGTTTAGGCCTTTGGGGCTTGTACTTGAGGGATGTCGAGTTTGACTAGGATGGTTTGCTTGAGAGATGAATAGTTGTGGTAGGCGCTCTATATAGAGAAGGACTAACCTTAAGAGAGGTAAAAAGTACGTAGTGACCTTTTGACCCTCATAGTTATGGCATGATGGATAAGCTAAAAGGAGAGACCTCTGATCATCCTAGTATATACACTCAGTATCATGGTTGACATTTGTTTATTTTGGAATTGGAGGTCAAGAAACTTCGCAATCGTGAAGTTCAATCTGTTAAAGTACAGTTGAGTAAAGCTCAAGAAGACGTGATACGGGAGATTGAAGATAAGGCATACGCGCCTTATACCCTTTTTCTTAAGGGTACATCCTTGATTCCTTTTTTTAGGAATTCTATGCATACTAATTTCTAGCTTTCAAGGTATATCCTCTAGGACGTATCATCGATCCTTAGGTAGAAACCCTTTTGGATGTAAACATGTATTTGAAACATGTTATGGTTGATGGTTGCGAATTGTTGCTAGTGTTTGCTCGTGAATGCATATACACTTGTATTAGGCACTAGATCAGCTCAGACGCCTTCATATTTCATTTACATATATGTATTTGTTTATGAATTGAACTTAATATGTTATCATATGGATGTCACATTTGAGTGAATGATTGTGCACTCATATAGAAATAATATGTATCATTAGGATTTGCATACATATTGGACGCGTGGCACTGACATGATTTGCATTAAGGAGGTCAACTGAATCAGTAGACCACCTGATTTTGCATTAGATAAAGACATGTACACACACTATGCATATGAACATACAAGCATTAGAAGTCTTTAAGGACAATGGATGCCTGTGTTTGATGGTTGAGTAGATGGATGATTGGATGGTAGGATTAACATTCTTCTTGACTTGAAGATTTCGGGGTCGAAATCCTTTAAGGAGGGGAGAATGTAACACCCCGTATTTCTGTTAACACTAAAGTTACTAATTTAAGAATAACTAATGCTTAATATAATAAATGTGTAAAGGGGAGATGTATCTAATGTGCATACAAATTTAATAATAAATGTGTAAAGGGGAGATGTATCTAATGTGCATACAAATTTAATAATAAATGTGTAAAGGGGAGATGTATCTAATGTGCATACAAATTTAATAATAAATGTGTAAAGGGGAGATGTATCTTATGTGCATACAAATTTAATAATAAATGTGTAAAGGGGAGATGTATCTAATGTGCATACAAATTTAATAATAAATGTTAATAATGTACATTAAGAAAGTAATTGTGAACATAATTGGCTTCTCTTTAGAACGGATGGCTTTGATTAAACTTGGCTTCATCGACGGCTCAAATTAACTTGCAATCCTATATAAACAGCCCCCTAGTCTCCTTCCCTTTGCACCATTCTTCTCTAACCTTATGCTGCACAAATTCTTGATGGACATGGCTCCCTCTTCTTCCTCTAAATCTAAATAAATAGATTAAAATAAAATATAAATCAAGACGAGGATATGCTGCTCAAGTCTTTCAAGAGAAGATTCAAAACAAGTTAGGATTCAAGTAAAGATTCAACGGCTTCAAGCAATGCTATCTTTCTATTCTTTTCTAGATCCAATCAATGTAAGTCGGTTACTTTTTAGATTCGAACGCCTTTTCTATTTGTGACATGAAATTAAAAGAATATAAGAAATATGCCTTATTATTTCATTGAATCTGTGCTTGTTTATGACTTTGGATCTGATTCTTGATTATGGCCTAGAACACATTGTGACTAATTTGCCAATGCTTAAGATTATGACTATGGAACTGTGGCCTTTGAAACCATAAGCCTTTGACTATGAACATTAGCCTTTGACTATGAACATAAGCCTTTGACTAGGAGCATAAACCAATGCCTATGACTATGACAAGGACAATAGTGGATGATTACCTATGATTCATGAACATGATATTATTGCCTAGGATTATGACTGTGAGATTGGATCTAAACTTGATTATCTATTCAGTTTATTCTTAATTATCCTTGGATCTTGATTATGGGAATTTATCTATTAAGTTAGATCTACCCATATACTTGAACCTATGTTATTTGTTCAACCCTTTTTATGTCATAATATTATCAGATCTATAGGCCTTCGATGCTTTAATCAATTTATTCAGTGTAATTTGTTAGATCTGTGATTAGTGAATTATCATCTTCTGCTAGTCATTATGTCTATCTTTTCATGGCATTTTGGTTCATTCCCTTTTTATCCACGAATCTAGATTTATCTATAATCTAGGATGAAATCATGATTACACGAACGATGGGAATACGATTTGGGAAAAATCATAAATTTGACTTAAACATGGTTGTAAACTTGGAAATTGGCATAATGTGGAACATGAACATAATTACGATTGACATAATTTAGAACATGTATCATGGCATGTTTATTAGAACACAAATTTGAAAATTTGACATGAATTATGGAATATGTAATTTGACATTAAATTTAGTATTGGCAAGTAAGCTAAGTTTTAGGCGTAAACGGTAAACTAGAATAATAATTCTAGTCTTGCCATAAACTGTAAATTAGGATGTTAAATCAGAATTGGGTCAATTAAAGTTAATTTGGCATAATAAGTATATTAGCACAAATTTTGAATTTAGTCATAATTGTGAGTAATTGTCATGTTTAGAACAATCATGGTTAGTGATACTTAATTTGGTATAATTTACGTACCAAAAACTATAAATATGATATATAGAGAAAATGGGCCATAATAAGAAATGTTGACAATGTACATTAGAAGAGTAATAATGGAATAAGTAAATTAGGGAAAATTTACTTATAGAATTTATCCTAAATGAGAAAAGTAAATTTAGGCAATACCAACATGCTTAACCCAAGGTTGGATTGAGTTGTGATGTAAACCTGCCCGGACCCGCCCGACTGTCCAGTGATCACAACAATACCTATCCAATGTGGGAGGTTAAGGCATTGAGCCCGATAAAGACCTGAGGTTAGACTGAGTTGTGGCGTAAGACTGCCCGGAACCAACCGGCATACCGGCAGCCACAACAATACCTGTCTAATGTGAGTGGCTGGTGCCTTAATAAGACAATTAAAGTTAAGCTAGAATGGGAGGGTTAAGTCCGTAAGAACACTTAACCAACTTAACACAGTTAAGTTAGAATGATAGGGTTAAGTTAACTAGAACACTTAACCAACTTAACATGGTAACAAGACAAGATTTGTAGGGGTTAAGTAACTAAGAAAAACACTTAGCCAATTTAATATGTTAACCAGACTAGAGACTGGGGGTTAAGTAAATTCAATACACTTAGCCAATTTGACATATTAACCAGACTAGAGGTTGGAGATAAGTAAAGTTAATACACTTAGCCAATTTAACATGCTAACTAGACTAGAGGTTGGGGTTAAGTAAATTTAATACACTTAGCCAATTTAATATGTTAGCTGGACTAGACCGCAGGGTTAATTAAGCTTGAACACTTAACCATCAGAGTGTGATAAATGAATAGGGTTAAGTTAAAAACATGAAGGGACAATACTTAACCATTAGAACATGTTAATCAAATCAATGTTAGGGTTAAGTTAACTAAGGGAACACTTAACCGTTATAACATGTTAGTTAAAACAGATAGGAAAGATTAAGTTAAAAAGGAACACTTAACCAACACAAGATGAATGGGTAGGGTTAAGAAAATACTTAACCAATATAACTTGATGCTGGTAGGGTTAAGTCAACGTGAATTACTGGTAACACTTAACCAGTTTAACATGACAAATGAATAGGTTAAGTTAACTTGTATCGACTAATGACACTTAACCAATCCAACTTGACGAGAAAGAGAACTAAGTAGTTAACCTTAGTTAAAAGGACTAAGTGGTAAACCTTAGTTAAGAAAACGACGATTCAGGAAACCAAGTGGTAAACCTTAGTTAGGAAAACTAAGTAGTAATCCTTAGTATAACACGAGGAGGAGCGAACGATCTTAAAGAAGGCTCCAACGAATTGGGTTACGAAGCCCGAGGCTTCGAGGGGACGTGAGGGTACTCTTGGTACCCTCTGTGAGGTGGCAGATGATCCTCTTGGGCTCAAAGAGGTTAAGGTCTGCGTTAGGAGAACCAAGGGTATGCCTTGGTTGCAATATAAGGCAACCTAAAGACTAGGATGGACCAGCGTGATTCGGCGGGACAAATGGCCCTGTGATAGCGACCCGTCGTCTACCTACCATCTTGAGTCAATCGAGATACGGAAAGGCGGAGAACTCCAAAAGACCATATACTTTCTATCTAGTTATGGTTACGGATGGCCATAGTTTAGTGGGGCATAGGGGGGGCCTGCGTGTAGTTCTCATTTTTCAAGGTGTTCCTTTCAATAGTTGAGGGAGGGGTCAAGTGGGACCATAGCCACTGAAAAAAAAACAGACCTTAGCATCTGCATCGGCATATAACTTAAAGCTCCCGACCGAGTTCCATGTTTCTTGATTTTCCCTGCCACGGGACTCGGGTCGCACATATAGAGGACATGTGCATCTAGACAACGATAACGATTCACGACACATACGTGGGGAAAGTCTAGGAACATATACCGCTCTAGGTAGTGTGTCCTAGACTAGGGGCATCGTTCGACAGGTAGCATAATCCCTAGTTGGACCTAGGTGGCATAAACCCTGAATCTGTGAAGCATTAGATAAGCCGCGTAAACCCGAGTTGAATCTAGGAAGTACTTTGATATAAAACCCTAGATTAGATCTAGGTAATAAATAATAAATGTACGCTTAAAGGCAACCACAATTACTGGGATTGGGATCGCGTTATCATTTTAGACAGATTACTAGTTGGGACACTAGATAGGTGGTGCAGAGACATAGAAACCATAATAACAGGTTAATAGCGAAGCGGAGAAAGTATTAAAGCATATCCAGTTTATCTTGTCTTAGCATATCTTGTGTTAATCTTATCCTATCTTGTTGGCCCTATCATCATGGTATTGTCTTGTATTCAGTTAATTCATGTCGTTTTGTTTTTCCTTGTTCACATGCTAGAAGTAACTGAACTTACCAGACTTTATGTCTGACCCAGTTTTCTTTCGTCTTCTTTTCTTCCGTTTCCCCCCCAAGGTAGTTAAGGAGGGAATAGTATAGCTCAAGTTATATTGGACCGTCACTCTTCCCAAGCTCGAAGATTCTTTGACAAAGTGCTTTGGACTCTCTTTTTCTGCTGCTATGGCTGGCTTATGCTACATTGGGGAATATAAATGCTATTTTATGCTTCTTTATTTTGTAAGACAGATGATACTCTTATATTGGAAAACAATTGTTGTACAAACTATTTTATCAATAAAGTAAAGTTTTATTTTCCGCTGTTTTAGTTTTGTCTGTCTTGTAATTTATCTGCATCTTTTACCCTTAATGCTCCACAGAACTTAGTGCATTCCCATTGTGAGTGACACTAAAGGACGTGGAGTGTTACACATTACATATAAAAATGTAATATTTAACATACGATGTAAATTCATGTTTTAATTACATATAAAAATGTAATTTTTTATCCTACGGTGTAATTTCCTACATACATTACATATAAAGATGTAATATTTAACATACGATGTAAATTCATCTTTTAATTACATATAAAAATGTAATTTTTAACATATGATGTAAATTCATGTTTTAATTACATATAAAAATGTAATTTTTTTCACATACGGTGTACATTCACTTTTAATTACAAAGAAAAATGTAATTTTTCCACTATGCAAAATCTACTTTATGTTAACGTTATAAAAATGAAAATTCCTACTTTTATTCACATTAAAATAATGTAAATTTCATAATGATTTTAATTTCATAACGATGTAAATTTCATAACGATGTAAATTCCTACTTTAATTCACATTAAAATAATGTAAATTTCATAACGATGTAAATTCCTACTTTAATTCACATTAAAATAATGTAAATTTCATAACGATGTAAATTTCATAACGATGCAAATGATGATAGATTTATACATGATTCATATCCACAAGGCATACTTCAACAAATTTAAACAAGGTAAAAATCTAATTTTTCCTACCGATCTATAATTTTAATTAACAGATCTATGATTGAAAATAACGGATCTAAAATCATAACATCACAACAATTTGAATCCATAACCCATGGTAACATTCATCGCAGATCTAATTGTGTTTGACTTTCAATTTCACATAACGCAATAATAATAATTAAATTAATTAAATTTAATTAAAAATAAATTCTCACCTAGCTTCGATTTGAAATGAAGGTTCAGATTCAATCAGATCTCATGTTCAAGGTCACGGTAATTTCGGATATGAAAGATTTCAATTTGAAGTTCATACGAATAAATTAGAAACTGACTTTTAACAACTGTCGCTGTAACGCTTAAAAGCGTGGCAAAACCGAAATTGAATTTACCTTTATAATTCAGAAAAGTTCAAAACTTTGATTTGCAAATTCGCGAATTGTAGTCGATGGTTTCACGAACCGATTGCTGGAGGTTGAAGGGGGTGGAGGTGCGCCTGAACGCCGGTCTGAGCTGGGGGTTGCGGCGGCTGCGTGTGGGCCCAGCGGCAGTTCGAAGGCCGCGACTTTGGATGCTCGGTTCGAGAGCTACAGGGCGCGAGAGGAAGTGAATCTTGTCGGAGATGGAAGAGCTCGCGAAGTACTTCGAAAAAGTCCAAAGGGGCATACACTAATTCTCCATGGTTTGGGAGAAATCAAAGCTCAAAGAATTGATATGTTTATGGGTTCGGCGGCGGAAACAAAACGAAGAGGAAGAAGCACTGTTCATCCCGTATTTATACCTGTATTGAGCGTATTTTTATTTTATTTATTTATTTATTTAATTAATCCCAAAATTAGGGTTTTTCCATACGATCACCAAACGGACCCCAACGACTGTCGAACAATAGGTTTTGACTTCTTCTGAACGCAATGGCGCTAGTGTCGAGGTCTAATTCTGAAGTTTACAGTATGTTTTCTTTATTTTCAAATTAATTCTTTTATTTTTAATTCGAACGTACTTTCTAATTTTACTAGGGTCACATACGAAGTCAGAAAAATCCAGAAAAATTATTTTGGGCTTTCTTATGACGATACGGTCCTAACAAAATTTATTTCGTCGAATTCTGAGACTGTTTGATAAATGTCGATTTTCAAGGGCAATATATTCTCTATAGCGATCTTTCTGAAAATTCATTTGGCCATAACTTTTGAATCCCGCTATGAAACTTCGATTTTTCAGATTCGTTAGAAAGATATTCATTAACAGATTTAAATATTTTTGGATTCACCACAATCCGGTTTATTCTGCATCCAGTGTAGTCAGTCAAAGTTCAGGTTTGACTTTTCAAACTACCGTCCTATTTCTAATTCTTTACATAATTGAATTAAATATATTTGTATTAACTTTGCTCAAAATAAATTTCCATTCATTTTTATTTGAAATAATTTATTTTAAATATTTAAACACCCCTAAAATCTCTAAAATGAAAATTTTAAATTGGCCCCAAATTCCGGGTTGTTACAGGAAAGCTCGAATACTTTGAGGACAAGACACATCGGAACGCAAACAGAAGAACATTTCAATGTTTATTACAACAATTCCATCAGAATGCAAGAATATACAAAGTATGAATAAATATTACACATTTCATAAATATCAGAGATTTAAATACATTACTGCAGCGGAAAAATAATACAAAACATAACTGAAAGAAATACACGGATACAGAGCTTTACGAATATCACTTCAGCTATAAACCAGGGTCCTGTAAGAATAAACTTGCAAAACCAAAACTACTTGCTGCCCGTGCGGAAAATAAGGGCACCCAGAGTTTAGGTTAAAACAATAAACTCCAGGTCAGTCATGTGACTGTTGTGAGAACTAAAACAGTTATTAATCTTTATTTTAAAGTTGGGTAAATCAAGGGACCACGCCGTATAACACGAAAAGGGTTTCCTCCCAAGAATACCAGTGCATAAAACAACAGCGCAATGCTAAATAAAGAACAATGAAGCTATTATAAGACCCAAGTCCCATCACAAAATGCAGCACAAGCTGGAGGATAGGGTTTTACCTTATAGTAGCCAAAGAATGCTTGATACGCTAAATTTCATCTTTTATTATTACTATAAGTGAAGAAATCAATTTCAATCATAAATATCAATCATAGACGGCATGGGTACCATATATCATGTCGCCATACTAGACTCTACAATCAAAACCGCAAAGTCACATATTGGAAGTTGGATTTCCATCTGTGAACCAAGGCAAGGGATCGTCCTTACCGAATTCGAGATGCTCTAGCGCGCCCCTCAGGCAAGTACTCAGTCAAGCCTTTGGATCGTCAGGGCCGGTCCACTCGATGTGGATTAAAATGCCTGAACATGCGTTTCCCTGCCCTTTGGGGGCGTAAGTGAGCCAAATGACTCCATTTCCGAGGCACCTCGCAACATCAACAACCACACAGGTGAAAATAATATAAATGTCAGGGCTGGTAGGTAATTGACACCACCCTAGCTAGAAGGAAACGCATGTCCTCCCTGATGTCCTCTCCCGTTTCTGGTTCATATCGGGGTGTGAGGCTCACGAATTAACGTTATACACAAAGCTATGCCACACAGGCGGTGCTTTGATCATCTACCACAAGACTTTGCTTTTCAACAAAAGCCTTGATCATTTGCCACTTATGCATGCCACACAGGCCATCCACTCCACGCGGCTGATGTCTATCGATATACAACCTCTGATCCCGTACATCTCAGAGAAGGGTGAAGTAAGAGAATAAATTCTCCTTCACCAGGCCGATGTATATTTAATAGAGATCAATCAACACAGCAAAATCCAATGTCAGACACACAGTCCATTTACAAGTCCGTTCTGGGTCTGAACGAAACCGTAGGAACCTTATTCCTCGCATATCCATCGATCTCCAAGTACGTCTGGACAATCACCAACTGATTCCCTGCTCCTGTGTGTACAGCCCAATCAAGATCATCAGTAATCATCCAAACGATGTGAAGACCTCCGACCTTCAACCACCGTCTTCATCTTCGACTTATCGTCGTATCAGTTATTCAGAATGGGATAAACCCGGTCTTTCCGAATAACTCGCCTATTTTATAAACGAGTGTTACACAAACACAACATACGCCTCATTCCAATTCAAAATATTCTTTTATTCAAATATTCACATTATTAGGGAAAGGTTCCCATTAATTTTATCAAAGATAAATTCTTTAAAATTTATTCTTTAATCTTCCTTTGAATATCATTTCAAACCATATTATGGTTTTCCAAACTAGTCGGGATTAGCGATCCTCACCGAAGTAATTATTTGTTGAATTTCCCAATCCCAACCTATACATCCCATGAAGCAAAACTGGTAATACTTCGTATCTAACACCATGGTGTTATCAGTAAATTTAATTACCATTACACATTCAAATCTAATTAAAGATTTAACTATCGCTTGGAGCAAAACTGGTGATACTCCATTCTCGATCATTTCAATCTAATTAAAGATTCATTAAAACTCTAATTCAGTTTTAATCTCCAAAAATCATTAATTAATGATTTTCCAAAGTTAAGAAATTAATCTTATCTTTAATTGGGTTAAAGAACCAATGTCTTTTAAAACACGGTTCACGATAAACCCAAAATCACTTCCCATTGTTAATCGGGTTAAAGAATAAGTGTTATTTAAAACACCGTTCACTATAAACCCAAAAACCAATTTTCAATTCAATACCAATTAAAAATTAATCAATTGGAAAATCTCACTAAATCTTAATTAAAAGATTTATTCTTTTCTAAACTGGGTTCAAGAACAGTTTTATTTAAGACATCATTCACGACGAACCCAAAATCCCGTTTGATATTAAATACAAGGCTCTGATTAGAAAATATATCGGCTTATATTGAATATCAAATTCTGAAACCAACAAATATCGTATTGGAAATAACGATATAAATATATCTTTCAAATTTCCATAACCATATCTGTATAATCACGAAATTCAACATCGAAATATCCCAAAGATAATTTCGATTCAAATCCATTCCAATTCGTATATTGGAAATTCTGGTTATTTTTAAAACCACTTCAAATCCAGTTTATTTAATTAAAAATATTGGATTATTCTTCTAGTTAATAACTAGTTCATTTCGATAAAAATGTATTTTTATCTTTTCAAATATGGAATTTTTCATCCTAGTTCTTTCCAAACCATTTATTATGATTTTACACAATTTATTAATATTTTTAATAATTTTATCAAGGCCCGTACAGTCGATTTCCATAAACGGTCATCGAACTGCACTTACAACGACCTTTTTCAAATTTGATTTGGACATAATTCCAAATCCAACGGTTAGATTTCAAATTTCTAATATTCTTTAGAAAGCTCTTTTCGATACGAACCCAAGATCTCCGTTTCAGGAGAATCCGGCAGTCGGATCTCTCGTAACGTCCATGCGAAGTCAATGGTCGAAATTCGCGGATGGTGGCAGCGCGTTCTATTCAGGCCATTAATATATATAATATATATTATATATATTTCGTCGATTTCAATTCAAAACATATTTTATAAATCATTTTAACTTCGTTTTAAAAACGATTTCAACTTCATATTCAATTTTAAATCAAAATTGAATATTCCATATCATCAATATATATATAAATGATAATATTTTCAAATCGTTATATTTTGAAATCACTTCTTTTTCGATATTCGAATAAAATCGATATAAATATCGTTTGCGTCAAAATGGCGCAAATCTAATCAACACGGCTTTATATATTTCAATAACTTCATTATTCTATTCAACAAATGAATATTTTCTTCAACACATGAATATATATTTTATTCAACACATGAATATTTATTAATTCTTACTTACAATAAAAATGTGAATTCTATTGTGTAAAATACTTTGTTCAACACATGAATAGTTTCAACACATGAATATTCTCAACACATGAGTATTGTCAACACATGACTATTTTGTTATTTAATATATTTGATAAAATTATGATTTTTATCGTTTAATTCTTAATCAGACTCTAATCGTAAATTAGTAAGAGAACGATTCCCTAAGTATTAACCCCGAAGCCCGAAACCAACATCAGATCAATACCCAGGAAACCACTCATCTTAGCTCGTTTCCAGTTAGTTTCGAGTTTTATATATGATAAAGATGAAAATTCTATTGTTTAGAGATTTTACTCAACACATGAATGGTTTCAACACATGAATATTCTCAACACATGAGTATCGTCAACACATGACTATTTTGTTTATTCAACACATGAATATTTAGTTTATTCAACTCATGGATATTATTTTAAAATATTATTTATTTTCAAAATTGGAATGAGACCCAATCAATTGCCATATAATGTTATTTATATGGATTCCATACAACATATGTATATAATAGCAACGATAAATATGTCATCCCAATCAATATCAGATAAAATGAGTGTGTATAAACAAACTGTCTGGTTTGTAAATGAATATTTGTTTTATTCAACATATGAATATTTATTTTATTCATAAACACGTTAAAAATTATATTTTTAATGATAAAATATTTTATTTCACACATGAATGTTTTATTATCCATTTCACATCAAAATCACAAACAAACTTCACAACACAGCATAATCAAACAAGTCGTCCATGGTCTGTGGACGAGGTGTCGGGTGCTGCTAAGCACCGTCTGCATCCTAGTATATATCTTTAACTAGAAATTAAATTTAAAGTGAGAAGTTCTCACAATGGGATCCACTCCGTCAGTTTTTATCTGAATTTCTGAACAGTCTGGATTTGAATTTGTCTGAAATTTCAACGTGCTCGGAATTGGATCCGGTCAGTCTTGTTGTGAAGCTCTCGTCCCCACGATCGCAACTGATCCAAGTTTGTAATTTTTCAACCTCGTATGAAGAAGTTATGAGGTCATGAACATTGATTACATTAAACAGATAATTAAATATATAATTAACTATAATTAATTACAATTTAGCCCCTTCTCTTTTAATCATCTTCCACGCTCCTTCTGTAACCCGTAACCGAATCGCTCAAACCAAACTCCCGCCGTCGCACCCCTAATCCGATCACCAGAGACCGATCTGAAGCAACCATCCCCTCCGCCTTCACGAGAGCATCCCACGCCTGCCTCACCTCGTAACTCGCGCCTCCCGTAGGTCGGAAAAAGAGCCCCAAAGTTGACGGCTTTGAAGCCAGAAATCGAGAGAAATACTTTGTTATAATCCATCTCCACCGTTGACTGGGTGGAGCTCGCTGAGGGCTACGAATCCCCATTGAAAAATTTGAATTTCATAGATTAGATTTAGAGATCAGGGAGGAAGAAGTTTTGAAGAATAATTGTCGTTCGTTTCCTCTTTGGCTGCTACACGTTTGATTGTTGAGGGAGCTAGGGTTTGGATGTTTAAATATATATATATATATATATTTTAATAATATTTTAATTCTATTATTTTCGTTTTGCGTCTGGACTCCGAATAAAACCCAACGACTGTCGCCCGTAGCCAAATACCCCCATCCTGGACACAATGGGATATCTATCGTAAGCCAATTCGACTGTTTAAATCCGTTTTTTCTTTAAATTAAAATATAAATCAGTATATATTTAATTTAAACGTACATTTTAAATTACCGGGGCCACATACGAACTTTAAAAATTCCCGAAAAATATTTTCTAGCTTCGTATTGATGATATGGTCCTAACAAAACTTGTTTCGTCGAATTCCGAGACCGTTTGAAAAATGGCTAGTTTCCAGTCGATTAAAATCAACTGAAACTGGTCAAACGCGTTTTCTTTGCCACACTCACAAATTGATTCTAAAAATTATGAATTTTGGAATCTAGCAATAACTCAACATCCCGGATCCAACAAAAGTGGTTTCGTCGAAAACAGAGGTCGTTTGCAAAATTTCCATTTTTAAGGGCTAGAATTTCATTGCGACTATTCTGAATTTTCTACTGGACATAACTTTTGATCCCCACTATGAAATTTCAATTTTTTGGATTCTTTGGAAAGATATTCTCAAATAGATTCTAATATTTTTGGTTTCGCCAAAATCCGATTTATTTGAATCCTGTACATTCATTTGAACTTTGAAATCGAATTTTCGAACTACCGCGCCATTTTCAATTCCTTTTATAATTAAAATAAAATATTCATATCCTAACGATGATTCAAATAAATATATATGTTCTAATTCTATTAAAATTAAATTTCCCGTCGTTATTATTTAAAATAATTCATTTTAAATATTCAAAATTCACTAAAATTGCTAAAATAAAATTTTTAAATTGGCTCGGATTTTCCGGGTTGTTACTTGATGGCTCCAGGAGGCGACGAGCTGAAGACCTAGCGATTGATGTTGGGTTCGACGACTATCTGTAGTGGAAGAAGATTAGTGGGAGGGTAATGTTTTTAAGCGTTGTAAAAAGTTGATTTGATTAATTAATAATCAACTAAAATGTTAAATGTTTAATCGGCATAACTTCTTCAAACGAAAACGAAATCGTGCAAACTCAGTTGCGTTAAGATCATGTCAAGGAGATTTACGCCATGAAACTGACTAGAGCTGAAACGAAGCATGTTGGAAATTCAGACAAAAATAAATGTGAGATTTCTCGATTTAAAATTTAAATATATATGTATATAGGAATATTTATATTTATATTTATATTTATATTTATATTGATTGTGGTTGTGATGATTCGCTGAATTATATTGTTGTATGTCAGAAATATAATCTTTAACATGTTGAAATTTAAAACATCATTTTTGTTAGATCTTATTGTGCTAACATTAAAACATCATTTTTGTTAGATCGTGTTATGTTGACATTAAGACATCATTTTTGTTAGTTCATGTTATGTTAATAATAAAGCATCATTTTTGGTAGTTCATGTTATTTAGATTTAAAATATCACTTTTGTTAGAAAGATTACATTAGGATAAAAATGTCGCTTTGGTTAGAAATATCACATTAGAATTAAATATGTCATTAACATGTTAGAATTAAAAAAGTCATTTATGTCAGAATTAAAAAATTGCCATTTATGCTAGAAATATGTCATGTAAAGAAAAATAACATATTTGTTATAAAAGTTACATTAGAATAAAAATACCATTTTTGTTATAAAAGTTACATTAGAATAAAAATACCATTTTTGTTATAAAAGTTCCATTAGAAACAAAATAGCATTTTTGTTATAAAAGGTTACATAGAAATAAAATAACATTTTTTAATGCTGCATTTAGAATAAAACAACATTTCTGTAATATAATGTTACATAGAAATAAAATGTTACACAAGAATAAAATGTACATTAGAATAAAAAGAACATTTTGTTAGAAAATGTACATAAGAATAAAAAGAACATTTTGTTAGGAAATGTACTTTAGAATAAAAAGAACATTTTGTTATAAAATGTACAATAGAATAAAAAGATCATTTTAGATAGAAATGTTTATTTAGATTAAAAATGTCATTTTAGTTAAATGTGTTTACTTAGATTAAACACGTCATTTTATTAGAAAGGTTTTATTAGAACAATAATATCATTATTGTTAAACTTGTCATATTTGTATAATAATATCATTATTATTAGAACAAAAACATCATTTGTTTAGAAATGTATGCTAATATAAAAACATCATTTATTTTAGAAATGTTATGTTATTAGAAGAATGTCATTTATTAGTAATGCCATGTTATTAGAAAATATCCTTTTTGTCATAGAATGTTAAGTTGAATTAAAATATCATTTTTATTATAGAATGTTAAGTTTGACAAAAATATCAGTTTTGTTATAGAATGTTACATTAGAATAAAAACATTATTTTGTTAGCAAATATTACAATGGAATAAAAACATCATTTTATTAGTATATGTTATGTTAAAACAAAACATGTCATTTTGTTATTATTTGATGTGTAAAATAAAACATGTCATTCTATTAGTATATGTTAAAACAAAGCATGTCATTTTGTTATTATTTGAAGTGTAAAATAAAACATAACATTCTATTAGTATATGTTAAAACAAAACATGTCATTTTGTTAGTATTTGTTGTGTTTAATAAACATGTCATTATATTGGGATTATATTTCGTGTAATAAACCTGTCATTTATTTAGGATCATGTTTGGTAAAATAAAAATGTCGATTTTATTATATTAAAACTATCAAAATTATAAGTATCATTTATGTTCGTTTTGGAAATGTCATTTATGTTCATTTAGAATTGTCAGAAAATGAAGTTCAATTACGTTTATTTAAAAATGTCATTTATGATTGTCAAAGATAAAATTTACATTTTTGTATGTCATGTATACATTAATTTTGTATACGTATTAAAATTTACATTTCTATGTGTCATTTAGATTAAAACATATTTGTCAAATTAATTTGTCATTTAGATTTAAACATATTTTGTTAATAAATAGGTCATTTAATTAGAAATGTCATTTTATTAGAAAATTTATCATAAGTTAAAATATGATTTGTGCTGGATTAAACATTATCATTATAATGTTATTATGGTAGTGAAATTAAATTATAAATATTTATTTATAATTTAAACAAATGAAAATTCGTTAAATGGATAATAATTCAAATTGAATTATAATTGGTTAAATTTGTTAACCAATGATTTATTTATATAAATTGTCATTGTTTGAAAACCCCCATACGGGTGTTGGGATGATAATTGACATACACCAGTCCCTATATTTACCTGTATGTCAATCGATGGATTGACAGTCTGTGATGAGCGTTATTTATTTATTATAATGCTCACACAATTATAAATTTCACTCTGGATGTGAATGGATTGTTTAATGATTATTTATCATTACTATTATATACACATGTAATGTATGAAATCCACATGACTAAGTTTATATGGTAATTGATTGAGTCACGTTCCGATTTAGAATAATTTTAATAGAATAATATTTTGAAATAAAGAACATCTTTATATAAAGAATATTTTAAGTAAAGAATCTTATAAATAAAGAATATTTTAAAATAATGAATATTTCATAATAATATTCAGTGAAGAATAAAAATATTGACATGTGAAGCCGGACTAAGTAGAAACGACATTTTTAACCCGAACGGGTTTATCGATCGATTTTATTCATGTTATAATGAATATAAAAAAGAAGTGATTTAAAATCTAATATTTTGAAAATATTAATATTTTAATATGATGAAGATATAGAATATTCAGTTTTTATTTAAAATTGAAAATGAAGTTAAAATCATTTTAAACGGATTTATAAATATTTTATAAATACGATTTAAATAGAAGTCGATGGCATATATTATATATATTTATTTAATGGCCTGAATAGAACGCGCCGCACAGCGACCGTTAGCGAATTCCAATCATTAACTTCAAATTGATGTAATGGGAGATCCGACCATCGGATTTTCCTAAACCTAGAACCGTTGGGTTCGTATTGAAAAGAGATTTCCAATGAATATAAGAGTTTTGAAATCTAACGGTTGGATTTGGAATTATGTCCAAATCAAATTTGGAAAAGGTCGTTGTAAGTGCAGTTCGATGACCGTTCATGGAAATCAACTGTAAAGCCTTAATAAATTATTAAAAATATGGAAAAATTATGTAAAATCATAATAAATGATTTAAAAAGAATTTATATGAAAAGTTCCAATTTTGTAAAGATAAAAATATTTTTTTATCGATATGAACTAGGTATTAACTAGAATAAATCTTTAAATTAAGATTTAATGAAGTTTCCATTTAACTCATATTTAATTGGAATTAAATAATATAAATTGGATTTTGGTTTGTCATGAATGGTGTCTTAAATTACACTGTTTTTGAACCCCGTATGAAAAGAATAAATCTTTTAATTAAGATTTTAGAGTTTTCAATTATATTTAATAACTAGAATAAAATGAAATGTAAATTGGGTTTATTGTGAACTGTGTTTTTAAAAGATATTCGTTCTTTAATCCATTTAACAGTGAAGTTATAATTTGGAATTTATAAATCTTTTATTAAGATTTAATGGAAATTTTCCAAAGTAAAGTTTTCCAATTTAATATATTAAATTGGAATTGAATGGAGTTCGATTTAATAATAATCGAGATGAGCTTCTGTAAAAGAAGACCGTTACTATATATGGAATTTAAAAGGCTTTGCCGTTTTTCCATTTACATTAATGGTCTGATACAGGAATTTACATCGATTGAATATTGCTTTGATTTATGTGAAAATTCCATATTTAATGGAAGAAGATTTTAGGGTTTATCGTGAACAATATTTTTAAATGACATTTTTTCTTTAACCCAGTTAAAGATAAGATTTATTTCTTAAATTTGAATAATTATAAAGTAATGATTTTGGATATTAAAACCAAAATTGGTGTTTTAATGAATCTTTAAAAAGAAGATCAAAGAATAAATTTAAAAGAATTTATCTTTGATAAAATTAATAGGAACCTTTCCCTAATAATGTGAATATTTATTTAAAAGAATATTCAGAATTGGAATGAGGTGCTTGATGTGTTTTTCTAGCACTTTATTATTGATTATAAAATACGCGAGTTATTTAGAAAGACCGGGTTTAACCCATTTTGAATAATTACTACGACGATTAAAAGTCGAAGATAAAGGCGGTGGTTGAAGACCGGCGGTCTTCACATCGTTTGTATGATTACTGATGTCTTGATTGGGAGGCATCCCAAGACAAGGTAATAAGTGGTGATCGTCCAGACGTACTTGGAGATCGATGGATATGCGAGAATCTCTCTCCTGTGTTGGACATATGGAACGAGGAATAAGGTGTCTCCGGTTTCGTTCAGACCCAGAACGGACTTGTAAATGAATGGTATGTCTAACATTGTATTCCTTTATGCTGTATTCATTGGTCTCTGCTAAATATATATCTGTTGGTGGCGGAGAATTTATTCTCTTGCATAACACCCTTCTCTGAGACGTACGAGCTTAGATGTTATATATTGACAGAAATCAATGGTATGGTATAGATTGACAATGTGGCATGCTAAGATGCAAATGATCAAGGCTTATTGTTGAAAAGAAGAGCCTTGTGGTTAATGATCAAAGCACAACCCGTTTTAGGCATAGCTTTGGGTAGCGTAACTTCGCGAGCTTCACATCCCGGTATGAACCAGAAACGGGAGTAGGGACTGCAGAGAGGACATACGTTTCTTTCAAGCTAGAATGTCAAGGTTTTACACACCCGGGCATTTTTACTTCTGTGGATGATGGAATGAGGCGCATCGGTTATTTGAGTCCCTAGTGGCTCTATTTACGCCCCATAGGGCGGTGAAATGTATTGTTCAGGCATTATTAATCCACTAACATTATTTGTGGACCGACCCTAAAGATCCAGGGTGCAGTTGCGGCTGAGCCTGAGACATAGGCTAGATTGTCTCGAATTTGGTAAGGACTATCTTTTACCTTGGTTCATGATGGAAATCCAACTTCCAATACGACCCATGCAGTTTTGATTGTATAACTAGTAAGGGCGACATAGTATATGGTAGCTATGTCGTCTATGATTGATACATTATGATTGAAATGTTTTTGAAACATATATACACTAATAATAATATCAAATCCGTTTTATCGTATCATGCATTTTTGACCATTATAAGGTAAAACTCTATCCTCCGGTTTGCGTTGCATTGTATGATGGGACTTGAGTCTTATAATGGTTTCATTTGTCTAAAAAACATTCCGTTGTTTAACGATTTACTTTATTTTTTGCACTGGAAATCCAATGGAGTAAACCTGTTCCGCATTAGTGGCGTGGTCCTATGATTAGCCTTAATATTAGATAAGTTAAGTGAGATTTCTCATACCAGTTCCATGACTGACTTGTAGTTTGTTTCACTTTGCAAACTCGGGTGCCCTATTTTCCATATAGGCAGTCGAGTAGCTTCTTTTGAAGATATTCATTTCTTGAGAAGGATTCTGGATCGAAGCTTAAAGCTGTGTCCAGAGCACTGGTAGCCTTCCGCTGTGTTAGTGTTATTAGTTCCGCTGCCTTGTATTACATTTATTGTAATTTAATCTTCCGCTGTATTATTATTTATCGATGTACTCTGATATTCTGTACTATGATGTAACATTATTATTATGTTTATAAAAGTCTGTTGTTATTTGTTCTGATGTGTTGTATGCCCAAAGTTAGCGTATTCGGGTTTTTGAACGGTCTTGGTAGATTTTACAGTCGATTAGGTCCGGGTGAAATCTGAGTCGTTACACAAGGCTTATTGCTTTTCTGCTAAAGAAATATATACTGCTAATGTGGAAATATATAAACAAAAGAATCTAGGCCCGAAAGAAACACTTCAAACTAGCAGATGATTGGGAAGATAAGAAATGGAATCAAATTGATGAGTCAAGTCTTTGATCCAGGCATTTCGAATTGAAAATTGTCGGTGACTGTAATCAATGGATTTTTATGTTTTGTATGTGTTATGTTTGTTTTTACTGTGTTTGAAAACCTTGTTGTCTTCGTTTTCTTTTGTATTTTTGCTCTCTGTTTGTAACTATGTACTCGACTTTTGGTTATCAATAAAGTAGTAGAGGCCTACTCAAACCCGTAGGCTTTGCCAAAAAAATTGGACTTGATATTTACTAAGATTATTTAAATAATTTGAATTTAAGATTTCATAAGTAGTTTAAACATACAAATTTAAATGTATAATTTTCTTGAAGAATTGACGGGTTAAGTAAATAATTTTTGAAATATTAAAATGTAGGTATTTGAAACTAATTTTTTTTCCGATGTATGATAAATTTATTGAAATAAATGACTAAAATATTTTTTATTTTTTATATCATGTGAATTATTTAACTTTATATTTGAATGGGAAACTAATTTTACTGCCTTCATTGATACAAATGTGGTATGCGTTTTAAAATGTCATATTTAGCATCAGTTTGATGACCAAACATTGATTGTATTTATTAAATCCAAGACATAATCAATTTAAATACATGGAATTAAATGTACAATGTTGAAACACCATGCACTCCTTAACATTTTCAAAGTAGGGCCATGCTAAGAAATGTAAAGCGTTGTAAGTATGAAGACATACCACATATACTAAAATTTACAAGACATAAAATAACAGACACAACGGAAACATTTTTGAATTGAAAACATATCATTTATTCAAAAAACTATTTATTCATTTACGTCTCAAAACCATTAATTGCCACATGTCTTACAAAAATAACATCTCAATCACAAATCAAAGTACAAGTCATAATTATCCGCTAAAATAATCAATAGTAAAACTGACAATACATAATAAGATGTAAAAACAGAAGATGAATACATCAATAACTATACGAGTCTCCCAGAGTGAGTCTCCAAAAAAAAAATCTGAACTAATCACCTCAGTCATGCGTGCCTGGTGGGGAAGAAGAAGGAAGAAAGAGGAGTGGGTCAGACATAAAGTCCGGTGAATGATGCAATTACTAGCATGACTGAGCAATTTTGAGTAAGGTTGTTATGGTAATGGTTACCCTTACTGTTATGCAATTACCATTACCATACCGTTTTCGTCGGTAAATGAAAAATGCTTACCGTTACCATTACGTCGGTATACCGATTCATCGGTACGGTTTCGTCGGTAACGGTAATTACTGTTGCTTAAAGACAACCAAACTACCATGTTGTTATATAAATTCACCGAACATTATCAACCTTGACAGCACCTAAAGCTACCATATACAATCAGTAAAAAAAAAATTAGCTACCACATCTGCAATCAATCAAAAATTAAAGAGCTAACTTCATCTTAGTTTTACAAATCTAGTTAAACAACTACATCTTGAGTAACCTACTTTTCCCATCATTGCAGTCAATTAACAGAGTTTCAAGAAGATGGAAATAAGATAGAGCTTTACTTGTCAAGCCTGTAAGTGATAACAAAACAGAAAATAAAATTAAACATGAATTTGTCATTCAAGTTTATTGTTTTATCAATCTAAGATAAATGAAACTGATCAACCTGAATGTTTAATACCCAAAAATGGAAATTCTTTTCAGTAGAACGAACCTGCACACCCAAATTGTTTGCACACTCTTGGTCTATTAAATCTGTTGCTGCACTAACCATCTGTTGACATACAACATACTCATGAGCATAAAACATATATTCACAGTTCACAGATACCTGGATCATGGGCCATCACATATGAATAACCTCCCATAAGCATGCACTGAAGATGTAACGTGATGTATTTTGAAGACAAATTTATAAATAGATTAGTTTCGCCAGATACGATTTACCAAAGGGCGCCATTTTCATCCCTTAAAAAAAGCTAATACTTGATAACTTTTTTTTTGGCAGAGCAATACTTGATAACTGTTCATCAATCGTAAATGCAAAAGATGTTAATTCTTTTTATTTTACAAAACATGAATATGATTACAACATAAAAGAATTAAGTGCTTTCATTCCAAAAGCTTTATGGATATATATATTGGACATAACAATAAAAACTTATATCATTCACTACAAAAGCTCAAAGACCGTACCAATATTTTGTTTACTCCTACATAGCTTTTGATTTTCGAATACACTCCTTATTTTGTAAGGATATGCAGCAAAGATTCAGAAAATATTCATATTCATGTTATCAGTATTTCTCGGTTTACTCTACATAACACATTGGTCATTATCAATTCTTAGTGTCATAATTGGTTAATACTAGACTGTTTTTTGTATTACATTAGGACATGTGCAATTTTAACTACAAAAGGATAAAAAAAAGAGTCATCAAGAAATCAGGACTTCGAAACTTAGAGGACGTCTTCCCTTGACAGGACATATTTGCAGACGTACGCAACTTGAAATATTTTTCCACAAATAACACAGAAGCATCAAACACACAATGAAGACATTGCTCAACTTAATATTCTTAGATAACTTGCTATTAGAGCTTTGGAATTTGCTGGATTATAGGTTTTAGTATTGGGTCATTTTATTCGTCTTCAAAACTGGTGATTTAATTCACTACTTTTTGTCCAGATCAAAATACGATAGAACAAGATGAAGACAAAATAATTACCGTGAAACGACCCAAACTTCCCAATAAAGGAAAGCCTGGATTGCTTTGAGAACAACACACATCAGAACATAAACTGAAGAACATTTTATTACTGATTACAACAATTACCTCAGAGTACAAGAATGTAACAGAGTATGAATACTTATTACAGAAATAGAAATACAATAATATCAGAGATTTAAATTACATTTAAATAGCAGTGGAAAAATATTATAAATATACAATTGAAAGGAATACACGGATACAGAGCTTTCCGAATACCGCTTCAGCTGTAGGACAGGATCCTGTAAATATATCTGCAAAAAGCTACTCGACTGCCCTTGTGGAAAATAAGGGCACCCGAGTTTGCCAGTGAAACAAACTACAGGTCGGTCATGGGACTGGTATGAGAAATCTTAACTAAACTTATCTAATAAGGCTAATCACAGGACCACGTCGCTATCGAGGAACGGGTTTACTCCATTGGATTGCCAGTGCATAAATTAAAGTAAATCGTTAAACAACGCAATGCTTTTTAGAAAAATGAAACCATTATAAGACCCAAGTCCCATCATACAATGCAACGCAAATCGGAGGATAGGGTTTTACCTTATAATGGTCAAGAGATGCTTGATACGATAAAACGGATTTAATATTAGTGTGTATATATATGGGTATATATATAATAAACATTTCAATCATAATGTATCAATCATAGACGGCAAAGTACCCCATCCTACTATGTCGCCATACTAGTTCTACAATCAAAACCGCAAGGTCGTATTGGAAATTGGATTTCCATCATGAGTCGAGGCTAGGAGCAAGCTCCTCTCCGATTCGAGACACTCTAGCAAATGCCTCAGGATCACACCTATGGGCAACCCTTGGACCGGTAGGGCCGGTCCCCGCCTATCGGCAGTGGATTGGTTATGCCTGAACACACATTTCCCGGATCCTTTGAACCTATAATATGACCACTAACGGACTATAAAAATCCGAGGCGCCTCAAAATCCATCATCCACATAAGTAAAATGCAGTCAGTTTAAGCACTAACACCACTTTTAGCTAGAAAGAAACGTGTGCACTCCCTACGGTCCATATCCCGTTTTTGACTCATACCGGGGTGTGAGGCTCGCGAAGTCACGATATACACAAAGCTATGCCGTAATAGGCTATGCTTTGATCGTCCCACAAGGCCCTGCTTTTCAACAAAAGCCTTGATCAGTTGCATCTTGGCGTGCCACATTGACAATTCACGCCATGCGATCAATCACTATTCATATATACCAGGGTGTTAAGTAGAGAATAAATCCTCCACCACCAAACAGACATACACTAACAGAAATCGATTTAATTCACATGGAACGAAATCCAATGTCAGACACGCATCCATTTACTAGCTTATGCTCTGGGTCTGAGCGAAAACCAAATCCGAACAATCAACGATAGTCCGGACGGCCACCACTGAAGCCCCTTCAAGGTAGCTACTCCCATCAAGGGTCTCTGTAGCGACACATCCATTCGATGTGAAGATCGTCGGTCTTCAACCACCGTCTTCATCTTCGACTCTTCATCGTCATAGTAATTATTCGGAATGGGTTAAACCCGGTCTTTCCGAATAACTCGCGTATTTTAAAATAAAAATCAAGTACTATAAAACACATCCAATGTCTCATCCCAATTCAGAATACTCTTTTAATTAAAATATTCAAATTATTCTATCAAAGATAAATTCTTTACATTTACCCTTAAATCTTTCTTTTAAAGATTTATTCAGAACACCATTTGGTTTTAAATATCAAAAATCATTATCAAATGATTCTTTAGATTTAAGAAATAAATCTTATTCTTAACTGGGTTAAAGAACTAATGTCACTTAAAACATAGTTCATGGTAAACCCAAAATCGTCTCCCATAAAATATGGAATCTTCACAGAAATCAAATCGATATATAATCGTTATAAATTTCTGTGTCCAACCAATAATATAAATGGAATAACGGCAAGGCCTCTTAAATTCCATATGTAGTATCGGTCTTCTTTTACAGAAGCTTATCTTGATTATAATTAATTCGAATTCTATTCAATTCCAATTTAATATTAAATTGGGAAAACTTTACTTTTGGAAAATTCCCCTTTAAATCTTAATAAAAGATTTATAATTTCCAAATCATATTTTCACTGTCAGTTGGGTTAAAGAACATATGTCACTTAAAACACAGTTCACAATAAACCCAACTCACATTTCATCTTATTTCAATTACTAAATATAATTGAAAACTTTAATAATCTGAATTAAAAGATTATTCTTTTCATATGGGATTTAAGAACAGTGTTATTTAAGACACTATTCACGACAAACCCAAATCCACTTTATTTAATTTAATTTCAATTAAATATTGACAAATTGGAAAACTTTATTAAATCTAAATTTAATGATTTATTCTAGTTCATAACTAGTGCATTTCAATAAAAATATATTTTCCCAAAATATATTCTTTTACTAAAATATTTTCTTTTATTATTTTTTTTATAAAATATATTCTAAAATATTCTTTTCTAGAATATTCTTTATTGGAATGTGACTCAATCAACAACCATATATTGTATGTAATCAACAATCATGATAAATAATTATTAAACATCCAAATGACGACTAGAGTGGAATTTATAACTGTGTGAGCATTAAAGTAAAAACTAACGCTCATCACAGACTGTCAATCCATCGATTGACAGATAACTAAATATTGGGATTAGTGTGTATCCAATATCATCCCAATACCCGTGTGGGGTTTCATCCATCAACCAAATAATAAATTATTTGTGCTCTTGGGCGATGTGTGAAAACTATCGTCCCAATCACATAGACAAGTCGGGTAACTTGTAAATGGAGGTGTAACATTTCAGTACCATAAACATATATAGGGATGAATCATTACTTATATATAAATAAAGAGGACACAAGTTCTCATGTTGACATAATTTATCAAAAACAATAAATCCTTTCTACTGATTCATTTACATCCAAAAATGTGAATTCTAATGTTGACTCACTTGCAATGAGATAAAAACTTTTCATTTTACATAAAAATGATATTCTTTTTACGTTGTATAAAATGTGATCTTTATATTACATTAAAAATGATGTTCTTTTTTTAAGTTTCTAAGATTAACATTAAAAATGAGTTTTAAATATGAAACATATTTCATAATGAAATATGTAAATTTTTCTACTCTTTATAATATTAACATTAAAAATGGGTTGTTAATGTGAAACATATTTCATAATGAAATATGTATATTTTTCATTACATGATTTATTTTCAACAAGGGAAAACAAATAAAAACATAACTTTTTATTTCATGCTTTATTCGCAACAAGGAATGCAAATAAAGATTTAACTTTTATTTCTTGTTTTATTTACATCAAGGAATGTAAATAAAAGAAAAATGTAAAATTTTACTTTCATTTATGAATACAAATAAAAGAACAAATTTTACTTTCAATGTATATTTGCATCTCTAATCAAGTTTGACCAAAGATGTATATTTATTCCACTAATTCAAGTTTTGATAAAAGTGATTTCTATTACTAATGGAGTTTAACAAAAAGATGATTTCTATTACTACTCAAGTTTAACACAAAAATGTAACTTTCTTTTTAATGTATAAAAATATACATTTCTAATTCATTCTCCTTTATTGTATAAAAATATACATTTTCAATTCATTCTTCTTTAATGAGACCACAAATGAATATTTTCAATTCATTCTTTTAAAATGACATAAATGAATATTATAAATTCATTCTTTTAAAATGACATAAATGAATATTATAAATTCATTCTTATTACAACAAAAATGAATACTTTGAAGTCATTTCAAATTACACAAAAATGTTAATTTTGTCTAATCTTTATAGTGTAAACAAAAGTGTTAATTTTTGTTTAATCCTTTTAAATGTAAACCAAAAATGTTAATTCTAATTCTAATGTACATTTTCCACTAAAAATGGGATTTTAATTCTAATATACATTTTTCACTAAAAATGAGATTTTAATTATAATGTCATCCTTTACATAAGCTGTAAATTCTATTTCTAATGTCATATTTTACAAGAAATGTAAATTCTATTTCTAATGTTAACAAAAATGTTAATTCTTATCAAATCCTTTTAATGTTAACAAAAAATGTTAATTTTGTTATAATCCTTTTAATGTTATCAAAATAATGATTTTGTTTTAATCCTTTTTATGTAAACCAAATATGAATTTTGTCCAATCTTTTTGATGTACACAAAAATGTGAATTTTTGTTTAATCTTTTTAACGTAAACAAAATATGAATTTTTTTATTTCTATAGTCATTCTTTCACAAGAATGTGATCTTTATTTCTAATTCTACACTTCCATATTATAAACAATATAAAAATAAAAACATAATTTCTCTTTATTGAAAAAAGATGTTTAACAAAATCTATTCTTTTTAATGTATAAAAATGTTCATTTAATCTCACTAACATGTTTAATACAAAAATGATATTTCATTTCACTAACATGTTTTTAACAAAAATGATATATTATTTCATTCTTCTAAATATGACAAAATTGAACATTTAGCTTCATTCTATTTATTTCAACATATATGAACATTTTTATTTATAACCTTCTTATAATAATCTTTTTATTATAATGGGCAACGATGTAATTTTCATAACCAATTTCTAATTAAAAATGATATTTTGATTTGCAAAGCATATTTCAAACAAAAAGGTTGTTTCAATTTCTATTCAAAAATGATATTTTGATTTGCAAAACATATTTCAAATAAAAAGGTTGTTTCAATTTCTATTCAAAAATGATATTTTGATTTGCAAATCATATTTCAAATAAAAAGGTGTTTTTATTTCTATAATTATATTTTTGACAAGAATGAGATTTTTATTTAACCATAATCTAATTAAGAAGAAATGTTAATTCTGTTCAACATGATTTAATTAACAGGAATGTTAATCCTGCTCTAATCATCATTTCTAACCAAGGTGGTATTTTTAATCCACCTTAACAAAACATGATCACTACAATTCATCACAACAACAAACAGAGAAACACAGTTCTGAATTTATCACATTCATACATCGATTTACAATAACAAAGAAATAATCAAATTTTAATTGATTATAAAAAAAAATAGAAATCTCACAGTGGGCGTTTAATTTCATCTGAATTTTCAGTGTGCTCGGTTTCTGTTTTGATCTGTTTCATCACATAGAACTCCGCTCCGCGATTCCAGCGTTTTTCGTTTCGCTGAATTTTGTTAAGATTTGAACAAGTTACGATCTTTACAACTCTAATTACATTAAAAATAATATAAATAATTATCAACCATTTTATAATTAACCTTTATCCAAAGTCTAGGCCACCGTTACTATTCTATGTTGTAGAGCTAGCCAAGAGGATTTCAACGCATCTGAAGTCGGACAATTTCGTTGCTGTACGAAGAAGATATGGGTTTGCAAAGTTTTAATTACATCCTTAATTAAACAAATAAATTAATTAAGGTTTAAATTTAATTGACCTTCTAATCAATCTTCTTCACGAAGCACTCCAGACAACAGCCGATACCTTGAACCCAAAACACGTTGCTTAGGGTTTGACCGCCGCCTACGCCATCGGATCTGAATCTGACGTGCTCCCTCCGACCGCCGACGTCCCCTCCACCTTCGCCCAAAGCCACGGCCAACTCGCACCCTCCCAACTCACGAAAAACCGCCTCGAAACCCGCGACTTTAGAGCGCGATTACGCCCAACTCGAGGTGCTATATATGATCACAGTCGTACCAACTTGCAGATTGATCGAATCTCTTCCATTTGTGTTTGCATCCATTTTATAATTTGCTATGGATTTAGATTAATTAGGGGATGAACAGTGGACGATTTTGGCCATTGAATTCATTGGAGCGGCGGCTGTATGATTTCTAGGGTTTAGGAGTATTGTACAGTGTATTTGGATAGTATATATATATATATATAGTATTTTCTTGTTTATTTATTATTTAATTCAAGAAAATGTTTTGTTCGCTGATATTATCTCCAAAATGAGCCCAACGAAAGTCGTCCCTAGGCAAATACCCTCGTCCCGGACCCAATGGAATATGTTTCGTAACCCGATTCGGCTTTTACGATATGTTTTTCTTTAAATTTAATTATAAATCATCTAATTATTAAGTTCAAACGTACATTTTAAATTACCGAGGCTACATACTGACTCTAAAAATTACAGAAAAATTATTTCTAGTTATGCTTTGACGATACGGTTCTAACGAGACTAATTTCGTCGAATTCTGAGACCGTTTGAAAAATAGCCATTTTCTAGTCGATCAAATTTATTTGAAATGGTCAGAACACATTTTCTTTTTCCACGCTCACATATTAATTCGAAAAATTATGAAAATTGAAACTTAGCAATAATTTGACATTCCGGTTCCAACAAAAGTGGTTTCGTCGAAAACCGAGGTCGTTTGAAAAATGGCTATTTTCAAGGCCAATATATTATATTAAAATATAATTAAATTCTACAGCGACTTTTCTAAATTTTTAAACTAAGCATAACTTTTGATTTATAAACTGAAATTTTAGTTTTTCAGATTCGTTAGAAAGATATGGTTAAACAGATTTAAATATTTCTGGTTTCGCTCAATTCTGATTTAAAATGAATCCTGTACATTCAGTCAAAGTTCAAATTCAAATTTTCAAACTGCAGCGCTGTTTTAAACTCCTTTTATAATTAAATTAAATTTATTCGTTTTAAAATAAATTTTAGTCGTTCTTATTTAAAATAAATTATTTTAAATATTAAAACCCATTAAAATTTCTAAAATAAAATTTTTAAATTGGCCCTAAAATTCCGGGTTGTTACAATCACCCCCACTTAAAATCTTTTTGTCCTCGAAAAGGAACGTAACTTAAAAGTTGTTTAATTAGCCAACCCAACTTTCATTTTTATTTATTGGTTTCAATAATTTTGTTAGTTAAATCAATTATCATCTCTATACTTTTATTAATTAAACTAATAATCAATCATCACAACCAGCAATCAATTAGGTGATTAGCATTCCAAATATATATAACTTTTATATATAGTCAAAAATCATATTTTAGTGCAAATCACAGCAATGTGTACTGACTAAGTGTTGGTTCTCATACCAGTCAATGGAAATATATAGAAATCCCACTTTCAAAACTCGGAAATAAATACTGATAATGCTGCAGCATTATCAAAATTATCCCCGGGCGGCTAGAGTGTGATTCTATATCTATCCAGTATATTAAAACTTCGAATATCCGTTAATTACTCGTATATTCGAAATCTTTATATACTCGATTGTCCACATTAAAATACAATAATATACTCAAATACGTATTTTAAGATAAAATTTTCAAAACTAAATTTGTTTTCATTTATTTTAAAGAAAATAATACTCTTCACGCTCGTTCTAGGATACTGCCGATCCCATCTCTAACGAGTTATTCTCATTGGATATTGCTAATCCAATCTCTGATGAATTCTTTCGTTCGGTTCTAATGTGTCTTGTTCTCGAGCTCTGTAAACCTAGCTCTGATACCAACTGAAACGACCCAAACTTCCCAGTGAAGGAAAGCCTGGATTGCTTTGAGAACAACACACATCAGAACATAAACTGAAGAACATTTTATTGCTGATTACAACAATTACCTCAGAGTACAAGAATGTAACAGAGTATGAATACTTATTACAGAAATAGAAATACAATAATATCAGAGTTTTAAATTACATTTAAATAGCAGCGGAAAAATATTACAAATATACAACTGAAAGGAATACACGGATACAGAGCTTTCCGAATACCGCTTCAGCTGTAGGCCAGGATCCTGTAAATATATTTGCAAAAAGCTACTCGACTGCCCGTGTGGAAAATAAGGGCACACGAGTTTGCCAGTGAAACAAACTACAGGTCGGTCATGGGACTGGTATGAGAAATCTTAACTAAACTTATCTAATAAGGCTAATCACAGGACCACGCCGCTAACGCGGAACGGGTTTACTCCATTGGATTGCCAGTGCATAAATTAAAGTAAATCGTTAAACAACGCAATGCTTTTTAGAAAAATGAAACCATTATAAGACCCAAGTCACATCATACAATGCAACGCAAACCGGAGGATAAGGTTTTACCTTATAATGGTCAAGAGATGCTTGATACGATAAAATAGATTTAATATTAGTGTGTATATATATGGGTATATATATAATAAACATTTCAATCATAATGTATCAATCATAGATGGCATAATACCCCATCCTACTCGGTCGCCATACAATTCTACAATCAAAACCGCTAGGTCGTATTGGAAATTGGATTTCCATCATGAGTCAAGGCTAGGGGCAAGCTCCTCTCGGATTCGAGACACTCTAGCAAATGCCTCAGGATCATACCTATGGGCAACCCTTGGAGCGGTAGGGCCGGTCCCCGCCAATCGGCAGTGAATTGGTTATGCCTGAACACACGTTTCCCGGTTCCTTTGAACCTATAATATGACCACTAACGACCTATAAAAATCCGAGTCGCCTCAAAATCCATCATCCACATAAGTAAAATGCCAGCCAGTTTAAGCACTGACACCACTTCTAGCTAGAAAGAAACGTGTGCACTCCCTACGGTCCATATCCCGTTTTTGACTCATACCGTGGTGTGAGGCTCGCGAAGTCACGATATACACAAAGCTATGCCGTAATAGGCTATGTTTTGATCATCCCACAAGGCCCTGCTTTTCAACAAAAGCCTTGATCAGTTGCATCTTGGCATGCCACATTGACAATTCACGCCATACGATCAATCACTATTCGTATATACCAGGGTGTTAAGTAGAGAATAAATCATATACTCAAATGCATTGTTTAACGATTTACTTTAATTTATGCACTGGCAATCCAATGGAGTAAACCCGTTCCGCGTTAGCGGCGTGGTCTTGTGATTACCCTTATTAGATAAGTTTAGTTAAGATTTCTCATACCAGTCCCATGACCGACCTATAGTTTGTTTCACTCGCAAACTCGGGTGCCCTTATTTTCCACACGGGCAATCGAGTAGCTTTTTGCAGATATATTTACAGGACCCTGGCCTACAACTGAAGCGGTATCTGGAAAGCTCTGTAACCGTGTATTCCTTTTAGTTGTATATTTGTAATATTTTTTCGCTGCTATTTAAATGTAATTTAAAACTCTGCTATTACTGTATTTCTATTTCTGTAATAAGTATTCATACTCTGTTACATTCTTGTACTCTGAGGTAATTGTTGTAATCAGCACAAAATGTTCTTCAGTTTATGTTCTGATGTGTGTTGTTCTCAAAGCAATCCAGGCTTTCCTTTACTGGGAAGTTTGGGTCGTTTCAGTTTCTTCTGAATATGACAAAATTGAACATTTTGCTTCATTCTATTTATTTCAACATATATGAACATTTTTATTTATAACCTTCTTATAATATCTTTTTATTATAATGGGAAATGATGTTATTTTCATAACCAATTTCTAATCAAAAATGATATTTTGATTTGCAAAGCATATTTCAAATAAAAAGGTTGTTTCAATTTCTATTCAAAAATGATATTTTGATAAAATGATATTTTGATTTGCAAAACATATTTCAAATAAAAAGGTGTTTTTATTTCTATAATTATATTTTTGACAAGAATGAGATTTTTATTTAACCATAATCTAATTAACAAGAAATGTTAATTCTGTTCAACATGATCTAATTAACAAGGAATGTTAATCCTGCTATAATAATCATTTATAACCAAGGTGGTATTTTTAATCCACCTTAACAAAACATGATCACTACAATTCATCACAACAACAAACAGAGAAACACAGTTCTGAATTTATCACATTCATACATCGATTTACAATAACAAAGAAATAATCAAATTTTAATTAATTATAAAAAAATATAGAAATCTCACAGTGGGGATTTAATTTCATCTGAATTTTCAGTGTGATCGATTTCTGTTCTGATCTATTTCACCACGTAGAACTCCGCTCCACGATTCCAGCGTTTTTCGTTTCGCTGAATTTCGTTAAGATTTGAACAAGTTACGATCTTTACAACTCTAATTACATTAAAAATAAAATAAATAATTATTAACCATTTTATAATTAACCTTTATCCAAAGTCTAGGCCACTGTTACTATTCTATATTGTAGAGCTAGCCAAGAGGATTTCAACGCATCTGAAGTCGGACGATTTCGTTGCTGTACAAAGAAGATATGGGTTTGCAAAGTTTTAATTACATCCTTAATTAAACAAATAAATTAGTTAAGGTTTAAATTTAATTGACCTTCTAATCAATCTTCTTCACGAAGCACTCCAGGCAACAGCCGATACCTTGAACCCAAAACACGCTGCTTAGGGTTTGACCGCCGCCTTCATATACGCCACCGGATCTGGATCTGACGTGCTCCCTCCGACCGACGACGTCCCCTCCACCTTCGCCCAAATCCACGGCCAACTCGCACCCTCCCAGCTCACGAAAAACCGCCTCGAAACCTGCGACTTTAGAGCACGATTACCCTCAACTCGAGGTGCTATATATGATCACAGCCGTACCAACTTGAAGATTGATCGAATCTCTTCAATTTGCATTTGCATCCATTTTATAATTTGCTATGGATTTAGATTAATTAGGGGATGAATAGTGGACGATTTTGGCCATTGAATTCATTGGAGCGGCGGCTGTATGATTTCTAGGGTTTAGGAGTATTGTACAATGTATTTGGATAGTATATATATATATATAGTATTTTCTTGTTTATTTATTATTTAATTCAAGAAAATGTTTGGTTCGCTGATATTATCTCCAAAACGAGCCCAACGAATGTCGTCCCTAGACAAATACCCCCGTCCCGGACCCAATGGAATATGTTTCGTAACCCGATTCGGCTGTTACGATATGTTTTTCTATAAATTTAATTATAAATCATTTAATTATTAAGTTCAAATGTACATTTTAAATTACCGGGGCTGCATACTGACTCTAAAAATTACAGAAAAATTATTTCTAGTCATGTTTTGACGATACGTGTAACGACGCGATTTTCCATGCTTGGGAAACCGTGTCATTTTTGAAAGAATTTAGAAGATGAGATAGAAAAGATAGAACTTATAGAATAGAAGAGTAAGAAGTTATCAGAATCTCACAACGGAATTTCTCAAATACTTATATATATTACATCACAGAGTCTGATACATCAGAGTACATAACATATTACATCATCATGGTTCAACATCATAGTCATACAGTACCATACTACAATACCACAGATACTCAAACTGGTAATTAAACATATATGCTACTAGGTCTTGATCTTGTTCTGCATCATGTTCCACTTGCCTTACCTGAACCTACTTGTCTACTCATAATAAATATTATGAGTACCCAAGAGTTTAAGAGACACAAAAATAAACCCTGGGTCAGTCAGGGGACTGGTGTGAGGAAACATAATTAAACAATGTAAACAGGGAAATAAGTGTCAAGGTTTTCATTATGACGGTTCATTTACTTTAGAAATCTTTAGATCCATCCATGTCTAATATCTGGAAAATGATCTAAGTCCTTTATATCAAAACATTTGATATTATAATAGTTCGTAACAGATAACTAAAAATCTAGTGAAACGCTTGCATCTCACATTCACGTATATAGTATACAACTTTAAAAGTTCGCAGAGCGCGTATTGGAGTTTGGATTCCAACATACAGGGTATGGGAGCACCCACCGATCAGTGTACTCTACAGAGGATATACTGGGGTTCAACAAGAACATCTTGTAACCCAGCCACGCATGACCGTCCACTCATTTAGTTTGAGTGTGACGAATATATTATCACTCCTACGGTTGCGCTCAATTTACCATTTCCGAATGCTACAGCAGCGAAATAGATTTAAGAAGTTAAATAAGGATGTCCTCTAGATGGTTATAATATACCCTGCTTGGGTATGACCCAACTAGCCATGCTTCCTAACCCAAATTTTGTTACTTCCGAGTTGTGAAGTTTTGAGGTCACGTTGTTCTTCTGACAGATTATTTTTTTACATTCTTTGAATGCCACATCGTCCTATCCGTCAGAAATACTCATTCGATTACCCAAATATATTACGGGTAATAAAGAAAAGAGAAACGAATTTCTCCGCTACCAACGTAATATACTTACGTAAATCCGATGTGTAAAATCTAACTGACATACGCTGTCAGACACTCGTCCATTCAGATTTGTTCTAGGATTGAACAGACCAAACTTATTTTATAATAACGCTTGCATCTCGTTGACTTCAGCATTCTGTTATGCGTCGTAAACTTCGAATCGAAGTGGAATTTTTTTATGCCGGACTCTTCGAAGGATGTACAACTATTCTTTTTACAGTCGATAAATGTTTATCGTTTTAATCAGGAGTATTACTCCGTTTCAGATAAATTATTATTCTATAAACGGTGTTTTGCTTATCTGGTTCACATTAGTATAGTCAAATTTTCCTTTAAATAAATCAGTTGATGTGTATATGATTTTTAACAGTGTTTTGTTCATCATTTGAAAATTTCCCGTGCTTCGCACACTGTATTCTCTTTTCCTTTATTATTTGTGCTCGGCGATGTTTTAACTTACTTCCTTTTTATTTCTCCCTTGATGATTATTTATTTTATAAATAATTTAAATAATAAATTTTAAATTATTTATTCAAGTATTATTTATATTTCGAACTGAGCGAACTTCTACAGTCGAATTCATCGGTTTGATCTCAGCTTTTATTTTCCACTTGCCTTTGCTTAATTAAATAAAAACACTTCTTTTATTTAATTATTTATTTTTATTTTTATTTCAAATTTAAATTTAAACTATTTTTAATTTAAATCATCGCTTTATTAAAATCAATTTGGCGAATTACCAAAGTGCCGGACTTGGCAAGTGCCAAAGTACCAGGCCTTGGCATTGCCAAAGTACCAGACTTTGGCACTGCCAAGATTTGGCAAATGCCAAATCTTGTTTGGCAAGTGCCAAGCCTTGGTTTGGCAAGTGCCAAACCCTGGTTTGGCAAGTGCCAAACACAGTATTTGGCAAGTGCCAAATCGGTTTGGCACTTTCATTTCTCATCAGGTAGCCGTGCACAGTGGTGCATGTGCACACCACCACCGGCCATCGTGACGCCACCGCGACCATCCCATCACACCACGCTTCGCCTCCAGGTCAACCTCCAACCACCTGATCATCGATCCTCCGCCGCTACAGTGAAATCACTGTTTGATCTCCCCCTCGTCATAAAACATCATCGGAGAATCCTCCTCGTGCTCGCACCTCCGACCATATGACGCCGAACCCTTCTGGCCTCGACACCGCACCCCCCTGACGCCGCTATCCCCCTACGTCCGACTTCCCCAAAGTTCACCGTCGACGAGAAATTCCGACGCAAAGAACCAAACCCATTTACACAGTAAACACTAATTTCGATTCGTTTGCAAAATCTATACATTAGAAAAATCCGTTTTCATTTTTCCCCGATACCCCCGTCCCTGATGATCCTTCTCTCGCAACCGCCTGACCCCAAGTGTCTCCGATGGTCGGAATTTGGTCCAAGACCATTTTCAGTTCATGTCCAAAATTCTCGTGATATATATACTTAAAAATCATGAAATTCATTTTAAAAATCATCAATTCATCCTACGATTCTATTCATATAATCAAAACGGGTTTTTATCACATTTGAATTTCAACTTTGATTTTGGTTTACAGAGAACTTCTCTGTGTTATTCTGTTTTGAACAAAAGCTTTGAAAATGTTATTACTTTGATCTAATATGTGAATGTATGGTATGTTTGCACCAGATCCATACACTTTCATCAATCAAAATGTGGATCATCATGTTTATTCATTTCCAGAGTTAATTGTACATGTTCTGTACTTTACAGAACACACATACAGGTTTTAACAGAAATGTTCAATCATCAAATCAATTTGCACACACATTCAATGATGTATACTACATAGTAGATCAGTCTATAGGGATGAAATCAAGTGGTTCTAACATCATGTTTTACTGGTTGACAGTAACAGACAGTAAACAAACAAAACATGGCAGTTTGATCTATGTAAAAACTGTTTTACAGTAAGTAATTTAAACACAGAAAATTTAGAGTGTTTAACTCACCAAATTGCTTTCCAAGATCCAGAAAATGTCTTCAGTTTTTAAATGTGAATTTCAGATTTGTTTGTGAGGAGAAAATGAAGAATTTGATTGATATTTATAGGCAAGTTCATATTTAAAAAAATGAATTTCCATGCACATGATTGAACAGTAAACTTTACTTAGCCTCACCCCTCCATCCTATAGTCCCTATGGCACATGCATGAAAACATGCATTGTAGAATTTGTCTCATTAGGGTTTGTAGCCAATGACATGCTCCTAGGTTAGTTCTTCGAGAAGGTTTCATCTTAACTTCATTAAATGAATGGATCTCTTTTTGGATTTTATAGCTTTAAACAAATGCTCTACTTTGTTTTCTTCTTGCTGAGATTTTCTTCTTGCCTAAGGAAGTGCACATGTTACTTGTATTAGGATTTTAGGGGGATGGTTTATGAGATCCTAGATTACTATTCCAAGTATGCTTCATTAAATGATTTTTTCTCACTTGGTAGTTTCCTTTTTGTCTTTTGTTTAGATATTTGTTGGTGATCAAAAACAAATGTTTATATATGCTTGTATTTCATATTGTAGCTGATTTGTTTTCATGTTATAGACAACCATGTTGTGGTGTTTTTATCCCAAGGTCCTTCTCTACATTTAAATGAACAAAATACTCCTTATTTTGTTCAAGTTGTAAGGCCTTATTGTTTTTAACACCCTTGCTTTTACAAAATGATACTATGAAGTATTATATTTTCTCTTACGTATAATTCCATATGAATTTCTATTCAAATTCAAGATGAATCAAGTATATACAATACATATGCTTATGCATATATATATATTTATTTCAAAAATCTCCTTAGTATTGATTTTTAACTAGTAAATCTCATTTTAATTCCTCATTAAGATGATTTAAAAATAGTCGAAAAAGTTGGGACATTACAGTCCACCCCCCTTATAAGAATTTCGTCCCCGAAATTAAAAGTAAGAAAGAATTTTTCCCAAAAGATGAAATATCATATCACTACTACTTAGTACCTGCTAATTATACATTAGACCCATACTCGTACTAGTCATACATACATACTATAATACTAGGCTATACTTGACTAAATCAAGTTATTGCTACATAATATGCACATACATAGTCACACACTCCTCCCTACTCCTCCGGATCACTATCAATCACTATCCATTCATCATCGGAAATATTTACTACTTCAACCACCTCATCGTCGTCGTCCGATGGCACAAAAACATCCATAATCCCCGGGTTAGCCAGTACCACCTCCTCATCATCAGAGATCTCTATAACTTCCATGGGCGGAATCATGTACACCTGAATCCAAGGATAACCAAACTCTCCAAAAATCTCGACCCATCCACCTACTTTGTGATACTCTACAAGTGCCTACTTCAGTTTCTCCCATATCGCTACTGCTGGGTCCACAAACTCTACTGGCTGCTCTCCCATATCAGCTATCAGTGTCTCAGGGACAACTTCCTCTCCCTCCTCATACTCTTCCTTATCTTCACCCTCGACATCCGTATCTTCTGCCTCGTCCTCATCTCGGTTGCTATCATCATCACTATCATCATCTCCGTCTCCAAAACCGGTCTCAATCATAAGTATATCATCATCCTCTGTGGTTTCTGGGCTGTCTGGATCTTGCTCCATGGGTTCCTCCCTTCCTACATAAGACTCTTCCGATGTCCTGTGGTTACCTTCGTCATCACTCGGTATCCTCTCCCTAACATCTTCAGAATCACCCACTCTCGCTCGCTTGGCTAGTAATCTCTCGGTTTGGCGTGATGTAAGTCTCTTTCTAGCGGTCCTCTTCATTAGTGGTGCCATCTGGAAAGTAAACAAGGAAATAGAACTCGTCAATGATAGAATCATAGCAAGGGAGTTCATAAGTTCTAATAAACTGAATCCACAAATGTACATACCAATGCTCACAGAAATGAAGAAATCCAAGGTTTCATTTCATCCAAACAAACCAAATAGCAAAACATACCTAATCTGTAAAAAAATTCGGGTATAATTTCCTGATATGTTTCTCGGTCTCCCACGTGCAATCCTTTGGATTATTGCTCCACTGAATCTTCAGCAGATTTACTGCTTTGTTATGAATTTGCTTTTCTTCTTTATCGATAATACGAAATGGTCGTCGAATCACTGTCAAATCTGGTTCAATTTCTATTTCATGCTGAACAGATGGTTCCAGAATTAAAGACGGATCGTGCAAACATTTCCTCAAATGAGGTACATGAAATACATTGTGAATCCCTGCCATATGTTCGGGCAATTCAACTCTATAGGCTAGAAATCCAATTCTCTCCAGAACTCGGAAAGGTCCAACAAATCGCGGAGTTAACTTTCCAGCTTTTCCAAATCTCACCACTCCTCTCATCGGTGAAATCTTCACAAATACCAGATCTCCTATCTCAAATACAAGATCCCTTCGCCTTTGATCAGCATAACTTTTCTTTCGATCCTGGGCTTCTTTCATTCCCAACTTTACCAACTCCACCTTTTCTGTTGCTTCTCGGATCATATCTGGTCCAAGTATTAGTTTGTCTCCTGATTCGATCCAATATGCAGGTGCTTTACAAGGTCTTCCATAAAGTGCTTCGTATGGTGCCATCTGTATACTCGCCTGGTAACTATTGTTATAAACAAATTCCACCAAATGTAGATGATCTTCCCATGATCCTCCAAAATCTAGAATACACGCTCTTAACTAATTTTCCAATATTCAGTTCACTCTCTCAGTCTAACCGTCCGTTTGAGGATGGTAAGCTGTACTGAGATTCAATTTCGTTCCCAAAGTCCTTTGCAATGCTTCCCAAAATTTACTTGTAAAGATAGGATCTCTATCGCTTACAATGATAGCTGGGACTCCGTGTAGTCATACAATCTCTCTCATGAAAACTTCGGCTAAAGATACGGCTGTGCGTGTCGGTTTTACTGGAATGAAATGCGCACTTTTTGTCAGTCGATCGACAATTACCCAAACTTCTTCAAATTCTCTTCTTGTTCGGGGCAATCCATCAATAAAATCCATGGATATCATTTCCCATTTCCAGTTGGGTATTTCTAATGATCGTAACAGTCCAGCCGTCTTCTGATGATCTGCCTTCACTTGCTGACAACACAAACATTCATTCACGAAAGTTGTATTATCCTTCTTCATTCCTGGCCACCAGAATACTCGTTTCATATCGTGATTCATTTTATGAATTCCTGGATGGATGCTTAATTTTGATGTGTGGCATTCTTTCAAAACTTCTTGTCTTAGCCCATCCACATCTGGAACGCATAATCTGTTGTTAATCTTTAACACTCCTCGGTTATCTAACCCGAAATCAGACTCTTTTCCCTCCATGACTCCTTGAATGATCTTTTCCAGTTCGGAATCTCTTCTTTGATTGCTCATAATCCTTTCTTGGAGAGTTGGTGTGACTTCCAATAGGGATAAAACTGGATTTCTGCTCAAGGCGTCAACTACTACATTTGCTTTGCCGGGTGTATAAATGATATCCAAATCATACGATGCAAGAAATTCCAACCATCGTTGTTGTCTTAAATTTAAATCCTTCTTGGAAAATAAGTACCTCAATGGTTTATGATCTGTAAAAAGTTCGATTTTTCCACCCAGTAGATAATGCCTCCATATCCTTAATGCAAAAACAACGGCCAATAACTCCAGATCGTGAGTTGCATAATTCTTCTCGTGTATCTTTAATTGCCTACTTGCATATGCAATTACACGACGGTTCTGCATCAACACGGCTCCTAATCCAGTTCCACAAGCGTCGGTATAAACTTCAAATTTGCTTGTTCAATCGGGAACTGCTAACACTGGTGCTTTGGTTAAACAATCTTTTAACTCTTGAAAAGATTCTTCACACTTCGGAGTCCAAACAAACTTCTGATTTTTCTTCGTTAATTTCGTCAGATGGGACGATATCTTAGAATAATCTTGAATAAATCTTCGGTAATATCCCTCCAATCCTAGGAAACTTCGAACGTCGGTTGGTGTACGAGGTTGTCTCCACTGTTGTACTGATTCAACTTTCACCGGATCTACCGATATCCCATCTCCATTTACAATGTGTCCCAAAAATCTCACTTCAGAATTCCAAAAATGGCATTTTGAAAATTTGGCTTTCAACACATTTTTCCTCAGAGTTTCTAATACTACTTTAAGGTGATAGCGATGCTCCTCTTCAGTTTTTGAATAAATCAGAATATCGTCAATGAAAATTAGAACGAACTTGTTCAGAATTTTTCTAAAGACTCTGTTCATTAAATCCACGAGAAATGTTGGTGCGTTGGTTAGACCGAATGGCATAACCAACCACTCATAAAAGAAGTCCGGGCCTCTAAATGCTGTGAAAGGAATACTATCTTCAGCGATTCTTAATTGGTGAAATCCTGTTGCTAGGTCCATTTGGGAGAATACTGTTGCTCCATGCAATTGATCGAAAAGATCGTCGATTCGGGGTAAAGGGTATTTGTTTTTGATGGTTGCTTTGTTTAATTCTCTATAGTCAACACACAGTCGCAATGACCCGTCAGACTTTACTACAAAAACTACTACCGAGCCCTAACTAGAAAAACTTGGTCGGATTAAGCCTTTGCTCAGCAAATCCCGAGTCTATTTCTCCAGTTCCGATACTTCCTTTGGAGCCATACGTCTCTTTGGTTGCACTATCGGTCTCGCTCCTGGGATTAAATCGATTCGGAATTCTATCTCCCGATGAGGAGGTAAACTTGCGACTTCTTCGAATATATCCTTGAATTCTCTCGCTACGTCCAGTGTCTCAAGGTTCTCTTTTGGTGCTTCTAGGGCGTATAGGAAACTACAGGTATGAATACCGGGTTTTCCACAAGGTATTCTAGCTTTACGGTCTAAACTGGTTATCAAGGTTATGGTTTCTTTATCACATTTTATCTTGGCTTGGAACTCGCTCAGCCAGTCCAATCCAAGAATAAAATTGAAACTTTTGAAATCTAGGACATAGAAGTCGAATCGAAAGGAATGTGAGAGATATAATAGTGCTATATCCTCACAACACAATTTTAACTCAGTTTTACCACCAATGGGATTTGATACACAAATTGGGTTTGGGGAAATCATTGGTTTAAGGTTAAATTGGTCTACAGTTTCAGAAGAAATAAAACTGTGTGAAGCGCCAGTGTCAAACAAAACTAGAAGGTAAATTCCATTAAATTGTAAAGTACCTTCCAGCACTCCCTTCCCCTTCACAGTCTGAGAGCCAGATGGTACATTCTTGATGGCATACACCTTTGCCTGAGGTGCCCTTTTCATCGGCGGATAGTCTTTCACCATATGCCCTGGCTGGTGACAATTGAAACAGAGGTTCTTCAATACCATCTCATTCCTCTGAACTTGCTGCTGTTGCTGTGGTTGTTGCTGAGGCTTCCTTTGCTGCTGTTGTGGTTGCTGTTGTTGGGGTTTCTTGTTGCTCTTTTGTTTACAGAACCTGGCAATGTGACCCGTCTATTTGCAATTGTGACACATCACATTCTTGAAACGATTCTCAGTTTTCTGCTGAACTACTTTTCCTTGGTTCTTGTTATCTTTCCAATCAGGGTTAAATTTCCTTTTCTGGGGATTCCCTCCACTCGCTTCTCCAGTCTGAGCCTTTGCTATAGTTGGGTTTTTAGCATCCAGGGCTTCATACCTGAGAGCTAAATCCACGAGTTCGACAAATGGAACTTTTAGATGCCCCATCATATGGCCTTGAAGACTATCCTTTAATCCTACTATGAACATTTTGTTTTTCTTCAGTGAGGTATTTACCAACTTTGGTCCAAAGCTTGATAGCGTACTGAACTTGTTCTCGTATTCAGTGACAATCATGCTTTCTTGTTTCAGGTTAATGAAGTCTCGGTACATCCTAGTTTTTCCAGTTGCAGGCAAATACTGGGCTTCAAAAGCTGCTTTGAACATGGCCCAAGTAAATTCTCCTCCGGAGTGTTTGCAGTCTGGGCATCCCACCAGATGGCTGCAGCTCCTTCCAGATTCCATGATGCTAACAGACGTTTGTACTCGTCATCTAACTTCAGTCCCTTAAAAATCTTTTCGCAAGATCTAATCCATGCTTGGAAGTCAACCAGTGATTCCGTTCCCTTAAAAGTTTTTCCTCCCAGAGTAGTGTAGTTCTTGCAAATCATAGCGAAGTTTGGCTGCGCTGGAGCTTGGACTACTTCAGTTGTATCCACTTGGGTCTGATTAACAGTGTGCCCATTGGTCGTAGTCGCCCGACTTGCTCCTCGGCCTCGCCTTGCTTGAGAACTCATTGTCAACTTCTGAGTAAATGATTTGATATTTAATACCCATCAGGAAATCAGTCTTTAGGGATAACCTAACCAAATAACTAGGGTCGTCCTATACTATATGGTTTTTTTATAAAAATACGCTCTCTCAGCACTAACTTAGAGCCTAGGTGTTCAGAAATCCTAAGCTCTGATACCAACTGTAACAGCGCGATTTTTCATGCCTGGGAAACCGTGTCATTTTTGAAAGAATTTAGAAGATGAGATAGAAAAGATAGAACTTATAGAATAGAAGAGTAAGAAGTTATCAGAATCTCACAGCGGAATTTCACAAATACTTATATATATTACATCACAGAGTCTGATACATCAGAGTACATAACATATTACATCATCATGGTTCAACATCATAGTCATACAGTACCATACTACAATACCATAGATACTCAAACTGGTAATTAAACATATATGCTACTAGGTCTTGATCTTGTTCTGCATCATGTTCCACTTGCCTTACCTGAACCTATTTGTCTACTCATAATAAATATTATGAGTACCCAAGAGTTTAAGAGACACAAAAATAAACTCTGGGTCAGTCAGGGGACTGGTGTGAGGAAACATAATTAAACAATGTAAACAGGGAAATAAGTGTCAAGGTTTTCATTATGACGGTTCATTTACTTTAGAAATCTTTAGATCCATCCATGTCTAATATCTGGAAAATAATCTAAGTCCTTTATATCAAAACATTTGATATTATAATAGTTCGTAACAGATAACTAAAAATCTAGTGAAACGCTTGCATCTCACGTTCACGTATATAGTATACAACTTTAAAAGTTCGCAGAGCGCGTATTGGAGTTTGGATTCCAACATACAGGGTATGGGAGCACCCACCGATCAGTGTACTCTAGAGAGGATACAATGGGGTTCAACAGGAACGTCTTGTAACCCAGCCACACATGACCGTCCACTCATTTAGCATGAGTGTGACGAATATATTATCACTCCTACGGTTGAGCTCGATTTATCGTTTCCGAATGCTACAACAGCGAAATAGATTTGAGAAGTTAAATAAGGAAGTCCTCTAGATGGTGATAATATACCCTACTTGGGTTTGACCCAAGTAGATATGCCGCCTAGCCCAACTTTTGTTACTTCCGGGTTGTGAAGTTTTGAGGTCACGTTGTTCTTCTAACAGATTATTTTTTTACATTCTTTGAATGCCATATCGTCCTATCCGTCAGAAATACTCATTCGATTACCCAAATATATTTCGGGTAATAAAGCAAAGAGAAACGAATTCCTCCGCTACCAACGTAATATACTTATGTAGATCCGATGTGTAAATTCTAACTGACATATGCTGTCAGACACTCGTCCATTCGGATTTGTTCTGGGATTGAACAGACCAAACTTATATTATAATAACGCTTGCATCTCGTTGACTTCAGCATTCTGTTATGCGTCGTAAACTTTGAATCAAAGTGGAATTTGTTTATTCCGGACTCTTCGAACGATGTACGAATATTCTATTTAAAGTCGAAAAATGTTTATCGTTTTAATCAGGAGTATTACTCCGTTTCAGATAAATTATTATTCTATAAAAGGTGTTTTGCTTATCTGGTTCACATTAGTACAGTCAAATTTTCCTTTAAATAAATCAGTTGAGGTGTATATGATTTTTGACAGTGTTTTGTTCATCATTTGAAAATTTCCCGTGCTTCGCACACTGTATTATCTTTTCCTTTATTATTTGTGCTCGGCGATGTTTCAACTTACTTCCTTCCTTTTTATTTCTCCCTTGATAATAATTTATTTTATAAATTATTTAAATAATAAATTTTAAATTATTTATTCAAGTATTATTTATTTTTCGAACTGAGCGAACTTCTACAGTCGAATTCATCGGTTTGATCTCAGCTTTTATTTTCCACTTGCCTTTGCTTAATTAAATAAAAACACTTCTTTTATTTAATTATTTATTTTTATTTTTATTTCAAATTTAAATTTAAACTATTTTTAATTTAAATCATCACTTTATTAAAATCAATTTGGCGAATTACCAAAGTGCCGGACTTGGCAAGTTCCAAAGTACCAGGCTTTGGCATTGCCAAAGTACCAGACTTTGGCACTGCCAAAGTGCCAGACTTTAGCACTGCCAAAGTGCCAAGATTTGGCAAATGCCAAATCTGGTTTGGCAAGTGCCAAGCCCTGGTTTGGCAAGTGCCAAATCGGTTTGGCACTTTCATTTCTCATCAGGTAGCCGTACACAGTGGTGCACGTGCACACCACCGCCGGCCATCGTGACACCACCGCGACCATCCCATCACACCACGCTTCGCCTCCAGGTCAACCTCCAACCACCTGATCATCGATCCTCCGCCGCTACAGTGAAATCACTGTTCGAGCTCCCCCTCGTCAGAAAACATCATAGGAGAATCCTCCTCGTGCTCGTACCTCCGACCATATGACGCCGAACCCTTCTGGCCTCGACACCGCATCCCCTGACGCCGCTATCCCCCCACGTTCGACTTCCCCAAAGTTCACCGTCGACGAGAAATTCCGACGCAAAGAACCGAATCCATTTACACAGTAAAAACCCTAATTTCGATTCGTTTGCAAAATCTATACATTAGAAAAATCCGTTTTCATTTTTCCTCGATATCCCCGTCCCTGATGATCCTTCCTTCGCAACCGCCTGACCCCAAGTATCTCCGATGGCCGGAATTTGGTCCAAGACCATTTTCAGTTCATGTCCAAAATTCTCGTGATATATATACTTAAAAATCATGAAATTCATTTTAAAAATCATCAATTCGACCTACGATTCTATTCATATAATCAAAACGGGTTTTTATCACATTTGAATTTCAACTTTGATTTTGGTTTAGAGAGAACTTCTCTGTGTTATTCTGTTTTGAACAAAAGCTTTGAAAATGTTATTACTTTGATCTGATATGTGAATGTATGGTATTTTTGCACCAGATCCATACACTTTCATCAATCAAAATGTGGATCATCATGTTTATTCATTTCCAGAGTTAATTGTACATGTTCTGTACTTTACAGAACACACATACAAGTTTTAACAGAAATGTTCTATCATCAAATCAATTTGCACACAGATTCAATGATGTATACTACATAGTAGATCAGTCTATAGGGATGAAATCAAGTGGTTCTAACATCATGTATTACTGGTTGACAGTAACAGACAGTAAACAAATAAAACATGGTAGTTTGATCTATGTAAAATTTTTTTTACAGTAAGTAATTTAAACATAGAAAATTTAGAGTGTTTCACTCACCAAATTGCTTTCCAAGATCTAGAAAATGTCTTCAATTTTTAAATGTGAATTTCAAATTTGTTTGTGAGGAGAAAATGAAGAATTTGAGTGATATTTATAGGCAAGTTTATATTTAAAAAATGAATTTCCATGCACATGATTGAACAGTAAACTTCACTTAGCCTCACCCCTCAATCCTATAGTCCCTACGGCACATGCATGAAGAACATGCATTGTAGAATTTGTCTCATTAGGGTTTGTAGCCAATGACATGCTCCTAGGTCAGTTCTTTTAGAAGGTTTCACCTTAACTTCATTAAATGCATGGATCTCTTTTTGGATTTTATAGCTTTAAACAAATGCTCTACTTTGTTTTCTTCTTGCTGAGATTTTCTTCTTGCCTAAGGAAGTGCACATGTTACTTGTATTAGGATTTTAGGGAGGTGGTTTATGAGATCCTAGATTACTATTCCAAGTATGCTTCATTAAATGATTTTGTCTCAATTGGTAGTTTCCTTTTTGTCTTTTGTTTAGATATTTGTTGGTGATCAAAAACAAATGTTTATATATGCTAGTATTTCATATTGTAGCCGATTTGTTTTCATGTTATAGACAACCATGTTGTGGTGTTTTTATCCCAAGGTCCTTCTCTACATTTAAATGAACAAAATACTCCTTATTTTGTTCATGTTGTAAGGCCTTATTGTTTTTAACACCCTTGCTTTTACAAAATGATACTATGAAGTATTATATTTTCTCTTATGTATAATTACATATGAATTTCTATTCAAATTCAAGATGAATCAAGTATATACAATACATATGCTTATGCATATATATATATATATATTTATTTCAAAAATCTTCTTAGTATTGATTTTTAACTAGTAAATCTCATTTTAATTCCTCATTAAGATGATTTAAAAATAGTCGAAAAGTCGGGACATTACAATACGGTTCTAACGAGATTAATTTCGTCGAATTCTGAGACCGTTTGAAAAATGGCCATTTTCTAGTCGATCAAATTTATTTGAAATGGTCAAAACACATTTTCTTTTGCCACGCTCACATATTAATTCGAAAAATTATGAAAATTGAAACTTAGCAATAATTTGACATTCCGGTTCCAACAAAAGTGGTTTCGTCGAAAACCGAGGTCGTTTGAAAAATGGCTATTTTCAAGGCTAAAATATTATATTAAAATATAACTAAATTCTACAGCGACTTTTCTAAATTTTAAACTGAGCATAACTTTTGATTTATAAAGTGAAATTATAATTTTTCAGACTCTTTAGAAAGATATGGTTAAACAGATTTAAATATTTCTGGTTTCGCTCAATTCTGATTTAAAATGAATCCTGTACATTCAATCAAAGTTCAAATTCAAATTTTCAAACTACTGCGCTGTTTTAAACTCCTTTTATAATTAAATTAAATTTATTCGTTTTAATATAAAATTTAATCGTTCTTACTTAAAATAAATTATTTTAAATATTAAAGCCCATTAAAATTTCTAAAATAAAAATTGGCCCCAAAATTCCGGAATGTTACATACCGCTTAAAATTAAAAAGCATTAGAGCAGCTTTTTTCCTTCAAAGATCGGTTAATCTATAGGCCCTGGTTGGAGGAGAAAGGGGAAGGAAGTAAGATGCTACAGGCCATGGAAGTCGCGAGCGGCAGATTGGATGTAACGACCCAAGGATATTTGACCCTAAAAATCGACGTAAAATCACCATGTCGACTATTCAAGTATCGAAAACACTGGATTGTCAATAGAAAGAAGTTTGAGGGTGAGAAAAGAAAGAAAGAAATATTAGAATAGAAGAAAGACGAAGAACAACACATCAGCTTCTCACAGCGGAACGAATAAAAAATAAAATAACAAATTTTTTATATGAAAGAACTGTATATACATACCAATCATCAGAATACAACATATATCAGACACAGCGGAATAATAACTTTATATAACTAGGGGTGAAGCCGCTTGCTTCCAGCTCCTAAAACTCCAATCGAAACCTGACCTGGAAATATACTCGGTTTGACCCGAGCACATTTGAGGAAAAGCATAATACACCGGGTCAGTCTGTGTAACGACCCGGATTTTGAGCGGCTTTGGTTATCGACGTAAGCTCGACGTCGATAACCAAAACATCGAAAAATCACGGTAGTTAATGAAAGAAATTAGAAGGTGAGAATAGATAAGATAGAAACTTAGAATAGAAGGAGAAGAAGAACACAACATCAGAGTAACACGAACCTCACAGCGGAACGAATAACATATAATAGATAACATAACTTTGAAATATAACTGTTATGTATACAATAGCACTTATCAGAATACAGCACTTACAACAACAGCGGAAATAATAATAGCTATATGATCCTGAAGCCTCCTGCTCCAGCTCTTCAATGTATATGCAAATCCCGACTACTTGACTGCCCGTACAAATTTAGGCACCCAAGAGTTTAGGGAAAACAACAAAGTAAACTCCGGGTCAGTCATGGGACTGGTATGAGTAAAACAGTTTAAACAGGTATATGAACAAGTAAACGATATCTCATAAGATCACGCCGCAGAACGGAACGGGTTTTTCCCTTATGAGAATCCAAAATATCTTTATATCAAAAACCCTTTTGATATTATAATAATGTCTATGTACAAATAGATATCAACTAGCAGAAACGCTTTCATCTCATGTTCTACATATATAGTATACAATCAAAATCGCAAGCACGTATTGGATAATGGATTTCCAACTATGACAAGGTATGGAACCACCTTCCGATCAGTGTACTCTAGGAACGATACACTGGAGTTCAACAAGAACATCTTGTAACTCAGCCACACATGACCGACCACTCATTTCGCTTGAGTGTATCAAATGTACATCACCAACGGTTGGGATCAGCAACCGTTCCCGTATATATATGGGACATCATTGATAGATTTAAGAAACAAATGAATATTCACTAGATAGGTGATTATACACCCTACTTCGGTGCGACCGACTTAGCCATGCTGCCTGCCCGATTTCTGTCATTTACCGGATGATGAGGCTAGAAGCTACGCTTTATCATCACATCAGATTCACTTCGAACGCCACATTGTCAGATCCATCGAAAATCACTAATTGACGTCTACAACAGTACATTACGTGTTAGCTAAAGAAGTTTCCTTCTCCGCTTCCACTCTTGGTACAGTTGAAGAAATCAATATACGTGATCGTCTGGAAATACTCTGTCAGACATCCATCTTCATTCACTTAGAAATGTCACATCGTCATACCCGCCAAATAACAAATTGATTTATCCAAAAGTAACACGGGTATACAGCTTAGAGAAACGAATTCTTCCACCACCAAACGTGAATACGTTTGAACAGATCAACTTACGCGATCCATTGGATATACTCTGTCAGACCTTCGTCCATACAAGTTGTCCTGGGACTGGACAAACCGAAGGCACTATACAGTACATCCATCTTAGGCACTGTTATCTAAGACTTATACAATAGCCCTTGCACTTTACTCCATCTTCAATATATTCAATATACTTGATTCACCACGCTTATGCCAATACAGAGTGGTTCTTCGGACAATAATCCAACCGGTCTCTCCATATTAACAACGTAAAATGGTCAAAACATTGATAGTCGATGATTTAACTATCAAATAAAAATGTCCGTGTGCAAACAACGATCTTATTTCCAAATGGAATGTCAATCGATCAATCATCATGAAAACATTTCCATTGTTTATTTACGTATCACTATCCTTCCACAACTATCAGACTCTAACTATAAACTAATAAGAGAACAACTCCCTAAGCATAAACCCCGAAGGCCGAAACCAACATCAGATCGATACTCAGGAAACCATTCAATTTATTAATCTCTAGTCAGATTCTAATTTTTCTTAACTCTATATTCTTTAACTCCATTCGCTCAACTCTAGATCGCAGCGATCACAATGGTTACGGCTGATTCCCTCAGGAAACATCCGACCGCCGTAGGCTATTTACAGCCCTGCGAATTACGTTAGCAGTCGTGCTAAATGGCAACTCATCCTGAATAACTATGTTTGTTTTAACTCTAACTGTTTAACTCTAACTGTTTAACTCTAACTGTTTAACTTGGTTTGACTAACTCAATTTATTTACTCGACTGACTAATTCAACTCGATTACCCTAACTTGATTTACTTATCTCGATTAACTGAACTAATCACTTTGATTAACTCAACTAATTCACTTTGGTTAACTTAACCAAGTCACTTAGTTTAACCTAACTATTCACTTAACTCCTGTCGAATAAACTATATTCGATAACTCCTCTAACTCTATTCGAATAAACTATATTTGATTAACTCCTTTACTCTATTCGAATAAACTATATTCGATTAACTCCTTTGATTTAACTCTAATCGATTAACTCCCTTCGATTGAAACTACATCGATACTCCTTTCGATGAAACTAACATCGATTAACTCCTTTCGATTACCATATTCGATTTACTTTATTCACTTTATAAAGATTTCCTTTTTAACAACGTTTTATTCATTTGAAAAGATTTACATTTCAATAACGTTCTACACTTTAAAAATGATTTCCCTTTTATAACGTTTCCCTTTTCAATTCTATTTGTAAATGGTTTACAAATATTTCCTTTTCAAATTTATTCTTGAAATATTCTAACTCCTTAAATTCCCAGGAAAATTCGCCATAACCTCCTTTGTATCGGGAGCATCGGGAAAATCCCCAAACCCGCCACACAGGCCTTTCCATTCAAAAAGAAATGTTTTGAATTTATTTCCTTTTCAAATATCTCCTATTTATAAATATTCCAATTTATAAACATTTCTTATTTATAAATATTCCACTTTATAAATATCTCTTATTTATAAATATCCCATTTTATAAATATGCTATCTTCAATATCACTTTGAAAATTCCCTTATCTACATTCCGGTATGTTATGGTATTCAATCATATCAAATCACGATGTTCTATATCGTCCAAGCACATATAATCGCCCACAGATTTTATATCACATCATATAACAATATATGAAAACAATAAAATAACTGTTGAGGAATCCAGTCGGATTCCTCCAACCTGTCTCCCTGCATCCACAGATGTTACACAATATGATTATCATCACTTTCAGTTCAATATAAATTATTCTGATAGCAGAATAAATATATAAAATTTTCACTAACTGACTAGCAGTTCAATCAATCAACCAACACACAACAATCAATAGATGATTAACAGTTCTAAGGATACATTATAAAAATATAACTGTTTAGAGTTGGTGAGTTTTACTCACATTGGACGATCGTCGTTAATAACGGCAACCATCACTGATTCCGACGGACAATTTATTTCGCCATAAATTGTAACGGACTCCGATGGGCTTCCAGTCTGTTCCAGTGCGTAGCCACCGTTCATACGATCCCGTCGGATCTTGTTTCGCTGAGTTTCGATAACGTATGTAATAGTTATGGCTCTTACAAGTTAATACACATTTTTAATTGAATAAAAACTTAGGATTTAGGTAGTGGGCTTTACCCTTTTCAAGCACTTCCGCCCATTCGAAAAATAGATCCGCCCCCTTCTAATTTCTCCCTTCTTCTCGAATACAAAAGCTCCCTTCCTTCTGAAATCTATGGGCCTTCCCCTTTCATTTTTTTTCGGGCTTTACTTTCTATTCTTTTCATTTCTTTTCTTTTTAGCTACTTGGGCTTCATCTAATTTTCTCGGCCCATAACCCTTCTAAAGTACCCAAACCATAAGGTCCAACCCCTTAATTAAAATACCAGACCCGCTAACGTGGTTCTTCCTCAATTCATTACCGCACCAGTATACCACATCGACGGCCATTTTTCACAACTTCCACCCCATACCGTACCATCTACACTCCATGAAATTACAAACTACCACAACCGAATCACCCCTCTCATCGAGCTCCTTCTCCTCATATCAGTAAATGCATACTCGATTTCCTCATTTCCGTTGCGTCCATCAGGTGCTCATCGTGCCCTCCACAGTTTCGAACGACAACCATTACCACGAAACCCAGACCATCGCTCCACAGAAATGACCACCGCATCACTCAATACTCTGCCTACCGAAGCGTCACTCCACCAGGAAATCAACGCAACCACCCTCTCTACCCAGATCTGCCTCTAGCCTCGTCAACGGTCAGCCCTAGATCCATCGTAGCAAAACCGAACCCACTGCAAACCCATCGCACCCCAAAACGAGCCCCCTAGATCGAAGAGAAACATCCCGTGATCAATAATATATGTGCTATCGGATTTGTAGATTTTTGTTTTAATTTATACGGATTTTTCAAACTAAAGGATTCACTGTTTATTTTCTTTCTGAGGAGACGGCGCATATTTTTGACCAAGGAAGATATCTGATTAGGGTTTAGGGTGAAATGTTATTATATAGTATATTTTTAATAATTAAATATTCGATTTTTATATTTAATTATAAGCAAACGCTATCTGTTCTTGTCCTTAAAAATTCCTGTGACCACACATGATACCCAAAAATCACGAAAATGGACATGAAGCTATAGCTCGACATTACGGTCCCAACGAAACTAGTTTCGTCGAATTCCGACTCCGTATGCTCACACAGCGTATTTTTAACTGTCAAAATACTGACTATTTTACACTCTAAAAATCCGTACGGCCACCCAATGACTCTAAAAATCACGAAACTTCATATCTAACAACTATTTGACATTGCGGATCCAACAAAACTGGTTTCGTCGAATTCCGACTTCGTTTGCAAAACCGGCTATTTTTAACGCTCTAAATAGCCTATTTAAATATATAAATATATTTAAATATTATTAAATATAAATAAATTATATTATCGTATATCTTCACATATGATATCGTACAGCTCCAGAATATCATATCAGAGTTTACAGTTTGATATTTCAGATTTTAGATTTATCGATATTCACTTTATATCGAAAATCCTTTTATAACGTAAATAAAGCGTTGCAAATTATAAAGGAATTCCACAGCGACTTTTCTGAAATTTGATTTGGACGTGAATCAAAATCTATACGACAAAATCCATATTTTTCTCTTCCATTAGAAAAATATACTCCACCAGCTCCACACGTTTCTTGTTTCATAGAAATCCGACTTAAAACGAATCCTGTACATTCAGTTGAAGTTCGAATCGCCAATTTACGAACTGCAGTGCCATTTCAAGCTCGATTTTAATTATAATATAATTATACGTTCAAACTGTCGTCGATTCAATATAATCGTTATTATATTTCGAATTGAAACTCCACCAAATCTCGTATGCTATTCAATTCACACGATATTGTGAATTTCACTATTTCCAACTATTTCGACATTATAATATATTATTATATTATAATTATTTATTAAATATTCAATATTATTTAATTAAACGATCATTAACTTCTCTAAATCACCAATTATATAATTAAATAAATTAATTATATATCGCAGAAAATGCGGGTCATTACATTCTTCCCCACTTAAAATAATTTCGTCCTCGAAATTGCTAAGTCAGAGGACCACCCTATCTATTTGAACTCCTAAGATTTGTTTACCCCTTATTTCTGATTTCAACTGAACCAACTAATATTGAATAAAATATTTATTTTCCGACTAACTAAAATTTTCAAAAATTCGGAAAATTTTCTAACACTTTAAATTTCCGGAAAATTTCGCCATACCCTCCTTTGTACAGCCCTATCGATAAAACCACAACTCGCCTCTCTAGGCCATCTCCAACCCAAAAGAAAATCAAACAGCCAAGCGGCTTGCCAATTCGACTCATAAATCCCAAACTCATATAAAATATAAACTTGTACCTTTTTGTTGGGCATATCATTATATCCCTACCATCTGTTATCAACTCGGCATATACAAATGTCATCCCAATCAACTCCAACCAAGTTATTCTTAACACAACCATTCGCTTATTCAAGCCGAATCAAATTTCAAATTCGAATTTCAAATTCCAAACTCTCAACTTATCATTTCAAATCCAAATCCAGATTATTCTCTAATCACCCCAGTTTTACTTAACTTAACAAGTTAAATTTAAATTTTAGAATTTAAATTCCTGGGCTTTTATTTCAAGTAAATTTGAAATCATAATACCAATTCAAAACATTTGAATTTCTAAACACCTTGTTTTCTCAAACAATTCAAAACAAAACCTTTGGTAGTAATCCGTCACTTAGAACTCGAAAATGAACACTGATGATGTCGCGATTCATCATCAGAATCTATTTTCCAGCTATCAACGTGAGTTCAATACTATATCACTTTCAGATTGAAAAACATTTTGAAAATCTCCCAGGAACTTAAAATTTTCCCTATTTTAATTCCAATTCTGATTTAAATTCAGATTCTCTTCATCTTACTTCATATACTTCACTTATATGAATCTTGATTAGTTATTTATAACTATTTTACTTTTTATAATCTTATTCGATTATAATTACAACCAATATATCTAATATATATATTTCCTCTATATCAGAATATACTCTGGGTAAACTTATTTTAATTTACCATCTTTTCAAAACATATCATGACGACCCATTGTATTCGAGTGTTTAGTGACTCCTACCGATACATTGGATCAAACTGATCGACCAGAACTCATAAACAACTCAGCCAATGAATCTCCACAATATAAAACCATTTTTATATCAAATACAAATACGCACTCGTATATATACACTCAAACTCAATCTAGGGTATTACTAACCCCATCTCTACCGAGTCACGCCACAGAGCCAAGGTAAATTCTTAACTTAAGCTCTGATACCAACTGTAACGACCCGGATTTTGACCGGAAAAATGTTCAAGTAGGCTTTCCAACCATCCTCTCCCATCCTCCCAAAGCAGCAGGTAACACCCCACTGTGGCTTACACTGGTACCCCAATACCATATTTTACGGCCAGCCTTTCGACTTCACAACCAACCCTACCAAAGGGACATGTAGGAGCAAGAGTCTCCCGTTCGCCACCTAACAAAAAGCGAGAACCCCCTATCATGCGCACACATGCCTCAAGCACGCAACATGGACTGGTGTGAGTAAAACAGTTTAAACAGGTATATGAACAAGTAAACGATATCTCATAAGACCACGCCGCAGAACGGAACGGGTTTTTCCCTTATGAGAATCCAAAATATCTTTATATCAAAAACCCTTTTGATATTATAATAATGTCTATGTACAAATAGATATCAACAAGCAGAAACGCTTTCATCTCACGTTCTACATATATAGTATACAATCAAAATCGCAAGCACGTATTGGATAATGGATTTCCAACTATGACAAGGTATGGAACCAACTTCCGATCAGTGTACTCTAGGAACGATACACTGGAGTTCAACAAGAACATCTTGTAACTCAGCCACACATGACCGACCACTCATTTCGCTTGAGTGTATCGAATGAACATCACCAACGGTTGGGATCAACAACCGTTCCCGTATATATATGGGACAGCATTGATAGATTTAAGAAACAAATGAATATTCACTAGATAGGTGATTATACACCCTACTTCGGTGCGACCGACTTAGCCATGCTGCCTGCCCGATTTCTGTCATTTACCGGATGATGAGGCTAGAAGCTACGCTTTATCATCACATCAGATTCACTTCGAACGCCACATTGTCAGATCCATCGAAAATCACTAATTGACGTCTACAACAGTACATTACGTGTTAGCTAAAGAAGTTTCCTTCTCCGCTTCCACTCTTGGTACAGTTGAAGAAATCAATGTACGTGATCGTCTGGAAATACTCTGTCAGACATCCATCTTCATTCACTTAGAAATGTCACATCGTCATACCCGCCAAATCACAAATTGATTTATCCAAAAGTAACACGGGTATACAGCTTAGAGAAACGAATTCTTCCGCCACCAAACGTGAATACGTTTGAACAGATCAACTTACGCGATCCATTGGATATACTCTGTCAGACCTTCGTCCATACAAGTTGTCCTGGGACTGGACAAACCGAAGGCACTATTCAGTACATCCATCTTAGGCACTGTTATCTAAGACTTATACAATAGCCCTTGCACTTTACTCCATCTTCAATATATTCAATATACTTGATTCACCACGCTTATGCCAATACAGAGTGGTTCTTCGGACAATAATCCAACCGGTCTCTCCATATTAACAACGTAAAATGGTCAAAACATTGATAGTCGATGATTTAACTATCAAATAAAAATGTCCGTGTGCAAACAACGATCTTATTTCCAAATGGAATGTCAATCGATCAATCATCATGTATATCTATACATGTTTTCCTTATTTTCTATATTTAGAAAATATTTGTTATCAACGTTGGAAAACATTTCCATTGTTTATTTACGTATCACTATCCTTCCACAACTATCAGACTCTAACTATAAACTAATAAGAGAACAACTCCCTAAGCATAAACCCCGAAGGCCGAAACCAACATCAGATCGATACTCAGGAAACCATTCAATTTATTAATCTCTAGTCAGATTCTAATTTTGCTTAACTCTATATTCTTTAACTCCATTCGCTCAACTCTAGATCGCAGCGATCACAATGGTTACGCCTGATTCCCTCAGGAAACATCCGACCGCCGTAGGCTATTTACAACCCTGCGAATTACGCTAGCAGTCGTGCTAAATGGCAACTCATCCTGAATAACTATGTTTGTTTTAACTCTAACTGTTTAACTCTAACTGTTTAACTCTAACTGTTTAACTTGGTTTGACTAACTCAATTTATTTACTCGACTGACTAATTCAACTCGATTACCCTAACTTGATTTACTTATCTCGATTAACTGAACTAATCACTTTGATTAACTCGACTAATTCACTTTGGTTAACTTAACCAATTCACTTAGTTTAACCTAACTATTCACTTAACTCCTGTCGAATAAACTATATTCGATAACTCCTCTAACTCTATTCGAATAAACTATATTTGATTAACTCCTTTACTCTATTCGAATAAACTATATTCGATTAACTCCTTTGATTTAACTCTAATAGATTAACTCCCTTCGATTGAAACTACATCGATACTCCTTTCGATTACCATATTCGATTTACTTTATTCACTTTATAAAGATTTCCTTTTTAACAACGTTTTATTCATTTGAAAAGATTTACATTTAAATAACGTTCTACACTTTAAAAATGATTTCCCTTTTATAACGTTTCCCTTTTCAATTCTATTTGTAAATGGTTTACAAATATTTCCTTTTCAAATTTATTCTTGAAATATTCTAACTCCTTAAATTCCCAGGAAAATTCGCCATAACCTCCTTTGTATCGGGAGCATCGGGAAAATCCCCAAACCCGCCACACAGGCCTTTCCATTCAAAAAGAATTGTTTTGAATTTATTTCCTTTTCAAATATCTCCTATTTATAAATATTCCAATTTATAAACATTTCTTATTTATAAATATTCCACTTTATAAATATCTCTTATTTATAAATATCCCATTTTATAAATATGCTATCTTCAATATCACTTTGAAAATTCCCTTATCTACATTCCGGTATGTTACGGTATTCAATCATATCAAATCACGATGTTCTATATCGTCCAAGCACATATAATCGCCCACAGATTTTATATCACATCATATAACAATATATGAAAACAATAAAATAACTGTTGAGGAATCCAGTCGGATTCCTCCAACCTGTCTCCCTGCATCCACAGATGTTACACAATATGATTATCATCACTTTCAGTTCAATATAAATTATTCTGATAGCAGAATAAATATATAAAATTTTCACTAACTGACTAGCAGTTCAATCAATCAACCAACACACAACAATCAACAGATGATTAACAGTTCTAAGGATACATTATAAAAATATAACTGTTTAGAGTTGGTGAGTTTTACTCACATTGGACGATCGTCGTTAATAACGACAACCATCACTGATTCTGACGGACAATTTATTTCGCCATAAATTATAACGGACTCCGATGGGCTTCCAGTCTGTTCCAGTGTGTAGACACCGTTCATACGATCCCGTCGGATCTTGTTTCGCTGAGTTTCGATAACGTATGTAATAGTTATGGCTCTTACAAGTTAATACACATTTTTAATTGAATAAAAACTTAGGATTTAGATAGTGGGCTTTACCCTTTTCAAGAACTTCGGCCCATTCGAAAAATAGATCCGCCCCCTTCTAATTTCTCCCTTCTTCTCGAATACAAAAGCTCCCTTCCTTTTGAAATCTACGGGCCTTCCCCTTTCATTTTCTTTCGGGCTTTACTTTCTATTCTTTTCATTTCATTTCTTTTTAGCTACTTGGGCTTCATCTAATTTTCTCGGCCCATAACCCTTCTAAAGTACCCAAACCATAAGGTCCAACCCCTTAATTAAAATACCAGACCCGCTAACGTGGTTCTTCCTCAATTCATTACCGCTCCAGTATACCACATCGACGGCCATTTTTCACAACTTCCACCCCATACCGTACCATCTACACTCCATGAAATTACAAACTACCACAACCGAATCACCCCTCTCATCGAGCTCCTTCTCCTCATATCAGTAAATGCATACTCGATTTCCTCATTTCCGTTGCGTCCATCAGGTGCTCACCGTGCCCTCCACAGTTTCGAACGACAGCCATTACCACGAAACCCAGACCATCGCTCCACAGAAATGACCACCGCATCACTCAATACTCTGCCTACCGAAGCGTCACTCCACCAGGAAATCAACGCAACCACCCTCTCTACCCAGATCTGCCTCTAGCCTCGTCAACGGTCAGCCCTAGATCCACCGTAGCAAAACCGAACCCACTGCAAACCCATCGCACCCCAAAACGAGCCCCCTAGATCGAAGAGAAACATCCCGTGATCAATAATATATGTGCTATCGGATTTGTAGATTTTTGTTTTGATTTATACAGATTTTTCAAACTAAAGGATTCACTGTTTATTTTCTTTCTGAGGAGACGGCGCATATTTTTGACCAAGGAAGATATCTGATTAGGGTTTAGGGTGAAATGTTATTATATAGTATATTTTTAATAATTAAATATTCGATTTTTATATTTAATTATAAGCAAACGCTATCTGTTCTTGTCCTTAAAAATTCCTTTGACCACACATGATACCCAAAAATCACGAAAATGGACATGAAGCTATAGCTCGACATTACGGTCCCAACGAAACTAGTTTCGTCGAATTCCGACTCCGTATGCTCACACAGCGTATTTTAAACTGTCAAAATACTGACTATTTTACACTCTAAAAATCCGTACGGCCACCCAATGACTCTAAAAATCACGAAACTTCATATCTAACAACTATTTGACATTGCGGATCCAACAAAACTGGTTTCGTCGAATTCCGACTTCGTTTGCAAAACCGGCTATTTTTAACGCTCTAAATAGCCTATTTAAATATATAAATATATTTAAATATTATTAAATATAAATAAATTATATTATCGTATATCTTCACATATGATATCGTACAGCTCCAGAATATCATATCAGAGTTTACAGTTTGATATTTCAGATTTTAGATTTATCGATATTCACTTTATATCGAAAATCCTTTTATAACGTAAATAAAGCGTTGCAAATTATAAAGGAATTCCACAGCGACTTTTCTGAAATTTGATTTGGACGTGAATCAAAATCTATACGACAAAATCCAATTTTTTCTCTTCCATTAGAAAAATATACTCCACCAGCTCCACACGTTTCTTGTTTCATAGAAATCCGACTTAAAACGAATCCTGTACATTCAGTTGAAGTTCGAATAGCCAATTTACGAACTGCAGCGCCATTTCAAGCTCGATTTTAATTATAATATAATTATACGTTCAAACTGTCGTCGATTCAATATAATCGTGATTATATTTCGAATTGAAACTCCACCAAATCTCGTATGCTATTCAATTCACACGATATTGTGAATTTCACTATTTCCAACTATTTCGACATTATAATATATTATTATATTATAATTATTTATTAAATATTCAATATTATTTAATTAAACGATCATTAACTTCTCTAAATTACCAATTATATAATTAAATAAATTAATTATATATCGCAGAAAATGCGGGTCATTACAGTCTGGAATACTTTCAGTGTTAAATTCACAGCACAAACTATTTGTTTAACTTTGGAAAATCCTTTATGAAATCAAAGGATAATAGTAAGAACAGCCCACACATAAACGCGAATGGTTTTTACCTTACTATAACCCAAATTGTTTTTGAAAACCATAACTTATTCTGATATTATCATAGTGTCTAAATACAAGTAATTAACAATTTAGTGGAACGCTTGCATCTCACGCTCCACATATATAGTATACAATCGAAAACCTCGGGTACTTATTGGGAATTGGGTTCCAACTATGACGAGGTATGGGACCACCGTCCGATTGTGTATCTCTAGAGGTGAATACACTGGGTTCAACAGGAACGTCTTGCAACCCGGCCCTCACATGATCGACCACTCATTTCGCTTGAGTGTATCGAATGTATACCACCGACGGTTGGGATCAGCAACCGTCTCCTGAAAAGGGACAGCATCGAATATAGATTAAAGAAGCAAATGGAATTTCTCTAGATAGGTGGTTATACACTCTAATGGGAGCGACCCACATAGTCATGCTGCCTGCCCGATTTTTGTCATTTCCCGGTTGATGAGGCTTGCAGCAATAATCTCTTTAAAACATCTGGCCATCATTACTTTGAATGCCACATCGTCAGATCTGCCAGATAAATCACCAATTGATGTCCACAAAAATACCCTGGTCGGGAGCGACCGAACTGTGATACGTTTGAAGAAATCAACGTGCGTGACCCTTTTGGAAATACTCTGTCAGACATTCGTCCATACAAGTCATCCATGATAGGATGAACCGAAGGCACCCTCCCACTGCATCCTAGGAATCACCCTATAGATCAGTAGCGAGAAGTCCTTGCAAATCCGTGGATTTCAACCACGACAGAATCACAAATCAAATAACTCTGGTTGCAAGCCAGAGAAATTCAACAAGTAGTCCCTCCGCTTATGGAGATCCACGGTCTTCACTTGCTCTATCTTCAATCGACGTCTTCACGTATTTGTTGGTCGGAATGGTTTTCGAATATAAATTCGATCCCGGTCTTTCCATACCAACAAATCGTATTGGTCAGCTTTGATAGTCAGTGATTTAACTATCAAATACAATAGTGTGAATACAATGAGTTTGCTGATTCGGTACTTGGAATAACCTGGCCTATTAAAATATATTTAATAGAATAGCTAATGAACTTCTAATCTTCCAATACATTAGAAACAATACACTTAATTTCATTCTAGTATGACAAAACTATTTTTAATGTTTTAGAACCATGTATATATATGGATTTCCACCTTTTATATTCCTTGGTAAATGTCAAGAACTTCCTTCAAAACCTTTATCCCATTTTTCTTTTGTTCGAGCATCTCACGATATATATATATATATATATATATATATATATATATATATATATAACTAAATGGTATTAAACAAGTTCCAATTCTAATATGGTCAAAACCAATGTCGACTTGTATCGTTTAAAACCAATTATCCTCATTAACATTGAAACCAATTTAGTATTGATTCATATTCCAAAGCCTTGCACTTGTATTCAATTGTTCTCGTATGGAATATCACACCTATCACAACCCCTTTCACTCATTTCAAACCAATACCATTCCTCGATAATAATGAAGCCGTTCAAGTTGGGGTATTTTATTTACCTCTCAAACCTTGATCGACAATGTTCTTATCTCAGAATAATATCAGTTCGTCACTTAACCATCTCACCAAAATCTTATTTACCATATCGATCTCAATTGATTTTATAAACCATTTCTTAAACATTTTAAGTCTTCATTTTGGTTTAAAGACCCTTTTTAAACCTCATTTGGATTTCTTTCTAAATGCTTATAAAAATCCATTTATCATCCTTTTTGCAACTTAGCTCAGATTTCACTTTAAACCCATTAACATCTTTTAGTCCATTACAAATCTATTTACTGTTTTCCTTAATAATTTTATTCAGCCGAATTCACTTTTCTTAATTTTAATAATTAAGAATAATCTTATCTAAGTCATTATATTCATTACATATCTCATTTGCATCTCTCGTCTTGAAACTTGAATTTTACACCTCCTTGTAAAATCTCTTATTTGTCATGATCGATTTCATCGACACTTCACCACTTCTAATGGGATTCAAACTAAAGGTAATTTCTTTAATTATATCTAATTACAATAATAATTTATTAAAACATTTAACTATATTAAAATAGTTAACAATGCTACTAACAAAAAAATAGTCTAAATTATTATTTGGAAAAGCTTATTAAATAAAATCAACTTCATTAACATAATTCAATAATTTCCTTAATTTATAGTTAATCGAAGATTAACTAGTTATTAACACCATTCGTTAAACCTTAAAAAATATTCAAAGTATTTAAATCAAATTACTTCAATTATCAATTTCAAATAAAGACGGTTGATTTTTGTCGACCGTACACCTCATTTAGCAGTTAACTGATTATCATTAGTCATTTCCCCTTTTTAAATTAATTAAATAGCTTAATTAATTTAAAAACGCCATTTAATTGTTTTAAAAACAATTATTCTCTTTTGCAACCCGTAGGTAAATTTTATGGTTTCTGCTTTTAGCACTTTCGTAAATCACAACATGTTATTTCATAATCACTAAACAAATTTCTTTTTAAAAGCTCGATTAAAATATTTATTCATAAATTTCTAATTTAATTAATTATATAAAATGACTGAAAGACTTCAGTTCAATTATAAAATATTTTATAACTTTAAAGCTGCGTCAATTCACCGAACGGTCGAACAACGTCTAAAACAATACATTTTAGGCCATTCACTGCCAATTACCCAATCAACACTGTCGGCTGATTTTAAACATGACACAGGTGAATATTTATTCAACCATCACGCTCAAATAGGTTTTTCTACCATATGGGGTTAAATAAGTTCAAATATCAATAATATAAAACAAACAAACAACATATATAATATTTGAGGAATCCGGTCGGATCCCTCCGACCCGTTCTTCCATGCATCACAGCTCGTTATACATTTCATAATAATATATGAAATAAATTTCATATGACCTACTAATTTAAAACGATTAAATCTAAATAATAGCTTCCAATCAACCATAACAGTCAACAGCAACCAATCAACCAATTTATATTTTTACGGGTAAATTATATTTTAATATGAATTTACCATATCACAGAATTCCAGAAGGTGTGAGAATTAACTCACCGGTTCATTTCCGTTGACGGTGGTCGCGTTTGTTGCTTTTAATCTTGAACGGACACTTAAAATTTACTGAAATTTCAATAGCGTCCGATCAGCGCCTAGTCAGTGCCATCACCTAGGCCTCGTCCCTGCGATCCCAACGGATCCAGTTTCGTCAGATTTCGTTAACGTATGTGAAAGTTATCGACATTTCAAGTTTATATAAATTAAACGATTAACTAACTAACTTAATTAATAATCAAATTAAATAAATTTTTTTAATTTTTTAATTTTTTTTAAAAACATTACCTTAATTAACCGTTTCCTCCACGTCATCATCGTTGTAATCAAAATGTGTTTCTCCCTATCGTGACTCCAGAAACCCGATGCCATCTCTTTTCCCATTCGATTTCAAAAGCTCCACCACTCCAATTGATCGTCGGCAATGCCACAGTGCACCGGACCTCCACCTGACCTCGCTGGCACCACCGCCAGTCCTCAGCGCCGCCTCACCCTAAACCCCGACCCCCTAGTTCGCCGTCGACGCCAGAAAAGGAGTACGACCGAAACCGCTTCTTGCCCAAAATCCTCCGTCCATAGATCACCGGACCACCCACGACCGGTGCCAAATTGACCGCCGTGCCACCCAGTATCGATCCCCTCAGACCTGCCCCACCACAAACCCTCCAACCCGTCGGAAATTCACCAAAACCCGTCGCAGCTTTTGAAAACAGCCCCAAACAGAACACCTCCGTTCATCTCAACCCCACGACCACCACGGACCACCAGAGAACCCGAGACCACAGCCAAATCGAATCCTTGTCTCTCCTTTACAAAATCCCCAACGTCCTGGCCTCTCAAATCGATCAAATCTCCTCAGTTTTGGCCAAAAACGAAAACGATTTTCCATGGTTTAACACCGATTCCGGCCACCTCCGACCACCATTCCATCCCAACTTTCTCCAGTAGGTAGATATCGTCCTGATCTACCACTTTCCCTTTGGAACCCCCTAAAATTCATCACGGATTCAAAGAAATAAATTAAAATGTAAACGGGGACTTTTCTACAAAAATGTTCGTTGGAAAAATGTTTGGAGGTGTTGATCAGAAAAACGGCTGAGGAGGAAATGTATTTATAAAGAAAAATAATATTTATTTAAGTAAGATGTGACGAACGATATTTTTCTTCTTGTCTATCGCAATTTCAAAAATCGTTTATTTGTTGCTATGCTCAAATACAAGCCCCGTTCGCGATGCGAATGGATGGCATAGAATAATTTGACGATACAGTCCTATTGAAACTTGTTTCGTCGAATTCCGAGTTCGTTTGCTCGAATGGCCCTCTTTCACATTCAAATGGTCATTTTTATTTGTATTTTATTTTTCCACGCTCACAAATTAACGTCGATTGACGCGCCACTCGAAACCTAGCAATAATTTACTGTTGCGGTCCCAATAAAATTTGTTTCATCGAAAACAGAGGTCGTTTGAATAAAGGCCCTTTTATAACTACCTAATCCAAATAAAATAAACCAGGTTTAAAATAACTCAATATAATAATATTAAAATATTGAAATTGGCCATATACGACCTGAATATCGTATGTTTCCTCAATAAAATATCCCGGGTTGAATTTGAAGCCAAATCGATATTATAAAAATTTAAAAACCCCTTTATTTACTATAAATAACAATAAAATATATAAGGAAATTCCACTGGGACATTTTCAAAATTTGATTTGGACATAAGACAAAATCTACAACACGAAAACTCGATTTTTTCCCTTTCATTAGAAAAATAATATCCAACAGATTCGGACGATTCTTGTTTCGAGAAAATACGACTCATTTTGGGCCCTGTACAGCCGTTTAAAGTTCAAAACGCCAAATTACGAACTGCCGCGCCGCTGCAGCTCGTTTTATAATTAAATTATAAACTAAACGTTATAACGTCGTTTTAAAATGAAATTGCCACTAAAATTTCAATACGAACCATATTTAAGCATTTTAAGTTGTCCGCTCACTCGGTACTGCGAATTCAACATTTTTCCAATATTTCAGAAATTAAAATATTATTATATTATTAATATAATTTAAATATTTCAAAAAATGGTCAAAATCGATTATTTAAGTTCAAACCAATATTTTAAATAAATAAAACATTTCAAATAAATGGTCAGAAAATACGGGACATTACATTCCTTCCCCCTTAAAATAATTTCGTCTTCGAAATTGCTAAGGTAGAAAGAACGTCATAACCCATTATCTTTATAAAAATAATAAAATTTAAAACTCGATTTTATTTCCAAACTAATCTAATCGGTCGTAAAACCAAATTAACTTAAATAAAAGAATTTCCCAAAAATCTTCAAAAAATTTCTAACACCTTAAATTTTGGAAAAATTTCAGCAGAGTCTCCCCTGTACGGAGTACATCTGCAATATCGCAGGTTCAAGAAATATATATATATATATACATCGACTCTCAAGGTCGGAAAAATCAAAATCCAAACTCAAAACCCAAATAAAACCAAAATTTCAAATTTGCGTAGGCGTACCTTTTTAAGAGCGTTATTATACGATATGCGATAATTTATTCTCGAGCTTACTTAGTTATTATGCAGCTCTATTCAAACTGGATTCGATTAACTCCAAATTTTCTCTTCTAGATGGATTTTAAAGTTGAATTGGCTCTTCAGCACCTGTTTCTCAACTCAAACCAAATCATTAGTATCCAAAATAAATGTCAGTTATGTTCCAAACATCCATATCATTCACATTAACCAATTTTACACACTCTTCAATCCACACGAGATTATAATTATTTAAAATCACTTCACTTATTTCTTCAATTATCCATTCAAATTTATTTATCTAGATTGATTATCCAACATATTTATTTCATATTGGTTTTAACCCAATCGATTCAGGTTCAGGTTCATATTCAAGCAATCAACAACATAATCCAAATATATCACACAATCAACATTAACAAATCCAAATAACTTTCCCATATTACAATAATTTGTGAAAATCATTACCTTTATTATTTTATAAATAAACTGGGAAAAATAATTTCAAAAAAATAAATTTAATACCAAACCACAAATACGTGCTCTCATATATATACACGAACTCAATATAGGTTGTTACTAACCCCATCTCTATTGAGTCACGCCACAGAGCCAAGGTTATCACTAAACCAATAGCTCTGATACCACTGTAACGACCCAAGGATTTTTTACCCTTAAAATCGACATAAAATCACCATGTCGACTATTCAAGTATCGAAAACACTGGATTGTCAATAGAAAGGAGTTAGAGGGTGATAAAAGAAAGAAATATTATAATAGAATAAAGAAGAAGAGCAACACATCAGCATCTCACAGCGGAACGAATAAAATATAATATAACAAATCTTTTTATATGAAAGAACTGTATATACATACCAATCATCAGAGCACAACATATATCAGACACAGCGGAATAATAACTTTATATAACTAGGGGTGAAGCCGCCTGCTTCCAGCTCATGAAACTCCAATCGAAACCTGACCTGGGAATATACTCGGTTTGACCCAAGCACATTTAAGGAAAAGCCAAATACACTGGCTCAGTCTGGAATACTTTTAGTGATAAATTCACAGCACAAACTATTTGTTTAACTTTGGAAATTTTTTTATGAAATCATGGGATAATAGTAAGACCAACCCACACAAAAACACGGATGGTTTTTACCTTACTATAACCCAAAACGTTTTTGAAAACCATAACTTATTCTGATATAATCATAGTATCTAAATACAAGTAATTAACAATCTAGCGGAACGCTTGCATCTCACGCTCCACATATATAGTATACAACCGAAAACCACGGGCGCTTATTGGGAATTAGGTTCCAACCATGACAAGGTATGGGACCACCATCTGATTGTGTAACTCTAGAGGAGAATACACTGGGTACAACAAGAACGTCTTGCAACCCAGCCCTCACATGACCGACCACTCATTTCGCTTGAATGTATCGAATGTATACCACCGACGGTTGGGATCAGCAACCGTCTCCTGAAAAGGGACAACATTGAATATAGATTAAAGAAGCAAATGGAATTTCTCTAGATAGGTGGTTATACACTCTAATGGGAGCGACCCATATGGTCATGCTGCCTGCCCGATTTTTGTCATTTCCCAGTTGATGAGGCTTTAGGCTAGAATCTCTTTAAAACATCTGGCCATCATTACTTTGAATGCCACATCGTCAGATCTGCCAGAAAAATCACTAATTGACATCCACAAAAATACCCAGGTCGGGAGCGACCCAACTGTGATACGTTTGAAGAAATCAACGTACGTGACCCCTTTGGAAATACTCTGTCAGACATTCGTCCATACAAGTCATTCAGGAACAGGATGAACCGAAGGCACCCTCCTACTGCATCCTAGGAATCACCATATAGATCAGCAGCGAGAAGTCCTTGCAAATCCGTGGATTTCAACCATGACAGAATCACAAATCAAATAACTCTGGTTGCAAGCCAGAGAAATTCGACAATTAGTCCCTCCGCTTATGAAGATCCACTGTCTTCACGTGCTCCGTCTTCAATCGACATCTTCACGTATTTGTTTATCGGAATGGTTTTTGAATATAAATTCGATCCCAGTCTTTCCGTACCAACAATCGTATTGTTCAGGTTTGATAGTCAGTGATTTAACTATCAAATACAATAGTGTGAATACAATGAGTTTGCTGATTCGGTACTTGGCATTACCTGGCCTAATAAAATATATTTAATAAAATAGTTAATGAACTTCTAATCTTCCAATACATTAGAAACATTACACTTAATTTCATTCTAGTATGACAAAACTATTTTTAATGTTTTAGAACCATGTATATATATGGATTTCCACCTTTTTATTTCCTTGGTAAATGTCAAGAACTTCCTTCAAAACCTTTATACTATTTTCTTATGTTCGAGCATCTCACAATATATATTACTTAATGGTATTAAACAAGTTCCAATTCTAATATGGTCAAAACCAATGTCGATTTGTATCGTTTAAAAACAATTATCTAACTAACATTGAAACCAATTTATTATTGATTCATATTCCAAACCTCGCACTTGTATTCAATCCTTCTCGTATGGAATATCACACCTATCACAACCCCTTTCACTCGTTTCAAACCAATACCATTCCTCGATAATAATGAAGCCATTCAAGTTGGGGTATTTTATTTACCTCTCAGACCTCGATCGACAACGTTCTTATCTCAGAATAATATCAGTTCGTCACTTAACCATCTCACGAAAATCTTATTTACCATCTCGATCTCAATTGGTTTTATAAACCATTTCTTAAACATTTTAAGTCTTCATTTTGGTTTAAAGTCCCTTTTTAAACCTCGTTTGGATTTCTTTCTAAATGCTTATAAAAATCCATTTATCATTCTTTTTGCAACTTAGCTCAGATTTCACTTTAAACCCATTAACATCTTTTAGTCCATTACAAATCTATTTACTGTTTTCCTTAATAATTTTATTCAGTCGAGTTCACTTTTCTTAATTGTAATAATTAAGAATATTCTTATTTAAGTCGTCATATTCATTACATATCTCATTTGCACCTTTCGTCTTGAAACTTGAATTTTACACCTCCTTATAAAATCTCTTATTTATCTTGATCGATTTCATCGACACTTCACCACTTCTAATGGGATTCCAACTAAAGGTAATTTCTTTAATTATATCTAATTGCAATAATAATTTAATTTAACATTTAACTATATTAAAATAGTTAACAATGCTACTAACAAAAAAATAGTCTAAATTATTATTTGGAAAAGCTTATTAAATAAAATCAACTTCATTAACATAATTCAATAATTTCCTTAATTTATAGTTAATCGAAGATTAACTAGTTATTAACACCATTTGTTAAACCTTAACGAATATTCAAAGTATTTAAATCAAATTACTTCGATTAACAATTTCAAATAAAGACGGTTGATTTTTGTCGACCGTGCACCTCACTTAGCAGTTAACTGATTATCATTAGTCATTTCCCCTTTTTAAATTAATTAAATAGCTTAATTAATTTAAAAACGCCATTTAATTGTTTTAAAAACAATTATTCTGTTTTGGAACCTGTAGGTAAATTTTATGGTTTCTGCTTTTAGCACTTTCGTAAATCACAACATCTTATTTCATAATCATTAAACAAATTTCTTTTTAAAAGCTCGATTAAAATATTTATTCCTAAATTTCTAATTTAATTAATTATATAAAATGACTGAAAGACTTCAGTTCAATTATAAAATATTTCATAACTTTAAAGCTGCGTCAATTCACCGAACGGTCGAACGACGTCTGAAACAATACATTTTAGGCCATTCACTGCCAATTACCCAATCAACACTGTCGGTTGATTTTAAACACAACACAGGTGAATATTTATTTAACCATCACGCTCAAACAGGTTTTTCTACCATATGGGGTTAAATCAGTTCAAATATCAACAATATAAAACAAACAAACAACATACATAATATTTGAGGAATCCGGTCAGATCCCTCCGACCTGTTCTTTCCTGCATCACAGCTCGTTATACATTTCATAATAATATATGAAATAAATTTCATATGATCTACTAATTTAAAATGATTAAATCTAAATAACAGCATCCAATCAACCATAGCAGTCAACAGCCACCAATCAACCAATCTATATTTTTAAGGGTAAATTATATTTTAATATGAATTTACCACATCACAGAATTCCAGAAGGTATGAGAATTAACTCACCAGTTCATTTCGGTTGACGGTGGTCGCGTTTGTTGCTTTTAATCTTGAATGGACACTCAAAATTTACTGAAATTTCAACAGCGACAGATCAGCGCCTAGTCAGTGCCATCACCTAGGCCTCGTCCCTACGGTCCCAACGGATCCAGTTCCGTCATAGTTCGTTAACGTATGTGAAAGTTATCGCCATTTCAAGTTTATATAAATTAATCGATTAACTAACTAACTTAATTAATAATTAAATTAAATAATTTTTTTTTATTTTTTTTAAAAACATTACCTTAATTAACCGTTTCCTCCACGTCATCATCGTTGTAATCCGAACGCGTTTCTCCCTATCGTGACTCCAGAAACCCGATGCCATCTCTTTTCCCATTCGATTTCAAAAGCTCCACCACTCCAATTGATCGTCGGCAGCGCCACAGTGCACTGGACCTCCACCAGACCTCGCTGGCACCACCGCCAATCCTCATCGCCGCCTCACCCTAAACCCCAACCCCCCTAGTTCTCCGTCGACGCCAGAAAAGGAGCACGACCCAAACCGCTTCTCGCCCAAAATCCTCCGTCCATAGATCACCGGACCACCCACGACCGGTGCCAAACTAACCGTCGTGCCACCAGCATCGATCCCCTCAGACCTCCGCCACTACAAACCCTCTAGCCCGTCGGAAATTCACCAAAACCCGTCGCAGCTTTTGAAAACAGCCCCAAACTGAACACCTCCTTTCATCTCAACCCCACGACCGCCATGAACCACCAGAGAACCCGAGATCACAGCCAAATCAAAGCCTTGTCTCTCCTCTACAAAACCCCTAAGGTCCTGGCCTCTCAAATCGATCAAATCTCCTCAATTTTGGCCAAAAACGAAAACGATTTTCCACGGTTTAACACCGATTCCGGCCACCTCCGACCACCATTCCACCTTAACTTTCTCCAGTAGGTAGATATCATCCTGATCTACCACTTTCCCTTTGGAAACCCCTCAAATTCATCACAGATTTAAAAAAATAAATTAAAATGTAAACGGGGACTTTTCTACAAAAATGTTCGCTGGAAAAAATGTTTGGAGGTGTTGATCATAAATATGGCTGAGGGGGGAAGTGTATTTATAAAGAAAAGTAATATTTATTTAAGTCGATGTGACGAACGATATTTTTCTTCGTGTCTATTGCAATTTAAAACATCATTTATTCGTTGCTGTGCTCACATACAAACCCCGTTCGAGATGCGAATGGACAACATAGAATAATTTGACGATACGGTCCTAATGAAACTTGTTTCGTCGAATTCCGAGTTTGTTTGCTCGAATGGCCCTTGTTAACGTTCAAATGGTCGTTTTTATTTGTATTTTATTTTGCCACGCTCACAAATTAACCCTGATTGACGCGCAATTTGAAACCTAGCAATAATTTACTGTTGCAGTCCCAATACAATTTGTTTCGTTGAAAACAGAGGTAATTGAATAAAGGCCCTTTTATACTGCCCAATCCAAATAAAATAAACCAATTTTAGAATACCTCAATATAATAATATTAAAATATTGAAATTGGCCATGTACGACCAGAATATCGTATACTACCACAATAAAATATCCCGGGTTGAATTTGAAGCCAAAGCGATATTATAAAAATTTAAAAACCCCTTTATTTACTATAAATAACAATAAAATATATAAGGGAATTCCACAGCGACCTTTTCAAAATTTGATTTAGACATAAAACAAAATCTTCAACATGAAAACTCGATTTTTCTCTTTCGTTAGAAAAATAATATCCAACAGATTCAGACGTTTCTTGTTTCAAGAAAATCCGACTCATTTTGGGTCCCGTACAGCCGTTTAAAATTCAAAACGCCAAAATACGAACTGCCGCGCCGCTGCAGCTCTTTTATAATTAAATTATAAATTAAACGTTATAACGTCGTTTTAAAATGAAATCGCCACTAAAATTTCAATACAAACCATATTTAACCATTTTAAGTTGTCTGCTCACTCTATACTGCGAATTCAACATTTTTCCAATATTTGAGAAACTAAAATATTGTTATACTATTAATATAATTTAAATATTAAAAAAATGGTCAAAATCGATTATTTAAATTCAAACCAATTTTTTAAATAAATAAAATATTTCAAATAAATTGTCAGAAAATATGGGACATTACATTAGATGTTTCGTTGGTTAAACCCTAGAAAGTGGAAATGATAACTCTGCCGCACAGCCCCAAGATCAAACTTGCTTAAATCCAATGGACCAAAATATTTTAGTGCTGAAAAACCAAATTAATGGTAATTTACCGATACCGATGGTAAACGATTTTTTTTACCAATTTGTATCGGTAAGATTACCGTTACAGTACATAATATATCGGTATACCATTTTATTTTGAAATCGGTAACCGATTTATCGGTAACGGTAAATTTACCGTTACCATAACAACCCTAATTTTGAGAAACAGACTTAATAAAAGTTCTAGTGTCAGATAGGGTAAGTATTTGTGTACAACTACAAAAGATAAATATATTAGAATGATGTACAAGAAAATTTGCTTGAACCGTACAAGTACAAGTTTGTTCAATTTTTTGCACTTTCTCAATTACTGAACGCAAAAAACATGACAAGGATAATTTCCTAATACTATCCATCGACCAACTTTATTTCACCAGTCAACCATCTTGCATGGTAACTTATGTCACTATGGATCTTGGGATTTATCCAACCCAATCCATTAGTAAAGACATAACAAATCACTTTTAGATGCAGTAGTGACTTGTCTTTCGTGGTCCAAAATAGACCCATATGGCTATCCAATCCATCCCGAGGATCGTCCGATACCCCTAGAATCCCAATACATATGTGTCACAGTCAAACTCAATGCCTAATATCAAAATTTTCAAATCCCTACAAATCATAGACAAGGGTGTTGAACCACCTAGGGTGTAACAACCCGGAAAATCGGAACCAATTAAAAAAATTTATTTTAGCAATTTTAATGAATTTTGGATATTTAAAATGAATTATTTTAAATAATAACGAGTAAAAATTTATTTTCGATGAAGTTAAAGCAAATAATTTTATTTTAATTATATAACGAGCCTAAAATGGCGCGGCAGTTCGAAAATTCGATGTCTAATTTCAAATGAATATACAGAATTCAATATAAGTCAGAGTTGGACGAAACAAGAAATATTTGAATCTGATTAACAATATCTTTCTAACGGATGTAAGAAACTGAGATTTCGTTTTATAAATTGTAAGTTACGTCCAGTTTAAAATTCAGAAAGTTCGCTGTGGAATATATATATATATATATATTAATATATATATATATATATATATATATATAAAGCCCTTAAAAATAGCGATTTTGCAATCGACCTCCGTTTTCCACGAAACCACTTTTGTTGGATCCGGAATGTCAAATTATTGCTGGATTCTAATTTCCATAATTTTTGGAATCAATATGTGAGCGTGGCGAAAGAAAACGTATTTTGATAGTTTTAATCAATTTGCATCGACTATAAACTGGCCATTTTTCCAACGGTCTCAAAATTTAACGAAATTAGTTTTGTTAGGACCGTATCATCAATACAAAGCTAGATATAATTTTTCTAGAATTTTCGGAGTCAGCATGTGGCCCCGGTAAATTGAAATGTGCGTTTAAATTAAATACATATTGATTTATATTATAATTTAAAGAAAAACTGGTCGTAACAACTGAATTGGGTTTTAAAACATAACCCATTGTGTTTGGAATGAGGGTAATTAGTTAGGGACGACAGTCGTTGGGTTCGATTTGGGGTACGGAAGAAAAAGTGACTTTTTGGAATTAACAAAATAATTAAATATAACATTATATAAACTAACATAACCTAACCTAGCCCTAACTAATTCTCTTTCAGAAATAAAATAAAGAAATCCTGCCGTCATTTCCCTCCAAATCCCTTCCCCCGATGTTCGATGCTGCTGCTCCCTACCAGCGCCGTCGAACCAGGCGATCTTCCCCCTCCTCTTGCCGCACTTCCTCACTCCTCTTCTCTTCTCTCCCCCTTTCTCCATTCGTAAAGCCAAGCACCCCGTGCCCTAATCCGCCCCAAATCGATCATCACCCTCTGACCGCAAACCCCCCCGGCCACCTCCCCGAGCTGCCGCACCCCGCCTGCGCCCCTACGACGATTAGCGCCGCCTTCTCCCCACCCCCCAATGGCAAAGATTCGATTTTTGGCCAAGGTGAGCTTTTTATTGAATTTCCTTTTCGGTTTTTTTTACATAGATTAAAATTTGATTTTTTTTAATATAAAAATTGCATTGATTTTTATTTCAGTTTTTTTAAATATATAAAGCATAGAGAATAAAAATATGATTTTGTTCATTGAAAGTTATGACTTTTATTATTGAAAAGATCGGATTTTTAACATAGAAAAAATATGACTTTTAAACATGAAAAGATATGATTTTTATGTTGTTAAAACTATAATTTTTAGTTCAAGAAGAAGTATGATTTTTATAGAGAAATCTTTGCATATAAAAATATGATTTGATACATGAAGTAGCAATATAAAAATTCGATTTTTATTTATATAATAACGATATAAAAATATGGTTTTTATTATATGAAGTATGATTAAAAATGTGATTTTTAATTATGTAGAGCGATGTTAAAAATGTGATTTTTAATTATATAGAGCGGTGTTAAAAATGTGATTTTTAATTATATAGAGCGATGTTAAAAGTGTGATTTTTAATATAAAAATCGTGTGAAACAGATTACGATGGAATTGACTGGAATTAAATCCAAATCCGAACCGTTCAGAAATAAAACTGGCGGAGTGGATCCCAAAGGTGAGAACTTCTCACTATAGTTTCTTGTACAGTTATTTAGTTTATAACTGCATATATGAACTGCTCCCCGTCACCCACAGACCATGGACAACTTATTTGATTGTATTTTGTGGTGGTAATTGATTGGTTGTGATGTGGAATGAAAGTAAAATATTCATGTGCTGAAATAAACATTATACAGTTAAAAATATAATTTTTAACGTGTATATGAATAAAATAAATATTCATTTACAAATCGGACGATTTGTTTATGTACACCCATTTTACTGATATTGATTGGGATGATAAATTTTACACATCGCCTAGTTGCACAAATAATATTCAGCGTTTGTTGATTGAAACCCCACACGGGTATTGGGATGATATTTGGCGTACACTAATCCCAACTGTTTAGTTGTATGTCGATCGATTGGCTGACAGACTGTTGTAAGCGTTAGTTATTTATATTTAATGTTTATACAGTGTGGAATGCACTCTGGATGATGGTTGATTGTTTATTATTGTTGTTATATACATGTGTTGTATGAAATCCATATAAATAATATTATATGATAATTGATTGTGTCTGATTCCAGTTCAAAAGAATGAATATTTTAAAATAACTAGTATTTTAAAATAATGAATATTTTAAAATAATCTTCAATAATGGATCAAAATATGATTTTGATGTCTGATTTGGGATGGACACAAAAATATTTAAATATATAATGCCGTGTTGATTAGTTACGACCATTTTGACGCGAACGATATTTATATCGATTTTATTCATTTTTATAATGCATATCGAAAAGGGAATGATTTCAATATCTGATATTTTGAAAATATTATCATTTATATATTACAATGATAACGAGAATTCAATTTTGATTTAAAATTGAAAATGAAGTTGGAATCGTTTTTAGAACAAATTTAAAATGATTTATAAAATACGTTTTAAATGGAAATCGACGAAATATGTAATAACCCGGAAATTCTGAGCCAATTTAAATTTTTTATTTTGGCAATTTCGACGAATTTTGAATATTTAAAATGAATTATTTTAAATAATAACGACGAGAAATTTATTTTGAATAGAATTCGAACGTATATATTTATATAAATCGTCGTTAGAATATATATATTTATTTTAATTATAAATTTGATTTGAGATGGGTTTTAAATAACCAGAATTTCCAATATATGAAAGGTGGAAATAATATATATATATATATATATATATATATATGAAATGTGAAAATGATATATATATATATGAAATGTGAAAATGATATATATATATATATATGAAATGAAAACGATATATATATATGAAATGTGAAAACGATATATATATATGAAATGAAAACGATATATATATATATATATATATATGAAATGTGAAAACGATATATATATATATATATGAAATGTGAAAATGATTTGATTGTTAAAAATATAATTTTTAACATATATACATACACTGTATAAAATTGTCGTGTATATGGAATATTCAATTTTGATTAGAAATTGAATATGAAGTTGAAATCATTTTGAAAACAAAGTAGAAACAATTTATAAAATTCATTTTAAAAGGAAATCGACGAAATATATATTATATATATAAAATAATGGCCTGAATAGAATGCGCTGCGCTGCGGCAGTTCGCAAATTTCAACCATTAATTTCAAACGGACATTACGGGAGATCCGACCGTCGGATTCTCCTAAAACTGGAACCGTTGGGTTCGTATCGGAAAGAAATTTCTAATGAATATTAGAAATTTGAAATCTAACGGTTGGATATGGAATTTTGTCCAAATCAAATTTGGAAAAGGTTGCTGTAAGTGCAGTTCGATGACCGTTTATGGAAATCGACTGTACGGGCCTTGATAAAATTATTAAAAATATCAATAATTTGTGTAAAATCATAATAAATGATTTAGAAAGAATTGGGATGAAAAATTACATATTTGAAAAGATAAAAATATATTTTTATTGAAACGAGCTAGTTATTAATTAGAAAAATAATCCAATGGTTATAAATAAATAAATTGGATTGGAATTGAAATTATCTTCGGATATTTTCGATATTGGATTCCGTGATTATACAGATATTGTGATGGGAATTTGGAAGATATCGATATCGTTATTCCCGATATGATATCTGTTGGTTTCAGAATTTGATGTTGAATATAAGTCGATACTATCTCTATTCAAAACCTTATATTTAATGTCAAATTGGATTGATTGATTGTTTGGACTGTGCACGACCGGTTTATGAGCAAAATATGCTTTTACATTTAGCATTGGGTTGGGTAGAAATATTTGTGTGTTAACACCTTGTGAAACACTTCACGATTTGACGATAAGGTGTTTAGCGATGTGGAGTTCATTTCAAGTTTAATGAATGATTTTGAAATGATATTTTCCTTAAGTAAAAAGAAATATATTCCCGATTTTAGACAGGGAATGTTTTATAAAAATGTTTTATAAAACAGAAAGGATTTCGAGGCCCAAAACCCGATGATTTCTAAAATGATTTAGAAATGTATTATGTGTTACATTGTGGTTCATCGCATATTCGATTAGTTGCTATTGATGATGTATCTGTTTGGTGGCAGAGAATTTATTCTCTTGCTTAACACCCTTCTTTGAGACGTACAAGCTCAAAGGTTATGTGATTAATAATGACTGACCATATGTGTGAATTACTGATGTGAGGTACTATAGTTTGAAAGTACTTGTGATTATTGTGTTGTGAAATGATTTTCCCTATTACGGGATTTGAAATGATTTAGTATGTGGCTAAAGATTCTAGTAACCCTAAGACTAAAAGTTCGGGTCTTCTCAAAATATAATATATATATATATATATATATATATATTATATATTAAATGGCCTGAATAGAACGCGCCGCACTGTGACTGTTGTATATAACGCAGTTGTATACATAATTATATGATTTTTGTTTGATGATAACAACCAATATATTTTATTATAAAATGTATTTGTAACTGTACTGTTATACTACACAACAGATATGAATATAATATTTCTATTTAAATAAAATACAACGGTGCAGAAATTTAAATATTCACACAGTATTTGATTTGAATAAAAATATTTTATTTTAATTTCAAACAGTACATCTTTTATAACTCCTCTATTTGACATACTTCATTTCATTCACATACAAATATTCTCATTACAACTGTAACAACCCGCAAAATCTGAACCAATTTAAAATTTTTATTTAAGAAATTTTAATGTTTTTTTTAAATATTTAAATAATTTATTTTAAATAATAACGACTAAAAATTTATTTTAATCAAAGCCAAAACGAATAAATTTAATTTAATTATAAAAGGAGTTTGAAATGCCGCGGTAGTTTAAAAATTCGATTTTAAACTTTAATTATATATATAGAATTCAATTTAAATCAGAAGGGGACGACCCAGAGATATTTAAACTCTGTTTAACAATATCTTTCTGACGAATGGGAAAAACTATGATTTATAATGTATGTTGAAAGTTAGGACTAGTTTAAAAATTTAAAATAGTCGATATGGAATTTATGTATATTTATCTATATTTTTAAATATATATATGACCCTTGAAAATAGCCATTTCACAAACGACCTCCGTTTTCGACGAAACCACTATTGTTGGAACTGGAATGTCAAATTATTGCTAAGTTTAATTTTCCATAATTTTTAAAATTCAATGTGAGCGTGGCAAAGGATAAGGCATTTTGTTAGTTTTAGTTAAATTTAATCGACCAGAAAATGGTCATTTTTCAAACGGTCTCGGAATTCGATGAAATTAGTCTTGTTAGAACCGTATCGTCAAAAAAAAGCTAAATATATTTTTTCTGTAATTTTTAGAGTCAGTATGTGACCCCGGTAATTTAAAATATACATTCAAGTCAAGAATATACTGATTTATGTTTTAATTTAAAGAAAAACATATCGTAACAGCCGAATTAGGTTATGAAACATATTCCATTGTGTCCAGGATGGGGGTATTTGGCTAGGTGCGACATTCGTTGGGTTCGATTTGGAGTTAGTATCAACGAACAAACATTATCTTGAATTAAAAAATAATAATAATATAAAATACAATATAAATACCCCTCAGAATACGCTAACCCTAAACCTATCTCTACAGCCGCCATCATTCAAACGAATGCCCAGATCACTCCGATCTTCTTCCCTCCTTATCTCCCAATCCATTCAATAAATCTCAAATCTCCCAAGGGCCAAAGCAGAGAGCGTATTGAGCTCTACAAGATGAACGACAATGATCTGAAATGGTGTTGGAATTTATGCTAATTTCTGGAGCAAACTCGTTCAGTTTGGTCTCGGTTTTCGTGAGCTAGGAGGAACCGCACATGGCAGCGTGGCAGGCGGAGGTGGCGTTCGTGAAGCTCTTCGGGGTGGTGGGGTCCGATCGACGTCTAGGGCTCTGGTTGAGGGGCGGCGATGGTGAATTCAATTGGAGCATGGGTTTGTTTTGCACGGTTCTAGGACGAAGAAGGAGAATCAAAACGAATGGCCTGATTTGATTAATCAATGTAATTAAGGAGTTAATTGTTTATTAAATTATCCCAAACTTTAAATATTGATATCTTGTTCAAACTAAATCAGAATCGAACGATTCAAAATTTGTTGGAATCGACTTTCCAAGATCTACAACACGAAGCTGACCAGGACTGATTCTGAGCACTTTGGAAATTCAGCCAAAATTTGAACACGAACAGAAATTCAGACAAAAATCGACTGAGAGATTTCTATTTTAAACTAATTAATTATTTATTCATTACATCGTGAAATTTATATATTTAATCTATGTATAATTCTTGTTGTTGTTGTATGTATCTGTTGAAATGTTGATTGTTTGGTGATTGCGATGAACCTCTGTTTGGAATTGTATGTATTCATGTTGGTTATAATTAGATAATTAAAATTATCATCATTGTCATATTTGGGTAGTCGAATCATAACTGTCATTAGTTAGAATAAAATGAATATTATTTCACCGTGAGATTTGTTAGAAATAAAAAGAACAATTTACACTGTTAAAATTGTTAGAAACAAAAAGAACAATTTGCCCTGTTAAATTTGCTAGAAACAAAAAGGACATTTTTTTTCCTTTTTACCGTCATTTAGTTGAAAATTAAAAAAGTACATTTTCACTGTAATTTTATTAGAATTAAAATTACATTTTTGTTTTGCAATTTTAGATGCAAACAAATATATAAATCAAAAAGATTACATTTTTCAACGTAATTAGAAATAAATAAAAAATGATTACATTTTTCAATGTAATTAAAATTGAAATAAAATGATTACATTTTTCAATGTAATTAAAATTGAAGTAAAATGATTATATTTTCAATATAATTAAAATTGAAATAAAAATAACATTTGGATTAAAACTTAAGTATTGAAATAAAAATAACATTTTGGTTAAAACATAAGTATTGAAATAAGAGATCACATTTTTGGCCAAAACTTTACTAGTGAACATTTTTGGTCAAAATTTTATTAGTGAAATGAAAATATCACTTTTATCAAAACTTGATTATTAAATTAAAATTATCACTTTTATATAAACTTGATTATTGAATTGAAAATATCATTTTTGTCAAAACTTGATTAGTGAAATGAAAGTAAATTTTTTGTCAAAACAAGATCATAGAAATAAAAATTTTGTTCTTTTATTTGCATTCTCTAATGCAAATATACATTAAAATATAAAAGGTTCTTTTGTTTGCATTCACTAATGCAAATGTATTTTAAAAATAAAAATTGTTCTTTTATTTGCATTCACTAATGCAAATGTATTTTAAAAATAAAAATTGTTCTTTTATTTGCATTCACAAATTAAAATATATTTTGAAGATAAATTTTGTTCTTTTATTTGCGTTCACAAATGCAAATATTCATTGAAAATAAATTCTGTTCTTTTATTTGCATTCACAAATGCAAATCTACTTTGAAAATAAAAATTGTTCTTTTAATTGCATTCACTAATGTAAATATACATTGAAATTCAGTTTTGTTCCTATTTACTTTCACTCAAAGATACATTGAAATTAAAAAGTTACATGTTTCTTTTACTTGCATTCCATGTCGCAAATAGAACTAGAAATAAAAATCTTCATTTTTTTATTTACATTCCTTGATGTAAATAAACATGAAATAAAAAGTTAAATCTTTATTTGCATTCCTTGTTGCAAATAAAGCATGGAATAAAAAGTTATATTTTTATTTATATTCCTTATTGAAAATAAAACTGGAAGTTAAAAATTACATTTCTATGTTAGTTGAAAACAAAAGGAGAAAATTAAAAAGTCATATTTTTATTTACATTTTAGATGTAAATAAAAGATAAAATATAAGAATTACAATTTTAATTTCATTTTAGTTAAAATAAAAAGAATAGAAAAGTTATATTAGAATAAAGATGTCACTTTTATTAGAAAAGTTATAGTAGAAAAAAAAATGTCACTCTAGTTAGAAAACATAATTTGTATATAAAATGTCATTTTTAGATAGAATATAAAATGTCATTTTTAGTTAGAGTATAAAAATGTCATTTTTAGTTAGAATTGTTATATTAGATAAAAATATTCTTTTATTTAGAAACATTTTATGTTACACAAAAATATCATTTAGATTAACACATATTTTTTGAATTAAATATGTTCTTTATTTAGAATATGTTCTTTATTTAGAACATGTCATTTATTTAGAACATGTCATTTATTTAGAATATGTCATTTATTTAGAATAATGTCATGTGAATTAAAATGCCATTTATTTAGACAAATAATTCAAACGGAATTATAATTGGTTAAATCTATTAACCAATGATCTATTGATATAAATCGTTGTTATTTGGAAACCCCACACGGATGTTGGGACGACATTGGGCACACACTAGTCCCAATATTTATTTAATTGTCAATCGGTGGATTGACAGTCTGTGATGAGCGTTATTTATCTATTTTAATGCTCACACAGTTATTAATCTCACTTTGGATGTGAATACTTTGTTTGATGATTGTTTATTTATTTGTGTTGAATATATGCTATGTATAAAATCCATATAATTGAATTTATATTGTAATTGATTGAGTCACATCCCGATTCAGGATATTTTTAATAAAATAATATCTTTTAAAAATGAAGAACATCTTTATATAAATAATATTATGACGTTTAGAATTTTATAAATAAAGAATATTTTAAAACTATGAATATTTTAAAATAATATTTTATGTAAAATAAAACCTTGATTTTTATGTCCCCTTTGGACAAATATATAAATATAAATTGTGAAGCCGAATTTAGTAGCAAAAGTTATTTCAACCCGAATGGGTTTATCAGTCGATTTTAATTATTTTAAAATAAATATAAAAAGGAAAGTAATTTATAAATATATTATTTTGAGAATATAAATATTTTAATGTGATTAAAATATAAAATATTCAATTTCGCTTTGAAATTGAACATAAAGATAAAATCATTTTAAAAATAAATTTATAAATATTTTATAAATATGTTTTAATAGAAATCGACGATATATAAAATATACTTATATATAATGGCCTGAGTAGAACGCGCCGCGCAACGACCGTTCGCGAATTTCGACCATTAACTTCAAATTGATGTAACGGGAGATCCGACCGTCGGATTCTCCTAAAACTGGAACCGTTAGGTTCGTATCGAAAAGAGATTTCCAATGAATATAGGAGTTTTGAAATCTAACAGTTATATTTGGAGGTATGCCCAAATCAATTTCAGAAAAGGTCGCTATGGATGCAGTTCGATGACCGTTTATGGAAATCGACTGTATAGGCCTTAATAAAATTATATAAAATATAGAAAAATTATGTAAAATCATAATTAATGATGTAAAAGGATTTTTGATGAAAAACTCCAATTTTATAAAGATAAAATATATTTTTATCAAAATAAATTAGTTATTAACTAGAGTGAAAATCCAATGTTTTAAAATTAAATAAATTGGATTTTGGGTTATCGTGAATGGTGTCTTAAATAACACTATTCTTAAAACCCATGTAAAAAGAATAAATCTTTTAATTTAGATTAATAGAGTTTCCCAATTATATTCAGTAATTGGAATAGGATAAAATGTAAATTGGGTTTATCGTGAACTGTGTTTTAAACGACATTTGTTCTTTAACCCAATTAACAGTGAAAATATAATTTGGGATTAATAAACCATTTATTTAGATTTAAATGGAATTTTTTTCCCAAATTAAAGTTTTCCAATTTAATACATTAAATTGGAATTGAATGGAATTCGATTCGGTAATAATCGAGATGAACTCCTGTGAATGAAGGCCGATACTATATATGGAATTTAAAAGGCTTTGTCGTTATTCCATTTATATTATAGGTCTGATACGGGATTTTATATCGATTATATATATTGATTCAATTTCTGTGAAAATTCCATATTTAATGGAAGAAGTTTTGGGTTTATAGTGAATGGTGTTTTAAATGACATCGGTTCTTTAATCCAGTTAAAATAAGATAAATTTCTTAAACTGGAAGAATCGTCAAGTAATGATTTTAGAGATTAAAAAGAATAACTTTAAAGGGTTTTATCTTTGATAAAATAATGGGAACCTTTCCTTAAAATTTCGAATATCTGTAAAAGAATATTCTGAATTGGAATGGGACGTTGATGTGTTTTATAGCACTTGATTTTAAACTATATACATATACGAGAATCATTTGAAAAGACTGAGTTCAATCTCATTTCAATTGATTATGCGACGATTTTAATCGAAGATATTGAAGACGGTGATTGAAGACCGACGATCTTCACATCGAATGGATAAGGACTACTGATGCCCGTGATTGGAGTAGCTACCTTGAAGGGGCTACAGTGGTAGTTGTCCGGACGTATTTGTTGATTGTTCGGATATGCGAGGAATTAAGTTCCTCCGGTTTCGTTCAGACCCAGAACGAACTTGTAAATGGATTGTATGCCTGACGTTGTATTCCATTACACTTTATTCGTTGATTTGTGCCAATATATATCTGTTTGGTAGCGGAGAATTTATTCTCTTGCTTAATACCCTTCTCTGAGACGTATGAGCTCAGAGGTTATATATTGGCAGAAATCAATGGTAGGGATTGACAACGTGGCATGCTAAGATGAATAGATCAAGGTTTTTGTTGAAAAGCAGAGCCTTGTGGTTGATGATCAAAGCATAGCTTTAGATAGCATAGCTTTGTGTAACGTTACTTCGCGAGCCTCACACCCCGATATGAGTCAGAAACGGAGCAAGGGAACGCAGGGAGTGCACACGTTTCTTTCTAGCTAGAAGTGGTGTTTGGGTTTTAACATGGCCCAGCATTTACTTATGTGGTTGATGGATTATGAGGCACCTTGGTGATTTTTATTAGTCGCCAATGGCCAATTTATAGGTCTGATAGGATCGGGGAGCGTGTGTTCAGGCATAACTTGTAACGAACCAGAATTTTCTAAATTTAAATATGAATTTCGTAACACATTTTTGAGATTTTCTGAATACATATTTTGGAATTAATAGGATTTAATATTCGAAATTCCCTTTTTATTAGTTTAAATAAATAATTTTATTTTGTATAGGACTTATTTTAAAGATTGTGTATAGAAATGATTTTTGTAATTTTTATTATAAGGATTTTTAAATTTATAGGTAATAAAATTTTGTATTAATATATATATAAATGTTTTATAATATGAATTTTATTTTTTTATTGAAAGATTTATTTTAAGAAATATTTAATATATAAAGATTTTTTTTTAAAAAAAACAATTAGATATGGATTTTATATGGATTTTTAATTTTTAATAGTTGTTTGACTTGAAAATAAATTATAATTAAATATCAGTTAAAAATATTCATCCGATTTCGGCACGCGCTGTTTTAAAATAATTTTTAGAATTTTTCTGTAATTTTTATTTTGAAAAATAAGCAGATAATTTTTCAACGTATTTTGGGTATAAACGTGGTCCTTTAGACGCTTTACAGAATTGATCAACCAGACCGGTTTTATTGCTGTTTTCAAATCAGAGCGTGTCGTTGTTTACGATGATGGTTTTATTTCAGTACAACTCGCGGTTAATAACTCTAAAAATTAAAAATTGGAAGTGAACAAAATAAATACACTATGTTTGGACATGAAGATGGATGGCTGTGTTCAAGGAGAGGTTCAACGCATGAGTGTTTCGCTCGGTTGAGTGGCAAGTGTCCTTTTGATGTGGCGTTATGCATGTAGAAATTGGATAAGGAGTGGCCACGTGTGGACTTAGGTGGAAGTTTACATGAGCATTGTTATGGACGTGTGTCCTTTGATATTGCCAAAGCTACCCTTATATTAGATTATAAAGAAGACACGCACCATATTCCTCTATTCTCTCTCGCACCTCTCTTCAGTCCACTCACGTCCTCACCCGCAAGTCCCCAAGCCTCCACTACCCAAGCGTCACCTTCCCCTCTCTACCCCAGTCCGTCCACTCACATCAGTCCACCGCTCTTCCCCTTCCATTCACCACTTCAACTACGCGCCCGCAAGCCTCCCAGGTCACGGACGGCCTTGACTCCACCCATCCGCAAGTTCACCTCTTTGTTTTCCAGTCCGCAACCAAGAAGCCCCTCCAGTCCACGCCCGTACACCCCAGTTTAGCACCCTAGCATCTCGTCAGCCACCGCACTGTGAAGTGTTCTCCCTATTTTCAGCTTTGTTGTCATCACCACTTATCCGCCTTTCCTTAAAACCACGCATCCACTAGTTTATATGACCAGTGTTCCAACTCCGCCGTGTCACGTGTAGCGTCATCACTCCTTAAAAGCATAACCTTGGCCCTTTTGGAATCGGTCTCCTTTAAAGTAGAAAAATATATATATATTGATATAAAATTTGCTGGCAAAGGAGGAAGACGCGCATGTGAGTAGACGCGTCCGTTGTACGTGGATGTCCGAAGTGCGTTGCGAAGAAGGGTGTACGCCGACCGTATTGGTGAGAAAAAACGTAAAGCGTAAAGTGGTGTACGGTGCATGTATATCGTTGGAAAGATTACGGTGTGCGCTTGTCAATTATAATGTCCGTGAACCGATATGCAGTTGATACCGGGTTCGTCAGTGAAACCAGAGCACAGCGCAGGTGAGAACTCCACTTCAATTATTTTTATTTTGGTAAAAATAATTAGTTATAATTTAGTTATAATTATAATAGTTGATGGAAAATCAGTGATTGTGGACGTTTGAAATGTTTGATTGTTTGTCGCTGAGTGATCAATGATGCGTATGCTGTGTAAACACCGTAAATCACTGAGCGTTACTGACAATAACGCTCCATACACACTTGATTTATTTTGTGGTTGCGATGAATGGATGGTGTATGTTGTTTAGTTATGTTATTGCAATTGTTCTGTTTGAAGTCGCATGCACCGTAGTTGCAAATCCTACGGGCGATCGATTCAAAGTTTCCTTCATGTAAATGAATATTTTATTTATGGATTGAAAATTTGATTTAATTTAATTTGGAATGTCTGGAAGCCGGAAATCGAGATGAACAATAGTCGCATAAAGGGAAACCGATTTTTGAATAATTTAAATTGCTGATTTAAGCTTGTTTTGGTTTATGAAATTTAAATCAGCAATAATTTAAATTTTGTAGTAACATTTAAAATGAGCAAAACTTTAGTAAAAATAATTGTCTTGATTGAAAAAAAAATAACTTTGAATTTTGAAATTGGTTTTATGAATTTAACTTAATTGGCATCATGTAGTGTATAAATTCTTAAATAAAAGTAATGTGGAAATAATTCTCACTTCTCAAGGATTATTTGAAAATTTGAATTTCAAAGTTTAAAATTTGAAATTGATTCAAATACGTATGTAATATAGATTTGTGATGCGAATGGACTTAACGATTATTAGAAATGAAACGAGGTTTGGAAAAAATAAAATTTTATATTTCGTTCGGCAATGTGTAACAAGTTTGTATAGCATGATAATGGTTTTGAAAATATTTTGGAAAGAGGTTCAGAAGTTAGTTTAACACTAAGTCGTAAAATTCATTTAATTGAAAGCAAATTGAGCGATATATATATATATACGTCATATAGTGTAAATCGAGCTTGTTGCACAACGACAGTTCGATAATATCGACTTTTAATTTCAAATAGTTATAACTTGAACATATGGAATCGAGTTGACGTAAAACGGGAAACGACGGATTTATAATAATATTGGGTTTCATATAAAAGAGGAATTTTCAAATTCCATCGTATGACTTTCAAGTTAGGTTTAAATTTAAATCTGAAAAGGTCGCCATACATGCCGTTCGCCGACCGCAATGAAAATCGAATAGAATGAATTTATATTATATTATTTGAAAGTGATTTATGATTTAAATTTTGAATTTAGAATGATTTGGAGTTATTTGATTTAATAACCATTTTCCCAACGCTTTCAGTAACGCTTTAACGTTATTTGAAATGGTTTGAATTGAAGACTTCAAACATGAATCATTATGGAAAGGACTTGATTTTTCCCTATGATATGGAATTGAGATGAGTTTTGAATAAAATTGGTCGCCTGATACTCGACATGGAACAGACAAATACGATCAGAAATACTAACATATCCATATCCTGATTCTGATCGTGTTGCCTGAGTTCGTGAATCAATATCGAGTACAAGTCGATTGATTCTATACGAACTGATATTTGAAATATAGGTGTTTAAATGGAAATCCAAATCCAAATAAAGATTTGGTTACTCAAGTGACGACGGATTAATTAAGTTGTTTTGAAAATGAAGTTTGGAAACAAACGTTAAATTTGAAGAGGGGTTAAGAATAATGGGTTTCCGGGAATTAAACCCAACATTTAATTCAAGTAAATTGGAAATATTTGGAAAGGAGATTTGAATTGGGAAGTCCGTGTGATTTGTAACTATTGTTTAAGATACGTTGTTACTTGGGAAGTCAGGGATCAGATATAGGTCCGAAAACCATTCCAAGTAATATTACGACGTTATGATGGAATTCAAGATTTGGAATCGATAAATGAAGACCGGAAATATCCAGATTATTTAGATTGATTGCTGGTATCTCGGATCGGGCCGTACACCCGATACGAGGGTGGCAGCAGATCTGAGTATATTTGGAAATTTTTGGATTGTGTTTCGTTCAGACCCAGAACGGACTTGTATGGATGGTGTGTCTGACATCGTAATTGACCACGTAGCACTGATTCGTGTGAATATATATCAGATTTGTGGCAATTGAATATCTCCGTCTCTAAGTTACGTTCTTAGAGAATATGTATTAATTCGAATCAGTGATATGTGGAGATATTGACAATGTGGCATACTCAAGTATGATATGAGCTAATGATGATCAAAGCATGGCTTATCGAAGCGTAGCTTTGTGTATGACGTGACATCGACAAACCTCACACACCGGATGATGAGAAACTGGCGGTTTGGTCTGTATATATATATGATTCGATGATGAGTGCTGCAGCAGTGGGGAACCACTTGTGAACTGGGGATGGGGTATGTTCGGGGGGCCGCGTCTGGTCGAAAACCGTAGATACTGCCCTGGCGATTTGTTGCGTTACACTTCGCTCAAGTCCCTGATTGATCTTTCGTGCCAGGAATCATCAAGTTTGAAAATCCAAATCTCCAATACAAGCCAGACGATTTTTATTGTATATATATATGGCGACATATATTATGGGGTATCATGCCGTCTAGGATTAATACCTTTAATTGCGAATTTGTTTTCCACACTATATGATAATATGGAAAGAGGATTTTCACGTATGAAATCATGTTTGGTTATCATAAGACAAAACTCGCCCATCTGGTGTGCGCTTGCATTGTGTGATGTGGGACGAGCTTATGATAGCTTCATTTTTCAAAAGTCATTGCGTATTTCTATGCACGGGAATTCATATGGAGTAAAACCCGTTCCGCATTAGCGGCGTGGTCCGTTGAATTACCCAACTTTAAAATAAAACCTAAATGATAACTGTTTTGAGTTCTCACACCAGTCCCACGACTGACCTGGAGTTTATTGTTCCTTCCTAAACTCTGGGTGCCCACTAATTTCCACACGGGCAGCTAGTGTTTAGTTTGCAGTTATGGATTGTGGAGAAGATTCAAAGTGCTTCCGGAGTTAGAGTTCACGCTAGAGTTGGAGCTTCCGTTGTATCAGATAATGTTCTTCCGCTGAGAGTTTTATTTCTTCCGCTGTGTATATTTATGTGTAACTCTGATATTCATGTAACTCTGATGTAATATTGAATTATTCAATGAAAAGTTCTGTTGTTTTTGTTCAATATATGTAAGTACCCATAACAATTCGTCTTTATGAACGATTTGAGTCGGGTTAATTACCGGCGAGAACCGGGCAAAAAGGCGGGTCGTTACAGTTGGTATCAGAGCTTTGGTTATACAAAGCTATTGGGTACGAACATATTTGGACAAAGGAATAGGACTCCTCAGAGTTATATTATCTCATTAGAGATAGGGTTAGAAATACCCTAGAATGAGATCTCGGAATATTATGACGAGAGAGCGTATATTTTTGAAACCTATATAAGGTATTTTTGAACAAGTAAATCAATTTGAAACAATGATTATTTGGAATATAATTTGAAATAAGGATTTCGAGTGTTTTATTCGACGTCGTGATTGGACTATCGAGTATGTAAGAATTTTGAATATACGTCTGATCAACGTATATACGAAGTTCGGTATATATTAGATAGATATAGGATTCCATTCTAGTCGCTGGAGGATAATTCTGTTGATGATCCGGACATCGTCAGTGATTATTCTCGAGTTTCGAAAATGGGATGACCATATGATTCTGATTTAAACGTCGAGAATACTTGAAAACCATTTTTCATAAGTGTTTGAAATTATTGATGAATTAAAGGGAGAGTCGATATAGTAACTTGAAATATAGAATGAAATATAGGTTATATTTTCTTAAATGAAGAATATAAATGTAATTCACAAATAAACCAAGATGAGTAGGGAATATTTATGAATCTAGAAATTTGATGAATAACTTGAGTATAGAATTCTTACAATAATAATTAAGAAAATATGGGATTACACTGAAACTTAAGTAAATTTCACTAATTCTTTTGCGAAAAATAATGATTTCTGTTGGCTTAGTAGGAATTAAGATGACCCAATTTGGACCCTTGACCATTTGTTGATTTTGGTAAACCCCTTTGCAGATTTTGAGAACTTTGAAAGGAGAAATTTTGGGTATAAGCACTTAAAGTGAATCGTTCTGGTTAAGTTATTGATGAATAGATTTGGATGACCCGTAAGCCTTAAAGTTTTAATTTTAAGGTAGTAAACGGCTAGGTGTACGGTAGTATCTTGTTCAGTTCCGACCTAAGGGTAGCGGTAATGGAGAACTCATTCATTTCCAGTAACTGGGGTAACCATAAGATAATTGAGATTCCATCAAACTCCAACCTGATTTAGGATCAGACCAAGTGCCCCAGCAGTAATATGAACTGTAGACCTGATCATTATCCTGTCATGTTAGGAATAAGGCCCAACCCTGCAGTAGGATGACCCTGTAATAAGATATGAGTATGTTCTAAGACCTGTGATTTTGACTAGAGGGTAAGGGATAAGGCAGCAGCCTACTTTGGATTTAATGTCCCCCATAGATTTATAATGATGCATTAGAGTTTTGGGTAGTAGATCCTAGACCAGAGAAATCAGGAGTTGTTAGGAAACGCCACACTAGCACAGGTTGCACCAGAAGACATTAATTGGCCTATAGACCCTGTATTTGTTGAGCGGTTTAGAAATATTGACGCATGAAATGGGATAACTAGCAGTTATAGCTGAGGACGACCCGCTCCCAGAAATGGGAAATGTTGGATTTGACGGTGTTATAAAGAAGGTGGAGAAACCCCAACATGGTGATGATGTCATAGTATACGATAATGATATTACAGCAGATAAGGGTGATTTTGAATAATCTACATTCGAGGATGACCCACTTCCAGAGATGGGAGATGATGAGTTTGATGAGAAATGGAGTATATAGACCAGCCCTTGGATGAGGCTGATGAAGATGGATTTATGGGTAATGAGCACGATAAATTTATCGTGGGAGTAGATGATGATGGCTTTATGGCAGACAATGAAGAGCCGTTAGCTGATGAAGAACCCGAGGAGATTGGCTTGACCGATCCACCAGATAATGGGTCGACAGATGTTTAGTTGCGATGAGTCTGGACCTCGAATATATGTTGTCTTAAGTTCTTAAATGCACTAAGTTGTTTTGGGCTAGTATGGTTTTGAGGACTAGTAACAGATAGCTAGGTGCACCCTTGATGACTGTATTTTTGACTGCCCAAGTGCGTAGTATGTACTCAGGAAAGGTTAGATACGTTTTGTATGCTGACTTGAGAGATCAATATGACATGATATGTTGGATTGACTATGATATGCGTGTCCCACTTTTTAAATCTGGTTGTTTTGAGACCTATTTCAAAGCTTATAGAAAAGTTGATTTATAGTTTATATAGAAGTTTTAAAGTTTACTATCTTCCTTTTCGAGGACGAAAAGTCTTAAGGGGGGAAGAATGTAACGAACCAGAATTTTCTAAATTTAAATATGAATTTCGTAACACATTTTTGAGATTTTCTGAATACATATTTTGGAATTAATAGGATTTAATATTCGAAATTCCCTTTTTATTAGTTTAAATAAATAATTTTATTTTGTATAGGACTTATTTTAAAGATTGTGTATAGAAATGATTTTTGTAATTTTTATTATAAGGATTTTTATATTTATAGGTAATAAAATTTTGTATTAATATATATATAAATGTTTTATAATATGAATTTTTTTTTATTGAAAGATTTATTTTAAGAAATATTTAATATATAAAGATTTTTTTTTTTAAAAAAAAACAATTAGATATGGATTTTATATGGATTTTTAATTTTTAATAGTTGTTTGACTTGAAAATAAATTATAATTAAATATCAGTGAAAAATATTCATCCGATTTTGGCACGCGCTGTTTTAAAATAATTTTTAGAATTTTTCTGTAATTTTTATTTTGAAAAATAAGCAGATAATTTTTCAACGTATTTTGGGTATAAATGTGGTCCTTTAGACGCTTTACAGAATTGATCAACCAGACCGGTTTTATTGCTGTTTTCAAATCAGAGCGTGTCGTTGTTTACGATGATGGTTTTATTTCAGTACAACTCGCGGTTAATAACTCTAAAAATTAAAAATTGGAAGTGAACAAAATAAATACACTATGTTTGGACATGAAGATGGATGGCTGTGTTCAAGGAGAGGTTCAACGCATGAGTGTTTCGCTCGGTTGAGTGGCAAGTGTCCTTTTGATGTGGCGTTATGCATGTAGAAATTGGATAAGGAGTGGCCACGTGTGGACTTAGGTGGAAGTTTGCATGAGCATTGTTATGGACGTGTGTCCTTTGATATTGCCAAAGCTACCCTTATATTAGATTATAAAGAAGACACGCACCATATTCCTCCATTCTCTCTCGCACCTCTCTTCAGTCCACTCACGTCCTCACCCGCAAGTCCCCAAGCCTCCACTACCCAAGCGTCACCTTCCCCTCTCTACCCCAGTCCGTCCACTCACATCAGTCCACCGCTCTTCCCCTTCCATTCACCACTTCAACTACGCGCCCGCAAGCCTCCCAGGTCACGGACGGCCTTGACTCCACCCATCCGCAAGTTCACCTCTTTGTTTTCCAGTCCGCAACCAAGAAGCCCCTCCAGTCCACGCCCGTACACCCCAGTTTAGCACCCTAGCATCTCGTCAGCCACCGCACTGTGAAGTGTTCTCCCTATTTTCAGCTTTGTTGTCATCACCACTTATCCGCCTTTCCTTAAAACCACGTATCCACTAGTTTATATGACCAGTGTTCCAACTCCGCCGTGTCGCGTGTAGCGTCATCACTCCTTAAAAGCATAACCTTGGCCCTTTTGGAATCGGTCTCCTTTAAAGTAGAAAAAATATATATATATATTGATATAAAATTTGCTGGCAAAGGAGGAAGACGCGCATGTGAGTAGACGCGTCCGTTGTACGTGGATGTCCGAAGTGCGTTGCAAAGAAGGGTGTACGCCGACCGTATTGGTGAGAAGAAACGTAAAGCGTAAAGCGGTGTACGGTGCATGTATATCGTTGGAAAGATTACGGTGTGCGCTTGTCAATTATAATGTCCGTGAACCGATATGCAGTTGATACCGGGTTCGTCAGTGAAACCAGAGCACAGCGCAGGTGAGAACTCCACTTCAATTATTTTTATTTTGGTAAAAATAATTAGTTATAATTTAGTTATAATTATAATAGTTGATGGAAAATCAGTGATTGTGGACGTTTGAAATGTTTGATTGTTTGTCGCTGAGTGATCAATGATGCGTATGCTGTGTAAACACCGTAAATCACTGAGCGTTACTGACAATAACGCTCCATACACACTTGATTTATTTTGTGGTTGCGATGAATGGATGGTGTATGTTGTTTAGTTATGTTATTGCAATTGTTCTGTTTGAAGTCGCATGCACCGTAGTTGCAAATCCTACGGGCGATCGATTCAAAGTTTCCTTCATGTAAATGAATATTTTATTTATGGATTGAAAATTTGATTTAATTTAATTTGGAATGTCTGGAAGCCGGAAATCGAGATGAACAATAGTCGCATAAAGGGAAACCGATTTTTGAATAATTTAAATTGCTGATTTAAGCTTGTTTTGGTTTATGAAATTTAAATCAGCAATAATTTAAATTTTGTAGTAACATTTAAAATGAGCAAAACTTTAGTAAAAATAATTGTCTTGATTGAAAAAAAAATAACTTTGAATTTTGAAATTGGTTTTATGAATTTAAATTAATTGGCATCATGTAGTGTATAAATTCTTAAATAAAAGTAATGTGGAAATAATTCTCACTTCTCAAGGATTATTTGAAAATTTGAATTTCAAAGTTTAAAATTTGAAATTGATTCAAATACGTATGTAATATAGATTTGTGATGCGAATGGACTTAACGATTATTAGAAATGAAACGAGGTTTGGAAAAAATAAAATTTTATATTTCGTTCGGCAATGTGTAACAAGTTTGTATAGCATGATAATGGTTTTGAAAATATTTTGGAAAGAGGTTCAGAAGTTAGTTTAACACTAAGTCGTGAAATTCATTTAATTGAAAGCAAATTGAGAGATATATATATACGTCATATAGTGTAAATCGAGCTTGTTGCACAACGACAGTTCGATAATATCGACTTTTAATTTCAAATAGTTATAACTTGAACATATGGAATCGAGTTGACGTAAAACGGGAAACGACGGATTTATAATAATATTGGGTTTCATATAAAAGAGGAATTTTCAAATTCCATCGTATGACTTTCAAGTTAGGTTTAAATTTAAATCTGAAAAGGTCGCCATACATGCCGTTCGCCGACCGCAATGAAAATCGAATAGAATGAATTTATATTATATTATTTGAAAGTGATTTATGATTTAAATTTTGAATTTAGAATGATTTGGAGTTATTTGATTTAATAACCATTTTCCCAACGCTTTCAGTAACGCTTTAACGTTATTTGAAATGGTTTGAATTGAAGACTTCAAACATGAATCATTATGGAAAGGACTTGATTTTTCCCTATGATATGGAATTGAGATGAGTTTTGAATAAAATTGGTCGCCTGATACTCGACATGGAACAGACAAATACGATCAGAAATACTAACATATCCATATCCTGATTCTGATCGTGTTGCCTGAGTTCGTGAATCAATATCGAGTACAAGTCGATTGATTCTATACGAACTGATATTTGAAATATAGGTGTTTAAATGGAAATCCAAATCCAAATAAAGATTTGGTTACTCAAGTGACGACGAATTAATTAAGTTGTTTTGAAAATGAAGTTTGGAAACAAACGTTAAATTTGAAGAGGGGTTAAGAATAATGGGTTTCCGGGAATTAAACCCAACATTTAATTCAAGTAAATTGGAAATATTTGGAAAGGAGATTTGAATTGGGAAGTCCGTGTGATTTGTAACTATTGTTTAAGATACGTTGTTACTTGGGAAGTCCAGGATCGGATATAGGTCCGAAAACCATTCCAAGTAATATTACGACTTTATGATGGAATTCAAGATTTGGAACCGATAAATGAAGACCGGAAATATCCAGATTATTTAGATCGATTGCTGGTATCTCGGATCGGGCCGTACACCCGATACGAGGGTGGCAGGAGATCTGAGTATATTTGGAAATTTTCGGATTGTGTTTCGTTCAGACCCAGAACGGACTTGTATGGATGGTGTGTCTGACATCGTAATTGACCACGTAGCACTGATTCGTGTGAATATATATCAGATTTGTGGCAATTGAATATCTCCGTCTCTAAGTTACGTTCTTAGAGAATATGTATTAATTCGAATCAGTGATATGTGGAGATATTGACAATGTGGCATACCCAAGTATGATATGAGCTAATGATGATCAAAGCATGGCTTATCGAAGCGTAGCTTTGTGTATGACGTGACATCGACAAACCTCACACACCGGATGATGAGAAACTGGTGGTTTGGTCTGTATATATATATGATTCGATGATGAGTGCTGCAGCAGTGGGGAACCACTTGTGAACTGGGGATGGGGTATGTTCGGGGGGCCGCGTCTGGTCGAAAACCGTAGATACTGCCCTGGCGATTTGTTGCGTTACACTTCGCTCAAGTCCCTGATTGATCTTTCGTGCCAGGAATCATCAAGTTTGAAAATCCAAATCTCCAATACAAGCCAGACGATTTTTATTGTATATATATATGGCGACATATGTTATGGGGTATCATGCCGTCTAGGATTAATACATTTAATTGCGATTTTGTTTTCCACACTATATGATAATATGGAAAGAGGATTTTCACGTATGAAATCATGTTTGGTTATCATAAGACAAAACTCGCCCATCTGGTGTGCGCTTGCATTGTGTGATGTGGGACGAGCTTATGATAGCTTCATTTTTCAAAAGTCATTGCGTATTTCTATGCACGGGAATTCATATGGAGTAAAACCCGTTCCGCATTAGCGGCGTGGTCCGTTGAATTACCCAACTTTAAAATAAAACCTAAATGATAACTGTTTTGAGTTCTCACACCAGTCCCACGACTGACCTGGAGTTTATTGTTCCTTCCTAAACTCTGGGTGCCCACTAATTTCCACACGGGCAGCTAGTGTTTAGTTTGCAGTTATGGATTGTGGAGAAGATTCAAAGTGCTTCCGGAGTTAGAGTTCACGCTAGAGTTGGAGCTTCCGTTGTATCAGATAATGTTCTTCCGCTGAGAGTTTTATTTCTTCCGCTGTGTATATTTATGTGTAACTCTGATATTCATGTAACTCTGATGTAATATTGAATTATTCAATGAAAAGTTCTGTTGTTTTTGTTCAATATATGTAAGTACCCATAACAATTCGTCTTTATGAACGATTTGAGTCGGGTTAATTACCGGCGAGAACCGGGCAAAAAGGCGGGTCGTTACATAACTAATCCACTAAAGTATTTGTGGACCGACCCTGCTGTATCCAAGGGTTCGCCAGCGTCCGAATCCTGGGACATTGCTAGAGTGTATCGAATTGGTCAGGAGATCGTTCCTAGCCTTGACTCATGATGGAAACCCAACTTCCAATACATCCCATGCGGCTTTGATTGCATAACTAGTATGGTAACATAGTAGATGGTAGCTATGTCGTCTAGGATTAATATTATAATTGAAATATTTCCTTAAACATATACACACTAATAATAATATCGTATTTTGCGTATTTATCATCTTTTGACCATTATAAGGTAAAACTCTATCCTTCGGTGTGCGTTGCATTGTGTGATGGGACTTGAGTCTTATAATGGTTTTTTATTTTCTAAAAAGCATTGCGTTGTTTAACGATTTACTTTATTTTATGCACTTGCAATCCTATGGAGTAAACCCGTTCCGCGTTAGCGGCGTGGTCCTGTGATTAGCCGTATTATTAGATAATTTAAGTTAGATTTCTCATACCAGTCCCATGACTGACCTGTAGTTTGTTTCACTTGCAAACTCGGGTGCCCTCTTTTCCACACGGGCAGTCGAGTAGCTTGTTTTGTAGATATTCTTTTTAAGCAGGATTCTGAATCGAAGCCTAAAGCTCTGTCCGGAGCATCTATAGTCTTCCGCTATGTATTGTTATTTATTTTAATTTAATCTTCCGCTGTATTAATTTTCAATGTACTCTGATATGTTCTGAACTCTGATGTTATATTATCATGGTATAATAAAAGTCTTCTGTTATCTGTTCTAATGCGCTGTATTCCCAGAGTTAGCGTATTCGGGCTTTGAACGGACTTAGTCGCTTTTGCGATCGATTAATGTAACAACCCGAAAATCTGGGCCAGTTTAAATTTTTTATTTTGGCAATTTTGGCGAATTTTGATTATTTAAAATAAATTATTTTAAATAATATCGACGAGCAATTTATTTTGAATATAATTCGAACGTATATATTCGTTTGAATCGTCGTTAGAAAATAAATTTTTATTTTAAATTATAAAAGGAATTGAAAATGGCGTGGTAGTTCGATAATTCGATTTCAAACTTCAATTGAATGTACCGGGTGCAAAACAAACCGGATTTTAGTGAAACCGAAAACATTAAGATCTAATTGGGGATATCTTTCCAACGAATCCGACAAATCGAAATTTCATAGCGGGGATAAAGAGATATGTCCAGTTGAAAATTTTGAATAGTCGCTATGGAATTCGGGCCCTTAAAAATAGACATTTTGCAAATGACCTCGGATTTCGACGAAACCACTTTTGTTGGGTCCGTGATGTCAAATTATTGCTAGATTCCAAAATTCGTAATTTTCTGAATCAATATGTGAGCGTGGCGAAGTTAAACGTGTTTTAACAGTTACAACTAAATTCGGGTCGACCAGAAAATGACCATTTTACAAATGGTCTCAGAATTTGACGAAATTAGTTTTGTTAGGACCGTATCGTCAATACGAAGCTAGAAATAATTTTTCTGTAATTTTTCGAGTCTGTATATGGTCCCGGTAAATTGAAATGTGCGTTCAAATTCAATATACATTGATTTATAATTTAATTTGAACGGAAACTGATCGTAACGGTCGAATTGGCCTACGTGGCATATCCTATTGTGTTCGGAATGGGGGTAATTAGCTAGGGACGACAGTCAATGGGTCTCGTTTAGAGGTCGAGATAAAAAGTTACTTTTAGGGGAATTAAAAATTAAATTAAATTATAAATATCTCTTGGCCCCCCTTTTACCCTCATAACCGGGTCAACCAAATTAAACGAGAACAACCTGATTCCCCCTCGTTCAAATCCAATCCCGTCGCCCAACCCTAGCCGCCTCGTCGGAGGCCCTCTTCGCCGCCACCGGAGCAAGGCGCGCCCTCCTCCGTCGATGTCCACCACCTCCCTCTCTTCCCCTCCGATTCTTCTTCACCTCCGCTGTCGAGCTCTGTCGCGCACCCATCATTCCCTCCGCGCACCAGACCGACGCCCTCCTCCACGAAGTTCAACACGATTTTCGAGAAGCCTTGGAGCTTCGAGCGCTGCGCCTCCGCCATTCAGGCCTTCAACGTCAGTTCGCTCTCCACCCAGACCTAAGCTAACTCCGACGCTGCCAGAGGCGAGCACGACTTCAACTCTGAGGAGCTAACTGCATTCACCGACCCTAGACTTCCCTTGTTGATGCTGCTCTGATCCTTCGCCGAACTCAATGTGAGTTCTCTGAATTTAGAATTCCTACAATTTCTTTGATTTTCAATATATAAAAAAAAGAAGAGATTTTTTTTATTAACATAAAGGTTAGATTTTTTACTTCTCTAAAGGTTCGATTTTTATTTCTATGAAAATGAGATTTATAATTATGAAAACATACGATTTTTCTATGTGAGCGGATTTAATTTTCCTAAATGAAAGTATACGATTTTCTAAGAGGAAAGTTATCATTTTTAAATCAAGAAAAGTTATGATTTTTAAATCAAGAAAGGTTAGGTTTTTAAAAACTAAAAAGGTTAGATTTTTGTTCGTGTGAAGTAACAACTAAAAACTAGATTTTTCATTATATAAAAAGAAGAGATTTTTATTAACATAAAGGTTTGATCTTTTGAAGTGATAAAAATCCGATTTTTAATATGAAGTGGAAGTGATAAAAATTGATTTTTAATATGAAATTGAAACTGTAAAAATTCGATTTTTATATATTGAATAGCGAAGTAAAAATTCGATTTTTATGTATTGAATAGCGATGTAGAAATATAATTTTTATATAAGAAAGAAGTTAAAAATATAATTTTTATATTATAGAAGTATTAAAAATATAAGTTTTATATAGTGTAGAGGATAAAAATATGATTTTTATATTTTTAGAATAATAAAAATATGATTTTTATTATAGTAGAGTATTAAAAATATAATTTTTTATATAAATATGATAGTAAAAATATGATTTTTATATTCTAGATAATATAAAAATATGATTTTTATATTATAGAAGGAGTAAAAATATGATCTTTATATTTGAAAAGGCGAAATCTTTATATTGGAAGAGGCGAAATCTTTATATAGAGAATGGCGATAGAAAAATATAATTTTTGTATGGTTATGATAATAAAAATTCAATCTTTATATAAGAAGTAGAAATATAAAAATATAATTTTTATATTGGAAGAAGCGTTGTAAATATATGAAGTGAAATAAAAATTTGAACTTTATTTTATCGTGAAGTAGAGAGAATATAAAAATGTGATTTTTATATATGTAGTGAATGCGGACAACGAAAGTGACAAAAGGCGAGAACGGTGAAGATTTCCTACATATGAAGAGTCGTGGCGTTTGAATTAGCTTTGGTGAGAATTTCTCACTCTTTAATTTAATTTTCTAGTTATATATATATACTAGGATGCAGACGGTGTTTAGTAGCACCGACACCCGTCGTCCACAGACCATGGACGACTTGTATGCTTGTTTGTTTGATTTTGATGTGTAGTTGATTGTGTGATGTGATGTGAAAAGAAATAAAATATTTATATAGTTAAAAATATTTTATAGTTAAAAATAGAATTTTTAACGTGTATATAAAATAAATATTTATAAACAAATCGGACGATTTGTTTATACACACATTTGACTGATATTGATTGAGACGATAAATTTTACACATTGCCCAACTGCACAAATAAAATCTGTGTTTGATTGTTTGGAACCCCACACGGGTATTGGGATGATATTTGAAGTACACTAATCCCGATTGTTTAGTTGTATGTCGATCGATTGATTGACAGACTGTTATAAGCGTTGAATATTTATATTTGATGCTTATACAGTGTAGAATGCACTTTGGATGATGGTTGATTGTTCATCGTTGTTGATATATACATGTGTTGAAGAAAATCCATATAATTAACATTATATGGTAATTGTTTGGGCCTCACTCCAGTTTTGAAAAAGAAATATTTGAGTAGAAATATTTGAAAAAGAAATATTTGAGTAGAAATATTTGAAAAAGAAATATTTGAATAGAAATATTTGTAAAAGAAATATTTGACTATGAATATTCGAAAATAAAAATATTTGAAATAGAATATTTGAAAATAGAAATATATGAAGCCGTGTTGATTAGATTGACGCCATTTTGACGTGAACGATGTTTATATCGATTTTATTCATTTTATAATGAATATCGAAAGTGATTTCAAAATCTGATATTTCGAATAGAAATGAAAACGAACTGAAATTGAATTCGAATTGAAAACGAATTGAAATTGAATTCGAATTGAAAACGAATTGAAATTGAATTGAATTGAAAACGAATTGAAATTGAATTGAATTGAAATCTATTTGAAATCAATTTGAATTAAATCAATTCGAAATGAAAAGAAAATGAATTTATGTTGGAAAATTCAATTTTGATTTGAATTTGAAAAAGAAGTTGAAATCATTTTGAAAACGAATTTAAAACGATTTATTAAATACGTTTTAAAGGAAATCGACGAAGTATATATTATATATATTATATATATAATATAATGGCCTGAATAGAACGCGCCGCGCTGCGGCAGTTCGCGAATTTCGACCATTGACTTCGAACGGATATTACGGGAGATCCGACCGTCGGATTCTCCTAAAACCGGAACCGTTGGGTTCGTATCGAAAAGAGCTTTCTAACGAATGTGAGAAATTAGAAATCTAACGGTTGAATTTGGAATTATGTCCAAATCAAATTTGAAAAAGGTCGCTGTAAGTGTAGTTCAATGGCCATTGATGGAAATCGACTGTACGGGCCTTGATAAAATTATTAAAAATAGTAATAATTTATGTAAAATCATAAGAAATGATTTGGGAAAAATTGGGATGAAAAACTCCATATTTGAAAAGACAAAAATAGATTTTTATCGAAATGAACTAGTTTTGAACTAGAATTATAATTCTATTTATTTTTAAATAAATAAATCGAATTTGAAATGGTTTTGAAAATAACCAGAATTTCCAATGATTGCATTGGAATGGATTTGAATCGAAATTGTCTTCGGAATATTTCGATGTTGGGTTTCGTGATTATACAGATGTTGTTATGGAAATTTGAAAGATATAGGTATATATATCGTTATTTCCAATACGATATTTGTTAGTCGTAGAATTTGATATTGAATATAAGCCGGCATATTTTCTATTCAGAGCCTTATGTTTAATATCAAATATGATTTGGGTTTGTCGTGAATGGTGTCTTCATTAACACTGTTCTTGAACCCAGTTGAGAAAAGATTAAATCTTTTTATTTTGATTTAATGAAGTGTACCAATTAAATGATATTTAATTGGAATTGAATTGGTATTGATTTTTGGGTTTATCGTGAACAGTGCTTTAAATAATGCTTGTTCTTTAACCCAAGAATTAATGGAATGTGATTTTGGGTTTATCGTGAACCGTGTTTTAAATGCCACTGATTCTTTAACCCAGTTAACGATTAAAACTAAGTGGAGTTTTAATGAATCTTTAATTAGATTGAAATAATCGAAATGGAGTATCACCAGTTTTGCTCCAGGCGTTAGTTAAATCTTTAATTAGATTTGAACATGAAATGGTAATTGAATTTACCGATAACACCGTGGTGTTAGATATGAAGTATAACCAGTTTTACTTCATGGGATGAATAGGTTGGGATTGGGAAATTAAAACAAATGATTACTTCGGTAAGGTCCGTTAATTCCGACTAGTTGAATCGAAATTCAAAAGATGATTAAAGAATAAATTAAAGGAATTTAACTTGGATAAAATTAATGGGAACCTTTCCCTATGAATGTGAAATTTAGAAACTAACTGTCGGTTAGCTAAGCAGAATGGTTTTCTGGATATTGATCTGATGTTGGTTTCGGCCTTCAGGGTTAATATTTGGGAAATTATTCTCTTGATTAATTTACGGTTAGCGACTGATAAATTGGAATGAGGCGTATGTTATGTTTGTGTAACACTTATTTAAAATATACGCGAGTTATTCGGAAAGACCGGGTTTATCCCATTCTGAATAACTGATACGACGATAAGTCGAAGATGAAGACGATGGTCGAAGACCGGAGGTCTTCACGTCGTTTGGGTGATTATTGATGATCTTGATTGGGCTTTACACCCAAGAAGATGGAAACAGTTGGTGATCGTCCAGACGTACTTGGAGATCGATGGATATGCGGGGTACTAGGTGCCTCCGGTTTCGTTCAGCCCCAGAACGGACTTGTAAATGGACTATGTGTCTGACATTGGATTTTAGTCCGTGTGATTGATCTCTATTAAATATATATCTGTTTGGCGGCGGAGAATTTATTCTCTTGCTTAACGCCCTTCTCTGAGACGTACGAGCTCAGGGGTTATATATTGATGGATATCAATCGCATGGAGTGAATTGCCTGTGTGGCATGCCTAAGTGGCAATTGATCAAGGCTTCTGTTGAAAAGCAAAGTCTTGTGGTTGATGATCAAAGCACGGCCTTCGTGGCGTAGCTTTGTGTAACGTGAATTCGCGAGCCTCGCACCCCGGTTGTGAACCAAAAATTGGAGAGGACCTCAGGGAGGGCATGCGTTTCTTTCTAGCTAGGGTGGTGTCAGTGACCTACCAGCCCTGACATTTATATACTTTTCACCTGTGTGGTTGTTGCTGTTGCGAGGCGCCTCGGTTTGATCGGACGATCCGGGTCCGATGGAGTCATTTGTTGGCTCATTTACGCCCCAAAGGGTGGGGAAACATAGTGTTCAGGCATAATAATCCACATCGGTGGACCGGCCCTGACGATCCAAGGGGCAGTTGCGGCTGTTCTTGAGACTCGGGCTAGACAGTCTTGAATCAGTTGAGGACTATCTTTTGCCTCGGTTCATAGATGGAAATCCAATTTCCAAATACGTGACTTTGCGATTTTGATTGTATAACCTATATATGGCGACATAGTGGTATGGGGCATTCATGCCGCCTATGATTGATACTTATGATTTGAAGTTGTTTTATACACTATACACTTATAATAGTATCAAATGATTTCTTTTAAACGTATCAAGCATTCTTGGCTATTATAAGGTAAAAACCCTATCCCCCGGCTTGCGTTGCATTGTGTGATAGGATCTGGGTCTTATAATAGCTTCATTTTTCTTTATTTAGCATTGCGCTGTTGTTTTATGCACTGGTATTCTTGGGAGCAAACCCGTTCCGTGTTATACGGCGTGGTCCCTTGATTTACCTAATTTTAAAATAAAGATTAATAACTGTTTTAGTTCTCACGCCAGTCACATGACTGACCTGGAGTTTATTGTTTTAACCTAAACTCTGGGTGCCCCTATTTTGACACGGGTAGCTAGTAGTTTTGGTTTTGCAGATTTATATTCACAGGATCCTGGTTTACAGCTGGAACGATATCCGGAAAGCTTTGTATCCGTATATCTCCTCTAGTTGTGTATAGTATTATTTTCCGCTGCTATGTATTTAAATGTAATTTAAATCTCTGATATTTCTGTGTAATATTCATTTATACTCTGTATATTCTTGTAATCTGATGCATTGTTGTAATATACACTGAAATGTTCTCCCGTCTGCGTTCTATTGTGGCTTGTTCTCGAATTATCCGCTCTTTCCTTTACGGGGAAGTTACGGGTTTTCACAATTAAGTTCGGGCAAAATGCGAGTCGTTAAATTTGGTATCAGAGCCAGGTTAGCTCAAATCTTTTGGGCACAACCCGTTAGAACTGAACAAAAGACTCATCAGAGGTTGGATTAGTAATATCCAATAAGAATGACTCGTTAAAAATGGGATCAGTAGTATCCTAGAATGAGTCCGAAGAGTATTATATTTTTAAAATAATAACAAACAAATTTAGTTTTGAAAATTTTATCTTAAAATACGTATTTGAGATATTATTATATTTTAATTTGGACAATCGAGTATATAGAGATTTTAATATATGTCTGGCCCACGTGTATACGAAGTCTCAAATATACTAGATAGATATAGAATCACACTCTAATCGCCCGGAGATGATTCAGACGGCGAGGCCCCATCATCAGCGTCTATGTTCGAGTTTCGGAGTGGGATATGTATATATTTCCAATCGGCTGGTATTGGAAGCAAAACTTAATTAGAGTATATTGTTGTGATTTGCACTAAAAATATGATTTTGACTATATATAAAAGTTATGTATTTAAAAAGTTAATCACCTAATTGATTGCTGGTTGTGTTGTTTGAAAATTAGTTCAACTAATTAAAGTGTTGGTATGATAATTAATTTAACCAATATGAAAATCGAATTTAATATTGAACTAAATGTACAAGAAATAAAAAAAATTAGTCGATTAATTAAACAACTTTCTGCTTCGTTCCTTTTCGAGGACGAAAAGATTTTAAGTGGGGGAGACTGTAACAACCCGCAAATTCTGAACCGATTTAAAATTTTTATTTAAGAAATTTTAATGTTTTTTTAAATATTTAAATAATTTATTTTAAATAATAACGACTAAAAATTTATTTTAATCAAAGTTATAACGAATAAATTTAATTTAATTATAAAAGGAGTTTGAAATGGCGCGGTAGTTTAAAAATTCGATTTTAAACTTTAATTAAATATATAGAATTCAATTAAAATCAGAAGGGGACGACCCAGAGATAGTTAAACTATGTTTAACAATATCTTTCTGACGAATGGGAAAAACTGAGATTTATAATGTATGTTGAAAGTTAGGAGTAGTTTGAAAATTTAAAATTGTCGATATGGAATATATATATATATTTATCTATATTTTTAAATATATATATAACCCTTGAAAATAGCCATTTTGCAAACGACCTCCGTTTTCGACGAAACCACTTTTGTTGGAACCGGAATGTCAAATTATTGCTAATTTTAATTTTCCACAATTTTTAAAATTAATATGTGAACGAAGCAAAGGATAACGCGTTTTGTCAGTTTTAGTTAAATTTAATCGACCAGAAAATGGTCATTTTTCAAACGGTCTCGAAATTCGACGAAATTAGTCTTGTTAGAATCGTATCGTCAAAACAAAGCTAAATATATTTTTTTCTGTAATTTTTAGAGTCAGCATGTGACCCCGGTAATTTAAAATGTACATTCAAATTAAGAATATATTGATTTATGTTTTAATTTAAAGAAAAACATATCGTAACAGCCGAACTGGGTTATGAAACATATTCCATTGTGTCCGGGACAGGGGTATTTGGCTAGGGGTGACATTCGTTGGGTTCGATTTGGAGTTAGTATCAACGAACAAACATTATCTTGAATTAAAATAATAATAATAATATAAAATACAGTATAAATACCCCTCAGGATACGCTAACCCTAAACCTATCTCTACAGCCGCCATCATTCAAACGAACGCCCAGATCACTCCGATCTTCTTCCCTCCTTATCTCCCAATCCATTCAATAAATCTCAAATCTCCCAAGGGCCAAAGCAGAGAGCGTATTGAGCTCTACAAGATGAACGACAATGATCTGAAATGGTGTTGGAATTTGTGCTAATTTCTTGAGCAAACTCGTTCAGTTTGGTCTGGGTTTTCGTGAGCTAGGAGGAACCGCACCTGACAGCGTGGCAGGCGGAGGTGGCGTTCGTGAAGCTCTTCGAGGTGGTGGGGTCCGATCGACGTCTAGGGCTCTGGTTGAGGGGCGGCGATGGTGAATTCAATTGGAGCATGGGTTTGTTTTGCACGGTTCTAGGACGAAGAAGGAGAATCAAAAGGAATGGCTTGATTTGATGAATCAATGTAATTAAGGATTAATTGTTTATTAAATTATCCCAAACTTTAAATATTGATATCTTGTTCAAATTAAATCAGAATCGAACGATTCAAAATCCGTTGGAATCGTCTTTCCAAGATCTACAACATGAAGCTGACCAGGACTGATTCTGAGCACTTTGGAAATTCAGCCAAAATATGAATGCGAACAGGTCAGACAAAAATTGACTGTGATATTTCTATTTTAAATAAATTAATTATTTATTCATTACATCGTGTAATTTATATATTTAATCTATGTATAATTCTTGTTGCTGTTGTATGTATCTGTTGAAATGTTGATTGTTTGGTGATTGCGATGAACCTCTGTTTGGAATTGTATGTATTCATGTTGGTTATAATTAGATAATTAAAATTATCATCAATGTCACATTTGGGTAGTCGAATCATAACTGTCATTAATTAGAATAAAATGAATATTATTTCACCGTGAGATTTGTTAGAAATAAAAAGAACAATTTACACTGTTAAATTTGTTAGAAATAAAAAGAAAAATTTGCCCTATTAAATTTGCTAGAAATAAAAAGGACATTTTTTTCCTTTTTACCGTCATTTAGTTGAAAATTAATAAAGTACATTTTCATTGTAATTTCATTAGAATTAAAATTACATTTTTGTTTTGCAATTTTAGATGCAAAAAAATATATAAATAAAAAAGATTACATTTTTCAATGTAATTAGAAATAAATCAAAAATGATTACATTTTTCAATGTAATTAAAATTGAAATAAAATGATTACATTTTTCAATGTAATTAAAATTGAAGTAAAATGATTATATTTTCAATATAGTTGAAATTGAAATAAAAATAACATTTTGATTAAAACTTAAGTATTGAAATAAAAATAACATTTTGGTTAAAACATAAGTATTGAAACAAGAGATCACATTTTTGGCCAAAACTTTATTAGTGAACATTTTTGGTCAAAACTTTATTATTGAAATGAAAATATCACTTTTATCAAAACTTGATTATTGAATTGAAATTATCACTTTTATAAAAACTTGATTATTGAATTGAAAATATCATTTTTGTCAAAACTTGATTACTGAAATGAAAGTAACAATTTTTGTCAAAACAAGATCATAGAAATAAAAATTTTGTTCTTTTATTTGCATTCTCTAATGCAAATGTACATTAAAATATAAAAGGTTCTTTTATTTGCATTCACTAATGCAAATTTATTTTAAAAATAAAAATTGTACTTTTATTTGCATTCACTAATGCAAATGTATTTTAAAAATAAAAATTGTTCTTTTATTTGCATTCACAAATGCACATATATTTTTGAAGATAAATTTTGTTCTTTTATTTGCATTCACAAATGAAAATATTCATTTAAAATAATTTCTGTTCTTTTATTTGCATTCACAAATGCAAATCTACTTTGAAAATAAATTTGTTCTTTTATTTGCATTCACTAATGTAAATATACATTGAAATTAAGTGTTGTTCCTATTTACTTTCACTCAAAGATACATTGAAATTAAAAAGTTACATGTTTCTTTTATTTGCATTCCATGTCGTAAATAGAACTAGAAATAAAAAGCTACATTTTTTTATTTACATTCCTTGATGTAAATAAACATGAAATAAAAAGTTAAATCTTTATTTGCATTCCTTTTTGCAAATAAACCATGGAATAAAAAGTTATATTTTTATTTATATTCCTTATTGAAAATAAAACAAGAAGTTAAAAATTACATTTCTATGTTAGTTGAAAACAAAAAGAGAAAATTAAAAAGTTATATTTTTATTTACATTTTAGATGTAAATAAAAGATAAAATATAAGAATTACATTTCTAATTTCATTTTAGTTAAAATAAAAAGAATAGAAAAGTTATATTAGACTAAAGATGTCACTTTTATTAAAAAAGTTATATTAGAAAAAAAAAATGTCACTCTAGTTAGAAAACATAATTTGTATATAAAATGTCATTTTTAGATAGAATATAAAATGTCATTTTTAGTTAGAGTATAAAAATGTCATTTTTAGTTAGAATTGTTATGTTAGATAAAAATATTCTTTTATTTAGAAACATTTTGTGTTACACAAAAATACCATTTAGATTAACACATATTTTGTGAATTAAATATGTTCTTTATTTAGAATATGTTCTTTATTTAGAATATGTCATTTATTTAGAACATGTCATTTATTTGGAATATGTCATTTATTTAGAATAATGTCATGTGAATTAAAATGCCATTTATTTAGACAAATAATTCAAACGGAATTATAATTGGTTAAATCTATTAACCAATGATCTATTGATATAAATCGTTGTTGTTTGGAAACCCCACACGGATGTTGGGACGACATTGGGCACATACTAGTCCCAATATTTATTTAATTGTCAATCGGTGGATTGACAGTCTTTGATGAGCGTTATTTATCTATTTTAATGCTCACACAGTTATAAATCTCACTTTGGATGTGAATACTTTGTTTGATAATTGTTTATTTATTTGTGTTGAATATATGCCATGTATAAAATCCATACAATTGAATTTATATTGTAACTGATTGAGTCACATCCCGATTCAGGATATTTTTAATAAAATAATATCTTTTAAAAATGAAGAACATCTTTATATAAATAATATTATGACGTTTAGAATTTTATAAATAAAGAATATTTTAAAACTATGAATATTTTAAAATAATATTTAATGTAAAATAAAACCTTGATTTTTATGTCCCCTTTGGACAAATATATAAATATAAATTATGAAGCCGAATTTAGTAGCAAAAGTTATTGCAACTCGAATGGGTTTATCAGTCGATTTTAATTATTTTTAAATAAATATAAAAAGGAAAGTAATTTATAAATATATTATTTTGAGAATATAAATATTTTAATGTGATTAAAATATAAAATATTCAATTTCGCTTTGAAATTGAACATAAAGATAAAATCAATTTAAAAATAAATTTATAAATATTTTATAAATACGTTTTAGTAGAAATCGACGATATATAAAATATACTTATATATAATGGCCTGAATAGAACGCGCCGCGCAGCGACCGTTCGTGAATTTCGACCATTAACTTCAAATTGGTGTAACAGGAGATCCGATCGTCGGATTCTCCTAAAACCGGAACCGTTGGGTTCGTATCGAAAAGAGCTTTCCAATGAATATCGGAGTTTTGAAATCTAACGGTTAGATTTGGAGGTTTGTCCAAATCAATTTCAGAAAAGGTCGCTATGGATGCAGTTCGATGACCGTTTATGGACATTGACTGTATAGGCCTTAATAAAATTATATAAAATATAGAAAAATTATGTAAAATCATAATTAATGATGTAAAAGGATTTTTGATGAAAAACTCCAATTTTGTAAAGATAAAATATATTTTTATCAAAATAAATTAGTTATTAACTAGAGTGAAAATCCAATGTTTTAAAATTAAATAAATTGGATTTTGGGTTATCATGAATGGTGTCTTAAATAACACTATTCTTAAAACCCATGTAAAAAGAATAAATCCTTTAATTTAGATTAATAGAGTTTCCCAATTATATTTAGTAATTGGAATAGGATAAAATGTAAATTGGGTTTATCGTGAACTGTGTTTTAAACGACATTTGTTCTTTAACCCAATTAACAGTGAAAATATAATTTGGGATTAATAAACCTTTTATTTAGATTTAAATGGAAATTTTTTCCAAATTAAAGTTTTCCAATTTAATACATTAAATTGGAATTGAATGAAATTCGATTCGGTAATAATCGAGATGAACTCCTGTGAATGAAGGCCGATACTATATATGGAATTTAAAAGGCTTTGTCGTTATTCCATTTATATTATAGGTCTGATATGGGATTTTATATCGATTATATATATTGATTCAATTTCTGTGAAAATTCCATATTTAATGGAAGAAGTTTTGGGTTTATCGTGAACGGTGTTTTAAATGACATCGGTTCTTTAATCCAGTTAAAATAAGATAAATTTCTTAAATTGGAAGAATCGTTAAGTAATGATTTTAGAGATTAAAAAGAATAACTTTAAAGGGTTTTATCTTTGATAAAATTAATGGGAACCTGTCCCTAAAAATTCGAATATCTTTAAAAGAATATTCTGAATTGGAATGGGACGTTGATGTGTTTTATAACAATTAATTTTAAACTATATACATATACGAGAATCATTTGAAAAGACCGAGTTCAATCTCATTTCAAATGATTATGCGACGATTTTAATCAAAGATATTGAAGACGGTGATTGAAGACCGACGATCTTCACATTGAATGGATAAGGACTACTAATGCCCGTGATTGGAGTAGCTACCTTGAAGGGGCTACAGTGGAAGTTGTTCGGACGTATTTGTTGATTGTTCGGATATGCGAGGAATTAAGTTCCTCCGGTTTCGTTCAGACCCAGAACGGACTTGTAAATGGATTGTATGCTTGACGTTGTATTCCATTACACTTTATTCGTTGATTTGTGCCAATATATATCTGTTTGGTAGCGGAGAATTTATTCTCTTGCTTAATACCCTTCTCTGAGACGTATGAGCTCAGAGGTTATATATTGGCAGAAATCAATGGTAGGGATTGACAGCGTGGCATGCTAAGATGCATAGATCAAGGTTTTTGTTGAAAAGCAGAGCCTTGTTGTTGATGATCAAAGCATAGCTTTAAATAGCATAGCTTTGTGTAACGTTACTTCGCGAGCCTCACACCCCGGTATGAGTCAGAAACGGAGCAAGGGAACGCAGGGCGTGCACACGTTTCTTTCTAGCTAGAAGTGGTGTTTGGGTTTTAACGCGGCCCGGCATTTACTTATGTTGTTGATGGATTATGAGGCGCCTCGGTTATTTTTATTGGTCGCCAATGGCCAATTTATTGGTCCGATAGGATCGGGGAGCGTGTGTTCAGGCATAACTAATCCACTAATGTATTTGTGGACCGGCCCTACTGTATCCAAGGGTACGCCAGCGTCTGAATCCTAGGACATTGCTAGGGTGTCTTGAATCGGTCAGGAGATCGTTCCTAGCCTTGACTCATGATGGAAACCCAACTTCCAATACATCCCATGCGGTTTTGATTACGTAACTAGTATGGCGACGTAGTAGATGGTAGCTGTGCCATCTAGGATTAACATTATAATTGAAATATTTCCTTAAACATATACACACTAATAATAATATCGTATTTTGCGTATTTATCATCTTTTGACCATGATAAGGTAAAACTCTATCCTCCGGTTTGCGTTGCATTGTGTGATGGGACTTGAGTCTTATAATGGTTTCGTTTTTCTAAAAAGCATTGCGTTGTTTAACGATTTACTTTATTTTATGCACTTGCAATCCTATGGAGTAAACCCGTTCCGCGTTAGCGGCGTGGCCCTGTGATTAGCCGCATTATTAGATAATTTAAGTTAGATTTCTCATACCAGTCCCATGACTGACCTGTAGTTTGTTTCACTTGCAAACTCGGGTGCCCTCTTTTCCACACGAGCAGTCGAGTAGCTTGTTTTGTAGATATTCTTTTTAAGCAGGATTATGGATCGAAGCCTAAAGCTCTGTCCAAAGCATCTATAATCTTCTGCTATGTATTGTAATTTATTTTAATTTAATCTTCCGCTGTATTAATTTTAAATGTACTCTGATATATTCTGAACTCTAATGTTATATTATCATGGTGTAATAAAAGTCTTCTGTTATCTGTTCTAATGCGCTGTATTCCCAGAGTTAGCGTATTCGGGTTATGAACGGTCTTGGTCGGTTTTGCGATTGATTAGGTTCGGGCAATATGCGAGTCGTTACAACAACTCTGTCATTTACTCTATACAACTAAATTTACACTCACATATACAGAAACTCTCATTAACTCATACATTGACATTGTTATTTTCACTGTCTTATGTCTTCCACCTTTTGTCTTCACAACATCCTTTAGTCAGTCCAGTCTTCATACGTGTCATGTACATAAACTGTAATACCCCGTAATTCTGTTAATATTAATATTCACAAATTAAAGAATAACTAATCTCAGACGTGAGAATTTTGGGAAACGGGTTGAGCCATTGTGTTCGACTCGGAATTCTAGTTGAAATAGAGTCCAAGTTTGCGTGAATTGGACTTCGTATGAAGAAGTTATGGCCATCGGAAGTTTCAGAAAATTCAAAACCGATTTCAGAAATTTAAAATTCAAAATTCGAAGTCAAACAGGTAAGGCGGGAAAATTCCCGCCCAGCACCCCAGGTCGACTGGGGAGTCGACTGGGCAGTCGACACCCCCCCAGGTCGACTGGGCAGTCGACCTGTCCAGGCGGTTAGGGTTTGGCTGATGTGTCTTTAGGGCTGAGTTGGCAAATTAAAAGGTTCAGTTTATTTCTGAGTTGATCTGACGGTCTAAATAAATCCTAAACTCTATAAATACCTAGGTAGTCTCTCACTCTAATTCACATGAAAAATAGAATAGCCACCGTCATACCGCCGCCATGGAACTCAGTGTAGCCGCCGCCAACTAAGAAGGAAGAAAAGCTAATCAAAACCCTAATTCTACTCAACTCTAAAGCAAATCAAGACTCTCTTTCTTCTCAAATTGAGAGTATGATGATCTTAACAAGATTATTATTAAACTAATTAGATTAAGTTATGAATGGATTATAAGTGAATAATGTGGATTGTCATATATGTTGTTGTAAACCTTATGCTATCATGTATGTTGTAAATCCTATGTTATGTGATGATGATATCCTATATGTTGTAAATCATGCTATGATGATGTTGTATAGGTTGTAATTTTCTATGCTAAGTTGTGATAAATCATACATGTTATAAAGTCATGATGTAATTATCTATGCTAATTAGTTCATGTTAATCAAATCATAATGTTGATATTATTTGGGCTATGTTGATCTATATGACAAATCACATATGCAAGTTTAGAATGATTAGTAAAGATTATGAACATATGCCATGACATCTATTTAGATCTAGAATTATGACATCTAGAATTATGCTATGACATATGTGAATTCTATGTATTAGATGCTAGTTCATACCATCATTATGTTGCATAAAACCCCATATGCAAGTTTATACATGAATTTGGGTTATGATCATATCATGCAAATTGTGACATTTAACAAGTTGACACCTTTAGATCCTTAACATGTGTAGTTTTATGCAAGTTTCACCCCTATTATGATTAGATTATTTTATTTGTCTATATGTTGTAATTTATCTTTGTGCTATGAGTTAGACTATTCGAGTCTAACGTATATTCTGCGTTGAATAAGCGAACGTATAACGTGGGGGTAGGGGTAATATTATGGATTTAATAATAAGAAGTTGGGGTGCAATTGATATGATTTTGCATGCCATGAGTGGATGGCCATAATTGAGTCAATTATGGGCATCATTAAAATTGGAGTTAACTAATAATTTGAATAGGGAATTATTAAAACTGGGGTAAAAGATTATAAGTGTTAATCAATGCTTAGGACACGAGGTTGGACTCGTTTGTGACGTAAACCTGCCCGGACTCGCCCGGCAAATCCAGTGGTCACAAATGTCAGCCCAATGTGAGAGGTCCTAGGCCAAACTAAAGCATAACAGTTGTAAAGACACGAGGTTAGACTCTTTTATAGTGTAAGACTGCCCGGACCCGCCCGGCAAATCCAGCTGCCATAAATGCCAGTCTAATGTGAGAGGTCTTTATGAGGTTATGACCTGAATGAATTAAGAAATACTTAACCAGATAAACATGTAAGGTGGGATATGGGGGTTAAGTAGGTGCCCTGGGTGGCATGAGGAATCTAGTGGGTGCCATTAGTGGCATGTGAAATACGATTAGTAAGACTTAACCAAACACACATGTAAATGAACATGACTAAGAGGGTTAAGTGGGATGTACTAGTGGACAAGCTTAGGTAAGTAGCTTGTGGGGGCCCATTTCAACCAGTATCCCAAACGTATCTTTGTGGGCTCAACCCAAGTCGAGGACGGGACACGCATGCTGGGCTTGACTATAAGAGGCCAAAACGTGGTAGCGGTGGCAACGCAAGTCCAACGGGTTTCATATGCGTGTGTGGACCCGGCTGGTAGGTAAGACGTTGTTGCATCGTGTAGGTATAAGCCGTGCATTCTCAAGTTGTATCGGGTTGCCACTTTAGGGTAGTGATACACCCCACTGTGGGGCCAGCACTGGTATCTACGAGTAGGGAGCCGATCGAAAGTGGGTAGTGGGGTACACCTAGTGGAGATAGGGGCAGACGACACCTATGTAGTCAGCTAGGGGTACGCAAGGCTATTTATATAGTTTCTGTGTGAAGCAAGCGAGATCAACCTTTAGGGTGACTGGTGCGGTGCAGTGTAGTAATTATTTGTTAGTAATTAGGCGTGCCTTTAACGTTATCTTTATCTGCTCTTCCATACCCAATAATCATAGACATTTCCTTGTTTTCCAGCTTATGCCTTAGTCTAGTTACTTTGATAATAGTATTGTTAGAATTATCATACTCGCCAGAATTTATGTCTGACCCCCTCTATTTCTATCCTTTTTTCCCCTTCAGGTCCTCAGGTTGGGCCCAGCTCTAGTGGAGTTTGATTGGATTACTTTATCTCTCTTTTGGAAAGCTTGGACCGTTGAAGTAAAGTCCAGCTTGTTATCTTCTTTAATGGCTATTTATGTAATGGGGTTATGTATTTTGTTTTGTCAAGATGGATATTGTACTTGACTCTGATTTATGGTTTTATGATGTAACGAACATGTTTAATTTCCGCTGCAATAAAATGAAGTTTTAGATTTCCAAGTACTACTTATTATCTGTCTTGTTGTAATTTTTCTGTTCTGTATTCACTTAAAACCTCCATGGAAGTTAATACATTCCCTTTGTGAGTGATATTAATGGACGTGGGGTGTTACACGTGGTATCAGAGCTTAAGGTTACCAGAACAGATAAAAATTTAAGAAACACTATTTTTCTAAAGTATTTTTGGAAGAAGTGGTTTCAAAAACATGTCTTAATGAGTAATTTAAAGAGGAAAGTTTTTAAGAAAAACATAATCCCCAATAGCCATATATCTTTATCTTTCGAATTCTCCATTTTGAATCTTTCCTTTTTCGTTTCAGCATGGCTGAAGATCTTAACCTTCCGGATGGTGTAACGATACCAGGATGGTATAGGAGGTTATTAGAGGCTAGGGCCGCTGCAGGTCCAGCCAATGTTCCTCCACCACCAGTTGCACCCGCTCCTCCTCCTCCTCGCGCTGATACTTTTGCAAAGACATGCAAGGAATTTAAGGCTATGGGTGGAAAACCCTTTCAAGGGTCAGAAACGTTTGTGGAAGCTAGAGATTGGCTTAAGGAGGTGGAAGAATTGCTAGAAATCTTTGAAGTAGAAGAAGGGAGGAAAGTCAAATTAGCAGCTTGGTTAATGAAGGGAGAGGCCTCGTTTTGGTGGGAGGTCACTAATGGGGAGCGTCCTGTTGATTCTTGGGCGGATTTCAGGCGTAGGTTTGAGGCGAAATTTCTCTCAAGGGCAGAAGAGAATCTATATATGGAAAGGTTCTTGACATTAAAGCAAGGAAGCTCATTAGTGAAAGAATATGTCAACAAATTTAATCAGTTAGCAAGGTTTGGCTTGGACTTAGTGAACACGCTGGAGAAGAAGGCTCCGAGGTTCGTTAAAGGCTTGAATGAGCCGTTGCAAGGGTTGGCTATGACCCACATCCCTATGGGGGCCACCTTTGAGAAGCTAGTAGACATGGCACTCATGCACGAGGAGAAAGGCACTAAAGCTGATAAGGCACCCGAGAAGAAAGGGGATAAGAAGAAACCACAACAGCAAAACAAGAAGGGTGGTAAAGACAATAATGGCAAGGGAAAGAAGAAATGTTTTAACTGTGGGACACCAGGCTATCTCAGCAAGGATTGCCGAAAGAAAAAGAAGACTGGCTGTTTTCACTGTGGCGAAGCGGGACATCTAGTGAAGGACTGCCCAAAGAAGGGGCAGAGGGAAGAGTCTACCTCGGGAGGACAGGTGCAGGCTCTTATGGCACCAGGGCAGGCAAGGGGACAAGTTCAGGCTCTCGCGGTCCCACCGCTGCAAGAACGAGGTAGAACCATTTCTGTTGAAAGCTTAGTTTTTCTGTTTGATCATCCTGTCTGTACCTTATTCGATTCGGGCACATCGCATTCGTTTATCTCTACGTCATTAGTTGAATCACTGCACTTAAACACCAGTTTAGTAGAGGATCCCTTAGTTGTTTCGAATCCAATTGGGGGCTCAGCTTATTTGCCCATGATGTGTTTGGATTTGAAATTTTTTATACTTAGCGTTGAGTTTAGATGTGATGCTTATGTGTTGGGCTTCACGGGCTATGGGCTAATTTTAGGAATGGATTGGTTATCCAGAAATGGGGCCTTTCTTGATTGTGAAAGGAGAGTAGTTAGGCTCGTGGATCGCCTGGGCAACACTCTCGAAATCTTTTGTAATCCCATAAATTCCGTTATGCTAAGTTATCTAGAATCGCTTGACGCGTCGGTGGAAAATCTACGATCTATTAGAGTGGTCCGAGAATACTCGGATGTGTTTGATGAGGTGAAGGGCTTACCTCCGAAGCGGGAGATAGATTTTCGAATATATCTTGTGGATAATGCGAAACCAGTATCTTTGCCAGTACGCCACATGGCTCCACGTGAAAGGAGGGAACTCGATAAGCAAGTGAAGGAGTTGCTTGAGAAGGGGTTCATAAGACGAAGTATATCGGAGTGGGGTGCTCCAGTGGTATTTGCCACGAAGGCGGATGGGTCCCTTAGACTTTGTGTGGACTATAGAGAGCTTAACAAACTTACTAAGAAAAACAGACACCCACTGCCGAGGATTGACGATCTCTTCGATTAGTTAGTTGGCGCCTCAGTGTTTTCACAGTTGGACTTAGCCACTGGTTTCCATCAATTGAGTGTAGCTGAGGATAGCATTGACAAGACTGCCTTTAGGACTCCGGACGGTTTCTATGAATGGCTAGTGATGCCCTTCGGTTTGACAAACGACCCCGCATACTTTGTTGATCTGATGAGTAGGGTGTTTAGGGAGTACCTTAACAAATTTGTAACACCCCACACCCGCTACGGTCACTCATTAAGGGAATGCCATAACATCGGTGGAGTATTTTTAAGTGAATATAGAACAGAAAAATTACAACAAGACAGATATAAGTAATACTTGAGAATTTAAAACATCATTTCATTCCAGCGGAAAGTAAAACATGTTTGGTTACATCAAAACCATAAATAAGAGTCAAGTACATAATATCCATCCTGATAAAAACAAAAGTACATAATCCCACTACATATCCTAATAGCCATAATAGAAAAGATAAACTGAGCTTTACATCCACGGTCCAAGCTCCAAGGATAGATAAAGCAGTCTGATCAAAGACCACTAGTGCTAGGCCCACTCTGAAAACCTGAGGGTTGGAAAAAAAATAAAGAAACAACGGGGTCAGACATAAGTCTGAGTGAGTCCTATAACCCTAACAATACAATCATTAAAGTAATTAGGGTATGATATAAACAAGGTACGGTACCTCTGGGGATAATGACTACACTAAGTAGCCAACTAAACACAGGACGTACTAAGATAACCGAAAAGACGCATTTATCCACCCAAGGATAATTACTAGGTTGCACCACCCCAGATCTACCCACCCAAGGGTAATTCCTACACTGCACCACACCAGTTCTACCCACCCAAGGGTAATTCCTACTTAAAGGTTGATCCCACTAAGTGTACTTAGTAATTTTACCCAGTAGTTTCGTGTACCCCTAGCTGACTACATAGGTGCCGTCTGCCCCTATCTCCACTAGGTGTACCCACTACCCCCAAGCGATCGGCTCCCTACCGTAGATACCCGTGCTGGCCCCACAGTGGGGTGTATCACTCCCCAAAGTGGCAACCCGATAATCAATGGTGCACGGCTTATACCTACACGATGCAACAACGTCTTACCCACCAGCCCGGGTCCACACACGCATATGAAACCCGTTGGACTCGCGTTGCCACCGCTACCCCGTTTTGGCCTCTTATAGTCAAGCCCAATATGCGTGTCCCGTCCTCGACTTGGGTCGAGCCCACAAAGATACGTTTGGGATATTGGTTGAAATGGGCCCCCACAAGCTACTACTTAAGCTTGTCATTTTATCTAGTGCATCCCACTTAACCCCTTTTATAATCATACCCACTTACATGTTAAGGTTTGGTTAAGTCATCTAATCATATTTCAATTGCCACTCAAGGCCCCCACATGCTACTACTTAAGCTTGTCATTTAATTATATTTCAATTGCCACTTAAGGCCCCCACAAGCTACTACTTAAGCTTGTCATTTAATCATATTTCAATTGCCACTTAAGGCACCCACTAGATTTCCGCATGCCACCCAAGGCACTTACTTGATTCCCACATGCCACCCAAGGCACTTACTTAACCCTTTAATCATGTTTAATTACATGTTCCACTTTGGTTAAGTATTCTAATCGTATTTTCTATTGCCACCCAAGGCAACCCACTAGTTTCCTCATGCCACCCAAGGCACCCACTTAACCCCTCATGCCCCTCTACATGCTAATTCGGTTAAGTGTTTCTTAATTAATTAAGATCGTAACCTTTGTAAAGACCTCTCACATTAGACTGTCTTTTATGGCAGCTGGATATGCCGGTTGGTTCCGGGCAGCCTTACACTATAACAGAGTCTAACCTCGTGTCTTTACACTTGTCACGTATTTAGTTTATGACTAAGACCTCTCACATTGGGCCAATCATTTGTAGCCGCTGGATTTGCCGGTCGGTTCCGGGCAGTCTTATGCTACAAAAGGGTCCAACCTCGTGTCTTAGTAGATTAATTACACCTAATTAATCACCCCCATAATTTGTATTAATTATCCCTAATTAATTACAAATATTTAAGAATATGGGTAGACCTAACTCAATAGGTAAATTCCCAATTCCATAATATGGGTAGACCTAACTTAATAGGTAAATTCCCAATTATGTCCATCCACTTTACGGTATGTTTAATCATACCCACTTCACACAAAATTTTATGTGTTCATTAATTTTTACCCCATCGTCCCCACGTAAATACGTTAACATGACATACTTCAAAAGAGAAGATTCATCATACACACAATGGGTTCAACTTAGCATATCATTAGCATTATCATGGGTTTAAAAGGTGTCAACTTGTATATATGACCATAAACCCAACTTGCATAAATAACCAACCCAAACTTGCATGAATCACAAATGTCATAAAGATGGTAACTTGCTTAAATGTTCATGTCATAGACCTATCATAAAGGTGTCAACTTGCATACATGTCATAGGTCTAAAAGGGATGAACTTGCACATGTACTTATGTCATACATAGAGGCAAATTTGCATATGAACTTGCATCATAACTTGCATATGAACTTGCATCATAACTTGCATACGAACTTGCATCATAACTTGCATTTGAACTTGCATAACATGCCATACTTAGAGGCAAACTTGCATATGAACTTGCATCATAACTTGCATATGAACTTGCATCATAACTTGCATATGAACATGTATCATAACTTGCATATGAACTTGCATAACATGCCATACCTAGAGGCAAACTTGCATATATTATGCATATCATAAAAAGAGACAAACTTGCTTATGAACTTGCATCATAACTTTCATATGAACTTGCATCATAACTTGCATAAAACCAAACACTTAGCATGCATAAAACCAAATACATAGCATGCATAAAACCAAATATGTAGCATGCATAAAACCAAATACATAACTTGCATAACATGTTACATATAGACTTGCATATAATCTCCCATATAGCTTGCATAACATGTTACATATGAATCAATGTTCAACATAGTGTTTTGCATCATAAAACATAGCATTAAACTTGCATATAGCACACAACATACACTATACTAAACTTGCATAAACACATTGATTCCACAAACATAGCCATATCTTATCATATCCTATCATAATCAATTTAACAATTGATTGTTAAGTCTATAGAAACTCACCAAAACCAAGATTAGCAAACTTATGAAGTAGAACTAGTTGCAATATTTGAAGAAGATGATGATTAGAGGTTGATTAGCTTGCAACTTTCTTCATAAACTAGTGGAGGCTCCTCCTAAGTTTGATTTTGGCGGCATGATGGCATCAATTCTATTTTTAGTATGGATTAGGCTTGCATTAGGGTGTATTTATAGGATTAGGGTGTAGTTTAGGCCCTTAGATTAACCCTAGAAGCCATCAGGTCCGTCCAGCACATCAAAAATCGTCACAAGCCACCAAAACACAGCCCAACAGCCAAAACAGTGCACCCAGGCCAAACTGGCTCGACATGGGCGCACTTCCCAAGTGCGCCAGTGTATTTTTGTGCTGGCGCACTTCACAGGTGCGCCAGTGCATTTCTGGCCTATTTCCGGTTTTTCTGCCTAACTTCGTTCGTCCATATCTCCTTCATACGGACTCCGATTTTCGAAAACTCGGACTCTATTTCGCGTATTTTTCCGAGACGAACGCAATGGCGCAACCCGTTTCCCCTGATTCTCAAATCTGAGATTAATTATACTTCAATTACTAACCGTTAGTGTTAATTGAAATTTGGGGTGTTACATTCTCCCCTACTTAAAGGATTTCGTCCTCGAAATCTCTAAGTCAAGAAGAACGTTTCCTACCAACCAAACAACCATCTACTAAACCATCAACCACAAGCAACCATTATCCTTAGAAACTTCTAATGATGTATGAACATATGTAGAAAGTGTGTGTATATGTCCGTATACTAATGCAAAATCAGGCGGTCTACTGATTCAGTCGACCTCCTTAATGCAAACCATGATAGTGCCATGCATCCAATATGTATGCGAAACCCTATTGACACATACAATTTCTATATGCGTGCACAACCATACACAAAAATGCATCATCCACATGATAACACAGCCATGATACATCCATCAATCTAACTACCACATCCATTTATGCGATATGCAACATGAAGTGACTGAGCCGATCTAGTGCCTAATGTGTGTGTATATGCATCCACGAGCAACCACTAGCAAACAATTGCATCCACATGCATCCATCAACCATAACATGTTTCAAAAACATGTTTCAACCATAGGTTTTACCCTATCTAAAGGTCATAGGTACTAGCGAGAGGATATACTAAAGATAAGATAAGTACTAGACAAGCGATAAAGGAGAAGTTAAAAGACATACTCTCAAAAAGAAATGGGTACAAAGAACGCATCTTCGCTTCCGTCTCCCAAGTAGCATTGCTTTCGTCATCTCCCCATTGCACTTTAACTAGCTGGACTTCTCTGTTCCTCAACTTCCTAGTTTCTGACCCAAGGATGCGAGTAGGAGCTCGTCGAATTGTCGCATCACGCTCTACCTCTACATCTCTAAGCAAGCTCGGCTCTACCATCTCTGCGGTCTCATGTAAGCACTTCCTCAAATGTGATACATGGAATACATCATGAACACCACTAAGTCTGTCGGGCAACTCCACCCTATATGCCATCCGTCCAATCCTTTCCTTAATAGGAAACGGCCCAACAAACCTCGGTGCTAACTTCCCAACGGACCCAAAGCGAACAACATTTCTCAACGGAGATACTTTGACAAAAACCCTGTCCCCAACCTCAAACTCAAGATCCGTCCTTCTCCGATCCGCATAAGATTTCTGTCTATCTTGCGCTGCCTTCATCCTTCTTCGAATCAAATCAATCTTCTCTGAAGTCTCTCTAACCATATCTGGCCCAAGCAAGATCTTATCCGTAGATTCCCACCAACATGTAGGAGATCGACAAGGCCTTCCATAAAGAGCTTCGAAAGGTGCCATGCCAATACTAGACTGAAAGCTGTTATTGTATGCGAACTCCACCAAAGGAAGATGTTCTTCCCATGTACCTCCAAAATCCAAGATACAAAGCCTCAAGAGATCTTCTAAGATACGGTTCACCCTCTCGGTCTGACCGTCCGTCTGAGGATGATATGCGGTGCTCAAACACAACTGAGTCCCTACCGCCTCTTGCAAACTTCTCCAAAACTCACTAGTGAAGATAGGATCTCGATCACTCACAATGCTGGATGGTACGCCATGCAATCTAACAATCTCTCTAACATAGACTGAAGCAAGCCATGGAGCGGTCCTCTTACTCTTCACGGGTATAAAATGGGCACTCTTGGTAAGTCTGTCTACCACAACCCAAATTCCCGTATTGCCCTTCCTCGATCTCGGTAACCCATCGATGAAATCCATCAAGACACTATCCCACTTCCATTGTGGAACTTCCAATGGGTGTAGCAACCCACCGGGTTTCCTTTGCTCCGCTTTAACTTGTTGGCACACTAAGCATCTAGCCACATACTCGGCCACATCTTTCTTCATACCGGCCCAGAAGAAAACTCTCTTCATGTCTTGGTACATTTTGTCTCCACCGGGATGAATAGTCATTCTTGAACGATGTGCATCATCCAAAATAGCCTTCCTCAGCCCTCGTCTTGCGGTACACAAAGTCTACCGTCTCTACACAACCACCCCTTTTCCATCTAGGGTGTACCTACTCAAATGGCTGGACGACTCCCCCCTTATAAGCTTCTCTACCAACTCAACCAACTGTGGGTCGTCTCGCTGAGCCTCGCCAATCCGCCCCAAAAGAGTAGGCCTAACCTCCAAGGAGGCTAGCAAACCGGGTACAAAGTCAACGGAAGGTCTAAAGTCAAACATAGAATTAAACTCCAAGCTTCGCCATTCCACGAACAATGGACTCAAAGACAGCCTTTTTCTGCTTAAGGCGTCTGCCACCACGTTACCCTTGCCAGGGGTATACGCTATCTCAAACTCATAGGATGCTAAGAATTCCATCCACCTTTGTTGTCTTAAGATAATGCGCTCAAAGAGTCTCCAACACTTCCCTAAGATGTAGGGCATGCTTTTCTCCACTTCTAGAGAAAATCAGGATATTCTCCCATGCAAAATCGTCACAACTATCCATCTCTCACGCAGACCACCCTAGTCGAACTCGACATCCCCCAAATGCAAGCCCCAAAGGCCTAAACCAATATCAGACAAACACCCAAGGGATACCTCCTTCGAATTCAGACGACCTACGTGAGATTATACTAGTAAAAACGGCTAAATAATTAAGCCCTTGTCCAACTCTGGATGTCCTTGCCAGTCTCGCTCCAAAACCACCGTTTATCCCATAACGGGCTTTGCTCAACCTATTGAGCACATACGAAAACTTATTTCGCTCCTAGAAAAGACCAAGATGTCATCCACCAAGATCATCACGAACTTATTTAGGTACTCCCTGAACACCCTTCTCATCAAATCAACAAAGTATGCGGAGGCGTTCGTCTAACCAAATGGCATCACCAGCCACTCATAAAACCATCCGGAGTCCTAAAGGCAATCTTCTCTATACTATCCTTAGCCACTCTCAACTGACAAAACCCCGTGGCTAAGTCCAACTACGAAAATACTGAGGCGCCAACTAACTGACCAAAGAGATCATCAATCCTCGGCAATGGGTGTCTATTCTTCTTTGTGAGTTTATTTAGTTCTCTTTAGCCTACACAAAGTCTGAGGGACCCATCCGCCTTCGTAGCAAAAACTACTGGAGTACCCCACTCCGATATACTTTGTCTTATGGACCCCTTCTCAAGCAAATCGCCTACTTGCTTATGGAGTTCCCTCCTCTCATGAGGAGCCATGTGGCACACTGGCCAAGATACTGGTTTGGCATTGTCTACCAGATATATTCAGAAGTCAATCTCCCGCTCCGGAGGTAAGCCCTTCACCCCCTCAAACACATCCGAGTATTCCCGGACCACTCTAACAGATCGCAACCTCTCGACCGACGTGTCAAGCGATTCTAGATAACTTAGCATAACAGATTCCATGGGATTACAAGAGATCTCGAGAGTGTTACCCAAGCGGGTCATAAGCCTAACAACTCTCCCTTCAAAATCAAGAACGGCACCATTACTGGATAACCAGTCCATGCCCAAAATCAACCCATAGCCCGTGAAGCCCAATACAAAAGCATCACTTCCAAACTCAACGCTAAGTATAGAAACTTTCAAACCCAAACACATCATGGAGCCCCAATTGGGTTTGAAACAACTAAGGGATCATCTACCAAACTGGTGTCTAAGTGCAGTGACTCAACTAACAATGATGAGATAAACGAACTCGATGCGTCAGAATCTAATAAAGTTCGAACCGGATAATAAAGAAATCCAAATTCCAACCTAGACGGTCCTATCCCCATCTGGTACACTAGCCGCGAGGGAATACAACTACCCTCCAGGAGATTCCATACCTTGCCCATGCCCCTTTGGACAATCCTAATACGGTGTCCCATTCCTCCAAAAGGATAACTACTCGCCTTCTTCTCCCCATTCTCCACTCGTAACCTCCCACCAATGAGGTTTCATCCTTCATTAACCAAACAACTATTTGAGCCTTCCTCCCATCGTCTATCCAATAGATACCTACCAGTCCTCCTCCTTCTTGAACCAACTTCTAATCCGACTAATGTCTAAGTCCCTTGAAGTGGTTTTTCATTCTTATCTATCTTAGAAAGATCATCTATACACGGAGGGGAAACTCAAAACGAGAGAGGAAGAGATTCAAAACGGAGAATTCGAAAGATATAGATATGGCTATTGGGGATTATGCTTTTCTTTCAAAAACTTTTCTCTTAAAAGACACGTTTTTGAAAATACTCCTTTCAAAAATATTCTTAGAAAATAGTTTTTCTAAAAATTTTATCTGTTCTGGTAACCTTAAGCTCTGATACCACGTGTAACACCCCACACCCGCTACGGTCACTCATTAAGGGAATGCCATAACATCGGTGGAGTATTTTTAAGTGAATATAGAACAGAAAAATTACAACAAGACAGATATAAGTAATACTTGAGAATTTAAAACATCATTTCATTCCAGCGGAAAGTTAAACATGTTTGGTTACACCAAAACCATAAATAAGAGTCAAGTACATAATATCCATCCTGATAAAAACAAAAGTACATAATCCCACTACATATCCTAATAGCCATAATAGAAAAGATAAACTGAGCTTTACATCCACGGTCCAAGCTCCAAGGATAGATAAAGCAGTCTGATCAAAGACCACTAGTGCTAGGCCCACTCTGAAAACCTGAGGGTTGGAAAAAAAAATAAAGAAACAACGGGGTCAGACATAAGTCTGAGTGAGTCCTATAACCCTAACAATACAATCATTAAAGTAATTAGGGTATGATATAAACAAGGTACGGTACCTCTGGGGATAATGACTACACTAAGTAACCAACTAAACACAGGATGTACTAAGATAACCGAAAAGACGCATTTATCCACCCAAGGATAATTACTAGGTTGCACCACCCCAGATCTACCCACCCAAGGGTAATTCCTACACTGCACCACACCAGTTCTACCCACCCAAGGGTAATTCCTACTTAAAGGTTGATCCCACTAAGTGTACTTAGTAATTTTACCAAGTAGTTTCGTGTACCCCTAGCTGACTACATAGGTGCCGTCTGCCCCTATCTCCACTAGGTGTACCCACTACCCCCAAGCGATCGGCTCCCTACCGTAGATACCCGTGCTGGCCCACAGTGGGGTGTATCACTCCCCAAAATGGCAACCCGATAATCAATGGTGCACGGCTTATACCTACACGATGCAACAACGTCTTACCCACCAGCCCGGGTCCACACACGCATATGAAACCCGTTGGACTTGCGTTGCCACCGCTACCCCGTTTTGGCCTCTTATAGTCAAGCCCAATATGCGTGTCCCATCCTCGACTTGGGTCGAGCCCACAAAGATACGTTTGGGATATTGGTTGAAATGGGCCCCCACAAGCTACTACTTAAGCTTGTCATTTTATCTAGTGCATCCCACTTAACCCCTTTTATAATCATACCCACTTACATGTTAAGGTTTGGTTAAGTCATCTAATCATATTTCAATTGCCACTCAAGGCCCCCACAAGCTACTACTTAAGCTTGTCATTTAATTATATTTCAATTGCCACTTAAGGCCCCCACAAGCTACTACTTAAGCTTGTCATTTAATCATATTTCAATTGCCACTTAAGGCACCCACTAGATTTCCGCATGCCACCCAAGGCACTTACTTGATTCCCACATGCCACCCAAGGCACTTACTTAACCCTTTAATCATGTTTAATTACATGTTCCACTTTGGTTAAGTATTCTAATCGTATTTTCTATTGCCACCCAAGGCAACCCACTAGTTTCCTCATGCCACCCAAGGCACCCACTTAACCCCTCATGCCCCTCTACATGCTAATTCGGTTAAGTGTTTCTTAATTAATTAAGATCGTAACCTTTGTAAAGACCTCTCACATTAGACTGTCTTTTATGGCAGCTGGATATGCCGGTTGGTTCCGGGCAGCCTTACACCATAACAGAGTCTAACCTCGTGTCTTTACACTTGTCACGTATTTAGTTTATGACTAAGACCTCTCACATTGGGCCAATCATTTGTAGCCGCTGGATTTGCCGGTCGGTTCCGGGCAGTCTTATGCTACAAAAGGGTCCAACCTCGTGTCTTAGTAGATTAATTACACCTAATTAATCACCCCCATAATTTGTATTAATTATCCCTAATTAATTACAAATATTTAAGAATATGGGTAGACCTAACTCAATAGGTAAATTCCCAATTCCATAATATGGGTAGACCTAACTTAATAGGTAAATTCCCAATTATGTCCATCCACTTTACGGTATGTTTAATCATACCCACTTCACACAAAATTTTATGTGTTCATTAATTTTTACCCCATCGTCCCCACGTAAATACGTTAACATGACATACTTCAAAAGAGAAGATTCATCATACACACAATGGGTTCAAATTAGCATATCATTAGCATTATCATGGGTTTAAAAGGTGTCAACTTGTATATATGACCATAAACCCAACTTGCATAAATAACAAACCCAAACTTGCATGAATCACAAATGTCATAAAGATGGTAACTTGCTTAAATGTTCATGTCATAGACCTATCATAAAGGTGTCAACTTGCATACATGTCATAGGTCTAAAAGGGATGAACTTGCACATGTACTTATGTCATACATAGAGGCAAATTTGCATATGAACTTGCATCATAACTTGCATATGAACTTGCATCATAACTTGCATACGAACTTGCATCATAACTTGCATTTGAACTTGCATAACATGCCATACTTAGAGGCAAACTTGCATATGAACTTGCATCATAACTTGCATATGAACTTGCATCATAACTTGCATATGAACATGTATCATAACTTGCATATGAACTTGCATAACATGCCATACCTAGAGGCAAACTTGCATATATTATGCATATCATAAAAAGAGACAAACTTGCATATGAACTTGCATCATAACTTTCATATGAACTTGCATCATAACTTGCATAAAACCAAACACTTAGCATGCATAAAACCAAATACATAGCATGCATAAAACCAAATATGTAGCATGCATAAAACCAAATACATAACTTGCATAACATGTTACATATAGACTTGCATATAATCTCCCATATAGCTTGCATAACATGTTACATATGAATCAATGTTCAACATAGTGTTTTGCATCATAAAACATAGCATTAAACTTGCATATAGCACACAACATACACTATACTAAACTTGCATAAACACATTGATTCCACAAACATAGCCATATCTTATCATATCCTATCATAATCAATTTAACAATTGATTGTTAAGTCTATAGAAACTCACCAAAACCAAGATTAGCAAACTTATGAAGTAGAACTAGTTGCAATATTTGAAGAAGATGATGATTAGAGGTTGATTAGCTTGCAACTTTCTTCATAAACTAGTGGAGGCTCCTCCTAAGTTTGATTTTGGCGGCATGATGGCATCAATTCTATTTTTAGTATGGATTAGGCTTGCATTAGGGTGTATTTATAGGATTAGGGTGTAGTTTAGGCCCTTAGATTAACCCTAGAAGCCATCAGGTCCGTCCAGCACATCAAAAATCGTCACAAGCCACCAAAACACAGCCCAACAGCCTAAACAGTGCACCCAGGCCAAACTGGCTGGACATGGGCGCACTTCCCAAGTGCGCCAGTGTATTTTTGTGCTGGCGCACTTCACAGGTGCGCCAGTGCATTTCTGGCCTGTTTCCGGTTTTTCTGCCTAACTTCGTTCGTCCATATCTCCTTCATACGGACTCCGATTTTCGAAAACTCAGACTCTATTTCGCGTATTTTTCCGAGACGAACGCAATGGCGCAACCCGTTTCCCCTGATTCTCACATTTGAGATTAATTATACTTTAATTACTAACCATTAGTGTTAATTGAAATTCGGGGTGTTACAAAATTCATTGTAGCCTTTGTAGATGACATCTTGATCTTTTCTAAGGATGAAGAAGAGCATACCCTACATCTTAGGGAAGTGTTGGAGACCCTACGAGCGCATAATCTTAAAGCAAAATTTTCTAAGTGTCACTTCTGGAGGAAGGAAGTACGATTCTTAGGGAACGTGGTTTCCAAGGAAGGGATAACTGTGGATCCCGCGAAAGTGGTGGCCATCCAAGATTGGAAGGTCCCTAAAAATGCTACCGAAGTGAGAAGTTTCTTGGGGTTGGCTGGCTATTATAGGAAGTTTATCAAAGACTTCGCAAAGATATCAGCTCCATTGACACGCCTGACGAAGAAGAACCTAGTCTTCGCGTGGGACGTAGATTGTGATGATGCGTTCCAACGTTTAAAGAGAGCTTTGACCTCAGCTCCAGTCTTAGTGCTGCCAGACGGGAGTAAGCCATTTACTGTTTATACCGATGCTTGTGGGATTGTTCTAGGCGCAGTCTTAACGCAAGAGGGCAGGGTAATAGCCTATGGGGGATGACAGTTGAGAGTGCATGAGAAAAATTGCCCTACACATGACCTAGAGTTGGCCGCTATTGTTTTCGCGCTTAAGTCTTGGCGCCATTATCTTCTTGGGAAGAAATTCGAATTGTTCACTGACAACAAATCTTTAAAATACTTATTCTCTCAGAAGGACTTAAACTTAAGGTAGCAAAGGTGGATGGAGTTCTTAGCATCCTACGATTTCGAAATAAGATATACCCCTGGCAAGGGTAACGTGGTGGCAGACGCCTTAAGTAGGAAAAGGCTGTCCTTGAGTCCGTTGTTTGTTGAGCGGCGAAACTTAGAATTCATCTCTATGTTTGATTTTAGACCTTCCATTGACTTCGTACCCGGTTTGCTAGCATCCTTAGAGGTTAGACCTACGCTTTTGGGACGGATTGGCGAGGCACAGCGAGACGACCCACAGTTGGTTGAGTTAGTAAAAAAGCTCAAAAGAGGGGAGTCATCAAGCCATCTCCGTAGGTATACCCTAGATGATAAGGGTTGGTTACGTAAGGATAATAGACTTTGTGTACCTCGAGACGAAGGTTAGAGGAAGGCTATTCTTGATGATGCACATCGTTCGAAGATGACCATTCATCCCGGCAGGGACAAGATGTACAAAGACATGAGACGAGTTTACTTTTGGGCCGGCATGAAGAAAGATGTGGCCGAGTATGTCGCTAGATGCTTGGTGTGCCAACAAGTAAAAGCGGAGCAGAAGAAACCCGGTGGGTTGCTTCACCCATTGGAGGTTCCACTATGTAAGTGGGAGAGTGTCTCGATGGACTTTGTGGATGGACTACCAAGATCAAGGAAGGGTAATACGGGGATTTTGGTTATAGTAAATAGACTTACTAAGAGCGCCCATTTCATTCCCGTGAAGAGTAAGAGGACTGCTCCATGGTTAGCTTCTGTGTTCGTCCGAGAGATAGTTCGTTTGCATGGTGTTCCTTCTAGCATAGTGAGCGACCGCGATCCTATTTTTAGTAGCAAATTTTGGAGAAGCTTGCAAGAGGCGGTAGGGACTCAGTTATGTTTGAGCACCGCATATCATCCTCAGACGGATGGTCAGACCGAGAGGGTGAATCGCATACTAGAGGATCTTTTGAGGCTATGTATCCTAGATTTTGGGGGTACATGGGAAGAGCATCTTCCATTGGTGGATTTCGCATATAATAATAGCTTTCAGTCTAGCATTGGCATGGCACCTTTCGAAGCTCTTTATGGACGACCTTGTCGTTCACCTACATGTTGGTGGGAATCTACGGATAAGATCTTACTTGGGCCCGATATGATTAGGGAGACTTCAGAGAAGATCGACTTGATTCGAAGGAGGATGAAAGCAGCGCAAGATAGGCAGAAATCTTATGCAGATAAGAGGAGAACAGATCTTGAGTTTGATGTTGGGGACATGGTCTTTACCAAAGTATCTCAATTACGGAACGTTGTTCGCTTTGGGTCCGTTGGGAAATTAGCACCAAGGTTCGTAGGGCCGTTTCCTATTAAGGAAAGGATTGGGCAGATGGCGTATAGAGTGGAGTTGCCTGAGAGACTTAGTGGTGTACAGACGTATTCCAGGTGTCACATTTGAGGAAGTGCTTGCACGAGACCGCGGAGGTGGTAGAGCCGAACTTGCTTAGAGAGGTGGAGATAGAACGTGATGCGACGATTCGACGAGCTCCTACATGCATTCTTGGGTCGGAGATCAAGAAGTTGAGAAATCGAGAGGTCAAACTAGTCAAAGTACAATGGGGAGATGATGAGAGCAATGCTACTTGGGAGACAGAAGAGAAGATGCGTTCGTTGTACCCTTTTCTTTTTGAGGGTATGTCCTTTAATTTCCCCTTTATCGCTTATCTTGTACTTATCTTAACTTTAGAGTATCCTCTCGCTAGTATTCTTGACCTTTAGTTAGGATAATCCTATGGTTGAAACATGTATTTGAGACATGTTATTTATGATGGATACAAAGTGGATGCAAGTGTTTGCTAGTGGTTGCTCGTGGACGCATATACACACACTATTAGGCACTAGATCGGCTCGGTCACTTCATACTGCATATTGCATATAAATGGCTGTATTTAGTAAAATGGATGTATAATGGTTGTGCTATCATATGGATACCGCATTTTGGTGAATGGTTGTGCACGCATGTAGAAATAATATGTATCGATAGGGTTCTTTCGCATACATAATGGACGCATGGCACTATCATGATTTGCATTAAGGAGGTCAACTGAATCAGTGGACCGCCTGATTTTGCATTAGATATGGACATATACACACACTGTGCATTTAAACATGAAAGCATTAGAAGTCTATAAGGACAATGGATGCATGTGTTTGATGGTTGAGTAGATGGACGATTGGATGTTAGGATATACATTCTTCTTGACTTGAAGATTTCAGGGATGAAATCCTTTAAGGAGGGGAGAATGTAACACCCCGTAATTCTGTTAATATTAATATTCACAAATTAAAGAATAACTAATCTCAGACGTGAGAATTTTGGGAAACGGGTTGCGCCATTATGTTCGTCTCGGAATTCTGGTTGAAATAGAGTCCGAGTTTGCGTGAATTGGACTTCGTATGAAGAAGTTATGGCCATCGGAAGTTTCAGAAAATTCAAAACAGATTTCAGAAATTTAAAATTCAAAATTCGAAGTCAAACAGGCTAGGTGGGAAAATTCCCGCCCAGCACCCCAGGTCGACTGAGGAGTCGATTGGGCAGTCGACACCCCTCCAGGTCGACTGGGCAGTCGACCTAGATGTCGACCTGTCCAGGCGGCTAGGGTTTGGCTGATGTGTCTTTAGGGCTGAGTTGGCAAATTAAACGGTTCAGTTTAGTTCTGAGTTAATCTGACGGTCTAAATAAATCCTAAACTCTATAAATACCTAGGTAGTCTCTCACTCTAATTCACATGAAAAATAGAATAGCCACCGTCATACCGCCGCCATGGAACTCATTGTAGCCGCCGCCAACTAAGAAGGAAGAAAAGCTAATCAAAACCCTAATTCTACTCAACTCTAAAGCAAATCAAGACTCTCTTTCTTCTCAAATTGTGAGTATGATGATCTTAACAAGATTATTATTAAACTAATTAGATTAAGTTATGAATGGATTATAAGTGAATGATGTGGATTGTCATATATGTTGTTGTAAACCTTATGCTATCATGTATGTTGTAAATCCTATGTTATGTGATGATGATATCCTATATGTTGTAAATCATGCTATGATGATATTGTATAGGTTGTAATTTTCTATGCTAAGTTGTGATAAATCAAACATGTTATAAAGTCATGATGTAATTATCTATGCTAATTAGTTCATGTTAATCAAATCATAATGTTGATATTATTTGGGCTATGTTGATCCATATGACAAATCACATATGCAAGTTTAGATTGATTAGTAAAGATTATGAACATATGCCATGACATCTATTTAGATCTAGAATTATGACATCTATAGTTATGCTATGACATATGTGAATTCTATGTATTAGATACTAGTTCATACCATCATTACGTTGCATAAAACCCCATATGCAAGTTTATACATGAATTTGGGTTATGATCATATCATGCAAATTGTGACATTTAACAAGTTGACACCTTTAGATCCTTAACATGTGTAGTTTTATGCAAGTTTCACCCCTATTATGATTAGATTATTTTATTTGTCTATATGTTGTAATTTATCTTTGTGCTATGAGTTAGACTATTCGAGTCTAACGTATATTCTGCGTTGAATAAGCGAATGTATAATGTGGGGTAGGGGTAATATTAAGGATTTAATAATAAGAAGTTGGGGTGCAATTGATATGATTTTGCATGCATGAGTGGATGGCCATAATTGAGTCAATTATGGGCATCATTAAAATTGGTGTTAACTAATAATTTGAATAGGGAATTATTAAAACTGGGGTAAAAGATTATAAGTGTTAATCAATGCTTAGGACACGAGGTTGGACTCGTTTGTGATGTAAACCTGCCCGGACCCGCCCGGCAAATCCAGTGGTCTCAAATGTCAGCCCAATGTGAGAGGTCCTAGGCCAAACTAAAGCATAACAGTTGTAAAGACACGAGGTTAGACTCTTTTATGGTGTAAGACTGCCCGGACCCGCCCGACAAATCCAGCTGCCATAAATGCCAGTCTAATGTGAGAGGTCTTTATGAGGTTATGACCTGAATGAATTAAGAAATACTTAACCAGATAAACATGTAAGGTGGGACATGGGGGTTAAGTAGGTGCCTTGGGTGGCATGAGGAATCTAGTGGGTGCCCTTAGTGGCATGTGAAATACGATTAGTAAGAATTAACCAAACACACATGTAAATGAACATGACTAAGAGGGTTAAGTGGGATGTACTAGTGGACAAGCTTAGGTGAGTAGCTTGTGGGGGCCCATTTCAACTAGTATCCCAAACGAATCTTTGTGGGCTCGACCCAAGTCGAGGACGGGACACGCATGCTGGGCTTGACTATAAGAGGCAAAAACGGGGTAGCGGTGGCAACGCAAGTCCAACGGGTTTCATATGCGTGTGTGGACCCGGGCTGGTAGGTAAGACATTGTTGCATCGTGTAGGTATAAGCCGTGCATTCTCAAGTTGTATCGGGTTGCCACTTTAGGGGAGTGATACACCCCACTGTGGGGCCAGCACGGGTATCTACGAGTAGGGAGCCAATCGAAAGTGGGTAGTGGGGTACACCTAGTGGAGATAGGGGCAGACGACACCTATGTAATCAGCTAGGGGTACGCAAGGCTATTTATATAGATTCTGTGTGAAGCAAGCGGGATCAACCTTTAGGGTGACTGGTGCGGTGCAGTGTAGTAATTATTCGTTAGTAATTAGGTGTGCCTTTAACGTTATCTTTAACGTTATCTTTATCTGCTCTTCCATACCCAATAGTTCATAGACATTTCCTTGTTTTCCAGCTTATTCCTTAGTCTAGTTACTTTGATAATAGTATTGTTAGAATTATCATACTCGCCAGACTTTATGTCTGACCCCCTCTATTTCTATCCTTTTTCCCCCTTCAGGTCCTCAGGTTGGGCCCAGCTCTAGTGGAGTTTGATTGGATTGCTTTATCTCTCTTTTGGAAAGCTTGGACCGTTGAAGTAAAGTCTAGCTTGTTATCTTCTTTAATGGCTATTTATGTAATGGGGTTATGTATTTTGTTTTGTCAAGATGGATATTGTACTTGACTCTGATTTATGGGTTTATGATGTAACAAACATGTTTAATTTCCGCTGCAATAAAATGAAGTTTTAGATTTCCAAGTACTACTTATTATCTGTCTTGTTGTAATTTTTCTGTTCTATATTCACTTAAAACCTCCATGGAAGTTAATGCATTCCCTTTGTGAGTGACATTAATGGACGTGGGGTGTTACAGAAACGCACACAGTAATCTTGTACAGAAATAATTTCATATTCTAGCAAATATTATTTTATTTTTAAAATTTATTTTCCTCAGAATTTTGGTGTGTTTCTCATCATTTTTTGTGACTTGATCTGATATGTGAATGTAGCACGCGCACGATATATGTATACACACACATGTGTATGTATATACACATATTATAGTGCAGGGATAGGAAAATCCATTCTAGATGGCTGCATATACACACGTGTATATATACACATGTGTGCACTGCCTCGCCAATCCAGTATGCAACTGAGGAGAAGCCACGTGGGCCAACTCAACTCAGTGCAACACACAGACAAGCCATACATGGACGAGCATCTCGAAAGCAAAACATATATAAATACATAAATATATATATATATACACACACACATACGACACACAGACAATCCATACATGGACGAGCATCTCGAAAGCAAAACATATATAAATACATAAATATATATATATATATACACACATACGTGTATATATACATATATGTACATATGTAGTGTCGAGCTCAAACAAGACTAGGAGTAACATGGTGTATGTAAAAAAGTTAATCAAGTTATGCATTTCAGTTTCATGTTTTAAATGCAAATGGATGGCGCATGTCTCATGTAATATTGGAGTTTCATGGCCAAGCACAAACAAGTGCAGACAAGACTGTAACAACAACTCAAGTCGACGTGTTTCAAGCATAAAGTCAGAGCCACAAAATCATGAACAGCAAAGCATAGTCAATATTACATGGTGTAACTCCATGCAGCAAAAAACAGACTTAGGTTCACGACAAATGGTCGAGATGGTTTAAAATACAACAACAGAAGAATGGTTCAGCATATGCTTATATGTGCCAGCATGGAACTCGACAGGGTAACATGAGTCATAGTTACAAGTAAATATAGCAATGCAAATGAATGAGCATGGTGGAGTATACACAAATTTCATTGTATACAAGCAAGATGGCACAACAGTGCAAGGCAAGCTCAAACCAATGGAAAATTGTAAAAACAACATGATCAAGCCAGTTTTCTACATTGCAAGGTTCAAGTGCACAAAACAGTAAAGGAAATAGCAGGAGAATGAATGGGTCAAGTGGTTCATGAATGTACAAGTACACACAACAACACACATGGTCGAGGCAGTAGCATAAAGTCAGCGATCAAATTCTTGGCAAGTAATTTTTTTTTCTTGGCAAGACCATCAATTCATGTATGGAAAAAACAGTTAATGTTTCCAATGGTCAAAATCAGAAACTCTAGATTTTCAATTATCAATTCATGGACAAAAGCGAAAAATTGGAAATCAGTTTCTAGAAATAATTTCAATCATGAAGCATATATGGCAAATGCACAAATCAGATTTCAAATAAATGCATGGATTTTGTTATTCATCTCAATCATGAGACAGTGAAAGATGCTTCCAGTTTTATATGTAAACATATACGGCAAGAGTGTTCATGGTTCTAAAACCAATTTCCAGCAATTCATAATTTGTTATGGCGTTTTTTGAAATCATTTCTAGCAGATTTAATCAAGTGAAATGCAGTTAAATCAAGTTTAAATTCTAGGCATCTCTCCAGCAAATTCATGGAATCCAAATCAAGAAATTCAAATCAAAAATCTAAAATGGTTCAGTATTTTAGTCAAGCTATTTTCGAAAACAAATTTTTTAGCAAGTGATAATGTATTTCCAGAATACACAGAATAGAAAATGTGGCAAGATTCATTTTAGAAATACATATATTGCCTGATTTCAACACTGGTAACAAAGGAGGCCTATATCATACGAGACACTACTCAAGGCGACAATAATTTGCAGAAATCATTCATAACATAGAGGTACTCTTACAATGGCAAATATTTACTTTCCAGAAATCATCAATTGAAACATTTTCGGCAAGAAAAAATATACTGGAAAGTCAGTGAAGCAAATTTGTATGTCCTGGTTCATCAATTTGAATTTACATATGTGCCAAATCAATTAAGCTGATTTTATCAAGGAAATCAAAAAGGGGAAAGCAACGCAAGTCAGATCGAGACATATGGAAATCAGAGATTCAGTTATGGTTTCTAATTAACCCTATTTATACACCTATCATCAGAGGCCGTCATGTATTGAAAATAAAAAGCACCATTCCAAAGAACAACAAGAGAAATCAAATTAAAATACTCACTGAATTTCAATCACAACATATAGCCCAAGTCAGATCGACCAAGAGCAACAACAACTGCAAGCATTAGAGAAGCAATTTCATCAATACCAGAAGCCATCGATTCAATTTGGGAAAATTAGAAAACCCTAATTCTTTTTTCTAGCCACCATTGTTTAAGAGATAAAAGCGATCAGATACAAAGCAAATGAACGGGCTGACCTACTTAACCATGGCTAAGCTTTTGCTTTTATTTTTATAAAGGGCTAGGGTGTTTTTGTTTTAGTTTAATTGTATTGATTTTTCTTTAATTCATTTGTAAACCATCCGAACAGTTTCTAGGTCTATAAAGTCGAGGAAACAGTTAGGGTGTTAACTGGCAGTTTACCAGAGTCTGTAAAATGTAGGGTTTACAGGTTACAGTTTTGTAATCTGGGGAAATCTGATCTAGAGGATGTAAAGACCCGCCATTTTGACCGTGCCGAATCGACAAAACATGTCAACTCGAATCGTCCAAAACAACAGATTGTCATTAGCTTCTGAGGTAAATAGAATAAATCACAGAATCACAGATCACAGACACAGATACAGAGAAATATAATATCTCACAACGGAAAATTTAAAATACAATTGTAGTTCATGAAGCTTTACAACAGAGTTTACATAAATAATACAGCGGAAATCTAATACAATAAATAATAGATAACAATCTAAAACATAATGACAGAAATAACTGGATGACTAGAACAACTGATCAACATGTAGATATAGGTGATCAAAAATCCAATATAAGCTCCAAACTCCAAAGGTGAATCTCGAAAACTGATATACTAGATCTGACCCGAGCCATAATGCAAAACAAAACAACTCGGATCAGGACTAACATTCTCATAGAAGTAAATCAACTTAAATGAAATGTTCGATGAAATGCAATCAGTAACTTAGAGGATGTTTGGGATCACCATCCTCTAAGGATCCGTCAAACTAATACTATATAGTATAATACGCTATATACAATAGTGTCTATCAGTAAAGTAAAAATATCAAAATAGCGTAAGCGGGATTACCATGATTACCCTTACACCATTCATATATTCCAATAGTATATACAGTGCCGTAATTCCTCCGTAAACTGGAGGTTGATCAGAGGGCACTCCATATAAAACAGTACAAAACAAAATCGTTGTGGGCTCGTATAAGGCATGTGACAAGGCACGCAAGGAATGCCAGTGTGGATTCACCGTTTGCAGAGCCGGACTGATGGTAACGCATAGTAGCAACTACCGGCCACCTCAATACGCACTCCCATAATCAAAAGGGCCCAAATTGAATCTCAACAGTAATAGAATAATATCGAAGAAGTGTGCTCGATAAGAGGTATGACCTCACTTGGTCCGTGCATAGCTCCTGTTTTAGCCACATCAAGCTGACTCAAGGTAGTCAGGGTCTCGTAATTAATATGAAATAAAATAAAATGGAGTCGTTCGCCAAATCATTCCCTTCATTCTGGAACTCCACCGCGTACACAGTTGTTAAAGTGGTTTTCGTTATTGGCAGAGAGTATGACAATATCCGATCCTGGTCTCTTTAACAACCAATCGTTTACATTTTTCACACTGTGGTCATATTTTTTGTAAATCACTTTATAAAATAGTTTATACGAATTATCATATTCGTATAAAAAATCATAATTAAATATTTACTTCGAATATATTAACTTTTGAAACACATCCAAGAAATCGAATCGATTTAGAAAATCATATCATAAAGGTCTCGAAATATAGTATAAACTAATACTATAATATTTAACTTGGATAATATCTTAGTTTCGGATTTATATAACGATCATCTTTCCGAAATGAACTTATAGTCATATATTAAAAGATCCAGAATATCGTAAAAAAATCAAGACAAAATTGTTTTAACTTCGAAGATATGTAGTTTGATTTATACTCGGTGAAACTCATTCAAATTATTCAAATAATTCAATTCCACCTTATTAAGAGTTCATTTAAGTCGATTCAAGAAATTCAACATTTTCGGCTCCAATTCAATATGTATTCGATTCAAATCAAAACTTATATTTCAAATCAACAAAACATACCATCTCTTACAATTCAAGTTGTATATTTTAATGTCGTCGCTTATAGATTCAAATCATACGGTTTTAAAACCATTCTTACAAATTCGCTTTCACAAATTCTTAATTCAAACCAAAAAAATTATAAAACCAATTCTATATTTTTTTTTATATATATTCCAATTCATATTCAATCACTATAAAATCGAATTCATTTCATGTCAGCTGTAATTCAAATTAATCGCAATTTAAGAACATTTCTCATAAGAATTCAAAACCGAATTCAAACTCACATTCAATTGATTTATAATCAATTTCATTCCTTAGATTTGGAAATTCAATTTCAAAACAAATTCACAATTCAAGTCCATCTCTCGTAAGTCTGTTTCGATTCGAAAACAAATTCGTTTCTTATATCCGTTCATATGTTAAGTCAAGTATCATTATATAAATTTCATATCTTAAATCCCGAATTTCGAATCGCGAAACCTTAACCCATTCAACCTTTAGTGTATTATAAAAGTTTGTAAAATATATATAAAGAAAAATATAATTTTGAATATATATATAAGTTTATAAAATTCTAAAATAAATTAGAAATAGATTATAAACATATATAAGTTCAAAATAGTATAAAATAGATTTAAAAGAAATATTTACTACAATATAATGTATAAAAGTTTTTTTTAATATTTATATAATTAAATTATAAAATTATAAGTCAAAAATCCACTTCCAAATCATTTTACTTCGAAAACACGACCAACGGTGTCCGTATATAATTTTCTGCCCTATGGTCAAGTGATACGGATATTTATCATTTCAACCCGCAATTTATAAAATTTCAACGGGTCTATCATTTCAACCCGCGATCCCAAATTTAGAAAAATCGTTCAGGTCTATCATTTCAACCCATAATGATTTTTCCCTATTCTAATGTCCGTTCGGGTATGTATCATTTCAACCCTTAGTGATTTTTCCTAAACTAGGGTATCAACAATCACAAATAACAATCACATAGCAACGGTCACAGTAAAAAAAAAATCAGTGCACCTATGTGTCATATAAATATCATGTCATATATGAAAGTGTACATAATAAACAAATAATTTTTACTAGCAGCCCTATAGATTTCATAACAGTTCAAATAGTTGATCTAACCTCCATGAAATAAATGTGAGTCAGGTGTGAGATAAACTCACCTTTTATGGCACAGATTGAAGACGGCAGATGGATTGACACAGAATTGAAACGACGATATCCAGGCACAAATCAGAATGGTTTCAGTTCGATGATGACCAAATATTTAATTATTTTTGAAAGAGGAGGTCGGGAAACTTAAATGGATCAACATGGTTATTTGGGCTTTGAAACGGTATGGTTATTGGGTTTTGGAACGGTTTCGAACTCAACACCAAACCCAAATCAAAATAAACACGATAAATTTTCAAAACAAATTTATAGTCATATATAGATATACACCGTAAAATATAACATATATATTTAAAACAACACACAAAACTATATATATATATATATAAAAATAAATTAAAAATAAAATAAGAACTTTTGCAAAATATCCCAACACCAGAAATAAACACACACACAGTATATGTTATATACATATAAACTAACACACATTGTCACACAAAACCCATTACTCACACGCACACACACTTTCCAATACACACAAATTATAAAACATGTTGTTCAATACTTATACACAGGCAACTTCCCATTCACACACGAGCCCAACAAATCACTCATGCCACAACGAACAGACCCATTCACGCAAACTCACATATCTGCACACTACACAGTACCATACATGGTCACACACAAACATGACTTAAACTTCCCCATAAAAATTTCACACAACAAAATAATCATACACAAAATATTATTTATACATATTTAATCCTCAACAAATATATACATAATACACACAAAAATAAAAATGACACAACATTGAACCGTACTCACACTTGCACACACAACATGGGAAAACTGAATGGAATGGCGATGGGAGGGTTTTCTAAGCTAAACTGATTCGGGTGGAAGAAGTTCGGCGGTCTTGGATAGACGCAGGTTGGTGGCGACACGAGGGGGTGAGCTGAAAGTCACGGCTAGCTGACGGGAAAAAGGGTGGAGCTGCTGATGCAGTGGAAGGCGGCTTGACTTGGACTGACAAGGTCAGTGAAGCTTCAAGTGGCGGACATGGTGGAACGGCGACACGGACCTGAGATGGACGTAGGAGACTTGGAGAAAGGGAACGACTCGCGATCCGATTCGTATGGTGCATGCAAGCGGAGACTGACAAGAGGAGAGCGGTTCAGATCGGAGAGGTGCGGTGCTCGGTGGTTGATGGGGAGGCTTCAGCGGAGAAAGGAAGGAACAACTGTTCCTAAGGGAATGAAGGAATATATGAGGAAGCATACAGAAGTGCAGCAACAATTATTTTGTGACGGGGAGAAACAAAAACTGTTGTCCACTCTATTTATTTATATTGTATGCGGAAAGCTTGTTGGCCGAATCAAATAAAGAACGACTCTTAGGGAAAAATGAACGGATTTTTTTTTTTTTGGAAACGCACCTCTCTGGGAAAATAACCATTTCTTTTCTCTTTTAAATTTCAAATAAACCGGTGTGAATGAAACAAAAATGAATAGACTTGAGCAGGTTTGGCAAGTTGGCACATTTACAATTAAATGAACAATTTACAAAATAAAGGGACACATTGAAAAGGTATAGCAACCATGCAAATGAAAAGGGAATGTACGCATGGCATTGGCAAAGGAAAAATGGATGCTTTTAGATTGGAATATAAAAGGGACATGATGCATGCATTAAAGAAGACATAAGGCACGCACGTATATTTTAAACCAAATGCATGACACCAACCTTTAGAAATGACAAAGTAATGTGCATGGAATGTAGTATGCATGGATGGTTTGTTTCCAAAAGTAACGCATGGAATACATAATGTGCATATGCATGAATTGAAAATAAGAGTAAATGTTCCATTCACTAAGTTTTGAAAAAAACAAAAAATATTTAGGTAATTTAGTAAAATAAAAGGACATCTTTTGCAGACCAAAATTACCTAGAAATGTATGTAAGATCGAAAAAGGGACACATCAAACTCAAATGTCTCTATTTCAAAAATGAACTGTGCAAGCATTTTCACAATTACAGCGCGAACCGAGCACCGAAACTGACAAATGAATATATTGCGTTAATCAGCACGACGAGACGGACACAACGGTATATAATTTGCAGTGGCGGGATGCTCCGTTCAAAAATGCGTTACGGACCCCTTTTACCGTAAATATACGGACGGAAAACGGAGGTCAAAACGTCCGATTTTCGCGAAATGAATTTCACCATTGGATTGCTGACAACGAATAGAATATTTTCCATGTTTGTACGAACTGATTTCGGAGAGATTTTAAAATCGTTAAAATTTGAACTGATATGCGCAGCTTTGCACTGAAAATTGCACGACCGACAACAGTTAAATTTTCCGATGAAATTTTTATAGTTACTACATCTCACTGTACGTATTACAAATTTCGAATTTACATTATGAAAAACCATAGAATAATTTCGAAACAAAATTTTTGATTTAAATCGGAATTTAAATCGCTAAAAATTACGGGATGTTACAATCTCCCCCACTCAAACCTTTTCGTCCCCGAAAAAGAACGAGGTAGGGAAATAGTAATTAAATAATTAATATATTTAAACCAATGGTTCATATTTATCCCTATACATATATAATTTTAAATATATATAAATCAAAAGATAAAATATTTTCAAACATTTCAAGTATTCACTCGACGTTACGATTGGCTATATATATTTATCCCACTTTCGAAACCCGAAAATAGATATCGATGATGTCGCGGTCATCACCAGAATCATTTTCAAGCGACTAGGGTGTGACTCTATATCTATCTAATACGTATAGGATTTAAAATATACGTTGATCAGACGTATACACCAAGTCACTAAGTATTCGATAGGCCAATTTTAGCGTCAAATAAGTACTCAAAACATCTTTTTATATATATTTAAATAGAATATATACCAGGTTTTTCAAATCATATATTATAAACAATATATGTCAAATCATTAAAATTAAAGTAGGTAAAATTATATCTCTCCCCCACTCATTTATTTATTAAAATTTAAATCCAAACCTTAATAAATATACAATAATATTATTAAATCAAATATATAACAATATTATTCGATACTATATCTAAATATTTTCAAAACCAAGTTATCTATATTTAAACTTATAAAACTTATCAAATTCCAAAAGTTTAACATATAAATACATTACAAATAAAATCTTTACAAAATATTGGTACTACCAAAACATAAGGTTATTTGCAAATATCTAATTCAATATTGCATTAAGAAGATCTTACATAATAATATCTTTCAAAATATAATTTCAAACCAATAATAAATACGAATGAACCTGCTAGAAGACCAATACTCTCCTTCTACTTCTTACCTTGAAATGGATAAGGATAAGTTATAGAATTTGAGTTAAAAGATGAACGAACGAAAGGACTTAATCAAAGAGGATCTATGAAGGAAGATAGTTTCAAATGGAAGTGATATTTCAGGAAAAGGACTTAAAGATTAAATAAAATTTTATATCGGAAAATATTTGTTTTAAAACATTTTAAAACTATTTTAAAACTATTTATACTTTCAAAATACGCTCTCTCAAGAAGGATTCTGCAACTGATTCCACTCATTCTAGGGTATCACTACCCTATCTCTAATGAGCTTTTTACCCCATAGGCTAAAGCTTTGAAAAACCAAAGCTCTGATACCAAATGTAACGACCCGCCATTTTGACCGTGCCGAATCGACAAAACATGTCAACTCGAATCGTCCAAAACAACAGATTGTCATTAGCTTCTGAGGTAAATAGAATAAATCACAGAATCATAGATCACAGACACAGATACAGAGAAATATAATATCTCACAATGGAAAAATTAAAATACAATAGTAGTTCATGAAGCGTTACATCAGAGTTTACATAAAAAATACAGCGGAAGTCTAATACAATAAATAATAGATAACAATCTGAAACAGAATGACAGAAATAACTGGATGACTGGAACAACTGATCAACATGTAGATATAGGTGATCAAAAATCCAATATAAGCTTCAAACTCCAAAGGTGAATCTCGAAAACTGATATACTCGATCTGACCCGAGCCATAATGCAAAACAAAACAACTCGGATCAGGACTAACATTCTCATAGAAGTAAATCAACTTAAATGAAATGTTCAATGAAATGCAATCAGTAACTTAGAGGATGTTTGGGATCACCATCCTCTAAGGATCCGTCAAACTAATACTATATAGTATAATACGCTATATACAATAGTGTCTATCAGTAAAGTAAAAATATCAAAATAGCGTAAGCGGGATTACCATGATTACCCTTACAACGTTCATATATTCCCATAGTATATACAGTATCGTAATTCCTCTGTAAACTGGAGGTTGATCAGAGGGCACTCCATATAAAACAGTACAAAACAATATCGTAGTGGGCTCGTATAAGGCATGTGACAAGGCACGCAAGGAATGCCAGGGTGGATTCACCGTTTGCAGAGACGGACTGGTGGTAACGCATAGTAGCAACTACCTCCCACCTCGATACACACTCCCATAATCAAAAGGGCCCAAATCGAATCTTAACAGTAATAGAATAATATCGAAGAAGTGTGCTTGATAAGAGGTATGACCTCACTTGGTCCGTGCATAGCTCCTGTTTTAGCCACATCAAGCTGACTCAAGGTAGTCAGGGTCTCGTAATTAATATGAAATAAAATAAAATGGAGTCGTTCGTCAAATCATTCCCTTCATTCTGGAACTCCACCGCGTACACAGTTGTTAAAGTGGTTTTCGTTATTGGCAAAGAGTATGACAATATCCGATCCCGGTCTCTTTAACAACCAATCGTTTACATTTTTCACACCGTGGTCATATTTTTTTTAGATCACTTTATAAAATAGTTTATACGAATTATCATATTCGTATAAAAAATCAAAATTAAATATTTACTTCGAATATATTAACTTTTGAAACACATCCAAGAAATCGAATCGATTTAGAAAATCATATCATAAAGGTCTCGAAATATAGTATAAACTAATACTATAATATTTAACTTCGATAATATCTTAGTTTCAGATTTATATAACGATCATCTTTCCGAAATCAACTTATAGTCATATATTAAAAGATCCAAAATATCGTAAAAAAAAATCAAGACAAAATTGTTTTAACTTCGAAGATATGTAGTTTGATTTATACTCGGCGAAACTCATTCAAATTATTCAATTAATTCAATTCCACCTTATTAAGAGTTCATTTAAGTCGATTCAAGAAATTCAACATTTTCGGCTCCAATTCAATATGTATTCGATTCAAATCAAAACTTATATTTCAAATCAACAAAACATACCATCTCTTACAATTCAAGTTGTATATTTTAATGTCGTCGCTTATAGATTCAAATCATATGGTTTCAAAACCATTCTTATAAATTCGCTTTCACAAATTCTTAATTCAAACCAAAAAAATTATAAAACCAATTCTATATATAATTTTTTTATATATATTCCAATTCATATTCAATCACTATAAAATCGAATTCATTTCATGTCAGCTGTAATTCAAATTAATCGCAATTTAAGAACATTTCTCATAAGAATTCAAAACCGAATTCAAACTCACATTCAATTGATTTATAATCAATTTCATTCCTTAGATTTGGAAATTCAATTTCAAAACAAATTCACAATTCAAGTCCATCTCTCGTAAGTCTATTTCGATTCGAAAACAAATTCATTTCTTATATCCGTTCATATGTTAAGTCAAGTATCATTATATAAATTTCATATCTTAAATCCCGAATTTCGAATCGCGAAACCTTAACCTATTCAACCTTTAGTGTATTATTAAAGTTCGTAAAATATATATAAAGAAAAATATAATTTTGAATATATATATATAAGTTTATAAAAATCTAAAATAAATTAGAAATAGATTATAAACATATATAAGTTCAAAATAGTATAAAATAAATTTAAAAGAAATATTTACTATAATATAATATATAAAAGTTTTTTTTTAATATTTATATAATAAAATTATAAGTTAAAAATCCACTTCCAAATCATTTTACTTCGAAAACACGACCAACGGTGTCCGTATATAATTTTCTGCCCTATGGTCATGTGATACGGATATTTATCATTTCAACCCGCAATTTATAAAATTTCAACGGGTCTATCATTTCAACCCGCGATCCCAAATTCAGAAAAATCGTTCAGGTCTATCATTTCAACCCATAACGATTTTTCCATATTCTAATGTTCGTTCGGATTTTTCCTAAACTAGGGTATCAACAATCACAAATAACAATCACATAGCAACGGTCACAGTAAAAAAAAATCAGTGCACCTACGTGTCATATAAATATCATGTCACATATGAAAGTGTACATAATAAACAAATAATTTTTACTAGCAGCCCTATACATTTCATAACGGTTCAAATAGTTGATCTAACCTCCATGAAATAAATGTGAGTCAGGTGTGAGATAAACTCACCTTTTATGGCACAGATTGAAGACGGCAGATGGATTGACACAGAATTGAAACGACGATATCCAGGCACAAATCAGAATGGTTTCAGCTCGATGATCACCAAATATTTAATTAATTTTGAAAGAGGAGGTCGGGAAACTTAAATGGATCAACATGGTTATTTGGGCTTTGAAACGGTATGGTTATTGGGTTTTGGAACGGTTTCGAAGTCAACACCAAACCCAAATCAAAATAAACACGATAAATTTTCAAAACAAATTTATAGTCATATATAGATATACACCGTAAAATATAACATATATATTTAAAACAACACACAAAACTATTTATATATATATAAAAATAAATTAAAAATAAAATAAGAACTTTTGCAAAATATCCTAACACCAGAAATAAACACACACACAGTATATGTTATATACATATAAACTAACACACATAGTCACAGAAAACCCATTACTCACACGCACACACACTTTCCAATACACACAAATTATAAAACATGTTGTTCAATACTTATACACAGGCAACTTCCCATTCACACACGAACCCAACAAATCACTCACGCCACAACGAATAGACCCATTCACGCAAACTCACACATCTGCACACTACACAGCACCATACATGGTCACACACAAACATGACTTAAAATTCCCCGTAAAAATTTCACACAACAAAATAATCATACACAAAATATTATTTATACATATATAATCCTCTACAAATATATACATAATACATACAAAAATAAAAATGACACATTGAACTGTACTCACACTTGCACACACAGCATGGGAAAACTGAATGGAATGGAAATGGGAGGATTTTCTAAGCTAAACTGATTCAGGTGGAAGAAGATCGGCGGTCTTGGATAGACGCAGGTAGGTGGCGACACGAGGGGGTGAGCTGAAAGTCACAGCTAGCTGACGGGAAAAAGGGTGGAGCTGTTGATGCGGTGGAAGGCGACTCGACTTGGACTGACAAGGTCGGTGAAGCTTCAAGTGGCGGACATGGTGGAACGGCGACGCGGACCTGAGATGGACGTAGGAGACTTGGAGAAAGGGAACGACTCGTGATCCGATTCGTATGGTGCATGCAAGCGGAGACTGACAAGGGGAGAGCGGTTCAGATCGGAGAGGTGCGGTGCTCGGTGGTTGATGGGGAGGCTTCAACGGAGAAAGGAAGGAACAATTGTTGCTAAGGGAATGAAGGAATATATGAGGAAGCATACAGAAGGGAAGCAGCATTTATTTTGTGAGGGGGAGAAAAAAAAACTATTGTCCACTCTATTTATTTATATTGTATGCGGAAAGCTTGTTGGCCGAATCAAATAAAGAACGAGTCTTAGGGAAAAATGAAAGGATTTCTTTTTTTTTTTTGGAAACGCACCTCTCTGGGAAAACAACCATTTCTTTTCTCTTTTAAATTTCAAATAAACTTGTGTGAATGAAACAAAAATGAACAGACTTGAGCAGGTTTGGCAAGTTGGCACATTTACAATTAAATGAACAGTTTACGAAATAAAGGGACACATTGAAAAGGTATAGCAACCATGCAAATGAAAAGGGAATGTACGCATGGCATTGGCAAAGGAAAAATGGATGCTTTTAGATTGAAATATAAAAGGGACATGATGCATGCAATAAAGAAGACATAAGGCACGCACGTATATTTTAAACCAAATGCATGACACCAACCTTTAGAAATGACAAAGTAATGTGCATGGAATGTAGTATGCATGGATGGTTTGTTTCCAAAAGTAACGCATGGAATACATAATGTGCATATGCATCAATTGAAAATAAGAGTAAATGTTCCATTCACTAAGTTTTGAAAAAAAACAAAAAATATTTAGGTAATTTAGTAAAATAAAAGGACATCTTTTGCAGACCCAAAATACCTAGAAATGTATGTAAGATCGAAAAAGGGACACATCAAACTCAAATGTCTCTATTTCAAAAATGAACTGTGCAAGCATTTTCACAATTACAGCGCGAACCGAGCACCGAAACTGACAAATGAATATATTGCGTTAATCAGCATGACGATACGGACACAACGGTATATAATTTGCAGTGGCGGGATGCTCCGTTCAAAAATGCGTTACGGACCCCTTTTACCGTAAAAATACAGACGGAAAACGGAGGTCAAAACGTCCGATTTTCGCGAAATGAATTTCACCATTGGATTGCTGACAACGAATAGAACATTTTCCATGTTTGTACGAACTGATTTCGGAGAGATTTTAAAATCGTTAAAATTTGAACTGATATGCGCAACTTTGCACTGAAAATTGCGCGACCGACAACAGTTAAATTTTCCGATGAAATTTTTACAGTTACTACATCTCACTGTATGTATTACAAATTTCGAATTTACATTATGAAAAACCATAGAATAATTTCAAAACAAAATTTTTGATTTAAATCGGGATTTAAATCGCTAAAAATTACGGGATGTTACAGAGGATGTAGATCAGTCTAGGGTTTTGAGCATAGGGTTAGTACAGGAGAAGGGAGTGCGAGTTTACAGGGTCCATAAGCGGGATCTGTTATTAACACCTTGTAGAAACCTTAGTGAATGCATCAGTAAGAAGAGTCTGCCAAAGCTGGGTATATCTGTGTGCTATTTACTGCATTTATTTCCCGTTGATTATCTGTGCTGAAATTTATTTTGATAACACTTCAAAACTGTAATAAACCCTATTCACACCCCTCTAGGGTTAATCTAGATCCAACAAGTGGTATCAGAGAAGGTTATTTCATTAACTCTAGAGTAATGGGTCATCCTAGTTGTCAGCCTAGTGAGAGTCAGTCTAGTAATATTCCAACTATTTTCAATGGAACAAAAAATTTTAAATTGGAAAATGAAAATGAAAATCTATGTAAAATCTGTTCATATTAAATATTGGAATATTATTATTAATGGAGGAGATTTGTCAGATAAAAGGAATAAAGTTATCAATACTCATGCTATGGACATTATTTATTCTTGCCTTAGTATTGATAAAATTAAACTTATCTCCCATTGTTTAACTGCACAGGAAATTTGGAATACTCTAAATAAGAAGTATGGACAAATCGACAACAGCCACTCAAAACCCGAGAAAGTCAACTCAGATTCAAAGATATGCTTAACAGGATTTACAAATGAAAATTCAGATGGATCAGTCGATGGAGATTCAATAGACGATGAGACAGGAAATTTCTCATATGAAGATTTAGTTTATATGTGTGCTGATCTAACTAAGTCTGTCGATAAACTCCAGTCTAAAAACAAATTTCTGAAATCTAAAAATCTTGAGTTGACCAGCAAAATTATTGATTTGGAGGCACAACTTGAATATTTTAGAAACTTTTCAAATTCAGACTGTAAAAATTGTTTGAAATTGGAAACCAGTCTTGTTCATCTCCATAAAAATATTCAAAAGTTTGATAATGAAATTTTGATTTTGAAAGAGAACAAGATTGAGTTATCAAGTTCGAATAATTTTTTGCAAAAGGAGTTTGAAATTTTTAAGACTGCTATAAATTCCATACTTGAAATTGCTGAAAATGAAAATTTGGTGAAAAGTGATTTGATTTTGAAAGAACTTGAAAATGAGATTGAAAAATCCAAAAATTTTGAGTCTAAAAAACAAAAACGATTTGAATTTGAAATCTAGGAATCTCAAGCCAGAATTAAATTTCTTAAAGATGAAAATTTGGTTTTGAAAACTGATTTTGAAAAGAATAAGGTCACTAAAAACAGTTTAGATTTAATGAAAGAGAATGGTGATCTTAAATTTAAAATTCAACAACTTGAAACAACATTGGTAAAATTTTCTAATAGCGAAAAATCTTTGAAGATGTTGTTGAAAAACCAATTTTCTTCAGGAAATAAAAAAGGTCTTGGCTTTGGGAAAAATTATGTTTTTGAAAGACAGAATTCTAATGATTTTAAAAAACCTTCAAACTGCTTTAGAAAGAATCAATTTGAAAATTCAGACTCTGGTAATCTCAAAGGATTTTTTCATGAACATGATGTGAATTTGTTTTATAATAAACCATTTGAACAATCCTGGATCCCAAAAAGAAATAAAACAAACTTCATTAAATTCAAATAGATTTGGGTCCCTAAAGGAACTTTTGTAAATTCTGATGGTATGTTATACAAACAGGTTTGGGTGCCAAAACATACAAATATATCTGAGAGTTGTTTTACAAATTTTATCATACCACTCGATCATTCAAACTGTTGGGTACCAGAGGAGGCCGAGGAACTACTAAGTAAAAAGCTCGAACTAAAATCAAACTGATCTGTATTTCTGTATCATTCACAGTTCCTTAGCCCAGTCCGTTGAGTTAGAGATTCTTTTGCTTACATCATTTTCGGATATGATCTCTAAATTCACAATTTCTTTTGTATATTCTCTATGTTTATTTTTCCTATTTTTTTCATATTCCCCTTCTTTTTATTTTTCTGATTTGATCTGTCACTGTCATATCATTGTAACTTCATTTGGGCTTCATTAAACTTCCAATTGTAGAATTCATATTTTCTGGAAATTCACTTCATTTGTATAAAACTCTATTGTCTTAATCATTTCCAGATCTTGAATTTAAAGTTGTAAATATCCGCAATTGTTTTGAAGTTTATTTTCTATTTTCTGAATTCATAACTATGCTGATGTATTCTTGTCATATCCTAAACATTGTTGATTTGAATTCTAAAATTTTGAAGATCTGAATATTTAATGAAATTTCACACACCTTTGCTGTTTTGAGTGTCTTCTAATCCATTTTAGAAAAGCTTGAAATATTATACTCATTACAACACTCTGTTATTTATCAGTTGTGATAATTTCAGAAATTTTCAGATTGGCTTGAATATTTTAAATTGTCTTGAATCAGTGATACATCTTGAAATTCATCTTTATTCATGATTATTATGGTTGAAATTAGTTTTGTTTAAAATCATATGAAATTCTTGATATTTTGAATATCACACACCACTTAAATTTGAAATTATCAATCTTGTGTGAATAATTCATTATATCTCAAACATGACATTGATTCAAGTGATTTCAAATAAAATATTTTTAATTTTTTGGATCATGAATACCTCTCAAACTTGATGTAAATGATCTGAAATTTCTCGTATACTTGTTAGAGATAATTTTGAAAATTCTTTGAAATAATGGTGTTAAAACTCTCTGTTATTTCATGATTATTTGATTTGAATATCTGTTTGTTTAAAATCATTTGAAATTATTGATTTATTGAATCACACACATATCTTGGATCTGAAATTAATAATTTGGTGTGAACGATTCTAAATCTCGATCTTTTCATATCCCTTCAAATGATTTAAAATAAACCATATATTTAATCTTGGATCATGAACCATTCTTTGACTATCTAAAATATCTTTTAAACATCTCCTTTGTAAGAACCTGTAACTTCCCCGGTAAGGAAAGAGCAGATACTTCGAGAACAAGCCACAGCAAAACGCAGACGGAAGGACATTTCATTGTTAATTACAACAATTCCATCAGAATACTAGAATATACAGAGTATGAATAAATATTACACAGAAAATATCAGAGATTACAGTACATTACATAGCAGCGGAAAATAATACAATACACAACTAGAAGAGATATACGGATACAAAGCTTTCCGGATATCGTTCCAGCTGTAAACCAGGATCCTGTGAATATAAATCTGCAAAACCAAAACTACTAGCTGCCCATGTCAAAATAAGGGCACCCAGAGTTTAGGTTAAAACAATAAACTCCAGGTCAGTCATGGGACTGGTGTGAGAACTAAAACAGTTATTTAAAACTTTACTTTAAATCAGATATATCAAGGGACCACGCCGTATAACACGGAACGGGTTTCCTCCCAAGAATACCAGTGTATATAACAAAACAGCGCAATGCTTTTTGGAATAATGAAGCTATTATCAGACCCAGGTCCTATCACACAATGCAACGCAAACCAGGGGATAGGGCTTTCCCTTATAATAGCCAAACATGCTTAGTACGTTTAAAACAAATCATGGCTTATTACTATAAGTGTATAGTGTATAAAACAACTTCAAATCATAAATATCAATCATAGACGGCATGGGTACCATATATCATGTCGTCATACTAGGCTCTACAATCAAAACCGCAAATATCACGTATTTGGAAGTTGGCTTATCATTTATGGTATGAACCGAGGCTAGGGATCGTCCTCAACCTATTCGAGACTCTCTAGCCTGAGCCTCAGGAACAGCTGCAACTGCACCATGGATCGTCAGGGCCGGTCCACACGGAGTGGATTATAATGCCTGAACAATACGTTTCCGTGCCCTATGCGGCGTAAATGAGCCAAAAAATGACTCCATCGGCTTCACATAGTCACCGATATATATATCCGAGGCGCCTCGCAACAGCAACAACCACATAAGTCAAACTCGTCAGGGCGTGTAAAACCATTGACGCCACTTCTAACTAGAAAGAAACGCATGTCCCCCCTGAGGTCCTTCTCGCATTTTTAGTTCATACCGGGTGTGAAACTCGCGAAGTAAACGTTACACAAAGCTACGCCACAAAGACCGTGCTTCGATCATCAACCACAAGACTTTGCTTTTCAACAGAAGCCTTGATCATTTTCCACTTAGGCATGCCACACAGGCAATTCACTCTATGCGTTTGATATCCATCACTATATAACCCCTGAGCTCGTACGTCTCAGAGAAGGGCGTTAAGCAAGAGAATAAATTCTCCGTCGCCAAACAGATATATATTTAATAGAAATCAATCACACAGACTAAAATCCAATGTCAGACACACAATCCATTTACAAGTTCGTTCTGGGTCTGAACGAAACTGGAGGCACCTAGTACCCCGCATATCCATCGATCTCCAAGTACGTCTGGACGATCACCAACTGTTTCCATCTTCTTGGGTGTACAGCCCAATCAAGATCATCAGTAATCACCAAAACCACGTGAAGACTTCCGGTCTTCAACCACCGTCTTCATCTTCAACTTATCGTCGTATCAGTTATTCAGAATGGGATAAACCCGGTCTTTCCGAATAACTCGCGTATATAATAAACATGTGTTACACAAACACAACATACGCCTCATTCCAATTCATCAGTCACTAACCGTAAATTAACCAGAGAATAATTCCCCAAATATTAACCCCAAAGGCCGAAACCAACATCAGATCAATATCCAGAAAACCTTTCTGCTTAGCTAACTGACAGTTAGTTTCTAAATTTCACATTCTTAGGGAAAGGTTTCCATTAATTTTATCAAAGATAAATTCTTTTAAATTTATTCTTTAATCTTCTTTTGAATATAAATTCAAACTAGTCGAGATTAGCGAACCTTACCGAAGTAATCATTTGTTTTAATTTCCCAATCCCAACCTATTCATCCCATGAAGTAAAACTGGTAATACTTCATATCTAACACCACGGTGTTATCGGTAAATTCAATTACCACTTCATGTTCAAATCTAATTAAAGATTTAACTATCGCTTGGAGTAAAACTGGTGGTACTCCATTCTCGATCTTTTCAATCTAATAAAAGATTCATTAAAATTCCACTTAGTTTTAATCTGTGACTGGGTTAAAGAATCAATGTCATTTAAAACATGGTTCACGATAAACCCCAAAATAACATCACATTTCAATCAGTCCCTAATCGTAAATTAGCAAGTGAGCAATTCCCTAAGTATTAACCCCGAAGGCCGAAACCAACATCAGATCAATACCCCAGAAACCATTCAACTAAACTAATCTCCTGTTAGTTTCTGATATTCTTAACTCCTTTGGGTCTAAGAACATTATTATTGAAGATACCGTTCACGACAACCCAAAATCACATTTCATTAATTGTCGGGTTAAAGAACAAGTGTTATATAAAACATTGTTCACGATAAACCCAAAAATCAATACTAATTCCATTCCAATCAAATATTATTTAATTGGTACACTTCATTAAATCTAAATAAAAAGATTTAATCTTTTTCTCAACTGGTTTCAAGAACAGTGTAAATAAAGACACCATTCACGACAAACCCAAATAACATTTTATATTAAATACAAGGCTCTGAATAGAAAATATACCGGCTTATATTCAATATCAAATTCTACGACCAACAAATATCGTATTGGAAATAACGATATATATATATATATATATATATATCTTTCAAATTCCCATAACAATATCTGTATCACCACGAAATCCAACAACGAAATATCCCGAAGATAATTTCGATTCAAATCCATTCCAATATAATTATTGGAAATTCTGGTTATTTTCAAAACCATTTCAAATCCAATTTATTTATTTAAAAATAAATAGAATTATAATTCTAGTTCAAAACTAGTTCATTTCGATAAAAAATTATTTTTATCTTTTCAAATATGGAGTTTTTCATCCCAATTCTTCCCAAATCATTTCTTATGATTTTACACAAATTATTACTATTTTTAATAATTTTATCAAGGCCCGTACAGTCGATTTCCATCAACGACCATCGAACTTCACTTATAGCGACCTTTTCCAAATTTGATTTAGACATAGTTCCAAATCCAACCGTTAGATTTCTAATTTCTAATATTCGTTAGAAAGCACTTTTCGATACAAACCCAACGGTTACGGTTTTAGGAAAATCCGACGGTCGGATCTCCCGCAATATCCATTTGAAGTCAATGGTCGAAATTCACGAACTACCGCAGCGCGACGCGTTCTATTCAGGCCATTATATTATATATATAATATATATAATATATACTTCGTCGATTTCCTTTTTAGAACGTATTATATAAATCGTTTGAATTCGTTTTCAAAACGATTTCAACTTCATTTCAAATTCAAATCAAAATTAAATTTTTCCTTATAAATTCGTTTTAAATTCATTTCAAATTGATTTCAATTCAAATCGATTTCAATTCAAATCAATTTCAGTTCAATTTCAATATGTTTTAAATTCAATTCAACACGATTTCAATTCTATTTCAATCTAATTCGAATTTCAATCAGTTTAATTCGAATTTCATTTCAATTCAATTTAATTCGAATTTCAATTCTACTCAGTTTAATTCGAATTTCATTTTAATTCAATTTAATTCGAATTTCTATTCTTTTCAATATAATTCGAATTTCATTTCAAAATATTCGATTTTGAAATCACTTTTCAATATTCATTATAAAAACGAATATAATCGACATAAATATTGTTCACGTCAAAATGGCGTCAATCTAATCAACATGGCTTTCAAATATTTCTACTTTCAAATATTCTGTTTCAAATATTCCTTTTTCAAATATTTTTACTTTTAAATATTCTATTTCTAAACAGGAATGAGGGCCAATCAATTACCATATAATGTTAATTATATGGATTTTCTACCACACATGTATTAAATAACAACGATAAATAATCAACCATCATCCAGAGTGCATTCTACAATGTATAAGCATCAAATATAAATATTTAACGTTTATGACAATCTGTCAATCAATCGATCGACATACAACTAATTATGGGGATTAGTGTATGTCATATATCATCCCAATACCCGTGTGGGGTTTCAATCAATCAAACACAGATTTTATTTGTGCAGTTGGGCGATGTGTAAAATTTATCGTCCCAATCAATATCAGTCAAATTTGTGTATATAAACAAATCGTCCGATTTGTTTATATTTATTTCATTTTAAATACACGTTAAAAATTCTATTTTTAACTATAAAATATTTTTAACTATATAAATAATTTATTTCAACTATATAAATATTTTATTTCATTTCACATCACACAATCAACTACACATCAAAATCAAACAAACAAGCATACAAGCCGTCCATGATCTGTGGACGACGGGTGTCGGGTGCTACTAAACACCGTCTGCATCCTAGTATATATTTTAACTAGAAATAAATTTAAAAGTGAGGAGTTCTCACCAGCTAGCTAATCCAAATGCCACGACTCTTCTTATGTAGAAATCTTCGTCGTTCTCGCCTTTGGTCACTTTCATTTCCCTTATTCACTACATATATAAAAATTACATTGTTATATCTTCTATTATATTAAAATCATAGTTTTATTTCGCTATGTATATAAAAATCGAATTTTTATCTTCACCTCATATATATAAAAATCAAATTTTTATCTTCACTTCGTTATAAAAATTATATTTTTATATTGCTCCTCTCCTAATAAAGATTATATTTTTATTACTCTACATGAATAAAAATCATATTTTTAACATGCCACTAGTATAAAAATTATATTTTTAACTTTTCTATATTATAAAAATTATATTTTTAACCTTCACATCATATAAAAATTATATCTTTATAATCTTTACTATATAAAAATCATATCTTCTACTACATAAAAATCATACTTCTATACGATAAAAATCTCGCCCTTTCCATAATAAAAATCTCGCCTTTTCCCTAATAAAAATCCGCCTTTTCCTAAATAAAAATCCGACCCTTTCCTTTATAAAAATCCCACCTTGTATTTATATTTATAAAACTGATTTTCTTCATTTTATTTAAATTTTTACATTGCTTTTTATGAATAAACATAAAAAAAGGACTAAAAAGAAAAAGAACTTACATTTTGAATCCAGACGTTGGGGGGGGGGGGTTCACATCAGAGTAGTTGGGGTTCGGCGTGATTCAGGTGGTGAGAGTAGATCCAATGGAGGGCGGTGGCACAAAGGGGCCCCATGGCGGTTTCCGTTCAGGCTTTGGGGGGCTGCGTTCGATTTGAGGAAAGGGGGGGCTCGTGATACGTGAGGAGGAGAGAGGGAGGGATGCGCGCTTCGACGGAGTTGGCCGGAGTGGAGGAGGAAGCGGCGACGGACGTGATTGCGGAAGGAGGGCGTCGATCTTTTTCTGAAAGGGGGTAAATGAATTTGACCGTGAAAACTGAATTGGGGGGGAGTTAAGTGAAAAAGGTTTTTATATATATTATTATTATTATTATTTATTTTAATTTATCCCAAAAGTTACTTTAAATTTCGAACCCCGATTCAAACCCAACGACTGTGGCCCCTAGCTAATTACCCCCATTCCGAACACAATGGGATAGGTTTCGCAAGCCAATTCGGCTGTTACGATCAGTTTCCATTCAAATTAAAATATAAATCTGTATATTTAATTTTAAATGTACATTTCAATTTACCGGGGCCACATACTAACTCTATAAATTCCCAAAAAATATTTTCTAGCTTTGTATTGATGATACGGACCTAACAAAACTAGTTTCGTCGAATTCTGAGACCGTTTGAAAAATGGCCATTTTCCAGTCGTTTAAAATCAACTGAAACTGGTCAAACGCGTTTTCTTTTGCCATGTTCGCATATTGATTCGAAAAATCATGAAATTTGAAACCTAGCAATAACTTGACATCACGGATCCAACAAAAGTGGTTTCGTCGAAATCCGAGGTCGTTTGCAAAATGGCTATTTTTAAGGGCCGAAATTCCATAGCGACTATTCTAAATTTTCAACTGGACATATCTTTTGATTCTCGCTACGAAATTTCAATTTTTCGGATTCGTTGGAAAGATATTTACAATTAGATTCTATTATTTTTGGTTTCACTAAAATCCGGTTTATTTTGCACCCAGTACATTCATTTGAAATTTGAAATCGAATTATCAAACTACCGCGTCATTTTCAATTCCTTTTATAATTTAAAATATATACTTATATTCTAACGACGACGTATATAAATATATACGTTCGAATTCTATTCAAAATAAATTTTCTCGTCGATATTATTTAAAATAATTCATTTTAAATATTCAAAATTCATCAAAATTGCCAAAATATAAATTTTAAATTGGTTCAGAATTTCCGGGTCGTTATAATCTTCCTCACTTAAAACTTTTCGTCCCCGAAAAGGAACGAAGCCGAAAGTTGTTTTAAAAACCAACTCAACTTTCTATGTTTTGACTACGGCTTAAGTTCTTCAACTTTTCAGTTTCTAAGAACTTTTCAAATTTTTCAAAAATTTGGCTAACACCCTAAATTTTCGAAAAATTTCGCCATAACCTCCCCTACACCGGGAGCACCGGGAAAATCCCGAAATTTCTATACAGGCCCTCTAATCTCAAAAAGAAAAAGAAAAAGTCAAGAAGCTAGCCAATCGGCTCATAAAATCATCATCACCCAAACAAAACAGTAAATTATGGTAAACATGTACCTATTTGTCGGGCAAACAATTTTATTCTTCAGCTCTAGCCTCTTTGCTATGACCTGTTCAATGTAAATATATGTATATGCAAGCAAATGCGACTAATTTTCAATACAATTCACTATTTGATTCAATTTGGCTATATAGTACAAATTTTAATTAATCAACCAATAATCAACAACACAACCATCAATCAATTAGTTGATTAGCTTTTGAAATTCATAACTTTGATATCTAGTCAAAAATCACATTTTTGAAGCCAAATCACAACAATAAGCCCTATCTAGTTTCGGTTCTCACACCAGTCAATTGGAAATATATAGAAATCTCACTTTCAAAACTCGAAAATAAATATTAGCGAGGTGCCCCATCGCCAGAATTATCCCCGGGCAACTAGAGTGTGATCCTATAACTATCCAGTACATTAAAACTTCGAATACACGTTTGCAAGACGTATATGCAAAATCTTGATATATTAGATTGTCCCAATTCAATATAAAATAAATAATCAAATACGAATAATTGATTTATATTTTCAAAAAAAAAATTGTTTTCATTTTAAAAATATACTCTTCACACTCGTTCTAGGATACTACTGATCCCATCTCTAACGAGTCATTCCCATTGGATATTACTAATCCAATTATCTGATGAATTCTTTCGTATGGTTCTAATGTGTCTTGTTATCTGAGCTTTGTAAACTAAAGCTCTGATACCAACTGTAAGAACCCGTAACTTCCCCGGTAAGGAAAGAGCGGATACTTCGAGAACAAGCCACAGCAAAACGCAGACAGAAGGACATTTCATTGTTAATTACAACAATTCCATCAGAATACAAGAATATACAGAGTATGAATAAATATTACACAGAAAATATCAGAGATTACAATACATTACATAGCAGCGGAAAATAATACAATACACAACTAGAAGAGATATACGGATACAAAGCTTTCCGGATATCGTTCCAGCTGTAAACCAGGATCCTGTGAATATAAATCTGCAAAACCAAAACTACTAGCTGCCTGTGTCAAAATAAGGGCACCCAGAGTTTAGGTTAAAACAATAAACTCTAGGTCAGTCATGGGACTGGTGTGAGAACTAAAACAGTTATTTAAAACTTTACTTTAAATCAGATATATCAAGGGACTACGCCGTATAACACGGAACGAGTTTCCTCCCAAGAATACCAGTGCATATAACAAAACAACGCAATGCTTTTTGGAAAAATGAAGCTATTATAAGACCCAGGTCCTATCACACAATGCAACGCAAGCCGGCGGATTGGGTTTTCCCTTATAATAGCCAAACATGCTTAGTACGTTTAAAACAAATCATGGCTTATTACTATAAGTGTATAGTGTATAAAACAACTTCAAATCATAAATATCAATCATAGACGGCATGGGTACCATATATCATGTCGCCATACTAGGCTCTACAATCAAAACCGCAAATGTCACGTATTTGGAAGTTGGGTTATCATTTATGGTATGAACCGAGGCTAGGGATCGTCCTCTACCGATTCGAGACTCTCTAGCCCGAGCCTCAGGAACAGCCGCAACTGCACCATGGATCGTCAGGGCCGGTCCACACGAAGTGGATTATAATGCCTGAACAATACGTTTCCCCACCCTATGGGGCGTAAATGAGCCAAAAAATGACTCCATCGGCTTCACAGAGTCACCGATATATATATCCGAGGCGCCTCGCAACAACAACAACCACATAAGTCAAACTCGTCAGGGCGTGTAAAACCACTGACGCCACTTCTAACTAGAAAGAAACGCATGTCCCCCCTGAGGTCCTTCTCCCGTTTTTAGTTCATACCGGGTGTGAAACTCGTGAAGTAAACGTTACACAAAGCTATACCACAAAGGCCGTGCTTCGATCATCAACCACAAGACTTTGCTTTTCAACAGAAGCCTTGATCATTTGCCACTTAGGAATGCCACATAGGCAATTCACTCTATGCGTTTGATATCCATCAGTATATAAGCCCTGAGCTCGTACGTCTCAGAGAAGGGCGTTAAGCAAGAGAATAAATTATCCGCCGCCAAACAGATATATATTTAATAGAAATCAATCACACAGACTAAAATCCAATGTAAGACACACAGTCCATTTAAAAGTTCGTTCTGGGTCTGAACGAAACCGGAGGCACCTAGTACCCCACATATCCATCGATCTCCAAGTACGTCTGGACGATCACCAACTGTTTCCATCTTCTTGGGTGTACAGCCCAATCAAGATCACCAGTAATCACCCAAACGACGTGAAGACTTCCGGTCTTCAACCACCGTCTTCATCTTCGACTTATCGTCGTATCAGTTATTCAGAATGGGATAAACCCGGTCTTTCCGAATAACTCGCGTATATAATAAACATGTGTTACACAAACACAACATACGCCTCACTCCAATTCATCAGTCGCTAACCGTAAATTAACCAGAGAATAATTCCCCAAATATTAATTCCGAAGGCCGAAACCAACATCAGATCAATATCCCGAAAACCTTTCTGCTTAGCTAACCGACAGTTAGTTTCTAAATTTCACATTCTTAGGGAAAGGTTCCCATTAATTTTATCAAAGATAAATTCTTTTAAATTTATTCTTTAATCTTCTTTTGAATATCAATTCAAACTAGTCGGGATTAGCGAACCTTACCGAAGTAATCATTTGTTTTAATTTCCCAATCCCAACCTATTCATCCCACGAAGTAAAACTGGTAATACTTCATATCTAACACCACGGTGTTATCGGTAAATTCAATTACAATTTCACGTTCAAATCTAATTAAAGATTTAACTATCGCCTTGAGTAAAACTGGTGATACTCCATTCTCGATGTTTTCAATCTAAAAACAGATTCATTAAAACTCCACTTAGTTTTAATCTGTGACTGGGTTAAAGGATCAGTGTCATTTAAAACACGGTTCACGATAAACCCCAAAATCACATCACATTTCAATCAGTCCCTAATCGTAAATTAGCAAGTGAGCAATTCCCTAAGTATTAACCCCGAAGGCCGAAACCAACATCAGATCAATACCCCAGAAACCATTCAACTAAACTAATCTCCAGTTAGTTTCTGATTTTCTTAACTCCTTTGGGTTTAAGAACAATATTATTGAAGATACCGTTCACGACAATCCAAAATCACATTTCATTAATTGTCGGGTTAAAGAACAAGTGTTATATAAAACACTGTTCACGATAAACCCAAAAATCAATACCAATTCCATTCCAATCAAATATTATTTAATTGGTACACTTCATTAAATCTAAATAAAAAGATTTAATCTTTTCTCAACTGGGTTCAAGAACAGTGTTAATAAAGACACCATGCACGACAAACCCAAATCACATTTGATATTAAATACAAGGCTCTGAATAGAAATTATACCGGCTTATATTCAATATCAAATTCTACGACCAACAAATATCGTATTGGAAATAACGATATATATATATATATATATCTTTCAAATTCCCATAACAATATCTGTATCATCACGAAATCCAAAATTGAAATATTCCGAAGACAATTTCGATTCAAATCCATTCCAATATAATTATTGGAAATTCTGGTTATTTTCAAAACCATTTCAAATCCAATTTATTTATTTAAAAATAAATAGAATTATAATTCTAGTTCAAAACTAGTTCATTTCGATAAAAATTTATTTTTATCTTTTCAAATATGGAGTTTTTCATCCCAATTCTTCCCAAATCATGTCTTATGATTTTACATGAATTATTTCTATTTTTAATAATTTTATCAAGGTCTGTACAGTCGATTTCCATCAACAGCCATCGAACTGCACTTATAGCGATCTTTTCCAAATTTGATTTGGACATAATTCCAAATCTAACCGTTAGATTTCTAATTTCTAATATTCGTTAGAAAGCACTTTTCGATACGAACCCAACGGTTCCAGTTTTAGGAAAATCCGACGATCGGATCTCCCGCAATATCCATTTGAAGTCAATGGTCGAAATTCACGAACTACCGCAGCGCGGCGCGTTCTATTCAGGCCATTATATTATATATATAATATATATAATATATACTTCGTCGAATTCCTTTTTAAAACATATTATTTAAATCGTTTGAATTCGTTTTCAAAACGATTTCAACTTCATTTCAAATTCAAATCAAAATTGAATTTTTCCTTATAAATTCGTTTTAAATTCATTTCAAATTGATTTCAATTCAAATCGATTTCAATTCAAATCAATTTCAGTTCAATTTCAATACGTTTTAAATTCAGTTCAAAACGATTTCAATTCTATTTCATTCTAATTCGAATTTCAGTTCTATTCAGTTTAATTCGAATTTCATTTCAATTCAATTTAGTTCGAATTTCAATTCTACTCAGTTTAAGTCGAATTTCATTTCAATTCAATTTAATTCGAAGTTCTATTCTTTTCAATATAATTCGAATTTCATTTCAAAATATTCGATTTTGAAATCACTTTTCAATATTCATTATAAAAACGAATATAATCGATATAAATATCATTCACGTCAAAATGGCATCAATCTAATCAACACGGCTTTCAAATATTTCTACTTTCAAATATTCTATTTCAAATATTCCTTTTTCAAATATTTTTACTTTCAAATATTCTATTTCTAAACTGGAATGAGGCCCAATCAATTACCATATAATGTTAATTATATGGATTTTCTACCACACGTGTATAAAATAACAACGATAAATAATCAACCATCATCCAGAGTGCATTCTACACTGTATAAGCATCAAATATAAATATTTAACGCTTATGACAGTCTGTCAATCAATCGATCGACATACAACTAATTATGGGGATTAGTATATGTCATATATCATCCCAATACCCGTGTGGGGTTTCAATCAATCAAACACAGATTTTATTTGTGCAGTTGGGCGATGTGTAAAATTTATCGTCCCAATCAATATCAGTCAAATGTGTGTATATAAACAAATCGTCCGATTTGTTTATATTTATTTCATTTTAAATACACATTAAAAATTCTATATTTAACTATAAAATATTTTTAACTATATAAATATTTTATTTCAACTATATAAATATTTTATTTCATTACACATCACACAATCAACTACACATCAAAATCAAACAAACAAGCATACAAGCCGTCCATGGTCTATGGACGATGGGTGTCGGGTGCTACTAAACACCGTCTGCATCCTAGTATATATTTTAACTAGAAATAAATTTAAAAGTGAGGAGTTCTCACCAGCTAGCTAATCCAAACGCCACGACTCTTCTTATGTAGAAATCTTCATCGTTCTCGCCTTTTGTCACTTTCGTTTCCCTTATTCACTACATATATAAAAATCACATTTTTATATCTTCTATTATATAAAAATCATATTTTTAATTCGCTATGTATATAAAAATCGAATTTTTATCTTCACCTCATATATATAAAAATCAAATTTTTATCTTCACTTCGTTATAAAAATTATATTTTTATATTGCTCTTCTCCTAATAAAGATTATATTTTTATTACTCTACATGAATAAAAATCATATTTTTAATATGCCGCTAGTATAAAAATTATATTTTTAACTTTTCTATATTATAAAAATTATATTTTTAACCTTCACATCATATAAAAATTATATCTTTATAATCTTTACTATATAAAAATCATATCTTCTACTACATAAAAATCATACGTCTATACGATAAAAATCTCGCCCTTTCCATAATAAAAATCTCGCCTTTTCCCTAATAAAAATCCGTCCTTTTCCTTAATAAAAATCAGACCCTTTCCTTTATAAAAATCCCACCTTGTATTTATATTTATAAAACTGATTTTCTTCATTTTATTTAAATTTTTACATTGCTTTTTATGAATAAACATAAAATTAAAAAAAGGACTAAAAAGAAAAAGAACTTACATTTTGAATTCAGACGTTGGGGGGGGGGGGGTCACATCGGAGCAGCTGGGGTTCGGCGTGATTCAGGCGGTGGGAGTAGATCCAGTGGAGGGCGGCGGCACAAAGGGGCCCCACGGCGGTTTCCGCTCAGGCTTTCGGGGGCTGCGTTCGATTTAAGGAAACGGGGGGGGGGGGGGGTCGCGATACGTGAGGAGGAGAGAGGGATGCGCGCTTCGACGGAGTTGGCCGGAGTGGAGGAGGAAGCGGCGACGGACGTGATTGAGGAAGGAGGGCCTCAGTCTTTTTCTGAAATGGGGTAAATGAATTTGACCGTTAAAACTGAATTGGGGGGGGGGGAGTTAAGTGAAAAAGGTTTTTATATATATTATTATTATTTATTTATTTTAATTTTTCCCAAAAGTTACTTTAAATTTCGAACCCCGATTCAAACCCAACGACTGTCGCCCCTAGCTAATTACCCCCATTCCGAACACAATGGAATAGGTTTTGCAAGCTAATTCGGCTGTTACGATCCGTTTCCATTCAAATTAAAATATAAATCTGTATATTCAATTTTAAACGTACATTTCAATTTACCGGGGCCACATACTAACCCTATAAATTCCAGAAAAATATTTTCTAGCTTCGTATTGACGATACGGACCTAACAAAACTAGTTTCATAGAATTCTGAGACCGTTTGAAAATTGGCCATTTTCCAGTCGATTAAAATCAACTGAAACTGGTCAAAGGCGTTTTCTTTTGCCACGCTCGCATATTGATTCGAAAAATAATGAAATTTGAAACCTAGCAATAACTTGACATCGCAGATCCAATAAAAGTGGTTTCGTCGAAATCCGAGGTCGTTTGCAAAATGGCTATTTTTAAGGGCCGAAATTCCGTAGCGACTATTCTAAATTTTCAACTGGACATATCTTTTGATTCTCGCTATGAAATTTCAATTTTTCAGATTCGTTGGAAAGATATTTACAATTAGATTCTATTATTTTTGGTTTCACTAAAATCCGGTTTATTTTGCACCCGGTACATCCATTTGAAATTTGAAATCGAATTATCGAACTACCACACCATTTTCAATTCCTTTTATAATTTAAAATAAATATTTATATTCTAACGACGACGTATATAAATATATATATTCGAATTCTATTCAAAATAAATTTTCTCGTTGATATTATTTAAAATAATTCATTTTAAATATTCAAAATTCATCAAAATTGCCAAAATAAAAATTTTAAATTGGTTCGGAATTTCCGGGTCGTTACATCCTTGACAAGTCTGCTTTGAAAATTATTTTTGTGCTGCTCAAATATAGTTCTTGAAAATATTTTTTGGTGACTGCTTGTTTTGGTATCAAATATATACCATGCTCAGATAGATAAAATTAATCTACTTGATATGTTAACCGTGTATGCTTAGGCTTTGTGATTAAGATTCTGTTGTCTGCGATATCTTTGTTCGTCTCCAGTGTCATTTTTTCCTCATGAATAGAAACATTAAGTGTTATCAGTTTAGAAGTGCTGAATATTTTTTTGTATATTTTTTTTTAATCCCTCTTGTCTTGTATAGATCTTTCAAATCCCTCTTGTAATTGACTTTAAATTTTAAAATTATTTATTGATTATTCATTCAGAAATTGAAATCAATAATCAAACCGAAGTGTATTTATAATTCGTCAAAATTATTATCAGATTTTGAAATTGTGATGAATTATGACTACAATATATTTCATAACAAGAGGTGATTTTATTTAGATTCTCATAATGGTTGAACATTTATTATAATATCTTTGAATTGGCAATTATTTCACGACCATCTCCTTTATCTATCATCATTCTGCCATCCATGATAATTTTATATTAATGTGGAGAGTTAATATGAAAAAAAATCTTTTTGAATAAATAGTGAAAATATTTGTGATAGAAATTGGACTATATTATTATTCAGAATTAGTGATAATTGAAAATTTTCCATGATCTCGGTGCAGTTGATTATATATTTCATAATATGATTAATTTAGAAATTTATTTCACAAACCATTTCTGTACCTACCACATTTCTATCATCCATATTTGTTTTATATACTGAGGAGTCTTTCATTTTGAAACTAAAAATAATAAAAATATAATATTATTAGTGTTTCTCTAACCTCATTTAATAATCCAAGCTCTGGTTATGCAGGGTTAAGAGATTACTTATAATTTAAGCTGCGACTGAACTCATTTAAAAATCCAAGCTTTGGTTATGCGTGATCAGTGTGCTCGTAAATAAATAAAAAAACAAAAGAAAAACAAATAATATGCTATAATTTGAAATTCTCCTTTGTTATGAAAACCAACATATCAATCCATATTCTAATTTGTGAAATGTGTTAACATTTTATGACGTATTATGATATGTTGATTGATAGCCACTAGGATTTGAGATTATTTGATTTTGTCACTTAAGTTGAAATTATAATCATAGTCCGAATCCGTCACTGTTTTGTACTTCATTTTTTTTGAAAATCTTATTTGAAAATAATTGGAATTAAATGTTTATAAAACTCTCTCCATTTTTATAAATTCATTGTAAATCCGTCATTCTCCAAAATGTGAAATATGCCACTAGTTCTCAGTTTATTAAGATTTTTGTTTGGTTGATTGAGATTTATGTTGACCGTTCTTCCTCTTATGCTGAAATTATATTTTTTAGTCAATTTTCAACTATAATTTAAATTTTGAATCCTTTTGATGATAACAAAAGGGGGAGAATGAATTGAGATTTTGATTTATGAGTGAATATTTTTTATTTTGAAAATTCATTCTAATTCATTCATTTCACTCATGCACAGTTATATGGGGAGTTTCTGTTGTAGGGGAAGCTTTCAAATAGGGGGAGTTCAGTTCCTCACTATCAAACACATTTATTATATTCAAAATCTTAATATTTGTTTGTCATCATCAAAAGTGAGAGATTGTTGTATATAATGCGGTTGCATACACAATTATATGATTTTTGTTTGACGATAACAACCAACTATTTTATTATTAAATGTGTTTGTAACTGTACTGTTATACTACACAACAGACAGGAATACAATATTTCTATTTAAATAAAATACAACTGTACAGAAATTTAAAAATTCACACAATATTTAATTTGAATAAAAATATTTTATTTTAATTGTAAACAATACATCTGTTATAACTTCTCTGTTTGACATACTTCATTTCATTCATATACAAATATCCTCATTACAACTCTGTCACACACTCTATACAACTACATTTACACTCACATATACAGACACTCTCATTAACTCATACATTGACATTGTTATTTTCACTGTCTTCTGTCTTCCACCTTTTGTCTTCACAACATCTTTCAGTCAGTCCAGTTTCATACCTGTCATATATAGAAATACATACAGTAATCTTGAACAAAAATAATTTCATATTCTAGCAAATAATATTTTATTTTTAAAATTTATTTGCCTCAGAATTTCGGTGTTTTTCTCATCATTTTTCATGACTTGATCTGATATGTAAATACATGATATATGTATACACACGCATATGTATGTATATACACATATTATAGTGCAGAGACAGGAAAATCCATTTTGGATGGCAGCATAAAGACACGTGCATATATACACATGTGTGCACTGCCTCGGCAATCCAGTATGCAATTAAGGAGCGGCCACGTGGACCAACTCGACTCAGTGCAACACACAGACAAGCCATACATGGATGAGCATCTCGAAAGAAAAATAAACATACATACATACATACATATATATATATATACATACGTGTATATATATACATATATGTACATATGCAGTGTCGAGCTCAAACAAGATTAGGAGCAACATGGTGTATGTAAAAAAGTTAATCAAGTTCTGCATTTCAGGTTCATGTTTCAAATGCAAATGGATGGCGCATGTCTCATGTAATATTGGAGTTTCATGGCCAAGCATAAACAAGTGTAGACAAGACTGTAACAACAACTCAAGTCGACATGTTTCAAGCATAGAGTCAGAGGACAAAATCATGAACAACACAGCATAGTCAATATTACATGGTGTAACTACATGCAGCAGCAAACACACTCAGGTTCACGACAAATGGTCGAGATGGTTTAAAATGCAACAACATAAGAATGGTTCAACACATGCTTATATGTGCCAGCATGGAAATCGACAGGGTCACATGAGTCATAGTTACAAGTAAATATAGCAATGCAAATGAATGAGCATGGTGGAATATACACAAGTTTCACTGTATACAAGAAAGATGGCACAGTAGTGCAAGGAAAGCTCAAACCAACGGAAAATTGTAAAAACAACATGATCAAGCTAGTTTTCAACATTACAAGGTTCAAGTGCACAAAACAGTAAAGGCAATAGCAGGAGAATGAATGGGTCAAGTTGTCCATGAATGTACAAGTACACACAACAACACACATGGTCGAGGCAGTAGCATAAAGTCAGTGATCAAATTCTTGGCAAGTAATTTTTTTTCTTGGCAAGACCATCAATTCATGTATGAAAAAACAGTTAATGTTTCCAATGGTCAAAATCAGAAACTCTAGATTTTCTGTTATCAATTCATGGACAAAAACGAAAAATTGAAAATCAGTTTCTAGAAATAATTTCAGTCATGAAGCATATATGGCAAATGCACAAATCTGATTTCAAATACATGCATGGAATGTGTTATTCAACTCAATCATGAGACAGTGAAAGATGCTTCCAGTTTTATATGTAAACATATATGGCAAGAGTGTTCGTGGTTCTAAAACCAATTTCCGACAATTCATAATTTGTTATGGCATTTTTTGAAATCATTTCTAGCAGATTTAATCAAGTGAAATGCAGTGAAATCAAGTTTAAATTCTAGGCATCTCTCCAGCAAATTCATGGAATCCAAATCAAGAAATTCAAATCACAAATCTGAAATGGTTCAGTTTTTTAATCAAGCTATTTTCGAAAACACATTTTTTAGCTACTGATCATGTATTTACAAAATACACAGAATAGTAAATTTGGCAAGATTCATTTCAGAAATACATATATGGCATGGTTTCAACACTGGAAACAAAGGGGGCCAATATCACACGAGACACTACTCAAGGCGACAATAATTTGTAGAAATCATTCATAACATGGAGGTATTCTTGCAATGGCAAATATTTACTGTCCAGAAATCATAAATTGAAACATTTTTGGCAAGAAAACATATACTGGAAAGTCAAGGGAGCAAATTTATTTGTCCAGGTTCATCAATTTGGATCTACATATGTGCCAAATCAATTAAGCCGATTTTATCAAGGAAATCAAAAAGGGGAAAGCAACGCAAGTCAGATCGAGACATACGGAAATCAGAGATTCAATTAGGGTTTCTAATTAACCCTACTTATACACCTATCATCATAGGCAGTCATGTATTGAAAATAAAAAGCACCATTCCAAAGAACAACAAGCGAAATCAAATTAAAATACTCACTGAATTTCAATCGCAACATATAGCCCAGGTAAGATCGACCAAAAGCAACAACAAATACAAGCATCTGAGAAGCAATTTCATCAATACCAGAAGCTGTCGATTCAATTTGGGAAAATTAGTAAACCCTAGTTCTTTTTTCCAACCGCCATTGTTTACGAGATAAAAGAGATCAGATACAAAGCAAATGAACGGGCCGACCTACTTAACCATGGCTAAGCTTTTGCTTTTATTATTATAAAGGGCTAGGGAGTTTTTGTTTTTGTTTAATTGTTTTTTTAATGCATTTGTAAACCGTCCGAACAGTTTTTAGGTCTCTAAAATCTAGGAAACCAGTTATGGTGTTAACTGGCAGTTTACTAGAGTATGTAAAATCTAGGGTTTACAAGTTACGGTTTTGTAATCTGGGGAAATCTGATCTAGAGGATATAGATAAGTCTAGGGTTTTGAGCGTAGGGTTAGTACAGGAGCAGGGAGTGCGAGTTTACAGGGTCTGTAAGCGGGATCTGTTATTAACACATAGTAGAAACCTTAGTGAATGCAGCAGCAGGTAGAGTTTGCCGAAGCTGGGTATATCCGTGTGTTATTTACTGCATTTATTTCCTTATTGATTATTTGTGCTGCGATTTATTTTAATAACTCTTCAAAACGGTAATAAACCCTATTCACCCCCCTCTAGGGTTAATCTAGATCCAGCAGCGACCGTTCGTGAATTTCGACCATTGACTTCGAATTGAATTTACGGGAGATCCGACCATCGGATTCTGCTAAAACCAGAACCGTTGGATTTATATCGGAAAGAGCTTTCCAATGAATATAAGAGATTTGAAATCTAATGGTTGGATTTGGAATTATGTCCAAATCAAATTTGGAAAAGGTCGCTATAAGTGCAATTCGATGACCGTTTATGGAAATCGACTGAACGGGCCTTGATAAAATTATTAAAAATATTAATAATTTGTGTAAAATCATAATAAATGTTTTGTAAAAAATTTGGATGAAAAATTCCATATTTGGAAATAAAAAAATATTTTTATCGAAATGAACTAGTTATTAACTAGAAATAATAATCCAATATTTTTAAATAATTAAATTCGATTTGAAATGGTTTTAAAATAACCCGAATTTCCAATATATGAATTGGAATGTTTTGGAATGGAAATAATCTTCGGAATATTTCTGTATTGGATTTCGTGATTATATGGATATTGTTATGAAAATTTGGAAGATATATATATATCGTTATTCCCAAAACGATATCCGTTGGTTTCAGAATTTATAACAACCCGGATTTTTGATCCGTTTATTTTAAATACTTAATATCATTTTAAATATTTATTAGATAATACACTTGAATTTTTATATTTAAGTTATCGATCTAAATATCGATTTCAATTTAATTATTGAAATACGAAATATAATTGAAATCGAAGTTAAAAACTAAATCAAAATGATTCAGATGATAAATAGGAATTTTATTTGATATATACGATAATAAATTATAACTTATTATCAAAGAATTTGTGGTTTTTGAATTTGAACTATATTATATAAATTTAATATGGTACATGTTTTGAAATTAAATTCCAGAATATTTATTGTTGAGTTCAGAATAGGGTTATTACATTGAAATGTCGGTCAGTACGCTAGAATAGCAGTTCGTGATTTAAATTAATGGACCCCGAGATATTTGATTATGGATAGGTTCGAAATCAAATCGATATCCATTTAAAAAGAATAAAAATCGCTTTATATCGAGTCATATTAAATACGAGATCAAATAGAAGTCAAATCTAAAATCAAATCGCATTAAAAATGTATGCACTTATCCCGACATCCATTTAATAACTTATGTACGTTGATTCCCCTTCCATCTATATATCGCGACCATCCCCCTTTTATTTTCCTCTTCACTTTTGGTTCTTCTACAAATCGTTCCCAAGCTCAGGAAAATCAGAATGCCTCCCCTAAACCAATTTAAATTAAAGTCGGCCTCAACAAAATCTTTAAAAAAATTATCTGAAATCGAAATGGGTGCTTGCGAATCATCGTCCAGACTCCTTCAGATCTCGAAGTCGCCAGTTCTTATATCGACTCAATCCGCTTCATTTCTAAATGAAATTGAAAATAGTTTAATTCATTGGATTTCTATATCCAAGTTCTCCACTCCAGTACCATAAAAAGGACGTGCGGTTTTGTTTCCAAGAATTCGACTATTTTAGGGCTTTTCAATTTCGAAGTCATGATTTGCTTCTGATAGAGTTGCGTGTGAAGTCTGATGGATTTAAAATTGGTGCATGGTTTGATCCTGGGCAGACAATTGAGGAGGTGCGACATTTATGGGAAGGGCGATGTTAGTGAGGATGTTACTTCGATGAAGTTCGAATACTGGGAAGGGCAATGTTAGTGTGGATGTTACTGCGATGAAGTTTGAATATTAGGGGGGACGATGCTGGTATTTGGAGAGATCTGAGATGTGAAAGGGTGCATTCATGGTTGGGTAGTTCGGAACTTGTTTTACAGTGATGAAGTGATGCAATTTAGTGAAAGGGAGAGGTCGAGACTGACAACGAGATTCATTTATAGGAAAGAAGAGTGTTCTAATACTGAACAGTAAGGGTTCAGAATTTTCAAACAAGGAAGAAAGCCAGTTTTCAATGAGTTTACTCTAAAGGTTAAGGCACGCTACCATTTAGTTTCAACGAGATATAACTTTAGCAAATAAGGTATTAATTATAATTATTCTTTTTGATAAGATTAGAAAATGACAATTTAACCACATATATAATTTTGTAACAAGTATAAATTACTTATACGTACTCAGGTTCAACAGAATGAACTACATTGGATTCGTATGAGCATAAGTCATGCATTGGAATTGATTCGAACTGTTTTGGAAGCACTTGGCAATTTCGGTTAAATTAAACATTTGTTTAGTTTAATAAAAAAAATCGATATTTTGACAATCGATATTTCGACAATTTAAATCAGGTGAGTAAATCTCACTCATATTTTTATTTAGAATTATTTTATTCATTAAAATAATTGTTTGATGGTTGTTTGGTTGCATTAAAATATTACTGTGGCTATATTAAATATATTAGTTATTTAGGATTGGTGTTTGTGGCAATTATACATATATATTGGTGATTGGATATTTCCCGCAGTATCATTAGCGGATGTCTGCAGTATCATTAGCGGATGACCCTATACGCCCCACGTATGATAGTGGATGACCTTCTACACCGCGATATCCTGCCTCGAAGTAAGATGGGTATTATTTATGTTGACTAACGTATGTGGATGCAGGAAAAAAGGTTGGAGGGATCCAACTGGATACCTCAAAAATATTATTGTTTGTTTATTTCCATATATATTGTCTTATATGAGGTGTTTGAAAACCGGTGATAAATAATTGGGTGATTTTGATTGGTTAAAATATCACTGGGCCTAAATGGTAATTTATAAAAATATTGTGAAAAAGAGATTTTGATATTTAAAAAGGAAAATTCTATTTTTCTAAAAAATAATTTGAATTTAGAACGGGCTAAAGATATTTAATTGTTTTGAAAATAAATAAAACAAGTATCGAATTTATAAACGATGTTTATAAATTAAATAATCAAGGAATTGAAGAAAATTTATAAACGACGTTTATAAATAAAATGGAATGATTTTGATTGGATAATCAGGGAACTGAAGTGAATTTATAAACGATGTTTATAAATGAAGGGAAATAAATTATCACTGGATAATATGAATATTTTAAATTCTAATGTGAATTTAAAATGAATTGGTAATCATTTTAAATAGAAATGATGAAATTTATTCAAATGTTCGAAATGAAAATTTAATTGGATAATTAAATTAGATTATGTTAAATTTATAAAATAAATTATAGCAAAAAAAGGGATATTAGAATTTTATTAATTAAGAAACTAATATTTAAATTAAATATTAAAATAGATTCTATGTTATATAGATAAGTTAGAATAAATAGAATATTCCAAAACAAGATTTTGGTTTTTAAATAGATTTCGAAATGGAACTTGTTTGAATTTATAAAACAAGGAGGGTAAATTTATAAACAGTGTTATAAATTAAGTAAGATAGTTATTAGGGGATAATTTAGGATTTTAAATTCAAGTATAAATCTAAAAAGTGAATTGGAAATTGTTTCGAAAAGGGGACGATAGAATTTATTTTGGAAATCAGAATATAAACTGAATTGAAACAAGTTTAAAGAATTTATAATTGAAATTCAATTTATATTGAATTTTATGAAATAATTTATTTATAAAGGGAAGTTTAATTTAGTATAGCAATTTTAGTTATAAAGAAATTATAATCGAGCAATGAAAAATCAACAAGTTGAGAAAATCAGAAATGTTAAGTTGAATTGGAAAACTGGATTTAATATATTGAAATATATTAGAATGAAGTTTGAATTTATATATAAACAAAATATAAAACATTTACATATTAAATATAATTAAAACGAACTCGCCGCAGTGTTGTAGTTCGTAAATTGGCGATTCGAACTTCAATTGTGTATGTAGAACTCAATTTAAGTTGGAATTCTTTTAAACAAGAATCGTCAGGACCGATTTGATAATAGTTTTCTAATGGAAAAAAAATCTGGATTTCGTCTTATAGATTTTGAGTTATGTCAAAATTAACTTTTCAGAAAAACAGCGCCATATCCATTATAAAACCATAACGGTTTATTGGAATAAATAAAGGGATTTTAAGTAAATAAAATATGCATTTCCATTAGAAAAATACAGACTTGAATTATGAAAATATATCTGAACTCAAGTGGAGTAGTGGATTGATTTTTGAAAACAAAAATCAAATTTTTAATTATTAAATAAAATTAACTAATTTGAATAAAAATTAGTTAATGAAATTTTAAATCAAAATTGGACTTTGAATAAGTGAACTGGATTTGTAAATTCATATCTGAAATCGAATATTGAAATTTAAGTTGAAACTGACATTTGATTGTTTTATAAACAAATTAATTTATATTTGAACGTGAAATGCTCAAATAATAAGTGAAATAGGCAAAAAGTTAATTAAAGAATAAATTAACGAATCAAGTTAAAAATGACCGGATTGAGTTAAAATAAATTAGAAATGGAGACATATGTGTTAGACAGGTATGGAATGAAGTATATGAAGTGTAATGACCTGGGTTTTCGGTTAACTAATTTTAAATATTTAATATGGTTTTAAATATTTAGTTGATAATATAAATCAATTTTTATATTGAATTATCGATTTAATAATCGATTACGATTTAATTCCAAGTATATTGAATTATCGTAATCCTGAAAAGAACAACTAATAATTTAATTTGAAATTTAAAAGTGAGTCAAAACAATTCAAATGATGAATATATATTCTATTTGAATATATACGAGGATAATATTAATTTATTATCGAGGAATTAATTGTTTTGAATTTAAATTATATAGATTTAAATTATTATCTTCTCCATATGGTCAAATGGGGTTTCGATACCTAGCCCAGTGTGTTCAGAATAGCGTTTTAACCCTAAGAATGTCAGTTGGTGGGTTCAGATAGGAGTTCAGAATCACAGGGTAATTTAAATTAAATAAAACCAGTTCAAAACAAAACCGTGCTTTCTTTATATCCACAAACTAAAAACCACCATGCTTTCTTGATATCCAAAAACCAAAACAACGGTGCTTTCTCTGTGACCACAAACCAAATGAAACCGTGCCCTCTTAATTACCACAAATCAAAATCTAAAACCTCAATTTAAATGGCCGCGATATTTTCTAGTTTAGAAAACCCAAATCGAGTTCGTACTTAAATCGATAATCAAAATAAATGGTAACACCCATTCTTGGAATTCAGTGAGGTTTGGTCTTTGATATGGGGAGCTATTCGAAAGCCGCGACGTCATCTTTAGGAGCACCAGCGATTGTCGATGGCCGATCAGAGGCATCGCGACGGTGGTATGAGACACTAGTGTGGCATTCAAGGCAGATTAGGGATGAAATTGGTTAAGGCAAGTTCATCACAGTAACTAGTGGTGCAAGAAGCAAGGTGGCATATTCCAGTGGTCTTCGAGGTTGAAGTGTTCTCTACTTCCTGTAGCCACTTGCGATGTCCTCAAGATCCCCGATGACCAGAAAGGCGTCAAGTTTATACTGACGACACTGAGGATGTTGATTTGTCAAAAGAATGACATCGAGTTTATACTGATGAGACCGAGGTTGTTAAATTGGCAAAAAAGTTGATTTTTGGTGAAATCAGTGGGGAAAATCATGGAGAAAAAGGGGAACATTGGATTGTCCTTGAGTTGCAGAGATGGGCAGGTTAAGTGCTGTGAACGGAGAAGATTACAGTGATTAAGGTATACCAATAATTTAAATTTAGTAATTTATTTATAATTTTTGTTATAAAAAAAAAAATCAATTCGCAGTTAGGTGATTTATTTTATATATCTTTGATCATGAGATTTATAAAAGGAACAAACAAAATTCTCTAGGTTGAATGAATCAAATAGTGTGGGTTTCGCAGCTGAGAGGGAGATGAACTAGAGTTGGATTTTTGGAATCACTTGGAATTTTAATATTTAAAGTCAGAATGAATCGACAAACAAAAATCCGGTGAGTAAATCTCACTCACCTATTATTTAGAATTAATTTTATTTGGTAAAAATAATTGTTGTTGCTTGTTTGAATGCTTTCTGGTTGATTTAAATATATTAGTTATTTAGGGTTGACTATTATATATGTATTGGATTGATGATTGGATGATTTCCGCAGTCTCATTAGCGGATGCCCGCGATACCATAGCGGATGATTTCCCTATGATCCCCACAATATATATAGTGGATGACTTTCATACCGCGATATCCTGCCTCGAAGCAGGATAGGTATTACTATGTTGAATAACGTCTGTGGATGCAGGAAAACAGGTTGGAGGAATCCGACTGGATTCCTCAAAAATATAATATTTGTTTGTTTATTTGTTTGCATATATACTATCATATATGATGTGTTAGAAAACTTGAAATAAATAATTAGTTGTTTGGTATTTAAAAATCACTAAGCCTAAGTGTTAATTTATAAAATACCCTAAAAGGGTTATTTGAGATTTAAAACGAAAATTCCATTTTTTTTCTAAAATAGAATTTGAATTTTTAAATAGACTTGAAAATATTAACTTGTATTGAATATTTTAAACATGTGGTTCATTTATAAACGAAGTTTATAATTGAAGTGAAATGATTTATCATTGGATAAATTTAGGAAATAATAAATACAAGTGTGAATTTGAAAAGGGAAATTTATTTTTCCAAAGTAGAATATTTATTTCAAATGAAGTTGAAATCGAGACTTGTTTAAATATATATATACAAGTAATATAAGGCGATTTTTACAAAGAAAGGTGAAAAATTACCATTTAGATAATTTAAACATTTAAATTCAAAACTAAATTTAAAGTGAGAACTTAGAATTGGCTTAAATAATATACGATTAACTTTATTCCGATATTCGAAATATAAATGAAGTTTAATAAATCCTTAGGATTTATGTTTGAATTCGACTATGTCGGATTTATAAAAAATAGTTTTTTCCCAATTAGGATATCTAAAATAGAAATAGAGATCAAACATGAAAATAGGTTCTATTTATATAGATAAGTGTTGATAAAGAGAATACTCCAAAATAAGATTTTGGTTTTTAAATAGATTTCAAAATGGAAACTTGTTATAACTTTATAAAACAAGGAAATTAAATTATAAACGATGTTTATAATTTAGGGAGATAAATTATCGTTGGATAATTTAGAAATTTAAATTCAAGGAAGAAGTTAAAAAGTGAAATTGGAAAACGTGTTGAAAATAGAATTAAAATGGAATTTGAATACAGAATTCAAACAGAATTGAAATGGAATTTGAATAAAGAATTCGAATAGAATTGAAATGGAATTTGAATATAGAATTCAAATAGAATTGAAATTGAATTTGAATATAGGGAATTAAAATAGAATTGAAATAGAATTTGAATATTGAAGATCGAAGTATAAATAAATTTATTTCCGAGTTAAGGAAAATCGATAATTTAGAAGATCGGAAATATTATGTTGAATTGGAAAAATAGATTCGATATATATTAAAAATATATCAGAATGGAGTCGAATTTATTTTAAATGAATTTTAAAAGTTTATATATATAAATATAATTAAAACGAACTCGCCGCGGCGCGGTAGTTCGTAAATTGGCATTTCGAACTTCAATTGAGTTTATAGAACTCGACTGAAATCGGAATTCCTTGAAACAAGAATCGTCGGGACCGGTTGAATAATAGTTTTTTAATGAAAGAGAAAAATCTGGATTTCGTCGTATATATTTTGAGTTATGCCAAAATCAAATTTCAAGAAAAGCAACTCCATAATCGTTTAAAAACCATAACAGTTTATTTATATAAATAAAGGGATTTTAAGTAAATAAAATCCGAATGGACATTAGAAAAATCTACGCTTGAGTTATAAAATAAATATGAACCCAAGGGAAGTAAATGAAATGATTTCTGAAACAATAATCATATTTTTGATTATTGAATAGAATTAACTAAGTGTTATTGAATAGAATTAACTAAGTAGAAGAGAAATTAATTAATCAAGGTTTGAATCGAAATAAGACATGGAAAAGTGAATTGGATTTGTAATGTATATTCGAAATCGAATATGAAACTTGAATTGAAATTAGAATTCAATTAGTTTACAAACAAGTTAAAATATATTGAACATGTTATGTACAAATATAAAAGTGAAATAGGCAACAGAGTTAATTAGCAAACTGATTTATAAATTAAGTTAAAACAATTGAATTAAGTTGACTTGGAATAAGGGAATGAGAATTGTGATTTCATATTCGAAATCGAATACGAAACTGGAGTTGAACTTAGAATTAAATTAGTTATAAACAAGTCAAGTATATATTGAACATGTTATATTCAAATATAAAGTGAAATAGACAAAAGTGCTAAGTAACGAATTAAATAACAGATTAAGTTAAAAACTATCGGAATGAGTTAAATAAAATTGGGAATTGGTAGATATATGTTAAACAGGTTTGGAAGGAAGTATAGAAGTGAAATAGATAGAGTGCTCGACAAAAAGGTATGTATTTAATTTGTATATGAGATTTTATGCACCGTATCGGCTGGCCTCATGGCTTCTTGATTTTCTTTTTGAACGGAGAGGCCTGTGTGGCGATTTGGGGTTTCTCCCGATGCTCCCGGTACAAAGAAGGTTATGGCGAATTTTTCCGAGAATTTAGAAGTTAGAATATTTTTAAGAAATTTTGATAGTTTGAAATCAATGTATCGATATATATAGAATTCGATAAGAAAACGAACTTGAAAATAGAATATTATAGCCAAAAAGGAAATCCATAGTCTAGAAATAGAAAGGGAATTGTATATACATTTTAAAAATGTTGAATTGGTTTTATATGATGTTAATTATTCGAGGTAAGTGGTCTTGTCCGTTTTGAAGTTAAGGATATTTTCAGTTAAGATCTGAGAGGTAGTTATACCCCAACTTGATTGATTTTGTTTTTAACCAATAAATAGCAAGACCAAGTCTCGAAGAGGAATGTGTGAATAAGAGTTAGTTGAATGCAGTGTTTTGTGTTGTTGTAGCAATGTTTTACACAACATTCGTTTTAACCCGAAGAAGTGAAAGTTTGGAAATATGATTATAAATATTTCCTAAGTCTAAAAATGAATGGTCGGGAAAGAGATAAGTAATTGGAATATTTTCCAATTATAAATAGAATATATTTTCTACGTATTGAAAATAAAAGGAGGCGGTATATGGAAATGTTTTCCAAATAGCGAAAAGGGACAAGATGATTGTCGAAAATATCATGTTAACGAATATCGATAAGGAAATGGAGAAGTGATTTAATTAATGAAATATTAATTAATGGGCCCAATGATTGTTTGATGTTTGAATGGATGTTTGTTTTTCTTTGATTGTTAAATAATCGACTGTCGAAGTGTTTGCTAATATCGTTGTCAATATGGAGAGACCGGTTGGATTATTATCCGAGAACCGCTCCGTATTGGAAGTAGTGTTGCGAATCAGATTATATGAAGATAATCAAAGACGGAGTAAAGTGCAAGGGTTTTTTCTATTAATGGAAATTGTGCCTTCGGTTTCGTTCAATCCCAGAACAAATGTAAATGGACGAATGTCATACAAAGTATTTCCAATGATCGAATAGGTTGGTCAGCATAAATATATATGGTTGCAATGGATCTATTCCCTTAGCATAACATCTAGAATATTTGTGTAAACCAATTAATGATTAACGGATCCGATAATGTGGCATTCAAAGTAATTGTGCTATCAATGAAAGGTAAGTAATCGTAGCCTCAGGCCTCAACAACCGGGAAATGACAAAAATCGGGAAGGCAACATGGCTATGTGGGTAGCTCCCATTAGGGTGTATATTCACCTATCTAGAGATATTTCATTTCATTCCAAATCTATTCGATGTTGTCCCTTATCGGGAAATGGTTGCTGATCCCAACCGTTGGTGATATACATTCGCTACACTCAAGAGAAATGAGTGGGCGATCATGTATGGCCGATTTGCAAGATGTTCTTGTTGAACTCGGTGTATTCTCCTCAAGAGATACACCAGCGGCAGGTGGTTCCAGACCTTGTCATAGTTGGAAATTCATTACCCAATAAGTGCTTGCGGTTTTGATTGTATATTATATATGTGGAAAGTGAGATGCAAACGTTCCATTAGATTGTTATTTATTTGTTTTAGACACTATAATAATATCAAAAGAGTTTTGATATAAAGATTATCCTTTTCTTTCAAAGAGGATTTGAAAGTTAAGTCAAGTGTTTGGATTCTCATAAGGGAAAAACCCGTTCCGTGTTATACGACGTGGTCTTATGAGATATCATTTAGTTTCTGAAACCGTTTTAAATTGTTTACTCATACCAGTCCCATGACTGACCCAGAGTTTATTTTGTTTTGTTTTACCTAAGCTCTTGGGTGCCCAATTTTGTATGGGCAGTCAAGTAGTTTAGGATTTTACATATTTATCTGAAGGAGCTTGGAGCAGGAGGCTTCAGTGTTAGTTATATAGAGTGTTGTTCTGCTGTGTTGTTAGTGCTGTACTCTGATAATGTTATGTGTATACAGTATAAATTTTGTATTTCAAAAGATATGATATATTATATTTTGTTCCGCTGCGATGTGAGGTTCTATGTTGTTATTTCTGTTCTTCTTCTACCTTTTTCTTCTAAAAAAAACGATTCGTATTTTTGTGATATTTGGGTTGGATGTATGATGTATGTAGTCAACTCTGATATTACGAATTTGCGAGACATTACAATTGGTATCAGAGCTTAGGTTGAGCGAACACCTAGGCTTTGGGGGATTGTGCTCATTAGAGATAGGGTCAGTAGTATCCTAGAATGAGTTGAGTGTATATATATAAATATGAGAGAGCATATTTGTTAATTGATATAAAAATTTGTTTTATATTGTGTTGGCTAGTTTGTTGAGCGGTTTATGAATTCTGATTGAATCGTGGGATGCCACGACGTCGATAAGAGTTTGTAAATACTTGAACAGAAGATTGAACACGATATTGTTTTTAAGTGGGTAAATGAAATAATTTTACCCAAAAATTCTATATTTAATAGAAGAAGAATTATTTTCTGAAATTATTATAATATATGGATGTGTTGGATGTTAATATTATAATCAAATTAGATTATAAAATTGGAATGGTTATCTATAACCAAATATAATTTGCATAGAAATAAAATATACAAATGTGATAAATTGAAATTGAATTCCAACCAGAATTCAGAATTTAAAATCCTAGGAAGTTAGGAAAATATTTTCCCAAGTATATTAAAGCAATAGTGCTTTGTTTTGAAAGGATTTGTGAAAAAAAACCATTTTTGAATGGGTTTTGAAAGTAATTAAGCACTGAACTCACTTAAGTGGCTGGAAAATAATTTTGATGATGATTGCAAACATCATCAGTGTACATTTTCGAGTTTCTAAGTGATGGATTGCTACCTTAGAAAAGTTTTTGATGGAAATTTGTTTTAAAGAAAACAAGTTAGTTTGAAAATTCAAATGTTTTGAATTTAAGATAGATATAAATATATGTATATATTTATATTATTTCAAAGAAGATTTGAAATAAGAACCCAGGAATTTGAATGATTGAAATTAAATTTAACTTAAGTAAGTTAAATTGACCGAAGTGAATAAAATGATCAGAATCAATTTAAAATAAAATTTGGAATGCATATGAACGTAATATGAATTGAACACAAATAACTTGATTGTAAACCATTCAGATAAAATGAATATAAGCGTATTTGATCTTCGATGTAAATGAAAACCAAAAGTTTTGGTTAGAACTAAATTAGTTGAAATATAAAAGTTGAGTTCAGCATAAGTGGAAAGTAATAGGTTAGTAGCACTTTTTCTAACTTAGAAATTACGGGGATGAAATTCTTTTAAGGGGGAAAGATTGTAATGACCCGGATTTTCGATCAACTAATTTTAAATATTTAATATGGTTTTAAATATTTAGTTGATAATATAAATTATTTTTTATATTGAATTATCGATTTAATAATCGATTACGATTTAATTTCAAATATATTGAATTATCGCAATCCTAAAAAGAACAGCTAATAATTTAATTTGAAATTTAAAAGCGAGTCAAAACAATTCAAATGATGAATATATATTCTATTTGAATATATATGAGGATAATATTAATTTATTATCGAGGAATTAATTGTTTTGAATTTAAATTATATAGATTTAAATTATTATCTTCTCCATATGATCAAATGGGGTTTCGATACCTGTCCCAGTGTGTTCAGAATGCCAGTTTAACCCTAAGAATGTCAGTTGGTGGGTTCAGATAGGAGTTCAGAATAACAGGGTAATTTAAACTAAATAATACCGGTTCAAAACAAAACCGTGCTTTCTTTATATCCACAAACTAAAAACCACCGTGCTTTCTTTATATCCACAAACCAAAACAATGGTGCTTTCTCTATGACCACAAACTAAATGAAACCATGCCCTCTTAATTACCACAAATCAAAATCTAAAACCTCAATTTAAAGGGCCGCGATATTTCCCAGTTCAGAAAACACAAATCGAGTTTGTACTTAAATCGGTAATCGAAATAAATGGTAACGCCCATTCTAGGAATTTAGTGAGGTTTGGTCTTTGATACGGGGAGCTATTCGAAGGCTGTGACGTCATCTTTAGGAGCACCAGTGATTGTCGATGGCCGATCAAAGGCTTCGCGATGGTGGTATGAGACACTAATGTGGCATTCAAGGTGGATTAGGGATGAAATTGGTTAAGGCAAGTTCATTTCAGTAATTAGTGGTGCAAGAAGCAAGGTGGCATATTCCAGTTGTCTACGAGGTTGAAGTGTTCGCTACTTCCTATAGCCACTTGCGATGTCCTTAAGATCCACGATGACCAGAAAGGCATCAAGTTTATACTGACGACATTGAGGATGTTGAGTTGTCAAAAGAAAGACATCGAGTTTATACTGATGAGACTGATGTTGTTAAATTGGAAAAAAAGTTGACTTTTGGTGAAATCAGTGGGGAAAATCATGGAGAAAAAGGGGAAGATTGGATTGGCCTTGAGTTGCAGAGATGGGCGGGTTAAGTGCTGTGAACGGAGAAGATTACAGTGATTAAGGTATACCATTAATTTAAATTTAGTAATTTATTTATAATTTTTATCATAAAAAAAATCAATTCGCAATTAGGTGATTTATTTTATATATCTTTGATCGTGAGATTTATAAAATGTAACACCCCGTATTTCTGTTAATAATAAAGTAACAAATTAAAGAGTAACTAATCTTAGACGTGAGAATTAAGGGAAATGGGTTGCACCATTGTGTTTGTCTCGGAATTCTGGTTGAGATAGAGTCCGAGTTTGCGTGAATTGGACTTCATATGAAGAAGTTATGGCCATCGGAAGTTTCAGAAAATTCAAAATAGATTTCAAATTTGAAAATTCAGAGTCAGATGGGCTTGGCGGGAATTTTCCCGCTAGGGCCAGGTCAACCATACGGTCGACCTTGGGGTCGACCTACCCTGACCAGGTCGACCATTGGGTCGACCAAGGGGTCGACCTGCCCCCCCAGGCAGATTTGTTTTATGACCTGTTAATGACTAGATGCTGACTCATTAGGGTTTCTGATATGCTTTGATTGGATGGGATTAATTATGGGTTGATCGGACGGCTTAAACTAATCCTAAACTCTATAAAAACACCTATAGACTCAAACCCTAAAATCAAAACAAAAATTAGATTCATGGCCTCCATGCCGTCACCTAGCAACTCAGCATAGCCGCCACCAATTAGAGAGGAAGAAAGCTAGTCTAAATCAATTCTTTTCAACTTTAACAACGAATCTTCTTCAAGGGAAGCTATTACAACTTCAGAACTCAGAATTCAGAACTTAAGACCTTCTTTGAGTTGTGAGTTCGATAATTATAATAAAATAATTAGCAAATTAATTGGATTGAGTTATGATGTGGATTATTTGGATATGATGTGAATTATTGAACACATGTTATAATTATGTTGTAAAATTGTGATGAATTGTATGATGTTATGTTGTGATCATCTATATTGTAAAGTTATGATGCTATCATCCATGTTGTAGTTCTATGATTGGTTTATGTATAATCGAATCACCATGTTGTTCATATGCTAGTTTGGGTATGTTGATTCATATGATAAATCATAAGTTTTTTTGCAAGTTTAGATTTTTATCAAGACATGAATCATGTGCAAGTTGGGGAAAAATTATATGTAGCCTTATATGCTTCATGACATCTATTTTAGATCTAAAGTTAGGCTATGGCATCTGTGAGTTATATTCCAAATTCTACATGCTAGTTTACATGTTTAGATGTAAGTTTATACCATTGTAATGTTGCATAAATCACATATGCAAGTTTATATGAATACATGTGTTTGAATATGAATCATGTTATGCAAGTTTGTGGTTACTTCCTGTGCAAGTTTACACCTTTAGATGTAGATCTGTGACATACATGATTTATGCAAGTTTGTGACCATTATCCTAACAAGTTCACACCTTTAGATTTGGGTCTATGACATATGTAGTTTTATGCAAGTTGTAACTTTGGCCTATGCAAGTTTTAGATGTAGAACATCGTTCACACATGCAAGTTCACCCCTTATGTTTAGATCTAGTTTTAGTTATATGTATGTTGTGATGTTTTCTCTTTATTCAATGAGTTAGACTATTCGAGTCTAACATATATTTTACGTTAAACGAACGAACGTACAATGTGGGGTAAAGGGGATAATATTAAAAGATTTAATTGGCATAAATGCCTTAAAAGGCATAAAATAAATTGTGATGAAAATTGGTATGATATTACATACCATAAATAGATGGCCATAATTGAGTCAACTATGGACATCGTTAAATTTGGAATTAATTGATAATTTGAATAGGGAAAGTAATTCAAATTGGGGGATGATTAATTAGGAGTAATTAATCGTCCAAGACACGAGGTTAGGCTCTTTTGTGGTGTAAGACTGCCCGGACCCACCCGGCAAATCCAGCTGCCACAAAAGCCAGTCTAATGTGGGAGATCTTAAGCATAAATTAAATACGTAACAATTGTAAAGACACGAGGTTAAGTTCTTTTGTGGTGTATGACTGCCCGGACCCGCCCGGCAAATCCAGCTGCCACAAATGCCAGTCTAATGTGAGATGTCTTTATGAGGTTACAGTCTTAATGAATTAAGAAACACTTAACCAGATAAACATGTAGTGGGACATGAGGGGTTTAAGTGGGTGCCTTGGGTGACATGTGGCATCTAGTGGGTGCCTTGGGTGGCATTTGAAATACGATTCGAAATACTTAACAAAAATTGAAACATGTAAGTGAACATGAATAAGAAATGGGTTAAGTGGGATGTACTTGAGGGGACAAAGCTTAGGTGGATAGCTTGTGTCAAGCAATGGGGGTCCGTTTCAACCAGTAACCCATACGTATCTTTGTGGGCTCGACCCAAGTCGAGGACGGGACACACATACTGGGCTTGACTGTAAGAGGCCAAACCGAGTTAGCGGTGGCAACGCAAGTCCAACGGCTTCATATGCATGTGTGGACCCGGGATGGTAGGTAAGACGTTGTTGCATCGTGTAGGTATAAGCCGTGCATTATTTGTGGTATCGGGTTGCGACTTTGGGAAGTGATACACCCCACTGTGGGGCCAACACGGGTATCTACGAGTTAGGGAGCCGATCGCTTGGGGGTAGTGGGTACACCTAGAGGAGATAGGGGCAGGCGGCACCTATGAAGGCAGCTAGGGGTGCACGAAACTACCATTATCATTATTTAAGTCTGTAGGCGGGATCCACCTTAGGGTGACTAGTGGTGGTGCAGTATAGTAGTGGTGGTGCAGTATAGCAATTATTTTATAGTGTTGGTGTAGTTTAGTAATTATCTTATAGTGGGTTAGGTGCGCTTTAACGATATCGTTGTTCATCTTGTTTCCTTGTTTACTCTGCCATACTCAATGGTTCATGATCATTTCCAACTTATGCCTTAGCCTAGTTACTTTGGTAATTATATTGTTAAAGTTATCGCACTCGCCAGACTTTATGTCTGACCCCCTTTGTTTCCTCCTCTGTTATTCCTTCCCCCCCCCCCCCCCCAAGGTGCTCAGGTTGGAACTAGCACCAGCGGAGCTTGATTTTGGACAACTGTGCTTCTTGCTTTTAGAAGATTTCTAGGATCACTAAAGTAAAGTTCAGCCTCTCTTTTATTTATGGCTATTTTGTATTGGGGATTATGTCTTTCAATTTATGTACTTTAACTTAGTCAAGATGAATATTATGTACTTGGCTCTGGTTTTGATGATGTAATCAAACATATGTATTTTCCGCTGCAATGAAATAAAGTTTTTAATTTTTCAAGTACTGTTTATATCTGTCTTGTTGTTAAGTTTCTGTTCTATACACACTTAAAATGCTCCATGGAAGTTAATGCATTCCCTTTGTGAGTGACATTAATGGACGTGGGGTGTTACACGTGGTATCAGAGCTGAAGGTTACTTGAACATATATGAATTTTGAAAAGCTATTTTTCAAAAACAATTTTTGTAAAGAAATACCTTCAAAAGCATGTTTTAAAGAAAGTATTTTCAAGGGAAAAGCTTATTTTAGAAAGCATAACCCCAATGGCCATATATTTTTCCTTTGGTTCTTTTGTATTGAATCTTTCATTTTTCGTTTCAGCATGTCTAAAGCATCTGAGATACCAGGGGGTGATCATGTACCCAGTTGGTTTCGTCAATATCTCGAGGCTAGGGCCGCCACCGCAGGTCCAGCAAATGCTCCTCCTCCTCCTCCTCGCGTCGATACTTTTGCTAAGATATGTAATGTAACGACCTGGAATTTGGGGCCAATTTAAAATTTTTATTTTAGAAATTTTAATGGATTTTAATGTTTAAAAATAATTTATTGTAAATAAGAACGACTAAAAATTTACTTTAAAAAGAATAAATTTAATTTAATTATAAAAGGAGTTTAAATCAGCGCTGCAGTTTGAAAATTTGAATTTGAACTTTGATTGACTGTACAGGATTCATTTTAAGTCAGAATTGAGTAAAACCAAAAATATTTAAAACTGTTTAATCATATCCTTCTAACGAATTTGAAAAATTGAAATTTCATAGCGGAAATCAAAAGTTATGGCCAATTGAATGTTTAGAAAGGTCGCAGTAGAATTTATATATATATATTATATAGGGCCGGAAAAGCTACTTTTCACATATGAAGGAATTTCAACTCGAAACCACTTCCATTGAGTTCGGAACGACGTTCTTGCATTGAAAAACAGTAAACACTTATATATTTTGAGTTTCGGAATTTATTTGTTTAAAAATGTATTTTTAATATTAAATATATTGGCCTTAAAAATAGTCATTTTTCAAACGACCTCGGTTTTCGACGATACCACTTTTGTTGGAACCGGAATGTCAAATTATTGCTAGATTTCAACTTTCACAATTTTTTGAATTATTATGTGAGCGTGGCAAAGGAAAACGTGTTTTGTCAGTTTCGGTCAAATTTAATCGACTTGAAAATGGCCATTTTTCAAACGGTCTCAGAATTCGACGAAATTTGTCTTGTTAGAACCGTATCGTCAAAAAAAAACTAGAAACAATTTTTCTATAATTTTTAGAGTCCGTATGTGGCCCCGGTAATTTAAAATCTATGTTTGAATTTAATAATTAAATGATTTATAATTTAATTTAAAGAAAATGTAACACCCCGTGTATTTTATAACAGTGAAATTCACAAATTAAAGTATAACTACTTTCAAATCAAAGAATTAAGGGAAACGGTATACTCCATTGCGTTCGTCTCGGAATTCTGCTTGAGATAGAGTCGGAGTTTGCGTAAAACGGACTCCGTATGAAGAAGATATGGCCTCCGGAAGTTTCAGAATTCAGTTTAAAATTCAAACAGACCAAAACAGCTCAGAAAAACCAATTCAAAATTCAAAATCGGGTCGGATTGGCCAGGGCGGGAATTTTCCCGCCCAAGGCACCCAGGTCGACTTGGTAGTCGACCTGGGGCTAGCCAGGTCGACTGGGCAGTCGACCTGGGTCACCCATGTCGACTGCCAAGTCGACACGGTGTCGACTGGCGTGTCGACCTGGCCCCTGAGCCAGGTCGAACCCAACCCCCCGGCTGGCCTGGTCTGTGTTTGGTCGATTTTCTGGGCCTTGCCTTGTCACTAGGGCTAGGTGTCAGCTCCTGGTTGGTCTCTCCTTCAAACGAACGGCTATTATTAAATCAAGCTCCATCGACGGTCCTAATCAACTCACAAACACTATAAAAAGACCCTAAGACCTAGCCTAAATCATACTATTTCATTTCACCCTCATGCAGCCGCCATTAAACCTAGAGCTCTAAATTAAAAATACAAAGAACAAAATTATAGAAGACGAAGGACGATTCTTGAAGGCTACAGCTAGAAGCTACAACAACTACGACGCTTTAGACAACGGATTTGGGGCTATTTGATTTGGAATTTTGATTTGGATTACTTGCTTCATATTGTAAGTTCTATGTCACTTTTTAGGCAAAAACGCTAAAATAACATGGACATGCCATGAATTGAAACCGGATTTAGGAACTATTATTAATCCATGTTTATATTGTTTAACTTTGAATCATAATTTGGGAATATTGCTATGTCAACGTTGCAAGTTAAACTTATCATGATTTTGATGTTGTTATGAATCACTTGGGCTTAATTGTATGGCAAGTTGGACTAATACATGTCCATGGAATCACTATGTTTATTGAAATCTTTATGTTGATTAAACCATGCCTATGATGATAATTAAACCATGTCTATGATGTTGATGGAACTATGCCTGCTATGTTAATATACCTATCATGTTAATGACAAATTGGGAATTGCTAGGTTATGATGAAAAGTTGGAATCATTATGTTTATAATGCTAGATGAGAATCATTATGTTAAAAATGCTAAATTGGAATCCACTATGCCTATTAGAATTACCATGCCTTTAAGGTTTCATGTTTGTAATAAAATTATTATTATGCCCGCAATGATTATTATGCCTATGATGTAAAGTTGAAATCGTCATGTTAAACTAAGTTGGAACCATTACTATGCCAAGTTATCATCATGCTAGTATTGAAACCATGTGATATGTTATAGCCTGTTTATTATGCAAGTGATGTTGGAATTGTCACATATGCCTATCACATGTTTGGTGTTATTCCCCTTTATCTCTTGAATTGTTTATGCTTGTGAACGAAGTACGTTTATATACGTTGGGGATATGATTGGGTAGAATAGGCAAAACTTGAATTGATTATAATCATAAACTGTGAAATTTGGCATAAGTAGAACATGAAATATGGCACGAAAACTTGACTTGAACATGCCATAACTTGACTTGAAACATGCCTTAGTTGGGCACGAAGTTGACATATGAACATGCTATGGAAATAGCACGAATCTGCTAAGAACATGGGCATGACTTTAGAAAACAAGAAAGTGGCCAACTCGAGGTTGGGTTGAGTTTGTAGTGTAAATCTGCCCGGAACCGCCCGGCAAATCCAGTTGCTACAAACAATAGGATCCTGTGACGGCAAGGAATTTCGCTCGGTCCGAACCAGTCGCTAAACCGATCCAGTCCGCTCGAAACGCCCTATCGTTTGGGAACAGGACAAAACAAAACGCATACGAAAGAACATTTCATTGTATATTACAACAATGCATCAGATTACAAGAATATACAGAGTATAAACAAATGAATATTACACAGAAATATCAGAGATTTAAATTACATTTAAATACATAGCAGCGGAAAATAATACAATACACAACTAGAAGTAGATATACGGATACAAAGCTTTCCGGATATCTTTCCAGCTGTAAATCAGGATCCTGTGAATATAAATCTGCAAAACCAAAACTACTAGCTGCCCGTGTCAAAATAAGGGCACCCAGAGTTTAGGTTAAAACAATAAACTCCAGGTCAGTCATGTGACTGGTGTGAGAACTAAAACAGTTAATCTTTATTTTTAAAGTTAGGTAAATCAAGGGACCACGCCGTATAACACGGAACGGGTTTCCTCCCAAGAATACCGGTGCATAAAACAAACAGCGCAGTGCTAAATAAAGAAAAATGAAGCTGTTATAAGACCCAGGTCCTATCACACAATGCAACGCAAGCCGGGGGATAGGGTTTTCCCTTATAACAGCCAAAGAATGCTTGATACGTTTAAAACAAATCATTTGATACTACTATAAGTGCATAGTGTATAAAACAACTTCAAATCATAAGTATCAATCATAGGCGGCATGAATGCCCCATACCACTATGTCGCCATATATAGGTTATACAATCAAAATCGCAAAGTCACGAATTTGGAAATTGGGTTTCCGTCTATGAACCGAGGCAAAAGATAGTCCTCAACCGATTCGTGACTGTCTAGCCCGAGCCACAGGACCCAGACTCAGGTGGGCCCTTGGAGCGACAGGGCCGGTCCACCGATGTGGATTAAAATGCCTGAACACTACGTTTCCCCACCCTATGGGGTGTAAATGAGCCAACTAAATGACTCCATCGGTTCGAGAACGACCGATCAATCCGAGGCGCCTCGCAACAGCAACAACAACATAAGTCAAACTCGTCAGGGCGTGTAAAACCACTGACGCCACTTCTAGCTAGAAAGAAACGCAAGTCCTCCCTGAGGTCCGTCTCCCGTTTTTGGTTCATACCGGGTGCGAAACACGCGAGGTAAACGTTACACAAAGCTACGCCACAAAGGCCTTGCTTTGATCATCACCACAAGACTTTGCTTTTCAACAGAAGCCTTGATCATTTGCATCTTAGCATGCCACACAGGCAAACCATCCTATGCAACCGATATCAGTCACACAGAATGAAATCCGATGTCAGACACACAGTCCATTTACAAGTCCGTTCTGGGTCTGAACGAAACCGGAGGCACCTAGTACCCCGCATATCCATCGATCTCCAAGTACGTCTGGACGATCACCAACTGTTTCCATCTTCTTGGGTGTACAGCCCAATCAAGATCATCAGTTATCACCCAAACGACGTGAAGACTTCCGGTCTTCGACCACCGTCTTCATCTTCGACTTATCGTCGTATCAGTTATTCAGAATGGGATGAACCCGGTCTTTCCGAATAACTCGCGTATATTTTAAATAAGTGTTACACAAACACAAAATACGCCTCATTCCAATTCATTAGTCACTAACCGTAAATTAATCAAGAGAATAATTCCCCAAATATTAACCCCGAAGGCCGAAACCAACATCAGATCAATATCCAGAAAACCATTCTGCTTGGCTAACCGACAGTTAGTTTCTAAATTTCACGTTCAAATCTAATTAAAGATTTAACTATCGCCTGGAGCAAAACTGGTGATACTCCATTCTCGATCTTTTCAATCTAATTAAAGATTCATTAAAACTCCACTTAGTTTTAATCATTATCTGGGTTAAAGAATCAGTGTCATTTAAAACACGATTCACGATAAACCCAAAATCCCATTCCATTAATTATCGGGTTAAAGAACAAGTGTTATTTAAAACACTGTTCACGATAAACCCAAAAATCAATACCAATTCAATTCCAATTAAATATCATTTAATTGGTACACTTCATTAAATCTAAATAAAAAGATTTAATCTTTTCTCAACTGGGTTCAAGAACAGTGTTACTGAAGACACCATTCACGACAAACCCAAATCACATTCGATTAATTATCGGGTTAAAGAACAAGTGTTATTTAAAACACTGTTCACGATAAACCCAAAAATCAATATCAATTCAATTCCAATTAAATATTATTTAATTGGTACACTTCATTAAATCTAAATAAAAAGATTTAATCTTTTCTCAACTGGGTTTAAGAACAGTGTTAGTGAAGACACCATTCACGACAAACCCAAATCACATTTTGATATTCAATATAAGGCTCTGAATAGAAAATATATCGGCTTATATTCAATATCAAATTCTACGATTAACAAATGTCGTATTGGAAATAACGATATAAATATATATCTTTCAAATTTCCGTAACAACATCCGTATAATCACAAATTCCAACATCGAAATATTCCGAAGACAATTTCGATTCAAATCCACTCCAATGCATTCATTGGAAATATTGGTTATTTTCAAACCCATTTCGAATTCAATTTATTTATTTAAAAATAAATAGAATTATAATTCTAGTTCAAAACTAGTTTATTTCGATAAAAATCTATTTTTATCTTTTCAAATATGGAGTTTTTCATCCCAATTCTTTCTAAATCATTTCTTATGATTTTACACAAATTATTACTATTTTTAATAATTTTATCAAGGCCCGTTCAGTCGATTTCCAACAATGGCCATCGAACTGCACTTACAGCGACCTTTTTCGAATTTGATTTGGACATAATTCCAAATCCAACCGTTAGATTTCTAATTTCTAATATTCTTTAGAAAGCTCTTTTCGATACGAACCCAACGGTTCCGGTTTTAGGAGAATCCGACGGTCGGATCTCCCGCAATGTCCGTTTGAAATAAATGGTCGAAATTCACGAACTGCCGCGGCGCGGCGCGTTCTATTCAGGCCATTATATTATATATATAATATATATAATATATACTTCGTCGATTTCTATTTAAAACGAATTATATAAATAGTTTTAAATTCGTTTCAAAAGCAATTTCAACTTCCTTTTCAATTCAAATCAAAATTGAATTCTTCTTTATAAATTCGTTTCAAAATTCATTTCTATTCAATTCAAATTTCAATTCAATTTGAATTCATTTCAATTCGTTTTCAATTCAATTCATTTCGAAATCGTTTTCAATTCAATTCATTTCGAAATCGTTTTCAATTCAATTCATTTCGAAATCGTTTTCAATTCAATTCATTTCGAAATTGTTTTCAATTCAATTTGAATTCGTTTTCAATTCATTTCATTTCGAAATCGTTTTCAATTCAATTCATTTCGAAATCGTTTTCAATTCAATTCATTTCGAAATCGTTTTCGAGATTACTTTTCAATATTCATTTTAAAATGAATAAAATCGATATAAATATCGTTTACGTCAAAATGGCGTCAATCTAATCAACACGGCTTCATAAATTTCTATTTTCAAATATTCTATTTCAAATATTTCCTATTATCAAAATATTTGTTATTATCAAAATATTCTTTATTTTCACGATTGGAATGAGGCCCAATCAATCACCATATAAAATTAATTATATGGATTTTCATACAACACATGTATATAATAACATTGAAAATAATCAACCATCAACCAAAGTGCACTACACTGTATAAGCATCAAATATAGATATTCAACGCTCATAACAGCCTGTCAATCAATCGATCGACATATTTAATCAATCAGGATGAGTGAACTTCAAATTTCATCCTAACACCCGTGTGGGGTTTCAAACAATCAAACATAGATTTTAGTTGTGCAGTTGGGCGATGTGTAAAATTTATCGTCCCAATCAATGTCATTCAAATAAGTGTACATAAACAAACCATCTGGTTTGTAAATGAATATTTATTTATTCACTTCACTATTTTCATATTCACGTTAAAAAATATATTTTTAACGATAAAACATTTTATTTCAACCTATGAATTTCTATTCAATTCATTTATTCAATAAAATGATATTTTTATTTTTCTAACATATTTTAGAAAATTTCGGCGGCATAACGGCACGATACTAGAAACGGGACAAGGCCTAGCCTTATCCCCGGTCTAGTGAAGGCCCACGCCATTCACTCATCAATCAAATCAATTTCATTTTGCAAACCACAAAATTTGGAGTAAGGGTCTAACCTAGCCTTACTCCTACGCCTTATAACGGCGCACGTCTAATCCTAACCAATTTATCGATTCGATTTTTCACACCACAAACCACATTCAAACCAATATCGCAATCAATCACCAAACAGTCAAACAAACAAGTCCATGGTCTGTGGACGGTTGTGTCGGGTGCTACTAAGCACCGTCTGCATCCTAGTATAAATATATAACTAGAAAAGAAGTAGAAAGGTGAGAAATTCTCACATATAGCTATCCAATCATCTTGACTCTTCATTTATAGAAATCTTCGTCGTTTCGCCTTTTTGTCACCTTCGTTGCCCAAGGCCACTATATATATAAAAATCGAATTTTTATTTCGCTATTCAATATATAAAAATCGAATTTTTATTTCAAAGTTCAATATATAAAAATCGAATTTTTATTTCAAAGTTCAATATATAAAAATCGAATTTCTACATTGCTACTATATAGACAAAAATTCCATTTCAAAAATAAAGTTTTCGCCTTTATAAAAATAAAGTTTTCTCTATTTTTAAAAATCCTACTTTTTCTTCTAAACAAAAATCTCGCCTTTTTGCTTTTCTATTTTAAAGATCAAATCTTTTTAAAGTTCAAACCATTTTCTTTTTAAAGTTCAAACCATTTTCTTTTTAAACCTTAAAATAAAATCAGTTTTTATTTTTCCTTTTAAATCAGTTTTTACACTTAATTAAAATTTAGTTTTTATACTTAATTAAAATTAGTTTTTATACTTAATTAAAATTAGTTTTAATACTGTTAAAATCAGTTTTTTTTTTTTTTTTTTTTTTTTTTTTTTTTTTTTTTTACCAAAAATCGAAATTTGTTTTATACCTAAAATCGAAATTAGGTTTAACGAAAAATAAAATAAAAAAAACTTAAATTAACTTACAGCGGGGGGGGGGGCTGTGCTCTGCGGTGGTGTAGACGGAGGAAGAGGGGTCAGGGTTGGTGGTTGAGGCGGTCGCACGGTCAGGGGGGTGCTGCGTCGCGAGTGTGGTAGGGCGGTGGCTGCTCCGGTGGTCTCGCGGTCTTCGCATCGAGGGGGGGGGTGTCGAGGCTGGAGGCATCGTTCCACTGGGGGGCGTCGATCTCCAGCGAAGGGGGGGGCTTCGATCGGAGGCGTCGTTCCACTGGGGGCGTCGGCGATGGTGGTTTCCGCCATCGCGGTTTGTTTTTTTTTTTTTTTTTTTTTTTTTTTTTTTTTTTTTTTTTTCCTATTGAAATGAATCTGAATGGGGGTAGGGGCCAGAAACTAAAAGGAGGGAGGAAGAGATATTATTTTTTTTTTTTTTTAATTTTTTTTTTTTTATTATTTTATTTGCTAATAGTTGACTTTTACATATGACCTCGTAACGAGGCCCACCGCCTGTCGCCCATAGCGTTTTACCCCCATTCCGAACACAATGGGATATGTATCGTAAGCTGGTTTGATCGTTACAATCAGTTTCTGTTGAATTTTCATTTAAATCCTTATTTTGAATTTTAAACGTACATTTCAAATTACCGGGGCCACATACTAACTCGAAAAATTCCAGAAAAATATTTTCTAGCTTCATATTGACGATACGGTCCGAACAAAACTAGTTTCGTCGAATTCTGAGACCGTATGAAAAATGGCCAATTTCCAGTCGATTAAAATCAACTGAAATGGTCAAACGCGTTTTCCTTTGCCACGCTCACATATTGATTCTAAAAATTATGAAATTTGAAACCTAGCAATAGTTTAACATCACGGACCCAACAAAACTGGTTTCGTCGAAATCCGAGGTCGTTTGCAAAATTGCTATTTTTAAGGGCCTTATATATATAAAAATATATATAAATTCCACAGCGACTATTTCTAATTTTCAACTGGACATATCTTATCATTTCTAAGATGAAATCTCAGTTTGTTAACTTCGTTACAAAGATATAGTTATACAGATTCAAATATTTCTTGTTTCGTTCAATTCTGACTTATATTGAATTCTGTATATTCATTTGAAATTAGAAATCGAATTTTCGAACTACCGCGCCATTTTCAATTCCTTTTATAATTATATATAATTATAATATTCTAACGACGACGCGTATAATATATACGTTCGAATTATATTCGAAATAAATTTCCCATCGATATTATTTAAAATAATTCATTTTAAATAATCAAAATTCGCTAAAATTGCCAAAATAAAATTTTCAAACTGGCTCGCATTTTACGGGTTGTTACAATCTCCCCCACTTAAAACTTTTCGTCCCCGAAAAGGAACAAAGTCGAAAGTGGTTTGATTATTTAGCTCTACGTTCGATCTGGCTTCCATTCTCCAACTTTTCAGTTTCTGAGAATTTCTAAAATTTCAAAAATTTGGCTAACACCCTAAATTTTCGAAAAATTTCGCCATAACCTCCCCTGCACCGGGAGCATCGGGGAATTTCAAATAGCTTCCCCGGTCCTTCAGATCTCAAAAAGAAAAAGAAAAAGCCAAGCGGCTAGCCAATAGGCTCACAAAATCATCATCACCCAAACAAAACAGGAAATTATGTAGTAAACATGTACCTATTTGTCGGGCAAACAAATTTTATTCTCTGGCTCTAGCCTCCTTGCTATGACCTGTTCAATGATATATATGTATATGCAAACAAATGCGACCAATTTTCAATATAATCCAATATTTGATTCAGTTAGGCATAATGGTTCAAAATTAGCAAACAAATAAACCAACAACACAAACATCAATCAATTAGTTGATTTAGAGTTTCAAATTCATAATTTTGATACATATACAAAAATCAGATTTTTGATGCCAAATCACAACAATGTATTCTAGCTATATTAAGTTTTGGTTCTCACACCAGCCTAATGGAAATATATAGAAAATCACACCTTCGAAACACGAACATAAATGTTGATGATGCGATCGCTATCATCAATAATATCTCCGGGCGACTAGAGTGTGATGCTATATCTATCCAATATATTAAAACTTCGAATATACGTTCATGACGCGTATACGCGAAATCTATATATACTCGATTGTCCATATTCAAAATAAATAATCAAATACGAATAATTGATTTAAATTTTCAAAACGAAATTTGTTTTCATTTGAAAGAAAAATATACTCTTCACACTCGTTCTAGGATACTACTGATCCTATCTCTAACGAGTCATTCTAATTGGATATTACTAACCCAATATCTGATGAATTCTTTCGTATGTTTCTAATGTGTCTTGTTCTCTGAGCTTTGTAAACCAAAGCTCTGATACCAACTGTGACGGCAAGGAATTTCGCTCGGTCCGAACCAGTCGCTAAACCGATCCAGTCCGCTCGAAACGCCCTATCGTTTGGGAACAGGACAAAACAAAACGCATACGAAAGAACATTTCATTGTATATTACAACAATGCATCAGATTACAAGAATATACAGAGTATAAACAAATGAATATTACACAGAAATATCAGAGATTTAAATTACATTTAAATACATAGCAGCGGAAAATAATACAATACACAACTAGAAGTAGATATACGGATACAAAGCTTTCCGGATATCTTTCCAGCTGTAAATCAGGATCCTGTGAATATAAATCTGCAAAACCAAAACTACTAGCTGCCCGTGTCAAAATAAGGGCACCCAGAGTTTAGGTTAAAACAATAAACTCCAGGTCAGTCATGTGACTGGTGTGAGAACTAAAACAGTTAATCTTTATTTTTAAAGTTAGGTAAATCAAGGGACCACGCCGTATAACACGGAACGGGTTTCCTCCCAAGAATACCGGTGCATAAAACAAACAGCGCAGTGCTAAATAAAGAAAAATGAAGCTGTTATAAGACCCAGGTCCTATCACACAATGCAACGCAAGCCGGGGGATAGGGTTTTCCCTTATAACAGCCAAAGAATGCTTGATACGTTTAAAACAAATCATTTGATACTACTATAAGTGCATAGTGTATAAAACAACTTCAAATCATAAGTATCAATCATAGGCGGCATGAATGCCCCATACCACTATGTCGCCATATATAGGTTATACAATCAAAATCGCAAAGTCACGAATTTGGAAATTGGGTTTCCGTCTATGAACCGAGGCAAAAGATAGTCCTCAACCGATTCGTGACTGTCTAGCCCGAGCCACAGGACCCAGACTCAGGTGGGCCCTTGGAGCGACAGGGCCGGTCCACCGATGTGGATTAAAATGCCTGAACACTACGTTTCCCCACCCTATGGGGTGTAAATGAGCCAACTAAATGACTCCATCGGTTCGAGAACGACCGATCAATCCGAGGCGCCTCGCAACAGCAACAACAACATAAGTCAAACTCGTCAGGGCGTGTAAAACCACTGACGCCACTTCTAGCTAGAAAGAAACGCAAGTCCTCCCTGAGGTCCGTCTCCCGTTTTTGGTTCATACCGGGTGCGAAACACGCGAGGTAAACGTTACACAAAGCTACGCCACAAAGGCCTTGCTTTGATCATCACCACAAGACTTTGCTTTTCAACAGAAGCCTTGATCATTTGCATCTTAGCATGCCACACAGGCAAACCATCCTATGCAACCGATATCAGTCACACAGAATGAAATCCGATGTCAGACACACAGTCCATTTACAAGTCCGTTCTGGGTCTGAACGAAACCGGAGGCACCTAGTACCCCGCATATCCATCGATCTCCAAGTACGTCTGGACGATCACCAACTGTTTCCATCTTCTTGGGTGTACAGCCCAATCAAGATCATCAGTTATCACCCAAACGACGTGAAGACTTCCGGTCTTCGACCACCGTCTTCATCTTCGACTTATCGTCGTATCAGTTATTCAGAATGGGATGAACCCGGTCTTTCCGAATAACTCGCGTATATTTTAAATAAGTGTTACACAAACACAAAATACGCCTCATTCCAATTCATTAGTCACTAACCGTAAATTAATCAAGAGAATAATTCCCCAAATATTAACCCCGAAGGCCGAAACCAACATCAGATCAATATCCAGAAAACCATTCTGCTTGGCTAACCGACAGTTAGTTTCTAAATTTCACGTTCAAATCTAATTAAAGATTTAACTATCGCCTGGAGCAAAACTGGTGATACTCCATTCTCGATCTTTTCAATCTAATTAAAGATTCATTAAAACTCCACTTAGTTTTAATCATTATCTGGGTTAAAGAATCAGTGTCATTTAAAACACGATTCACGATAAACCCAAAATCCCATTCCATTAATTATCGGGTTAAAGAACAAGTGTTATTTAAAACACTGTTCACGATAAACCCAAAAATCAATACCAATTCAATTCCAATTAAATATCATTTAATTGGTACACTTCATTAAATCTAAATAAAAAGATTTAATCTTTTCTCAACTGGGTTCAAGAACAGTGTTACTGAAGACACCATTCACGACAAACCCAAATCACATTCGATTAATTATCGGGTTAAAGAACAAGTGTTATTTAAAACACTGTTCACGATAAACCCAAAAATCAATATCAATTCAATTCCAATTAAATATTATTTAATTGGTACACTTCATTAAATCTAAATAAAAAGATTTAATCTTTTCTCAACTGGGTTTAAGAACAGTGTTAGTGAAGACACCATTCACGACAAACCCAAATCACATTTTGATATTCAATATAAGGCTCTGAATAGAAAATATATCGGCTTATATTCAATATCAAATTCTACGATTAACAAATGTCGTATTGGAAATAACGATATAAATATATATCTTTCAAATTTCCGTAACAACATCCGTATAATCACAAATTCCAACATCGAAATATTCCGAAGACAATTTCGATTCAAATCCACTCCAATGCATTCATTGGAAATATTGGTTATTTTCAAACCCATTTCGAATTCAATTTATTTATTTAAAAATAAATAGAATTATAATTCTAGTTCAAAACTAGTTTATTTCGATAAAAATCTATTTTTATCTTTTCAAATATGGAGTTTTTCATCCCAATTCTTTCTAAATCATTTCTTATGATTTTACACAAATTATTACTATTTTTAATAATTTTATCAAGGCCCGTTCAGTCGATTTCCAACAATGGCCATCGAACTGCACTTACAGCGACCTTTTTCGAATTTGATTTGGACATAATTCCAAATCCAACCGTTAGATTTCTAATTTCTAATATTCTTTAGAAAGCTCTTTTCGATACGAACCCAACGGTTCCGGTTTTAGGAGAATCCGACGGTCGGATCTCCCGCAATGTCCGTTTGAAATAAATGGTCGAAATTCACGAACTGCCGCGGCGCGGCGCGTTCTATTCAGGCCATTATATTATATATATAATATATATAATATATACTTCGTCGATTTCTATTTAAAACGAATTATATAAATAGTTTTAAATTCGTTTCAAAAGCAATTTCAACTTCCTTTTCAATTCAAATCAAAATTGAATTCTTCTTTATAAATTCGTTTCAAAATTCATTTCTATTCAATTCAAATTTCAATTCAATTTGAATTCATTTCAATTCGTTTTCAATTCAATTCATTTCGAAATCGTTTTCAATTCAATTCATTTCGAAATCGTTTTCAATTCAATTCATTTCGAAATCGTTTTCAATTCAATTCATTTCGAAATTGTTTTCAATTCAATTTGAATTCGTTTTCAATTCATTTCATTTCGAAATCGTTTTCAATTCAATTCATTTCGAAATCGTTTTCAATTCAATTCATTTCGAAATCGTTTTCGAGATTACTTTTCAATATTCATTTTAAAATGAATAAAATCGATATAAATATCGTTTACGTCAAAATGGCGTCAATCTAATCAACACGGCTTCATAAATTTCTATTTTCAAATATTCTATTTCAAATATTTCCTATTATCAAAATATTTGTTATTATCAAAATATTCTTTATTTTCACGATTGGAATGAGGCCCAATCAATCACCATATAAAATTAATTATATGGATTTTCATACAACACATGTATATAATAACATTGAAAATAATCAACCATCAACCAAAGTGCACTACACTGTATAAGCATCAAATATAGATATTCAACGCTCATAACAGCCTGTCAATCAATCGATCGACATATTTAATCAATCAGGATGAGTGAACTTCAAATTTCATCCTAACACCCGTGTGGGGTTTCAAACAATCAAACATAGATTTTAGTTGTGCAGTTGGGCGATGTGTAAAATTTATCGTCCCAATCAATGTCATTCAAATAAGTGTACATAAACAAACCATCTGCTTTGTAAATGAATATTTATTTATTCACTTCACTATTTTCATATTCACGTTAAAAAATATATTTTTAACGATAAAACATTTTATTTCAACCTATGAATTTCTATTCAATTCATTTATTCAATAAAATGATATTTTTATTTTTCTAACATATTTTAGAAAATTTCGGCGGCATAACGGCACGATACTAGAAACGGGACAAGGCCTAGCCTTATCCCCGGTCTAGTGAAGGCCCACGCCATTCACTCATCAATCAAATCAATTTCATTTTGCAAACCACAAAATTTGGAGTAAGGGTCTAACCTAGCCTTACTCCTACGCCTTATAACGGCGCACGTCTAATCCTAACCAATTTATCGATTCGATTTTTCACACCACAAACCACATTCAAACCAATATCGCAATCAATCACCAAACAGTCAAACAAACAAGTCCATGGTCTGTGGACGGTTGTGTCGGGTGCTACTAAGCACCGTCTGCATCCTAGTATAAATATATAACTAGAAAAGAAGTAGAAAGGTGAGAAATTCTCACATATAGCTATCCAATCATCTTGACTCTTCATTTATAGAAATCTTCGTCGTTTCGCCTTTTTGTCACCTTCGTTGCCCAAGGCCACTATATATATAAAAATCGAATTTTTATTTCGCTATTCAATATATAAAAATCGAATTTTTATTTCAAAGTTCAATATATAAAAATCGAATTTTTATTTCAAAGTTCAATATATAAAAATCGAATTTCTACATTGCTACTATATAGACAAAAATTCCATTTCAAAAATAAAGTTTTCGCCTTTATAAAAATAAAGTTTTCGCCTTTATAAAAATAAAGTTTTCTCTATTTTTAAAAATCCTACTTTTTCTTCTAAACAAAAATCTCGCCTTTTTGCTTTTCTATTTTAAAGATCAAATCTTTTTAAAGTTCAAACCATTTTCTTTTTAAAGTTCAAACCATTTTCTTTTTAAACCTTAAAATAAAATCAGTTTTTATTTTTCCTTTTAAATCAGTTTTTACACTTAATTAAAATTTAGTTTTTATACTTAATTAAAATTAGTTTTTATACTTAATTAAAATTAGTTTTAATACTGTTAAAATCAGTTTTTTTTTTTTTTTTTTTTTTTTTTTTTTTTTTTTTTTACCAAAAATCGAAATTTGTTTTATACCTAAAATCGAAATTAGGTTTAACGAAAAATAAAATAAAAAAAACTTAAATTAACTTACAGCGGGGGGGGGGGGCTGTGCTCTGCGGTGGTGTAGACGGAGGAAGAGGGGTCAGGGTTGGTGGTTGAGGCGGTCGCACGGTCAGGGGGGTGCTGCGTCGCGAGTGTGGTAGGGCGGTGGCTGCTCCGGTGGTCTCGCGGTCTTCGCATCGAGGGGGGGGGTGTCGAGGCTGGAGGCATCGTTCCACTGGGGGGCGTCGATCTCCAGCGAAGGGGGGGGCTTCGATCGGAGGCGTCGTTCCACTGGGGGCGTCGGCGATGGTGGTTTCCGCCATCGCGGTTTGTTTTTTTTTTTTTTTTTTTTTTTTTTTTTTTTTTTTTTTCCTATTGAAATGAATCTGAATGGGGGTAGGGGCCAGAAACTAAAAGGAGGGAGGAAGAGATATTATTTTTTTTTTTTTTTAATTTTTTTTTTTTTATTATTTTATTTGCTAATAGTTGACTTTTACATATGACCTCGTAACGAGGCCCACCGCCTGTCGCCCATAGCGTTTTACCCCCATTCCGAACACAATGGGATATGTATCGTAAGCTGGTTTGATCGTTACAATCAGTTTCTGTTGAATTTTCATTTAAATCCTTATTTTGAATTTTAAACGTACATTTCAAATTACCGGGGCCACATACTAACTCGAAAAATTCCAGAAAAATATTTTCTAGCTTCATATTGACGATACGGTCCGAACAAAACTAGTTTCGTCGAATTCTGAGACCGTATGAAAAATGGCCAATTTCCAGTCGATTAAAATCAACTGAAATGGTCAAACGCGTTTTCCTTTGCCACGCTCACATATTGATTCTAAAAATTATGAAATTTGAAACCTAGCAATAGTTTAACATCACGGACCCAACAAAACTGGTTTCGTCGAAATCCGAGGTCGTTTGCAAAATTGCTATTTTTAAGGGCCTTATATATATAAAAATATATATAAATTCCACAGCGACTATTTCTAATTTTCAACTGGACATATCTTATCATTTCTAAGATGAAATCTCAGTTTGTTAACTTCGTTACAAAGATATAGTTATACAGATTCAAATATTTCTTGTTTCGTTCAATTCTGACTTATATTGAATTCTGTATATTCATTTGAAATTAGAAATCGAATTTTCGAACTACCGCGCCATTTTCAATTCCTTTTATAATTATATATAATTATAATATTCTAACGACGACGCGTATAATATATACGTTCGAATTATATTCGAAATAAATTTCCCATCGATATTATTTAAAATAATTCATTTTAAATAATCAAAATTCGCTAAAATTGCCAAAATAAAATTTTCAAACTGGCTCGCATTTTACGGGTTGTTACAGATCCAATGTGGGTAGTTGGTCACATCGCGCTTGAAACCCGAGGTTGGGTTGAGTTCGTAGCGTAAACCTGCCCGGAACCGCCGGCAAATCCAGTGGCTATGAACAACAGGATCCAATGTGAGTGGTTCGGTGCATTAACGAATCAATTAATGCCAATTAGGGTTAAGTCATGAACATGAAAAGACAACTTAACCAACTTGAACACGATTAGTAGGGCTAAGTCATGAACTTGAAACAACAACACTTAGCCAACTTGACATGACACGTAGGCGGGTTAAGTCGCGAATTTAAATGACATACTTAACCACCTTGACATGACTAGACTGGAAAAGGATTAAGTCACGAATTACATGACTTAATCGGTTAGGCGGATTAGGTCACGAATTACATGACCTAATCTGTTAAGCGAAACCCTAGACACGACCCTTTTCAGCAGTAACCCTCTAGATGTATCAAGGTACCCTGGGGCTAGGCCGGGTGGGGCACGATTACTAGGCTGATTGTAAGAGGTGAATGACGACAGTGTGGTACGCCAGTGTAGGTTCGGTGGACTACGGTCGTGCACGTATTCGGGGCAGACACTGGGTATCCGTAGATTTATCTGTGCATCTTGAATCGTGTCAGGGGTTGACACCTTAGGGCTGATACACCCGAAGGTGGACCCAGCACAGGTGACTACATTCGTGATTAGCCGTATGACACGGACACTTGACGAGCTAGAACTTGTAGGGAGCCGATCGACTAGATAAGCGCTCCGTAGGACCCCGTACTTGGGTCAGACCCCGTTTCAGGGTCATTTCACGATATTGGGCCATGGGATTTATTTCGTGATTAACTTGTGACCTGCGCTTAGTATACTAGTACAGTCGATGCAACGAATCTTGAACATGCGATGCTTTATTTGACTTGTCTTGACTTATCATGATCACCTTAGTCTATCTTGTCCACCTTGACACCATTCTTAAGTTTAGTTCTAGTTCATACATGACATGTTGTTTTAACCGTTTTTACACTGAAAGTCACTAGGACTTACTCAGTCTTTACGACCGACCCTTTTCCTTTCGCCTCTTTTTCTTTCATTCCCCCCAGGTTCTCAGGGAGGGAATACCGCAGCTTGACCAGCTTTCACATCCAGCTTAAAGAGAAAGAATGTATTGCTTGGATCTTTTTCGTTTTGGACTATGGCTTTGGACAGCAATTATGGGACTTATGCAGTTTATTTATGTTTTCTTTAAATAATGTAATCAAGACAGTTATGAAGATGTTATGTTTTTGGGAGAATTGTAAGACAATTATGGCATGGTTTGTGTAACACGTATTTTAATGAAATAAAAGTTGTTGTTTTCCGCTGTTCAAAAATATGTGTTATTATATCTGTCTTGTATATCTGTGACTTATACTTATAAACCTCCACCAAAGTTAGGGCATTCCCTTTGAGAGTGACCCTAACGGAGGTGGGGTGTTTCACTTGGTATCAGAGCATAGGTTTACCAGATAAGATAAAAGCTTTGAAAATTAATTTTCAAAAGAAAATTTAAAGAAGCATTTTTAAAGATAAAATATTATATTTTAAAAAGGCAAAGTCCCCCAAAGCCAAAGGTACTATCTTTTATCCTTCATTTTGAATCTATCCTTTTTGTTTCAGCATGTCCAAAGAACTTAACTTGCTAGAGGGTATACCAATACCTGGTTGGTTTAGACGATTCTTAGAAGCAAGGGCCACTCAGCCAGGTCCTACCGTTCCTCCTCCTCCAGCTGCAGGAAATCATCCAGCTACAGCAGCACCTCTTCCTCCACCTCCTCCGCGAGGAAATACTTTTGCTAAGATATGTAAAGATTTTAAAGCTATGGGAGGAAAGGACTTTCATGGAACTGAGTCCTTCGTGGCAGCTAGGAATTGGTTAAAGGAAACCGAGGACTTATTCGTCATCTTTAAGGTAGAAGATAGGCAGAAGGTACAACTGGCAGTATGGCTACTTAAAGGCGAGGCTTCCTACTGGTGGGAAGTCACCAATGCAGAAAGACCAGTGGAAACATAGGAGGACTTTAGGGCAAGGTTTGAGGCTAAATTTCTCTCAGAAGCTGAAAGGAGTCTTCAGTTGGAAAAATTCTTATTTCTTAAGCAAGGGAATATGACAGTCAAAGAGTATGTTAATCAGTTCGATGAGCTGGCTAGGTTCGGACTGGACCTAGTCAACACCCCGCACAAGAAGGCTCTCCGCTTTGTCAAAGGATTGAATGAGCCATTACACAGCTTGGCCATGACCCATATACCCATGGGAGCTACGTATGAAAGGTTGGTGCAGATGGCATTGTTGAACGAAGAAGATAAGGGCAAGAGGGAGACAAAGGCAGAAAACTCTCAAGGGAAGAAAGAGGTCAAGCCCAACGATTCTCAGAATAAGAAGGTAGACTCCGAGAAAGGAGGCAAGAACGACAACTCACGTGATAAAAGGAAATGCAATTTCTGTGGTACGGAAGGGCACATAGCCAAGGATTGTAGAAAGAGGAAGAGAAAGCAAGGTGAATGTTTTCATTGTGGGGAGACTGGACACATTAGCAAAGACTGCCCTAAGAAGCAGACCGGACCTTCTGGGGGTACATCGTTAACTTCTTCTAGATGCTTTGTTTTATCTTGTTTCTCTCCTCGATCCTATCTTGAGAACCATAGGTAGAATCTTTTTGGATGTAAACATGTAATTGAAACATGTTATGATTGCGAAATGGTTGCAAGTGGTCGCAAGTGGTTGCTCATGGATGCATGAATACACATTAGGCACTAGATCGGCTCAGACACATTTTCATGTTGCATATGCATAAATGTATTTATTCGTATATGGATGAAGTTTAGTGCGTTGTCATATGGATGTTGCATTTATATATGAATGGTTGTGCACTCATGTAGAATCATGAATAGGAAAATTTGCATACATAATGGTTTCATGGCACTTACATGATTCGCATTAAGGAGGTCAACTGAATCAGTAGACCACCTGATTTTGCATTAGATAAGTACATGTACACACACTTCGCATATGATCATGAAGCATTAGAAGTCTTTTAAGGACAATGGATGTTCGTATTTGATGAATGAGTAGATGGATGTTTGGATGTTAGGATGTACATTCTTCCCGAACTTGAAGATTTCGGGGACGAAATCCTTTTAAGTGGGGGAGAATGTAACACCCCGTGTATTCTATAACAGTGAAATTCACAAATTAAAGTATAACTAATTTCAAATCAAAGAATTAAGGGAAACGGGATACGCATTGCGTTCGTCTCGGAATTCTGCTTGAGATAGAGTCCGAGTTTGCGTAAAACGGACTCCGTATGAAGAAGATATGGCCTCCGGAAGTTTCAGAATTCAGTTTAAAATTCAAACAGACCAAAACAGCTCAGAAAAACCAATTCAAAATTCAAAATCGGGCCGGATTGGCCAGGGCGGGAATTTTCCCGCCCAAGGCACCCAGGTCGACTTGGTAGTCGACCTGGGGCTAGCCAGGTCGACTGGGCAGTCGACCTGGGTCACCCATGTCGACTGCCAAGTCGACACGGTGTCGACTGGCGTGTCGACCTGGCCCCTGAGCCAGGTCGAACCAAACCCCCCAGGCTGGCCTGGTCTGTGTTTGGTCGATTTTCTGGGCCTTGCCTTGTCACTAGGGCTAGGTGTCAGCTCCTGGTTGGTCTCTCCTTCAAACGAACGGCTATTATTAAATCAAGCTCCATCGACGGTCCTAATCAACTCACAAACACTATAAAAAGACCCTAAGACCTAGCCTAAATCATACTATTTCATTTCACCCTCATGCAGCCGCCATTAAACCTAGAGCTCTAAATTAAAAATACAAAGAACAAAATTATAGAAGACGAAGGACGATTCTTGAAGGCTACAACTAGAAGCTACAACAACTACGACGCTTTAGACAACGGATTTGGGGCTATTTGATTTGGAATTTTGATTTGGATTACTTGCTTCATATTGTAAGTTCTATGTCACTTTTTAGGCAAAAACGCTAAAATAACATGGACATGCCATGAATTGAAACCGGATTTAGGAACTATTATTAATCCATGTTTATATTGTTTAACTTTGAATCATAATTTGGGAATATTGCTATGTCAACGTTGCAAGTTAAACTTATCATGATTTTGATGTTGTTATGAATCACTTCGGCTTAATTGTATGGCAAGTTGGACTAATACATGTCCATGGAATCACTATGTTTATTGAAATCTTTATGTTGATTAAACCATGCCTATAATGCTAATTAAACCATGTCTATGATTTTGATGGAACTATGCCTGTGATGTTAATATACCTATCATGTTAATGACAAATTGGGAATTGCTAGGTTATGATGAAAAGTTGGAATCATTATGTTTATAATGCTAGATGAGAATCATTATGTTAAAAATGCTAAATTGGAATCCAATATGCCTATTAGAATTACCATGCCTTTAATGTTTCATGTTTGTAATAAAATTATTATTATGCCCGCAATGATTATTATGCCTATGATGTAAAGTTGAAATCGTCATGTTAAACTAAGTTGGAACCATTACTATGCCAAGTTATCATCATGCTAGTATTGAAACCATGTGATATGTTATAGCCTGTTTATTATGCAAGTGATGTTGGAATTGTCACATATGCCTATCACATGTTTGGTGTTATTCCCCTTTATCTCTTGAATTGTTTATGCTTGTAAATGAAGTACGTTTATATACGTTGGGGATACGATTGGGTAGAATAGGCAAAACTTGAATTGGTTATAATCATAAACCATGAAATTTGGCATAAGTAGAACATGAAATATGGCACGAAAACTTGACTTGAACATGCCATAACTTGACTTGAAACATGCCTTAGTTGGGCACGAAGTTGACATATGAACATGCTATGGAAATAGCACGAATCTGCTAAGAACATGGGCATGACTTTAGAAAACAAGAAAGTGGCCAACTCGAGGTTGGGTTGAGTTTGTAGTGTAAATCTGCCCGGAACCGCTCGGCAAATCCAGTTGCTACAAACAATAGGATCCAATGTGGGTAGTTGGTCACATCGCGCTTGAAACCCGAGGTTGGGTTGAGTTGGTAGCGTAAACCTGCCCGGAACCGCCCGGCAAATCCAGTGGCTACAAACAACAGGATCCAATCTGAGTGGTTCGGTGCATTAACGAATCAATTAATGCCAATTAGGGTTAAGTCATGAACATGAAAAGACAACTTAACCAACTTGAACACGATTAGTAGGGCTAAGTCATGAACTTGAAACGACAACACTTAGCCAACTTGACAAGACACGTAGGCGGGTTAAGTCGCGAATTTAAATGACATACTTAACCACCTTGACATGACTAGACTGGAAAAGGATTAAGTCACGAATTACATGACTTAATCGGTTCGGCGGGTTAGGTCACGAATTACATGACCTAATATGTTAGGCGAAACCCTAGACACGACCCTTTTCAGCAGTAACCCTCTAGATGTATCAAGGTACCCTAGGGCTAGGCCGGGTGGGGCACGATTACTGGGCTGATTGTAAGAGGTGAACGACGGCAGTGGGGTACGCCAGTGTAGGTTCGGTGGACTACGGTCGTGCACGTATTCGGGGCAGACACTGGGTATCCGTAGATTTATCTGTGCATCTTGAATCGTGTCAGGGTTGACACCTTAGGGATGATACACCCGAAGGTGGACCCAGCACAGGTGACTACATTCGTGATTAGCCGTATGACACGGACACTTGACGAGCTAGAACTTGTAGGGAGCCGATCGACTAGATAAGCGCTCCGTAGGACCCCGTACTTGGGTCAGACCCCGTTTCAGGGTCATTTCACGATATTGGGCCGTGGGATTTATTTCGTGATTAACTTGTGACCTGGGCTTAGTGTACTAGTACAGTCGATGCAACGAATCTTGAACATGAGATGCTTTATTTGACTTGTCTTGACTTATCATGATCACCTTAGTCTATCTTGTCCACCTTGACACCATTCTTAAGTTTAGTTCCAGTTCATGCATGACATGTTGTTTTAACCATTTTTACACTGAAAGTCACTAGGACTTACTCAGTCTTTACGACTGACCCTTTTCCTTTCGCCTATTTTTCTTTCGTTCCCCCCCCCCCAGGTTCTCAGGGAGGGAATACCGCAGCTTGACCAGCTTTCACATCCAACTTAAAGAGAAAGAATGTATTGCTTGGATCTTTTTCATTTTGGACTATGGCTTTGGACAGCAATTATGGGACTTATGCAGTTTATTTATGTTTTCTTTAAATAATGTAATCAAGACAGTTATGAAGATGTTATGTTTTTGGGAGAATTGTAAGACAATTATGGCATGGTTTGGGTAACACGTATTTTAATGAAATAAAAGTTGTTGTTGTTTTCCGCTGTTCAAAAATATGTGTTATTATATCTGTCTTGTATATCTGTGACTTATACTTATAAACCTCCACCAAAGTTAGGGCATTCCCTGAGAGTGACCCTAACAGAGGTGGGGTGTTTCAGAAAAACATATCGTAACTACCGAACTGGGTTACGAAACATATTCCATTGTGTCCGGGATGGGGGTTATTAGCTAGGGGCGACATTTGTTGGGTTCGATTTGGAGATAGTATCGGCGTACAAAACATTTTCTTGAATTAAATAATAAATAAATAAGAAAATACTATATATATACCATCCAAATACTACGTATACCGTATTCCTAAACCTAGACCTAAATGAACAGCCGCCAGTTCTTGCGTTCAATGGCCGCGAGCTTCCGGATTTCAATCCTTAACCCACCTCAATACGAATCGAATTAAAATCCACTTTCAAAACAAAATCAAAAGAGAATTCTTAGATCTTCATTTCCATACGGTCGTGATCATTTTCCACGGAGTATTGGGCGCGAATTTCTAGCCCAAAGGAACCGACTTCGAACTGAAACTGTGGGTCCTGGGGGAGGCCGAGCGTCACGGCGTTGGAGGTGAGGGTGGAGCGGAAGCTGGCGCATGGAGTGGTGGCCTTAGATCGGTGGCCGGAGGTCTGGAAGGGGGTGCGACGTGAAGGTTCCAAGTCAAAGGTGGGTTCGGTTCAAAGCCTGTAGAGCAACGATGAAGAAACTGTTAACAAAAAGGAATTAAGAAAAGTTAAGGGTAAATTTAATTAATTTAATTATATTTAAGATTTGTAAATCTTTAAATAAACCTTACTTCTTCAAACAGCGTCGGAATTTCGCGAAATCAGTCGCGTTGGATTCGTATCGGAAAACACTACCTTATGGAGCTGACTAGAGTTGAATCCGAGCATGTTGAGAATTCAGAAGATTTCAGATCTGAACAAATAGCAATGTGAGAATTTCTTATTTTTATAAAACTAAAATTTATTAATTATGATTGTGCTTTGCTAATTCGCTGTTAAAATTGATTTGTTGTATTCATGATTTGGTGATGATTGATGAATTCTGCTATGCTGATCTGTTGATGGATTGAATTATTTTGCTTGACATAAATACTGTTCATGTTGGAATTGACAAATTAGAATATAAACCCCGTTCATGTTAGAATTGTCGCATTGGATTAAAAACCCATTATTTTTAATGATTATATTTGTGACACCAAAATTGACGTTGTGGCAAATAGGAAAAATGGTTAAACAAAAACCATTATTTTTAATTGTCAAATTTTTTATACCAAAATTGACGCTTGTGTTAAATAGAAAAATGTTTAAAATATTAAAAACATGATTTTAAATAAAATGTACATATTTCATGTAATGATAAAATATAACAATTGTTTCATGTTTTAGGATAGAAGAGGAAAAAAAAAACGTGATCACATTAGAAATTATATATTTTAATATAATATTATAAATACATGTTTTAGGATTTAAAACATGGTTCCATTAGAAAATAAACATTTTAATATAATGTTATAAAATACATGTTGTAGGGTTTAAAACATGATTATATTAGAAAATATAACATCATGAAATAAAATGTGTTTACATTAGACTTTCCTCTCAATGTATAGAAAACATCAAAATAAACATTTTTGATGTAGAAACATAGAAAATTTGCATTTTTCAATGTAATCATGCATTGAAATAAAAAGTTTACATTTTCAATGTAAATAAACATTTAAATAAAAGTTGATATTTTTAATGTAAATATAATAATGAAATAAAGATTTATATTTTCAATATGATAAATACTGAAAATAGGAAGCTTACACTTTTAATGTAATAACACCTCAAAAAGGAAAGTTTACATATTTCAAATGTAAGCGAAGCAGAAAGGATGTTTACATTTTTCAATGCAAATAAAGGGTGAACAAGATTATACATTTCTCAATGTAAATTAAAGGATGAATAAGAATTTACATTTCTCAATGTAAATAAAAGAATGAATAGAGACATACATTTTTTTCTTTTTTTTATGTAAACCAAACATGAAATGAAAACTTACATTTTTTCAATGTAATTTTATATTAAAGTGGAAAGTTACAATTTTCAATATAATAATATGTAGGATAAAGATTACATTTTTATTTATAATCATAGAAAAGTATAAAAGATTCCATTTTCAATGAAATCAAAAAATGAAGTGTAAAGATTACATTTTTATATGTAATCAAAGCAAAGTATTGGAATTTACATCTTTCTATGTAAATAAAAAGGAATTAAAGAATTTACATTTTTCAATGTAAATAAAGGAAATAAAGGGATTTACATTTTATATGTTTAAAAGTATTAAAAGAAAATGAGCACTTTTATATCTTAAAAGGGATTATTCAAAAATGAATATTTTTGTACATTAAAAGGGATTATTCAAAAATGAATATTTTTGTACATTAAAAGGGAATGAACCAAGAATGAATATTTTTGTCAATTTTAAGAGAATGAAATAAAAAGAGGTATTTTGTCACTTCTAAGAGAATGAAACAAAAAGAGATATTTTTATCATTTAATAAGAAGTATACAAAGTGTACATTTTTGTCAGAACTTGGTTAGTGGATGAAAATGAATATTTTTATATATCAAAAGGATTAAACCAAAATAATAAATTTTTGGTCATTTAAAAAGAGTTTAGCCAAAATAATCATTTTTGTGTCACTAAAAAGGATTTAGCCAAAATATACATTTTGGTCATTAAGAAGGGAGATTACATTTTTGATCATTAATAAGAATTAAAAACAAAAACATACCTTTTTATTCATTAAGAAGAAAGAGTACATTTTGTTTACTTAAAAGGATTAAAGACAAAATTTACATTTTTGTTTATTTAAAAGAATTAGACCAAATAGACTTTTGTTTACATTAAAAGGAATTATACAAAATTGTCATATTTTGTACATCGAAAGGAATTAGGCAAAATCACAACATTTTGTCACTTGGAAAGAATTAGCATAAAAGAGACATTTTTGTCACAATAAAAAGGATTGAAATGAAAGAGTAGATTTTATTTGTCATTTGTTCACAACAAAAGGAATTGAAATATATACCCGTGAGGTTGATGTGTTTAATTATAATGTTGATTATGTTCAAATTGAATATCACACCTCCATTTACAAGTTACCCGACTTGTTTATGTGATTGGGTCGATAATTTTCACACATCGCCCAATTGCACTAATAATTTATTATCATGTTTGTTGGATGAAACCCCACACGGGTGTTGGCATGATTTGGATCTACACTAGTCCCAATATTTAGTGTAGAATCCACTTTGGTTGATTAATTGGATGATTGATAATTATTTATCATGCTTGTTGATTTCATGCAATATATGGATGTTGATTGAGTCACATTCCAATGAAGAATATTCTTAGAAAAGGAATATTTTAGAAAAGAAGATATTTTAGAAAAATATATTTTTATTAAAATGAACTAGTTATTAACTAGGATAAACCATTAAATTTAGATTTAATGAAGTTTTTCCAATTATTTAATATTTGATTTAATTTAAATTAAATAAATTAGATTTTGGGTTGTCGTAAATAGCGTCTTAAATAACACTGTTCTTAAAACCCCATATGAAAAGAATAATCTTTTAATTTAGATTATTAAAGTTTTCAATTATATTTAATAATTGGAATAAGATGGAATGTGAATTGGGTTTATTGTGAACGGTGTTTTTAAGCGACATTCGTTCTTTAAACCAACTGACAGTGAAAATATGATTTGGAATTTATAAATCTTTTATTAAGATTTAAATGGGAATTTTCCAAAAGCCAAGTTTTCCAATTTAATATATTAAATTGGAGTTGAATGGAATTCGAATTAATTATAACCGAGATAAGCTTCTGCAAAAGAAGACCGATACTACATATGGAATTTAAGAGGCCTTGCCGTTATTCCATTTATATTATTGGTTGGATACAGAAATTTATAACGATTATATATTGATTTGATTTCTGTGAAGATTCCATATTTCATGGAAGATTATTTTGGGTTCACCGTGAACTATGTTTTTAAATGACATTAGTTCTTTAACCCAGTTAAAGATAAGATAAATTTCTTAGATTTAAATAATTATTGAATAATGATTTTTAATATCTAAATTCAAATTGAGATTTTAATAAACCTTTTAAAAAAAGATTTAAGTGCAAAGTTAAGGAATTTATCTTTGATAGAATAATTTGAATATTTTATTTAAAAGAATATTCTGAATTGGAATGAGGCGTTGGATGTGTTATTATAGTACTTGATTTTTAATTATAAAATACGTGAGTTATTCGGGAAGACCGGGCTTAACCCATTCCGAATAATTACTACGACGACGAAGAGTCGAAGATGAAGACGGTGATTGAAGACCGACAATCTTCACATCGAATGGATGTGTTGCTACAGAGACCCTGATGGGAGTAGCTACCTTGAAGGGGCTTCAGTGGTAGCCGTCCGGACTATTGTTGATTGTTCGGATTTGGTTTTCGCTTAGACCCAGAGCATAAGCTAGTAAATGGATGCGTGTCTGACATTGGATTTCGTTCCATGTGAATTAAATCGATTCCTGTTAATGTATATCTGTTTGGTGGTGGAGGATTTATTCTCTACTTAACACCCTGGTATATATTAATAGTGATTGATCGCATGGCGTGAATTGTCAATGTGGCATGCCAAGATGCAATTGATCAAGGCTTTTGTTGTAAAGCATGGCCTTGTGGGATGATCAAAGCATAGCCTATTTCGGCATAGCTTTGTGTATATCGTGACTTCGCGAGCCTCACACCCCGGTATGAGTCAAAAACGGGATATGGACTGCAGGGAGTGCACACGTTTCTTTCTAGCTAGTGGTAGTGTCAGTGCTTTGACACGGCCTGGCATTTTACTTATGTGGATGATGGATTTTGAGGCGCCTCGGATTTTTATAGGCCGATAGTGGTCATATTATAGGTTCAAAGGAACCGAGAAGCGTGTGTTCAGGCATAATTAATCCACTACCCTTAGGTAGGGACCGGCCCTGAAGATCCAAGGGTTGCCCATAGGTGTGATCCTGAGGCATTTGCTAAAGTGTCTCGAATCGGAGAGGAGCTTGCCCCTAGCCTCGACTCATGATGGAAATCCAATTTCCAATACGACCTTGCGGTTTTGATTGTAGAACTAGTATGACGACATAGTAGGATGGGGTACTATGCCGTCTATGATTAATACATTATGATTTAAATTGTTTTTGAAATATATATATACCCATAGATATACACACTAATATTAAACCCGTTTTATCGTATCAAGCATCTCTTGACCATTATAAGGTAAAACCCTATCCTCTGGTTTGCGTTGCATTGTGTGATGGGACTTGGGTCTTATAATGGTTTCATTTTTCTAAAAAGCATTGCGTTGTTTAACATTTTACTTTAATTTATGCACTGGCAATCCGATGGAGTAAACCCGTTCCGCGTTAGCGGCGTGGTCCTGTGATTAGCCATATTATTAGATAAGTTTAGTTAAGATTTCTGTAATGACCCGGGTTTTGGCATCTGAATATTTAATTTATTTAAATATTAAATTAAAAGTGAATAACTTAAATTTAGGATAAAACGAGTTATTAAAAAGAACTGAATCAGATATGGAATTTAATATGGAATTAAATTAAATTAAATTAGAAGCTGATGAAAATTCTAATTAAATATGAACGAGAATATATATTTATTTTCGAAGTTTGAAGTGTTTTGAAATCGAATAAATATTTAACTCGATTTAAATTAACACGTAAAATTCTGTTTTTACAAACGAGTTCAGATTTTGACGAAACCACTTTTATTGAGTTCAAAATATTAGAATATAACAGTATAGCAAATTTCGTGGAATTCCGATTTGTTATATGGTCGGGGAAGTGTTAAACGTTCAACGAAAATTTATATTAATATTATATAGAAAATATCTTCTTAAAATACCTACACCTTTCTTCTATAAATAGCCTAACTAAATTTCCTTAGAAACCTAATTCTCCTCAGATAAAATTGAGCCGCCACAGAAGTCCTTCCCTCAAACTAAAATCGGGCATTTCATAAATCCAAATAAAATCGAATCAAAACTCTAAAACCCTGAAGTATACGTTTTTGAATGCCTGCTGTCTTCCTCTTTAGTCGGATATGAGTTTTAGGCAGTTCGAGTTGTCCTTTCTCCTCTGAAGTTTTTACAGCGATTTCATTTCAAGACCTCGGGTTCTTTTGGTTTCGAGAATTTGAAGCTTCAGTATGGGTTTCGAATAGTGTATTTGTGTTTTTAAGGGGATTCATGTCATAAGATTTGGTGCTCAAAACTTTCGCAGGTTATTATAGCCTGTACAGTGAAGTCGGGTTCGAAGTATGTACGTTCCCGGAGGGTCGTCGCCGAGCTGTGGGGCGATGGAGCATGGGAGGTTGGTCTCAGATGATGGCTAGGTTGTGGGCGCGTCATAGTAGGGTGGAGCGGCATCCTGTACTTCACTGGTGGTGGAGAAGAATTTGGTGAAAGAAGAAAGGGGGAGTGTGGAAGCAGGTTTCAGGTATGGCCATTGCAGAACAGTAAGTTACTTTGGCAAAGGTATGGAAAACATGAAGCATACGTGCTGTTTCAATTTTGAGGAAGGGCCGGTACTGTTCATTTCTCAGGACAGTAAGGCATATATGCTGTGTGTAGTATTTCTTGGCATTTATGGATGGAATTGGTGACGGTGTGCAAGTTGCGTTGGATATATATATTAATTACTGGAGTTTCTGGTAAGATCAAGAAGGTAGAAAAGCAAGACATTCAGTGCATGATGCTTGTGTTTTCAAGTAAACAAGAAAGTACGAAATAAAGCAGTACGAACTGAAGATATTGTATCCGTCTGTTGACTAATGGATTAGTAACGAACTGAGCACGGGTAGAGGGGATTGTAGCATGGAGTTTGGCGATGGTGTTGGCTTGTGATAGCATGAAGTGACTAAGGAGAAAATGAAGGGTGATGCAAGAAGTTGAAAATGGCGGTCGAAGTTATTCTGGAGCTCGAACTGATTTTGGGAAAAGAAAGCAAGAAGGAAGGGTCGGGTCCGATTTGTCTACGTGGGCCGAAAATAAAAAGTTAAGCCCAATGGAATTATATTTCAAAGTTTTATTTAAATAAATTGTATGTTAACTTAGAATTAACGTAACTTCCTCGTACGATATCGAAATTCAGAAAAACAAGATCCGACAGGATCGTATGGACGGACACTACCCAATGGAACTGAAGGGGAGTGAATTAAAGCTCGTTACAATTTATTGAAAAATAAATTGTCCGTCTGAATCAAAAACAGTTAATCGTTTTTAACGATAACAGTCCAATGTGAGTAAAACTCACCAACTCTGAACAGTTATATTTTTATAATGTATTTTTAGACCTGTTAATCATCTGTTGATTGTTGTGTGTTGGTTGATTGATGGAACTGCTAGTCAGTTAGTGAAAATCATATATATATATATATATGTATGTAATTATATATATATATTCCGTTAAATATTTATATATTGATTCTTCTATCAGAATAATTTATATTGAAATGAAAGTGATGATAATCATATTGTGTAACATCTGTGGATGCAGGGAGACTGGTTGGAGGAATCCGACTGGATTCCTCAACAGTTATTTTATTATTTTTCATATATTGTTATATGATGTGATATAAAATCTGTGGGCGATTATATGTGCTTGGACGATATTGAACATCGTGATTTGATATGATTTAATACCATAACTTACCGAAATGTTGATAACCGGATTTTCAAAGTGATATTGAAAATAGAATATTTATAAAAAGTGATATTTATAAATAAGAGATATTTATAAAGTGGAATATTTATAAATTGGAATATTTATAAATAGGAGATATTCAAAAAGGAAATAATTACAAACCATTTTCTTTTTGAATGGAAAGGCCTGTGTGGCGGGTTTGGGGATTTTCCCGATGCTCCCGTTACAAAGGAGGTTATGGCGAATTTTTCAGAGAATTTAAGGAGTTAGAATATTTCAAGAATAAATTTGAAAAGGGAATATTTGTAAACCACTTACAAATAGAATTGAAAAGGAAACGTTATAAAAAGGGAAAACGTTATAAAGCAGAAACCGTTATAAAGAGGAAAATGTTATTAAAAGGAAATCATTTTTAAAGTGTAGAACCGTTATTTAAAAGTAAATCTTTCCAAATGAATAAAACGTTGTTAAAAGGAAATCTTTATACAGTGAATAAAGTGAATCGAATATGGTATTCAAAAGGAGTTAAATCGAATATGGTATTCGTGGGGAGTAAATCGAATACGGTATTCGAAAGTTAGTAAAACGAATATGCTATTCGAAAGGGGTTAGTCGAGTCGAGTTAGTTGAATAGAGTTAACCAGTTCAGTAGAGTTAACCAGTTCAGTAGAGTTAACCAGTTCGGTAGAGTTAACCAGTTCAGTAGAGTTAACCAGTTCAGTTAGAGTAAATCAGTTAGAGTTAATCAGTAGAGTTAATCAGTTAGAGTTAACCAGTTGGGTTAAGTAAGTCAAGTTAACCAGTTGGGTTAAGTAAGTCAAGTTAACCAGTTGGGTTAAGTAAGTCAAGTTAACCAGTTGGGTTAAGTAAGTCAAGTTAACCAGTTGGGTTAAGTAAGTCAAGTTAACCAGTTGGGTTAAGTAAGTCAAGTTAACCAGTTGGGTTAAGTAAGTCAAGTTAACCAGTTGGGTTAAGTAAGTCAAGTTAATCAAGTCGAGTTAATCGAGTAGAGTAAATCAAGTTGAGTTAATCGAGTTAGAGTTAATCAGTTAGAGTTAATCAGTAGAGTTAACCAGTTAGAGTTAACCAGTTAGAGTTAATCAGGTAGAGTTAATCAGGTAAGATTAACCAGTTAGAGTTAATCAATTAGAGTTAATCGATTAGACTTAAAATGAACTAGAGTTAATCAAATATAGTTAATTGAGACAGAGTTAGCCAAACATAGTATTCAGGTTAAGTTGTCATCTCGTACGACTGCTAGCGTAATTCGCAGGGCTGTAAATAGCCTAAGGTGGTCGGATGTTTCCTGAGGGAATCAGGCGTAACCATTGTGATCGCTGCGATCTAGAGTCAAGCGAATGGAGTTAAATCAAATATTAGTTATTCGATAGGAGTAAATCAAGTTGAGTTAAATAAGTTAAGTTAGCCGAGTTAGGTTCGTTGAGTCGAGTTAATCAAATTTAGTTATTCGAATAGAGTTCGTCGAATATTAGTTATTCGAAGGAGAGAGTTAATCGAATATAAGTTATTCGAAGAGAGATAATCGAATATGATTTATTCGAAGAAGAGTTAATCAAATAGAATTAAACAAGATATTGAAACTGACTGGAGATTAGTTATGTTGAACAGCTTTCTGAGTATCGATCTGATGTTGGTTTCGGCCTTCGGGGTTAATACTTAGAGAATTGTTCTCTTACTAGTTACAGTTAGGGTCTGATAGTTGTGTAATGATAGTGATGCGTGAATAAGCTGGTAATGTTTTCCAGTGTTAATAACATATATTTTCTAAACATAGAAAATAAGGCAATGTGAATATATATATATATAGATATATGTTGATGATTTACCGATATAATTTCCATCTGGAAATAATATCGTTCTTTGCACACTTGTTTTTCTTTGATGGTTAAATCACAGACTATCGAAGTTTTGACCATTTTAACGTTGTTAATATGGAGAGACCGGTTGGATTATTATCCGAAGAACCACTCTGTATTGGCATAAGCGTTGCGAATCATATATGCCAAAGATAATTGAAGACGGAGTAAAATGCAAGGGCTGTTGTGTAAGTCTTAGATAACAGTGACTAAGATGGATATACTGAATAGTGCTTTCGGTTTGTCCAGTCCCAGGACAACTTGTGTGGATGAAGGTCTGACAGAGTATATCTGGTAGATCACGTAAGTTGATCGTTTCAAACGTATTTACGTTGGTGGCGGAGGAATTCGTTTCTCTGAGCTTATACCCGTGGTATTTTTGGGAAACTCAATTTGTGATTTAGAGCGTATGACGATGTGACATTCTAAGTGAATGAAGATGTGGTATGTGAAAATATAAGCGTAGCTTCTAGCCTCACATCCGGCAAATGACAGAAATCGGGCAGGCAGCATGGCTAAGTCGGTCGCACCGAAGTAGGGTGTATAATCACCTATCTAGAGAATATTCATCTGCTTCTTAAATCTATCAATGCTGTCCCATATATATATATATATACAGGAACGGTTGCTGATCCCAACCATTGGTGATATACATTCGATACACTCAAGCGAAATGAGTGGTCGGTCATGTGTGGCTGAGTTACAAGATGTTCTTGTTGAACTCCAGTGTATCGTTCCTAGAGTACACTGATTGGAAGGTGGTTCCATACCTTGTCATAGTTTGAAATCCATTATCCAATACGTGCTTGCGATTTTGATTGTATACTATATATGTAGAACGTGAGATGAAAGCGTTTCTGCTAGTTGATATCTATTTGTACATAGACATTATTATAATATCAAAAGGTTTTTGATATAAAGATATTTTGGATTCTCATAAGGGAAAAACCCGTTCCGTTCTGCAGCGTGGTCTTATGAGATATCGTCTACTTGTTCATATACCTGTTTAAACTGTTTTACTCACACCAGTCCCATGACTGACTCGGAGTTTACTTTGTTGTTTTCCCTAAACTCTTGGGTGTCCAATTTTGTACGGGCAGTCAAGTAGTCAGGATTTTACAGATATACTTGGAGAGCTTGGAGCAGGAGGCTTCAAGACCATATAGCTATAGTTATTTCCGCTGTGTTGTAAGTGCTGTACTCTGATAAGTGCTATTGTATACATAACTGTTATATTTCAAATTTATGTTATCTATTATATGTTATTCGTTCCGCTGTGAGGTTCGTGTTACTCTGATGTTGTGTTCTTCTTCTTCTTCTGTTCTAAGTTTCTATCTTATCTATTCTCACCTTCTAATTTCTTTCATTAATTACCGGGATTTTTCGATGTTTTGGTTATCGACATCAAGCTTATGTCGATAACCAAAGTCGCTCAAAATCCGGGTCGTTACAGTTGGTATCAGAGCTTAAGTTAAGAATTACTTGACTCTGTGGCGTGACTCGGTAGAGATAGGGTTAGTAATACCCTAGATTGAGTTTGAGTGTATATATACGAGTGTGTATTTGTATTTGATATAAAAATTGTTTTATATTGTGGAGATTCATTGGCTGAGTTGTTTATGAGTTCCGGTCGATCAGTCTGATCCACTGTATCGGTAGGAGTTACTAAACACTCGAATACGATGGGTCGACACGATATGTTTTGAAAAGAGGGTAAATTAAAATAAGTTTACCCAAGGTATATCTTGATATAGAGAAGATATTTATATCAAAATTATAATATAGTGGATATATTGGTTGTTATTATAATCAAGTAAGATTATAAAATGTGAAATGGTTATAAATAACTAATCAGATTCATATAACTAAAGTATATGAAAACTGATGAATTAAGTCTGAATTTGAATCAGAATTGGAATTTAAAATTCTTAAAATTTGAGTAAGTGTTGATAAATGAATCAGGATTAAATATAAGGAAATTTTAAGTTCCTGGGAGATTTTGAAAAAGTTTTCAAATCTGAAAGTGATATAGTATTGAACTCACGTTGATAGTTGGAAAATAAATTCTGATGATGAATCGCGACATCATCAGTGTTCATTTTCGAGTTTCGAAGTGACGGATTGCTACCAAAGTTTTTGTTTTTGAATTGTTTTGGGAAAGACAAGTTGTGTTGAATTTCAAAAAGAAAATTTGATTTTTGAAAAGAGTAAACTGTTTAAGAACTCCCAGGGAAAGACTGTTTGAATTAAAAAAAAAAAATTAACAAAAATTTATGAAAGCAAATTTGAATTAAAGTAGAGCCAGTAAAGTGGTAACTGAGATTGAATTAGAATGATATCAAGACAAATTGGATTGTGAGATTCAAATTTGAAGAGTAATGTGATAATCAAGTTAAGAGTTGGGAATCGAGAAGAAACTCGAGTTGAAATGATATTTAGCTCAGATAAAAAGCGAATGGTTGTATTGAGATAAAGGTGATTGGAGTTTGACCGGAAGGACTTTGGTATATGCTAAATTGGTAGCAGGTGTAAAGTATATAATGATATGCCCGACAAAAGGTACAAGTTTATATTCCATATGAGTTTGGTGATTATGAGCCGATATGGCAAGCCACTTGGCTATTTGAATTTCTTTTGGGTTGGAGATGGCCCAGAGAGGCGAGTGGTGGTTTGACGTATTGACCAGTACGAAGGAGGTGCTGGCGAAATTTTTTGAAAATTTAAGGTGTTTGAAAATTTTCAGAATTTTTGAAAATTTTAGTTAGTCGGATTGAAGTAATATTTTAAATTGGAATTAATTGGTTCAGTTGAAAACTGAAGTTAGGAAGTGAATAACTAAGTTCTAACCAGTCGATAGGGTTTGTTTTCTACCTTAGCAATTTCGAGGACGAAATTATTAAAAGTGGGGAAGAATGTAATGACCCGGGTTTTGGCGTCTGAATATTTAATTTTTTAAATATTAAATTAAAAGTGAATAACTTAAATTCAGGATAAAACGAGTTATTAAAAAGAACTGAATCAGATATGGAATTTAATATGGAATTAAATTAAATTAGAAGCTGATGAAAATTCTAATTAAATATGAACGAGAATATATATTTATTTTCGAAGTTTGAAGTATTTTGAAATCGAATAAATATTTAACTCAATTTAAATTAACACGTAAAATTCTGTTTTTACAAACGAGTTCAGATTTTGACGAAACCACTTTTATTGAGTTCAGAATATTAGAATATAACAGTATAGCAAATTTCGTGGAATTCAGGTTTGTTATTTGGTCGGGGAAGTGTTAAACGTTCAACGAAAATTTATATTAATATTATATAGAAAATATCTTATTAAAATACCTACACCTTTCTTCTATAAATAGCCTAACTAAATTCCCTTAGAAACCTAATTCTCCTTAGATAAAATTGAGCCGCCACAGAAGTCCTTCCCTCAAACTAAAATCGGGCATTTCATAAATCCAAATAAAATCGAATCAAATCTCTAAAACCCTGAAGTATACGTTTTTGAATGCCTGCTGTCTTCCTCTTTAGTCGGATATGAGTTTTAGGCAGTTCGAGTTGTCCTTTCTCCTCTGACGTTTTTACAGCGATTTCATTTCTAGACCTCGGGTTCTTTTGGTTTCTAGAATTTGAAGCTTCAGTATGTGTTTCGAATAGTGTATTTGTGTTTGTAAGGGGATTCATGTCGTAGGATTTGGTGCTCAAAACTTTCGCAGGTTATTATAGCCTGTACAGTGAAGTCGGGTTCGAAGTATGTACGTTCCCGGAGGGTCGTCGCGGAGCTGTGGGGCGACGGAGCATGGGAGGTTGGTCTCAGATGATGGCTAGGATGTGGGCGCGTCATAGTAGGGTGGAGCGACATCCTGTACTTCACTGGTGATGGAGCAGAATTTGGTGAAATAAGAAAGGGGGAGTGTGGAAGCAGGTTTCAGGTATGGCCATTGCAGAACAGTTAGTTACTTTGGCAAAGGTATGGAAAACATGAAGCATACGTGCTGTTTCAATTTTGAGGAAGGGCCGGTACTGTTCATTTCTCAGGCCAGTAAGGCATATACGCTGTGTGTAGTATTTCTTGGCATTTATGGATGGAATTGGTGACAGTGTGCAAGTTGCGTTGGATATATATATTAATTACTGGAGTTTCTGGTAAGACCAAAAAGGTAGAAAAGCAAGACATTCAATGCATGATGCTTGTGTTTTCAAGTAAACAAGAAAGTACGAAATAAAGCAGTACGAACTGAAGATATTGTATCCGTCTGTTAACTAATGGATTAGTAACGAACTGAGCACGGGTAGAGGGGATTGTAGCATGGAGTTTGACGATGGTGTTGGCTTGTGATAGCATGAAGTGACTAAGGAGAAAATGAAGGGTGATGCAAGAAGTTGAAAATGGCGGTGGATGTTATTCTGGAGCTCGAACTGATTTTGGGGGAAGAAAGCAAGAAGGAAGAGTTGGGTCCGATTTGTCTACGTGGGCCGAAAATAAAAAGTTAAGCCCAATGGAATTATATTTCAAAGTTTTATTTAAATAAATTGTATATTAACTTAGAATTAACGTAACTTCCTCGTACGATATCGAAATTCAGAAAAACAAGATCCGACAGGATCGTATGGACGGACACTACCCAATGGAACTGACGGGGAGTGAATTGAAGCTCGTTACAATTTATTGCAAAATAAATTGTCCGTCTGAATCAAAGACAGTTAATCGTTTTTAATGATAACAGTCCAATGTGAGTAAAACTCACCAACTCTGAACAGTTATATTTTTATAATGTATTTTTAGAACTGTTAATCATCTGTTGATTGTTGTGTGTTGGTTGATTGATTGAACTGCTAGTCAGTTAGTGAAAATCACATATATATATATATATATATATATATATGTAATTATATATATATAAACCGTTAAATATTTATATATTGATTCTGTTATCAGAATAATTTATATTGAACTGAAAGTGATGATAATCATATTGTGTAACATCTGTGGATGCAGGGAGATAGGTTGGAGGAATCCGACTGGATTCCTCAACAGTTATTTTATTGTTTTTCATATATTGTTATATGATGTGATATAAAATCTATGGGCGATTATATGTGCTTGGACGATATTGAACATCGTGATTTGATATGATTGAATACCATAACATACCGAAATGTTGATAAGGGGATTTTCAAAGTGATATTGAAAATAGAATATTTATAAAAAGTGATATTTATAAATAAGAGATATTTATAAAGTGGAATATTTATAAATAAGAAATGTTTATAAATTGGAATATTTATAAATAGGAGATATTCAAAAAGGAAATAATTACAAACCATTTTCTTTTTGAATGGTAAGGCCTGTGTGGCGGGTTTGGGGATTTTCCCGATGCTCCCGTTACAAAGGAGGTTATGGCGAATTTTTCAGAGAATTTAAGGAGTTAGAATATTTCAAGAATAAATTTGAAAAGGGAATATTTGTAGACCACTTACAAATAGAATTGAAAAGGAAACGTTATAAAAAGGGAAAACGTTATAAAGCAGAAACCGTTATAAAGAGGAAAACGTTATTAAAAGGAAATCATTTTTAAAGTGTAGAACCGTTATTTAAAAGTAAATCTTTCCAAATGAATAAAACGTTGTTAAAAGGAAATCTTTATAAAGTGAATCGAATATGGTATTCAAAAGGAGTTAAATCGAATATGGTATTCGAAGGGAGTAAATCGAATATGGTATTCGAAAGTTAGTAAAACGAATATGCTATTCGAAAGGGGTTAGTCGAGTCGAGTTAGTTGAATAGAGTTAACCAGTTCAGTAGAGTTAACCAGTTCAGTAGAGTTAACTAGTTCGTTAGAGTTAACTAGTTCAGTAGAGTTAACCAGTTCAGTTAGAGTAAATCAGTTAGAGTTAACTAGTTAGAGTTAATCAGTAGAGTTAATCAGTTAGAGTTAACCAGTTGGGTTAAGTAAGTCAAGTTAACCAGTTGGGTTAAGTAAGTCAAGTTAACCAGTTGGGTTAAGTAAGTCAAGTTAACCAGTTGGGTTAAGTAAGTCAAGTTAACCAGTTGGGTTAAATAAGTCAAGTTAACCAGTTGGGTTAAGTAAGTCAAGTTAACCAGTTGGTTTAAGCAAGTCAAGTTAATCAAGTCGAGTTAATCGAGTAGAGTAAATCAAGTCGAGTTAATCGAGTTAGAGTTAATCAGTTAGAGTTAATCAGTAGAGTTAACCAGTTAGAGTTAACCAGTTAGAGTTAATCAGGTAGAGTTAATCAGGTAAGATTAACCAGTTAGAGTTAATCAATTAGAGTTAATCGATTAGACTTAAAATGAACTAGAGTTAATCAAATATAGTTAATTGAGACAGAGTTAGCCAAAGATAGTATTCAGGTTAAGTTGTCATCTCGTACGACTGCTAGCGTAATTCGCAGGGCTGTAAATAGCCTAAGGTGGTCGGATGTTTCCTGAGGGAATCAGGCGTAACCATTGTGATCGCTTCGATCTAGAGTCAAGCGAATGGAGTTAAATCAAATATTAGTTATTCGATAGGAGTAAATCAAGTTGAGTTAAATAAGTTAAGTTAGCCGAGTTAGGTTCGTTGAGTCGAGTTAATCAAATGTAGTTATTCGAATAGAGTTCGTCGAATATTAGTTATTCGAAGGAGAGAGTTAATCGAATATAAGTTATTCGAAGAGAGATAATCGAATATGATTTATTCGAAGAAGAGTTAATCAAATAGAATTAAACAAGATATTGAAACTGACTGGAGATTAGTTATGTTGAACAGCTTTCTGAGTATCGATCTGATGTTGGTTTCGGCCTTCGGGGTTAATACTTAGAGAATTGTTCTCTTACTAGTTACAGTTAGGGTCTGATAGTTGTGTAATGATAGTGATGCGTGAATAAGCTGGTAATGTTTTCCAGTGTTAATAACATATATTTTCTAAACATAGAATATAAGGCAATGTGAATATATATATATAGATATATGTTGATGATTTACTGATATAATTTCCATCTGGAAATAATATCGTTGTTTGCACACTTGTTTTTCTTTGATGGTTAAATCACAGACTATCGAAGTTTTGACCATTTTAACGTTGTTAATATGGAGAGACCGGTTGGATTATTATCCGAAGAACCACTCTGTATTGGCATAAGCGTTGCGAATCATATATGCCAAAGATAATTGAAGGCGGAGTAAAATGCAAAGGCTGTTGTATAAGTCTTAGATAACAGCGACTAAGATGGATATATTGAATAGTGCCTTCGGTTTGTCCAGTCCCAGGACAACTTGTGTGGATGATGGTCTGACAGAGTATATCTGGTAGATTACGTAAGTTGGTCATTTCAAACGTACTTACGTTGGTGGCGGAGGAATTCGTTTCTCTTAGCTTATACCCGTGGTATTTTTGGGAAACTTAATTTGTGATTTAGAGGGTATGACGATGTGACATTCTAAGTGAATGAAGATATGGTATGTGAGAAGATAAGCGTAGCTTCTAGCCTCACATCCGGTAAATGACAGAAATCGGGCAGGCAGCATGGCTAAGTCGGTCGCACCGAAGTAGGGTGTATAATCACCTATCTAGAGAATATTCATTTGCTTCTTAAATCTATCAATGCTGTCCCATTTATATATGCGGGAACAGTTGCTGATCCCAACCGTTGGTGATATACATTCGATACACTCAAGCGAAATGAGTGGTCGGTCATGTGTGGTTGAGTTACAAGATGTTCTTGTTGAACTCCAGTGTTTCGTTCCTAGAGTACACTGATCGGAAGGTGGTTCCATACCTTGTCATAGTTGGAAATCCATTATCCAATACGTGCTTGCAATTTTGATTGTATACTATATATGTAGAACGTGAGATGAAAGTGTTTCTGCTAGTTGATATCTATTTGTACATTGACATTATTATAATATCAAAAGGTTTTTGATATAAAGATATTTTGGATTCTCATAAGTGAAAAACCCGTTTCGTTCTACGGCGTGGTCTTATGAGATATCGTTTACTTGTTCATATACCTATTTAAACTGTTTTACTCACACGAGTCCCATGACTGACCCGGAGTTTACTTTGTTGTTTTCCCTAAACTCTTGGGTGTCCAATTTTGTACGGGCAGTCAAGTAGTCAGGATTTTACAGATATACTTGGAGAGCTTGGAGCAGGAGGCTTCAAGATCATATAGCTATAGTTATTTCTGCTGTGTTGTAAGTGCTGTACTCTGATAAGTGCTATTGTATACATAACTGTTATATTTCAAAGTTATGTTATCTATTATATGTTATTCGTTCCGCTGTGAGGTTTGTGTTACTCTGATGTTGTATTCTTCTTCTTCTTCTTCTTCTATTCTAAGTTTCGATCTTACCTATTCTCACATTCTAATTTCTTTCATTAATTACCGGGATTTTTCGATGTTTTGGTTATCGACATCGAGCTTATGTCGATAACCAAAGTCGCTCAAAATCCGGGTCGTTACAATTTCTTATACCAATCCCATGACTGACCTGTAGTTTGTTTCACTGGCAAATTCGGGTGCCCATATTTGCCACACGGACAGTCGAGTAGCATTTTGCAGATATATTTACAGGATCCTGGTTTACAGCTGAAGCGGTATTCGGAAAGCTCTGTATCCGTGTATTTCTTCCAGTTGTATATTTGTATTATTTTTCCGCTACTATTTAAATGTAATTTAAAACTCTGATATTATTGTATTTCCAATGTATATTATAAGTTCATACTCAGTTATATTTTTGTACTCTGATGTAATTGTTGTAATCAAAAATAAAATGTTCTTCAGTTTGTGTTCTGATGTGTGTTGTTCTCAAAGCAATCCAGTCTTTCCTTTACTGGGCAGTTTGGGTCGTTTCTTGTAAGGACTTTCGGGCAATGGGTGGGAAACCTTTTCACGGGACGGAGACATTTGTTGAAGCTCGAAACTGGCTAAAGGAGGTGGAAGAATTATTTGGAATCTTTGAAGTGGATGATGGAAGAAAGTTCCAGTTAGCTGCCTGGCTATTGAAGGATGAGGCCTCGTTTTGGTGGGAGGTCACTAATGGAGGACGCCCAGTCGATACATGGCCAGATTTTAGGCGGAGGTTCGAGGCGAAGTTTCTCTCACGGACTAAAGAGAATCTATACATGGAAAGGTTTCTAACATTGAAGCAAGGGAATCTATCGGTGAAAGAGTACGTCAACAAATTGAATCAATTGGCAAGATTTGGCTTGGACTTCGTGAATACTCCAGAAAAGAAGGCTCTAAGATTTGTTAAGGGGTTGAACGAGCCGCTTCATGGGTTAGCTATGACCCACATCCCCATGTGGGCTACCTTTGAGAGGCTAGTTGACATGGCGCTTATGCATGAAGAAGAGAAGGGCGCAAATGCTAATAAGGCACCCGAGAAGAAAGGGGATCAAAAGAAACCGCAACAGCAACAATAGAACAAGAAAGGTGGCAAAGGAAACAATGCTAAGGGAAAGAAAAGATGCTTTAACTGTGGGACACCTGGCCATCTAAGCAAATATTGTAGGAAGAAAAAGAAGACTGGTTGTTTCCACTGTGGCGAAGCGGGACATCTGATTAAGGACTGCCCAAGGAAAGGGCAGAGGGCAGGGTCTACCTCGGGAGGACAGGTGCATGCTCTTATGGCACCAGGGCAGGCAAGGGGACAAGTTCAGGCTCTCGTGGTCCCACCGTTGCAAGAACGAGGTAGAGCAATTTCCATTGAAAGTTTAGTTTTTCTGTTTGATCATCCTGTCAGTACTTTATTCGATTCTGGCACATCACATTCGTTTATCTCTACATCATTAGCTGAAACACTGCACCTAGATACTAGTCTAGTTACGGATCCCTTAGTGGTCTCAAATCCTATTGGTGGTTCGACTCATCTTTCTATGATTTGTCGGGATTTGAGAGTGTTTATCTTGGGCGTTGAGTTTGAATGCAACGCCTTTGTTCTTGGCTTCATGGGCTATGGTTTAATTCTAGGTATGGATTGGCTAACTAGATATGGGGCCATCCTAGATTGTGTAAGAAGGGTAGTTAGATTACTGACTCGTTTTGGAAAGACCCTTGATATTTCTTGTGACCCTAGAGGTCCAGTAATGCTTAGCTACCTAGAATTCCTTGACGCATCCGATGATGATTTACATTCGGTTTCCATATTCCGTGAATATGTTGATGTCTTTGATGAGGTGAGGGGTTTACCCCCAAAACTTAAGATAGACTTTCGAATATATCTAGTAGACAATGCAAAGCCAGTTGCATTGCCAGTGCGCCACATGGTTCCAAGGGAGAGAAGAGAACTCAGTAAGCAAGTGAAGGAGTTGCTTGAGAAGGGGTTCATCAAACGTAGTATATCGGAGTGGGGTGCTCCATTAGTATTTGCCACCAAGGCGGATGGGTCCCTTAGACTTTGTGTGAACTATAGAGAACTTAATAAGCTTACTAAGAAGAATAGACACCCACTGCCGAGGATTGACGATCTCTTTGATCAGTTAGTTGGCGCATTAGTGTTTTCACAGTTGGACTTAGCCATGGGTTTCTATCAGTTGAGAATGGCTGGGGATAGCATAGATAAGACTGCCTTTAGGACTCCAGATGGCTTCTTTGAGTGGCTTGTGATGCCCTTCGGTTTGACAAACGCCCCCGCATACTTTGTTGACTTGATGAGTAGGGTGTTTAGGGAGTACCTTAATAAATTCATGGTAGTCTTTGTGGACGACATCTTGATCTTTTCAAAGAACGAGGAAGAGCATGCCCTACATCTTAGGGAAGTGTTGGAGAATCTTCGAGCATATAGCCTTAAAACTAAATTTTCTAAATGTCACTTTTATAGGAAGGAAGTGCGATTCTTAGGGCACGTGGTTTCCAAATAAGGGATAGTCGTGGATCCCGCAAAGGTAGTGGCCATGCAAGATTGGAAGGTCCCTAAAAATGCTACCGAGGTGAGGAGTTTCTTAGGGTTGGCTGGCTACTATAGGAAGTTTATCAAGGACTTCGCAAAAATATCAGCTCCACTAACACGTTTGATGAAGAAGAACCTAGTTTTCACATGGGACGTAGATTGTGATGATGTGTTCCAACGTTTAAAGAAAGTTTTGACCACAGCCCCAGTCTTAGTGTTGCCAGATGGGAGTAAGCCATTTACCGTTTATACCGTCGCTTGTGGGACAGGACTAGGCGCAGTCTTAATGCAAGAGGGAAGGGTAATAGCCTATGGTGGAAGGCAGTTGAGAATGCATGAGAGAAGTTACCCTACACATGACCTAGAGTTGGCCGCTATTGTTTTCGCGCTTAAGTCTTGGCGTCATTATATTCTTGGCGATAAATTCGAGTTATTCACTGGCCACAAATTGCTAAAATACTTATTCTCTCAAAAGGACTTGAACTTAAGATAGCAAAGGTGGATGGAATTCTTAGCATCCTACGACTTCGATATAGCATATACCCCTGGCAAAGGTAACGTGGTGGCAGACGCCTTAAGTAGGAAGAGGTTATCCTTGAGTCCGTTGTTTGTTGAGCGGCGAAGCTTAGTGTTCATCTCTACGTTTGACTTTAAACCTTCCATTGACTTCGTACCCGGTTTACTTGCACCCTTAGAGGTCAGACCTACGCTTTTGGGACGGAATGGCGAGGCACAGCGAGACGACCCACAGTTGGTTGAGTTAGTAGAGAAGCTCAAACGAGGGGAGTCATCGAGCCATCTCCATAGGTATACCCTAGATGATAAGGGTTGGTTGCGTAGGGACGGTAGACTTTGTGTACCAAAAGATGAGGACCTAAGGAAGACCATTCTTGATGATGCACATCGTTCGAAGATGACCATCCATCCCGGAGGGGACAAGATGTACATGGACATGAGACGAGTTTACTTTTGGGCCGGCATGAAGAAGGACGTGGCCGAGTTTGTCGCTAGATTCTTGGTGTGCCAACAAGTAAAAGCAGAGCAAAATAAGCCCAGTGGATTGCTTCACCCATTGTAGGTCCCACAATGGAAGTGGGAAAGTGTTTCAATGGATTTTGTTGATGGATTACCGAGATCTAGGAAGGGAAATACGGGGATTTGGGTCGTGGTAGACAAACTTACCAAGAGCGCCCATTTCATTCCCGTGAAGAGTAAGAGGACTGCTCCATGGTTAGCCTCCGTATACTTTCTAGAGATAGTTCATTTGCACGGTGTTCCTTCTAGCATAGTGAGCGACCGCGATCCTATCTTTACTATCAAATTTTGGAAGAGCTTGCAAGAGGCGGTAGGGACTCATTTATTTTTGAGCACCGCATATTATCCTCAGACGAACGGCCAGACCGAGAGGGTGAATCGTATTCTGGAGGACCTATTGAGGTTGTGTTTCTTAGATTTCGGAGGTACATGGAAGGAATATCTTCCGTTGGTGGAGTTCGCATATAATAACAGCTTTCAGTCTAGCATTGGCATGGCACCGTTCGAGGATCTTTATGGACGGCCGTGTCGTTCGCCTACATGTTGGTGGGAGTCTACAGATAAGATCTTACTTGGGCCCGATATGATTAGAGAGACTTCAGAAAAGATCGATCTGATTCGAAGGAGGATGAAGACGGCGCAAGATAGGCAGAAATCTTATGCGGACAAGAGGAGGACAGATCTTGAGTTTGATATTGGGGACATGGTCTTTGTTAAGGTGTCTCCATTACGGAACGTCGTTCGCTTTGGTTATGTTGGGAAGTTAGCACCAAGGTTCGTAGGGCTATTTCCTATTAAGGAGAGGATTGGGCAGATGACGTATAGAGTGGAGTTGCCCGAGAGACTTAGTGGGATACATGATGTTTTCCATGTATCACATTTGAGGAAATGCTTGCACGAGACCGCGGAAGTGGTAGAGCCGAGCTTGCTTAGAGAGGTGGAGATCGTGCATGATACGACGATTCAACGAGCTCCTACGTGCATTCTTGGGTTGGAGATTAGAAGTTGAGGAATCGAGAGGTCAAGCTAGTAAAAGTGCAATGGGGAGATGATGAGAGCAACGCTACTTGGGAGACGGAAGAGAAGATGCGTTCATTATACCCTTTTATTTTCGAGGGTACGTCTTTTAATTTCTCCTTTACGCTTAGCTTGTACTTATCTTTTCTTTAGTATGTCCTCTTGCTAGTACCTTTGACCTTTAGATAGGGTAGTCCTATGGTTGAAACATGTGTTTGAGACATGTTATGTATGATGGATGCATGTGGATGCAAGTGTTTGCTAGTGGTTGCTCGTGGATGCATATACACACACTTTAGGCACTAGATCGGCTCAGTCACTTCATATTACATATAAATGTGTGTGCATATTTGAGTTAATGGTTGTATAATGGTTGTACCATCATATGGATGTTGCATTTTGGTGAATGGTTGTGCACACATGTAGAAATAATATGTATCGATAGGGTTCTTCGCATACATAATGGACGCATGGCACTATCATGGTTTGCATTAAGGAGGTCAACTGAATCAGTAGATCGCCTGATTTTGCATTAGATAAGGAACATGTACACACACTTCTTGCTTATGTTCATACAACATTAGGAATTTTATAAGGACAATGGATGCCTGTGTTTGATGGTTGAGTAGATGGTTGTTTTGATGGTAGGATATGCATTCTCCTTAACTTGGAGATTTCGGGGGCGAAATCCTTTAAGGAGGGGAGAATGTAACACCCCGTATTTCTATTAATACTAAAGTAACAAATTAAAGAATAACTAATCTCATACATGAGAATTAAGGCAAACGGGTTGCGCCATTGTGTTCGTCTCGGAATTCTGGTTGAGATAGAGTCCGAGTTTGCGTGAATTGGACTTCGTATGAAGAAGTTATGGCCATCGGAAGTTTCAGAAAATTCCAAACAGATTTCAAAATTTGAAAATTCAGAGTCAGATGGGCTAGGCGGGAATTTCCCCGCCAGGGCCAGGTCGACCATAGGGTCGACCTGGGGGTCGACCTGCCCCTCTGGGCAGATTTGTTTTAAGACATGTTGATGACAAGATGTTGACTCATTAGGGTTTCTGATATGCTCTGATTGGCTGGGATTAATTCTGGGTTGATTGGATGGCTTAAACTAATCCTAAACTCTATAAAAACACATATAGACTCAAACTCTAAAATCAGAACAAAACTTAGATTCATGGCCTCCATGCCGTCACCTAGCAACTCAGCATAGCTGCCACCAATTAGAGAGGAAGAAAGCTAGTCTAAATCAATTCATTTCAACTTTAACAACGAATCTTCTTCAAGGGAAAGCTATTACAATTTCAGAACTCAGAATTCAGAACTCAAGACCTTCTTTGAGTTGTGAGTTCGATAATTTTAATAAAATAATTAGCAAATTAATTGGATTGAGTTATGATGTGGATTATTTGGATATGATGTGAATTATTGACCGCATGTTATAATTATGTTGTAAAATTGTGATGAATTGTATGATGTTATGTTGTGATCATCTATATTGTAAAGTTATGATGCTATCATCCATGTTGTAGTTCTATGATTGGTTTATGTATAATCGAATCACCATGTTGTTCATATGCCAGTTTGGGTATGTTGATTCACATGATAAATCATAAGTATGTATGCAAGTTTAGATTTTTATCAAGACATGAATCATATGCAAGTTGGGGAAAAATTATATGTAACCTTATTTTCTTCATGACATCTATTTTAGATCTAAAGTTAGGCTATGACATGTGTGAGTTATATGCCAAATTCTACATGCTAGTTTACATGTTTAGATGTAAGTTTATACCATTGTTATGTTGCATAAATCACATATGCAAGTTTATATGAATACATGTGTTTGAATATGAATCATGTTATGCAAGTTTGTTGTTACTGCCTATGCAAGTTTACACCTTTAGATGTAGATCTATGACATACATGATTTATGCAAGTTTGTGACCATTATTCGAACAAGTTCACACCTTTAGATTTGGGTCTATGACATATGTAGTTTTATGCAAGTTGTAACTTTGGCCTATGCAAGTTTTAGATGTAGAACATCGTTCACACATGCAAGTTCACCCCTTATGTTTAGATCTAGTTTTAATTATATCTATTGTAATAACCCGGAAAATGTGAACCAATTTAAAATTTTTAAATTTGGTTATTACCATAGATTTTGAATAATTGAAATAGCATATTTCAATAAAATATAGAATTGGGTATAGTATTGCAGTTTGAAATTTTGAACACAAACTTTGTCTAACTGTACCGGGTGGAAAATATAACGGATTTTAGCGAAACTGAAAATATTTAAATCTGTTTATGAATACCTTTCTAACGAATCTGAAAAATCGAAGTTTCATAGCGGGAATCAAAAGTTATGGCCAAATGAATTTTCAGAAAGGTCGCTATATAGCATATATAGCCCTTGAAAATTGATATTTTGCATACGACCTCGGAATTCGACGAAACCACTTTTGTTGGGTCCGGGATGTCAAATTATTGCTAAGTTTCAAATTTCATAATTTTTGAAGCTAGTATGTGAGCGGGGCAAAAGAAAATGTGATTGGTCAATTTCTGTTAAAATAGGTCGACCTAAAAATGGCCGTTTTTCAAACGAGCTCAGAATTCGACGAAACCAGTTTTGTTAGGACCGTATCGTCAAAACAAAGCTAGATTTATTTTTCTGGAATTTTTCGATTCAGTTTGTGGCCCTGGCAAATTGAAATGTACGTTCAAATTAAATATCGAATGTTTTATATTTTAATTAGGAAAATAACTGACTGTAACAATCGAATTGGCCAACGAAACATATCCCATTGTGTCCGGAATGGGGGTATTTAGCTAGGGGCGACAGTCGTTGGGTTTGATTTCGAGTCCGTTTGTGAAAACACTATTTAAAATTTACTATATAGCTCCGACCAATAGGATTTTTTTCTTTTAAAAAAAAATAAAAATAAAAATCGAAAGGAAACCCTAGCCGCCAGCGATTTGGACGACGCACGAAGCTCAAAGCTTCTCGTCGATTTTGCCGCTGCCACAGTCAGTTTCGCCGCCACCTCCAGTTGAGGATTCTGATCGCTTCTGCCTCCTCTATAAATCCGACCAAGCCTCGCCTCAAACCATCGACTGTACACGCTGAATTTCGAGGAGGAAGTCGTCCCCTTTGGAGCGCCGCCGCGAGTCACAGGAGCCACCGAGTTCATCGCCACCACCGTCGATCGGAAGGTGGTTCGTAGCCCTCTGACGCCGTGTGGTCTGATCGAAGCAACGAGGTATGGTTTGGCTTAAAAATCAAGACCTAGTTTTGAAGCTTTGAAAACCTTTTTGATATAAATTTCTGAAATGAAAATAACACTTTTAAGTGTTGCAAAACTTTGAAAAATCATATCTTTTTAGTGTGTTAACGAAATTTGATGAAACAGGAGACACCGTGACAGCAAGGAGGCTCTCTACATTCTAGAAGAAGCCGCGGATTTTTCTGACCTTCCTACGATTTTTAGCACTGCAATAACCAATGTGAGGAATCTAAACTATTTGTGTGAATGAAATCGCATTGTATAAATTATATAAGCGAAGTGTAAATTATATACGCATCGTATACCTCATGTACATGTGTTTTATAAGTTATATTAGCGATGTATAAATTATACAAGCGTTGAATGAAACATATATGCTTTGAATTGTGATGAAATGCAAGTGAATTATTATATTATATATATATATATATACTCCCCTCGTCCACAGACCATGGACGATATTTATTGCTTGTGATTGACGTGATATTATATGCTATGACGAATGGTTGGAAATAATTGTTTGTGGTTGATATTGTGGTTGAAAAATACCTTTGTGGTTGAAAAATACCCTCTTGTGGTTGAAAACAAATTAGAATAGGATTGTGGAATTGAAAATAAAACATGCCGCCTGCGTGCAAACTAGATGCATGATCCCCATTGTCAAAAACCGCGAGGTTTTAAGGTAGAGCGAGGAGCCGTACTAGGGACGGTCTCGGTTTTAACTACCCTGCCGTTATGCTGCCGAAATTTTCGGAAATATTCATGTGTTAGAATAATTTTCATGCGTTGAAATAAATTACATATGCCATAGAAAATATTCATGTGTTGAGCTGCAATTCATTCGTTGAGTTGAAATTCATGTGTTGAATATTATTTGAATTTAAACAAATGGCTTTAGCGATAAAAATCACATTTTTATATATATACAAACCATAGCAAATATTCATGTGTTGAGTTGCAATTCATTCGTTGAGTTGAAATTCATGTGTTGAATATTATTTGAATTTAAACAAATGGCTTTAGCAATAAAAATCACATTTTTATATATATACAAACTATATAGGATATTCATGTGTTAAATCGAAATTCGTTTGTCAATTTGAAATTCATGTGTTGAATATTATTTGAATTTAAACAAATGGCTTTAGCGATAAAAATCACATTTTTATATATATACAAACCATAGCAAATATTCATGTGTTGAGTTGCAATTCATTCGTTGAGTTGAAATTCATGTGTTGAATATTATTTGAATTTAAACAAATGGCTTTAGCGATAAAAATCACATTTTTATATATATACAAACCATAGCAAATATTCATGTGTTGAGTTGCAATTCATTCATTGAGTTGAAATTCATGTATTGAATATTATTTGAATTTAAAAAAATGGCTTTAGCAATAAAAATCACATTTTTATATATATATACAAACCATAGCAAATATTCATGTGTTGAGTTGCAATTCATTCGTTGAGTTGAAATTCATGTGTTGAATATTATTTGAATTTAAACAAATGGGTTTAGCGATAAAAATCACATTTTTATATATATATATATACAAACTATATAGGATATTCACGTGTTAAATCGAAATTCGTTCGTCGATTTGAAATTCATGTGTTGAATATTATTTGAATTTAAACAAATGGCTTTAGCGATAAAAATCACATTTTTATATATATACAAACCATAGCGAATATTCATGTATTGGGTTGCAATTCATTCGTTGAGTTGAAATTCATGTGTTGAATATTATTTGAATTTAAACAAATGGCTTTAGCAATAAAAATCACATTTATATATATACAAACCATAGCAAATATTCATGTGTTGAGTTGCAATTCATTCGTTGAGTTGAAATTCATGTGTTGAACATTATTTGAATTTAAACAAATGGCTTTAGCAATAAAAATCACATTTTTATATATATACAAACTATATAGGATATTCATGTGTTAAATCAAAATTCGTTCGTCGATTTGAAATTCATGTATTGAATATTATTTGAATTTAAACAAATGGCTTTAGCGATAAAAATCACATTTTTATATATATACAAACCATAGCAAATATTCATGTGTTGAGTTGCAATTCATTCGTTGAGTTGAAATTCATGTGTTGAATATTATTTGAATTTAAACAAATGGCTTTAGCAATAAAAATCACATTTTTATATATATACAAACTATATAGGATATTCATGTGTTAAATCGAAATTCGTTCGTCGATTTGAAATTCATGTGTTGAATGTTATCGTATTTTAAAATTAAATGAATAGACAATAAAAACTACATTTTTATTGTGAATATGAAGTGTTAAAAACATTCACGTGTTGAATAAATATTTTTGATGATAAAAATATTTCTTTTATCATGTATACGCTTTGATAAAAATACACACGTGTTGAAATAAATAATAGTTTGCTAGAAACATTATTATTAGCTTTGTTCTGCATATATATACATGTGTTGAACAGGAAAAATGGATTAGCTGTAGAGTAAAGAAATTATTTGCGTGCCCGACAAATAGGTAAACCTTGATGAGTTGGCTGCGCAATTTTATTTATATATCAACTCCTGTGAATGCCATTGGATGCGGAGTGCTAGTTATTCTGTGTGAAATAATAAACGTCGCCATAGGATAGTAACAATTAATTTTGAACTACACTACATGGCATACTTCTTGAAGATAGGCATACTTCATCAAATTCCACATAAGCAATTGGAGCTTGTGTGATGAGGTGGAAGATTTACCATACGAGCGAGAGGCTTGTATGGCGATGACTATATACTACAGGTTGAACTGATGACTGATATGGACTATATAAAATATAACTATAAATTGCCAGATTAATAAAAACCCCACACGGGTCTGGAGTTGACAATAATCGCGTCGCTCTAGTTATTAGATACGGCACATGGACTATTTATTTCCACACGGAAACGGGGTGACGAGAATTTATTCTCTGGAGTGATTATCTATACATGATCCCCCGTAAACACCAGAATATATCACTATAAATATGTGAATGCTTTTTAGGATTTATTGGGTACCTAACACGGCCCGATAAATTTCCAAACCCCTCCCCGTACAAAGGAGGTTATGGCGAAATTTTTCGAAATATTAAGGCGTTAGTGAAATATTTGAAGTGAAAACGAAGTTGAAATTATAGAATGAACTATATTTATATATATAAATATAAATATAATTAAAATGAATCGAAGCCGTGCAGTTCGTGTTTCGGAATCGTAATTTGAAACGATTAGTACGAAAAATCCGACCATCGGATTTTCCCGAAACCGCAACCGCTGGGTTCGCCTTGGAAATATCTTCCCAACGGCACCAACCTTGTAAAAATCCAACAGTTGGATTGTCCGGAATGTTTAATTCAAATCTGAAGAAAAACAGCGCCAGAATCGTTTATATTTATATATAAATATAAATATAATTAAATTAAATCGAATAACGACGCTGCAGTTCGAATTTTGAAACCGTAACTTCAAACGACTAGTGTGGAAGATCCGACCGTAGGATTTTCACGAAACTGGAACCGTTGGGTCCGCTTTGGGAATATCTTCCCACTGATATAGACTTTGTAGAAATCCAACGGTTAGATTTTCCGATATGTGTAAAACAAATTAGGGGAAAAACAGCGCCAGTGCCACGACATGACCTGAAACGTCGTTCAATTAAATATGGCCATTTTTAAATAAATAAAAATGGCGAAAAATCATTATAAAATATTATAGGCAACATAGATTGGAAATAAACCAATTGGGCTTGAATTGTTTGATATTTGATGGTTGTATGTGCTTGACACGAAAATAACACTAAAGAACTGAAAGATGGATGTCGAATAATATAACCATGGAAAGAATCGATTTAAATTCTAATGACGTGAATTATTTGAAAAGGCCGAGCTAACCCTCATTTCAAATAATTTATCGAGCGATTCGAATTGGAAATGCAAAGACGATTCAAGACCGATGATCTTCGTATCGGTTGGATGGGCGCTGCTGATGTTCCTGACCTGAGTAGCTACCGGAAAGGGACGGAAGTAGTAGCCGTCTGAACGTATGTGTTGATTGTACGGATATACGAGGAATTGACGCCTCCGGTTTCGTTCAGACCCAGAACGGACTTGTAAATGGACTGTGTGTCTGACATTGGATTTTGTTCTATACTGATTGATTTCTGTTAAATATATATCTATTTGGCGGCAGAGAATTTATTCTTTTGCTTAACGCCCTTCTCTGAGACGTACGAGCTCAGAGGTTATATATCGATGGAAATCAATCGTATGGAGTGGACTGCCTATGTGGCATGCCAAGATGCTGTGATCAAGGCTTCTGTTGCAAAGCAAAGTCTTGTGGATGATGATCAAAGCACGGTCTGCGTGGCCGGGCTTTGTGTATAGCGTAGATTCGCGAGCCTCACACCTCGGTATGAGTTAAAAATGGGATACGGACTGCAGGGAGAGCACGACGTTTCTTTGTAGCTATGGTGGTGTCAGTGACTTACCAGCCCTGACATATATATCTACTTTTCACCTTTGTGGTTGTTGGAATGCGAGGCGCCTCGATTATAGGTCTGTAAGGACCGGGAAACGTGTGTTTAGGAATTGTCAATCCTCAAACGTAAGAGAGGACCGTCCCTGAAGCATCCAGGGGTTACCCAGAGTGTGTAGTCCCGAGGCATTTGCTAGAATGTCTCGAAGCGGAGAGGAGCTTACCCCTTGCCTCAACTCATGACGGAAATCCAATTTCCAATACGAAATAACGGAATCGATTGTAGAACTAGTATGGCGACGTAGTAGATGGTAGTTATGCCGCCTATGATTGATATTTATGATGCTATTTGCTTTTGAAACATATATGCACTAGTAATAATATCAAATGATTTTGCTTTATACGTACCAAGCATATTTGGCCATTATAAGGTAAAACTCTATCCTCCGGCTTGCGTTGCATTGTGTGATGGGACTTGAGTCTTATAATGGCTTCATTCTTTTTAAAAGCATTGCGTTGTTTTAAAAGAATTTACCTTGTTTTAAATGCACTAGCAATCACTGGAGTAAACCCGTTCCGCGAAAGTGGCGTGGTCCTATGATTTGTTTATTACTGTTGTTTAACTGTTAAATAGATTCCTCATACCAGTCCCCATGACTGACTCGTTGTTTGTTTCACTTTGCAAACGCGGGTGCCCTTATTTTCACACGGGCAGCCTAGTTCACAGGTGACAGGTTGTTTTTGGCTCTGCACTGTTGCATAGAGTGCATTTTGGCTCATGGCAAGGCAGACTTCACAGAGATGACTTTGACATTTTCCGCCATTACCGTACTTATATTATGATTCCTCCACGGGCGATGCAGACTGATTTACTTTCCGTACTTCTTATTGTATGTATATGTACCGCCTTCGGCGATGTAGACTGGTACCCTTATTATGTCTCACTGCATGTATGTATCCCGCCTCTGGCGATGATGACTGATCACTTCCCTTTTACTTACTAAGTTATATCCTACGCTATGCTATTCTGATGTTATTACATGTTGTGATTCCGCTGTTATGTCCATGTAAAATTATTCTATTTATTGTTTCTGCTATTATCTGTACTCTGCTATGATGATTAATGTGTTATATTCCTATGATTATCCTTAATACCGCCCCTCGGATTTTGGGATCGTCACAGTTGGTATCAGAGCTTTGGTTAACCTTAGTTCCGGGATCTAACACATTAAACACCTCGTCAGAATAGAATCAGTAGAGTTCTAAGACGAGTAGCTCATTAGAGATAGGATTAGCAATGTCCTAGAATGAGCTAAGCAGATTAGCAAAACAAATTTGATAAGTACATCATTTCCTTTCCTTATATTCCCCTGCTTTATCATATATGAAAATTATCAAATCTGTGAGCTTGACTCTTTTCTTGCTTATACAGTATTCTCTTAGATGGCTACACGAGCAGCAGCAGCTAGAGGAGGCCGTGGAGGCCGAGCAGGAGCAGCAGGAGGACGGGGGAATATCCCCGTAGTTGTGGAAGGCCCTATTGTTCAGCCACCAGCACCGGAGGACTTCGAGCTAGACAGAGTAGCGAAGAGGTATAAGAACCTTGGGCGAAAACCCTTTTCTGGCACTGGTACAGTGACAGAGGCTATAGCTTGGTTGAAGACCTGTGAGAAAATCTTTGAAGGCATGGGCATGGGAACCAACAACAAAGCTCGACTAGGTATTTGGCTCCTACAGGAGGAAGTAGAGCTGTGGTGGGATGCCATTACCTCAGAGGATGCAGCAGGTACTGTCAGAACCTGGGAGCAATTCAAAACTATGTTCAATGAGAAGTTTGTACCTGAGCAGGCTTTAGAGAGGATGCGAGAGAAGTTTGCTAATCTCCAGCAAGGAGATCTCTCTATTCAGGATTACCTAAATAAGTTCACCCAGTTGTCGCGCTATGCTCCAGAGCTGATTGTGACTAACAAAGCAAAGAACAAGAGATTCATATTTGGGCTAAAGCGTAAGTACCATGACAGAGCTATGAGCAACATCAAACTCTCCTTTTCAGAATTAGTAGAAATGGCTTGCAATTATGAAGATATGGATGAAAGGCACGCTAGCTAAGACCGCGCCAAAAGCCAAGCTGGAAATAAGCGCAAGGCTTCAGCAGATCAGCCCGAGTCTAGCATTACCGCGGCCGCTACTCAGAAGCCTAGAAAGATCCCCAAAGGAAATTTCTACAACTGCAGGAAGCCAGGTCATTTTTCTAAGGTGTGCAAAGCCCCGAGGAAGCCAAAGGAAAATCCAGACTCAGCCGAATGCTACAACTGCCATAAGAAAGGGCACTATAGAAGGAATTGTCCTCTGAAGCAGAATGCACAAGTGGCTCATGTGTATGACGGGAAGACCTCGCCAGCTACCACCGATGGATCAGGTAAACCCGACCTCTTGGGAGGTACCCTTACCATTAAAAATATTCCTGTTTCTGTACTTTTTGATACTGGTGCATCACGTAGCTTCATTTCTGGTAACATTGTTCATAAGTTAAAATTGAAACAAAGAAAACTTAATGAACCAATTAAAGTTCAAAACCCGATAGGAGGTTCTGTTAGTCTCAGTTCATACTGTAGATTGCCTATCTCTTATTCTTGCTACAAGTTCTCTTTTGATTCGATTGTCATGGACCTTTCCGAATTTGATATCATACTGGGGCTGGACTGGTTGACAAAATATAAGGCCGAAGTTAGATGTGCCGAAAGAATCGTTAAAGTCGAAACGAAGCTTGGACCTATATATATACCGTGTCTTGGCTCAGTAATTAATAGAACAGAATTTTGGTCTTCTTTAGAAGTTACTCCCCCTTCATTAGAAAAGATACCGGTCGTTAAAAACTACGCGGATGTGTTTGAAGAAGTAGAAAACTTACCGCCGCAAAGAGAGATTGAATTTAGAATAGATCTAATTCCTAACGCCCGACCAGTAGTACATCCAATTAGAAGAATGGCCCCGAAAGAAAAAGAAGAGTTAGGTAGTCAAACCCGAGAATTGCTTTGGAAAGGTTTGATCAGGCCGAGCTTTTCAGCTTGGGGAGCAGCAGTAGTATTTGTCCCGAAATCAGACGATACTCTAAGACTTTGTGTTGATTACCGAGATCTCAATAAGCAGACACTGAAGAACAAATATCCCTTGCCCCGAATAGACGATCTGTTAGATCAATTAAATGGAGCAACAGTATTCTCCAGAATGGACCTAGCTACCGGTTGCCACCAATTACGTATAGTAGAAGACTGTATTCCATTGACAGCCTTCAGGGGTCCCGATTTATTCTACGAATGGTTAGTAATGCCGTTCGGCTTGTGTAACGCTCCGGCATACTTCGTCGATCTTATGAACAGAGTGTTCCGTGGTGTATTGAATAAATTTGTTCTAGTCTTCATCGATGACATTTTAATCTACTCCAAGTCGGAAGACGAACATGCAAGACATTTGGAACAAGTGTTGAAAATTCTAAGGAGAAATGTCTTGAAAGATAATTTTCTAAATGTGTCTTCTGGCAGAATGAAGTTAAGTTCCTAGGCCATGTCGTGTCAAAAGAAGGGATTGCTGTAGATCCAAGCAAAATTACAGCGATTCAGAACTGGAAACAACCTACTACTCCCACAGAAGTTCGAAGTTTCCTTGGATTGGCTAGCTACTATCGGAAATTCGTTCAGGATTTTTCAAAGATATCTGGTGTATTGACAAAGCTTACAAAGAAGCATGAGAAATTCAAATGGACTCCCGAGTGTGAAGAAGCTTTCCAGGAGCTGAAACTGAAATTGACAACCGCTCCAGTATTGACAATTATAGAAGGCAACCAAGACTTGACTGTATGGACAGACGCTTCTATTAGAGGGTTAGGCGCAGTGTTAATGCAAAAAGGCCAAGTGGTCGCTTATGCCAGCCGTCAGCTGAAGCCACATGAAAGAAACTATGCAACTCATGATCTTGAGTTATTAGCTATCGTGTTTGCTTTACGAATCTGGAGGCATTATTTACTGGGCGAGAAGTTCGAACTATTTACTGATCATCAATCCTTGAAATATCTATTCACTCAGAAAGATCTAAATTTGAGACAACAGCGTTGGTTAGAATTCCTTACAGCATACGATTTTGAAATTCTATACACTCCAGGGAAAGCCAATGTTGTAGCTGATGCGCTCAGCAGAAAGAATGAAATCATCGCCAGTTTTGTCATCACGTCTTCATTAATAGACAGGATCTCGACCCTTCAGAAAGACGATGAATTTATTCAAAGAGTCAGTCAGAGAGTCAAAGGAGGCGAATCCACAAGTTTCCGACTCGATGACAATGGAGTTCTAAGATTAAAGGGCAGAATTTGCATCCCAAACCTTCCTGAGCTCAGAAGAGAAATACTCGATGAATGCCACAAGTCCAAATTAAGTATCCATCCCGGTGTGAGAAAAATGTATAACGATATCAAACGCACATTCTGGTGGAGAGCTTTGAAAAGAGATATTTCATTGTATGTTAGTAGATGCCCCACTTGTCAGCTAGTTAAGAGTGATCAACAGAAATTGGCTGGATTATTACAACCATTGGAAATTCCAGGATGGAAGTGGGAACAAATTTCGATGGACTTCATCGATGGCTTGCCTCAAACCAGAAAAGGAAACGACAGTATATGGGTAATCGTAGATCGCTTCACGAAGACAGCCCATTTCATACATGTCCGATCCAACTGAACGGCTCAAAGTCTAGCACTGATTTACTTCAAAGAAATAGTTAAACTACATGGAGTGCCGCTCAATATAGTCAGTGATAGAGATCCCCTGTTTACTAGCAAATTCTGGGAAGCATTCCAGACAGAATTGGGATCCAAATTGAATCTAAGCACCGCTTATCACTCTCAGACAGACGGCCAAACTGAGCGGGTGAATAGAATTCTAGAAGATTTACTGCGGGCTTGCGTTATCGATTTTGGAGGCTCATGGGAAGATCACTTACATTTAGCCGAATTCTCTTATAACAATAGCTACCAAGCAAGTCTGGGAATGTCCCCATTTGAAGCATTATACGGTAGACCGTGCAGATCACCCGCATGTTGGGTAGAACCTGGCAACAGACTTGTGTTAGGGCCCGATATGATTCAAGAAGCATCGCATAAAGTTGATTTCATTAAGAAGCGATTGAAAACCGCGCAAAGCCAATAGAAAAGTTATGCTGATGCGAGAAGAAGGGATATATCGTTTGCCGTTGGCGATTATGTTTATTTAAGAGTTTCTCCAATGCGGGGAGTAATCAGATTTGGCAAGACTGGGAAGTTGGCACCGAGATTTATTGGTCCCTTTCCTATACTTGAACGGATTGGAACTCTTGCATATAGGGTTTCATTACCTGATTGGTTGCCTGGTGTACATGATGTGTTCCACGTATCTCAACTCAGAAAACATGTTCATGATCCCGATCTTGTTGTGGAAGAAGCAGCGCAACAGGATATTGACATAACTCCAGAATTAGCACTCAGAAGAGAGCCATTAAAGATAGTTGGCAAAGAAACTAGAGAGCTAAGGAGGAAAAAGATTCATCTAGTCAAAGTGCAGTGGAGTAGTGATCCTAGAGACTGTACTTGGGAGACTGAGGAAAGCATTAAACAAGCCTACCCCAAATGCAGAGTAGACATCTCTGACTAACTCTGGTGCAAGGTACCTTTACAATACTTTGCATTTACATTTTATTTCGTACTTTGATGTTATTTCCTTTTCGAAGACGAAAAGTTTTAAGTGGGGGAGATTGTAATAACCCAGAAAATGTGAACCAATTAAAAATTTTTAAATTTGGTTATTACCAAAGATTTTGAATAATTGAAATAGCATATTTCAATAAAATATATAATTGGGTATAGTATTGCAGTTTGAAATTTTGAACACAAACTTTGTCTAACTGTACCGGGTGGAAAATAAAACGGATTTTAGCGAAACTAAAAATATTTAAATCTGTTTATGAATACCTTTCTAACGAATCTGAAAAATCGAAGTTTCATAGCGGGAATCAAAAGTTATGGCCAAATGAATTTTCAGAAAGGTCGCTATATAGCATATATAGCCCTTGAAAATTGATATTTTGCATACGACCTCGGAATTCGACGAAACCACTTTTGTTGGGTCCGGGATGTCAAATAATTGCTAAGTTTCAAATTTCATAATTTTTGAAGCTAGTATGTGAGCGGGGCAAAAGAAAATGTGATTGGTCAATTTCTGTTAAAATGGGTCGACCTAAAAATGGCCGTTTTTCAAACGAGCTCAGAGTTCGACGAAACTGGTTTTGTTAGGACCGTATCGTCAAAACAAAGCTAGATTTATTTTTATGGAATTTTTCGATTCAGTTTGTGGCCCTGGCAAATTGAAATGTACGTTCAAATTAAATATCGAATGTTTTATATTTTAATTTGGAAAATAACTGACTGTAACAGTCGAATTGGCCAACGAAACATATCCCATTGTGTCCGGAATGGGGGTATTTAGCTAGGGGCGACAGTCGTTGGGTTTGATTTCGAGTCCGTTTGTGAAAACACTATTTAAAATTTACTATATAGCTCCGACCAATAGGATTTTTTTCTTTTAAAAAAAAAATCGAAAGTAAACCCTAGCCGCCAGCGATTTGGACGACGCACGAAGCTCGAAGCTTCTCGTCGATTTTGCCGCCGCCACAGTCAGTTTCGCCGCCTCCTCCAGTTGAGGATTCTGATCGCCTCCGCCTCCTCTATAAATCCGACCAAGCCTCGCCTCGAACCATCGACTGTACGCGCTGAATTTCGAGGAGGAAGTCTCCCCCTTTGGAGCGCCGCTGCGACTCACAGGAGCCACCGAGTTCATCGCCACCACCGTCGATCGGAAGGTGGTTCGTAGCCCTCTGACGCCGTGTGGTCTGATCGAAGCAACGAGGTACGGTTTGGCTTAAAAATCAAGACCTAGTTTTGAAGCTTTGAAAACCTTTCTGATATAAATTTCTGAAATGAAAATAACACTTTTAAGTGTTGCAAAACTTTGAAAAATCATATCTTTTTAGTGTGTTAACGAAATTTGATGAAACAGGAGACACCGTGACCGCAAGGAGGCTCTCTACATTCTAGAAGAAGCCGCGGATTTTTCTGACCTTCCTACGATTTTTAGCACTGCAATAACCAATGTGAGGAATCTAAACTATTTGTGTGAATGAAATCGCATTGTATAAATTATATAAGCGAAGTGTAAATTGTATACGCATCGTATACCTCATGTACATGTGTTGTATAAGTTATATTAGCGATGTATAAATTATACAAGCGTTGAATGAAACATATATGCTTTGAATTGTGATGAAATGCAAGTGAATTATTATATATATATATATATATATATATATATATATATATATATACTCGCCTCATCTACAGACCATGGACGATATTTATTGCTTGTGATTGACGTGATATTATATGCTATGACGAATGGTTGGAAATAATTGTTTGTGGTTGATATTGTGGTTGAAAAATACCTTTGTGGTTGAAAAATACCCTCTTGTGGTTGAAAACAAATTAGAATAGGATTGTGGAATTGAAAATAAAACATGCCGCCTGCGTGCGAACTAGATGCATGATCCCCATTGTCAAAAACCGCTAGGTTTTAAGGTAGAGCGAGGAGCCGTACTAGGGACGGTCCCGGTTTTAACTACCCTGCCATTTTGCTGCCGAAATTTTCGGAAATATTCATGTGTTAGAATAATTTTCATGCGTTGAAATAAATTACATATGCCATAGCAAATATTCATGTGTTGAGCTGCAATTCATTCGCTGAGTTGAAATTCATGTGTTGAATATTATTTGAATTTAAACAAATGGCTTTAGCGATAAAAATCACATTTTTATATATATACAAACCATAGCAAATATTCATGTGTTGAGTTGCAATTCATTCGTTGAGTTGAAATTCATGTGTTGAATATTATTTGAATTTAAACAAATGGCTTTAGCAATAAAAATCACATTTTTATATATATACAAACTATATAGGATATTCATGTGTTAAATCGAAATTCGTTCGTCGATTTGAAATTCATGTGTTGAATATTATTTGAATTTAAACAAATGGCTTTAGCGATAAAAATCACATTTTTATATATATACAAACCATAGCAAATATTCATGTGTTGAGATAAAATTCATTCGTTGAGTTGAAATTCATGTGTTGAATATTATTTGAATTTAAACAAATGGCTTTAGCGATAAAAATCACATTTTTATATATATACAAACCATAGCAAATATTCATGTGTTGAGTTGCAATTCATTCATTGAGTTGAAATTCATGTGTTGAATATTATTTGAATTTAAACAAATGGCTTTAGCGATAAAAATCACATTTTTATATATATATACAAACCATAGCAAATATTCATGTGTTGAGTTGCAATTCATTCGTTGAGTTGAAATTCATGTGTTGAATATTATTTGAATTTAAACAAATGGCTTTAGCGATAAAAATCACATTTTTATATATATACAAACCATAGCAAATATTCATGTGTTGAGCTGCAATTCATTCGTTGAGTTGAAATTCATGTGTTGAATATTATTTGAATTTAAGCAAATGGCTTTAGCAATAAAAATCACATTTTTATATATATACAAAAAATATAGGATATTCATGTGTTAAATTGAAATTTGTTCGTCGATTTGAAATTCATGTGTTGAATATTATTTGAATTTAAACAAACGGCTTTAGCGATAAAAATCACATTTTTATATATATACAAACCATAGCGAATATTCATGTGTTGGGTTGCAATTCATTCGTTGAGTTGAAATTCATGTGTTGAATATTATTTGAATTTAAACAAATGGCTTTAGCAATAAAAATCACATTTTTATATATATACAAACCATAGCAAATATTCATGTGTTGAGTTGCAATTCATTCGTTGAGTTGAAATTCATGTGTTGAATATTATTTGAATTTAAACAAATGGCTTTAGCAATAAAAATCACATTTTTATATATATACAAACTATATAGGATATTCATGTGTTAAATCGAAATTCGTTCGTCGATTTGAAATTCATGTGTTGAATATTATTTGAATTTAAACAAATGGCTTTAGCGATAAAAATCACATTTTTATATATATACAAACCATAGCAAATATTCATGTGTTGAGTTGCAATTCATTCGTTGAGTTGAAATTCATGTGTTGAATATTATTTGAATTTAAACAAATAGCTTTAGCGATAAAAATCACATTTTTATATATATACAAACCATAGCAAATATTCATGTGTTTAGTTGCAATTCATTCGTTGAGTTGAAATTCATGTGTTGAATATTATTTGAATTTAAACAAATGGCTTTAGCGATAAAAATCACATTTTTATATATATACAAACCATAGCAAATATTCATGTGTTGAGTTGCAATTCATTCGTTGAGTTGAAATTCATGTGTTGAATATTATTTGAATTTAAACAAATGGCTTTAGCAATAAAAATCACATTTATATATATATACAAACTATATAGGATATTCATGTGTTAAATCGAAATTCGTTCATCGATTTGAAATTCATGTGTTGAATATTATTTGAATTTAAACAAATGGCTTTAGCGATAAAAATCACATTTTTATATGTATACAAACCATAGCGAATATTCATGTATTGCGTTGCAATCCATTCGTTGAGTTGAAATTCATGTGTTGAATATTATTTGAATTTAAACAAATGGCTTTAGCAATAAAAATCACATTTTTATATATATACAAACCATAGCAAATATTCATGTGTTGAGTTGCAATTCATTCGTTGAGTTGAAATTCATGGGTTGAATATTATTTGAATTTAAACAAATGGCTTTAGCAATAAAAATCACATTTTTATATATATACAAACTATATAGGATATTCATGTGTTAAATCGAAATTCGTTCGTCGATTTGAAATTCATGTGTTGAATATTATTTGAATTTAAACAAATGGCTTTAGCGATAAAAATCACATTTTTATATATATACAAGCCATAGCAAATATTCATGTGTTGAGTTGCAATTCATTCGTTGAGTTGAAATTCATGTAATGAATATTATTTGAATTTAAACAAATGGCTTTAGCAATAAAAATCACATTTATATATATATATATACAAACTATATAGGATATTCATGCGTTAAATCGAAATTCGTTCGTCGATTTGAAATTCATGTGTTGAATGTTATCGTATTTTAAAATTAAATGAATAGACAATAAAAACTACATTTTTATTGTGAATATGAAGTGTTAAAAACATTCATGTGTTGAATAAATATTTTTGATGATAAAAATATTTCTTTTATCATGTATACGCTTTGATAAAAATACACACGTGTTGAAATAAATAATAGTTTGCTAGAAACATTATTATTAGCTTTGTTCTGCATATATATACATGTGTTGAACAGGAAAAATGGATTAGCTGTAGAGTAAAGAAATTATTTGCGTGCCCGACAAATAGGTAAACCTTGATGAGTTGGCTGCGCAATTTTATTTATATATCAACTCCTGTGAATGCCATTGGATGCGGAGTGCTAGTTATTCTGTGTGAAATAATAAACGTCGCCATAGGATAGTAACAATTAATTTTGAACTACACTACATGGCATACTTCTTGAAGATAGGCATACTTCATCATATTCCACATAAGCAATTGGAGCTTGTGTGACGAGGTGGAAGATTTACCATACGAGCGAGAGGCTTGTATGGCGATGACTATATACTACAGGTTGAACTGATGACTGATATGGACTATATAAAATATAACTATAAATTGCCAGATTAATAAAAACCCCACACGGGTCTGGAGTTGACAATAATCACGTCGCTCTAGTTATTAGATACGGCACATGGACTATTTATTTCCACACGGAAACGGAGTGACGAGAATTTATTCTCTGGAGTGATTATCTATACATGCTCCCCCGTAAACACCAGAATATATCACTATAAATATGTGAATGCTTTTTAGGATTTATTAGGTACCTAACACGGCCCAATAAATTTCCAAACCCCTCCCCGTACAAAGGAGGTTATGGCGAAATTTTTCGAAATATTAAGGCGTTAGTGAAATATTTGAAGTGAAAACGAAGTTGAAAATATGGAATGAACTATAGTTGAAATTATATAATGAACTATATATATATATAAATATAATTATAATTAAAATGAATCGAAGCCGTGCAGTTCGTGTTTCGGAATCGTAATTTGAAACGATTAGTACGAAAAATCCGACCATCGGATTTTCCCGAAACCGCAACCCTGGGTTCGCCTTGGAAATATCTTCCCAACGGCACCAACCTTGTAAAAATCCAACAGTTGGATTGTCCGGAATGTTTAATTCAAATCTGAAGAAAAACAGCGCCAGAATCGTTTATATTTATATATAAATATAAATATAATTAAATTAAATCGAATAACGACGCTGCAGTTCGAATTTTGAAACCGTAACTTCAAACGACTAGTGTGGAAGATCCGACCGTCGGATTTTCACGAAACTGGAACCGTTGGGTCCGCTTTGGGAATATCTTCCCACTGATATAGACTTTGTAGAAATCCAACGGTTAGATTTTCCGATATGTGTAAAACAAATTAGGGGAAAAAACAGCGCCAGTGCGACGACATGACCTGAAACGTCGTTTAATTAAATATGGCCATTTTTAAATAAATAAAAATGGCGAAAAATCATTATAAAATATTATAGGCAACATAGATTGCAAATAAACCAATTTGGCTTGAATTGTTTGATATTTGATGGTTGTATGTGCTTGACACGAAAATAACACTAAAGTACTGAAAGTTGGATGTCGAATAATATAACCATGGAAAGAATCGATTTAAATTCTAATGACGTGAATTATTTGAAAAGGCCGAGCTAACCCTCATTTCAAATAATTTATCGAGCGATTCGAATTGGAAATGCAAAGACGATTCAAGACCGATGATCTTCGTATCGGTTGGATGGGCGCTGCTGAGGTTCCTGACCGGAGTAGCTACCGGAAAGGGACGGAAGTAGTAGCCGTCTGAACGTATGTGTGGATTGTACGGATATACGAGGAATTGACGCCTCCGGTTTCGTTCAGACCCAGAACGGACTTGTAAATGGACTGTGTGTCTGACATTGGATTTTGTTCTATACTGATTGATCTCTGTTAAATATATATCTGTTTGGCGGCGGAGAATTTATTCTTTTGCTTAATGCCCTTCTCTGAGACGTACGAGCTCAGAGGTTATATATCGATGGAAATCAATCGTATGGAGTGGACTGCCTATGTGGCATGCCAAGATGCTGTGATCAAGGCTTCTGTTGCAAAGCAAAGTCTTGTGGATGATGATTAAAGCACGGTCTACGTGGCCTGGCTTTGTGTATAGCGTAGATTCGCGAGCCTCACACCCCAGTATGAGTTAAAACGGGATAAGGACTGCAGGGAGAGCACGACGTTTCTTTCTAGCTATGGTGGTGTCAGTGACTTACCAGCCCTGACATATATATCTACTTTTCACCTTTGTGGTTGTTGGAATGCGAGGCGCCTCGATTATAGGTCTGTAAGGACCGGGAAACGTGTGTTCAGGAATTGCCAATCCTCAAACGTAAGAGAGGACCGGCCCTGAAGCATCCAGGGGTTACCCAGAGTGTGTAGTCCCGAGGCATTTGCTAGAATGTCTCGAAGTGGAGAGGAGCTTGCCCCTTGCCTCGACTCATGACGGAAATCCAATTTCCAATACGAAATAACGGACTCGATTGTAGAACTAGTATGGCGACATAGTAGATGGTAGCTATGCCGCCTATGATTGATATTTATGATGCTATTCGCTTTTGAAATATATATGCACTAGTAATAATATCAAATGATTTTGCTTTATACGTACCAAGCATATTTGGCCATTATAAGGTAAAACTCTATCCTCCAGCTTGCGTTGCATTGTGTGATGGGACTTGAGTCTTATAATGGCTTCATTCTTTTTAAAAGCATTGCGTTGTTTTAAAAGAATTTACCTTGTTTTAAATGCACTAGCAATCACTGGAGTAAACCCGTTCCGCGAAAGTGGCGTGGTCCTATGATTTGTTTATCACTGTTGTTTAACTGTTAAATAGATTCCTCATACCAGTCCCCATGACTGACTCGTTGTTTGTTTCACTTTGCAAACGCGGGTGCCCTTATTTTCACACGGGCAGCCTAGTTCACAGGTGACAGGTTGTTTTTGGCTCTGCACTGTTGCATAGAGTGCATTTTGGCTCATGGCGAGGCTGACTTCACAGAGATGACTTTGACATTTTCCGCCATTACTGTACTTATATTATGATTCCGCCATGGGCGATGCAGACTGATTTACTTTCCGTACTTCTTATTATATGTATATGTACCGCCTTCGGCGATGTAGACTGATACCCTTATTATGTCTCACTGCATGTATGTATCCCGCCACTGGCGATGATGACTGATCACTTCTCTTTTACTTACTAAGTTATATCCTACGCTATGCTATTCTGATGTTATTACATGTTGTGATTCCGCTGTCATGTCCATGTAAAATTATTCTATTTATTGTTTCTGCTATTATCTGTACTCTGCTATGATGATTAATGTGTTATATTCCTATGATTATCCTTAATACCGCCCCTCGGATTTTGGGATCGTCACATCTATGTTGTGATGTTTTCTCTTTATTCCATGAGTTAGACTATTCGAGTCTAACGTATATTTTACGTTAAACGAACGAACGCACAGCATGGGGTAAAGGGGATAATATTAAAAGATTTAATTGGCATAAATGCCTTAAAAGGCATAAAATAAATTGTGATGAAAATTGGTATGATTTTACATACCATAAATAGATGGACATGATTGAGTCAATTATGGACATCGTTAAATTTGGAATTAATTGATAATTCGAATAGGGAAAGTAATTCAAATTGGGGGATGATTAGTTAGGAGTAATTAATCGTCTAAGACACGAGGTTAGGCTCTTTTATGGTGCAAGACTGCCCGGACCCGCCCAGCAAATCCAGCTGCCACAAATGCCAGTTTAATGTGGGAGGTCTTAGGCATAAATTAAATACGTAACAATTGTAAAGACACGAGGTTAGGCCCTTTTGTGGTGTAAGACTGCCCGGACCCGCACGGCAAATCCGGCTGCCGCAAATGCCAGTCTAATGTGAGAGGTCTTTATGAGGTTACGGTCTTAATGAATTAAGAAACACTTAACCTGATAAACATGTAGTGGGACATGAGAGGGTCAAGTGGGTGCCTTGGGTGGCATGTGGAATCTAGTGGGTGCCTTGGGTGGCATTTGAAATACGATTAGAAATACTTAACCAAAATTGAAACAAGTAAGTGAACATGAATAAGAAGTGGGTTAAGTGGGATGTACTAGAGGGGACCAAGCTTAGGTGGATAGCTTGTGTCAAGCAATGGGGGACCGTTTCAACCAGTAACCCATATGTATCTTTGTGGGCTCGACCCAAGTCGAGGACGGGACACGCATACTGGGCTTGACTGTAAGAGGCCAAACCGGGTTAGCGGTGGCAACGCAAGTCCAACGGGTTCATATGTGTGTGTGGACTCGGGCTATTAGGTAAGACGTTGTTGCATCGTTTAGGTATAAGCCGTGCATTATTTATGGTATCGGGTTTCCACTTCGTGGAGTGATACACCCCACTGTTGGGCCAGCACGGGTATCTGCGAGTTAGGGAGCCAATCGCTTGGAGGTAGTGGGTACACCTAGTGGAGATAGGGGCAGGCGGCACCTATGAAGGCAGCTAGGGGTGCACGAAACTACCATTATCATTATTTAAGTCTGTAGGCGGGATCCACCTTATGGTGACTAGTGGTGGTGCAGTATAGTAGTGGTCGTGCAGTATAACAATTATTTTATAGTGTTGGTGTAGTTTAGTAATTATCTTATAGTGGGTTAGGTGCGCTTTAACGATATCGTTGTTCATCTTGTTTCCTTGTTTACTCTGCCATACTCAATGGTTCATGGTCATTTCCTGATTTTCCAACTTATGCCTTTGCCTAGTTACTTTGGTAATTATATTGTTAAAGTTATCGCACTTGCTAGACTTTATGTCTGACCCCCTTTGTTTCCTCCTCTTTTATTCCTTTCCCCCCAGGTGCTCAGGTTGGAACTAGCACCAACGGAGCTTGATTTTGGACAACTGTACTTCTTGCTTTTAGAAGATTGCTTGGATCGCTGAAGTAAAGTTCAGCCTCTCTTTTATTTATGGCTATTTTGTATTGGGGATTATGTCTTTCAATTTATGTACTTTAATTTAGTTAAGATGGATATTATGTACTTGGCTCTGGTTTTGATGATGTAATCAAACATATATATTTTCAGCTGTAATGAAATAAAGTTTTTAATTTTTCAAGTACTGTTTATATCTGTCTTGTTGTTAAGTTTCTGTTCTATACACACTTAAAATGCTCTATGGAAGTTAACGCATTCCCTTTGTGAGTGACATTAATGGACGTGGGGTGTTACATAAAAGGAATAAATAAACTTCTCTAGGTTGAATCAATCAAATAGTGTGGGTTTCGCAGCTGAGAGGGAGATGAACTAGAGTTGGATTTTTGGGATCACTTGGAATTTAATATTTAAAGTCAGAATGAAACGACAAACAAAAATATGGTGAGTAAATCTCACTCACCTATTATTTAGAATTACTTTTATTCAGTAAAAATAATTTTTGTTGCTTGTTTGAATGCTTTCTGGTTGATTTAAATATATTAGTTATTTAGGGTTAACTATTATATATATATTGGATTGATGATTGGATGATTCCCGCAGTGTCATTAGCGGATGCCCGCAGTACCATAGCATATGATTTCCCTATGCGCCCCACAATATATATAGTGGATGACCTTCATACCGCGATATCCTTCCTCGAAGCAGTATGGGTATTACTATGTTGAAAAACGTGTGTGAATGCAGGAAAATAGGTTGGAGGAATCCGACTGGATTCTTCAAAATTATATTATCTGTTTGTTTATTTGTTTGCATATATACTGCATATATGATGTGTTAGAAAACCTGAAATATATAATTGGTTGTTTGGTATTTAAATATCACTGGGCCTAAGTGTTAATTTATAAAAACACCCTGAAAGGGGTCTTTGAGATTTAAAAGGGAAATTCTATTTTTTCTAAAATAGAATTTGAATTTTTAAATAGACTTGAAAATATTAACTTGTTTTGAATATTTAAAACAAGTGGTTCATTTATAAACGAAGTTTATAAATGAAGAGAAATGCATTATAGTTGGATAAATTCAGGAAATAATAAATACAAGTGTGAATTTGAAAAGGGAAATTTATTTTTCCAAAGTAGAATATTTATTTCAAATGAAGTTGAAATCGAGACTTGTTTAAATATTAAACAAGTAATATAAGGCGATGTTTACAAAGAAAGGTGAAAAATTACCATTTAGATAATTTAAACATTTAAATTCAAAACTAAATTTAAAGTGAGAACTTAGAATTGGCTTAGATATATACGATTAACTTTATTCCGATATTCGGAATATAAATGAAGTTGAATAAATCCTTAGGATTTATGTTTGAATTCGACTATGTTGGATTTATAAAAAATAGATTTTTCCCAATTAGGATATTTAAAATAGAAACAGAGATAAAACATGAAAATAGGTTCTATATTTATATAGATAAGTGTTGTTAAAGAGAATACTCCAAAATAAGATTTTGGTTTTTAATTAGATTTTGAAATGGAAACTTGTTTTAACTTTATAAAACAAGGAAGTTAAATTATAAACGATGTTTATAATTTAGGGAGATAAATTATCATTGGATAATTTAGAAGTTTAAATTCAAGGAAGAATTTAAAAAGTGAAATTGGAAAACGTGTTGAAAATAGAATTAAAATGGAATTTGAATATAGAACTTGAATAGAATTGAAATAGAATTTGAATATAGAATTCAAATAGAATTGAAATGGAATTTGAATATACAAGATCGAAGTATGAATAAATTTATTTCCGAGTTAAGGAGAATCGACAATTTTAGAAGATCGGAAATATTGTGTTGAATTGGTAAAATAGATTTGATATATATTAAAAATATATCAGAATGGAGTTGAATTTATTTTAAAAGAAGTTTAAAAGTTTTTATATATAAATATAATTAAAACGAACTCGCCGCGGCGCGGTAGTTCGTAAATTGGCGTTTTGAACTTGAATTGAGTTTATAGAACTCGATTGAAATCAAAATTCCTTGAAACAAGATTCGTTGGGACCAGTTGAATAATAGTTTTCTAATGAAAGAGAAAAATCTGGATTTCGTCCTATAGATTTTGAGTTATGTCGAAATAAAATTTCTAGAAAAGCAACGCCATAATCGTTTAAAAACCATAATGGTTTATTTATATAAATAAAGGGATTTTAAGTAAATAAAATCCGAATGGCCATTAGAAAAATCTACGCTTTAGCTATAAAATAAATATGAATCCAAGTGAAGTAAATGAAATGATTTCTGAAACAATAATCATATTTTTGATTATTGAGTAGAATTAGCTAAGTAGAAGAGAAATTAGTTAATCAAGGTTTGAATCGAAATAAGACTTTCAAAAGTGAATTGGATTTGTAATGTGTATTCGAAATCGAATATGAAACTTGAATTGAAATTAGAATTCAATTAGTCTACAAGCAAGTTAAAATATATTGAACGTGTTATATTCAAATATAAAAGTGAAATAGGCAACAGAGTTAATTAGCAAACTGATTTATAAATTAAGTTAAAACGATTGAATTGAGTTGACTTGGAATAAGGGAATGAGAAATTGTGATTTCATATTCGAAATCAAATACGAAACTGGAGTTGAACTTAGAATTAAATTAGTTATAAGCAAGTCAAGAATATATTGAACATGTTATGTTCAAATGTAAAGTGAAATAGACAAAAGTGCTAAGTAACGAATTAAATAACGGATTAGGTTAAAAACTATTGGAATGAGTGGAATAAAATTGGGAATGGGTAGATATATGTTAACAGGTTTGGAAGGAAGTATAGTAGTGAAATAGATAGAGTTCTCGACAAAAAGGTATGTACTTAATTCGTATATGAGATTTTATGCGTCGTATCGGCTAACCGCTTGGCTTTTTGATTTTCTTTTTGAATGGAGAGCCCTGTGTGGCGGTTTGGGGATTTTCCTAATGCTCCCGGTACAAAGGAGGTTATAGCAAATTTTTCTAGGAATTTAAGAAGTTAGAATATTTTTAAGAAATTTTGATAGTTAGAAATCAATGTATCGATATATATAAAATTCGATAAGAAAACGAACTTGAAAAAAGAATATTATAAACAAAAAGGAAATCGATAATCTAGAAATAGAAAGGGAATTGTATATACGTTTTAAAAATGGAGAATTGGTTTTATATGAGGTTAATTATTCGAGGTAAGCGGTCTTGTCCATTTTGAAGTTAAGGATGTTTTCAGTTAAGGTCAGAGAGGTAGTTATACCCAACTTGATTGATTTCGTTTTTAACGAATAAATAGCAAGATCCAGTCTCGAAGAGGAATGTGTGAATAAGAGTTAGTTGAATGCAGTGTTTTGAGTTATCATAGCGATGTTTTACACAACATTCGTTTTAACCCGAAGAAGTGAAAGTTTGGAAATATGATTATAAATATTTCCTAAGTCTAAAAATGAATGGTCGGGAAAGAGATAAGTAATTGGAATATTTTCCAATTATAAATAGAATATATTTTCTACGTATTGAAAATAAAAGGAGGCGGTATATGGAAATATTTTCCAAATAGCGAAAAGGGCCAAGATGATTGTTGAAAATATCGTGTTAACAAATATCGATAAGGAAATGGAGAAGTGATTTAATTAATGAAATATTAGTTAATGGGCCCGGTGATTGTTTTATGATTGAATGGATGTTTGTTTTTCTTCGATAGTTAAATAACCGACTATCGAAGTGTTTGCCAATATCGTTGTCAATATGGAGAGACCGGTTGGATTATTATCCGAGAGCCGCTCCGTATTGGCAGTAGCATTGCGAAACAGATTATATGAAGATAATCGAAGACGGAGTAAAGTGCAAGGGTTTTTTCTATTAATGGAAATTTTGCCTTTGGTTTCGTTCAATCCCAAAACGAACGTAAATGGATGAATGTTTGACAAAGTATTTCCAATGATCGAATGGGTTGGTCTGCATAAATATATATGGTTGCAACAGATTTATTCCCTTAGCATAACATCCAGAAAATTTGTGTAAACCAATTAATGATTAACGGATCTGATAATGTGGTGTGCTATAAATGAAAGGTAAGTAATCGTAGCCTCAGGCCTCAACAACCGGGAAATGACAAAAATCGGGCAGGCAACATAGCTATGTGGGTAGCTCCCATTAGGGTGTGTAATCACCTATCAAGAGATATTTCATTTCATTCTTAATCTATTCGTTGCTGTCCCTTATCGGGAAACAGTTGCTGATCCCAACCGTTGGTGATATACATTCGCTACACTCAAGAGAAATGAGTAGGTGGTCATGTGTGGCCGAGTTGCAAGATGTTCTTGTTGAACTCGGTGTATTCTCCTCTAGAGATACACCAGCGGCAGGTGATTCCATACCTTATCATAGTTGGAAATTCATTACCTAGTAAGTGCTTGCGGTTTTGATTGTATATTATATATGTGGAAAGTGAGATGCAAACGTTCCACTAGATTGTTATTTATTTGATTTAGACACTATCATAATATCAAAAGAGTTTTGATATAAAGATTATCCTTTTCTTTCAAAGAGGATTTGAAAGTTAAGTCAAGTGTTTGGATTCTCATAAGGGAAAAACCCGTTCCGTGTTAAACGGTGTGGTCTTATGAGATATCATTTAGTTTTTGAAATTGTTTTAAATTGTTTACTCATACCAATCACATGACTGACCTGGAGTTTATTTTGTTTTGTTTTACCTAAACTCTTGGGTGCCCAATTTTGTATGGGCAGTCAAGTAGTTCAGGATTTTACAGATTTATCTAAAGGAGCTTGGAGCAAGAGGCTTCAGTGTTAGTTATATAGATTGTTGTTCCGCTGTGTTGTAAGTGCTGTATTCTGATAATGATATGTGTATACAGTACAAATTTTATATTTCAAAAGATATGATATAATATATTTTGTTCCGCTGCGATGTGAGGTTTTGTGTTGTTATTTCTGTTCTTCTTCTACCTTTTTCTTCTAAAAAAAATGATTCGTATTTTCGTGATATCTGGGTTGCATGTATAATGTATGTAGTCAACTCTGATATTACAGATTTGCGGGACATTTAATGAAGTGTATGAAGATTATACTTCGTATGCCCAACAAAAAGGTACACGTTTAAATTCCATATGAGATTTTATGCGCCGAATCGGCAAGCCACTTGGCTTTTTGATTTTCTTTTTGAATGGAAAGGGCCTAGAGTGGTGAGTTGAGGTTTGAACTATTGACCAGTATAAAGGAGGTTACTCCTTAAATTTCCGGAAATTTAAGGAGTTAGAATATTTTTAAGATAATTTGATAACGGAATTCAATATATCAATATATATTGAATTCGACAAGGAATCGAATTTAAAATAGAATATTAAATAAAAAGGAAATATATAATTTGGTAATAGAAAGAGAAACGTACATACATTTTGAAAATGAATAATTGGTTTAATGGTGATGATTATTCGATGTAAGTGGTCTTGTCTGTTTTGACGATAAAAATATTATTCAGTCAAGGTCAGAGATGTAATTATACCCCAACTTGATTGATTTCATTATTAACCGGTAAATAGCAAGATTAGTCTCGAGTATCAATGATTGAATAAGAGTTAGTTGAATGTAGTATTTTAGGTTGTTTGTAACAATGTTTTATGCAACATTCATTTTAACCCAAGGAAGGGAAAATTTGGAAATATAATAAATAAATATTTCCTAAGTGTGGAAATGGATGGACGTGAAAGAGATAAGTAATTGGAATATTCCCCAATTAAAAATGGAAGATATTTTCTAAGTATAGAAAATAAAAGATGGCGGAATATGGAAATGTTTTCCAAACTGCGTAAGAGACCGAAATGATTATTGGAAATATTTGGCTAACAAATATTGATAAGGAAATGCAGTAGTGATTTATTTAATGAATGAAATATTTATTAAAGGTCCAGTGATTTGTTTGATGCTTCGAATGGATGTTTGTTTTTCTTCGATAGTTAAATAACCGACTATCGAAGTGTTTGGCAATATCGTTGTCAATATGGAGAGATCGGTTGGATTATTATCCGAGAACCACTCTGTATTGGTAGTAGCGTTGCGAGTTAGATTATATGAAGATAATCGAAGACGGAGTAAAGTGCAAGGACTTTTTGTATTAATAGAAATGGTGCCTTCGGTTTCGTTCAGTCCCAGAACGAAGTGTATGGACGAATGTCTGACGGAGTATTTCCGATGATCGCATATGTTGGTCTGTATAGATGTATATGGTGGCGGAGGATTTATTCTCTTAGCATAATATCCAGGATATATTTGTGCAATTCAATTAGTGATTAAGGATCTGACAATGTGACATTCAAAGTGATTGTGCTACCAATGAATGGAAAGTAACCGTAGCCTCAGGCCTCAACAACCGGGAAATGACAAAAATCGGGCAGGCAGCATGGCTTTGTGGGTCTCTTCCATTAGGGTGTATAATCACCTAACTAGAGAAATTCCATTTACTTCTTTAATCTGTCGATGCTGTCCCTTTTCGGGAAACGATTGCTGATCCCAACCATTGGTGATATACATTCGATACACTCAAGCGAAATGAGTGGTCGGTCATGTGTGGGCCGGGTTGCAAGATGTTCTTGTTGAACCCTGTGTATTCCCCTCTAGAGATACACTATCGGAAGGTAGTTCCATACCTTATCATGTTGGAAATCCAGTCTTCAATAAGCGCCCTGCGATTTTTGGTTTTATATTATATATGGAGCGTGAGATGCAAGCGTTCCGCTAGATTCTATTTATTTGATGTAGACATTATTATAATATCACTGGATTTGATATCAAAAATATTTTTGGTTATCGTAAGGTAAAAACCATCTGTGTTTATGTGTGGATCGGTCTTACGATCATCATTTCTTTCGAAATATTTTGGAAGTTAAACAATTGGTTGGAGTTTACTCACATCAGTCCCATGACTGACCCAGAGTTTATTTTTTTTCCCTAAACTCTTGGGTGCCCAAATTTGTACGGGCAGTCAAGTCGGGATTTTTCAGATTCACTTGGAAGAGCTAAAAGCAGGAGTCTTCACCAGTTAGCTATAGACTATCATATTTCCAATACATACTAGGTTGTATCTGGAAATAGGTGTTTATAACTGTTCCAGGAATAACTGTTGTCCTCTGATAATGGTATGTGTATATGAATCAATTTAAATGGATTGATGTGAACAAATTGATTAAAATCAATTTAAATGGAATATGAATCGGATGTGAATATGTAGATTGTAAATCATTTAAAATAAGTGGATGTTTGTATAGATGATGTGTAATGTAAATAGAAACCAAATGTTTTGGTAGAACTTAAGTTGTGGGAATATGAAAGGTTGAGTTTCCACATAAGTGGATTTTTAAAACTTTAATGGGCTTGTAGCATTTTTCCTACCTTAGTAATTTCGGGGACAAAATTCTTTTAAGGGGGGAAGAATGTAACGACCCAGATTTTTGATCCATTTATTCTAAATATTTAATATCATTTTAAATATTTATTTGATAATATACTTGAATTTATATATTTTATTATTGATTTAAATAATGATTTCAATTTAATTATTGAAATATGAAATATAATTGAAATCGAAGTTAAAAACTGAATCAAAATGATTCAGATGATAAGTAAGAATTTTATTTGATATATACAATAATAAATAATAATTTATTATCAAAGGATTTGTGGTTTTCGAATTTAAACTGTATTATATTAATTTTATATGGTATATGTGTTGAAATTAAATTTCAAAACATTTACTGTTGAGTTCAGAATAGGGTTATTACATTGAAATGTCGGTCGGTACGCTAGAATAGCAGTTCCTGATTTAAATTATTGGACCCCGAGATATTTGGTTGTGGATAGGTTCGAAATCAAATCGATATACATTTAAAAAGAATAAAAATCACTTTGTATCGAATCGTATTAAATACGAGATCAAATCGAAGTCAAATCTAAAATCAAATTGCATTAAAAATGTATGTACTTATCCTGACATCCATTTAATAACTTATGTACGTTGGTTCCCCCTTCCATCTATATATCGCGACCATCCCCCTTTTATTTTCCACTTCATTTTTGGTTCTTCCACAAATCGTTCCCAAGCTCTGGAAAATCATAATGACTCCCCTAAACCAATTTAAATTAAACTCGGCCTCAACAAAATCTTTAAAGAAATTCTCTGAAATCGAAATGGGTGCTTGTGAATCATCGTCCATACTCCTTCAGAACTCGAAGTCGCCAGTTCTTGTATCGACCCAATCCGCATCAATTCAAAATGAAATTGAAAATAGTTATTTCATTGGATTTCCATACACAAGTTCTCCACTTCAGTACCATAAAAAGGACGTGCGATTTTGTTTCCAAGAATTCGACTATTTTGGTGGCTTTTCAATTTCGAAGTCGCGATCTGATTCTGATCGAGTTGCGTGTGAAGTCTGATGGATTTAAAGTTGGTGCATGGTTTGATCCTAGGTAGACAATTGAGGAGGTGCGGCATTTATGGGAATGGCGATGTTGGTGTGGATGTAATTGTGGTGAAGTTCGAATACTGGGAAGGGCGATGTTAGTGTGGATGTTACTGCGATGAAGTTTGAATATTAGGGGGACGATGCTGGTATTTGGAGAGATCTGAGATGTGAAAGGGTGCATTCATGGTTGGGTAGTTTGGAAGTTGTTTAAAGTGATGCAATTTAGTGAAAGGGAGAGGTCGAGACTGACAATGGGATTCATTTATAGGGAAGAAGAGTGTTCTGATACTGAATAATAAGGGTTCAGAATTTTCAAACAAGGAAGAAAGCCAGTTTTCAATGATTTTATTATAAAGGTTAAGGCACACTAACACTTAGTTTCAACGAGATTTAACTTTGGCAAATCAAGCATTAATTATAGTTATTCTTTTTGATAATATTAGAAAATGACAATTTAACCACATATATAATTTTGTAATAAGTATAAATTACTTATACGTACTCAGGTTCGAACAAAATGAACTACATTGGATTCGTATGAGCGCAGGACATGCTTTGGAATTAACTCAAACTGTTTTGGAAGCACTTGGCATTTTCAGTAAGATTAAACATTTGTTTAATTTAATCGAAAAACAAATCTATATTTCAACAATTTAAATCAGGTGAGTAAATCTCACTCATATTTTTATTTAGAATTATTTTATTTGTTAAAATAATTGTTTGATGGTTGTTTGGTAGCATTAAAATATTACTGTGGCTATATTAAATATATTAGTTATTTAGGATTGGTGTTTGTGGCTAATATATATATTGGTGATTGGATAGTCCCTGCAGTATCATTAGCGGATGCCCGCAGTATCATTAGCGGATGACCCTATATGCCTCACGCTATGATAGTGGATGACCTTCTATACCACGATATCCTGCCTCGAAGCAGGATGGGTATTATTTATGTTGACTAACGTCTGTGGTTGTAGGAAAACAGGTTGGAGGGATCCAACTGGATTCCTTAAAAATATTATTGTTTGTTTGTTTCCATATATATTGCCTTATATGAGGTGTTTTGAAAACCGGTGATAAATAATTGGGTGATTTTGATTGGTTGAAATATCACTAGGCCTAAATGGTAATTTATAAAAATATTGTGAAAAAGAGATTTTGATATTTAAAAAGGAAAATCCTATTTTTCTAAAATAGAATTTGAGTTTAGAATGGGCTAAAGATATTTACTTGTTTTGAAAATAAATAAAATAAGTATTGAATTTATAAACGATGTTTATAAATAATCAAGGAATTGAAGTAAATTTATAAACGACGTTAATAAATAAAATGGAATGATTTTGATTGGATAATCAGGGAACTGAAGTGAATTTATAAACGATGTTTATAAATGAAGGGAAATAAATTATCATTGGATAATATGAATATTTTAAATTCTAATGTGAATTTAAAATGAATTGGTAATCGTTTTAAAAAGAAACGATGAAGTTTTATTCAAATGTTCGAAATGAAAATTTAATTGGATAATTAAATTAGATTATGCTAAATTTATAAAATATATTATATAAAAAAAGGGATATTAGAATTTATTAATTAAGAAACTAATATTTAAATTTAATATTAAAATAGATTCTATGTTATATAGATAAGTTAGAATAAATAGAATATTCCAAAATAAGATTTTGGTTTTTAAATAGATTTCGAAATGGAACTTGTTTAAATTTATAAAACAAGGAGGTTTAATTTATAAATAGTGTTATAAATTAAGTAAGATAGTTATCAGGGGATAATTTGGGATTTTAAATTCAAGTATGAATTTAAAAAGTGAATTGGAAATCGTTTCGAAAAGGGGACGATAGAATTTATTTCGGAATTCAGAATATAAACTGAATTGAAACAAGGTTAAAGAATTTATAATTGAAATTCGATTTATATCGAATTTTATGAAATAATTTATTTATAAAGGGAAGTTTAATTTAGTATAGCAATTTGAGTTATAAAGAAATTATAATCAAGCAATGAAAAATCAACGAGTTTAGAAAATCAGAAATGTTAAGTAGAGTTGGAAAACTGGATTTAATATATTTAAATATATTAGAATGAAGTTTGAATTTATATATTAACGAAATTTAAAACGTTTATATATTAAATATAATTAAAACGAACTCGCCGCAGTGCTGTAGTTCGTAAATTGGCGATTTGAACTTCAATCGAGTATATAGAACTCAATTTAATTTGGAATTCTTTGAAACAAGAATCATCAGGACCGATTTGATAATAGTTTTCTAATGGAAGAAAAAAATCTGGATTTCGTCTTATAGATTTTGAGTTATATCAAAATCAACTTTTCCGAAAAACAACGCCATAACCATTATAAAACCATAATGGTTTATTGGAATAAATAAAGGGATTTTAAGTAAAAAAATATGGATTTTCTTTAGAAAAATACAGACTTGAGTTATGAAAATATATCTGAACTCAAGTGGAGTAGTGGATTGATTTTTGAAAACAAAAATCAGATTTTCAATTATTAAATAAAATTAACTAATTTGAATAAAAATTAGTTAATGAAATTTTGAATCAAAATTGGACTTTGAATAAGTGAACTGGATTTGTAAATTCATCTGAAATTGAATATTGAAATTTGAGTTGAAAATGACATTTGTTTGTTTAATAAACAAATTAATTTATATTTGAACGTGATATGTTCAAATAAGAAGTGAAATAGGCAAAAGAGTTAATTAAAGAATAAATTAGCGAATCAAGTTAAAAATGACCGGATTGAGTTGAAATAAATTAGAAATGGACACATATGTGCTTGACAGGTATGGAATGAAGTATATGAAGTGTATGAAGATTATAATTTTTTACCCGACAAAACGGTACATGTTTAGATTCCATATGAGATTTTATGTGCCTAATCGGCAAGCCACTTTGCTTTTTGATTTTCTTTTTGAATGGAAAGGGCCTAGAGAGGCAAGTTGAGCTTTGAACTATCGACCGGTACAAAGGAAGTTATGGAGAAATTTTCCAGAAATTTAAGGAGTTAGAATATTTTTAAGATAATTTGGTAATGGAAATCAATATATCAATATATATTGAATTCGATAAGGAAACAAATTTAAAATAGAATATTAAATAAAAAGGAAATAGATAATTTGGTAATAGAAAGAGAAACATATATACATTTTGAAAATGAATAATTGGTTTAATGGTGTTGATTATCCGATGTAAGTGGTCTTGTCTGTTTTTAAGGTTAAATAGTTATTCCGTCAAGGTCTGAGAGGTAATTATACCCCAACTTGATTGATTTCATTATTAACCGATAAATAGCAAGATTTAGTCCCGAGTATCAATGATTGAATAAGAGTTAGTTGAATGTAGTATTTTAGGTTGTTTGTAACAATGTTTTATACAACATTCATGTTAACCCAAGGAATTGAAATTTTGGAAATATAGTAAATAAGTATTTCCTAAGTGTAGAAATGGACGGGCGTGAAAGAGATAAGTAATTGGAATATTCTCCAATTAAAAATAAAAGATATTTTCTAAGTATAGAAAATAAAAGATAGCGAAATATGGAAAAGTTTTCCAAACAGTGTAAGAGATAAAGATGATTATTGAAAATATTGGCTTACAAATATTGATAAGGAAATGCAGTAGTGATTTAATTAATGAATGAAATATTTATTAAAGGCTGATCGACGCTTGCCTATAAACTAGAAAAGCGCGATATTTTAAAATAAATTCTGCAAGCGTACAGGTCGCGTAATATGCAGGTCGAATCACAGGGAGGTGTTTTAAATCCTATTATTTATCTATTCTAAGGCGAGTTAGGCAAAATCTGGAGGTGGTTTTGAATTAATGTATTGAATTTACTACTGATCTGAATCTAATCAGATCCATATTAAATTCTTACAACTGAAAAGGAAGAAACCAATTACTTAGAAAAAGAAAATAACAACTAGAACAATAACATAAAATTAAAAGTAGGACTGCTGTTGAATCTAATCAACAATCGCTAACATGCAGTAATAAAAGAAAATAACAATATGTGTTTTACCAATACTAATTGAGTAGACACACAAATTGTTATGAAAGAAAAGAGAATCAACTAAAATGGCGAAAAACTTTGTTATTCATAAACGAGAATACAGAATAATGGCATGAACATTTACAATGCGTACAACGTATATTTATAGGTGGGATAGGCTAAACCCTAATCAGATCTATGAATAAAAGGGGCCTCTTTTCCTAAGAATTCTTATCATATCTCATGCCTTTCTTGACCAAGCTTGTTTGGAAATAATCTTTAAGAATATCTGAGCAGACCGTGGTGAATATCTTCCATATCTTCCAAATCTTCCATGTGGCTAATTGATTGACAAAAGATTTGCATGTGATTAATTCTTCCAAACATGGACTCTTCTTAGACTCCAAAAGTGCATAAGATAAAATCTTCAGATTTTCCATGTGGCTAATTGACTGGTAATCAGATTGTATGTAGCACATGAGATAAAATCTTCGAAGTTGATCTTTTTCTTGTGTGATATCTTGCTTTTCGGGGTGCATGAGGATTGATGAACCACCTGTTTAAATATACGAAAAATACCCAATGTAAAATTTATTTATTTACAATAAAGATAAGATAGAGCATAAAAATTAACACTTTTATATGTTAATCAAATACCCCCACAGTTATCTTTTACTCGTCCTCGAGTGAAAAGAAAGAAATGTAAATAAAATGAAAAGCTAAACTAGATAGGTCACACTTTCGTAGGAAACACGATTGCATTAAGCGTATGCAACAAGCCGTTAAACCTCTAGGTGTCCCTAGTAGGACGAGTGGTGTCTCGTGAGGGTTTTCAGCGGATACTACCCACAAAATCCAAATGCAGTATGTGTGGATCTAATGCAACTATATGAATGCAATGGATATATAAAAAAACAAAAATGACAACACGACTTGTTTCAGAAAAGTGGTGCAACAAATTAAGTTAACAATTTCTAGTTAGTTGATTTTATTTTAGATACCTCAACTTGTCACAAATTTTCGATATAACTCAAGTTTTCAAATGTTAAATTCCAGCTTGGCCAGTTGGTTCGGTTGATAACATAGTGCAGCCATGAAATAGATTCTTAGCTTACTTGGCACAGTTTGCAAAGTGGTATTATTATTTTTCTCATGTATGGCTAGTCAAGTCAATAAGGTCAAGAAGTGTTTGGGCATCATTGCTTATTCTCTATTCTATAAAATTTTAAAATTTATGATTAATTACATACACCTAACTTAAAAGACCAAGGTATACCACCCATACAGCCTTGTGGACTGATGGAGAGTTAGGACAGAGCTTGGCGGATTATGCAGACCGACGCTGACTTTGTCAACAACATGTTGGCAATCCTTAGGTGTCCAATCTCATAAAATGAGACCAAGATATTCCAACGCTGACTTTGTCGACAACATGTCGGATAGAGCTTGGTGGCTTTGCACACCAACGCTTGATATTCAAGCAATGCTGGATACCCTTGGATTACTATTAGTATTATTATTATTGAAAATATAAGCACAAAAGAGAGTTACGCGAATTCAACTTAACACAACTTAGTTTTAAAGATTTGAAATGCCAATATAAGTATTTTAAGTCCTCCACTTATTTAAACAAAGACTACAATGTAGAATAGATTTCATGGCCATCACCTAAGAATCTCCCCATGTACCTGTTACACTATTATCCCTCAAAATTAAACTTTTTGTTATATTTCTTATTCGATCTAAGTTGAGAGAAAAAAATACTATCAACTGACTAAAAAATTGTTAATTTATTTCGTTATATCACTTTAAAATAAGTCTCATGTGTGTGTTTTTTTCTTTTTTTCTTTTTCTTTTTTTGATGATGTGATGCAGACTGGACTCCCTCACGCTAGTTTGAGATAGTGTCCCAACTGTCTAAGGTAAGCATACCAAAATGGAAGGAGAAAAAATGAAAAATAAAAGAAAATGAACGTGTACCACCTAATTTCATGGTGGATGATCAGGCTCATGAAGATTGATAAGGTCATCGTCTTCGTATTGCTTGAATTCCAAAATGGTTTCAGTCATTGACCGTTTACTTTGAAGACTTTTCCATCCTTAGGATTTTCAATTTCAACTGCTCCATGAGGATATACTGTTTTCACAACATAAGGTCCAGTCCATCGAGATCTGAGTTTTCCTGGAAACAAGTGAAGTCTAGAGTCGTATAAAAGAACATTTTGTCCCAAAGACTAACCGATATGGCGACATTCCTAGATTTGTTTTGTAAGCAGTGTGAAATGCCCAAAGTGCGTCAATCCGTTTTAAGGACCAATCTTTTCTATTGGAATTCACGATTTTCTCAAGAATTTGTTCGATTTGTCTATTGGAAACTTCTACTTGCCAACTAGTTTGTGGATGGTAAGGGGTCGACAACTTGCGTGTGATTGAGTATTTCTTGAGCAAGGACTCAATAGCGCGATTACAGACATGAGCGCCATTATCGCTAATAACAGCTCGAGGTGTGCCAAAGCGCGAAAAGATGGTTTCTTTGAGGAATTTGATAACAACCTTGTTATCGTTGGTTTTGGTCGGGATGGCTTCAACCCATTTTGAGACATAGCCTACCGCAATCAAGATGTAAAGATTCCCAAATGAGTTAGGGAATGGTCCCATGAAATCGATGCCCCAAACATCGAATAACTCAATCACTAAAATGGGGTTGAGAGGCATCATGTTTTGCTTAGTGATTTGACCCGTTCTTTGACATCGATCGCATTTAGAGCAAAATTCAAAAGTGTCACAAAAGAGTGTGGGCCAATAAAACCCGCTTTGCAATACTTTTGCAGCAGTTTTTCTTTCTCCAAAATGATCGCCACAAGCATGGTCATGTGAGAAAGAGAGAAGACTTTTGTGTTTCTGATCGGGTACACACCTTCGAATGATTTAGTCTGGACAATATTTGAAAAGATATGGTCGTCCCAATAGAAGTTTCGAACTTTAGAGAGAAATGTTTGCCTGCCTTGTTTGGACCATTCAGCGTGTGTTTATCGTATGGCAGTATAATTCACATTGTCAGCGTACCAAGAGGTGTTAGAGATGGAAAGGATTTGTTCGTCTGGAAAATAGTCATCGATTTGGGTGTCATCAACATTTTCTTGCACAATTCGAGAGAGATAATCAGCTACAGCATTCTCAGAACACTTTTTATCTAGTATTTCTATGTAAAATTCTTGAAGAAGAAGGATCCAAAAAATCAAGCGGGCCTTGGCATCCTTTTTAGAAAGAAAATATCTTAAGGCAGCATGGTCAGTGTAAACTATGACTTTGGATCCTATGAGATATGGTCTGAATTTCTCAAGAGCGAAGACAACTGCCAAATTTTCCCTTTAAGTAGTTGAGTAATTCATTTGGGCTCGCTTAAGGTTTTGCTAGCGTAATAAATAACTCGAGGGAGTTTATTGATTCGCTGACCCAAGATGGCTCCAATCGCAAAATCAGAACCGTTACACATAAGTTCGAAGGGTTGAGTCCAATCAGGGGGTTGAATGATGGGAGTTGTGGTCAAGATTGACTTAGGAGTTTCAAAAGATGTTTTGCAATCATTGGAAAATTCAAACTTGACGTCTTTGGCAAGTAAGTTAGAGAGAGATTTTGAAATTATTGAGAAAACCTTAATGAATCTTCCATAGAATCCCGCATGACCAAGAAATGAACGAACATCCTTAACAGACTTAGGAGGGGGTAGATTATCAATCAAATCGATTTTGGATTTATCGACATCAAGGCCATCTTTTAAGATGACATGATCTAGAACTATCCCCCTTTTACCATGAAATGACATTTTTCCCAATTAAACACGAGTGATTTCTCCTTACAATGTTTTAGAATGAGTTCTAAATGAGTGAGACATTGGGAAAAAGATGATTCGTATATTGAAAAATCATCCATAAATATTTCCAAGAATTCTTCCACCATATCAGAGAAAATACTCATCATACATCTGTGGAAAGTCGCGGGGGCATTACAAAGGCCAAAAGGCATGTGACGATAAGCAAATGTTCCAAAGGGACAGGTAAAGGTGGTCTTATGTTGATCCTCTAAAGCAACAGGGATTTGGTTATAGCCAGAGTATCCATCGAGAAAACAATAGTACCATGACCGGCTAAGCGTTCGAGCATTTGGTCAATAAAAGGTAAGGGAAAATGGTCTTTACATGTGGCTGAGTTGAGCTTTCGTTAGTCGATGCATACACGCCATTTTGTTTTGATTTTTGTTGGGATGAGCTCATTACTTTCATTTTTGATCACTGTGACTCATGACTTCTTTGGTACAACTTGTGCCGGACTCACCCAAGTACTATCAGAGATGGGATAGATGATGTTATTGTCTAGACATTTGATTATCTCCTCCTACACCACTTCTCTCATGTTTGGGTTTAATCGCCTTTGAGCCTCACGGGTGGTTCTAGCCTCATCAACTAAATGTATACTATGTTCCACAATTGATGGGCTAATTCCTTTAATATCGCTCAGTTTCCACCCCAAAGTGTCTTAATTTTCCCGTAAAGTTTCCAAGAGCTTTTCTTCTTGGTCCTTGGTAAGATCAGAGGCCAAGATCATGGGAAAAGTTTCTGAGGAGTGTAAATATGCGTACTTAAGGTCTTGTGGCAAGGGTTTGAGGTCTAACTTAGGATGTTCTTTAACATTGGTCAACATTCCTTGGTTAGATTCAGATGACGAAGGATTGGAGTCAAGAAATTCATTCAGTTCAGAAATGTATTCGAGTTCATCGAAATCGGAGTTGAAATGGTCAAGATACATTTTCAAGGCTTCAGAAATGTCATTACAGGTTTCATCAAATATGGTTTAAATCATGACGATTTCATTGGTCTCAAAATCCCTAGGTTGTTTGTTGAGATTAAAGATGTTTAGCTCTATGGTTAGGTGCCCGAAGGAAACTCGAAGTTGATTGTTCCTACAATTAATGACAGCATTTGAGGTTGTTAAGAAGGGCCGTCCTAAAATCGATCACGAAGAGATAAGGGTCTATCCATTTCGATATTGAGATTTTGAAAATTTTTATTTACTCGATTTTGATTCCCAAAGTTTGAAAAGTTTTGATTCACTTGATTTTGATCCAACTCATTTGGAAAATTTTGGTTTATTCGAGAATCCCTAGGAGAATTTTGTTGGCTAACACTTTTTTCACTCATTGTTGTTAAATGCACACACGGAAAAATCCTAGACTTAAGGTTGACGCAAGAAGCTCCTAATCAAAATAAATAATGAACACAAGCGTAGCTTATTAGTTGATAGTCTCGATTTGAAGGGGGAAGTGGGTCTTATGGTCGTTCACATATAGTATAAATACTAAGGGATACGACCAATGTTTTACGGGTAGTATGCAACCTCTTTTGCTAAAAGTTCAATAAATTGAACTAATATATATTCGCAATCAAATCCTTGAGAAGATCAATTTCACAACGTACACTCTTGTAGTTAAATATTTTGCAAATCAAATTAAATAGATAGATTGAAAAAGTTAATTCGCTAGAATGTCAAAAAATTCCTGATGTAATACGTATCACCGTCCTTTACAAAAGGAATAGAACGAATTCCATGCAGCAAAATAAATTTTTAAATCTAATATATTCAACCCAATTTGTTTGTCCTATTGAGCTTGAGTTTTTCTCCTAAGGCCAATGTCTAATCAATTTTTATTTAAGTTTAGGGAGTATGCAGATGACCAAATTTAATTGTTTTGGAGACAAGGAAAGGTAATGACTTCCTCACCTTATGTTTATTAGGCAGTGCTCGTAACTAAATTTATTTTAGAATGCAGCCAATAACAACAATCAAACACAAATAACTGCAGAAATTAAAAAAAATTGTACAAGCAAGCCGCTGCCCCTATAGAAAATTTTACAAGCAATTTCTATATATTTTTTTCACACCAGAGCACCTGTAGAGTTCAGAAAATTTTACCGTGGGGTATGGCAGTCCATCCAGAGCAGTTAAATAGCACTGACAATTCAAAACAATTGTTTGTAGATCAGGTGACTTCTGAATTCTTGTTTGATGGCTTGGACACTATCTCTTGCTTTGGTCTTTGAATTTGGTTTGACTCTTTTTTTTTAAAATGTAAGTATTCAAACAAGAATAATACAAAAATAACAAATAAAACAAAGCTAAATTGCAATTGAAAAAGAAAAAAAAGTAACTGAAAGGGACACCCGAGCTAAAAAAACCGACTAGACGACAAAACTAAAAGCGACTTAAAAATAAAACTAAACAAAAGGAAAAACAAATAAACAATAAAGCTAGGCTCAACTAATTAGGCTTTCACCTAAATATCAAGCCACGCTCACTCTATAACAGGTCAACCTACCTTTCTCTTTTCAGTGCCCACTTTTTTTTTATGAACCAGCTATTAAAAAAATTGAACTCGAGCACCTCCACCTATTCTTTTCTTTTTATATCCAAACTGATTTTGATTCAGTTGAATATTGGTTTAGGTATTTCGAAACGGGTTTCAAATCAGATCTTTGGTATTCGAACTGAGTTTGTCAAATCGGCTGAATTGGGGTTTTTGGGTGCGATTGGTGTTCTTCGGTGGTGAGGCTATGGATTGAATCGGCTGTTCGATTTATGGTTTCTAAAGTCGATTGGGGTTAGTTGATGCTTGTTGGAGGAAATACATGGGGGTAATTGATGATTCGGGTATTGCTTGTTGACGAAGTTGGCTCTCGAACTGTTGGAGCGGATTTTGGGTGGATGAAGGATGGTGATAGTCGTTCGATTTGAATGCGATTTGGGTATCCAGACCTGGGTGCGATTTGGGGAGCGTTTCTCTTGTGACGAGATTGTTTGAGTTTCAAATTGGAATTTCTGGATCTCGATTTGGATATGTGGCAGAAGTAAGGTCGTGAAGGTGGGGCTTTTCAAGTTGAGGAACTTAAGCCGTGCGTCAGTGGAAGTTGAACGGTGTAATGATTGTTTTTGTGATAAGAGATGAACTGAGGATGGATGATGGGTACGTAGCATGATGGAAGATGCTGTTGAAAGTATGGTATGTAGCGTGATGGACTGTGATTTGCGCAACTTTGGATTTTTCTGAACTCGGTATTGTGGTAAGGATGAATACGATTGGGTTTGTGAGAGGCAGATGAGGAACTGTGCGAAAAAGTTGATTGTGGCTTGGATGGAACGTGATGATGGTGATAGGGTGCGTGAATTATAAGATTGGAGGAAGACGCAGGGGGATAAGGGGCAGATGTGCGTGAATCCGGTTGTTTGGCTTTGGTGATGGGGTGGAAGTATGGTGTAACGACCCGGTGGAAATTCGATGCTCGAATTTCGACAACAATATATAAATCCCATATTACTTGCCAAAATCCCAGTATCGAACACACCAGATAGTCATTAGAAAGAAATTAGAGGGTGAGATAAAAAAGAAAGAAATATTAGAGTAGAAGAATAAGAAGAAGAACCAACACCATACAGAGTCTCACATCGCAGAGGAATAAAATATAATATAGAAATATTCTTTATTGAGAGCTTGAAAAATAATACTTACATCATCAGAGTACATCGATAAATCTGGACAGTTATAATGACATGTCCTCATATACAACACACAGCGGAAACATACTAGATAATACTATACACCTGAACATCTCCAGCTCGTCTCTGGACTTCACAGCATTCGATAACCTGAACCTGTACACCCCGGGCTAACCCGAGCATTTACAAAATACCGGGTCAGTCTGGTGAACCAGAGTGAGTAAAACTCGCAAAGTATTAAGGGTTTCACACAACCTGATTTTTAAGTAAAAATCTTTTCAAAAGAAAAGGATAATCGTAAGACCAAATCCTTACATAAATACGGAGGTTTTTACCTTACGATAACCAAAAACACATTTGAAACTAATATCTTGTCTGATATTATAATAATGTCTAAGTACAAGTAAATACCAATCTAGTGGAACGCTTGCATCTCACGCTCCACATATATATAAACAATCAAAACCAAGGACGCTTATTGGATATTGGATTCCAACTATGACAAGGTATGGGACCACCTGCCGAAAGTGTATCTCTAGAGGCAAATACACTGGGTTCAACAAGAACGTCTTGTAACCCGGCCCTCACATGACCGACCACTCATTTCGCTTGAGTGTATCGAATGTATATCGCCAACGGTTGGGCGCGACCCACCGTTTCCCGAAAAGGGACAGCATCGAAATAGATTAAAGAATGAAATGGATTCTCTCTAGATAGGTGATTATACACCCTAATGGGAGCGACCCACATAGCCATGCTGCCTGCCCGATTTCTGTCATTCCCCGGTTGATGAGGCTTGAGGTTATAATCGACTTTTGGGAACATCTGGCCACCAGTCACATCGTCCATACAAGTCATCCAGGCACATGATGAACTGAAGGCACCCTCCTACCGCATTCAAGGGATCACCCACAGAATCAGTAGCGAGAAGTCCTTGCAATCCGTAAAATCTCAACCACGATCGAATCACAGTTTAAAAACCTCTGGTAGCTAGCCAGAGAAATTCAACCGTAATCCTTCCATTTATGAAGATACACGGTCTTCAGTGCTCCATGTTGACCATTTTCTGATATCTTTAACGTTACGTATTTGCTAGTCGGAATGGTTTTCGAATATACATTCGATCCCGGTCTTTCCATACCAACAAATGATTTGACCAGATTTTATAGTCGGTGATTTAACTATCAAATAAACAACCATCATTCATAGAAAAATATAGTGGATTAATGGGTTCAGTATACAGCATCACTAGACCTTTTTAGTTAAACGGTTGTCAATTAAATTTCCCATATCTTTCAACATTTGGAATCTCGCTTTCCAATTCTTATTTCCATATCCATTTATTTAACTTATAATTTTTCGAATTATAGTTTATAATATCTTCATAGAAATGTTAATTTAATTCCCTCAACTACCCTCGTTTTTAAACTAATGTCATTCTTGGATAATCATGAAGTCATCACAAGTTAGGTATTTTATTTACCTCTCAGACCTTGAGTCGACAACACTCTTATCTTCGGAATATATAAAAGTTTATAAACACAGTCTCATTCAAATAATATCCCAGCACTTATATTTATTCTAAATCCTTTTTATATAACCATATATCTTGGTTTTATTCAAATAAACTCCTTTTACATTAAAAATACTCGTCTCTAGATCTTTATCGTTAGATTTTTACCTTTATAACCAAGTACAAGCTACTAAGTTTTATGTTCGATTTCAACTTATATACATCTTGTTTAAGATTCTCCTTTGATATAATTCCTTCCAGGAAATAAATCAAATTTCTAACTCATATAAATATGAGTAAAAACTCAATAAAAGTCCTTCTTAATTATAAACAAGATCTTACTCAACTAATTCCATTATCGCCATTTCCATTTCAACTTGGTTTCTTTCAAACGTTCCTCACTTTAAAAGTTAATATTATTCTTATATAGAAATTTGGACTCGATATTTCAAATAACTTGATTCCCTTTGAAAACACTATTGTATATTCAAATATTGTCCATCGAGTCACTTTATACATTCATACTCATACTATACTTTAAAGGTCCTGTTTACAGGTCATCGCCTTGTTAATTGTCTAACATTTTTTACCTCAAATAGTTTATTTCATTATCCACTATAAATAATATAATTAGTCCTTCTTAAAAGTTACTAACAACCCAATAATAGTTTTCATAATCAAATATCGAGCAAGTAGTCGACTTGATCGTCCCAAAACAAGGTTACTTTATTAACCACTTCCCTTTATTTATTTCCCTTAAATTAATTTGTAAAATTAATTTAGATAATTTCATTTGATTAAATTAACAATCTAATTAAATTTAATATTCCCATTTAATGGTTTATTTGGAAAATACTAATTAATGCAACCCTTGACCATTTGGTTAATAGTTGCTCATTTGGTTACAAAATTCATTGACATACGAATATCAGTTTATATGCTCATTTTATAATTATACGATAAAAATAATTTATTTATTCCCTTTAATAACTTCATTTCAAAAATAATCTATATAAAATAGATTTCAAACCGGTCTTTAGTTATAAAACAAATTTTATAACTTTCTTTCTATTTATTTGCCTGAGGGTAAATCGAACTTGATAAAACGATTCATTTTTAGGCCATCTGCCGATAATTGCTCAACCAATATCATCCATTGGTTAATATCAAACAAGTGTTGGGTTTGAATCCAACAATCAACAATCAACCGCATTGATTAAATAGTTCAGATAATATGAAGGTAAACAACATATTTGAGGAATCCAGTTGGATTCCTCCAACCTGTCCTTCCCTGCATCACAATAGGTTATATCAAATTCCATACGACAGTATATGATAAATGAAAACAAACGATTTAACTAATAACAGTCAACAAACAATTTATAACGTCCATTCAAGCATCACATGATATATTTAGTACGTTTATGTTATTATAATCGTAACCAACAAGGTGAGTTACCTTTGTTAGGAATAAAATCATTAAAATAACGATTTAATTTACGTTTAATTTAATCACTGAATATTAAAAATATTAAACACACAAGCAAACAGTCAGCCATTCATCAACCATCAGTAAACATCGCACACAAGTTATAAACCCAGCTTATATAAAATATAAACGGGAAAACTGAGTGAGTTGAACTCACCTTGATTTCCATCGGTCGTCAGAACAGTTCGTCCGCGTTTACTCCGTCCGTTTCAAATCAGCTCCCTAATATTATGATCGTCGATACGGTCCCAACTGTTCCACTCTGTTATTGTATGACAACTGTATAAATTATACACGTTATTTACTTAATTAAATTTAATATTATAAATACACATAGTATTTGCTTTCGGATCACTAACCAACATGGTAATTGAAACCCGGTAGGGGTATTTAAATTTTATAAGGCCATAAGTTTATAATTAGGCACTGGGTTCTATGTAAAAATGGGTCACGAAAAACAACTGGTTTGGTTTGGGTACATATAGTAGGGATTTGGCACCACTAAAGGGATTGGAACAACACTACATGCCACGTTAAACAACTGGCAGGCTTAGGTTTTTAATAATCCACGGCTTAGGCTCTTAATTAATCCACGGCTTAGGCAAATTAAACTATTGACGGGGCACGGTGTGTGAATTGGGCATGCAGTACTCTTTATATACAATAGTTTACATAATGTTTCCATTATATAGTATATGTCTTTCGAACCAATAATATACATACTGTGTATTATTTAAATAAGGGAGCTCATAAATAAGTGATTAGGGATAAAAATACTTAGGATTAGGCCCATTAAGGCCTCATGTTTCTCACCTGTTGTTTCACATGCGAAGCTCCACCTACTGTCGGCTTTGCCCCCTCATGCCACATCACCTACACCCAAACAAATACCACCCCATCCCATCTTCACCGAATATACACAGTGAACCACCCTTCTCGTTTACACAGTACACTACTTCCAGTTTATCGTGTTTGCCATACTCCTCTTCTACATGCTGAAAACAATAGGTTCACTCCTTTTCTTCCCATATACACTTTACGCCAACCACCTTGCTGTTATTCCCCTTCACGTTTGAAAACGACTCCTTCACTTTCCTTCCCCACGCCTCAGTATCACACTCCCCCTCTTCTCTGACATCCTCTCCAATATCAACAACTGCGGCAGTAGCCACCCCAAGCTGGTGCTCTAATATCGAGCTTCTGGAAATCGAACACCCCCTTCTGTTGGACGCTCCAGCATGAAGTAATCATCGCAGGGAATATAAAATACAAGTTTTGGTTTTATAAAATGGGAGCTCCTCAGTTTTATTTTTGCTTTGTTCCTGTACGTGGTGTCTATTTCTTATATTGGTATTGATGAATTTCTCGTTTTTTTTTTGTTACAGGAAAGCAAATAAAAGGAACCCTATATATATGCGAACCGAAGATAAGAACAACTTCCATTCCTACATTCCTAAAATCATGGTATAGAGTAGCAGCGGTGCAGCGTTGCTTCTTTTCTTTCTTTTCAGTTAATGGGTATTTGGGGTAGGAGAGTTTCAGCTTTTGCAGCTGTGTAAATCGGTGTAGGAAAAGACGGAACAAGACAGTGGTAGTAGAATATAGATGCAGTGTTATCAATAGGAATATTGGAAAGAAAACAGGTAAGCTGAAAAGAAGATGTATGCTCACAAAGTATAACAATGGACAGTGTATTTCGATAGGCTCTGTACGATGGTAGGTTGATATTTTTCTTCTCACCGTTGTACAATGATTTTCTAGGATGGATAGATCTTCAGTGTTAGGCATGCATTTTGTACATATTGTGACATGTGAAAACACTGAAGTTATTGTATAGATGGGTTCGAATTATAGAAGGATAGAGCACAATGTATTTTCATTTGTACAACAGGGAGGACATGACTATTAAAAATATAGTCCAGGGGTTGGTTGACTAAAAAGGAATCATACAGCTTTTGCTTGAAAAGAAAACATACAGCAGTGTAATTTCACTTTTAACACATGCTCCTGCATGTGGTTGAAAGGAATGGTGTTATAGGGCAGACTGATTAGTTTATGAGTTTTCACTTGATATTCATGTGTACAGGCCTGCGTTTTAGCTTTTCGATTTTCCAATAAAGATGTTTGCTTAACTCTTAAGTTTGAAGATTGGGTTGGTTCATTGTTCAATGGGGATGGGCGCACAGAATAGGTGTGATGACTACATATAAATTTTGGGGTCTGAACACATACCAAATTTACATAGGCAGTCGGTACACTTTAGTTTTAGAGAGTATTTCATTTGCTTAGGTATTAAGTTGATATATTTGTATTATTTGTTTGGTACGGTTAATTTTACGCAATTATTAAATTATACCGGTATTTACTTTGAACGTTTAGCGTACCCCGTCATATAATATTCTGTTTACGTACAGACTCCTATGGACAGAAATAAAAATATAGTCGTGTCCAGCGAGGTGTCACTATCCCAAAAATATAATAATATCGGTAGGTTAACTTGTATTGTAAAACCCCGAAATACTGATACAGGGTGCAAAATACTTCAAATAAAAAGCTGCATATTTAATTTATTAAAAATTTCAGTAAAATTCTTAAAATTAAATTATAGCTACGTCTCAAAAGAATCTTGTCCAGATTTGAATCCAGTATGCAGTTATATCAAATAAACCGTTACGGTCGAGGAACGATTCTATAGCGACTACTGGAAATTTTAATCTGGGCATATCTTACCATCTACACGATGAAATCACGTTTTTTCTTCTTTATTAGAAAAAAATATAATCAAATCGGTTCAAACGTTTCTTGTTTCATAGAAATCCGACTTATATCAGATCCTGTATATTCAATTAAAGTTCATATCGAAAATTTCGAACAACCGTGGCGTTTCGAGATCGTTTTAATTATATTATAAATTATATATATTCGAACTTCATTTTAAATAAATAAATTCGATAAAAACTCATTTATCTTACCAAATCAATATTCAAAACAGATTAACATATTCGTAATTGACGTTTAAAAATCTGGGATGTTACAATCTTCCCCCCTCAAAAGAATTTCGTCCCCGAAATTACAAAGTAAGAAGAATGCTCCGAACCCGATTGGTTTCAAAATAATATCTTAGAATTTATTATCAATAATATTCTAAGTTTTAAATATTTTAGAAATATTATCAAAACAAATTCAAACACATTGAAAATTTGAAATTTTTTGCCAGCATCTCCTCTGCACGGCTCGATCACAATAACTACAATTGCCACTACAGGCTTCAATTTCTTCAAAAGAAAACCAAAAGCCAAATGGCTACCCAACTCAGGGGTATAGAATCAATCACTCCAAAAATATTAAGGTTTACCTTTTGTTGGGCAATTCACTTTCAATTCTGCAGCAAATCGATTAATTGATCTTCATCTGTACCTCCAATCTCCATAGCCATATGGTATCTGCACTTATCTCAACTTTACAATGCCATTGGCATATACAGGGTAAAATAATCCTGTTTCATTTCGTAGACGATTTTATTCCCAATTCATTTACTTTTTATCAACCCGTTTTATGAATTATTTCGACCAAATCCAACAACCAAAACATTTGAATTATATCTAACTATTAACACTCACTGATCCACATTTATTTTGGTTCAACATACATTAGTATCAATCGATTTATATCCGACTGATCTCCATTTTTATCCATTCGATTTCCAAATCCAGATTTATTTAATTCTATTTGAATTCCACCTTAAGTTAATTCACCTAACTAGATTAAGTTTCATTCCATATCCAATTCAATTGACTGATTGATTTCTAATCCGTTCAATTCCATTTCACTCTACAAATTTGAATTTCAACCAAAAAAACAACCAGACAACCAATATTAGTATACTATAGAAAATTATATCTCTTTTTCTATATAAATATAATTTTGGGTAAAATTATTTCATTTACCCTATTTACAAAATAATTTAAAAATATTTTTATATTCAATTACAAATACACGTTCTCGTATATACACTCAAACTCAATCTAGGGTATTACTAACCCCATCTCTACTGGGTTATGCCACAGAGCCAAGGTTATTACTTAACCTCGCTCTGATACTACTGTAATGACCCGGTGGAAATTCGATGCTCGAATTTCGAAAACAATATATAAATCCCATATTACTTGCCAAAATCCCAGTATCGAACACACCAGATAGTCATTAGAAAGAAATTAGAGGGTGAGATAAGAAAGAAAGAAATATTAGAGTAGAAGAATAAGAAGAAAAACCAACACCATACAGAGTCTCACATCGAAGAGGAATAAAATATAATATAGAAATATTCTTTATTGAGAGCTTGAAAAATAATACTTATATCATCAGAGCACATCGATAAATCTAGACAGTTACAATGACCTGTCCTCATATACAACACACGGCGGAAATATACTAGATAATACTATACGCTTGAACATCTCCAGCTCGTCTCTGGACTTCACAGCATTCGATAACCTGAACCTGTACACCCTGGGCTAACCCGAGCATTTACAAAATACCGCGTCAGTCTGGTGAACCAGAGTGAGTAAAATTTGCACAGTATTAAGGGTTTTATACAACCTTATTTTTAAGTAAAAATCTTTTCAAAAGAAAAGGATAATCGTAAGACCAAATCCATACATAAATACGGACGGTTTTTACCTTACGATAAGCCAAAACACATTTGAAACTAATATCTTGTCTGATATTATAATAATGTCTAAGTACAAGTAAATACCAATCTAGTGGAACGCTTGCATCTCACGCTCCACATATATATATATATATATATATATATATACAATCAAAACCGCGGGCGCTTATTGGATATTGGATTCCAACTATGACAAGGTATGGGACCACCTGCCGATAGTGTATCTCTAGAGGCGAATACACTGGGTTCAACAAGAACGTCTTGTAACCCGGCCCTCACATGACCGACCACTCATTTCGCTTGAGTGTATCGAATGTATATCACCAACGGTTGGGCGCGACCCACCGTTTCCCGAAAAGGGACAGTATCGAAATAGATTAAAGAATGAAATGGATTCTCTCTAGATAGGTGATTATACACCTTAATGGGAGCGACCCACATAGCCATGCTGCCTGCCCGATTTCTGTCATTCCCCGGTTGATGAGGCTTGAGGTTATAATCGACTTTTGGCAACATCTGGCCACCAGTCACATCGTCCATACAAGTCATCCAGGCACAAGATGAACTGAAGGCACCCTCCTACCGTATTCTAGTGATCACCCACAGAATCAGTAGCGAGAAATCCTTGCAATCCGTAAAATCTCAACCACGATCGAATCACAGTTTAAAAACCTCTAGTAGCTAGCCAGAGAAATTCAAACGTAATCCTTCCGCTTATGAAGATCCACGGTCTTCAATGCTCCATCTTGACCATTTTCTGATATCTTTAACGTTACGTATTTTCTAGTCGGAATGGTTTTCGAATATACATTCGATCTCGGTCTTTCCATACCAACAAATGATTTGGCCAGATTTTATAGTCGGTGATTTAACTATCAAATAAACAACCATCATTCGTAGAAAAATATAGTGGATTAATGGGTTCAGTATACAGCATCACTTGACCTTTTTAGTTAAACAGTTGTCAATTAAATTTCCCATTTCTTTCAACATTTGGAATCTCGCTTTCCAATTCTTATTTCCATATCCATTTATTTAACTTATAATTTTTCGAATTATAGTTTATAATATCTTCATAGAAATGTTAATTTAATTCCCTCAACTACCCTCGTTTTTAAACTAATGTCATTCTTGGATAATCATGAAGTCGTCACAAGTTGGGTATTTTATTTACTTCTCAGACCTTGAGTCGACAACACTCTTATCTTCGGAATATATAAAAGTTTATAAACGCAGTCTCATTCAAATAATATCCCAGCACTTCTATTTATTTTAGAATCCTTTTTATATAATCATATATCTTGGTTTTATTCAAATAAACTCCTTTTACATTAAAAATACTCATCTCTAGATCTTTATCGTTAGATTCTTAACTTTATAACCAAGTACAAGCTACTAAGTTTTATGTTCGATTTCAACTTATATACATCTTGTTTAAGATTCTCCTTTGATATAATTCCTTCCAGGAAATAAATCAAATTTCTAACTCATATAAATATGAGTAAAAACTCAATAAAAGACCTTCTTAATTATAAACAAGATCTTACTCAACTAATTCCATTATCGCCATTTCCATTTCAACTTGGTTTCTTTCAAACGTTCCTCACTTTAAAAGTTAATATTATTCTTATATAGAAATTTGGACTCGATATTTCAAATAACTTGATTCCCTTTGAAAACACTATTGTATATTCAAATCTTGTCCATCGAGTCACTTTATACATTCATACTCGTACTATACTTTAAAGGTCCTGTTTACAGGTCATCGCCTTGTTAATTGTCTAACATTTTTTACCTCAAAAAGTTTATTTCATTTTCCACTATAAATAAAATAATTAGTCCTTCTTAAAAGCTACTAACAACCCAATAATAGTTTTCATAATCAAATCTCGAGCAAGTAGTCGACTTGATCGTCCCAAAACAAGGTTACTTTATTAACCACTTCCCTTTATTTATTTCCCTTAAATTAATTTGTAAAATTAATTTAGATAATTTCATTTGATTAAATTAACAATCTAATTAAATTTAATATTCCCATTTAATGGTTTATTTGGAAAATACTAATTTATGCAACCCTTGACCATTTGGTTAATAGCTGCTCATTTGGTTACAAAATTCATTAACATACGAATATCGGTTTATATGCTCATTTTATAATTATATGATAAAAATAATTTATTTATTCCCTTTAATAACTTCATTTAAAAAATAATCTATATAAAATAGATTTCAAACCGGTCTTTAGTTATAAAACAAATTTTATAACTTTCTTTCTATTTATTTGCATGACGGTAAATCGAACTTGATAAAACGATTCATTTTTAGGCCATCTGCCGATAATTGCTCAACCAATATCATCCATTGGTTGATATCAAACAAGTGTTGGGTTTGAATCCAACAATCAACTGCATTGATTAAATAGTTCAGATAATATGAAGGTAAACAACATATTTGAGGAATCCGGTTGGATTCCTCCAACCTGTCCTTCCCTGCATCACAATAGTTTATATCAAATTCCATACGACAGTATATGATAAACGAAAACAAACGATTTAACTAATTACAGTCAACAAACAATTTATAACGTCCATTCAAGCATCACATGATATATTTAGTACGTTTATGTTATTATAAACGTAACCAACAAGGTGAGTTACCTTTGTTAGGAATAAAATCATTAAAATAACGATTTAATTTACGTTTAATTTAATCACTGAATATTAAAAATATTCAACACACAAGCAAACAGTCAGCCATTCATCAACCATCAGCAAACATCGCACACAAGTTAAAAACCCAGCTTATATAAAATATAAACGGGAAAACTGAGTGAGTTGAACTCACCTTGATTTCCATCGGTTGTCAGAACAGTTCGTCTGCGTTTACTCCATCCATTTCAAATCAGCTCCCTAATATTACGATCGTCGATACCGTCCCAACTGTTCCACTCTGTTATTGTATGACAACGGTATAAATTATACACGTTATTTACTTAATTAAATTTAATATTATAAATACATGTAGTATTTGCTTTCGGACCACTAACCAACAAGGTAATTGAAACCCGGTTGGGGTATTTAAATTTTATAAGGTCATAAGTTTATAATTAGGCACTGGGTTCTATGTAAAAATGGGTCATGAAAAACAGCTGGTTTGGTTTGGGTACATATAGTAGAGATTTGGCACCACTAAAGGGATTGGCACAACACTACATGCCACGTTAAACAACTGGCAGGCTTAGATTTTTAATAATCCACGGCTTAGGCTTTTAATTAATCCACGGCTTAGGCAAATTAAACTATTGACGGGGCACGGTGTGTGATTTGGGCATGCAGTACTCTTTATATACAATCGTTTACATAACGTTTCCATTATATAGTTTATTGCTTTCGAACCAATAATATACATACTGTGTATTATTTAAATAAGGGAGCTCATAAATAAGTGATTAGGGATAAAAATACTTTGGATTAGGCCCATTAAGGCCTCGTGTTTCTCACCTGTTGTTTCACATGCGAAGCTCCACCTACTACCGGCTTTGCCCCCTCATGCCACATCACCTACACCCAAACAAATACCACCCCATCCCATCTTCACCGAATATACACAGTGAACCACCCTTCTCGTTTACACAGTACACTACTTCCAGTTTATCGCGTTTGCCATACTCGTCTTCTACATGCTGAAAACAATAGGTTCACTCCTTTTCTTCCCATATACACTTCACGCCAACCACCTTGCTGTTATTCCCCTTCATGTTTGAAAACGACTCCTTCACTTTCCTTCCCCACGCCTCAGTATCACAATCCCCCTCTTCTCTGACATCCTCTCCAATATCAACAACTGCGGCAGTAGCCACCCCAAGTTGGTGCTCTAATATCGAGCTTCTGGAAATCGAACACCCCCTTCTGTTGGACGCTAAAGCATGAAGTAATCATCGTAGGGAATATAAAATACAAGTTTTGGTTTTATAAAATGGGAGCTCCTCAGTTTTATTTTTTCTTTGTTCCTGTACGTTGTGTCTATTTCTTATATTGGTATTGATGAATTTCTCTTTTTTTTTTGTTACAGGAAAGCAAATAAAAGGACCCCTATATATATGCGAACCGAAGATAAGAACAACTTCCATTCCTACATTCCTATAGTCATGGTATAGAGTAGCAGCGGTGCAGCGTTGCTTCTTTTCTTTCTTTTTAGTTGATGGGTATTTGGGGTAGGAGAGTTTCAGCTTTTGCAGCTGTGTAAATCAGTGTAGGAAAAGACGGAACAAGACAGTGGGCGTAGAATATAGATGCAGTGTTATCAATAGGAATATTGGAAAGAAAACAGGTAAGCTGAAAAGAAGATGTATGCTCACAAAGTATAACAATGGACAGTGTATTTCGATAGGCTCTGTACGATGGTAGGTTGATATTTTTCTTCTCACCGTTGTACATTGATTTTCTAGTATGGATAGATCTTCTGTGTTAGGCGTGCAATTTGTACATATTGTGACATGTGAAAACACTGAAGCTATTGTATAGATGGTTTCGAAATGCAGAAGGATAGAGCACAATGTATTTTCATTTGTACAACCGGGAGGACATGACTATTAAAAATATAGTCCAGGGGTTGGTTGACTAAAAAGGAATCATAAAGCTTTTGCTTGAAAAGAAAACATACAGCAGCGTAATTTCACTTTCAACATATGCTCCTGCATGTGGTTGATAGGAATGGTGTTATAGGGTAGACTAATTAGTTTATGAGTTTTCACTTCATATTCATGTGTCCAGGCCTGCGTTGTAGCTTTTTGATTTTCCAATAAAGATGTTTGCTTAACTCTTAAGTTTGAAGATTGGGTTGGTTCATTGTTCAATGGGGATAGGCGCACAGAATAGGTGTGATGACTGCATATAAATTTTGGGGTCTGAACACATACCAAATTTACATCGGCAGTCGGTACACTTTAGTTTTAGAGAGTATTTCATTTGCTTAGGTATTAAGTTGATATATTTGTATTATTTGTTTGGTACGGTTAATTTTACGCAATTATTAAATTATACCGGTATTTACGTTGAACTTTTAGCGTACCCGTCATATAATATTCCGTTTACGTACAGACTCCTATGGACAGAAATAAAAATATAGTCATGTCCAGCGAGGTGTCGCTATCCCAAAAATATAATAATATCGGTAGGTTAACTTGTATTGTAAAACCCCGAAATACTGATACAGGGTGCAAAATACTTCAAATAAAAAGCTGCATATTTAATTTATTAAAAATTTCAGTAAAATTCTTAAAATTAAATTATAGCTACGTCTCAAAAGAATCTTGTCCAGATTTGAATCCAGTATGCAGTTATATCAAATAAACCGTTACGGTCGAGGAACGATTCTATAGCGACTACTGGAAATTTTAATCTGGGCATATCTTAGCATCTACACGATGAAATCACGTTTTTTCTTCTTTATTAGAAAAAAATATAATCGAATCGGTTCAAACGTTTCTTGTTTCATAGAAATCCGACTTATATCAGATCCTGTATATTCAATTAAAGTTCATATCGAAAATTTCGAACTACCGTGGCATTTCGAGATCGTTTTAATTATATTATAAATTATATATATTCGAACTCCATTTTAAATAAATAAATTCGATAAAAACTCATTTATCTTACCAAATCAATATTCAAAACAGATTAACATATTCGTAATTGACGTTCAAAAATCTGGGATGTTACATATGGTCTGACTGTGGATGAACGGTTATGGAGGACAGTGTGACTGGGGAGATTTGAGTTTGGTGTGTTTTTGTGAATGAAGGGGATTGCTTGCGTGATGGTGTAAGGCTAGGAACAGAAGAGCTGTGTTTATCAACGTTCGAGTTCGGTAGTTTACGATGGAGAATAGATCGGTTATGCGGTGGGATTACGATTTCTGAATGGGTGGTTTGGTTGAAGGGGATTGCTGTTTGATGATGGGTGAAGGAAAAAGTTGTTGAGAGTGGTTGTGGTAGAGGTCGGTGTTGTGAAATTTTTTGCTTTCGGTTTAAGGTGATGAAATAGGCAATGATGTTGTGAGAGATGGAGTTTGCGTTTGGATTGGTGATTAGTAGAAAGGTTTGGTTATAAGACAGTGGGGCTAAAGGAAAGGAAATCCAAAGCAAAAGGGGAAACAAATTCAAAAGAAAATTGGAAAGGAATTTTTTTAATTTATTTTAGAACTTGTAAGAGAAGAAAGGGAAAGATTGTATGGAAAGAAATAAAGGAAAAATTGGCAACTACTTTTTTTTCCTGGTTGGAAGATTATGAAATCATAGAATAATAACAAATCTAACCAATCAAGATTTTTTTTCTATATATACAATAAAACAAAAATTGAAATAAAATAAAATAACAACTAACACGAATCAGAAATTAAATAAATAATAAAATTTAATCATTACCTCCTCGGCAACGGCGCTAAAAACTTGATCGACACTTTCCTATAAACTAGAAAAGCGCAATATTTTAAAATAAATTCTGCAAGCGTACAGGTCGCATAATACTCAGGTCGAATCACAGGGAGGTGTTTTGAATCCTATTATTTATCTATTCTAAGGCGAGTTAGGCAAAATCTGGAGATGGTTTTGAATTAATGTGTTGAATTTACGATTGATCTAAATCTAATCAGATCAATATCAAATTCAACAACTGAAAAGGAAGAAACCAATTACCTAGAAAAAGAAAATAACAACTAGAACAATAAGAGAAAATTAAATGTAGGACTGCTGTTGAATCTAATCAATAGTCAATCGCTAACATGCAGTAATAAAAGAAAATAACAATATGTGTTCTACCAAAACTAATTGAGTAGACACACAAATTGTTATGAAAGAAAAGAGAATCAACTAAATTGGCGAAAAACTTTGTTATTCATAAACGAGAATACATAATAATGGCATGAACATTTACAATGAGTACAACGTATATTTATAGGTGGGACAAGCCAAACCTTAATCAGATCTATGAATAAAAGGGGCCTCTTTTCCTAAGAATTCTTGTCATATCTCATGCCTTTCTTGACCAAGCTTGTTTGGAAATAATCTTTAATAATATCTGAGCATATCATGGTGAATATCCTCCATATCTTCCAAATCTTCCACGTGGCTAATTGATTGACAAAAGATTTGCATGTGATTAATTTTTCTGTAACGACCCGAAAAATCTGAACCAGTTTGAAAATTTTAAATTGGATATTTTAGTGGATTTGAAATATTTAAAATAAATGATGAAAAGTAAGTTTGAATCGACATTTGAAAAGGAATATAATTATTTCTAATTATAAACAAGGCTTGAAATGGCGCGGCAGTTTCAAATTTTCATTTCAAACATTGACTGACTGTGCCGGGTGCAAAACAAAATGGATTTTAGTAAAACCAAAAATATTTAAATCTGTTAGTGAATATCTTTCTAACGAATCTGAAAAATTAAAGTTTCATAGAGGAAAGCAAAAGTTATGGCCAAATGAATTTTCAGAAAGGTCGCTATAGAATTTATATAGCCCGTGAAAATGGCCATTTTGCAAACGACCTCGGAATTTGACGAAACCACTTTTGTTGGATTCGGGATGTCAAATTACTACTAGGTTTCAAATTTCATAATTTTTGAAGCTAGTATGTGAGCGTGGCAAAGGAAAACGTGTTTTGGTCAGTTACAATTAAATTGGATCGACCAGAAATGGGCCATTTTTCAAACAGTCTCAGAATTCGACGATACTAGTTTTGTTGGGACCGTATCGTCAAAACATAGCTAAATTTATTTTTCTGGAATTTTGAGAATCAGTATGTGGCCCCGGCAAATTGAAATGTACGTTCAAATCGAATATTGAATGTTTTATATTTTAATTTGAAGAGAATCTAACTGAAACATTTGAATGGGCCTTCGAAACATATCCCATTGTGTGCGGAATGGGGGTATTTAGCTAGGGACGACAGTCATTGGGTTTGGATTGGAGTTCGTATGAGATAAGGGGTATTTTTGAATTTTTAAAAATTTATAAATATAAAAAACTCTCATTGGGCCAACTCATTTTCTCTCTCCCCGATCTTCCTCTCGACGAACGGCGGTTTTGCTTCCAACCTTCCCCCTCCGATTACTCCCTCTACACGTGAAATTAGACCTAGCTCCAGTTGAAGATTTTGAAGAGCATCACGAGAGCTTCAAATCCATATAAGATTTACCCCCTATCGTTCAACCTACGTCGCGAATCACCTCTCCAAACATCAGAACTTCAAACCGCCGCCACCCCTTCGATTTGCCACCGGACCTGACCGCTCCTCCACGCGCCAATGCGCCTCACGGAGGTCTTGGACATGGTGAAACCTGACCTGAACGAAGCGCATCAGATTTGAAGATAATTGAAGACCTTGTTTTGAAGATCGAGCTGAGGTAACGGCCTATTTTAAATAAACTATATTATAGCAGTTTAAAGCGCAACGATTTTTTGATTTCATTGTAAAAATCATATCTTTTTGCTATGTTGATGAAATTCAGTGAAATAAGAGACAGTGGACTCGTGTGGACATCTTCTACATTCTAGAAGAGAACGCATATTTTTATGAGCCCTCTGCTATTTTTGGTGGAGTGGAACCCAATGTGAGATTTCTAAATTATAAACGATATGGAAAACGACGATGTATAAATTATATAGTCGATGTATGAGTTATATAAGCGTTGTACACCTCATGTATAAGCGTTGTATAAGTTGTACGTTCGATGTATAAGTCATATATGCATTGTAGAAATTATATATGTGTTGAATAGAAGTGAAATTTACTTATATATTTTTATATACGCCCCTCGTCCACAAACCAGGGACGATATTTATTGGTTGTGATTGGTGTGAAAATTGGTTGATAGCGAATGGTTGATTAAAATTGTTTGTAGTTGAAATTGATTGATTGTGGTTGAAAAATACCCGTTTGTAGTTGAGAATTATTTGGTTTAAACCACATAGGATTAGTTTGTGGAAATGAAAAAAATATACATGTCGCCTGCGTGCGAACTACATGCATGAAATCCCCATTGTCAAAAGCTGCGAGGCTTTAAGGTAGAGCGAGGAGCCGTACTAAGGACGGCCCCGGTTTTAACTACCCTGCCGTTATGCTGCCGAAATTTTGAATAATATTCATGTGTTAGAATTATATTCATGTGTTGAAACAATATTCGTGTGTTGAATAGAAAACATTCATGTGTTGAATAGAAATTCATTTGTTGAATAGAAATTCATGTGTTGAATGGTATTCGTGTTTTAAATAAATTGCTTTAACAATAAAAATCACATTTTTATTTTATATATACGAACTATAGAAAATCTTCATGTGTTGAATTGAAATTCATTCGTTGAATAGAAATTCATGTGTTGAATGGTATTCGTGTTTTAAATAAATTGTTTTATAATAAAAATCCTATTTTTATCATCTATATGAACTATATAAAATAGTCGTGTTTTGAAAGAAATTGTTTTATAATAAAAATCCTATTTTTTTATCACCTATATGAACTATATAAAATGGTCGTGTTTTGAAATAAATTGTTTTGCAATAAAAATCACATTTTTACTATATACATAAATCTCTAAAAATAGTGAAGTGTCGGAATAAATTTCTGTTGGATAAAAATATCATTTTTATCAAATGTAAGAAAAGAATATGGTTTTGAAATCGAAGAATCGAGTATATTTATATATATATATATATAAATAAAATATATCGAATAACGAAGCTGTACTTCGTGTTTTGAAACCGTGATTTCAAACGATTAGTGCGGGATATCCGACCATTGGATTTTCCCGAAACCGAAACCGTTGGGTTCGCTTTGGAAATATCTTTCCAACGACACCAACTTTGTGAAGATCCAACTGTTGGATTGTCTGGAATGTTTAATTCAAATCTGAAGAAAAATAGCGCCATAATCGATTATATATATATAATATTAAATTAAATCGAATAACGACGCTGTAGTTCGTATTTTGAAATCGAAACTTCAAACGAATGTATCGGGAGATCCGACCGTCTGATTTTCCCAAAACTGGAACCGTTGGATTCGTTTTGAAAAGATCTTTTTAATGATATAAATTTTGTGACGATCCAAAGGTTAGATTTTCAGATATGTGTAAATCAAATCTGAAGAAAAACAGCGCCACAGCCGCGTTATGGCATGAAGCGTCATTTGAATAAATAGGCTATTTTTAAATAAATAAAAATAGCGATAAAACATTATAAAATATTATAAACGATATGGAATGTGAGATTTAGAAATTAACTGAAGGTTAGCTGAGTCGAATGGTTTCCTGAGTTTTGATCTGATGTTGGTTTCGGCCTTCGGGGTTAATATTTGGAAAATCGTTCTCTTGCTAATTCACGGTTAGTGACTAATGAATTGGAATAAGGCGTATGTTGTGTTTGTGTAGCACTGGTTTATTATATACGTGAGTTGCTCAGAAAGACCAGGTTTATCCCATTCTGAATATCTGAATCAACGATAAGAAGTCGAAGATGAAGACGGTGGTTGAAGACCGGAGATATTTACCTCGTTTGGATGGTAACTGAGGTCCTGATTGGGAGGCATCCCGAAATATGGATAATGAGTGGTGATCGTCTAGATGTACGTGGAGATCGATGGGTATGCGAGGTATATAGTGCCTCCGGTTTCATTCAGACCCAGAACGGACTTGTAAACGGACTGTGTGTCTAACATTGGATTTCATTCTGTGTGATTGATAGCCATAAGTTGCATGGTGTGAATTGCCTGTGTGGCATGCTAAGATGCAGTGATCAAGGCTTCTGTTGAAAAGCAAAGTCTTGTGGTTGATGATCAAAGCACCGCCTGTGTGGCGTAGCTTTGTGTATAACGTGAATTCGCGAGCCTCACACCCCGCTATGAACCAGAAACGGGAGAGGACATCACGGAGGGCATGCGTTTCCTTCTAGCTAGAGGTAGTGTCAGTGCTTAAACTGGCTGACATTTATATTATTTTCACCTGTGTGGTTGTTGCTGTTGCGAGGCGCCTCGGATATATCGGTCGATCCGGGACCGACGGAGTCATTCGTTGGCTCATTTACGCCCCTAAAGGGTGGGAAAACGCAGTGTTCAGGCATAATAATCCACATCGGTGGACCGGCCCGACGATCCAAGGAGAAGTTGCAGCTGTGCCAGAGAATCAGGCTAGACAGTCTCGAATTCGGTAAGGACTATCTTTTGCCTTGGTTCATGACGGAAATCCAATTTCCAAATACGACACCGTGCAGTTTTGATTGTAAACCTATATTTGGCGATATAGTGGCATGGGACGCTCATGTCGTCTATGATTGATACTTATTATTTGAAATTGTTTTTGAAACATATAAACACTAGTAATAATATCAAATACTTTTGTTATATTCGTATCAAGCATATTTTGGCCATTATAAGGTAAAAACTCTATTTTCCGGTTTGCGTTGCATTGTGTGATGGGAACTGAGTTTTATAATGGCTTCATTTTTATGAAAAGCATTGCAATGTTTAAAAGATTTACTTGTTGTAAAGCACTGGCAATCCAATGGAGTAAACCCGTTCTGCGAAAGTGGCATGGTCCTGTGATTAGCCCTATTATAAAATGTGATAAGTAGATTTCTCATACCAGTCCCATGACTGACTCGTAGTTTGTTTCACTTGCAAACTCAGGTGCCCCTTTTTCTACATGGGCAGCCTTGTATTCAGGTTTTAGTGGGCTCTTTCTTGATGGCTGGAGCTGAAGATGGATTCTACCATTTATCTCTTTTTATGCTGTTCAGCTCCTATTGTAGATATTATGTTTGTTTTCCGCTGTGGACATTTATGTATAGCTGAACTGTATTTGTGCTAAGTATGATCCTGTATACTGTGTAACTCCGATGATTACATTTATCCAGTGTATTATTTGTACATTATTTGGTGTATTTATTTAATTCTGTTTTGCTATTATCTGTTTATGTGTTATATTCCAAAGATTACCCTTGCCACCGTCAGTACGGGGTTTGGGGTCGTCACATCTTCCAAACATGGACTCTTATTAGACTCCAAAAGTGCATAAGATAAAATCTTCAAATCTTCCATGTTGCTAACTGATTGGTAATCAGATTGTATGTAGCACATGACATAAAATCTTCGAAGTTGATATTTTTCTTGTGTAATATCTTGCTTTTCGAGGTGCATGCAGATTGATGAACGACCTGTGAAAATATATGAAAAATACCCAATGTAAAATTTATTTACTTACAATAAAGATAAGATAGAGCATAAAAATTAACACTTTTATATGTTAATCAAAGGCCCAGTGATTTGTTTGATGCTTTGAATGGATGTTTGTTTTTCTTCAATAGTTAAATAACCGACTTTCGAAGTGTTTGGCAATATCGTTTTTAATATGGAGAGACTGTTTGGATTATTATCCAAGAACCACTCCGTATTGGCAGTAGCATTGCGAATCAGATTATATGAAGATAATCGAAGACGGAGTAAAGTGCAAGGACTTTTACTATTAATAGAAATGGTGCCTTCGATTTCGTTCAGTCCCAGAACAAAGTGTATGGACGAATGTCTGACAGAGTATTTCCATTGATCGCATATGTTGGTCTGTATAGATATATATGGTCGTGGAGGATTTATTCTCTTAGCATAATGTCTAGGATATATTTGTGCAAATCAATTAGTGATTAACGGATCTAACAATGTGGCATTCAAAGTGATTGTGCTATCAATGAATGGAAAGTAATCGTAGCCTCAGGCCTCAACAACCGGGAAATGACAAAAATCGGGCAGGCAGCATGGCTATGTGGGTCGCTCCCATTACGGTGTATAATCACTTATCTAGAGAAATTCCTTTTACTTCTTTAATCTATCGATGCTGTCCCGTTTCGGGAAACGGTTGCTGATCCCAACCGTCGGTGATATACATTCGATACACTCAAGCGAAATGAGTGGTCGGTCACGTGTAGGCCTGGTTGCAAGATGTTCTTGTTGAACCCAGTGTATTCCGTTCTAGAGATACACTATCGGAAGGTGGTTCCTTACCTTGTCATGTTGGAAATCCAATCTCTAATAAGCGCCCTGTGGTTTTTTGTTTTATATTATATATAGGGCGTGAGATGCAAGCGTTCCGCTAGATTCTATTTATTTGATGTAGACATTATTATAACATCACTGGATTAGATATCAAAAATATTTTTGGTTATCGTAAGGTAAAAACCATCTGTGTTTATGTGTGGATCGGTCTTACGATCATCATTTCTTTCGAAAGATTTTGAAAGTTAAACAATTGGTTGGAGTTTACTCACATCAGTCCCATGACTGACCCAGAGTTTATTTTTTCCCCTAAACTCTTGGGTGCCCAAATTTGTACGGGCAGTCAAGTAGTCGGGATTTTTCAGATTCACTTGGAAAAGCTGGAAGCAGGAGGCTTCACTAGTTAGCTATAGACTATCATGTTTCCGATGTGTACTAGGTTGTATTTGGAAACAGGTGTTTATAACTGTTCCAGGAATAACTGTTGTGCTCTGATAATGGTATGTGTATATAGTTACTGATTTGTATTTCAAAAGTTATGTTATTTAATATATTTTATTTGTTTCGCTGTGAGATTTGTGTTCTTCGTTTTTCTTCTATTCTAACTTTTCTTTCTTTCTATTTCTCATACTCTAACTTCTTTCTAATAATGATTCGTATTTCTTGCAATTTGGGTTGAACGTGTGGTGTTATTAGTCAACTCAAATAGTACGGATTTTCGGGCTGTTACAGAATTTGATATTGAATATAAGCCGATATAATTTATATTCAGAGCCTTGTATTTAATATTGAATTGGATTTTGGGTTTGTCGTGAACTGTGTTTTAAATGACACTGTTCTTAAACCTAGTTGAGAAAAGATTAGACCTTTTAAATACAATTTAGAAGAGTTTACCAATTAATTAATATTTAATTGGAATTGAATTGAAATTGGATTTTGGGTTTGTCGTGAATTCTTTATTAACACCGTTCTTAAACCCTTTGTGAAAAGAATAAATCTTTTAATTAAGATTTAAAGAAGAATTACCAACTAATTAACATTTAATCGGAATTGAAAATGGAAATGTGAATTAGGTTTATTGTGAACTGTGTTTTAACGACATTCGTTCTTTAACCCGATTTGCAGTGAAATGTGACTTGGAATATATAAATCTTTTATTAAGATTAAATAGGATTTCCAAAGGATAGTTTTCCAATTAATTAATATTTAATTGGAATGGAATGGAATTCGATTTGGTAATAATCGAAATGAGCTTCTATGGAGGAAGACTGTTGTTATATATGAAATTTAAAAGGCTTTGTCGTTATTTCATTTATATTATTAGTCGGATACGGAAATCGACATCGATTATACTGATTTGTTTGCCGTGAAGATTCCATTTTACGGAAGAGGAATTGGGTTTATCGTGAACCGTGTTTTAAATGACATTTGTTCTTTAACCCAGTTAAAGATAGGATATGATTTCCTAAAGTTAAATAATCATTAATAGTGATTTTTGAGAGGATTAAAACTAAGTGGAGTTTTAATGAATCTTTAATTAGATTGAAATATGAATATGATAATTTAAATTATCAAATTTGAGAAATGATCGAGAATGAAGTATCACCAGTTTTACCTTAGGCGATAGTTAAATATTTAATTAGATTTGAACAGGAAATGGTAATTAATATTTACCGATAACACCGTGGGAGTTAGATATGGAGTATTACAAGTTTTTCTCCATGGAATGAATAGGTTGGGATTGGAAAATATAATAAATGATTACTTCGGTAAGGTTCGCTAATCCCATCTAGTTTGGATAAACCTTAATTTGGTTTGAAATGATACCCAAAGGAAAATTAATGAGTAAATTTACAAGAATTTATCTTTGATAAAATTAATGGGAACCTTTCCCTAATGATGGGAATACTTGAATAAAAGAATATTCTAAATTGGAATAAGGCGTATGTTGTGTTTGTGTAGCACTTGTTTATTATATACGCGATTTATTCGGAAAGGCCGGGTTTATACCCATTCTAAATAATTGATTCGACGATAAGTTGACGATGAAGACGGTGGTTGAAGACCGGAGGTCTTCACATCGTTTGGATGATTACTGATGTCTCAGTTAGGTTGTACATCCAAGACGACGTAATAAGTGGTGATCGTCCAGACGTACTGGAGATCGACGGATATGCGAGGATCTCTCTCCTGTGTTGGACATATAGGACGAGGAATAAGGTGCCTTCGGTTTCGTTCAGACCCGGAATGAACTTATAAATGGATGTGTGTCTGACATTGGATCTTATTCTGTGTTGATTGATCTCTATTAAATATATATCTGTTTGGCAGCTAAGAATTCATTCTATTGTCTAGCACCCTTCCTTGAGACATACGAGCTCAGAGGTTATATATCGATAGACATCAGTCACATGGCGTGAATTACCTGTGTGGCATGCTGAGATGAAAATGATCAAAGCTCCTGTTAAAAAGCATAGTCTTGTGGTTGATGATCAAAGCACGGCTTTAAAGGGCATAGCTTTTTGTATAGCATTAATTCGCAAGCCTCACACCCCGGTATGAGTTAAAAATGGGTTCGGACTGCAGGGAGTCCATGACGTTTCTTTCTAGCTATGGGTGGTGTTAGGGTTTTACATGCCCTGACATTTTCATATTTTTACCTATTTGGTTGTTGGATTGCGAGGCACCTCGCATATATCGGTCTCTACGGAGCCGATGGATAGGTCTGGGAAACGTGTGTTCATGAATAACTAATCCACTAACGTAAGTGTGGACCGAGCCTGAAGCATCCAAGGGTTACTCAGAGTGTGTAGTCCTGATACATTTTCTAAAGTGTCTCGAAGCGGTGAGGAGCCATCCCTGGCCTTGACTCATGACGTAAATCCAATTTCCAATACGTGACATTTCGGTTTTGATTGTAGAGCCTAGTATGGCGACATGATAGATGGTACCCATGCCGCCTATGATTGATACATTTATATTTGAAGTTGTTTTATACACTATGCACTTATAATAGTATCAAATGATTTGTTTAGACGTACCAAGCATATTTAACTATTATAAGGGAAAAACCTATCCCCCGGCATGCGTTGCATTGTGTGATGGGACATGGGTCTTATAATAGCATCATTTTTCCAAAAAAGCATTGCGCTGTTTGTTCTATGCACTGGTATTCTTGGGAGGAAACCCGTTCCGTGTTATACGGCGTGGTCCCTTGATTTACTTTACATTTTAAAGTAAAGATTTAATAACTGTTTTAGTTCTCACACCAGTCACATGACTGACCTTGAGTTTATTGTTTGAACCTAAACTCTGGGTGCCCTATTTTCCACACGGGCAGCTAGCAGTTGGGTTTTTGCAGATATTATATTCATAAGGATCCTGGTTTACCGCTGGAACTATACTCGGAAAGCTCTGTATTCTATATTTCTTTCAGTTGTATTATTTATTATTTTTCTGCTGCTAATGTAATTTAAGTCTCTAATATTTATCAAATGTATAATATTTATTCATACTCTGTTATATTCTTGTACTCTGATGTAAATTGTTGTAATAAGCAATGAAATGTTCTTATGTCTATGTTCTGATTCGTCTTATCCTCAAAGCAATTCGGGCTTTCCTTTACGGGGAAGTTCGGGTCATTAAAGTTGGCATCAGAGCTTTGGTTTACAGAGCTCGAGAACAAGACATGTTAGAACTAAACGAAAGAATTCATCAAGGATTGGATTAGTAATATCCAATGAGAATGACTCGTTAGAGATGGGACCAGTAGTATCCTAGAACGAGTCAAAAGAGTGTTATTTTTAAAATAAAAATGAAAACAAATTTTGTTTTGAAAATTTAATCTAATTATACGTATTTGAGTATATTATTTTATATTTATTTAGACAATCGACTATATAAAGATTTTGCATATACGCGTCATGAACGTATATTTGAAGTCCCAAATATACTGGATAGATATAAAATCACACTCTAGTCTCCCAGAGATGATTCTGATGATAGCTCGAGCATCATCAGAATTTATGTTCGAGTTTCGAAAGTGGGATATCTATATGATTCCAATTGACTTGTGTGAGAACCAAAACTAGATAGGGTTATTGTTGTGATTTGGCATCAAAAAAGGATTTTTAGTATATATATAACAATTTATGTGTTTGAAACGATAATCCACTAATTGATTGTTGGTTGTATTGTGTGATTATTAGTATAACTAATAAAAATATTGAAATGATGATTTTTTAAACCAATATGAGGATGAACGGTAAATATTACCAAATTGTGTCAAATATTGAACTGAATTGAAAAATTGTTTGAAAATTGCATACATGTACATGCATATATATTGGACAGGTCATTGCAAGGAGGCTAGAGAAGAGGAATAAAATTGTATGCCCGACAAATAGGTACATGTTTACTAATTTATTGGATTTAGATGATTTTATTAGCTGATTGGCTTTTTCTTTTTCTTTTGGATTGATGAGAGCCCTGCGTGGCTAGTTGCGGTTTTAATGGTCTCCCCGTACAAAGGAGGTTGTGGCGAAAGTTTTCAAAATTTTAGGGTGTTAGCCAAATTTTTGGAAAATTAGAAATTCTTAGAAACTGAAAAGTTAAATAATGAACACCAGAATGAAAGTTGAGTTGATTAGTAAAACAACTTTCAGCTCCGTTCCTTTTCGAGGACAAAAAGATTTTAAGTGGGGGAGATTGTAACAACCCGGAAAATTAGAACCAATTTAAAATTTTTATTTTAGCAATTTTCATGAATTTTGGATATTTAAAATGAATTATTTTAAATAATAATGAGTAAAAATTTATTTTTACGAAGTTAAAATGAATAATTTTATTTTAATTATATAACGAGCCAGAAATGGCGCGGTAGTTCAAAAATTCGATTTCTAATTTCAAATGAATATACAGAATTCAATATAAGTCAGAATTGGACGAAACAAGAAATATTTGAATCTGTTTAACAATATCTTTCTAAGGATGTAAGAAACTAAGATTTTGTTTTATAAATTACAAGTTATGTCCAGTTTAAAATTCAGAAAGGTCGCTGTGGAATTTATATTTTTTTTAATATATAAAGCCCTTTAAAATAGCGATTTTGCAAATGACCTCCGTTTTTGATGAAATCACTTTTGTTGGATAGGGAATGTCAAATTATTGTTGGATTCCAATTTTTATAATTTTTGAAATCAATATGTGAGCGTGGCAAAAGAAAACGTGTTTTGATAGTTTCAATCAATTTGGATCAACCAGAAAATGTCCATTCATCAAATGGTCTCCAAATTTGATGAAATTAGTTTTGTTAGGACCATATCATCAATACAAAGTTAGACATAATTTTTCTAGAATTTTTGGAGTCAGTATGTGGCCCCGGTAAATTGAAATGTGCGTTTAAATTAAATATATATTGATTTATATTGTAATTTAAAGAAAGACTGATCGTAACAGCTGAATTGGGTTCGAAACATATCCCATTGTGTTCACAATGGGGGTAATTAGTTAGGGACGACAGTCATTAGGTTCGATTTGGGGTACGGTAGAAAAAGTGACTTTTTGAAATTAATAAAATAATAAAATATAAAATTATATAAACTAACCTAACCTAACCTAGCCCTAACCAATTCTCTTTCAGAAATAAAATAAAATAAAATCCCTCAGTCGTTACCCTCCAAAGCCTCCCCCCTCGATGTTTGACGCTGCCGCTCCCCACCAATGCCGCCCCCGCAGGCGATCTTCCCTCCCCCTCCTCTTGCCACACCTCATCTCTCCTCTTCTCTCCCCATTCCTCCATTCGTAAAGCCAAGCACCCCATGCCCTAATCTGCCCCAAATCAATCACCACCCTCTGGCCGCAAATCCTCCCAGCCACCTCCCCGACCTACCGCACCCAACCTGCGCCCCTCCGACGATCGGCGCCGCCTTCCCCTTCCCCCCTACGACAAAGATTCGATTTTTGGCCAAGGTGAACTTTTTATTGAATTTCCTTTTCAATTTTTTTAAATAGATTAAAATCTGATATTTTTTTATATATAAATTGCATTGATTTTTATTTCAGCTTTTTTAAATATATAAAGCATAGAGAATAAAAATATGATTTTGTTCTTGGAAAATTATGACTTTTATTATAGAAAAGATCAGATTTTTAACATTGAAAAAAATATGATTTTTAAACATGAAAAGATACGATCTTTATGTTGTTAAAAATATAATTTTTAGTTCATAAAAAAAATATGATTTTCGTAGAGAAATCTTTGCATATAAAAATATGATTTTTATATATGAAGTAGCAATATAAAAATTCAATTTTTATTTATATATTAGCGGTATAAAAATATGGTTTTTATTATATGAAGTATGATTAAAAATGTGATTTTTTGATTATATAGAGCAATATTAAAATTGTGATTTTTAATTGTATAGAGCGATGTTAAAAATGTGATTTTTAATTATACATACCGATGTTAAAAATGTGATTTTTAATCTAAAAATCGTTTGAAATAGATTGCGATGGAATTGACTGGAATCAAATCCAAATCCGAACCGTTCAGAAATAAAACTGGCGGAGTGGATCCCAAAGGTGAGAACTTCTCACTATAATTTCTTGTATAGTTATTTAGTTTATAACTGCATATATGAACTGCTCCCCGTCGTCCACAGACCACGGACAACTTGTTTGATTGTATTGTGTTGTGGTAATTGATTGGTTGTGATGTGGAATGAAAGTAAAATATTCATGTGTTGAAATAAATATTATATAGTTAAAAATATAATATTTAACGTGTATATGAATAAAATAAATATTCATTTACAAATCGGACAATTTGTTTATGTACACCCATTTTACTAATATTGATTAGAATGATAAATTTTACACATCGTCCGATTGCATAAAAAATATTCAGCGTTTGTTGATTGAAACCCCACACAGGTATTGAGATGATATTTGGCGTACACTAATCCCAACTGTTTAGTTGTATGTCGATCGATCGGTTGATAGACTTTTTTAAGCATTAATTATTTATATTTAATGCTTATACAGTGTAGAATGCACTCTGGATGATGGTTGATTGTTTATTATTGTTGTTATATACATGTGTTGTATGAAATCCATATAAATAATATTATATTGTAATTAATTGTGTCTGATTCCAGTTGAGAAAGAATGAATATTTTAAAATAACGAAAATTTTAAAATAATGAATATTTTAAAATAATCTTCAGTAATGGATCAAAATATGATTTTGAAGTCCGATTTGGAATGGACATGAAAATATTTAAATATATAAAGCCGTGTTGTTTAGTTATGCGCCATTTTGACATGAACGATATTTATATCGATTTTATTCATTTTTATAATGAATATCGAAAAGGGAATGATTTCAAAATCCGATATTTTGAAAATATTATCATTTATATATTATAATGATAACAAGAATTCAATTTTAATTTAAAATTGAAAATGAAGTTGGAATCGTTTAAGAACGAATTTAAAACGATTTATAAAATACGTTTTAAATGGAAATCGACGAAATATATATATTATATATTATATATATATAATAAATAGCCTGAATAGAACGGGCCGCGCCGCGACCGTTCGCGAATTTTGACCATTGACTTCGAATTGACGTTATGGGAGATCCGACTATCGGATTCTCCTAAAGCCCGAACCGTTCGGTTCATATCGGAAAGAGATTTCCACGAATATAAGAGATTTGAAATCTAACTGTTGTTGGAATTATGTCCAAATCAAACTTGGAAAAGGTCACTGTAAGTGCAATTCGATGACCGTTTATGGAAATCGACTGAACGGGCCTTGATAAAATTATTAAAAATATTAATAGATTGTGTAAAATCACAATAAATGATTTGGAAAGAATTTGGATGAAAAATTCAATATTTGGAAAGATAAAAATATATTTTTATCGAAATGAACTAGTTATTAACTAGAAATAATATTCCAATATTTTTAAATAAATAAATTGGATTTGAAATGGTTTTAAAATAACCAGAATTTCCAATATAAATTGGAATGGTTTGGAATGGAAATAATCTTCGGATTATTTCGGTATTGGATTTTGTGATTATACGAATATTGTTATGGGAATTTGGAAGATATATATATATCGTTATTCCCAATACGATATCCGTTGGTTTCAGAATTTGATATTGAATATAAGCCTATATAATTTCTATTCAGAGCCTTGTATTTAAAAATGAATTGGATTTTGGATTTTTCGTGAACTGTGTTTTAAATGACAATGTTCTTAAACCTAGTCGAGAAAAGTTTAAATCTTTTAAATAAGATTTAGAAGAGTTTACCAATTAATTAATATTTAATTGGAATTGAATTGAAATTGGATTTTGGGTTTGTTGTGAATGGTGTCTTTATTAACACCGTTCTTAAACCCCATGTGAAAAGAATAAATCTTTTAATTAATATTTAAAGAAGAATTACCAATTAATTAACATTTATTTGGAATTTAAAATGGAAATGTGAATTGGGTTTACTGTGAACTATGCTTTAACGACATTCATTCTTTAACCCGATTTGTAGTGAAATGTGATTTGGAATATATAAATCTTTTATTAAGATTAAATGGGATTTCCAAAGGATAGTTTTCAAATTAATTAATATTTAATTCGAATGGAATGGAATTCGATTTGGTAATGATCGAAATGAGCTTCTGTGGAGGAAGACTGTTAATATATATGGAATTTAAAAGGCTTTGTCGTTATTCCATTTATATTATTAGTTGGATACAGAAATTGATATCGATTATATTGATTTGTTTGTCGTGAAGATTCCATTTTATGGAAGACGATTTAGGTTTATGACGAACCGTGTTTTAAATGACATTGGTTCTTTAACCTAGTTAAAGACAGGAATGATTTCCCAAAGTTAAATAATCATTAATATTGATTTTTGGGAAGACTAAAACTAATTGGAGTTTTAATGAATCTTTAATTAGATTGAAATGTGAATATGATAATTTAAATTATCAAGTTTGGGAAACGGTCGAGAATGGAGTATCACCGGTCTAACATTTGATTTTATTCTGTGTTGATTGATCTCTATTAAATCTATATATGTTTAGCGGCAGAGAATTTATTCTCTTGCTTAGCGCCCTTCTCTAGGACGTACGAGCTCAGAGGTTATATATCGATAGACATCAGTCGCATGGCGTGAATTGCCTGTGTGGCATTCTGAGTTGTAAATGATCAAGGCTTTTATTTAATAACAGAGTCTTATGGTTGATGATCAAAGCACGGCCATAAACGGCGTAGCTTTGTGTATAGCGTTGATTTGCAAGCCTCACACCCCGGTATGAGTTAAAAAGGGATCGGACTACAGGGAGTGCACAACGTTTCTTTCTAGCTATGAGTGGAGTCAGAGTTTTACACGCCCTGACATTTTTATACTTTTACCTGTGTAGTTGTTGGATTGCGAGGCGCCTCAGATATATCGATCTCTATGGAGCCGGTGGATAGGTCCAATAGGATCGGGAAACGTGTGTTCAGGAATAACTAATCCACTGACGTGTGGACCGACCCTGAAACAATCAATGGTCACCTAGAGTGTGTAGTCCTGATGCATTTGCTTGAGTGTCCCGAAGCATTGAGGAGCCATCCCTGGTCTCGACTCATGACGGAAATCCAATTTCCAATACATGACATTTCGGTTTTAATTGTAGATCCTAGTATGGCGACATGATAGATGGTAACCATGCCGCCTATGATTCATACATTTATATTTGAAGTTGTTTTATACACTATGCACTTATAATAGTATCAAATGATTTGTTTCAGATGTACCAAGCATGTTTGGCTATTATAAGGGAAAAATCTATCCTCCGGCTTGCATTACATTGTGTGATGGGACTTGGGTCTTATAATAGCTTTATTTTTTCAAAAAAAAATTTGCGTTGTTTGTTTCATGCACTGGTTTTCTTAGGAGGAAACCCGTTCCATGTTATACGGCGTGGTCCCTTGATTTACTTTACATTTTAAAGTAAATTTTTAATAACTGTTTTAGTTCTCACACCAGTCACATGACTGATCTGGATTTTATTGTTTTAACCTAAACTTTGGGTGCCCCTATTTTCCACACGGGCAGCTAGTAGTTGGGTTTTTGCAGATATTATATTCATAGGATCCTGGTTTACAGCCGGAACTATACTCGGAAAGCTCTGTATCCGTGTATTTCTTTCAGTTGTGTTATGTATTATTTTTCCGCTGCTAATGTAATTTAAATCTATGATATTTATCAAATGTATAATATTTATTCATACTCTGTTATATTCTTGTACTCTGATGTAAATTGTTGTAATAAGCAATGAAATGTTCTTCTGTTTGTGTTCTGATTCGTCTTGTTCTCAAAACAATCTGGGCTTTCCTTTATGGGGAAGTTCGGGTCGTTAAATATGGGGTTTGAAACAACTATGAGATCAGTGACTAAAGAAATGTCTAAGTGCAAACAATTGAAGAAAGAACCAAAGTTAAAAGAATAAGATGATCCCGATTCAAAGTGAGTATGAATGAGAAAGTTGGAAATATAAATTAAACCTTATATTGTAACTTTCCTGCTCTGTATGGGTCACCATTAGATGAAGATTCCTCTAAGACCTGTACCCGTGGCACTGATTCACTCGCCCTCTTTCGTATACTCTTAGGAGATGCTCTATTAAGATGTACAAGCTGCTCACAATTATAGCACTTTCCTTCCATTGCAGTTTTCTTACAATCCTTATCATAATGACAATCAGTTCGCAGCCATGACACTAGATATCCTTCTCGATTTTCCCTTTCTGGGATCCTCTAATATTCTTGCTGTTGTTGTTTCTACAAGCTTGCAGACTTGAAAACTTCCTCTTTACCCTCTTTAACCTCTTACTTCATGTCCTCATGCATAATAGTCATCTCCATTAGTGACCCAAATGTCGCCGCATGGGTACATTTGTCATCGCTAACCGTTGGAGAGATTGGTTCAATCCTTTCACGAATTTGGCAGGCTTCTTATGATCGGTATTGACTAGTTCCATCCCAAACCTTGATAGCTCATTAAAGTGATTGATATATTCCTTTACAATAAGATCTCCATGCATTAATCCAAAAAATCGCTCCAACTGCATTTCCTCCTCAACCTATAATAAAAATCTTCTCTCAAATCTGTCTCTGAATCAGGCCCAATCAATATCTCTACCCCTCTCCTCGACTTTGTCCCACTAGTACGATGTCTCTTCATTAATCTGCCAAGTGTCCAACTGAGCTCTTTGACGATCCTAGATCTCTAATAATCCAAATTCTTCTCTGTACTCCCCATCTAAGTACGTGCCTCGATAAAACTCTCTATGCCCAAGAAAGATCTCCCGCCAAAATTTTATAGATCATTAAAAAGATTAGAGAAGTCTCCAGTTGCCGATGGCTGTTACTATACTCTCAAGGTATCTATGAAACCAACGGGGAATTGGGACACCCTCAGGAAGATTTGGGGCTTCAAACATACTGCACAAGAAAAAAGATGGAGATTTAAGATTCCGAAGAAACCGAAGGAAGGATATACTTGACTTAAGGGGATAACTTTTATGTTCAAAATTGCTTTTTATTTTCAAAATTTCCTTTTGTTTTGAAAATATACTTTCTTTTTGGGAAAACATTTTTCTTTTAGAACAAATTTTTAGGAATCTTACAACCTTAGGCTTTGATACGAAATGAAATGCCCCGCACCGCTTAATATTCCCAATAAGGTCATGCTAAGAAATTTGAAGCGTTATAAGTAAAAAGACATATATAACAAAGACTAAGTTCATAAGACATAAAATAATAAACACAACATAAACATTTTTAAACTGAAAACATATCATTTGTTCTAAAAACCAATTATTCATTCAGTCTCAAACCATAGGCTGCCACATGTCTTACGAAAATAACATCTCAATCACAAATCAGAATACTAATCATAATTATCCCCCAAAATAGTCAATAGTACAACCAACTACACAAAATAAGATGTAAAAAAAAAGAAGTCAAATACATCATCGACTAGATTGAGTCTCCAAGAATGATCTTCCAAGAAATCTGAACTAATCACCTTAGCTCTGCGAGCCTAGTAGGGAAGAAATAGGAAGAAAGAGAAGTGGGTCAGACATAAAGTTTGGTGAAAAAATGTAATTACCAGCATGATAGAGTAGTAATGAGAAATAGACTCAATAATAGTTCTTGCCAGATAGGGTAAGTGTCTGTGTACAACTATGAGAGATAAACATATTGGAATGATGTACAATGAAACATACTTGAACCGTACAACTATAGGTTTGTTCAATTATTTGCACTTTTTCAAATTTTGAACGCAATAGACATGATTGGGAGTTTCCAAATACTACCCATTGATCGATTTTATCTTAGTAGTCTACCATCTCGCATGGTAACTTATGTCACTATGGATCTTGGTCTTTATCTGACCACTTCCATCAGTAAAGACATAGCAATTACTTTTGGACGCAGTAGTGACTTATCTTCCCTTGTCAACGCCACTGCACATTCGTGCTCAGTCGGAACCGACCCATACATGACCCTATCTGTATTGATCCAATTAGTATAAGCGTGCTTATCCTTCACCACTACCAATTGTAGGACCACCAGTGGTAAACCTGAAGGGGAATGCTACTGATATGGATCCTAGCTGTAACGACCCAGAAAATCTGAACCAATTTAAATTTTTTAAATTGGCTAAAATAATGGATTTTAAATATTTAAAATAAATATTTTAAATAATGGCGATGAAAACTGAGTTCGAATCGACATTTGAAAACGAATATAATTAATTATAATTATATATAGAATTGAAAATGGCGCGGTAGTTCGATAATTCGATTTCAAACTTCAATTGAATATACCGGGTGCAAAACAATCCGGATTTTAGTGAAACCAAAAACATTAGGATCTAATTGATGATATCTTTCCAACGAATCTGACCAATCGAAATTTGATAGCGGGAATCAAAAGATATGTCCAGTTGAAAATTCTGAATAGTCGCTATGGAATTCAGTCCCTTAAAAATGGACAATTTGCAAATGACCTCGGATTTCGATGAAACCACTTTTGTTGGATCCGCAGTGTCAAGTTATTGCTAGGGTTCAAATTTCATAATTTTTCGAATCAATATGTGAGCATGGCAAAGGAAAACGCGTTTGACCGGTTTCAGTTGATTTTAATCGACTGGAAATTGGCCATTTTTCAAACGGTCTCAGAATTCAACGAAACTAGTTTTGTTAGGACCGTATTGTCAATACGAAGCTAGAAAATATTTTTTTGGAATTTTTCTAGTTAGTATGTGACCCCGGTAATTTGAAATGTACGTTTAAATTTAATATAGTGATTTAAAATGTAAATTCAACAGAAACTGATTGTAACGATCAAATCAGCTTACGATACATATCCCATTGTGTTCGGAATGGGGGTGAAATGCTATGGGCGACAGGCGGTGGGCCTCGTTTCGAGGTCGTATGTAAAAGTCAACCTTTTTTGCGAAATTAAATAATAAAATAATAAAAATAATTTTAATTTCCCTCCCCTTATCCTTCGTTCTGCCCCCCCCCCCCCCCCGTTCACTTCGATTTCAACCAGAAAAAAAAAGAAAAAAAACCCTAAATCTAAATTGATCGGCGACGCCTCCACCGAGCTCCTCCCACGACCGCCCTCTCCGTCCAGCCTCCTCCTCCCATCGCGCAACCCCCGAAGACCCCCTCCCCTCGTACGTCGAACCCCAGTACGATTCGCAGCGACCCAAGCCCAACCGCCTGCCACCACCGTTCGAAACCCCGAGCGCCGCCGCCTCGAAGCCACCTCCGACGAACTGCGGAAACCCCCCCTCCTCTTTAAGTATTTTGTTTTGTTATTTTATTTTTAATGATTTTTCAATTAAAGGTAAATACTGATTTGTATAAAAGAAAAAAAAAACAGATTTTTAAAAAAAGGTTAAAACTGAATTTTAAAAAGAATTTTAAACCGAGATTTTGAAAAAGGATTTTAAACTGAATTTTAAAAAAAGCATTTAAGTACTGATTTGTTTAAAGGTGAAAACTAATTTGTTTAAAGGTAAAAACTGATTTTTAAAAAGGTTAAAACTGATTTTTTTTTAAAGGAAATAAAATCTGATTTTTTTTTAAAAAAAAGGAAAAACTGATTTTTGTAAAGATTATAAATCTGATTTTAAAAAAGGAAAAAGGTTTAATCCTTTTAAAGAAAAAGGTTTAATCTTTTTTTAAAAGAAAAAGATTTGAACTTTGAATAGGAAAAGATTTGAACTTTCAAAAATAAAGATCATATTTTCAAAATAGAAAAAACGGGATTTTTATTAAGTAGAAGGAGTAAGATATGATTTTTGTATTTTTAAAGCAATAAAAATATAATTTTTACGTCATAGGAATATTAAAAATATAATCTTTATATTAAAAATATAATCTTTATATATTAAATAGCGAAGTCAAAATTCGATTTTTATATATTGAATAACATAGTAAAAATTCGATTTTTACATATGTAGAGAATACGGGCGAAAGCGACAGAAAGGCGAAGATTTCTCTAAGGAAGTGTCGTGAAGTTGGATAGCTATTGGTGAGATTTCTGATTTAAAAATATATATATATGTGTGTGAAATGAAAGTGAATAGCTATATATAAAAATCTATATATAATATATATATATATATATATATATATATATATATATATATATATATATATATGTACGCCCCTCGTCCACAAACCATGGACGATATTTATTGGTTGAAATTGTTGTGAAAATTGATTGATAGCGAATGATTGTTTGGGATTGTTTGTGATTGATATTGGTTGATTGTGGTTGAAAAATACCCGTTTGTGATTGTGAAATATTTGGTTGAAACCACATAGGATTAGTTTGTGGAAATGAAATAAATATATATATGCCGCCTGCGTGCGAACTAGATGCATGAACCCCATTGTCAAAAACCGCGAGGTTTTAAGGTAGAGCGAGGAGCCGTACTAGGGACGGTCCCGGTTTAACTACCCTGCCGTTATGCTGCCGAAATTTTGAATAATATTTGTGTGTTTGAATTATTTTCATATGCTTAAACTATATTTATTCATTGAATAGAAAACATTCATGTGTTGAATTGATATTCATTCGTTGATTAGAAATTCATGTGTTGAATGGTATTCATATTTTGAAATAAATTGTTTGATAATAAAAATCACCTTTTATCGACTATATGAACTGTGTAAAATAATCTCATTTCAAAAGAAATTGTTTTAGGATAAAAATCTTATTTTTGTCACCTATAGGAACTATATAGAAGAATAGTGTTTTGAAATGAATTGTTTTACAATAAAAAACACATTTTTATTGTATGCATAAATCGTAGAAATGTGAAGTGTTAAAAATAGCCACTTGTTCAAAATAAACATATATGAGTTGAAATATTCATTAATTAGCTAATGAAATGATTTGCACCTATTTATGTAACATTAGAACGAATGGTGTTTTTAAACCAAATAGAAATCAAATATGAAGTTGAATAGAAAATGATAAATGATAAGAACTGTATATATATGTACATGCATATTTATTGAACAGGTTATAGCAAAGGGGCTAGAGAAGAGGAATAAAATTGTGTGCCCGACAAATAGGTACACATTTACTGTTTTGTTTGGGTGATGATTTTATGAGCCTATTGGCTAGCCGCTTGGCTTTTTCTTTTTCTTTTTGAGGTTAGAAGGACCGGGAACGCTATTTGCGATTTCCCGATGCTCCCGGTGCAGGGGAGGTTATGGCGAAATTTTCCAAAATTTTAAGGTGTTAGAAAAATATTTGAAGTGAAAACGATATTGAAATCATTGAATGAACTATATTTATATAAATATATAAATATAAATAAAATTAAAACGAAACGAGGCCGTGCAGTTCGTATTTTGAAACAGTGATTTCAAACGACTAGTGCGGGAAATCCGACCATTGGATTTTCCCGAAACCTCAACCGTCGGGTCCGCCTTGGAAAGATCTTCCCAACGGCACCAACCTTGTAAAAATCCAACGGTTGGATTGTCTGGAATGTTTAATTCAAATTTGAAGAAAAACAGCGCCAGAAACGATTATATTTGTATATATATATATATAAATATAATTATATTTAATCGAATAACGACGCTGCAGTTCGTATTTTGAAATCGAAACTTCAAACGATTGTACCGGGAGATCCGACCGTCGGATTTTCCCGAAACTGGAACCGTTGGATTCGTTTTGAAAAGACCTTTCTAATGATGTAAATTTTGTGAAGATCCAACGGTTAGATTTTCAGATATGTGTAAATCAAATCTGAAGAAAAACAGCGCCACGGCCGCGTTATGGCCCGAAGCGTCGTTTTGAATAAATGGGCTATTTTAAAATAAATAAAAATAGCGATAAATCGTTATAAAATATTGGAAACAATATGGAATGGAAATAAACTGAATTTGTTCGATTTATGTGGCTTTTGATGGTTGAATGTGTTTGGTGTGAAAATTACATTAAAAGAACACAATTGGTGTTGTCGAATAATTTAACCATTGAAATAAATTGATTTGAAATCCTAAATATACGTGAATTATTTGAGAAGGCCGAGTTAATTCTCATTTCAAATAATTGACCGACGATTGAAAGTCGAAGATGAAGACGATGGTCGAAGACCGGAGATCTTCACCTCATTTGGATGGTAACCGAGGTCCTGATTGGGAGGCATCCCGAAATATGGATAATGAGTGGTGATCGTCCAGACGTACGTGGTGATCGATGGGTTTGCGAGGTATTTAGTGCCTCCGGTTTTGTTCAGACCCAGAACGGACTTGTAAATGGACTGTGTGTCCGACATTGGATTTTATTCTGTGTTGATTGATCTCTGTTAAATATACATCTGTTTGGCGGCGGAGAATTTATTCTTTTGCTTAACGCCCTTCTCTGAGACGCACGAGCTCAGAGGTTGTATATCGATGGACATCAGTCGCATGGCATGAATTGCCTGTGTGGCATGCTAAGATGCAGTGATCAGGGCTTCTGTTGAAAAGCAAAGTCTTGTGGTGATGATCAAAGCACCGCCTGTGTGGCGTAGCTTTGTGTATAACGTGAATTCGCGAGCCTCACACCCAGATATGAACCAGAAACGGGAGGAAGGACCTCAGGGAGGGCATGCGTTTCTTTCTAGCTAGGGTGGTGTCAGTGACCTACCAGCCCTGACATTTATATACTTTTCACCTATGTGGTTGTTGCTGTTGCGAGGCGCCTCGGTTTGATCGGACGATCCGGGTCCGATGGAGTCATTCGTTGGCTCGTTTGCGCCCCAAAGGGCGGGGAAACGTATTGCTCAGGCATTTTAATCCACATCGGTGGACCGGCCCTGTCGCTCCTAGGGTCACTCGAGCTTTGATCTTGAGACATGGTAGGCTAGATTGTCTCGAATTCGGTAAGGACTATCTTTTGCCTTGGTTCATGACGGAAATCCAATTTCCAAATACGTGACGATGCGGTTTCGATTGTATAGATATTTGGCGACATAGTGGCATGGGACGCTCATGTCGTCTATGATTGATAGTTATGATTTGAAATTGTTTTCAAAACATATAAACACTAGCAATAATATCAAATGCCTTTGTTTTTGTAACACCCCGCAAATTCTATAACTATGAAATTAACAAATTAAAGTATAATTAATTTCAAATCAAAGAACTAAGGGAAACGGGATACGCCATTGCGTTCGTCTCGGAAAAATACGCGAAATAGAGTCCGAGTTTTCGAAAAACGGAGTCCGTATGAAGAAGATATGGCCTTCGGAAGTTTCTGAATTAAATTTAAATTTCAAACAGAATAAAACAGTTTAAAAAATTAAAAGTGGGGCCCAATGGGCCAGGGCGGAAGAACACCCGCCTCACGCACCCAGGTCGACTGGGCTGTCGACCTGGTCTAACCAGGTCGACAGGCCTGTCGACAGGGCTGTCGACAGGTGTGTCGACCTGGTCCAGACCACGTCGAACCCAGTCTAACCCGGCTGGCCTATTCTCTGTTGGTCGATTTTCTGTGGTCTGCTTTGTCATTAGGGCTAGGGGGCAAGCTCTAATTGGTCTCTCCTTAGGATGAATGGCTACGATCAATCCAAGCAACATCAATGGTTCTAATCAGTTCATTACCCCTATAAAAAGGACCCTAGACTCTACCTAGGTTTCTTGTACAATTCTCTAGCCTCCATTGCTCTCTTCTTCTAATAAAAAAATAAAAATGGCGTCTCTGCTCTGCTGGAATTAAAACTAGAAGATAATCAACATCAGCCTAAGCAACTCAATTCAAACTAGAGATTAAAATTTCTGCAAAGATTCGACAACAAGTTCTTTCTTTAATCCAATCAAGGCAAGTACAGTTATTCTCCGCTATAAACATTAATTATAATTTTGTTATGCATTTAAATCTGAGTTTGAGGTTGTATTCTCTTCTATTAGATCTGTTTTCTGTGACTGTTCTATATTCCTTTCTTCTTTTCTGTTTCTATAGCCAGGCTACCACGAGCCTGTGCCGAATCTCATAAGAGATGAACGTATGAACGCAAGTTTTGGGATGAATGATGAGAAATTTGACAAAACCAAATTGAATGTATGACTTTAGGTCTGAGGCATAAAATATATTGGACATATGACTTGGGATTGGATGCATAAATTTGACTATGAACATATAATTTATGCATGTTGTATGCATAGTTATGTTGTAATTTAGACCTGTAATTAATTAGAAAAAAATAGCATATGTTATAAACTAGTTTTAGACCTATGCATATTTTGTGATAAAAGAAGAAGAGGAACCACTGTAAAGATTGCATATGATTTGAGACTTTGGACAAAATGCATATAAAAAGGCAAGATCTGATTTTTAGAAGATATGGTTTAAAGATTTATATTATTGGGGATAGTTTGCATAATAATTCATGACATGAAAAGAAGGAAGATATGGAAACTTAAGATTTACATTAATTAGGATATCTAGTATTGTAATTACACCTAAATAGGGATTTTTGGATATATGGCATGCATTGGAATTAATGGTTATATTTGGTATAATTTATATGTGAATCTGCTGTAAATGCTAGTTTAACAAAAATTGGAACATATGTTATAGGGTAAATTATGTCCATATTCTGCGCTATGTAAATGTATGCAAACATGGAAGTATATGATCATATTGGGAATCATGACATTATTTAGGCATATGAACTTAGGCCTAATTTATGTTTAGGCAAGGCATGTAAATAGAACCTTTAGAAATATTAAATTTGCTAAATCTGCTAAATTGCCAAGTTGCCTAAACTGCTAGTTTTGTTATATTGCCTAGACTGCTAATTAGATTGAAATGCCTAATCTGTTAAATTTGTCGGTTGAAATGCCTAACCTGTTATATGCCAAAATCTGCTAAGTTGCTAAATCTGTTAAATCCGTTAAGTCATATAAAATCTGTTATCTGCTATGTTGATATAATCATCCTGTTATTGATATAATCTGAATTGGCATATTTATTGGGCGTGCGCATAAACGGTAAATTATTAATTAATTGGCCGCAAAGATAAACATGGCTAACTCGAGGTTAGAATGAGTTTGCGGCGTAAATCTGCCCGGAACCGCCCGGCACATCCAGTGGCCGCAAACAATAGGTTCTAATGTGAGAAGTTAGTCATAACATGCGTAAGACACGAGGTTAGGTCTGGCTTGTGGCAGAAGTCTGCCCGGAACCGCCCGGCATATCCAGCGGCCACAAGCTACCGACCTAATGTGAGAGGTCTGTGCATTAATAATTAATTAATGCAAAATCTAAGATAAGAATGACGTCTAAAACGTATTGGGGAAAATAGGGTTAAACCAAAGGGATTAATAGATGTAGTAAAACCCGTCCATGAATCTGTAGGCCCAATACAAAGTTAGACAAATCTGAAAAATCTGTACATCTGACCTGTTAGTCTGGAAACTTGTTAACTTAATTTGTGAATTAGTAAACCTGAATTCTGTATGTCTAAACTTGTAAACAAGTTAATCTGAAATCTATTAGTCTGGGGACACAAGGTTAGGAGGGGAATTACTTGTGTCATCTGTTGTTTGGGACCCATATTAGTCAGTAACCCTTTCTGGTATCAAAACTTTGACCCAACAGTAAGTAGGGTCCGGGCACGCTTACTGAACTAATTATAAGTGGTTCATTCTGATAATGGCGAGGGGTGTTGATGGTGCGTTCCAACCGGGTCATGTGCGTGCATGGATCCCGGTCTGCCTCTGAGGATGTAAGACGCCGTGACATCTGTAAATAGGTCTGTGCCAATTGGTTGTCACTTTAGGGAGTGATACACCCTACTGTGGGGCTGACACAGGATATTTATGTATTAGGGAGCCGATCGCTTGGGGTAGGGTTTTAGGGTACGCTTAGTTCTGTCTGTTTCTGTTGGTACCGTCTGTTTCTGTTGGGTGGTAACACCTGTCTGTTTCTGTGTGGTACCGTCTGTCCGGGTGGTAAAGGCCCATTACTAGTGTACACCTAATTCCACATTCTGTCTCCATAGGGATAAATCTGTTTCTTCTTCTGTCTGTTTCTGATCGGGTAGTAAAGGCCCATTATTAGCATTCTGTTTCTGTTAAAAGTATTCTGTACCCGTTTCTGCTTCAATTTAGACATTAGGGTGACACCTAATTCTGCTATACTAGTATTAGTGCAGAGAAGTGTAAAACAATAGTTTATATCATTCTGTTTTTCTGTTATATCTGCTACACCTGTTATAGTTATCTCACATCCAGTTTTATGTTCATATCATATTATTATTATCTGTTCATATGCTGAAAGTCACTGGACTTGCCAGACTTTTTGTCTGACCCTTGTTGTTTCGTCTCCTTTCTTCCGTTTCCCCCCCAGGTTATCCAAGGAGGGAAATACTTTAGCTTGATCCGGATTTCTCTTTGCTTGAAGTGCTTAAAGTATGGCTTGGCTCTGTATGGCTTCCGTTCCATGGGGATTATGATTTTAAACTATGCATTTTGAAGGCTTTTGTACAAGACTGATATTTTGTACTTGAATTCTGAAATTGAAAGGACGTAACCATATTAATTTTCTGTTTCCGCTGTAATAAAGTTAAAAATTTTCAAGTATTGTTTTATCTGTCTTGTAAGTTTCTGTTCTGTTTACTAAAATGCTCCACCAAAGTTAAGGCATTCCCTTTGTGAGTGACCTTAACGGAGGTGGGGTGTTACAGTTTTATTCGTATCAAGCATATTTGGCTGTTATAAGGTAAAAACTCTATCCTCCGGTTTGCGTTGCATTGTGTGATGGGAACTGAGTCTTATAACGGCTTCATTTTTATAAAAAACATAGCGATGTTTAAAAGAAAGATTTGTTTTAAAGCACTGGCAATCCAATGGAGTAAACCCGTTCCACGAAAGTGGCGTGGTCCTGTGATTAGCCAATTATATATGTGTTGAGTGGATTTCTCATACCAGTCCCATGACTGACTCGTAGTTTGTTTCACTTTCAAACTCGGGTGCCCCTTTTTCTACACGGGCAGCCTTGTATTCAGGTTTAGCTGGTTCTTTTTCTGGATAGCTGGAGCTGAAGATGGGTTCTATCATTTATTCTTTTTATGCTGTTCAGCTCCTATTGTACATATTTTGTTTATTTCCGCTGTAGACATTTATGTATAGCTGAACTGTATTTGTACTAAGTAAGATCCTGTATACTGTGTAACTCTGATGATACTTTTATCCAGTATATTTTATTGTTCATTATCTGGTGTATTTATTTAATTCTGTTCTGCTATTATCTGTTTCTGTGTTATATTCCAAAGATAACCTTGTTTCCGTGAAAACGGGAAATCGGGTCGTCTCATCGTGGTATCAGAGCTTTGGTTAAGCTTAGTTCTGGAATATAACATTTGAACGAACTCGTCAGAAATAGAACCAGTAGTGTTCTAGGACGGGTAACTCTATACAGATAGGATCAGTAATATCCTAGTATGAGTAAAGCAGAATGAAATTACACCTTGATAGACACATTTACATTTGAAGTATGTGTTTCTATATTTTAAAATACCTTTTCTGTGACCTGACACTCGATCTGCCATTTGCAGAAGTACTAGAAAAATGAGTGTCAGAAGCAGAAGGAATACAGAACCGGATATTGAGGCCCTATTAATCAAATATCGAAATATGGGTGGAATACCGTTCTCTGGTGAAGAATCTATTATGAAGACGCAAGCTTGGATTCGTTCGGCTGAGAAAATCTTCGAAGCATTAAAGCTTAGAGATGACCAGAAAAGATTACTGGCCTCCTGGGCATTTAAAGACGAAGCTTTGTTCTGGTGGGATTCTGTTGTTAAGGATAATCCAGAAGGTGATATCACCTGGGATAGATTCAAAGTGATTTTCTTAGAAAGATTTACTCCTCCCGAAGCAACTGAGAGATTATGCGATGAATTTTCTTATCTGATACAAGGAGACATGACAATTCCCGAATATCATAAGAAATTCAATGAACTTTCTCACTTTGCTCCTCATCTAATTCAAGACCCAAAGAGGAAAAATCTGAGATTTATTCATGGCCTTCAAAGGAAATACCAGAATAATGTATTGGGGCATGTGAAGCTTCCTTTCTCAGAAATGATATACATGGCTTATCAGTACGAAGATCTCGACAGGAAAGGCATGTTGCGAGATGAAGCAGAAATCAGTTCTAGCAGCAAAAGAAAATTTGAAGCTGATAGCCCAGAGGCAAATATGCAGCCTGAGGTCAGCACGAAGGCTGAAGTCATGAAGAGGCCAAAGATCAATCAGAAAAAGGTAAAGCCAACCGTATGCCTTAAGTGTGATCAACAAGGGCATTCGATGAGAAACTGCAGATCTTCGAACAGACGAAAGGATGGCGGGTCTAAGTCCGGGATGAATTTCCTAGAGAATAGGAAGTGCAGTCAATGCCATCAGTCCGGTCATCTTTCAAAGGCCTGCCCGCTATTCCGAAAACCTGAAGCAGTACATGTAAATGAAGTGGCAGAAGTGCCTACGTCTTCGTCTGCTCAGGAAAGGTCTGATGTTTTGGAAGGCATGCTCAATATCAAAAACATTCCAGTTAAAGTACTATTTGACACGGGCGCGTCACAAAGCTTTATTGCAAAGAGTGCAGTCAAGAAGTTGGATTTGAGATTGAAAAAGCTCAAAGAACCAATGACAGTCCAAAATCCAGTTGGGGGTTCCATTGATCTTAGTTGGATTTGTGCAGTACCGGTCTCTTTTTCCTGCTATAAATTCCCTATTATCTCGGTCGTCATGAATTTTGATGAATTCGATCTTATTTTGGGATTGGATTGGTTAACCAAATATGAAGCGGAAGTTAAATGCACCGAGAGAGTTGTAAAGGCAAAAGCACAATTGGGAAACTATATAACCATACCATGTGAAGGCCCAACTTCAAATAGAAAAGATTTCTGGTCAGCTCTCGATGTTTCTCCAGCTCAAATAGAAAATGTTCCTGAAATCATAGAGAATATTCCTGACCTCATCAAAGACATTCCTGTCGTCAAGAACTATGCGGATGTGTTCGAGGAAGTTGTTCGCTTACCTCCGCAAAGAGAAATAGATTTCAAGATTGCTTTGATTCCCAATGCAAGACCGGTAGTTCACGCTATTCGAAGAATGTCCTTGAAAGAGAAGGAGGAATTAGACAATCAAACACGACAGCTAGTATGGAAAGGTCTGATCAGGCCTAGTTTCTCTGATTGGGGTGCAGCAGTGGTATTTGTCCCAAAATCTGACGGTACTCTACGTCTATGTGTGGATTATCGTGATCTGAACAAGCAAACCATAAAGAATAAATATTCATTGCCGCGAATAGATGATTTGTTGGATCGATTAAATGGAGCACAAGTATTCTCAGAATGGACCTAGCTACAGGTTTCCATCAACTTCGAATTGCCGAAGAGTGTGTTCCAATGACAGCGTTCAGAGGCCCCGACTTATTCTACGAGTGGTTAGTAATGCCGTTCGGTTTATGTAACGCTCCAGCTTACTTCGTCGATCTAATGAACCGAGTATTTAGGGGAGTATTGAATAAATTTGTTCTGGTTTTTATTGATGATATTCTAATCTTCTCTAAATCAAAGGCCGAACATGAAAAGCATCTGGAACAGGTTCTAGAAATTCTGAGACGGAATGTATTAAAAGCCAAATTTTCCAAGTGTATATTCTGGCAAGATGAAGTGAAATTTCTGGGCCATCTTGTATCGAAAGAAGGAATCGCTGTGGATCCAAGCAAAATCACAGCTATTCAGAATTGGAAACAGCCCAGTACCCCCACTGAAGTCCGTAGTTTTCTCGGATTGGCTAGCTATTACCGGAAGTTCGTTAAAAACTTTTCGAAGATATCTGGTCACTTAACGAAGCTTACAAAGAAGCATTCAAAATTCAAATGGACTTCAGAAAGTGAGGAGGCTTTCGAAGAGCTAAAGTTAAGATTAACTACAGCTCTAGTGTTAACCATCATCGATGGCAATCAAGATTTAAAAGTCTGGACTGATGCTTCTAGAGAAGGCCTTGGGGCAGTGTTAATGCAAAGAGGTCAAGTGATTGCTTATGCTAGCCGTCAATTGAAGCCGCACGAGAAAAACTATGTAACTCATGATCTTGAGTAATTGGCTATCATATTCTCTTTGAAAATCTGGAGACACTATCTTCTGGGCGAGAGATTTGAACTGTTTACAGATCACCAGTCGTTAAAGTATCTGTTCACTCAGAAGGACTTAAATTTGAGGCAGCAGCATTGGCTGGAGTTTCTTGCAGCATATGACTTTGAAATTATATATACTCCAGGGAAAGCCAATGTCGTGGCCGATGCATTAAGCCGAAAAAATGAGATGATCGCCAGTTTCATCATTGCGACTTCGTTGATTGATAAGATATCGGCTCTCCAAGAAGACGACCAATTTATCAAAGGAATAAGTCAGCGAATTCGTGAGGGCAATGCTTCGGATTTCCAGCTAGACAACGAAGGGATTCTGAGGTTAGAAGGGCGAATTTGCGTTCCAGATATTCTTGGACTCAGAAGAGAGGTGCTTGATGAATGCCACAAATCTAAGCTCAGTATCCACCCGGGTGTGAATAAAATGTATAACGATATCAAACGCACATTCTGGTGGAAGTCGTTAAAAAGAGACATCTCAATATATGTTAGTCGATGCCCTACTTGCCAGCTAGTTAAAAGTGACCAACAGAAATTGGCTGGGTTATTACAACCACTGGAAGTTCCTGGTTGGAAGTGGGAGCATATTTCTATGGATTTCATTGATGGTTTGCCCAGAACCAGAAAAGGAAATGACAGTATTTGGGTGATCGTAGATCGTTTCACGAAGACCGCCCATTTCATACCTGTCAAATCAAATAGAACTGCTCAGAGTCTGGCGCAGATATACTTCAGGGAAATAGTTAGACTACATGGAGTGCCGCTCAGCATAGTAAGTGATAGAGATACGATATTCACTAGTAAATTCTGGGAGGCATTTCAAGTCGAACTGTGAACGAAGTTAAACATGAGCACCGCTTATCATCCTCAGACAGACGGTCAGACTGAGAGGGTGAATCGCATTTTAGAAGATCTATTGCGGGCTTGTGTTCTAGATTTCGGTGGATCATGGGAAGACCATCTGCATTTGGCTGAATTCTCTTATAACAACAGCTACCAGGCGAGTCTGACAATGTCGCCATTCGAAGCATTGTATGGTAGACCGTGCCGATCTCCTGCTTGTTGGGTCGAGCCTGGAAATAGACTTGTGTTGGGTCCTGATATGATTCGAGAAGCTGCCGACAAAGTCGATTTTATTAAGAAGCGATTACTCGCCGCTCAAAGCCGACAGAAGAGCTATGCCGATAGAAGAAGAAGAGATATATCCTTTGAAGTTGGCGACTATGTATATTTGAAAGTATCGCCGATGAGAGGAGTTATCCGGTTCGGTAAAACTGGAAAGTTAGCACCCAAATTCATTGGTCCGTTTCCTATTCTGGAACGGATTGGAACTCTCGCTTATAGGGTCAAACTGCCTGACTGGTTGCCTGGAGTTCATGATGTATTTCATATATCTCAACTTCGAAAGCACGTTCATGATCCAGACTTAATCGTGGAAGAAGCAGCTCAACAGGATATTGAAATTACTCCAGAATAAGCTGTGAGGCGAGAGCCGCTAAAGATTATCGGTAAAGAAACCAAAGAGCTGAGGAACAAGAAGGTTCGCTTAGTCAAAGTGCAATGGAGTGGAGATCCGCGAGATTGTACTTGGGAAACTGAGGAGAGCATTCAGAAAGCTTATCCTAGATGCCGAGTGGATATCTCTGATTGACTCCGGTGCAAGGTATATTTACCATACTTTACCTCACCATTTAATTCTCTATTCTATTATAATTGTTTGAATGATTTTAGAAGAAAAAATAGGAATTAATTTGTCTGGCTTTGAAAGGTTAAAAACAATTGGATTGGTTGTTGTATTGTGGGATTGTAGATTTATCAAACCACTTTCGACTTTATTCCTTTTCGGGGACGAAAAGTTTTAAGTGGGGGAGATTGTAACGACCCAGAAAATCTGAACCAATTTAAAATTTTTAAATTGGCTAAAATAATGGATTTTAAATATTTAAAATAAATATTTTAAATAATGGCGATGAAAACTGAGTTCGAATCGACATTTGAAAACGAATATAATTAATTATAATTATATATAGAATTGAAAATGGCGCGGTAGTTCGATAATTCGATTTCAAACTTCAATTGAATATACCGGGTGCAAAACAATCCGGATTTTAGTGAAACCAAAAACATTAGGATCTAACTGATGATGTCTTTCCAACGAATCTGACCAATCGAAATTTGATAGCGGGAATCAAAAGATATGTCCAGTTGAAAATTCTGAATAGTCGCTATGGAATTCAGGCCCTTAAAAATGGACAATTTGCAAATGACCTCGGATTTCGACGAAACCACTTTTGTTGGATCCGCAGTGTCAAGTTATTGCTAGGGTTCAAATTTCATAATTTTTCGAATCAATATGTGAGCGTGGCAAAGGAAAACGCGTTTGACCGGTTTCAGTTGATTTTAATCGACTGGAAATTGGCCATTTTTCAAACGGTCTCAGAATTCAACGAAACTAGTTTTGTTAGGACCGTATCGTCAATACGAAGCTAGAAAATATTTTTCTGGAATTTTTCTAGTTAGTATGTGACCCCGGTAATTTGAAATGTACGTTTAAATTCAATATAGTGATTTAAAATGTAAATTCAACAGAAACTGATTGTAACGATCAAATCAGCTTACGATACATATCCCATTGTGTTCGGAATGGGGGTGAAACGCTATGGGCGACAGGCGGTGGGCCTCGTTTCGAGGTCGTATGTAAAAGTCAACCTTTTTGCGAAATTAAATAATTAAATAATAAAAATAATTTTAATTTCCCTCCCCTTATCCTTCGTTCTGCCCCCCCCCCCCCGTTCACTTCGATTTCAACCAGAAAAAAAAAGAAAAAAAAACCCTAAATCTAAATTGATCGGCGACGCCTCCACCGAGCTCCACCCACGACCGCCCTCTCCGTCCAGCCTCCTTCTCCCATCGCGCAACCCCCGAAGACCCCCTCCCCTCGTACGTCGAACCCCAGTATGATTCGCAGCGACCCAAGCCCAACCGCCTGCCACCACCGTTCGAAACCCCGAGCGCCGCCGCCTCGAAGCCACCTCCGACGAACTGCGGAAACCCCCCCTCCTCTGTAAGCATTTTGTTTTGTTATTTTATTTTTAATGATTTTTCAATTAAAGGTAAATACTGATTTGTTTAAAAGAAAAAAAACAGATTTTTAAAAAAAGGTTAAAACTGAATTTTAAAAAGAATTTTAAACTGAGATTTTGAAAAAGGATTTTAAACTGAATTTTAAAAAAAGCATTTAAGTACTGATTTGTTTAAAGGTGAAAACTAATTTGTTTAAAGGTAAAAACTGATTTTTAAAAAGGTTAAAACTGATTTTTTTTAAAGGAAATAAAATCTGATTTTTTTTAAAAAAAAAGGAAAAACTGATTTTTGTAAAGATTATAAATCTGATTTTAAAAAAGGAAAAAGGTTTAATCTTTTTAAAGAAAAAGGTTTAATCTTTTTTTAAAAGAAAAAGATTTGAACTTTGAATAGGAAAAGATTTGAACTTTCAAAAATAAAGATCATATTTTCAAAATAGAAAAAACGGGATTTTTATTAAGTAGAAGGAGTAAGATATGATTTTTGTATTTTTAAAGCAACAAAAATATAATTTTTACGTCATAGGAATATTAAAAATATAATCTTTATATTAAAAATATAATCTTTATATATTAAATAGCGAAGTCAAAATTCGATTTTTATATATTGAATAACATAGTAAAAATTCGATTTTTACATATGTAGAGAATACGGGCGAAAGCGACAGAAAGGCGAAGATTTCTCTAAGGAAGTGTCGTGAAGTTGGATAGCTATTGGTGAGATTTCTGATTTAAAAATATATATATATATGTGTGTGAAATGAAAGTGAATAGCTATATATAAAAATCTATATATAATATATATATATATATATGTACGCCCCTCGTCCACAAACCATGGACGATATTTATTGGTTGAAATTGTTGTGAAAATTGATTGATAGCGAATGATTGTTTGGGATAGTTTGTGATTGATATTGGTTGATTGTGGTTGAAAAATACCCGTTTGTGATTGTGAAATATTTGGTTGAAACCACATAGGATTAGTTTGTGGAAATGAAATAAATATATACATGCCGCCTGCGTGCGAACTAGATGCATGAACCCCATTGTCAAAAACCGCGAGGTTTTAAGGTAGAGCGAGGAGCCGTACTAGGGACGGTCCCGGTTTAACTACCCTGTCGTTATGCTGCCGAAATTTTGAATAATATTTGTGTGTTTGAATTATTTTCATATGCTTAAACTATATTTATTCATTGAATAGAAAACATTCATGTGTTGAATTGATATTCATTCGTTGATTAGAAATTCATGTGTTGAATGGTATTCATATTTTGAAATAAATTGTTTGATAATAAAAATCACCTTTTATCGACTATATGAACTGTGTAAAATAATCTCGTTTCAAAAGAAATTGTTTTAGGATAAAAATCTTATTTTTGTCACCTATAGGAACTATATAGAAGAATAGTGTTTTGAAATGAATTGTTTTACAATAAAAATCACATTTTTATTGTATGCATAAATCGTAGAAATGTGAAGTGTTAAAAATAGCCACTTGTTCAAAATAAACATATATGAGTTGAAATATTCATTAATTAGCTAATGAAATGATTTGCACCTATTTATGTAACATTAGAACGAATGGTGTTTTTAAACCAAATAGAAATCAAATATGAAGTTGAATAGAAAATGATAAATGATAAGAACTGTATATATATGTACATGCATATTTATTGAACAGGTTATAGCAAAGGGGCTAGAGAAGAGGAATAAAATTTTGTGCCCGACAAATAGGTACACATTTACTGTTTTGTTTGGGTGATGATTTTATGAGCCTATTGGCTAGCCGCTTGGCTTTTTCTTTTTCTTTTTGAGGTTAGAAGGACTGGGAACGCTATTTGCGATTTCCCGATGCTCCCGGTGCAGGGGAGGTTATGGCGAAATTTTCCAAAATTTTAAGGTGTTAGAAAAATATTTGAAGTGAAAACGATATTGAAATCATTGAATGAACTATATTTATATAAATATATAAATATAAATAAAATTAAAACGAAACGAGGCCGTGCAGTTCGTATTTTGAAACAGTGATTTCAAACGACTAGTGCGGGAAATCCGACCATTGGATTTTCCCGAAACCTCAACCGTCGGGTCCGCCTTGGAAAGATCTTCCCAACGGCACCAACCTTGTAAAAATCCAACGGTTGGATTGTCTGGAATGTTTAATTCAAATCTGAAGAAAAACAGCGCCAGAAACGATTATATTTGTATATATATATATAAATATAATTATATTTAATCGAATAACGACGCTGCAGTTCGTATTTTGAAATCGAAACTTCAAACGATTGTACCGGGAGATCCGACCGTCGGATTTTCCCGAAACTGGAACCGTTGGATTCGTTTTGAAAAGACCTTTCTAATGATGTAAATTTTGTGAAGATCCAACGGTTAGATTTTCAGATATGTGTAAATCAAATCTGAAGAAAAACAGTGCCACGGCCGCGTTATGGCCCGAAGCGTCGTTTTGAATAAATGGGCTATTTTAAAATAAATAAAAATAGCGATAAATCGTTATAAAATATTGGAAACAATATGGAATGGAAATAAACTGAATTTGTTCGATTTATGTGGCTTTTGATGGTTGAATGTGTTTGGTGTGAAAATTACATTAAAAGAACACAATTGGTGTTGTCGAATAATTTAACCATTGAAATAAATTGATTTGAAATCCTAAATATACGTGAATTATTTGAGAAGGCCGAGTTAATTCTCATTTCAAATAATTGACCGACGATTGAAAGTCGAAGATGAAGACGATGGTCGAAGACCGGAGATCTTCACCACGTTTGGATGGTAACCGAGGTCCTGATTGGGAGGCATCCCGAAATATGGATAATGAGTGGTGATCGTCCAGACGTACGTGGTGATCGATGGGTTTGCGAGGTATTTAGTGCCTCCGGTTTCGTTCAGACCCAGAATGGACTTGTAAATGGACTGTGTGTCCGACATTGGATTTTATTCTGTGTTGATTGATTTCTGTTAAATATACATCTGTTTGGCGGCGGAGAATTTATTCTTTTGCTTAACGCCCTTCTCTGAGACGCACGATCTTAGAGGTTGTATATCGATGGACATCAGTCGCATGGCATGAATTGCCTGTGTGGCATGCTAAGATGCAGTGATCAGGGCTTCTGTTGAAAAGCAAAGTCTTGTGGTGATGATCAAAGCACCGCCTGTGTGGCGTAGCTTTGTGTATAACGTGAATTCGCGAGCCTCACACCCAGGTATGAACCAGAAACGGGAGGAAGGACCTCAGGGAGGGCATGCGTTTCTTTCTAGCTAGGGTGGTGTCAGTGACCTACCAGCCCTGACATTTATATACTTTTCACCTATGTGGTTGTTGCTGTTGCGAGGCGCCTCGGTTTGATCGGACGATCCGGGTCCGATGGAGTCATTCGTTGGCTCGTTTGCGCCCCAAAGGGCGGGGAAACGTATTGCTCAGGCATTTTAATCCACATCGGTGGACCGGCCCTGTCGCTCCTAGGGTCACTCGAGCTCTGATCCTGAGACATGGTAGGCTAGATTGTCTCGAATTCGGTAAGGACTATCTTTTGCCTTGGTTCATGACGGAAATCCAATTTCCAAATACGTGACGATGCGGTTTCGATTGTATAGATATTTGGCGACATAGTGGCATGGGACGCTCATGTCGTCTATGATTGATAGTTATGATTTGAAATTGTTTTCAAAACATATAAACACTAGCAATAATATCAAATGCCTTTGTTTTATTCGTATCAAGCATATTTGGCTGTTATAAGGTAAAAACTCTATCCTCCGGTTTGCGTTGCATTGTGTGATGGGAACTGAGTCTTATAACGGCTTCATTTTTATAAAAAGCATAGCGATGTTTAAAAGAAAGATTTGTTTTAAAGCACTGGCAATCCAATGGAGTAAACCCGTTCCACGAAAGTGGCGTGGTCCTGTGATTAGCCAATTATATATGTGTTGAGTGGATTTCTCATACCAGTCCCATGACTGACTCGTAGTTTGTTTCACTTTCAAACTCGGGTGCCCCTTTTTCTACACGGGCAGCCTTGTATTCAGGTTTAGCTGGTTCTTTTTCTGGATAGCTGGAGCTGAAGATGGGTTCTATCATTTATTCTTTTTATGCTGTTCAGCTCCTATTGTACATATTTTGTTTATTTCCGCTGTAGACATTTATGTATAGCTGAACTGTATTTGTACTAAGTAAGATCCTGTATATTGTGTAACTCTGATGATACTTTTATCCAGTATATTTTATTGTTCATTATCTGGTGTATTTATTTAATTCTGTTCTGCTATTATCTGTTTCTGTGTTATATTCCAAAGATAACCTTGTTTCCGTGAAAACGGGAAATCGGGTCGTCTCACTAGCAAACAAATATTATAATTGTGCCCCAGTCTGGACCCCTCTTGATCTGGATCTTCTTCACTTGTCACTTATTTTCCCTGATTTGCCCAGAGCTATTGGAACAAACTACAACCATTATAAGCTTATTTAACTTAATCATACATTTGAGTCTATATTTGTAATAAGCCCTTTCCCTATTTCTTTCAATTGTAACCCTCAAGTTATAATTCTAGTTTCAAATAAACCCAATCTATCCATTATTATCTGTCATACAATTTATCATAATATTATCCTTGAAAATATGTCCAGTCTTTCCTAATCACAACCCATGTTATATTTTTACTACAAATCTTCATTAATTAGCCTATTTCATCCCAATCCCTTTTTAATTACATATCTATATTTTATGTACATTTTTCTATAAATTTATTCCCTTTCCTTTGAATCCATATTCACACAATTATTATTTTAATTTTATTTTTTCATGTGCAAAATAAATGGATTAAATAAGTGTGACAACCTCAAATTTTGAGTGTATTTTATTTAATGATTTAATTTAAATTTTGTTATATTTATTTTATTTGTTTGGATTTTATTAAAATAATATTTATTTTTGATTAAATCCAAATTTATTTTGTATTTTATAAAACAAATGAATGTGTTTTGATTTAGATATAATTTAATAATACAAATAAATATTGGGTATTTTAGAATCTTATTTATGGCAAATTTTAATTGAGTTATTTGTATGAATTCATTGTTGAATTTTTATTTGTTTATTTAAAATTCGTATAATTATACAATCTTGATTTAAGTTCAATTCGTATTAGTATTGCTATGCAAACATTACCAAATTTTACATGTCACATTTATTTTTTCATATAATATCGTCTATTATATATTTGATTTGCAAAGTCGGTCGTTAATATATATTGCCAAAACTGTTTCTCCTTTGAATTAAAAATTTATACTGCTCTCCATTTACTTGCAAACACATTTACATTAGTTCCTTTTACTTTCCAACACTGTTTACAATTTTAAGGTTCAACGTCCATTTATTTCTTTTATTCCTTTCCTTAAATGGTTGTTATTTTCAAAATTTACCCGTTCATCTCCTTTTATATTGGTCCCCATATTTTGGTGAAAATATATTTAATTTCGTAGCGAAATCATGCTTTACATTTTTATTAACTCCTATTTGTTTTGGTTTCCTTTTTAACCGTGTTCTTTGCTTTTTGAAATTTTAAATCAAATGTTTATTTTTGGATGAGATCATAAAGTCGGTACGTGTTTCCTTAAAAAACATCGCTAAATTCCAAAGTGTACGTTTCCAATGCTTTTTGTAATAAATGAAATAAAATTCAAAAAGGCAGCTACCAATCTTCCATTCTATACGCCAATTTCTTTTTCCCCATCGCATGATTTGCTATCCTCTTCTTTATTTAAACTCGTGGTGCTCCTGAAGTATTTCTTCTTCTCACGCAAAGGATGGCTGCTCCCCATTTTTCCAAATGACATTTCGCATATATATATATATATATATATATATATATATAAGAAGCGGTAGCTGTTTTCCATCTGACTCCATTTCTTTACCATCTACTTTCCCACGCCACGACCCATGCCTTGAAGCTCCGACCATCGCATCACCTTGCCTCCACCGTGCTGCCCAGATCCGACGTCACCATAGCCTTCCTCCGGCTTGCTACCCTCCGACAGTGCCAACAGCTAAGAGCAAACCTTCCTCTCTGCCTGAAGCCGACCCCACGTCAGCACCAAAAATCGCACTCCATTGCTCGCCCCTCTCCATTCCCTGCTATGTTCTTTCCATCCGAACCCTTGCTCTTAGATTTGTCCCCCTTTTCTCTCTTTTTGCGTGTGCTTTGTGGTTTGTTTTGGTGCATGTGTTTTGAGCTCATGTTGTGTGTGTGTCATGATTGTGTAGTGCGTGCATGCGTACTTGTGTATATATGAATATGTGTGGTTGTGTTATGGTGTGTTTTGTGTGGCGTGAGTCTGTATGGGGTGTGTGTTCAAGTCTGGGTGAGTATGTAATTTTGTGTGTGCACTTGTACATGGGATTGTTCGAGTCTACTTATTTAGGAAAAATATTAAATTAAAATTTTATGTACGTATATATATATATAATTTATATTATATATAATGGTTTGGATGTGTTATATATATATATTGTTATATATTTATGTAACAACCCGAAAATCTGGGCCAGTTTGAAATTTTTATTTTGGCAATTTTAGCGAATTTTGAATATTTAAAATAGATTATTTTAAATATAATCGACGAGAAAATTTAGTTTGAATAGAATTCGATCGTATATATTATACGCGTCGTCGTTAGAATATAAATATTTATATATAATTATAAAAGGAATTGAAAATGGCGCGGTAGTTCGATAATTCGATTTCAAACTTCAATTGAATGTACCGGGTGCAAAACAATCCGGATTTTAGTGAAACCAAAAATAATGGGATCTAATTGTGAATATCTTTCCAACGAATCCGAAAAATCAAGATTTCATATCAGGAATCAAAAGATATGTCCAGTTGAAAATTCTGAATAGTCGCTATGGAATTCAGGCCCTTAAAAATGGACATTTTGCAAATGACCTCAGATTTCGACGAAACCACTTTTGTTGGGTCCGTGATGTAAAGTTATTGCTAGGTTTCAAATTTCATAATTTTTCGAATCAATATGTGAGCGTGGAAAAAGAAAACGCGTTTGACCAGTTTCAGTTGATTTTAATCGACTGGAAATTGGCCATTTTTCTAACGGTCTCAGAATTCAACGAAACTAGTTTTGTTAGGACCGTATCGTCAATACGAAGCTTGAAAATATTTTTATAGAATTTTTCGAGTTAGTATGTGACCTCGGTAAATTGAAATGTACGTTTAAAATTCAATATAGTGATTTAAATGTAAATTCAATGGAAACTGATTCAAACAATCGAATCAGCTTACGATACATATCCCATTATGTTCGGAATGGGGGTGATACGCTAGGGACGACAGTCGGTGGGTTTGAATTGGGATTCAAAATAAAAGTCAACTTAAAAGAGAATAATAAAATAATAATTAAACCTAGTCAACCCTCATTCTCTCTCTACCCCTTTTCTCCCTTTCAGCCCCCCCCCCCCCCCCCGTCGTTATTCTATAAGGAAAAAAAAAGGAAAAAAAAAATGGAAACCTAATCTAAATCGCGCAGCCCCCCTCGACGGAGCGTCCTCCTCCGTTGCCACCAGGTGGCGCCGCCCACTACTAGACCCCCCCCCCCCTCGACGGAGCGCCCTCCTCCCCCTCCCTAGCTCTCCAGCGCCCTGAAGCCCGACCCCCCCCCCCCCTCCGACCTGCAAACTCCGACGAAGCCGACCCCCCCTCCGACCTGCAAACTCCGACGAAGCCGACCCCCCCTCCGACCTGCAAACTCCGACGAAGCCGACGCCCCCCCCCATCTTCGCATACAGTAAGTATTTTTATTTTACTTTTATTTTTATTTTTATTTTAGAGTTAAAAATTAATTTCGATTTTATGTTAATTTTAAAAAACTGATTTTATGTTAATTTTAAAAAACTGATTTTATGTTAATTTTAAAAAACTGATTTTATGTTAATTTTCAAACTGATTTGAAAAAGGTTAAAACTTTAAATAGAAAAAGGTTAAAACTTTAAATAGAAAAAGGTTAAAACTTTAAATAGAAAATATAAATTTGAAATGATTTTTAAATATAAAAATTAGCATTGTGGAAAATATATCTATATCGCAAGGTTTTGACAATATATGGGAATGTTTTAAAAATATATATCATATGATTTTTATATTGAACTTCGAAGTAAAAATAGGATTTTTATATATTGAACAGCGAAGTAAAAATTCGATTTTTACATAGGTAGTGAAAGCGGGCAACGAAGATGACGAAGATGCGATAGCGATGAAGATTTCTATCAATGAAGTGCCGTGGAGCTAGGATAGCTATGTGTGAGAATTTCTCACCTTTCAATTTATTTTTCTAGTTATATATATATATACTAGGATGCAGACGGTGCTTAGTAGCACCCGACACAATCGTCCACAGACCATGGACTTGTTTGTTTGGCTGTGTTGTTAGTTAGATTGTTTGGGTTGATTTGAATTGTTTGGTGAAGTGAAATTGATATGATTGATGTGTGGATGGCGTGGGCCTTCACTAGACCGGGGATAAGGCTAGGCCTTGTCCCGTTTCTAGTATCGTGCCGTTATGCCGCCGAAATTTTCTAAAATATGTTAGAAAAATAAAAATATCATTTTATTTAAAGAATGAACTGAATAGAAATTCATAGGTTGGAATAAAATGTTTTGTCGTTAAAAATATAATTTTTAACGTGAATGTGAATAAAATAAAATATTCATTTACAAACCGGACGGTTTGTTTATGTACACTGATTTGACTGATATTGATTGGGTCGATAAATTTCACACATCGCCCAACTGCACAAATAAAATCTGTGTTTGATTGTTTGAAACCCCACACGGGTGTTGGGATGAAACTTGAAGTTCACTCATCCTGATTGATTAAATATGTCGATCGATTGATTGACAAGCTGCTATAAGCGTTAAATGTCTATATTTGATGCTTATACAGTGTAGTGCACTTTGGTTGATGGTTGATTATTTTTCAATGCTATTTTATACATGTGTTGTATGAAAATTCATATAATTAATTTTATATGGTGATTGATTGGGCCTCATTCCAATTTAGAAAATAAAGAATATTATAAAATAAAAGTTCATGTGTTGACAGTACTCATCCATTGAGATTGGTCATGTGTTGAACGAAATATTTTAGTAATAAAATTTACATCTTTATCAATATAAAATAAAAGTTCATGTGTTGACAGTACTCATCCATTGAGATTGGTCATGTGTTGAACGAAATATTTTGATAATAACAACTATTTTGAAAAAGAAATATTTGAAATAGAATATTTGAAAATAGAAATTTATGAAGCCGTGTTGATTAGTTTGACGCCATTTTGACGTGAACGATATTTATATCGATTTTAAAGATTTCGAAATGAATTGAATTGAAAACGATTTCGAAATGAATTGAATTGAAAACGATTTCGAAATGAATTGAATTGAAAACGATTTCGAAATGAATTGAATTGAAAACGATTTCGAAATGAATTGAATTGAAAACGATTTCGAAATGAATTGAATTGAAAACGATTTCGAAATGAATTGAATTGAAAACGATTTCGAAATGAATTGAATTGAAAACGATTTCGAAATGAATTGAATTGAAAACGAATTCAAATTGAATTGAAAGTGAATTGAAATGAATTCAATTTGAATTGAAATTTGAATTGAATAGAAATGAATTTTAAAAAGAATTTATAAAGAAGAATTCAATTTTGATTTGAATTGAAATGGAAGTTGAAATTGCTTTTGAAACGAATTTTAAAACTATTTATATAATTCGTTTTAAATAGAAATCGATGAAATATATATTATATATATAATATAATTGCCTGAATAGAACGCGCCGCACCGCGGCAGTTCGTGAATTTCGACCATTTATTTCAAACGGACATTACGGGAGATCCGACCGTCGGATTCTCCTAAAACCGGAACCGTTGGGTTCGTATCGAAAAGAGCTTTCTAACGAATATTAGAAATTAGAAATCTAACGGTTGGATTTGGAATTATGTCCAAATCAAATTTGAAAAAGGTCGCTGTAAGTGCAGTTCGATGGCCATTGATGGAAATCGACTGTACGGGCCTTGATAAAATTATTAAAAATAGTAATAATTTGTGTTGAATCATAAGAAATGATTTAGAAAGAATCGGGATGAAAAACTCCATATTTGAAAAGATAAAAATAGATTTTTATCGAAATGAACTAGTTTTGAACTAGAATTATAATTCTATTTATTTTTAAATAAATAAATTGAACTTGAAATGGTTTTGAAAATAACCAAAATTTCCAATGATTGCATTGGAGTGGATTTGAATCGAAATTGTCTTCGGAATATTTCGATGTTGGAATTCGTGATTATACAAGTGTTGTTATGGAAATTTGAAAGATATATATTTATATCGTTATTTCCAATACGACATTTGTTAGTCGTAGAATTCGATATTGAATATAAGCCGATATATTTTCTATTCAGAGCCTTGTATTGAATATCGAATGTGATTTGGGTTTGTTGTGAATGGTGTCTTCACTAACACTGTTCTTGAACCCAGTTGAGAAAAGATTAAATCTTTTTATTTAGATTTAATGAAGTGTACCAATTAAATAATATTTAATTGGAATTGAATTGATATTGATTTTTGGGTTTATCGTGAACAGTATTTTAAATAACACTCGTTCTTTAACCCGATAATTAATGGAATGTGATTTTGGGTTTATCGTGAACTGTGTTTTAAATGACACTGATTCTTTAACCCAGTTAACGATTAAAACTAAGTGGAGTTTTAATGAATCTTTAATTAGATTGAAATGATCGAAAATGGAGTATCACCAGTTTTGCTCCAGGCGATAGTTAAATCTTTAATTAGATTTGAACGTGAAATGGTAATTGAATTTACCGATAACACCGTGGTGTTAGATATGAAGTATGACTAGTTTTACTTCATGGGATGAATAGGTTGGGATTGGGAAATTAAAACAAATGATTACTTCGGTAAGGTTCGTTAATCCCGACTAGTTTTGAATTGATATTCAAAAGTAGATTAAAGAATAAATTCAAGGAATTTATCTTTGATAAAATTAATGGGAATCTTTCCCTATGAATGTGAAATTTAGAAACTAACTGTCGGTTAGCCAAGCAGAATGGTTTTCTGGATATTGATCTGATGTTGGTTTCCGCCTTCGGGGTTAATATTTGGGGAACTATTCTCTTGATTAATTTGCGGTTAGTGATTGATGAATTGGAATGAGGCGTATGTTGTGTTTGTGTAACACTTATTTAAAATATACGCGAGTTATTCGGAAAGACCGGGTTTATCCCATTCTGAATAACTGATACGACGATAAGTCGAAGATGAAGATGATGGTCGAAGACCGGAGGTTTTCACGTCGTTTGGGTAATTACTGATGATCTTGATTGGGCTGTACACCCAAGAAGATGGAAACAGTTAGTGATCGTCCAGACGTACTTGGAGATCGATGGATATGCGGGGTACTAGGTGCCTCCGGTTTCGTTCAGTCCCAGAACGAACTTGTAAATGGACTGTGTGTCTGACATTGGATTTTAGTCCGTGTGATTGATCTCTATTAAATATATATCTGTTTGGAGGCGGAGAATTTATTCTCTTGCTTAACGCCCTTCTCTGAGACGTACGAGCTCAGGGGTTATATATTGATGGATATCAAACGCATGGAGTGAATTGCCTGTGTGGCATGCCTAAGTGGCAATTGATCGAGGCTTCTGTTGAAAAGCAAAGTCTTGTGGTGATGATCAAAGCACGGCCTTTGTGGCGTAGCTTTGTGTAACGTTTGCTTCGCGAGTTTCACACCCGGTATGAACCAAAAACGGGAGACGGACGTCAGGGAGGGCATACGTTTCTTTCTAGCTAGAAGTGGCGTCAGTGGTTTTACACGCCCTGACGAGTTTGACTTATGTGGTTGTTGCTGTTGCGAGGCGCCTCGGTTATATCGGTTTCGGCCGATGCATTCTGGTCGGCTGACGGACCAGACTTACACCCCATAGGGTGGGGAGACGTAGTGTTCAGGCATAATAATCCACATCGGTGGACCGGCCCTGAGGATCCAAGGGGTAGTTGCGGCTGTTCCTGAGGCTCGGGCTAGACAGTCTCGAATCGGTAGAGGACTATCTTTTGCCTCGGTTCATAGACGGAAATCCAATTTCCAAATACGTGACATTTGCGGTTTTATTTGTAAACCTATATATGGCGACATAGTGGCATGGGACGCTCATGTCGCCTATGATTGATACTTATGATTTGAAGTTGTTTTATACACTATGCACTTATAGTAGTATCAAATGATTTGTTTTAAAACGTATCAAGCATTTTTTGGCTGTTATAAGGGAAAACCCTATCCTCGGCTGCGTTGCATTGTGTGATGGGACCTGGGTCTTATAACAGCTTCATTTTTCTTTATTTAGCATTGCGTTGTTGGTTTTATGCACTGGTATTCTTGGGAGGAAACCCGTTCCGTGTTATACGGCGTGGTCCCTTGATTTACCTAACTTTTAAAATAAAGAATAATAACTATTTTAGTTCTCACACCAGTCACATGACTGACCTGGAGTTTATTGTTTTAACCTAAACTCTGGGTGCCCTTATTTTGACACGAGCAGCTAGTAGTTTTGGTTTTACAGATTTATATTCACAGGATTCTGGTGTACAGTTGGAACGATATCCGGAAAGCTTTGTATCCGTATATCCCTTCTAGTTGTGTATTGTATTATTTTCCGCTGCTATGTATTTAAATGTAATTTAAATCTCTGATATTTCTGTGTAATATTTATTCGTACTCTGTATATTCTTGTAATCTGATGCATTGTTGTAATATACAATGAAATGTTCTTCTGTATGCGTTCTGTTGTGGTTTGTTCTCGAACTATCCGACGCTTTCCTTTACGGGGAAGTCACGGGTTTTCACAGTTGGTATCAGAGCTTTGGTTTACAAAGCAGAGAACAAGGCACATTAGAACCATACGAAAGAATTCATCAGATATTGGATTAGTAATATCCAATGAGAATGACTCGTTAGAGATGGGATCAGTAGTATCCTAGAACGAGTGTGAAGAGTAGTGTTTTTGATAAATAAAAGTGAAAACAATTTTGTTTTAAAAATTTAAATCGTTTTTAAACGTATTTGACTATTTATTTATTTGGAATATGGACATTCCAATATATAAAGATTTTGCATATACGTGTCATGAACGTATATTCGAAGTTTTAATATACTGGATAGATATAGGACCGCACTCTAGTAGCCCGGAGATGTTCTGATGGTGGTTCGAAACATCATCAGCATTTATTTTCGAGTGACGAAGGTGTGATACCTATATATTTCCATTAGACTGGTGTGAGAACCAAAACCTATATATATAGCTAGGGCGCATTGTTGTGATTTGGCATCAAAAACATGATTTTTGTATATGTATCAAAATTATGAATTTGAGACTCTAATTCACTAATTGATTGATGTTTGTGTTGTTCGTTTATTTGTTTGCTAATTTTTAGCCATTTAGCCTATTTGAATCACATATTGAACTGTATTGAAAATTGCTCGCATTTGCTTGCATATACATATACTTACATTGAACAGGTCATAGCAAGGAGGCTAGAGCAGAGAATAAAATTTGTTTGCCCGACAAATAGGTACATGTTTACTACATAATTTACTGTTTTGTTTGGGTGATGATGATTTTATGAGCCTATTGGCTAGCCGCTTGGCTTTTTCTTTTTCTTTTTGAGATCTGAAGGACCGGGGAAGCTATTTGAAATTCCCCGATGCTCCCGGTGCAGGGGAGGTTATGGCGAAATTTTTCGAAAATTTAGGGTGTTAGCCAAATTTTTGAAATTTTGAAAATTCTCAGAAACTGAAAAGTTGGAGAATGGAAGCCAGAGCGAGCGTAGAGCTGAATAATCAAACCACTTTCGACTTTGTTCCTTTTCGGGGACGAAAAGTTTTAAGTGGGGGAGATTGTAACAACCGGAAAATCTGGGCCAGTTTGAAATTTTTATTTTGGCAATTTTAGCGAATTTTGAATATTTAAAATAGATTATTTTAAATATAATCGACGAGAAAATTTAGTTTGAATAGAATTCGATCGTATATATTATACGCGTCGTCGTTAGAATATAAATATTTATATATAATTATAAAAGGAATTGAAAATGGCGCGGTAGTTCGATAATTCGATTTCAAACTTCAATTGAATGTACCGGGTGCAAAACAATCCGGATTTTAGTGAAACCAAAAATAATGGGATCTAATTGTGAATATCTTTCCAACGAATCCGAAAAATCAAGATTTCATATCAGGAATCAAAAGATATGTCCAGTTGAAAATTCTGAATAGTCGCTATGGAATTCAGGCCCTTAAAAATGGACATTTTGCAAATGACCTCGGATTTCGACGAAACCACTTTTGTTGGGTCCGTGATGTAAAGTTATTGCTAGGTTTCAAATTTCATAATTTTTCGAATCAATATGTGAGCGTGGAAAAAGAAAACGCGTTTGACCAGTTTCAGTTGATTTTAATCGACTGGAAATTGGCCATTTTTCTAACGGTCTCAGAATTCAACGAAACTAGTTCTGTTAGGACCGTATCGTCAATACGAAGCTTGAAAATATTTTTATAGAATTTTTCGAGTTAGTATGTGACCTCGGTAAATTGAAATGTACGTTTAAAATTCAATATAGTGATTTAAATGTAAATTCAATGGAAACTGATTCAAACAATCGAATCAGCTTACGATACATATCCCATTATGTTCGGAATGGGGGTGATACGCTAGGGACGACAGTCGGTGGGTTTGAATTGGGATTCAAAGTAAAAGTCAACTTAAAAGAGAATAATAAAATAATAATTAAACCTAGTCAACCCTCATTCTCTCTCTACCCCTTTTCTCCCTTTCAGCCCCCCCCCCCCCCCCCCGTCGTTATTCTATAAGGAAAAAAAAGGAAAAAAAAAATGGAAACCTAATCTAAATCGCGCAGCCCCCCTCGACGGAGCGTCCTCCTCCGTTGCCACCAGGTGGCGCCGCCCACTACTAGACCCCCCCCCCCCTCGACGGAACGCCCTCCTCCCCCTCCCTAGCTCTCCAGCGCCATGAAGCCCGACCCCCCCTCCGACCTGCAAACTCCGACGAAGCCGACCCCCCACCTCCGACCTGCAAATTCCGACGAAGCCGACCCCCCCTCCGACCTGCAAACTCCGACGAAGCCGACGCCCCCCATCTTCGCATACAGTAAGTATTTTTATTTTACTTTTATTTTTATTTTTATTTTAGAGTTAAAAACTAATTTCGATTTTATGTTAATTTTAAAAAACTGATTTTATGTTAATTTTAAAAAAATGATTTTATGTTAATTTTAAAAAACTGATTTTATGTTAATTTTCAAACTGATTTGAAAAAGGTTAAAACTTTAAATAGAAAAAGGTTAAAACTTTAAATAGAAAATAAAATTTGAAATGATTTTTAAATATAAAAATTAGCATTGTGGAAAATATATCTATATCGCAAGGTTTTGACAATATATGGGAATGTTTTAAAAATATATATCATATGATTTTTATATTGAACTTCGAAGTAAAAATAGGATTTTTATATATTGAATAGCGAAGTAAAAACTCGATTTTTACATAGGTAGTGAAAGCGGGCAACGAAGATGACGAAGATGCGATAGCGATGAAGATTTCTATCAATGAAGTGCCGTGGAGCTAGGATAGCTATATGTGAGAATTTCTCACCTTTCAATTTATTTTTCTAGTTATATATATATATACTAGGATGCAGACGGTGCTTAGTAGCACCCGACACAATCGTCCACAGACCATGGACTTGTTTGTTTGGCTGTGTTGTTAGTTAGATTGTTTGGGTTGATTTGAATTGTTTGGTGAAGTGAAATTGATATGATTGATGTGTGAATGGCGTGGGCCTTCACTAGACCGGGGATAAGGCTAGGCCTTGTCCCGTTTCTAGTATCGTGCCGTTATGCCGCCGAAATTTTCTAAAATATGTTAGAAAAATAAAAATATCATTTTATTTAAAGAATGAACTGAATAGAAATTCATAGGTTGGAATAAAATGTTTTTTCGTTAAAAATATAATTTTTAACGTGAATGTGAATAAAATAAAATATTCATTTACAAACCGGACGGTTTGTTTATGTACACTGATTTGACTGATATTGATTGGGTCGATAAATTTCACACATCGCCCAACTGCACAAATAAAATCTGTGTTTGATTGTTTGAAACCCCACATGGGTGTTGGGATGAAACTTGAAGTTCACTCATCCTGATTGATTAAATATGTCGATCGATTGATTGACAAGCTGCTATAAGCGTTAAATGTCTATATTTGATGCTTATACAGTGTAGTGCACTTTGGTTGATGGTTGATTATTTTTCAATGCTATTTTATACATGTGTTGTATGAAAATTCATATAATTAATTTTATATGGTGATTGATTGGGCCTCATTCCAATTTAGAAAATAAAGAATATTATAAAATAAAAGTTCATGTGTTGACAGTACTCATCCATTGAGATTGGTCATGTGTTGAACGAAATATTTTAGTAATAAAATTTACATCTTTATCAATATAAAATAAAAGTTCATGTGTTGACAGTACTCATCCATTGAGATTGGTCATGTGTTGAACGAAATATTTTGATAATAACAACTATTTTGAAAAAGAAATATTTGAAACAGAATATTTGAAAATAGAAATTTATGAAGCCGTGTTGATTAGTTTGACGCCATTTTGACGTGAACGATATTTATATCGATTTTAAACGATTTCGAAATGAATTGAATTGAAAACGATTTCGAAATGAATTGAATTGAAAACAATTTCGAAATGAATTGAATTGAAAACGATTTCGAAATGAATTGAATTGAAAACGATTTCGAAATGAATTGAATTGAAAACGATTTCGAAATGAATTGAATTGAAAACGATTTCGAAATGAATTGAATTTAAAACGATTTCGAAATGAATTGAATTGAAAACGATTTCGAAATGAATTGAATTGAAAACGATTTCGAAATGAATTGAATTGAAAACGAATTCAAATTGAATTGAAAGTGAATTGAAATGAATTCAAATTGAATTGAAATTTGAATTGAATAGAAATGAATTTTAAAAAGAATTTATAAAGAAGAATTCAATTTTGATTTGAATTGAAATGGAAGTTGAAATTGCTTTTGAAACGAATTTTAAAACTATTTATATAATTCGTTTTAAATAGAAATCGATGAAATATATATTATATATATTATATATATAATATAATTGCCTGAATAGAACGCGCCGCGCCGCGGCAGTTCGTGAATTTCGACCATTTATTTCAAACGGACATTACGGGAGATCCGACCGTCGGATTCTCCTAAAACCGGAACCGTTGGGTTCGTATCGAAAAGAGCTTTCTAACGAATATTAGAAATTAGAAATCTAACGGTTGGATTTGGAATTATGTCCAAATCAAATTTGAAAAAGGTCGCTGTAAGTGCAGTTCGATGGCCATTGATGGAAATCGACTGTACGGGCCTTGATAAAATTATTAAAAATAGTAATAATTTGTGTAAAATCATAAGAAATGATTTAGAAAGAATCGGGTTGAAAAACTCCATATTTGAAAAGATAAAAATAGATTTTTATCGAAATGAACTAGTTTTGAACTAGAATTATAATTCTATTTATTTTTAAATAAATAAATTGAATTTGAAATGGTTTTGAAAATAACCAAAATTTCCAATGATTGCATTGGAGTGGATTTGAATCGAAATTGTCTTCGGAATATTTCGATGTTGGAATTCGTGATTATACAAGTGTTGTTATGGAAATTTGAAAGATATATATTTATATCGTTATTTCCAATACGACATTTGTTAGTCGTAGAATTCGATATTGAATATAAGCCGATATATTTTCTATTCAGAGCCTTGTATTGAATATCGAATGTGATTTGGGTTTGTCGTGGATGGTGTCTTCACTAACACTGTTCTTGAACCCAGTTGAGAAAAGATTAAATCTTTTTATTTAGATTTAATGAAGTGTACCAATTAAATAATATTTAATTGGAATTGAATTGATATTGATTTTTGGGTTTATCGTGAACAGTGTTTTAAATGACACTCGTTCTTTAACCCGATAATTAATGGAATGTGATTTTGGGTTTATCGTGAACTGTGTTTTAAATGACACTGATTCTTTAACCCAGTTAACGATTAAAACTAAGTGGAGTTTTAATGAATCTTTAATTAGATTGAAATGATCGAAAATGGAGTATCACCAGTTTTGCTCCAGGCAATAGTTAAATCTTTAATTAGATTTGAACGTGAAATGGTAATTGAATTTACCGATAACACCGTGGTGTTAGATATGAAGTATGACCAGTTTTACTTCATGGGATGAATAGGTTGGGATTGGGAAATTAAAACAAATGATTACTTCGGTAAGGTTCGTTAATCCCGACTAGTTTTGAATTGATATACAAAAGTAGATTAAAGAATAAATTCAAGGAATTTATCTTTGATAAAATTAATGGGAATCTTTCCCTATGAATGTGAAATTTAGAAACTAAATGTCGGTTAGCCAAGCAGAATGGTTTTCTGGATATTGATCTGATGTTGGTTTCGGCCTTCGGGGTTAATATTTGGGGAACTATTCTCTTGATTAATTTGTGGTTAGTGACTGATGAATTGGAATGAGGCGTATGTTGTGTTTGTGTAACACTTATTTAAAATATACGCGAGTTATTAGGAAAGACCGGGTTTATCCCATTCTGAATAACTGATACGACGATAAGTCGAAGATGAAGACGATAGTCGAAGACCGGAGGTTTTCACGTCGTTTGGGTAATTACTGATGATCTTGATTGGGCTGTACACCCAAGAAGATGGAAACAGTTAGTGATCGTCCAGACGTACTTGGAGATCGATGGATATGCGGGGTACTAGGTGCCTCCGGTTTCGTTCAGTCCCAGAACGAACTTGTAAATGGACTGTGTGTCTGACATTGGATTTTAGTCCGTGTGATTGATCTCTATTAAATATATATCTGTTTGGCAGCGGAGAATTTATTCTCTTGCTTAACGCCCTTCTCTGAGACGTACGAGCTCAGGGGTTATATATTGATGGATATCAAACGCATGGAGTGAATTGCCTGTGTGGCATGCCTAAGTGGCAATTGATCGAGGCTTCTGTTGAAAAGCAAAGTCTTGTGGTGATGATCAAAGCACGGCCTTTGTGGCGTAGCTTTGTGTAACGTTTGCTTCGCGAGTTTCACACCCGGTATGAACCAAAAACGGGAGACGGACGTCAGGGAGGGCATACGTTTCTTTCTAGCTAGAAGTGGCGTCAGTGGTTTTACACGCCCTGACGAGTTTGACTTATGTGGTTGTTGCTGTTGCGAGGCGCCTCGGTTATATCGGTTTCGGCCGATGCATTCTGGTCGGCTGACGGACCAGACTTACACCCCATAGGGTGGGGAGACGTAGTGTTCAGGCATAATAATCCACATCGGTGGACCGGCCCTGAGGATCCAAGGGGCAGTTGCGGCTGTTCCTGAGGCTCGGGCTAGACAGTCTCGAATCGGTAGAGGACTATCTTTTGCCTCGGTTCATAGACGGAAATCCAATTTCCAAATACGTGACATTTGCGGTTTTATTTGTAAACCTATATATGGCGACATAGTGGCATGGGACGCTCATGTCGCCTATGATTGATACTTATGATTTGAAGTTGTTTTATACACTATGCACTTATAGTAGTATCAAATGATTTGTTTTAAAACGTATCAAGCATTTTTTGGCTGTTATAAGGGAAAACCCTATCCTCGGCTGCGTTGCATTGTGTGATGGGACCTGGGTCTTATAACAGCTTCATTTTTCTTTATTTAGCATTGCGTTGTTGGTTTTATGCACTGGTATTCTTGGGAGGAAACCCGTTCCGTGTTATACGGCGTGGTCCCTTGATTTACCTAACTTTTAAAATAAAGAATAATAACTATTTTAGTTCTCACACCAGTCACATGACTGACCTGGAGTTTATTGTTTTAACCTAAACTCTGGGTGCCCTTATTTTGACATGGGCAGCTAGTAGTTTTGGTTTTGCAGATTTATATTCACAGGATTCTGGTGTACAGCTGGAACGATATCCGGAAAGCTTTGTATCCGTATATCCCTTCTAGTTGTGTATTGTATTATTTTCCGCTGCTATGTATTTAAATGTAATTTAAATCTCTGATATTTCTGTGTAATATTTATTCGTACTCTGTATATTCTTGTAATCTGATGCATTGTTGTAATATACAATGAAATGTTCTTCTGTATGCGTTCTGTTGTGGTTTGTTCTCGAACTATCCGACGCTTTCCTTTACGGGGAAGTCACGGGTTTTCACAATTTATATATATATATACACATTTATATTACAATGGTTTGGTGTGAGTTGTTTTAAAATCTATTAGTTTTGAAATTTATTTGTTTAAATAAATAAATATATATATATATATATATATATATACACACACACACACATAGTCAGATAATTTGTGTGCTTATATATGTTATATATAGTTATATAATTGGTTTTGGGTGTTTATATAATTTATAATATATATATATATATATATATATATGTTATAATTTATGTTATGTGTACGGTGTTTGTGCATGTGTTTGTTTTAATATAAAATTTGTATACACACACACACATGTGTGTGTGTGTGTGTGTGTGTGTGTATATTTGTATATTTTTGTGTGTTTTACGGTTTTATTTGTGTGTGTTTGCGTAGTATGTAATTTGAAAATATATGGTTTGGTGCTTTATAATTTAATATAATATATTTATATAAGTGATTTGGAATGTGTGGAATTTTAAATATATAAGTATATATTGATTTTATTGTGTATACGTTTATATTAAATATATATACACACTATTTTGAAAAGGGATTTGTTGTGTGTTTATACATGTATTTGTATAATTTATAATATATATTTACTATTGTGGTGTTTTCATAATTTATAATATATATATATATATATATATGTTATAATTTGCTTTGTGTGTTTGCGGTGTGCGTTGAGTTTCAAATATATGTATTGTACAAATTTATTGTGTGTTTATGTATATATAAATATATATAATATTTTATAAAGAGTTTTGTCTTTATTTTTATTTTTTTTCGAATTGAATTTGGCATTGAGTTCTGAAACCATTCCAAAACCCAATACCGTACCATCCAAAACTCGATTGCCATACCGATCAATTGAGACATCCCTTAACCTCTCTCATAAATTAAAACAATCATATTGAGGGATAGCGAGTTGAATTCATTATGAATCACGCCTGCAAGTCGTCGTTTCAATTCTGTGTCAATCCGCTTGTCGTCTTCATTCTATGCCACGAAAGGTGAGTCTATCTCACACCTGACCAACATTGTTTCATGGCTGTTAGATCAGGACAAATGAATTGTTATGAAATATACAGGACTGTTGATAGAAATTGTTTTATTTGACATGTATACACAATTCATATATGACACAATGATATTCATATGACACGTAGGCGCACTGATAATATATGATTTGTGATGTAATGATATTAATGCCATGAATAAACTATATTGTTTATCTATGTTGTTGATTCCACTAGTTTAGGAAAAATCACTAATGGTTTAAATGATACATACTGTAATAGCCCAAATTCCAGCAGATCGAATTTTTTCTCAAAATTCTAATTTATCGAAACTCGTGTTGGTTTACTCTGGTATCTTTCAGAAAAGACAGAGACATAAAATATGTCAGAGCTCAAAAAATATCTCACAGCAGAATGGATAAAATATAATGTAATCGAAATATAGCCTTACCGTAGTAATACTACTGCCTAACCAGTATCTAAAGCTATCATGCCTCTGCCAAAATTCTAACCTGCGAGTATGTGTTGAGGAGGGGGTCAGAACATAGTTCTGGTGATTGGATTTAAACTATACACTTTAGATAATCCTATATATACCGTTCAATCACATTTTCTTATTTATTAGGTTACTTGGGTTAACAACACTCAAGGCTTAGACACACGTCGTACCCATTTACTTCCCAGTTGATTAACCTAATACGATATATATGTAGCTACCCTCCCCCAATATTGAGGTACTCCCCCATGATACCCCACTCGCACGGTCTCCACCATAATTTCATAGAAATAAACGCAATCCCTCATCCTACGCTGGAGTGACGTACGGATCTCTACATAACGTTGTTACGTTCCGCATATATCTGTCATTACTATGCTACGTAAGCGTACGGACTGCCACCGTTGATCAAATCAGATTCCACACCAGAGTAATGCCCTCAAGTCTACAATACACCTCCCAGAGCCGATATGCATGTATCTAGACTTTCCCACGTACATATCGTCAATCGTATTCGATGCCTTAACTGCTCATAATGTGCATCGGGTTCCGTGGCAGGGCTATACAAGAAACACGGAACTCAGTCAGGAGCTTTTCCATATCTGTACAGGCCCGTCTTTAAGAGCCTCTAAATACAGATATTCCTAGGGTCTGTTTTTCATGGTGGTTATGGCCCTACCTTGGGCCCTCCCTCAACTAGTAAAGACTACAAGAGCTAAGCGACTTGCCCCAAACAAACAATCTAAACATCCAGTTGGAATCTTCCCTCAACCACCATACTCCGATAGTGAAAGGTGAATGGTCTATTGGGTTTAGATCTAGTCTTTTCGTATCCCACAGGATACCGATGATGGGTACCCGACGATCTACTATCTTTGTTGATCCTGACCTCTGCCTCCCCGTTGATGCGACTGCCGAATCACCCTAGTGTCACCACGTCACAGCATTCTGACTACAAAGCTACTTTTGCAGTTAAGGCCCACCCACCGGGTAGTTACGCGCAGATCCAACCTTTGAGAACATAGCCTAAACATTTGCCACCACACAAGGGACTACCAGGAGCACCTTATGTACCTCAGGAAGCCATGTGCTTCCCCTTCCTGTCCTTCGGAGCCGACAGAATAATAAGATGAACGTGCGCTCCCCTCGTGCCTCATGACACCACGATGATCTACCCCGTTGGGTTATTCACCCTCAAACATGCGGACTGGTCCAAGCGCCTCATTTTAATATGATATTAGACCCTATGTCTAAACATTCTTTTATGCGCTTGCCTTACCTCATCAGGTTTCCATTTAACTTGGTTATTCCCATTCACATTGAATTCTTAATCAAGTTACCAAGTTCCTCTCGCTTATTAATTTCAGTCATATAACTTAACCCATTTAAGTTTATTAATAAGCCCACAACATGTTATTCTCTAGATTGTGATCTAAGGTCTGTAATTCACAATCCCTTTATACTCTTGTTTGATTTCATAGTTACAATAACATGTTCTACTTAATATGTAATTAAGTATATCTCTATTTACATGTTTTCTGTTTAACATGTCACTTATCATTTATGATTAAATATAACTTATTTCTTTTCATAAGTTTGCCTCACTCTTTCATGTTTAATCATAATTTCATCTTACACTGTCACTACAACTTATCGTTGATTACTTATTAACTTAGTTCTCTTAACTAAGGTTCACTAATAAGTCTTCTTTCCATTTATTATAACCTATATTATGATTTCCTCTTGTCCCTAGGACAAGCCTTAACATGTTATTCTTATTAGCATATTTTAAATTTTCAAGTTTTCAAATTACTTAATTTATAATTAAGTACAACTTCTTACACAAAATTTTCCCGCATTTGCTGATTACTTAATTTACAATTAAGTACCATTTTTCTTATTACACAAGTTATCTTATTTTCTCACTAGTTTATTACAACCAAAGTTATAATATCCACTTGTCCCTAGGACAAGTCTATCTATTATATAACATTCTCATTAATGTAATTTATTTATAATAGGTTATTATCATTCCTCGTTCATTCCCTTTCCCTTACTATTGTAATTATCTTTCATTCAATTCCATTTATTTCCATAATTACAATTAATGATGTTTATCAGTCCTGCCATTTACATATATTTATATATATGTTTATGTACTAGACCTGTCACATTAAGCCTACACTTGCGGATGCTGGATTTGCCAGGCGGTTCCGTGTAGACTTCTTCCACAAGTTGACTTAACCTCGCGTCTTAGCACTGTTACATGTTTTATTTATGCACTTAGACCCCTCACATTAGATTTAGCACTTGTGGATGTTGGATGTGCCGGGCGGTTCCGTACAGAGTTTTACCACAAGTGTAATCTAACCTCGTGTCTCAACGTGGTTACAGTTTCTTATTTACTGTAAATCTTCTATATAAACTAGACATGCCTTTTTTTTAAATTTCCACTGTAATTTATATTTTACATGTCACCATATTATGCCTATTTTATGTCATACGTTCTTTCTAACATATAATCAATTCTATTCCATCATGTAATCAATTAATCAGATAATCGTTCAAATTTAACAATAATATGTGATTGCCAAAACATGTAATTTTTCTCAATTTCTACCGTTAATGGTCCAGGTACGTAACATCACAAGTTAACATGAAATTGAAACAATAGTAATCGCTATGCATATTTTGGAAAATTTTCCAACATATTAATACCTTAACATATCAATATTCCAACATGTCATATTCATCACTTTAATCCTTTTAACATATGTTTAAACATTTCAACATATCATACTTAAACATGTCATAATAACAGTTCAATAATTTTAATTATTCTAGCCAATTCACATTGTACAATAATGGGTAATGTTAATCGAGAATGTATCACTATCTAAAATTATATAACTTAAATCCACTCACCTCATTTGCTTTCCAAATCCTGGATCTGGTCTAGATCTAACATTCCATGGTTTTTCCCTAATTGAACTTAAAACCTAACAACCATGGATTCATAATTTTTACTAAAAGAAAAAGGGAAGAAAATTGAATATACTAGATCTAAAAAATTACCTTACTTCGCATTTGATTCTGAACACCTTTTTATTAACGTCAATTCTCTTCCTCCAGATCTTGATTTAGAATTTTTCCTAAACTAATAATCTTAATTTTCTGAAGAGATTTGAGGAGGAAGAAGAAAGGTAGACTGTAGATGTTGTCCTAGAAATATGAGATTTAGGCTAGGCTCTGCTAGCCTATTTATAGGTGTTTAGGATATTATCGTACACGCAGCGCTGAGTCAGCAACGAACCTTGTTAATAAAATAGTCCAGATTCATTGATGAATCAGGATGGATTTGGTAGGGGTGTCGACCCCGGTGCCGACACACCTATAGGGGTGTCGACCCCATGGGTCCCACCAGTAGTTTTGGCGCATAAATTTCATTTTCGAATTTTGAGTGTTTTAATTTTCTGGAATTTATTTAACTATTATATTCACATGAAATTTTCTTATACATATACAATTCTTCTAATGACTATTTTACGTGTATATATATGTATATATATACATGCGTAACTTATGTTTGGTTTTCAAAAGTCAAATGGTGTTGCACCGTTATTTGATTCTTACTATATTTCATTGATTCCAGCCTTATCTTGAATTTTATCTCTTGTGTACATATATTTCTGCACATATATATTCTCATATATATATACATATATATTTCTTTATTTCCTTATATGTGCGTTCTTATCCTTGCAAATTTTGAATTTGTATGCGTACACATATTTGTATGTTCAGTTGACCTTCTCTAAAAAAAGATAAAAATTATGTCGCCGCCGAGGTTTGAACCCCTGACCTCTATGCTTCAAATATAATGCCTTAACCAACTGAGTTATGATGTCTTTTGCTAATAAATTTAGAAACAATGGTAGTCATTGTTCTCCTTCTTTTACCTTATTTTCATGTTTTGCTACAATATCTCATTTAAATGTGTCTCTTTCATCTTAAATCAGTTTTCTGCAATCCATAGGTCTAAATTGACCAGAAAATCGCCACGAATGCAATGACACTAATCCCGTGGCCAGATTCTAGAAGCTCTTCAAATTTTTCTTTTTCTTAAATGTTTATGTCTATGCATAAATATACATATGTGAATTATTTAATTATTTAATTGTTATAAAATGCGGGGTGTTACACATACCCCAATGGACATTAGATTAGGTGAAAATCGTTATGGGTTGAAATGATAGTCCTGAATGGTTTTATTGAGTTTGAGATTGCGGGTTGAAATGATAAACATGTAGAACTGTTATAAATTGCGGATTGAAATGATAAATATTCGTATCACTTGACCATAGGGCAGAAAACTATATACGGACATCATTGGTCATGTTTCAAAAAAAATGATTTTGAAATTTGATTTTTAAATAATAACTTAATATTTTATATTTTAATGATTTTAAAACTTAAGTTTTGTAAATTTTAAATTATATGTTTTAAATGATTTTTTTGAGTAAATATGGATTTAAATATTTATTTAAAGATTTTTTACTTATAATTTTTTATATTTTATACCATATAATTTAATCATATAATTATTTTAAACTTTTATATATTATAATAAATATTTCTTTTCAACCTATATTAAAACTTATTTTTGTATATATTTAATAAACTTTAATAATAAAAACAAAGATGGATAGGTTGAGATTCGCGATTTAAATTTGAGATTTAAAGATTTGAATTTATATAACTATATTTGACTTAACGAATGGGCTTATATAAAACACGAAATTGAATTCGAATTGATACAAATATTTAGTAGATATGAATTAGAGTTGGTTTAAAATATGAACTTGTAAGAGATGAACTTGAATTGTGTAATTATTTTGAAATTGAATTTCAAAATTTAAGGAATGAGTTTGAACCTATAATGGATATGAAATGAATTTGATTTTAAGTCAACTAAATGTGATTTTGAATTGACTTAAATATTGAATTTTATATGAAATTAACGTGAATTGCGTAATTGATTTGAATTCGAATTTATATTTGATATGAATATATGAATTCGATTATAAATTGATTGAATATGAATTGAAATAATTTTATATATGGAACTGATTCATAAACTGTTTGGTTTGATTTAAAGAAATTTTTTAAATCAATTTATTTCAAGAAATGATTTTATAAAATGGCCACAGTGTGAAAAATGTAAACGTTTGTTTGTTGAAGAGACCAGGATCGGTTATTGTCATACTCTCTGCCAATACCGAAAACCACTTTAACAACTGTGTACGCGAGGGAGATCCAGAATGAAGCAGGATGACTTGGAGGCGATTACTGGATTTGAAGAAAGAGAACGATGATGGATATCCTTGACCTTCGGGTCATAATTAAAATGACTAAAACAGGGCTATACCGGACCAAGTGGGGTTAGCTACCTCCATCGACAACACTTCTTCCTTTATTACTATAGTCCCTCGGTTTGATTGATTTAATTTGATGCACATCCTTGATTCGGGAGTGTTGTTCGAGGTGGGCGGTAGTCGCGGCTATGCGTTACCACCAGTCCGGGCGTGCAACTAGTATATTCCTACTCTAGGCATTCCTCATGTGCCTTGTCATATTATCGTAATCGAGACCCCTATGATTTGATTTGTACCATACCAATGGAGCGCCCTTGCTTGCTAGATGTAGTGCAAACGTGATAGGGGGTTCTCGCCATGGTGTTTGGTAGCGAGCAATAGACTCTTACTCCTATACGTCCCTGAGGGGTTGGTTGTGAACTCGAGAGGGCGGCCGTAAAAGCAAGTAAGCACTACCTGTGTAATGCCACGGCGGAGGTTAGCCGCTGGATGAGGGTAGCAAAGCCTTGTCCCATTACAATTTGGTATCAGAGCTTTGGTTTATAAAAGCATTAGCCTTAGGGGTAAAAGCTCATTAGTGATAGTGTAGTAATACCCTAGAATGAGTGGAATTAGTCGCAAAATCCTTCTTGAAGAGCGTATTTTGAAAGTATAAATGGTTTTAAAATGTTTGAAACAAATATTTTTTGATATAAATTTTGTTTAATATTTAAATCTTTTTATGAAATTTCCTATCTAATTGAGTCCATCTTCCTTCATAGATCCTCGTTGATTAGGTTCTTTCGTTCGTTCAGCATTTAACACGAATTTTACAACTTATCCTTGTTCATAACAAGTTAAGAAGTAGAAGGAGAGTATAAGTCTTCTAGCGAGTCTATCCCTATCTAAATATTGGTTTGAAATTGAAAGCTATTATAATATAAGACTTTCTTAAATGTTAATAATATTACGTTTTGGTAATACCAAATTTTGATTGTTACACATTAAGATTTTATAAACTATATATTTTGAATTAGACGTAAAATTGTAGATTTTGTAAGAAAATGATATTATCTTAGTTGAAATCCATAATGACATAGTTTGTGAAGTTATGAATATATTGGAATTTATAAATTTAAATAGATTATAAAGATTTTCATTTGTGATATATATATATATATATATATATTGAACTTATGGAATTAAACTAGTTTATAAGTTTAAATATAGATAGCATGGGTTTGAAATATTTAAGTATAACATAGGATAATATTATTACATATTTGATTTAATAATAATATTGTTTGTATATTTATTATGGATTGAGGTTGAATTTTTATAAATGAGTAGGGGAGACATAATTTTCCCTACTTAAAATTTTAATTCTTATGGTTTGATATACATTATTTACAATATATGATTGTAAATTTGGTTTATTTATTGTTTAAATATAGAAAAATGTTTTGAGTATTTGATTGATGTTAAAATTGGCCTATCGAATACTTATTGATTTGGGTATATGTATGATCAACGTATATGTTAAATCCTATGTGTATTAGACCGATCTAGAGTCACACTCTAGTCGCTGGAAAATGATTCTGGTGAAGACCGCGACATCATCGATATCTATTTTCAGGTTTCGAAAGTGGGATAAATATATATTGCCAAAAGAAACGTAGAGTGAATACTTAAAAATATTTTTAAATATGTTTGAATATATATTAACTTTTTGATTTATATATATTTATGAATATATATATATGTATGAATATAAATATGAACCATTTGGTTTAAATATACTATGTATTTAACTACTATTTCCCTACCTCGTTCCTTTTCGGGGATGAAAAGGTTTGATTGGGGGAGATTGTAACAACCTCAAATTTTAAGTGTATTTTATTTAATGATTTAATTTAAATTTTGTTATATTTATTTTATTTGTTTGGATTTTATTAAAATAATATTTATTTTTGATTGAAACCAAATTTATTTTCTATTTTTTAAAACAAATTAAAGTGTTTTGATATAGATATAATTTAATAATACAAATAAATATTGGGTATTTTAGAATCTTATTTATGGTAAATTTTAATTGAGTTATTTATGTGAATTCATTCTTGAATTTTTATTTAATTATTTAAAACTCATATAATTATACAATCCCTTTTCAATATTAATGGAATTATATCTTTGATTTAATTTCAATTTGTATTGATTATTGTTATGCAAACATTACCAAATTTTATTTGTCACATTAATTTTTTCTTTTGATATCATCTATTATATATTTGATTTGCAAAATCGGTCGTTAACATATATTGCTAAAACTGTTTTTCCTTTGAATTAAAAATTTGTATTGTTTTCCATTTATTTGCAAACACATTTATATTAGTCCTTTTATTTGACAACACTGTTTACATTTTTAAGGTTCAACGCCCATTTATTTCTATTATTCCTTTCCTTAACTGGTTGTTATTCTCAAAATTTAAAGGTTCATCTCCTTTTATATCGGTTCCCATATTTTGGTGGAAATATATTTAATTTCCTAGCGAAATCATTCTTTTCCATTTTTATTGACTCCTTTTTGTTTTGGTTTCCTTTTTGACCGTGTTCTTTGCTTTTTGAAATTTTAAATCAAACGTTTATTTTTGGATGGGATCATAAAGTCAGTACGTGTTTCCTCAAGAACCATTGCTAAATACCAAAGTGAACATTTCCAATGCTTTTTGTAATAAATAAATAAAATTCAAAAGGCAACTGCCAATCTTTCATTCTATACACCTGTAACGACCCAACTTTCGAGCACATCGGAAGTAGTGTCATTAATAATAATAAGAACAGCTAGAAGGTAAAATCACAGAAAACATCAGAATCTCACAGCAGAATTTTTACAAAAAGATGAAATTTCATAATATTACATAGCAGTACATATTACATCAGAGCATCATAGATCTAGTGATACATGCCATTCATAGTACACCACTAATTATACATATCATCGATGACCAAACTGGCAGACTTATAATTATACCGTAGATATGATAAGTAGATCAGCACACAGAAAGTTCCATTCCATCTTTCCAAGTTTTATCCAATCCTGATTCACTTGTCTATTCATAACAAGTGTTATGAATACCCAAGAGTTTAAGGGAAACATAGAAAAATAAACTTCGGGTCAGTCAGGGGACTGGTATGAGTAAATGATTAAAAACAGATTAAAAGTATCTCATAAGACCACACCGTGAATACGGAACGGGTTTTTACCTTATGAGATCAAAACACTTTGTATAATTGAAATCAAATATTACCATAGTGTCTAGGTGTTTCACAAATAATTTAGAATCTAGAAGAATGCTTGCATCTCACATTCTCCTATATAATATATAAATAAAATCGCTTGGCACTTATGGAAATTGGATTTCCAACTATGACAAGGTATGGGACCACCTGCCGACAGTGTATCTCTAGAGGCGAATACACCTGGGTTCAACAAGAACTTCTTGCAACTCGGCCCACACATGACTGACCACTCATTTCTCTTGATTGTATCGAATATATTGTCACCTTATGGTTGGTATACCAACATAACCGTTCCTGGGAGATACAGAATTGAAAGGAAAAACAAATATGAATATTCTCTAGATGATGACAATACACCATAACGGGAGCGACCCACATAGCCATGCTGCCTGCCCGATTTTTTTTCATTTCCTGGGTGTAAGGCTTGAGGCTAGACCTACCTTTTCATCATCACAGTTTATTTCTTTTGAATGCCAGATCATCATATCTTGCCAATCACTAATTGACTTCCCCAAAAATATATTATAGGTATAAAGAGAGAGAAACGAATTCCTCTGCCACCATATAAATACATTTGAGGAGATTAACGTACGTGATGAGTTAGAATTACTTTGTCAGACATTCATCCGTACAAGTTGTCCTGGGATTGGACAAACCGAAGGCACTATTCAAAAATAGCCCTTGTATATCGCCGTCTTCAATTTAAAGATTTCTGACGCGCGGCGTACAATCAATTCAAAATGGAATATTCATTCCGGTATTTTTGAAATGATTAGTGAACATTTTCCTTTTAAATTATTACTCTAACATGATTATAATCAAATTAGGTATATAATTATAGTCAAACTGAACAGTGTATGATCATCTTGCTCATATCTGGGTATTTTGATCATCTCTTAAAAATGGACAACTTCAGTGTGCGCGCCGCACACGGTTTTTCTTTCTATTTCGTTCGTAAATTTTAAAAATAAATACTTACATCATTTTTAGAAATTTATTACTCATAATTATGCCTTAATCTAATTATTCATAAATGAATTAAATTTATAATTTATTTTTCAGCTTTTACTCTTTATATTGTTTCGTCAAATTTCCCTTTTATTCCTTATACTCGATCTACTTCTTCTTTCCACATACCCATAAAAAAATTCTTTAAATTTATCTAAACATGATAAGAATATGATTTATAGTTCTTATTTTATAAATTACAGAACAATACATGATCACTTACTCGTATCAAGAAAATTTAGACTTACAGTTTAAACGAACAAATTTAGCGTATGCATCGCATACGATTTTTCTTTTGCTTTGCTTATTAACTTCAAAATTCAAATATTTCATTAGAAATTTATTTTCTAATTCTAATTCTATATTAAATTTATAATTTAATTATAGCTTTTATACTTTATTTTCGACTTGTCAAAAATTTCCACTCGATCTTCAATACCTGATTCACTTCCTGGTTTCTTATTTGCTCATTCAAATAAAAATTCTATTTTTATTTTATTATTTATTTCTACTTTATATTTAAATCCATTATTAATTAAAATTATTTTTAATTAAATTTATATTTAAAAATCTTCTTTTGAAAAACAATACTTGCCAAAGTACCACTTTCATTTCGTGGTGTGCGCGCATGGAAATCAACCTGGTTCCCATGATTTGCAAAGTACCATATCTGATTAGCTAAAGCACTACCTGAACGAAGTACCACATTTCCTGATCATGGTAATTTACTTACTGATCCACTCTAAACCCCATGCGCCAGCCCATGCCCAAGTGCCAATACCCAATCACCTAAATGCCCAAAGTACCACTTTCTGAAAACACGGCAAATCACATAAAAATCCCAGCGCCAATCCATTCGATCAACTCAGCCACCTATGTACGTGCACACGCGCCGGAGACCCCGTCCATAACCACTGATCATCCCCACGAGTCACACTCCACCCATTGATCATCTTTGCACCACCTGGCCACCCCTTCTGCTGCGCTACAGTAATTTCACCGAGCCACCCCCATTACCAGAAAAAAACCATCCAAGAAAGCCACTACCGTTCCCTACCTCGTCCATGTGCCACCGTCCACTTCTTCCCATGCCAGCCCACCACTCCGACGTCCCCTTCCCCCCTGTACAGCAACCCATAGCCTCTCCGTCGCAGAGCAGTTCCGACGTGAACCTAGGCACACAAAAACCCAATTTTAACCCTATTTTCACCTTGTTTTCAAAATTTATGAAATAGAAAAATCTTTTTGTATTTTTCCCATATTCTAGGACCCCTTCTTCTCCTCCTAGCCGAGAGCCATCAACTTTCATCGGACGGTTTGACGGAAATTCATCAAAGCGGATTTTCCGACCATCCCTTCATTTCTCACAATCCACACTTCTAAAAATCATGTTTTTTTAAAAAAAAAACACCATTTGGATCCACAATTATGTTTATGTAGTCAAAACAGGTTTTTAAATCATTTGAAAATTCACTTTGGTTTGAGATTTACAGAGAGCTGCTGTTGATTTTGTTTTCATGTTCTGGCTAAATCTTTTTAAAGTGTTTGTCTTACCTCTCGACAATTATGTGATCATGCAAGGCTTTTAGGACTAATATGAAGTATACTTTAATCACCTAACCTAGGTTTCCTTGAAAAGTAGATCATTAGTTTAGTTTATGTGAACTATGAAACAAACTTAACAGGACTTAATAACATACAGGGTAATATGATATCCTAACATATTTGATACATAAGGGTGAAGTGCCAACTAATAGTCCTTGATTAGGCAAACAAACAGATATGCAAACAAACATACAACCCAAGCAAGATCATCACAAAACAAGATCTACTTTCAGTCCAAAATAAAGCAAACAGTAGGAAATTTTTGCTAAGGAAGTTTACTCACCTGAAAGGTTTGAAGCTCTTGGTGTTTTCTCTCTTATTTCAGTTCCAATGGCTTATGTTGTGTATGGAGATAAAGTGCATGCTTATGCCTTTATATAGGAGTGGGGAATTCATAAAATAACGGTGCATTAAATATAGGTTTCGGCGGAAAGTGGTAAAACAGTTTTCAGATTTTCATTGTTGACAAATGATTGACATCTTAGAAAATCTTTTTTCTTTCTAAATCAACACACCATTACCAATATTCATATAGCTTAAATCAGCCAACACCACCCTGAAAATCCCCTGTGCAAACTACCCATTTCCTCCCATTGGTCTACTATAAACATCACCTTAAATGCCAATGGTACAACCATGTTCTCCCCAAATCTTTTTCTTGGTTTAAACAAATTATAGCAACCATTTTAGTACCTTACATGCTCAGGATTTTCATGGATACTAAACCACATGACAATATGATTTAACATAAAAACATATAAAATTCTACCTTGGCTTCCAAGGTGATACAAAATCTGAAATCTTTGTACAAAAAAGATTCATGACATGTGATGAATATGTGTGAGAAAAATCCTAGAAAATCTGTGTTTAGTAAAGATCTAGTGTAGGTAAAAATCTATGGTATATACAAGATTTGGCAAGATTTAAGCCACATGGGTTATGACAAAGTAAACATATTTTTGAAAAATACAAAGAAAGTGAAATTTTCAGAAAATCATGTGAGAAAAGAGAAAGATTTTAAAACTGAAAATATTTGATCATAAATGATTTGTCCATGTGAAAGGTACTAGATCCTCTTTACTAGCCTAAAGATCTAGTGTAGGTGGTCCTTGAACTATTGTACATGAAAACATGCTTGCAAAAGGAGACGGCACTTTCATGTTTTGGTGTTGGTGATGTACAAGTGAACATGAAATGGCTTTGAACTTGCTTTGGCAAAAAAATGGCTTTGGCATGTTTTATACAACTGTTATAAGTTTTCAAATCAAAAATTTGCAAAAACCCAAAATTCTAAATCCTTTGAAAGAAAATGAACAAAACGTGTGAAATACAAAATGGCATTTTAAAAACTTGCTATGCATAAGTGTTATTATTCATACATGTGCAAAATAAATTTAAACAAATACTATCTAATACATGCTATCATACATGAATGTGTAAAAATTGGGTTTTAGTAAATGCTGTGATACATGCATATGTAAATGCTATTATACATAAGTTAACATGTTTTGGGATTTTAAAGTCTGGATTTTAAATCGTATTTGTAATTACGTACTTATGATAAATTCATATCTATGTTAGCGATAAGTGTAAAGACCGGGTCATTACAATCTACCCCCTTATAAAAATTTCGTCCTCGAAATTTATAATAGTAGATTAGAGTTATCGACATACATCAATAAATATTTTATTTATAACAGCTATTCCCATAATTGGATATATTTGTTACTATGGTTGGAACACATTCCCATTTATGTATTACTACTCTTGAATTCTCATCAACTTTCAAATATCCTTGAAATAGATCTCAAGTCTTATTCACTTCATTGCTCTTAATCAATCTCGTTCAAGCATATGTGTATGTTTGAATTCTCTTTTTAACTCATCAGTCAATTTACTTAACTCCGTTAAGTATTACCTACAATCTTCATTCACTTAGTTGATTATCTCCATTTCGGGACTGACAAACATGATTTAATTTCACAAATCGACCAGTTCACATTCCCTGAGTTCATATCCAATAAATACTTAAGTCCAAACTTAATTTCAGGAAATCCAAATTATAACACAATTTTAGAATTCTAACACGATTTCTAGTATCAATATGATTGGATATTATTTTAATTTATTTCAACCATATTTAATTTATCTTAAGGCTGACCCTGGTTAATTTACTCCATTTATATAAAAAAAAGTAAGGTACCTTCTGAAGCTCCTTCCATTTTCACATTCTCAGAAGTTGATGACTTATCCATTAAAGCATAGACCTTTGGTTGCTGTGCCTTTTTCATAAGTGGACAGTCTTTAACCAAGTGCCCAGGCTAATGACAGTTATAGCATGAAAACTTTTGGGGAATAGCCTCACTTGTTCCCTTTGGTTTCTGTTGAGGTTGCTCCGGTTGCTGAGTTTGCTGTGGCTTTTCCCCTGCTGGCTTCGTACAAAACCTAGCAATGTGTCCCTTCTCCTTGCAGTTATGGCATTGTGTATCCTTATAATGCTCTTTGGCTTTCTCCCCATCTTTGTTTTTCCCTTGTTGTTCCAGTTCGGATTAAATTTCCTTTTATTGGAATTCTCGCCACTGGGTTCTCCTGTCTGCTGTTTTGCAACTGGCTTCTTTCCCTCTAGTGCCTCATAAAAAACTTCCATATCCACCAGACCGTCAAATGGAATCTTGAGATGCCCAATCATTTGAACTTGTAGGCTCCTTCAATCCTGCTATGAATATCTCGTTCTTCTTGAGTGGGGTATTAATCAGTTCTGGCCCGAAACAAGAAAGTGAATTGAACTTGTTCTCATATTAGGATATTTTTCATGTTCCCTTGTTTGAGATCAATGAAGTCACGATACATTCTAGTCTTTCTAGCAGCAGGTAGAAATTGTGCTTCGAAAGCTTCTTTGAATTTTTCCCAAGTGAAATCTTCCTCAGGAACATTTGTGGTCTGAGCATCCCACCAAATAGCAGCAGCTTCTTGAAGTTGCCACGAAGCTAAGAGACGTTTCTGCTCATCATTCAATTTCAGTCCTTTGAAAATCCTCTCACAGGACCTCAACCATGCTTGGACTTCAATGAAAGATTCCATCCCTTTGAAAACTTTTCCTCCCAGAGTTGTATACTCCTTACAAATAGTTGCAAAGCTTTTGTCCTGCTGGATTGGTGCAACTTCCTCCACAGTTTCTCCTTGATCCTGGGATCCAGTATCACGACCAGTAGTAGTGGAAGATCCCCTAGCTCGACCCCTTTATCCTTGGCTACTCATTTGAATCACCTGAACATAACAGGTTATCAATCCAGACTTGATTGGATATAACTAACTTAGGCATACCGTCCAAGTTGATTTATTTTAAATTTTATTAAAAATACGCTCTCTCACACTCACCCAAAGCCTAGGTAATCAATAACCTAAGTTCTGATACCAACTGTAACGACCGAACTTTTGAACACATCAGAAGTAGTGTCATTAATAAGAATAAGAGCAAATAGAAGATAAAATCACAGAAAACATCAGAATATCACAGCGGAATTTTTACAAAAAGATGAAACTTCATAATATTACACAGCAGTACATATTACATCAGAGCATCATAGGTCTAGTGATACATGCCATTCATTGTACACTATTAATTATACATATCATCGATGACCAAACTGGTAGACTTATAATTATACCGTAGATATGATAAGTATATCAGCACACAGAAAGTTCCATTCCAGCTTTCCAAGTTTTATCCAATCCTGATTCACTTGTCCATTCATAACAAGTGTTATGAATACCCAAGAGTTTAAGGGAAACATAGAAAAATAAACTCCGGGTCAGTCAGGGGACTGGTATGAGTAAACGATTAAAAACAGATTAAAAATATCTCATAAGACCACGGCGTGTTTACGGAATGGGTTTTTACCTTATGAGATCAAAACACTTTGTATACTTGAAATCAAATATTACCATAATGTCTAGGTGTTTCACAAATAATTTAGAATCTAGAAGAATTCTTGCATCTCACATTCTCCTATATAGTATATATATAAATAAAACCGCTTGGCGCTTATGGAAATTGGATTTCCAACTATGACAAGGTATGGGACCACCTGCCGATAGTGTATCTCTAGAGGCGAATACACCTGGGTTCAACAAGATCTTCTTGCAACCCGACCCGCACACGACCGACCACTCATTTCTCTTGAGTGTATCAAATATATTGTCACCTTACGGTTAGTATACCAACATAACCGTTCCCAGGAGATACAGAATTGAAAGGAGTAACAAATATGAATATTCTCTAGATGGTGACAATACACTCTAATGGGAGCGACCCACATAGTCATGCTGCCTGCCCGGTTTTTGTCATTTCCTGGGTGTGAGGCTTGAGGATGGACCTACCTTTTCATCGTCACAGTTTATTTCTTTTGAATGCCACATCGTTAAATCTCGCCAATCACTAATTGACTTCCCCAAAAATATATTATAGGTATAAAGCGAGAGAAACGAATTCATCGGCTACCATATAAATAAGTTTGAAGAGATCAACGTACGTGATCAGTTAGAATTAATTTATCAGACATTCGTCCATACAAGTTGTCCTGGGATTGGACAAACCGAAGGCACTATTCAAAAATAGCCCTCGTATATCGTTGTCTTCAATTTAAAAATCTCTGACGCGCGGCGTATAATCAATTCAAAATGGAATATTCATTCCGGTCCTTTTGAAATTGTTAGTGAACATTTTCTTTTTAAATTATTACTCTAACATGATTATGATCAATTTACATATATAATTATAGTCAAACTGAACAGTGTATGATCATTTTGCTTATATCTGGGTATTTTGATCATCTCTTAAAAATGGACAATTTCAGTGTGTGCGCCGCACACGGTTTTTCTTTCCATTTTATTCGTAAATTTTAAAAATAAATACTTACATTATTTTTAGAAATTTATTACTCATAATTATGCCTTAATCTAATTATTCATAAATGAATTAAATTTATGATTTATAATTTATTTTTCAGCTTTTACTCTTTATATTGTTTCGTCAAATTTCCCTTTTATTCCTTATACTAGATCTACTTCTTCTTTCCGCATAGCCATAAAAAATTTCTTTAAATTTATCCAAAAATGATAAGAATATGATTTATAGTTCTTATTTTATAAAATACAGAACAATACATGATCACTTACTCGTATCAGGAAAATTTAGACTTACAGTTTAAACGAACAAATTTAGCATATGCATCGCATACGATTTTCTTTTACTTTGCTTGTTAACTTCAAAATTCAAATATTTCATTAGAAATTTATTTTCTAATTCTAATTCTAAATTAAATTTATAATTTAATTACAGCTTTTATACTTTATTTTCGACTTGTCAAAAATTTCCACTCGATCTTCAATACCTGATTCACTTCTTGGTTCCTTATTTGCTCATTCAAATAAAAATTCTATTTTTATTTTATTATTTATTTTTACTTTATATTTAAATCCATTATTAATTAAAATTAGTTTTAATTAAATTTATATTTAAAAATCTTCTTTTGAAAAACAATACTTGCCAAAGTACCACTTTCATTTCGTAGTGTAAGCACATGAAAATCAACCCGGTTCCCGTGATTTGCAAAGTACCATATCTGATTAGCTAAAGCACTATCTGACCAAAGTACCACATTTCCTGTTCATGGTAATTTACTTGCTGATCCACTCTAAATCCCATGCACCAGCCCGTGCGCAAGTGCCAATACCCAATCACCCAAATGCCCAAAGTGCCACTTCCTGAATACACGGTTGATCACATAAAAATCCCAGCGCCACTCCATTCGATTAACTCAGCCATCTGTGTACGTGCACACACGCTGGAGCCCTCGTCCATCACCACTGATCATCCCCGCGAGTCACACTCCACCCACTAATCATCTTCGCACCACCTGACCACCCTTTCTGCTGCGCTACAGTAATTTCACCGAGCCACCCCCATTACCAGAAAAAAACCATCCAAGAAAGCCACCACCGTTCCCTACCTCGTCCACGGGCCATCGTCCGCTTCATGCCACGCCACCCCACCACTCTGACGTCCCCTTTCCCCTGGGCCGTAACCCCCTAGCCTCTCCGTCGCAGAGCAGTTTCGATGTGAACCTAGGCACCCAAAAACCCATTTTTAACCTTATTTTCACCTTGTTTTCAAAATTTATGAAATAGAAAAATCTTTTTGTATTTTTCCCGTAATCTAGGACCCCTTCTTCTCCTCCTAGCTGAGAGCCATCAACTTTCATCGGACGGTTTACCGGAAATTCATCAAAGTGGATTTTCCGACCATCTCTTTATTTCTCACAATCCACACTTCTAAAAATCATGTTTTTCTTTTTAAAAATCACCATTTGGATCCACAATTATGTTTATGTAGTCAAAACAGGTTTTTAAATCATTTGAAAATTCACCTTGGTTTGAGATTTACAGAGAGCTGCTGTTGATTTTGTTTTCATGTTCTAGGTAAATCTTCATAAAGTGTTTGCCTTACCTCTCGACAATTATGTGATCATTCAAGGCTTTTTGAACTAATACGAAGTATACTTTAATCACCTAACCTAGGTTTCCTTGACAAGTAGATCATTAGTTTAGTTTATGCGAACTATGAAACAAACTTAACAGGACTTAATAACATACAGGGTAATATGATATCCTAACGTATTTGATACTTAAGGCTGAAGTGCCAACTAATAGTCCTTGATTAGTCAATCAAACAGATATGAAAAAAAAAACATCCCAAGCAAGATCATCACAAAACAAGATCTACTTTCAGTCCAAAATAAAACAGACAGTAGGAAAAAAAATTCTCAGGAAGTTTACTCACCTGAAAGGTTTGAAGCTCTCAGTGTTTTCTTTCTTATTTCAATTTCAATGGCTTAATTAATTAGTAATGATGTAATTAATGCATTAAACTCTGTATCTTCTTCATACGATGTCTAAATTAAATGGTCGTTTAATTTAGTTTAGAAAATAGAAATTAAGAAATAAAAAATGGTGGAGTGGAAACCAATGTGAGAACTCCTTCTCACTAAATTATATTTTATCATGTTATTGTATTCATGTATACAAATATATAGATTTGCGAGTGTAGATTTTTATCAGTTTTAATTATTATAAATTTTATACGATGCCTGTTAGCTCACCTTCCTCGTCTACAGACCATGGTTGATTTAATTGACTGCATTGTGTTTTGATTGTGATGATTAACATATAAAAAATAATGTTAACATTAATGTGGTAATTAAATTAAATGATAAATATTTATTTATAATTTAACAGCGAAAATTGGTAAATCAGAAAAATAATTCAAACCGAATTAGAACTGGTTAAATTAGTTAACCAACGATTATTTTGAATAGACTGTTGTTGCTTGAAAACCCCACATGGGTCTGGGGATGGTAATGTATTCACATCTCCCCGGAATTTAATTATAAGTCAATCGATGGGTTGGCAGGCTGTGATGAGCGTTATTTATTTATTTTAGCGCTTACACAGTGGTAGAATGTACTCTGGATGATGTGTGGATGTTTAATTATTATTTATCATTATTGTGAATACATGCGATGTATGCAAATCCATATAAATATATTTATATGATAATTGATTGAGTCTGATTCCAATTCAGAAATAACATATAGTTTTAAAATATTATTCAGTATAGTTTTAAAATATTATTCAATATAGTTTTATAATAATATACATTATAGTTTTAAAATAAAATTTAGTGAATAATAAAAATATGATTTTGATGTCCGATTTTGGATGGACACGAAAATATTGAAATATGAAGCCCGGTTAAGTATTGAAACACCATTTTAACCCAAATGGTTTATCGATCAATTTTACTCATTTGATGATGAATATGAAAAGGAAATGGATTTTAAAATTAGATATTTTGAAAATATTATCATTTTAATATTATAATGGAATATTCAATTTTGATTTAAAATTGAAAATGTAGTTGAAATCATTTTGAAATGAATTTATAAACGAATTTATAAAATATGTTTTTAATGGAAATCGATGAAAGATATATGATATATATTATATATATTAAATGGCGTGAATAGAACACGCCGCGCAGCGACTATTCGCGAATTTCGAACATTAACTTCAAATTGATGTAACGGGAGATTCGACCGTTGGATTCTCCTAAATCCGGAACCGTTGGGTTCGTATTGAAAATAGCTTTCCAATGAATATAAGAGATTTGAAATCTAACAGTTAGATTTGGAAATATGCCCAAGTCAATTTCAAAAAATGTCGCTATGGATGCAGTTTGGTGGTCGATATTGGAAACCGACTATAAAGGCCTTAATAAAATTATTAAAAATATGAAAAAATTGTGTAAAATAATAATAAATGATTAGAAAAGTTTTTGGATGAAAAATTCCAGTTTTGAAAAGATTAAAAAAATATTTTTATCTAAATGAACTAGTTATTAACTAGAATAATAATCTAATGTTTTTAAATAAATAAAGTGGATTAAAAAAGGGGTTTTAAAGTAACTAGAATTTTCCAACGAATGAATTGAAATGGATTTAAGTGGAAATAATCTTTAGAATATTTCGATATTGGGTTCCGTAATTGTACGGATATTGTAATGGAATTTGGAAGATATAGATATCGTTATTCCCAATACGATATTCATTAGTTTCAGAGTTTGATATCGAATATAAGCCGATATTATTTTCTATTCAGAGCCTTATATTTAATTTCAAATTGGATTTTGGGTTTGTCATGAATGGTGTCTTCAATAACACTATTCTTAAACCTAGATGAGAAAAGAATAAGTCTTTTAATTAAGATTTGGAGAAGTTTGCTAATTAATTAATATTTAACTGGAATTGAAATGAAAGTTGATTGTGGGTTTATCATGAACTGTGTTTTAAACGACATTTGTTCTTTGACCCAATTAATAGTGAAAATATGATTTGGAATTTATAAAGCTTTTTCTTAAGATTTAATGGAAAATTTCCGAAGTAAAGTTTTGCAATTTAATATATTAAACTAGAATCGAATGGAATTCGATTTGGTAATAAACGAGATAAGCTTCTATGAAGGAAGACCGTTACTATATATGGAATTTAAAAGTGTTGGCCATTATTCCATTTATATTATTATTCTGATATGGGAATTTATATCGATTATATATTGATTTGTTTTCCGTGAAGATTCCATAATTAGTGGAAGAGGATTTGGGTTTATCATGAACGGTATTTTAAATGACATTAGTTCTTTAATCCAGTTAAAGACAGGATTTATTTTCGTAAAGTTGAATAAACATTCAGCAATGATTTTTGAGATTAAAACCGAACTAGAGTTTTAATGAATCTTTAGTTAGATTGAAATGAGAACGGGGTAATTAAATTTACCAAATTAATGAAATGATCGAGAATGGAGTACCGCTAGTTTTACTGCAGATGATAGTTAAATCTTTAAATAGATTTGAACATAAAATGGTAATTAAATTTACTGATAACACCGTGCGTGTTAGATATGGAGTACACCCAGTTTTTCTCCATGGGATTGATAGGTTGGGATTGGGATAATATATAATAAATGATTACTTTGATAAAGTTCGTTGATCCCGACTAGTTGATAAACCTTAATTTGGTTAAGAACTGTGGAAAGATAAAATAATTTTTTTAAAATGGATATCTAAAGGAAGATTAAAGAATAATTTTGAAAGAAATTATCTTTGATAAAATTAATGGGAACCTTTCCCTAAAAATGTGAATATTTGAATAAAAGAATATTCTGGATTGGAATGAGGCGTATGATGTGTTTTTATAGCACTTGATTATAAAATACGTGAGTTATTCGGAAAGACCGGGTTTAAACCCATTCTGAATAATTAATACGAAGACTAAAAGTCGATGATGAAGACGGTGGTTGAAGACCGAAGATCTTCACATCATTTGGATGATTAGTGCATGATGTCTTGATTGGGCTGTACACCCAAGACAAGGTAATAAGTTGTGATCGTGTAGACGTACTTGGAGACCGACCGGGTATGCGAGGACCTCTCTCCTGTATTGGACATATGGGACGAGGAATAAGGTGCCTCCGGTTTCGTTCATAACCTGAACGGACTTGTAAATGGATGGTATGTCTGACACTATATTTCTTTATACTGTATTGAATGATTTCTATTAATATATGTCTGTTTGGTGGCGGAGAATTTATTCTCTTTGTTAACACCCTTCTCTGAGACGTACGAGCTTAAAGGTTGTATATCGATAGACATCAGTCGTATAGCGTGAATTGTCAATGTGGCATGCTGAGATGCAAATAATCAAGGCTTTTGTTGAAAAGCAGAGTCTTGTGGTTGATGATCAAAGCACGGCTTAAAATAGCATAGATTTGTGTATAGCGTTAATTCACGAACACCTCGGTATGAGTTAAAAATGGGATAAGGGACGCAGTGAGTGCACGACATTTCTTTCTAGCTAGAAGTGGTGTCATGGCATGGAGCCTAGACATTTTTACTTATGTGGATGATGGATTGTGAGGCGCCTCAGATATTGAGTCACTTCAGGGCTCAGAGATAGGTCTGATAGGACCGGGAAACTTGTGTTTAGGAATAACCATTCCACTAAAGTATGTGTGGATCGACACTGCAGGATCCAAGGGTTACCCATAGGTGTGATCTCGGGTCGTCTTGCTAGAGGTGATCCGAATTGGTAAGGAGTACATCCCTTGCCTTGACTCATGATGGAAATCCAATTTCGAATACTACATTCTTCGGTTTTAGTTGTAGAACTAGTATGGCGACATGATATATGGTACCCATGCCGTCTATGATTGATAGATTTATATTTGAAATTGTTTCAACACTATGCACCTATAGTAATATCAAAATGGTTTTTCTAAATGTACCAAGCATGTTTGGCTATTATAAGGGAAAACTCTATCCCCCGACTTGCTTGCACTGTGTGATGGGACCTAAGTCTTATAAGAGCTTCATTTTTCAAAAAGCATTGCGTTGTTTTTGCTTTAAACTAGTATTCATATGAAGTAAACCCGTTTCGTACTATACGGCGTGGTCCCATGATTTCCCAACTTTTAAACTAAAGATTTAATAACTGTTTTATTTCTCACACCAGTCCCATGATTGACTCGGAGTTTATTGTTTTAACCTAAACTCTGGGTGCCCACATTTTCCAAGTGGGCAGCTAGTAGTTTTGATTTTCGCAGATACTTCTTTTCACAGGATCCTGGATTTACAACTGGAGCTATATTCAGAAAGCTTTGTATTTGTGTATTTCTTTCAGTTGTGTCAGTTGTTATTTCCCGCTACGCATTGTACTCATGTATTATTTTCCGCTGCTATGTAGATTATTAATCTCTGATATTGTATTTTAAATGTGTAATATTTATTCATACTCTGGAATATTCTTTATTCTGATGTAAATTATTGTAATAGCAATGAAAAGTTCTATTGTTTGTGTTCTGATGCGTCGTGTTCTCAACTCAGCCCGGGCTTTCCCGATAGGGGAAGTTTGGGTCGTTTCAAAACTCGTGCTGCTCTTGAAGTATTTCTTCTTCTCATGCAAAGGATAGCTGCTCCCCATTTTTCCAAATGCCATTTCACATATATTATATGTATATAAAAAAGGAAGCAGCAGCTGTTTTCCATCTGACACCATTTCTTTACCATCTACTTTCCAACGTCACGACTCATGCCTTGAAGCTCCGACCATCGCATCACATTGCCTCCACCGTGCTGCCCAGATCTGACGTTAGCATAGCTCCGTCCGCCTTGCTAACCTCCGACCACACCAACAGCCAAGACCGAGCCTTCCTTTCTGCCTAAAGCCGACCCCACGTCAGCATCAGAAACCGCACTCCACAGCTCGCCCCTCTCCGTTCCCTGCTCCGTTCTTTCCATTTGAACCCTTGTTCTGATATTTGTCCCCCCTTTTCTCTCCTTTTGCGTGTGCTTTGTGGTTTGTTCTGGTGTGTGTATTTCGAGCTTATGTTCTGTGTGTGTTACGAATGTGTAGTGTGTACGGGCGTATTTGTGTATATATGAATATGTGTGGTTGTGCTAGGGTATGTTTTATGCGGTGTGAGTCTGCATGGTGTGTGTTTTCAAGTCTGGGCGAGTATGCAATTTTGTGTGTGCAGTTGTACATGGGATTGTTTGAGTCTACTTGTTTAGGAAAAATATTAAATTAAAATTTTATATATGTTTATATATATAATATATATTTTATATTATATATAATGGTTTGGGTGTGTTATATATATACGTATATATTACAATGGTTTGGTGTGAGTTGTTTTAAAATCTATTAGTTCTGAAATTTTTTTGTTTAAAATAATAATATAAATACATAGTTATATAATTTGTGCACTTATATATGGTATATATAGTTATATAATTGGTTTTGAGTGTTTATATAATTTAAAATACATAACTTTATAATTTGTGTTGTGTGTACGGTGTGTGCGTATGTGTTGTTTTAGTATAAATTATATACATACGTACATATATATATATATATATGTGTGTGTGTGTGTGTGTGTGTGTGTGTGTGTTAGTGTGTGTGTTTTACGGTTTTATTTGTATGTGTTTGCATTGTATGTAATTTAAAAATATATATGGTTTTGTGCTTCATAATTTAATATGAGACAACCCAAACTTCCACTATCGGGAAAGCCCGAATTGCTTTGAGAACATGACGCGTCAGAACACAAATAACAGAACATTTCATTGCTATTACAACAATTACATCAAAGTACAAGAATATATCAGAGCACGAATAAAGATTACACAGCGGAAAAATAATATCAGAGATTAAAATGCATAGTAGCGGAAATTTATAATGTATGAATGCAAGGTACAACGGAAAATACAATAACTAACACAACTGAAGGAAATACATGGGTACAAAACTTTCCGAATATAACTTCAGCTGTAATCCAGGATCCTGAAAAGAAATGTCTGTAAAACCAAAATTACTAGTTACCCATGTGGAAAATAGGGGCACCCAGAGTTTAGGCTAAAACAATAAACTCCAAGTCAGTCATGGGACTGATGTGAGAACTAAAACAGTTATTAGCTTGATTTTAAAATAAGATGAATCACAGTACCATGCCTTATAATACGGAATGGGTTTACTCCATATGAATACTAGTTTAAAACATAAAATAATGCAATGCTTTTTGAAAAATGAAGCTATTATAAGACTCAGGTCCCATCACCCAATGTAACGCAAGCCGGAGGATAAAGTTTTCCCTTACAATAGCCAAACATGGTTGGTACGTTTAAAACAAATCATTTTGATATTACTATAAGTGCATAGTGTCTAAATAATTTCAAATATAAATGTATCAATCATAGATGGCATGGGTACCATATATCATGTCGCTATACTAGTTCTACAACTAAAACCAAAAAAGTCGTATTGGAAATTGGATTTCCATCACGAGTCAAGGCAAGGGATGGTCTCCTTACCGATTCAGATCACCTTTAGCAAGATGACCCAGGATCACATCTATGGGCAACCCTTGGATCCTGCAAAGCCGGCCCACACCTAACGTTTGTGGATTGGTTATTCCTGAACAATACATTTTCCGGTCCTATCGGACCAGTCACATGAGCCTTTTAGTCGGCCATCTTCCGAGGCACCTCGCAAATCCATCATCCACATAAGTAAAAATGTCTGGGCACCATACCATGACATAACTTCTAGCTAGAAAGAAACGTATGCACTTTTTGCATTCCTTGTCCTTTTTTTGACTCATTCCGGGGTGTGAGGCTCGCGGATTAATGCTATACACAAAGCTATGCTACGTAAAGCCGTGCTTTCATCATCATCCACAACGCTATACCTCTAAGCTCTTACGTCTCAGAGAAGGGTGTTAAGCAAGAGAATAAATTCTCCACCACCAAACAGATACATATTTAATAGAAATCAATCAATACAGAACGAAATACAATGTTAGACATAATTCATTTATAAGTCCGTTCTGGGTCTGAACGAAACCGAAGGCACATTATTCCTCCTCCCATATGTCCAATTCAGGAGAGAGGTCCTCGCATATCCGGTCGATCTCCAAGTACGTCAGTAATCATCCAAATGATGTGAAGATCTCCGGTCTTAAACCACCGTCTTCTTCGATGCTCAATCATCGTATTAATTATTCGGAATGGTTTAAACTCGGTCTTTTTGAATAATTTGCGTATCTTATAATCAAGTGCTATAAAAACACCTCATATGCCTCATTCCAATTCATAATATTATTTTATTCATTCAAACATTCACATCTTTAGGGTAAGGTTCCCATTAATTTTATCAAAGATAAGTTCATTTAAACTATTTCTTTAATCTTCCTTTGGATATCATTTCAAAAGATTTTATTTTATCTTTTCTTAACTTAAACCAAATTAAGGCTTATCAACTAGTCCGGATTAGCGAACCTTACCAAAGTAATCTTTTATTTTATTATCCCAATCCCAACTTATTCATCCCATGGAGAGAAACTGGTAGTACTCTATATTTAACACCCATTATTTTATCGGTAAATTCAATTACCACTTAACGTTCAAATCCAATTAAAGATTTAACTATCGCATGGAGTAAAATTGGTGATACTCCATTCTCGAACATTCCTTGAATTCAGTAAATTTAATTACTTCATTCACATTTCAATCTAATTAAAGATTCATTAAAACTTCAACTTAGTTTTAATCTTCAAAAATCAATACTTGATGATTATTCAACTTTCTAGAAATTAATCCTGCTTTTACTCGGGTTAAAGAACAAATGTTATTTAAAAACATTGTTCACAATAAACCCCAAAATCCTCTTCCATTTAATATGGAAATTTGATGGAAATAAAAATAGTATATAATCGATATAAATTTCGATATCAAACTAATACTGTTAGTGGAAAAGCGGCTAGGCCTTTTAAATTCCACAAAAAGTAACGGTCTTCCTTTACAGAAGCTCATCTCGATTGTTAAATCGAATTTCATTCAATTTCAATTTAATATATTTAATTGGACAACTTTACTTTAGAAATTTTCATTAAATCTTAGTTAAAAGATTTGTAAATTCCAAATCTTAACTTCACTATTAATCAGGTTTAAGAACTAATGTTGTTTAAAACATTGTTCGCAATCAACCCAAAATCAACTTCCATTCAATCGTAATTATATTTATTAATTAGAAAACTTCCTTAAGTCTTAATTAAAAGATTTATTCTTTTCTCAACTGGGTTTAAGAAAAATGTTATTGAAGACACCATTCACGACAAACCCAAAATCCAGTTTGATATTAAATATAAGGCTCTAAATAGAAATCATATCGACTTATCTTCAATATCAAATTATGAGATCAACGGATATCGTATTAGGAATAACAATATCTATATCTTCCAAATTCCTCAAAAATATCCGTATAATCATGGAATCCAATATCGAAATATTGCGAAGATTATTTCCATTCAAATCCATTCCAATTTATATGTTGGAAAATTCTGGTTATATCAAAACCATTTCAATTCGTTTCAATTCATTTCAGTTCCTTTCTGTATCCATCCAAAATCGGACATCAAAACTAATCTTTAATATTTTTTATCCATCCAAAATCGGAAATCCAAACTAATCTTTAAAAATTTTGTATCCATCCAAAATTGGACATCAAAATTAATCTTTAATATTCTTCACTGAATATTATATCAAAATATTCGTTGTTTCTGAATTGGAATGTGACTCAATCAATTACCATATAAATTTATTTATATGGATTCCGTACATCGCATGTATTCAAAAATAGTGATTACCAACTATTAAACATCCAACTCACATCCAGAGTGAAATCTACAACTGTATAAGCATTAAATAATTAAATAATGCTTACTACGGCCTGTCAATCAATCGATCGATATACAACTAAACACAATGGAGATGTGTGAAGTTATTATCATCCCCAGACGCGTGTGGGTTTTCAATCAACGTCCAATGATTATCATTTGCATACTTGGACGATGTGTAAAATTATCGTCCTAATACCCGTTTGGGGTTTACATCACAATCCATGTGAACTTATGTATTAATTTCGCAGTTAAATAATGATAACATTTAAAACTTTAACATCCATCAATCATCAAACAAATATTGCAATCACAGGCAATCAACATATATTCAGTTATAAAAATATATAAATAACTTGTACAAAATATTTGAGTGAGAGAGTTCTCACCGTTGATTTCCACTCCGCCATTCTTTAATTGATTATACATAAAAACGATTTCGCATGAATTGAGCTGCTGAAATCTACATATTAGAAAACTGAAAAGTCACACTCGAAGTCCAAAAGGTCCGGGCCCTGGCCGGGAAAGAGCCTATGCCAAACCAGTCAACCAATCCTTTTTTGATCGGTCGACTAGTGAGAGACATGGGCTTCTGCCCAGGTCATTACCAATCAACTGGTCCATTATGGACCAGCCGACTGGTTGCTGTTAAAAAGCCCAGTCAAATCTTTTTTTCTTCTCTTCTATGAATCGTTCCGGCGAATAATGGAGGCTATGTACTTGAGTTATATGATAATGAGGCCTTATAAGCATCTCGAAACAACTCACTAAGTCATGTGCAAACCCACATACATAAGATTGCTATGATTTTGATCATATATTCCAAAATGAACAAAATATCAAACCAAGGCAATCAAACGTGATTTAAGCGAATTGTGAAGTTTTAGAACTTGCTGGTGCGACAACGGAGCTTCACTACATCACCTAAACAACTCATAGCATGTGCATTTGGTTGTGTGCACAACTAAAATGAGAAATTCCAATTCCATAAAGCTAAAACTAATGAACCAGAAAGTGTATACTCATCTAACTAGTTCATATGCATATACAAAACTCTAAATGAACTTAAATGACACTATACAAGTTAATAGCTTGTGGCATGAACGCTAAGAACACACAAAGATCTCACCTTTGCTTGCTAGAAGCAAGAAATCAATCCAATGACAAGCTAGAACAATATCTCTTCGATAAAGACACTAGAATCAACAACATATGATTATATGAACCATTCCCTAAGAATTAGGTCATAGGAAATCTCAAAAATCAAGGAGGAATTGAGTTGGACAAGATAGAGACTGAGCATACCTAAGCTTCTCTTCGAATTTTCTCCTGATTCCTACATGAATTGGATTCCTACAATCAACTAAGGCTTAGGGAATTTTAATTTCCCTCTCCACATTTCTATTTTCTTGCTAAGTGCTAAAGTGAATGAAGAGGGAGTGGCTAATTGGGCACTTAAAGGAATGAGCTAGGTTGGCTAACCAACCCCTAGCCACCAAAACTCGAAATATATCAAAGTTTATACTTTTCGAACTCCTAAACGACATTTTGGGCTCAATGGAAGTGGTTTCGAGTCCAAATTCATCCGTATGCAAAAAGCGATATTTTGGTCTTATATCCAATGAAAAAGGCCAAAATTTCTCCAACTCCAAAGGTATCGATGTTTACAGTTTTCGAACACCTAAACGACATACCGGATTCAATGGAAGCGATTTCGTTGAAAACGGAGGCCGCTTGTAAAATGACTATTTTTAAGGGCCATATATAATATTATATATATATATATATATACATAAATTTCATAGCGATAATTCTAAATTTTAATTTAGACATAACTAACCATTTATAAAGTGAAATCTCAATTTATTACATCCATTAGAAAACTACAATTCAATGTATTTCAACATTTCTTGTTTTATCAAATTTTGATTTATATTGAATTCTATATATTCATGTAAAGTTTAAAAATCAAATTTTCAAACTACCGCGCCATTTTGAGTTCGTTTTTAATTAAATTTTAAAGTTATACTTCTAATTTCGATTTAGCTAACTTTCAAATCATTTATTCTCAAAATAATTCATCTAGGATATTTAATTTCTATCAAAATCAATTAAAAATAAAAAATTAAATTGGTTTCAAAATCTAGGTTTTTACATAATATATATATTTATATATGTGATTTGGAATGTGTCGAATTTTAAATATATAAGTATATATTAATTTTACTGTGTATACATTTATATTAAATATATATATACACTATTTTGAAAAGGGATTTGTTGTGTGTTTATAGATATATTTGTATAATTTCCAATATATATATTTACTGCTGTGGTGTTTTCATATTTTATAATATATATATATATATATATATATATATATATATATATGTCATAATTTGCTTTGTTTGTTTGCGGTGTGCGTCGAGTTTCAAATATATATTGTATAAATTTATTGTGTGTTTATGTATATAGAAATATATATAATATTTTATAAAAGAGTTTTGCCTTTATTTTTGTTTTTATCGAATTGAATTTGGGGTTGAGTTCCGAAACCGTTCCAAAACCCAATACCATGCCATCCAAAACTCGACGTCGTACTGATCAACTTAGACAACCCCTAACCTCTGTTATAAAATGAAACAAATATATTGAGGGATAACGAGTTGAATCCATTCTGAATCGTGCCTACAAGTCATCATTTCAATTCTTTGTCAATCCATTTGTCGTCTTCATTCTATGCCACGAAAGGTGAGTTTATCTCACACCTAACCTACATTATTTCATGGTTTAAATCAGCATAATTGAATTGTTATGAAATGTGTAGGAATGCTAATAGAAATTGTTTTATTTGATATGCATACATAATTCATATATGAACAATGATATTCATATGACACGTAGGCAAACACTGATAATATATGATTTGTGATGTCATGATATTAATGCTATGAATAATCTATATTATTGATTCCTCTAGTTGAGGAAAAATCACTAAGGGTTGAATTGATACATACCCGAATGGACATTAGATAAGGGAAAAATCGTTATGGGTTAAAATGACAGACCTGAATGATATTATTGAATTTGGGATTGCGGGTTAAAATGATAAACCCGTACAAATATTATACATTGCGGATTGAAATGATAAATATCCGTATCACTTGATCATAGGGTAGAAAACTATATACGGACACCATTGGTCATGTTTCGTAGGAAAATGGTTTTGAAATTTGATTTTTAAATGATAACTTAAGATTTCATATTTTAAAACTTAAGTTTTGTAAGTATTAAATTATATGTTTTAAATGATTTTTTTTGAGTAAATAATGATTTAAATATTTATTTAAAGATTTTTACTTATAATTTTATATATTTTAAACCATATAATTTAATTATATAATTATTTTAAACTTTTATATTATAATAAATATTTCTTTTAAACCTATTTTAAAACTTATTTTTGTATATATTTTAAAAACTTTAATAATAAAAACAAAGATGGATGGGTTGAGATTCACGATTTAAATTTGAGATTTAAAGATTTGAATTTATATAACTATATTTTACTTAACGAATGGACTTATATAAAACATGGAATTGAATTCGAATTGATACGAACTTTAGTAGAGATGAATTATAGTTGGTTTAAAATATGAATTTGTAAGAGATGAACTTGAATTGTGTAATTGTTTTGAAATTGAATTTCAAAAATTAAGAATGAATTTGAACCTATAATGGATATGAAACGAATTTGATTTTAAATCAACTAAATGCGATTTTGAATTGACTTAAATATTGAACTTTATAGGAAATGAACGTCAGTTGCGTAATTGATTTGAATTTGAATTTATAATTGATACGAATATATGAATTTGATTTTGACTGAATATGAATTAAAATAATTTATATATGGAATTGATTCATAAACCTTTCGGTTTGAATTAAAGAAATTTCTTAAATCAATTTATTTCAAGATATGATTTTATAAAATGGCCATGGTGTGAAAAAGTGATGGTTGAAGAGACTAGGATCGACTATTGTCATACTCTCTGCCAATAACGAAAACCACTTTAAAAACTGTGTACGCGGTGGAGATCCTGAATGAAGTAAGTTGACTTGGAGGCGATTACTGGATTTGAAGAAAGAGAACAATGATGGATATCCTTGACCTTCGGGTCGTAATTAAAATGACTAAAACTGGGCTATACTGGACCAAGTGGATTTAGCTACCTCCATTGACAACACTACTTCATTACTATAGTCCCTCGGTAAGATTGATTTGATTTGATGTGCATCTTTGATTTGGGAGTGTTGTTCGAGGTAGGCGGTAATTGCGGTTGTGCGTTACCACCAGTCCGGGCGTGCAACTAGTATATTCCTACTCTGGGTATTCCTCCTGTGCCTTGTCATATAATCCTGATCGAGACCCATATGATTTGATTTGTACTGTAGCTATGGAGTGCCCTCTGATAGTCACTACGTTACTGTGGACTTTACGGTATCTGTATAGACTATTATATTATAAACGGTGTAAGGGTAATAATGGTAATCCCGTTTACGCTATTTTAATATGTTATGTTTAATCATAGACACTATTATAATGGTGTATTGTATTATATGATATTAGTTTAATGAATCCTTAGATGATGGTGATCCCAAACATCCTTTAAGTTACTGATGCATTTTATTACACACTTCATTTGAGTTGATTTACTTCTGGGAGAATGTTAGTCCTGATTCGAGTTGTTTTGTTTTGCATTATTGCTCGGGTCAGATCGAGTATTGCAGTTTTGAGATTTTACCTTTTTGAAGCTAGAGGCTGTTGAAGACATCGACTCTTTTTGTTGTTTCTGTTTATTTCCCTTTTGTATTAGAAATTCTTGTGTTTAGTCTTCAACTGTATTTAATTTTGTAACTCCGATATTATGTATAAATTTTGATTTTTATTTAGTAGCTTCATAAACTACTATTGTATAATTTATTTATTCCGCTACGAGATATTCTATTTTTTCTGTGTTTATGATTCTGTGATTTATTCTATTTACCTCAGAAGCTAATAACATTTTGTCCTTTCAAACGGTTCAAGTAGGTTTAATTACCAGCTCGAAGTGGACGAAAGACGATATGTTATAATTACTCATTAATATACTTACATTTACCGATCTATAAATGTTTAAGACATGAACCAAAAATAAACGCGGAAACAGTAAAATAATTGATAGGCAAAAATACTGAAAAAGGGAGGAAGACTAAAAGAGAGTCTTACATAACTTGAATAAAAGTGAAAATAATAAGAAGTGATTGCAAAATACTTCTAGAAAATATTTACAGAAAAAGAACTTATTGAAACACCAACTTTTGGAAAGCTATTTAAGAACAGGAAGAAAACTGTTGGTAAAATCTACAACTAATATAAACTATATTTTCCTAAATTACCAAGAGTTTGAATAATTACACACTAATTTGTGGTCATAAGCTTTCCTTCGTGGCATGTAGATCCCAACTCGATTAGGGGTATATAAATATTTTATTTAATAAAAAATTTCCTAAGAAAAAATTAGGTTAGGTCCATCTGAAAAAGGGAGAACCCAAAGGGGAAGAAATCATGTTGTGAGAAATGAGCAAGGTTTAGGGGTCTATTTATGGTGTTGGTTGGGGATCTTAGATCGTTGGATTTCTAAAATAAATCAAGGTCAGCCACGTCACTCACCAATCAAAACACGTCACGTCAACTTATACTTTAAAAACAACAAATAGAAAAAGTCTACATGAGTTTTAAAATGAAATATTCACCACTCTCCTCGCTTGGACGTGATTTACGCCATTCACGTGGGTGGGTCGACCCAAACCCCCATTGGTCGACACAATGATCAGCCCAAGGGTCTACTGACATCATATATAATTTTTTTTCTTTCTAAATTGTGATTTATATGCTTAACTTGTTTCACTCATAACTTCTCCGTACGAACTTGAAATCTGGTAAGTTATATATAAAAATTGATTAGACAATTGCCTCAGACTCAATGGTTTAACTTCCATAGCACCAAATTTTGATAATTTTACATACTTATTATTTTAATAATTAACTCTTTGATTAATTATTGTTTCTCAAATTTCAGGGCCATTACAAATTTTAAGTGATCTTGTAGAGTGTTTTGTAGATAACTAAATAAATTTTGATATAGAGGTGCTTAACGTTAATATTACAATGCATTGATCTAATACGGGGTAAATATATTGATATAAATGAATTAAACATTAAATTTGTGATCGTTATTTGTGTATATAATTTATATTATGTGATTGACGTATTTATGTCTTAATTATTATTTTCATCTATGTTAATGAGTGTTATGGCATGCCTTCACACATGATCATTACACAAGCTTTTTGCATAAATTATTGTTCTGCAAATTAATTTTTTCCAAAAAATTCAAAATAAAATGATTTTTACTGCCATTTAATCATATTTCTTGTTTTTTTAAAATATTGTGTAGTTGACTTGAATTCTTATTTTTAAGTTGCAACATCAATTTTTTGTTTATTTTGAATTTTAGTTCGATTATTAATTAAAATAAACAAACTTATAAATAAAACTTTATTTGTTAGATTTTATTTTTAAGAGATATTAACAATTGATAGTATTTATAGACGAACAACTTGAATTTATGAAAAAGTTTATTTAATCGATCCTATTTTTATGTGATACAAAAAAGGAACTTTTGTTCGTTTATGATGATTTAAAGAAATCAATCACTATAAATATTATAATAATTATTAAAAATGATGGTTGATTTATGTACAAAGATCATATGCGTAAACAATTATACTATAAATATTTTGAATAAACATCTAAATTTGAATATGCCAAACCCGACACTCCTAGTTCAATTGGTTAGAGGCGGACTAATTAGGATGAGACATGGGTCTCAGGTTCGAGGGCCACTTCTGCCAATTTCTAGGGTGACTATCTTGGTGGTGCAAAGATGTTAATAATCGGGGTATACACCACCCACGTGGTTTACTAGGACTGACAAGGTATGTCTTGAGTGAAGTCTTGTGTTCCACATGAAAATCAAAATAAATTTGAATATGCCAAAAGTAATCGTAGGGAGATTTTATCTTCTAGTTTATTAAGGAAATAATGTGAAATAACAATTTAATGTTTAAAAAACCTAGATAAATATATAGGAGTATTTTGGGAAGTTCGCGATCGGTCTGAAGGTTTGTTCCTTCAAGACAACTATTAATAAAGATATGGGTGTGGTTATTATAGGTGTGATTCCTAATGATCCAAACTTCCCCTTACGTAGAAAGCCTGGATTGCTTTGAGAAAAAGACACGTCAGAACACAAATGACTGAACATTTCAATGCTATTACAACAATTTACATCAGAGTACAAGAATATATCAGAGTATGAATAAATAATATACAGTGGAAAATATCAAAGATTAAAATACATACAGCGGAAATTTAAAATGTATAAATACAAAGCATAGCGGAAATACATTAACTAACACAACTAAATGAAATATACGAATACAAGGCTTTCTGAATATAGCTCCAGCGATAATCTGGGATCCTTGGAAAAGAAATATATGCGAAAACCAAAACTTCTAGCTGCCCGTATGGAAAATATGGGTAGCCAGAGTTTAGGTTAAAACAATAAACTCTGAGTCAGTCATGGGACTGGTGTGAGTATTAAAACAGTTATTAAAACTTTACCTTAAAATAAGGTAAATCAAGGGACCACGCCGTACAACATGGAACAGGTTTACCCTAAGAATACCAGTGCCTAAAACAAACAGTGCAATGCTAATATAAGAAAAATGAAGCTATTATAAGACTCATTTCCCATCACACAATGCAACGCAAGCGGGAGGATAGAGTTTTACCTTATAATAGCCAGATATGCTTGGTATATTTTTAAACAAATCTTTTTGATACTATTATAAGTGCATAGCATCAAAACGACTTCAAATATAAATGTGTAACACCCCGTAATTTCAACGACATTAAAGTGGATAAATTAAATAATAATTGATTTAACATTCAGAATTAAGGAAAACAGGCTATGCCATTGCATCCGTCTCGAAATTCTGGTCAAAATAGACATTTGGTTTATGTAAAATGGACACTATATGAAGAAGTTTTGTAGGTTTGAAGTTTGTATAAGCGCAGAAGAATTATATATACCGGGTCTAGAAAATCAAAATTCAGTTCAAATTTCAAAAATTACATTGGTGGCAAATTTCCCGCCCCAGGGGTGTCGACCCCGTAAGGGGGGTCGACCCCAGGGTCGACCCCATAAAGGGGGGGTTGACCCCCCTAGCGATGAGGTGGCAGTCGGTTTTGAGGGGCTGGCAGCTATATATAGAGGTCCATTTCTCTATTTTCTTTGTTGAGAATCCATGGAGGCCAGACTCTGCAAGTGACTGAACCGAACTAAATTGTCTTCTACAACTATCAACTAAAGCAAATAAAACTTAGAGATTCGAGTGTAGATCCAACCTCTACTATCTTCTACCTTTTGTTTCAATCTAAACACGGTGAGTTAGTTACTTTTATATTTAAATTATTAAAGTAATTTGTGACACGACTGTGATTTGGATATATACGTGCTTATGACTGAATCATATTGGATCTATCATAATTTGCGAACCAATAATATTGTTGGATCCTAGACCTTATCATGCTAATCTATTTTATAGATCTAATTCTTTGTGGTTAATTCATCATGTCACATATGTGGATCTTACCCATTTTTCTTAGTTTGTGGTTGATTTGGAATTATCATTATTTGGTCAGTTAAACATTGTTTAGATCTAGATCATCAAGTTGTGATTAACTGAGATTTTTCATTATTGGACATATGAGTTCTTATTTGGATCTGTTCACCCTAAGTATGTTAGATCTAGTTTATCATTACCCTTTTTACTAGATCTATTTGTATGTCCACCTTAATATTATGCCAATTACATGTCTATGCCAGTATATATGTTTATGTCACTTTTGTTAAATTGATCATAATTGTCATTTTTCCCATCAACTTTCACTTTTTATTGTTATGACTAGGCTACTTTCTGGCCTAGGCATGCTTCAAAAAATTATGCGAAAACGTTAGTTAGGGAACGGGGGAAAATATTAGAATTGGCATAACTTGAATAACTTGAATATAGATCTAGGCATATAATCCATTGTGAATAATTGGATAAATGGGCATTAACACCTAAAAAGGCATAGGTTTGATTGATTGATTAATAATGAATGTCTAAGATTACAATTACAAATTGTATTTGCACTTATGACACGAGGTTTGGTTGCATTAGTGGTGGAAGTCTTCCCGGACCCGACCGGCATGTCCAGCAACCACTAATGTAGAACCAAATGTGAGAGGTCTAACTGTGCAAATACGAGACGGGCTATGACACGAGGTTAGGCCCAACTTGTGGAAGAAGTCTGCCCGGACCCGACCGACATATCCAGCATCCACAAGTTATAGGCCTAAAGTGGGAGGTCTAGCATATTATAAACCATAAATGGACATGATAACAAATTGAACTACTTAACCTAATCTAGTCTAATCCATAGAGATTGTATGATTATGAACTAAAGTTAGGGTTAAGTAAAATAGGTTGGACAGTGGGTGGGCTAAGCAAATCTGAGGTGGTGAGTAGTATTTACATATAGGCCCGCAAAATTAGCCCGATAAGGTTATATAATTAAGGACACCTAGTGATAAGCATAACCGGTAGAAAGATTGGGATTATATAATTAAAAGACACCTTTAGGGTAATATAACCAATGGAAAACCTAGTGGGGGATACAAGACAAAGGGGAGAGCTTGTATCATATTGTGTAGGACCCATTTCAGTCAGTAACCCGGAGTAGGTATCGATTAGAGTACTCCGTAAATAGGTTGGAGAAGGGGCGTGCTTACTGAACTGATTGTAAGAGATCCAAACGAGGAGTTTGGTGTGGGCGGCGCAAACCGACCGGGCCATGTGCGTGCATGAGTCGGGCAGAGAGGGATAAGATGACCGTCACACATGTAGATATGGGGCAGTGCATATCAGCGAGGGGTTGCCACTTTAGGACGTGATACATCCTACGGTGGGGCCAGCACAGAGTATCTACGCGGATTAGGGAGCCGATCGATTAGGGTAGTTGTTAGGATACATTTTGACGTATGCCTAAGTCTACCACTTTATAGAGGAAGGGATCATCTAATTCTAGTTATACTAGTAATAGTGCAAAGTAATCATTAGGGAAGCGTATACACCTTATCCTATCTACATTGTCACACCTACCTTTTATGTAGTAATCTCTCTTATCCACTTTATAGGCCTGTCCTGCTACTTCTATTTTTTTACTTGTTAACAGTAACTAGACTCGTCAGTCTTTATATCTAACCTTTTTTGTTTCCTTTTCTTTCTTCCGTCCACCCCCCAGGTTCCAAGAGCGGGAACACTCAGGCTTAGTCAGGACTCAGTTATCATCTTTCTAAGAGCTTTTTTCGAAGTATGGCTCAAGTTCTTATCTCTACCACGGCTTTATCTCTTTTTGGGGAATTATGTTTTCTTTTAAGTATTTATGTACTCTAATGGTATAAGAAAGAAGTTATGTTATTGTAATGGGTTTTTGTATTTCAGACATGTGAATTTTTGGACCATGGCGTTTTATGATAAATAATGTTTTTACTCTGTTGTTATTCTCTCTCTCTCTATATATATATATATCTTGTAATATTTTGTTCTATTTACTTATAACGCTTCACGAAACTTAATGTGTTCCCTTTGTGAGTGACATTAACAGACGTGGGGTGCCACACTTGGTATCAGAGCTGAAGGTTACCAGATTAGACAAAAGTACTTGAAATTATTTTCAAAATGGGTTTTAAAAGAAAGCATTTTCAAAAAGGAAAGTCTGTTTTGAAAAACATTCCCCAACAAGCCATATGTAATATCCTTCAGTCCTTTGTCTAAATCTCCTTCCTTTTCTTTTCAGCTGTCTGGGGAGCCAAACATTCCTAATATCTCAGAGGGCGTTACAATACCAGGATTGTTCCGTAGGTATCTAGAGTCTGTGGCGCCTGCCGAAGGCCAAGGAAATGTTCCTCCGCTAGTTGCACCAGTCATTCCTCCTCCTCCTCCAAGAGTAGATAATTTCGCTAAGATATGTAAAAACTTCTGTGCTATGTGAGGGAAGCCATTCCATGGGAACGAGACATTCGTAGAAGCACAGAATTGGCTCCACGAGACTGGGGATTTGTTCGTAATCTTTGAAGTAGAGGATAGAAGTAAGATTCATTTATCCGCTTGGCTACTAAACGATGAAGCCTCATTCTGGTGGGATGTCACCCAAGTTGGATGTCCGGTGGAAACATGGGATGATTTTAGAAAAAGATTTGAAAAGAAATTTCTTTCCCAAGTCGAGAGAAGTATGCAGATGGAGAGGTTCTTAGCACTCAAACAAGGGAATATGACTGTTAAAGAATATGTGAACAAATTCAACCAGCTAGCAAAATTCGGGTTGGAACTGGTGGATACTCCGCATAAGATGGCTTTGCGTTTTGCAAACGGGCTAAATGAACTCCTTCATGGGTTAGCCATGTCCCATATTCCAATGGGAGCCACTTTTGAAAATCTTTTCGATATGGCCCTAATGCACGATGAAGAAAAGGGAGAGAAGAAGGAAGTAAAATGTAACGACCCGTATTCTACGCATCATAGGATTGTAGAATATTTATTTCTTTCACTTACGAAGTCGTATGGTCATGTAACTTTGGGAGACGACTATTGGGGTCATTTCCCATGTTCATGATTTTTGTCGATTTTTAAATGACCATTTTACCCCTAGTTGGTACTGTTTTGGCCATAACTTTTGACTGGAAAGGAATTTTGACTTGATACGACTTCCATTGGCTCCGGATGATGGTTTACAATTCCGTAAAGTGGTCACATTAGCCAAACGGACTCACCGTTTGGGAGATATGGCTGAAACAAGTTTCGGATGGTGAAAACCAGCTTAATTGGGCTTAACCGGGTGATTAGCAGCTAGGCCCAGAGGGTAATTTCGGGTTTAGAGGCATAGGAGGGCTGATTAGGGTTAGGAAATCACTTTCATTTCAGTTTTGAGCCGCCACAAACCTTCTTGAGACCTTAGTAATGGCTTCCATCCTCTAAAACCACTCCAAGACACATTTTTAGTGAAGATTAAGCCTAAACTACATCAAAACAAGGCCAAATAGCAACAGAGCAAGGTTGGAGCTGCTGCTATACATAGGAATTCGACCCAAACAGAGAGTAATTCAGATTTGGTGTTTTATTTTGTGGCCAAGGTGAGTGATTAGCATTGTTTTGACACTAATTACAGTTAATTAAGGGTAATTAGTGAAGATTAGCGAATTTATACACTAATAAATTCTGGAAAAATGTCTATAAATTCGAAAATAATATTTTATGCCTCTAGTAGAAATTTGGTTTAATTTGATTAAGTTTTGTTAACCCTATGATTAGTTTTACTTAAACATGCTTAAGGGAAAATAAGGGGTTTTGGGCATATTTGATCCATTTTGACATGTAAATTCATTGTTTTGGTGTTTGTGGTTAGTTTGCTATATTGTTATGATTGTTTGACATGATTTGTGATTGATTAGTATAGTTAGATTTGTCGAAAACGTCGTCGAATGGCGTAAACAAGTTACTGGAAAAAATTGCAGAAAGTTGTGCTGGGCTTCGGATCGGATCGGATATGGAGGCTCGGATCGGATGAGTTGAACTGGGCAAGGGATCTGATCGGATCGGAACTTGACACTTGAGGCAACTGGCAAAAAGGAAGGCCACGCTAATTGAACTGGGATCGGATCGGATAAAGGAGGAGGGATCGGATCGACTTAAGGACGAAGGGCTCGGATCAGATCGACTGAAGGATGAAGGGCTCGGACTGAAGAAAGGCAAAGGAATCGGATCGGAGCAAATGGATGACGAGGGAGCGGATCGGAGTGGGAGTACAAACTGGATGGGAGATGGCACCCGACCCGACCCGAAGTGGAACACCCGACCCGACCCGACGCAACGCTATGAACCCGAACCGCTACAGGAGAAGACTACGAACCAACCCGAAGTAGAGGACCCGACCCGAACCGATGGCTAGAAGGAGAACCCGATCCGACCCAGTATTGACCAATAACCCGAGATGCAAAGGTAGTCCAATATGGGAAGTTAGAGCTCAGGATCCAGTTGCGAACCAATGAGTTCACTTCATGATTGGACTTTGCTGTGGGACGTGTGCCAAGGGGCAGTCGATGTCTATGACTTTGGATCACTATGTATGGGAGGTACGTGAACGGATTCAGGGCCACAGTGGCCTAGGTACGATTAAAGGGCTATAAACCAATGAAGTGGGGTCATTTGTAAAGATTTGGTCATGACTCCATGTGGTAAGCTTGGTAGAAGCAGTAGTTGTACAAGTTGAACACCGTCACTACTTCGATGGGTATAAAGTGATTGACAGTGGTGGACATCGTATGCTTTACGCACTGAGTGAGATATGTGAGGATTGTTGCTTTGGATGATTTGTTTGCTATCATTATGACATGCACACCCCACCCCCGTGTTCTTTACACTATTTATTATGGCACCTTAGAGTACTGTACGGTATGTGGCACTAACTCTTTGGTTGCAGGTCCTGGTTCAGGTATGGTTTAGTATACCTGTTATTGTTTTGTTTAGATGCTTATCGCTCATGCCAGGCTTTATGTCTGACCCAGAGTTTTATGTCTCCTCTTATTACTCTGGGTGCTCACACGAGCAGAATAGAGACAGGTTAGCGGGTGATGCACGGGTAGATGATCCGGGGATGAGCAGTAGGCTTCCACGTAATATATATAGTATTCTCCCTGTGTGGTTGAAGATCACTGCTTGGGCATTGGTGGTGCATCTTCTACTTTAGCTTTCTTTCGTTTAGAGACAGTAAATTTGAAAAGTTGTAATAAACTGTATTTGGATTTCCGCTGCTCTGATGTTGATGTTGATTTTAGTTATCAGCTTATGCACTGTCTCACCTGTTTTATGTTAAGTATGTTATTATTATTATATTTTACTCCATGCGCTATGAGACATTCTACAGGTTCTTGATTAGTTCGTTTCCTTCTTTCCTTTCTTCTGACGACCGTCCCATGCTAGTCGGGCATGTGTACAACGCACTTTCGGAGGAAATGCAGGCTGGTGCGGGGCGGGCCGTCACATTTGGTATCAGAGCTCTAGGTTGCGTAGTTAACCTAGGGAAGTTATCAGGGAGAGATAATATACGTATACGAGAGAGCGTATTTGTGATTACTTTGGTTTTCAAAAGCTATATATATATATATACTATTACTAGTATAAGGATGAAGTCGTACTGCACTAGCACCACTATGGGGTCGTTGATCGTTTCCTTTTTCAGATTGACGATGAGCCGATATACTAGAGGTGCTGGTAGGGGAGCCAATAATGGGAATGCTGCTGACATGAGGACGATGTTTACTGACCTCATGAGAGAGACGCTTAGAGATGTGCAGAGGGCAGCTCCAATGGTGGAAATGGTGGTGGTCCAATAGTGCAGGCGCCGAGAGTCGACTTCGCCAAGCTGAACAAGGATTATACTAGCCTTGGTGGGAAGCCGTTCCACGGAACGGAGTCGGCTACGGATGTTCAGGATTGGTTGGATAGTTGCGAACGTATCTTCGAGGATTTGGGTATCGAGGATGCGATGAAGAGAAAGCTAGCGTCCCGTCAGCTGCAAGGGCGGGCAATGAATTGGTTGAATGCTATAAAGGCAGCTACTCCCGAAGATCAGGTTACTTGGGAGCAGTTTAAGGCTCGCTTTAGCGAGAAGTTCATTCCAGCTGCCCAAAAGTCAGTGCTGTTTAAGAAATTCTTGGAGCTCAAGAAGAATGGCAGAGCTGTCTCGGAGTATATTGCTGAATTCGACACTCTGTCGAAGTATGGGTTATCTCTTATTGATACTGCCGAGAAGAAGAATGAGAAATTCATAACTGGTTTGGATCAGTACTTGGGGGAAAGGCTTATTAACCACATCGATGAGACGTTTGAATCGATTGTGGGGAAAGCATTGAGATCAGAAAGTCTCTACCCTAAGCTGAAGACTAAGGTTGCATCCGCAGATTAGCCAAAGCCACAAGCAAGTGGTGGAGGCAAGGGTGGTTCCCAGAATAAGAGAAAGCAGAATCAGACTAAGGAAGGCCAGAAGAAAAAGAATAAGCAAGATGTTGAGTGCTTCAGCTGTGGTAAGAAGGGCCATTATGCTAGTAATTGTCAGGCCAAGCCAGCGGATAGGAAGTGCTTCAACTGTGGCCAAATGGGACATCATAAGGACAAGTGTTCGCAACCCCCTAAAGAAAAACAAATGGTGAAAGTCTATGCCCTTAATGCTATTCCTTCTTCGTCGAATGCCCCAACTGCGGTGGAGAAGGGAAAGAATGTCGTCATTCAAGGTATGCTTTCTATTTATGATGTTCCTGTTAGAGTTTTGTTTGATACCGGAGCTTCCAGTTCCTTCATATCTAGTGACCTGGTAGATAGGTTGGGATTGGAGCCCGAGATTGTCGATAGACCTTTAGTGGTGACGAACCCGATTGGTGGTTCGACTAGCCTTAGCATGATTTGTCGTAATGTGGTCTTATCGAGTCATGGATGTATGTTTGTTTGTGATTGCTTTGTTTTGGGCTTTACTGGGTTTGGCATTATTTTGGGAGTAGATTGGCTCCGAAGATACGGGGTGGTGGTAGACTGTGAGGGATTTTTGGTGACAGCTAGAGCGGATGATGGGCGGAGGAAAGTGTTTGGTGGTCTACCCAGTGAGGGGGTATTGGTTAGTTTTCTAAACTCCCTCGACATTCCGCATAGTGAGTTGTCAGGTTTGCCCATGGTTGGCCAGTATCCGGATATTTTCGAAGAAGTGACCGGACTTCCACCTCACCGAGAGATTGAGTTCCGTATTGATTTGGTAAAAGATGCCAGACCTATAGTGATGCCACTTCGTCGTATGGCACCAAGGGAGCAGCGAGAGCTCGAGGTGCAAGTCAGCGATCTTTTGAAGAAGGGATTTATCAGGAGGAGTGTTTCTGAATGGGGAGCACCAGTTGTGTTTGCTACCAAGGCGGATGGTTCCCTTCGTCTGTGTGTAGACTACCGCGAATTGAATAAAGTGACGAGGAAGAACAAGTATCCTCTACCGCGGATAGATGATTTGTTCGATCAGTTGAGTGGCGCGAGAGTATTTTCTCAGTTGGATCTCGCGACAGGTTTTCATCAGCTTAGAGTGGAAGCTGAGAGTATAGCTAAAACGGCATTCTGGACACCGTCTAGATTTTATGAGTGGTTGGTCATGCCATTCGAGCTGACCAATGCCCCAGCATATTTTGTGGATCTTATGAATAGGGTATTCAGAGATCAGTTGAATAAGTTTGTCCTTGTGTTCGTTGATGATATTTTGGTCTATTCAAGGACAGAGGATGAACACAAGGAACATTTAAGAATAGTGATGGAGGTGTTGAGAAAACACCAATTGAAAGCAAAGTTTTCTAAGTTTCACTTCTGGAAGAGGGAAGTGAGGTTCTTGGGTCATGTCGTTTCTGAGAATGGTATTGCCGTGGACCCGGCGAAGGTGGCTATGGTACAGGATTGGCCTACGCCCAAAAATGCAACAGATGTAAGAAGTTTCTTGGGGTAAGCTGGATATTATCGTAAGTTTATCCAAGGTTTCTCCAAGATAGAAGCACCATTGACCCAGTTGACCAAGAAGAATCAAGCTTTTGTCTGGGATGAAAGGTGCGAGAATGCATTCAAGAGTCTAAAGGACAAGTTGACATGCACACCAGTGTTAGTCATTCCTAAGGGGAATGAAGAGATGACGGTATACACGGATGCTTGTGGTACCGGACTGGGTGCTGTATTGCTGCAAGACGGCAGGGTTGTAGCTTATGCAAGTCGGCAATTGAAACCGCACGAGAGAAGATACCCTACCCATGATTTGGAATTGGCAGCGATTGTGTTCGCGTTAAAGATGTGGAGGCACTATCTCTCGGGAGAAAGATTTGAGCTGTTTACAGATCATAAGTCATTGAAGTATCTCTTCTCTCAGAAAGATCTGAATCTCCGTCAGCAGAGATGGTTAGAGTTCTTAGCTTCCTATGACTTCGACATCGCATATACACCGGGAAAGGGCAATGCGGTGGCTGATGCATTGAGTAGGAGACATGCCAGCTTAGGGGCTATGTTTCTAGAATGGAAGCAACTGGATTACATCGCTGGGTTTGATTTCAGACCAAAGTGTGAATTGGATCCAGAAGTGTTAGCAAGCTTGACGATCAGACCCACTTTGCTTGAGCGGATCGGCTCTAGTCAGAGGGAAGATCCTAACCTATTGGAAATCATCTCCAAGTTAGAGATGGGTATCGATGAGGAGATGAACAAGTATGGGCTTGATTGAGATGGATGGCTTAGAAAGAATGGAAAGCTTGTTGTACCCAATGTCAATGGATTGAGAGATGAAGTGCTTAGAGAATGTCATCACTCAAAACTGACTATACACCCTGGTGGTAACAAGATGTATCGAGACATGAAGCAGACCTACTACTGGGAAGGAATGAAAAGAGACATTGGGAGGTTTATACCCAAATGCATGAATTGCCAGCTAGTTAAAGCTGAGCAAAAGAAGCCTAGTGGGTTGTTGCAACCATTAGAAATTCCCGAATGGAAATGGGAGCAAGTCTCGATGGATTTCATCGATGGTTTACCAAGGACAAGATCGGGACATGATAGCATTTGGGTAATTGTGGATCGATTGACTAAAAGTGCAAGATTTATACCAGTCAAATCGACCAGAACGGCAGCTAAGTTAGCAGACTTGTATATGAAATGGGTAGTGAGATTTCATGGAGTACCTAAAAGCATTGTGAGTGACCGAGACCCAATGTTCACTAGTGAGTTTTGGAAGAGCTTACAAGAGGCTCTAGGGTCAGAGTTACATCTCAGTACCGCATATCATCCTCAGACCGACGGTCAAACGGAGAGGGTGAATCGTTTTTTGGAAGATCTCTTGAGAGCATGTATATTGGATTTTGGTGGATCATGGGATGACTATTTGCATCTAGTAGAGTTTGCATATAATAATAGCTACCAATCCAGTATCGGTATGGCTCCGTTTGAAGCTTTGTACGGAAGGCCATGCAACTCACCATCATGTTGGATAGAGACTGGCGAGAAGTTTATGCTTGGACCAGATGTGGTGAGGGAAACTTCAGATAAGATTAAGATCATTCAACAACGAATGAGGGCTGCCCAAGATAGGCAGAAGAGTTATGCTGATAAGAGGAGAAGAGACTTAAAATTCTCCGTTGGGGACTTGGTGTTTGTCAAGATTTCTCCATTGAAGAGCGTGATACGATTTGGCAGGAGAGGCAAGTTGGATCCAAGATTTGTTGGCCCATTCCCTGTTCTTGAACTAGTCGGGAATTTGGCATATAGAGTTGGCTTACCAGAGAAAATGGCGGGAGTTCACAATGTGTTTCATGTTTCCCAACTAAGGAAGTTCGTTCACGACTCAGATATGACTATTTCACCTGATCAGTTAGAGGACTTCGAAGTAGAACCCGAGGCGGTTGGGAACCGCAAGCCGGCCCGTACTGTCGAGCACGACATGAAGCAACTTCAAAGGAAGGCGGTGAAGCTAGTCAAGGTTCAATGGAGCGAGGACGAGAATGATTGCACTTGGGAGACAGAGGAGAACATTAGGGAGACATACCCCGAACACTTTACCTGGTAAGATATTGACTTCGATTTAGCTTTCCGCATGCTAGGGTATGCTTGTTTGCTTGTTTTGCATGTTTGATTGTTGTATGTGGCTGTTAGGCATGCGGGATCTTTTGTATGTTTTGGGTTAAGGAATTTCGGGGACGAAATTTCTTAAGGGGGGAGAGTGTAACGACCCGTATTCTACGCATCATACGATCGTAGAATATTTATTTCTTTCACTTACGAAGTCGTATGGTCATGTAACTTTGGGAGACGACTATTGGGGTCATTTCCCATGTTCAAGATTTTTGTCGATTTTTAAATGACCATTTTACCCCTAGTTGGTACTGTTTTGGCCATAACTTTTGACTAGAAAGGAACTTTGACCTGAAACAACTTCCATTGGCTATGGATGATGATTTACAATTCCGTAGAGTGTTCACATTAGCCAAACGGACTCACCGTTTGGTAGATATGGCTGAAACAAGTTTCAGATGGTGAAAAACAGCTAAATTGGGCTTAACGGGGTGATTAGCAGAGGGGAATTTCGGGTTTAGAGGCATAGGAGGGCTGATTAGGGTTAGGAAATCACTTTCATTTCAGTTTTGAGCCGCCACAAACCTTCTTGAGACCTTAGTAATGGCTTCCATCCTCTAAAACCACTCCAAAACACATTTTTAGTGAAGATTAAGCCTAAACTACATCAAAACAAGGCCAAATAGCAACAGAGCAAGGTTGGAGCTGCTGCTATACATAGGAATTCGACCCAAACAGAGAGTATTTCAGATTTGGTGTTTTATTTTGTGGCCAAGGTGAGTGATTAGCATTGTTTTGACACTAATTACAGTTAATTAAGGGTAATTAGTGAAGATTAGCGAATTTATACACTAATAAATTCTGGAAAAATGTCTATAAATTCGAAAATAATATTTTATGCCTCTGGTAGAAATTTGGTTTAATTTGATTAAGTTTTGTTAACCCTATGATTAGTTTTACTTAAACATGCTTAAGGAAAAATAAGGGGTTTTGGGCATATTTGACCCATTTTGACATGTAAATTCATTGTTTTGGTGTTTGTGGTTAGTTTGCTATATTGTTATGACTGTTTGATATGATTTGTGATTGATTAGTATAGTTATATTTGTCGAAAACGTCGTCGAATGGCGTAAACAAGTTGCTGGAAAAAGTTACAGAAAGTTGTGCAGGGCTTCGGATCGGATCGGATATGGTGGCTCGGATCGGATGAGTTGAACCGGGCAAGGGATCTGATCGGATCGGAACTTGACACTTGAGGCAACTGGCAAAAAGGAAGGCCACGCTAATTGAACTGGGATCGGATCGGATAAAGGAGGAGGGATCGGATCGACTTAAGGACGAAGGGCTCGGATCGGATCGACTGAAGGATGAAGGGCTCGGACTGAAGAAAGGAAAAGGAATCGGATCGGAGCAAATGGAGGACGAGGGAGCGGATCGGAGCGGAAGTACAGACTGGATGGGAGATGGCACCCGACCCGACCCGAAGTGGAACACCCGACCCGACCCGACGCAACGCTATGAACCCGAACCGAATCGCTACAGGAGAAGACTACGAACCAACCCGAAGTAGAGGACCCGACCCGAACCGATGGCTAGAAGGAGAACCCGATCCGATCCAGTATTGACCAATAACCCGAGATGCAAAGGTAGTCCAATATGGGAAGTTAGAGCTCAGGATCCAGTTGGGAACCGATGAGTTCACTTCATGATTGGACTTTGCTGTGGGACGTGTGCCAAGGGGAAGTCGATGTCTATGACTTTGGATCACTATGTATGGGAGGTACGTGAACGGATTCAGGGCCACAGTGGCCTAGGTACGATTAAAGGGCTATAAACCAATGAAGTGGGGTCATTTGTAAAGATTTGGTCATGACTCCATGTGGTAAGCTTGGTAGTAGCAGTAGTTGTACAAGTTGAACACCGTCACTACTTCGATGGGTCTAGTGATTGACAGTGGTGGACATCGTATGCTTTACGCACTGAGTGAGAGATGTGAGGATGGTTTCTATGGATGATTTGTTTGCTATCATTATGACATGCACACCCCACCCCCGTGTTCTTTACACTATTTATTATGGCACCTTAGAGTACTGTACGGTATGTCACCTTAGAGTACTGTACGGTATGTGGTACTAACTCTTTGGTTGCAGGTCCAGGTTCAGGTATGGTTTAGTATACCTGTTATTGTTTTGTTTAGGTGCTTATCGCTCATACCAGGCTTTATGTCTGACCCAGAGTTTTATGTCTCCTCTTATTACTCTGGGTGCTCAAACGAGCAGACTTGAGATAGGTTAGCTGGTGATGCACGGGTAGATGATCCGGGGATGAGCAGGAGGCTTCCACGTAATATATATATAGTATTCTCACTATGTGGTTGAAGATCACTGCTTGGGCCTTGGTGGTGCATCTTCTACTTTAGCTTTCTTTCGTTTAGAGACAATAAATTTGAAAAGTTGTAATAAGCTGTATTTGGATTTCCGCTGCTCTGATGTTGATGTTGATTTTTGTAACAACCCGTATTTTCAATAACCTGTTATAACATAAATGGAGGCAGAATTAAACTGTAAAATCTGAATCAAGGGAAACGGGCTATGCCATTGCGTTCGTCTCGGAAAAATACGCGAAATAGAGTCCGAGTTTTCGAAAATCGGAGTTCGTATGACCGAGATATGGCCTCGCAAAGTTTCACGAAAATTCAAATCCGAAAACAGATTTGAAATTCAGCCCAATTAAGACACCACTCCATTTTTAGGCCTGGTTAAGACACCACTCCATTTTTTAGACTTGACTTCTTCCCCAAGACATGCTTTAAAGGCTAGGATTGGTTCTAGGGTTTATCCTATGGCTAAAACTATCCTAGTCTTCTATAAAAAGACCCCTAACCCTCTCCTAAAACCCTCATTATTCATTCCTACAACTAAACTATGGCAAAATTGCTCCTCTCATGGCCTCCACTCAAAATCCTAGCCTCCACTTCATTTCTATGAGAGGTTTCATGATCATGTGAGTGTTAGAGAGTCCCTATGTTAGTATGAGAGCTTCTCAAGTTGATTTCAAGGCTAAAGCTTTGACCTTTGTTCATCAAGATGGGTTTTTTTTATTGATTTGGAGCTTTCATCTTTGGGTTTTTGAATGATGGCATGCATAGGCTTTGTCTCAATCTTTAATTTAATCGATTTGTGCCTTCATAGCAATGTAAGCCCTTTCCCTACTCTTAGATATTAACTATGAAGTTAAATGTTCATGTTGCAAGTTTGGGTTTGATCATTGAGTATGATACATGCTATCATGTCATGCAAGTTTATGAAGTCATTATCTTGATCTTGTGGGCCAAAAGCTACAACCTTTATGTTGAAATGTTGCATTATGCAACATGAGAACCCTCATAACCTTTATGTCAACTTGCATATGAAGTCATAACTCTTATATGATGATATATGCGAGTTACTAGTCATCATTCCATGTCTTTTGTCACCATGATTTGCTTATGTGCCAAGTTTGGGTTTATGCATGTTTTTGATGCTTAAAAATGTAACATGCAAGCTAATGAACACATTTGTGCCTCATTTGCCACCATGATTAACTTGTGGCTTAATATCCATTTTTGTCATGCCTTTGACAAGTTCCTTCTTTGAATCCATTATGCGAGTTTAAAAGCGTTGGGGTCACATTATGGGAAAACATAATGACATGAACATGATTTGGGTAAATGGGTATAAACATGACAACATGTAACGTTAAATATGACATGTGTTTATACTTGAAAACATGACTTGAAATATAACATGGAAGTTGACATGTAAGTATGCTTGAAAACATAAGCTTGGGAATTTACCTATTAAGTTAGGTCTACCCATTGGGAATTTACCTATTAAGTTAGGTCTACCCAATTGCTTGAAAATTTGTAATATGTTTTGGAAACATAATGGACATGACACTTAGATAATATAAGTGTGGCCAACTCGAGGTTGGGTTGAGTTTGCAACGTAAAACTACCCGGAACCGACCGTCCTAACTAGTAGTTGCAAACAATAGGACCCAATGTGAGAAGTAGGTCATGTTGTGCTTGAACCCGAGGTTAGACCAAGTTGTGGTGTAAAGCTACCCGGAACCGACCGGCTTAACTAGTAACCACAACAAAGTCTAATGTGAGAGGTGAAGGTGCATTAAGTAATTAATGCCACATGATAGGGTTAAGTTAATTTGATTAATGACTCTTAACCAAATATGACATGGACAAATGGGTTAAGTAATTTGATTAGGATAATGATACTTAACAAAACATGACAAGGTTGAGTAGGTTAAGTAAGTTGATTTGCCTAATGACACTTAACCATTTTTATATGACTAGTGGACGGGGTTAAGTTAACCAACACTTAATCAATCCAACGCGATAACTTGGTAAGGTTAAGCAAGTTTTCTTAATGACGCTTAACCGAAAAATACGGTTAACGGATGGGGTTAAGATTAGACTCAACTAGTCTAAACATGGAAATCGGATGGGGTTAAGTTAGCCTAGACTTAATTAATCCCACTTGATAGTTTATTGGGGTTAAGTTAAACACTTAACTAATCTAAACATGATGAATTGATGTGGTTAAGTGACCTATACTTAACCAATCTAACTCCTTAATTTATTGTGGTTAAGTTAACCAATACTTAACCAATATAACGTGAAAACATGATAAGGCTAAGTCACGAATCGCTTGAATACACTTGACCGATTTGACTAAGTAAATTGATAGGGTCAAGTTAATATATACTTAACCAATCTAGAATGATAATTGGACGAGGTTAAGTCGTGAATTGCTTAATATACTTAACCAACTTGAGCATGGTTTGTAGGGTTAAGTCTTGAACTTGGATACTTAGCCAATTTTGACATGATTTGTAGACGGGTTAAGTCATGAACTTAAGTGACACTTAATCCATTATGTAAACCCTAGTTCTGAGGATTAGGTGGATAACCGTAGTTAGCAAGGATAGCGGGAATAAGGCTAAGTGGTAAACCTTAGTTGAAGAATAACTAAGTAATGATTCTTAGTCAAGGAAGTTTGGACCAATTCATAGATAGATGAGTAACCTAATACGGTAGGTCATCGTTTAAGTATACGAGTAGGAGCAAGTATCTGATTTGGATAAAGGCTCCAGCGAACTGGGTAACGAAGCAGCGGCTTCGGGGAACGTGAGGGTATTCTTGGTATCCCTCTATGAGCTGCCAGGTGATTATACTAGGCTCATGAGAGGTTAAGGTCTGCGTTAGAAGAACCAAGAGTATGCCTTGGTTGCTATACGAGCGACCTAAAGACGGGGATGGATAGGGGATAGTCGACGATACACGGTCGTACCCTAGATAACATTTCGTCAGGCTACCTACCATCTTTGGTCAAGCGTGTACGTACGGAAAGGCAGAGAACACCCAAAATACCATAATTGCTATCTAATTATGGTTGCGGTAAGGCTTGGATGTGGGTTGGCCAGTGTTGTGTTCTCATACAGGATTTATCCTGTCTTGTCTTTCACTAGTTGAGGGAGTGGTCTCGTGGGACCATAGCCACGTATAGGAAAAAACAGACCTTAGCATCTGCATCGGCAGATAAATCTAAAGCTCCCGACCGAGTCCTGTACTTCTTGATTTGCCCTGTGACAGGACTCGGATGGCACGATGTGATACATGTGCATACAGTCATGGAAAAACGATTCACGATATATGCGTGGGAAAAAGGGCGCGGTTGACGGTTAGCGTAATCCCTAGTGGCCCTAGGTGGTTGAACCCAAACCGAGATACGAAAACGTGCAATAGGTAAGCATAATCCCTAGTAGCCCTAGGTAGCATAAGTCCTAGTTGTACAAACGATAATTCATGTTGGAAGACCCTAGCTAGGTTTAGGGTAACAGTCCAAACCGATCTTAAGGATCATGGAACTATGTTAAAGTAATATAGAATCTCATGGGAAAGCCCGTATGGTCTACGGCAAGGGACTGAACATTTACATGGAATAAAACATACGAGTTGAGTAACCTATATATGCGATATATTACGTTGACATAGACCATTACACGACTTTTGAGTAAGGGTCATTCATGGTTAACAAATGATACGGTGGGGATACTAGTACGGTAGGTGCAGAGCTAAAAGACAGGATAGATACCATGGGATGTTATACGTGATAGATATCTTGGGGATATTATACTTGATAGGAACCTGACGATGGGATACCTTGTTTTATCTTGACATCGTAATTTATCATGACACCTTAGTTTATCTGAGTTCAGTAGTTCACCCTGTTATTTTGATTTAGCTTATCTATCTTGTCATCATGCTTATGTTCATCTCAGTTTCTCATGTCAGTTAACTTTACTAGTTTTTATGCTAATAGTAGATAGGGCTTACTCAGTCTTTTTGACTGACCCGTTTTGTTTCGCCTCTTTTCTTCCGTTCCCCCCCAGGTTACAGGGAGGAAACACTGTTGTTTAGTTCGGACTTCTTCTGCTTGAAGGTCATCATGGATGGCTTGGACTTCTCTTGGCTATGGCTACTTTACTATTTTTTTTCTTGGGGAATAATTTATGAAAAATTCTTTATGCTTCTTTATCTATTGCAAGACAGGTTTTCGATGTACTCTGATGTAAAAGGCTTTAGACCTTATTTATACATGTTATGAAAGTTTGATTTTACTTCCGCTATTTTATATGTTCTGTCTTGTGATATTTCTGTGCATGTTTACCAATAATGCCCCTCTAAAGCTAGTGCATTCCTTTGCGAGTGACCCTAGCGGAGGCGGGGTGTTACACGTGGTATCAGAGCAGAAGGTTACCAGACTGGGCAAAAGTTTTTAAAGACCTTCTGAAAACTATTTGAAAAAAAAAAAAAAAACGTTTACAAAGAAGCATTTTTCAAGAAAATTTTCTTTTAAAAGAAAAAGGCTATTCCCCAAAGGCCATTAGCACTATCCTTGTTTCCTTAATTGAGTCTCTTTTCCTTTCTTTCCTCCATCTGTAGTCACAGTAGTTTTAACTGCGACTAGTCTTTTCTACCTACGAAAGTGCTTTCCATACGATGGAGGTGGTTCTCGAGAGACCAGTGGCCGCGTTATAAGAAAGGATCGTGAGAAAGAAGGATAAAGGATACGAGCTTAAGGATGAGCAACTTGTTGGTATGGCTTAGTCCTCAAAGGAGGGAGAAAGATGAACAATGAAACCCATGACGAGAGAGTACCTTTGGCATGGTAAAACGGGGCGGATAGTTAAGTATTATGGGACAAGGACAAGATCATCGGGAGGGCAGTAGTATGCTCTCATTTCTAGAGTACCTCGGAAGGAGGGTAACGATCTTGTTAAAGGTTTAGCTTTTCTTCTCTATCATCCTGTTAGGACTTCGTTGTTCATATCATTTAAGTCTGCTTCGATAGTTGAGTCTCTGCACCTTAAGTACTAGCGTAATAGAGAATCCCATTTTTGTCTCAAAGTCCTATTGGAGAATCAGTCCATTTATACATGACTTGTTTGGATTTGAGAATGTCTATGCCAAGTGTTGAGTTTGGAAATAATGCTTATGTTTATAAGCTATGGATGGATTCTAGGGATGAAGTGGTTATCCAGTAGGGGGTGCTACTCTCGGTTTTGATAGGAGGGTAGTTAGACCTTTTGACTAGCCTTGGTAATGCCCTCGAAGTATCGTGTAACCTTTTTGAGGTTCTGGCATGACTAGTTACTTAGAATGCCTTGATGCCTTTATTGGAAATTTGAAGCCCGATCGAGTGGTGTTCGCCAATAAGACGGATGGTTTACTTCATTTATGCATGGGTTATAGAGATCACCCTAGTAAGTGCGCATGATAACCTGATTGACATCTGTTTACTTTCAAGAGAAAGTTCTTCTACATGGAATGCCTTATAGTATATAAACGAGATCCAAGATTCACTAGTGAATTTTGGAAAGCTTGCATGAGATCATGAGTACGCAGTCATGTTTGCGTCAAGTATTCTAGGAAAAGGATAAGTGCAAGTGGAACGAGAGGCGACGAAGAAATGAGTTCCAGCTCATGTTATGGAAACAGGAATAAGAAGCTACAAAATCGCGAAGTTAAAAGACGACTTTGATGGTCAAAGACTAGATACGCGCATGATATCTCTTTTTAGGAGTATATCCTTGATCCCTGTTTTCTGTAGAGCTTACTTGTAGGCTATCTTTTGTGGACATCCTCTCGGTCCTATTCTCCGTTACAAACCCTGTAAGGAGTTTGTCATGTTTATCTTCTCGACCCTGTTTCAGGGAATTCTAGGTAGAACCCTATGGATGTAAACATGTATTTGAAACATGTTATGATTGATATGGTTGCAAGTGGTTGCAAGTGGTTGCTCGTGGATGCGCGAATACACATTAGATACTAGCTCGACTCGGTCACATTTCATATTGCATATGCACGAGTATTTATACTTGTTTATGGATGAAATCGAATGTATTATCATGCGGTTGTTGCATATGAATGAATGATTGTGCACGCATATAGTATCTATATGACTAGGACTATTTGCATACATGTTGGATTCATGGCACTATACATATTTTGCATTAGAAAGATTATTCAGGCCTGATCATTAGCATTAGCTAAGGAACATGTACACACACGTTTTGCATATATTCATACAGCATTAGAAATCATCTAAGGACAATGGTTGCTTGTGGATGATGTTTTGAGTAGATGGATGATGGATGGTAGGATATGTTCTTCCTAACTTGGAGATTTCGGGGACGAAATCCTAAAAGGTGGGGAGAATGTAACAACCCGTATTTTCAATAACCTGTTATAACATAAATGGAGGCATAATTAAACTGTAAAATCTGAATCAAGGGAAACGGGCTATGCCATTGCGTTCGTCTCGGAAAAATACGCGAAATAGAGTCCAAGTTTTCGAAAATCGGAGTTCGTATGACCGTGATATGGCCTCGCAAAGTTTCACGAAAATTCAAATCCGAAAACAGATTTGAAATTCAGCCCAATTAAGACACCACTCCATTTTTAGGCCTGGTTAAGACACCACTCCATTTTTTAGACTTGACTTCTTCCCCAAGACATGCTTTAAAGGCTAGGATTGGTTCTAGGGTTTATCCTATGGCTAAAACTATCCTAGTCTTCTATAAAAAGACCCCTAACCCTCTCCTAAAACCCACATTATTCATTCCTACAACTAAACTATGGCAAAATTGCTCCTCTCATGGCCTCCACTCAAAATCCTAGCCTCCACTTCATTTCTATGAGAGGTTTCATGATCATGTGAGTGTTAGAGAGTCCCTATGTTAGTATGAGAGCTTCTCAAGTTGATTTCAAGGCTAAAGCTTTGACCTTTGTACATCAAGATGGGGTTTTTATTGATTTGGAGCTTTCATCTTTGGGTTTTTGAATGATGGCATGCATAGGCTTTGTGTCAATCTTTAATTTAATCGATTTGTGCCTTCATAGCAATGTAAGCCCTTTCCCTACTCTTAGATATTAACTATGAAGTTAAATGTTCATGTTGCAAGTTTGGGTTTGATCATTGAGTATGATACATGCTATCATGTCATGCAAGTTTATGAAGTCATTATCTTGATCTTGTGGGTCAAAAGCTACAACCTTTATGTTGAAATGTTGCATTATGCAACATGAGAACCCTCATAACCTTTATGTCAACTTGCATATGAAGTCATAACCCTTATATGATGATATATGCGAGTTACTAGTCATCATTCCATGTCTTTTGTCACCATGATTTGCTTATGTGCCAAGTTTGGGTTTATGCATGTTTTTGAGGCTTAAAAATGTAACATGCAAGCTAATGAACACATTTGTGCCTCATTTGCCACCATGATTAACTTGTGGCTTAATATCCATTTTTGTCATGCCTTTGACAAGTTCCTTCTTTGAATCCATTATGCGAGTTTAAAAGCGTTGGGGTCACATTATGGGAAAACATAATGACATGAACATGATTTGGGTAAATGGGTATAAACATGACAACATGTAACGTTAAATATGACATGTGTTTATACTTGAAAACATGACTTGAAATATAACATGGAAGTTGACATGTAATTATGCTTGAAAACATAAGCTTGGGAATTTACCTATTAAGTTAGGTCTACCCATTGGGAATTTACCTATTAAGTTAGGTATACCCAATTGCTTGAAAACTTGTAATATGTGTTGGAAACATAATGGACATGACACTTAGATAATATAAGTGTGGCCAACTCGAGGTTGGGTTGAGTTTGCAACGTAAAACTACCCGGAACCGACCGGCCTAACTAGTAGTTGCAAACAATAGGACCCAATGTGAGAAGTTGGTCATGTTGTGCTTGAACCCGAGGTTAGACCAAGTTGTGGTGTAAAGCTACCCGGAACCGATCGGCTTAACTAGTAACCACAACAAAGTCTAATGTGAGAGGTGAAGGTGCATTAAGTAATTAACGCCACATGATAGGGTTAAGTTAATTTGATTAATGACTCTTAACCAAATATGACATGGACAAATGGGTTAAGTAATTTGATTAGGCTAATGATACTTAACAAAACATGACAAGGTTGGGTAGGTTAAGTAACTTGATTTGCCTAATGACACTTAACCATTTTTATATGACTAGTGGACGGGGTTAAGTTAACCAACACTTAATCAATCCAACGCGATAACTTGGTAAGGTTAAGTAAGTTTTCTTAATGACGCTTAACCGAAAAATACGGTTAACGGATGGGGTTAAGATTAGACTCAACTAGTCTAAACATGGAAATCGGATGGGGTTAAGTTAGCCTAGACTTAATTAATCCCACTTGGTAGTTTAATGGGGTTAAGTTAAACACTTAACTAATCTAAACATGACGAATTGATGTGGTTAAGTGACCTATACTTAACCAATCTAACTCCTTAATTTATTGTGGTTAAGTTAACCAATACATAACAAATATAACGTGAAAACATGATAAGGCTAAGTCACGAATCGCTTGAATACACTTGACCGATTTGACTAAGTAAATTGATAGGGTCAAGTTAATATATACTTAACCAATCTAGAATGATAATTGGACGAGGTTAAGTCGTGAATTGCTTAATATACTTAACCAACTTGAGCATGGTTTGTAGGGTTAAGTCTTGAACTTGGATACTTAGCCAAATTTGACATGATTTGTAGACGGGTTAAGTCATGAACTTAAGTGACACTTAATCCATTATGTAAACCCTAGTTCTGAGGATTAGGTGGATAACCGTAGTTAGCAAGGATAGCGGGAATAAGGCTAAGTGGTAAACCTTAGTTGAAGAATAACTAAGTAATGATTCTTAGTCAAGGAAGTTTGGACCAGTTCATAGATAGATGAGTAACCTAATACGGTAGGTCATTGTTTAAGTATACGAGTAGGAGCAAGTATCTGATTTGGATAAAGGCTCCAGCGAACTGGGTAACGAAGCAGCGGCTTCGGGGAACGTGAGGGTATTCTTGGTATCCCTTTATGAGCTGCCAGGTGATTATACTAGGCTCATGAGAGGTTAAGGTCTGCGTTAGAAGAACCAAGAGTATGCCTTGGTTGCTATACGAGCGACCTAAAGACGGGGATGGATAGGGGATAGTCGACGATACACGGTCGTACCCTAGATAGCATTTCGTCAGGCTACCTACCATCTTTGGTCAAGCGTGTACGTATGGAAAGGCAGAGAACACCCAAAAGATCATAATTTCTATCTAATTATGGTTGCGGTAAGGCTTGGATGTGGGTTGGCCAGTGTTGTGTTCTCATACAGGATTTATCCTGTCTTGTCTTTCACTAGTTGAGGGAGTGGTCTCGTGGGACCATAGCCACGTATAGGAAAAAACAGACCTTAGCATCTGCATCGGCAGATAAATCTAAAGCTCCCGACCGAGTCCTGTACTTCTTGATTTGCCCTGTGACAGGACTCGGATGGCACGATGTGATACATGTGCATACAGTCATGGAAAAACGATTCACGATATATGCGTGGGAAAAAGGGCGCGGTTGACGGTTAGCGTAATCCCTAGTGGCCCTAGGTGGTTGAACCCAAACCGAGATACGAAAACATGCAATAGGTAAGCATGATCCCTAGTAGCCCTAGGTAGCATAAGTCCTACTTGTACAAACGATAATTCATGTTGGAAGACCCTAGCTAGGTTTAGGGTAACAGTCCAAACCGATCTTAAGGATCATGGAACTATGTTAAAGTAATATAGAATCTCATGGGAAAGCCCGTATGGTCTACGACAAGGGACTGAACATTTACATGGAATAAAACATACGAGTTGAGTAACCTATATATGCGATATATTAGGTTGACATAGACCATTACACGACTTTTGAGTAAGGGTCATTCATGGTTAACACATGATACGGTGGGGATACTAGTACGGTAGGTGCAGAGCTAAAAGACCGGATAGATACCATGGGATGTTATACGTGATAGATATCTTGGGGATATTATAATTGATAGGAACCTGACGATGGGATACCTTGTTTTATCTTGACATCGTAATTTATCATGACACCTTAGTTTATCTGAGTTCAGTAGTTCACCATGTTATTTTGATTTAGCATATCTATCTTGTCATCATGCTTATGTTCATCTCAGTTTCTCATGTCAGTTAACTTTACTAGTTTTTATGCTAATAGTAGATAGGGCTTACTCAGTCTTTTTGACTGACCCGTTTTGTTTCGCCTCTTTTCTTCCGTCCCCCCCCCCCCAGGTTACAGGGAGGAAATACTGTTGTTTAGTTCGGACTTCTTCTGCTTGAAGGTCATCATGGATGGCTTGGACTTCTCTTGGCTATGGCTACTTTACTGTTTTTTTTTCTTGGGGAATAATTTATGAAAAAGTCTTTATGCTTCTTTATCTATTGCAAGACAGGTTTTCGATGTACTCTGATGTAAAAGGCTTTAGACCTTATTTATACATGTTATGAAAGTTTGATTTTACTTCCGCTATTTTATATGTTCTGTCTTGTGATATTTCTGTGCATGTTTACCAATAATGCCCCTCTAAAGCTAGTGCATTCCTTTGCGAGTGACCCTAGCGGAGGCGGGGTGTTACAATTTTAGTTATCAGCTTATGCACTGTCTCACCTGTTTTATGTCAAGTATGTTATTATTATTATATTTTACTCCATGCGCTATGAGACATTCTACAGGTTCTTGATTAGTTCGTTTCCTTCTTTCCTTTCTTCTGACGACCATCCCATGCTAGTCGGGCATGTGTACAGCGCACTTTCGGAGGAAATGCAGGCTGGTGTGGGGCGGGCCATCACATAAAAGTTGAGGAAACAACGCAAAATAAGAAGGTGTGGCCCAAGAAAGGGAAACAACAGTAGCAACAACAACAACAACAACAGAAGAAAGGTGGGAAGAATGACAAGGACAAGGATAAAAGGAAACGTCACAGTTGTAGGAAAGAGGTTCACTTGGTCAAAGACGCAAGAGAAGGAAGAACACTTGCTTCAATTGTGGGAAGGTCAGCACTTTGCTAGGGAGTGCCCGAATAAATAGGGAGCACAGGGACATGGTCCAATGGCAGGAATTTCTGGAGGGCAGGTGACTGCTCTCGCGATTAGTGCTCCCGATAGAGGTAGAAACATTTCTGTGGAAGGTTTGATTTCTCTTTCAACCCATCCTATCAGAACACTTTTTGATTCTGGTGCTTCACATTAATTTATATCTAGTTCTGTGGTAGAATTTCTGCACTTAATTAATAGTATGGTAGTGGATCCCATAGTTGTTTCAAACCCCATTGGTGGTTAGGCTCATTTATCTATGATTTGTCGGGGTTTAAAAATTTCCGTGTTAGGCATCGAGTTTGAGTGTGACGCATATATGCTTGGGTTTATGGGCTATGGGTTGAAATGATTGGCTTACCACGTATGGTGCCATTATGGATTGTGAGAGGAGGGTCGTTAGGCTTCAGACTTATCATGGGAGGACCCTTGAAATTTCTTGCGACTCCCAATGGTCTGTTATGCTTAGCTTCCTAAAGTCTCTTGATGCGTCCATAGATGACTTGTAATCTGTTCCGGTAGTCCGAGATTATTCTAATGTTTTTAAGGAGGTCCGAGGCTTACCTCCGAGGCGCGAGATCGATTTTTGTATATATCTGGTGGACAATGCAAAGCCTATTGCATTACCAGTGCACCATATGGCTCCGAGAGAGAGGAGGGAGCTGAGTAAGCAAGTAAGGGAGCTACTTCAGAAAGGATTTAGCAGACGAAGCATATCTGAATGGGGTGCGCCAGTTGTATTCGCAATTAAGGTGGATGGTTCGCTTCGTTTGTGTGTTGACTATAGAGAGTTGAATAAACTCACCAAGAAGAATAGGCACCCACTTCCAAAGAGAGACGACTTGTTTGACCAGCTTGTCGGTGCCTTAGTATTCTCTCAGTTAGACTTGGCCACAGGGTTTCATCAGTTGAGGGTGGCTGAGGGCAGTATAGACAAGACTTCTTTTAGAACTCTGGATGGTTTCTTCGAATGGCTAGTTATGCCTTTTGGGTTGACAAATGCACCCGCCTATTTTTTGGATCTGATGAGTAGAATGTTTTGGGAATTTCTGAATAAATTCGCCGTGGTCTTTGTTGACGATATCTTGATCTTCTCCGAAAGAGAAGAAGAGCATGCCCAACATTTGAGAGAAGTTTTGAAAACTCTCCGTGTGCATCAGCTTTAGGCGAAGTTCTCCAAATGCCATTTTAGGAGAAAAGAGATGGGATTCTTAGGGCATGTGGTCTCCAAAGAAAGGATAGTTGTAGATCCCGCAAAGGTGGTTATAGTACAAGATTGGCAGATTCCTTAAGGCAACCAAGGTGAGGAGCTTTCTTGGGTTGGCAGGCTATTATAGGCAGTTCATTAAGACTTCACAAAGATATCATCCCCACTCACCAGGCTAACAAAGAGGACTTTGGTGTTTTCATGTGATATAGACTGTGATTATGCTTTCCAACGACTGAAGAGAGCTCTGACAACAGCCCCAGTCTTGACCTTGCCTGATGGGAGTAAAGTGTTTACCGTTTACACTGATGCAAGTGATACGGTGCTCGGTGCGGTTATAATGCAAGAAGGTGAAGTATTGTGTTATGGGGGTAGACAGTTGAGAGCTCATGAGAAGAACTACCCCACCCATGATCTAGAGCTAGCTGCCATAGTATTCGCGTTTAAGACATAGCGACATTATTTACTTGGAGAGAAGTTCGAGTTATACATCGATCATAAATCTCTCAAGTACCTATTGTAACACCTCGTATTTTCTATAAACGTATAAGTAACAAATCAGAGAATAATTAATTTTTAAAATAAGATTCAAGGGAAACGGGTGGCGCCATTGCATTTTTCTCGAAATTCTGCTTGGAAACGAGTCCGAGTTTTCAAGAAACGGAGTCCGTATGAGGGAAATATGACCCTCCGAAGTTTTAGGAATTTTCAGAACCGAAAACATCTTGAAATTCGGATTCGAAATTCGAATTCAAACGCCAACGCGGACTGGGCAGGAATTTTCCCGCCCAGGACCAGGTCGACCTGGGCGTCGACACTATGGTCGACCTCCCAGGGACCAGATCGACCCTACGGTCGACCTGGGGGTCGACCTGGTGACAGAACCCAGTTCTGAGCCTGGGTTCATTCTGATGTATCTGGTCACGTTTTCTGTCTAGATTCGTCTGCCTAATCCTATATAAACAGCCTCCTAGCCTCATTCTCTTTACACCATTTTATTCTCTCCTTATGCTGCCTTTGAAATATTAAAAATAAATAAAATAATGGCGTCGCTACTCTGCTGGAATCAAAACTAGAAATAGTGCATCTTCTTCCAAATCCGAATTAGGTTAAAAGAGAACTACTGAAACTCTTCTTCTATAATCCAATCAAGGCAAGCACAGTTATTTTTAGATATGAATTTTAATTATGATCGTGACATGGTTGTAAATCTGAATCTGAGGTTATGCATATTCTGTTCTGTTTAGATCTATCATATTGTAACTATTCTGTATCTCTCTTCTTTCTGTTCTATAGCCAGGCTACCACGAGCCCGAGCCAAATATCATAAGAGATTGACGCACGAATACCAAACTTTCGGGGCAAATAATGAATGATGCATAAATTGGGCATGACTGATCTGTGACTGATTTGAGGAAAGAATATAGGCTGTAGCTAGAACATAAATCTGAGAAATATGGCTAGACATGTTTGAAACATAAAGTGTATTGAACATATGACTTAAGGCATAGAAGAATATTGGACATATGACTTAGGATTTGGGCGTAAAGATTTAACTGTAAATAAGCAATTGATTTAGATACATAGCACATGTTGTAATTCAGGACATAAGTTAGAGGCATATTATATGAGATTGTTTATGACTTAGAATATAAAGGACATAAATTGTAATTCTAGATCTGGACATACTTTATATATTATAGCCTGTAATTTAGAAGAAGGAGGATTATTTTGTGTATAACTTAGGCGTAAAGGCCTATATTAAATAGGATAACCATTAATGTGAACACGCCTAAAAGTGGGTTTTTGAATATATGACATGCATTGTAATCCATGGCTATATTAGGCATAATTTATATGTAAGGTTTTTGGAGAATATTCTGAACTATGCAAGTTTAACTAAAATTTGGGACATATGTTATATGGTGGATGATGACCATAATTTGGGCTTATAAGTTTAGGCTTACTTTATGAATTAGGCAAGATATGTGAATAGGACTTTAAGGAATGTTTAATCGACTAAAACTGTTATCTGTTTAATATGCTAAATTTGCCTAATCTGCTAAATATGTTACTTGTTTAATCTACTGAATTGCCTAAACTGTTAAATATGTTGAATTGCCTAATCTGCTAATTGTGCCCAATCTGCTAAATCTGTTGAGTTGCCTAATTTGCTAAATTTGTTGAACCGCCTGAGCTGCTAAATCTGTTAGATCTGTTGAAAAGCTGAATGATTGTAATTTGTGTAAACCATGTTAATTTGTTTAATCTGCTCGGACTTGAAAAGAAGTCAAATCTGTTAAATTGGCATAATTAGTCTGATATTTGTATCATTTATAATGGAATAAATGGGTTATAATAAAAATGCTGAGACACGAGGTTAGACTCTTGTTTACGGTAGAAGCCTGCCCGGACCAAATCGGCTTAACCAGCAACCGCAAACTGCTAGTCTAATGTGAGACGTCGTAGGCATAAATAAAATATGCTTAGACACGAGGTTAGGTCTGGCTTGTGGCAGAAGTCGGCCCGGAACCGCCCGGCTTATCCAGCGGCCACAAGCTACCGACCTAATGTGAGAGGTCTGCGCATTAATATTTAATTAATGCAAATCTGAGGTAAATATGATGTCTAAAACGTGTTGGGTAGATAGGGCTAAACCAACTGGACTGATGAATTAGTAAACCTGTTTCGTGAATCTGTAGGCCCAATACAAAGTTAGACAATCTGTAAGTCTGTTAAAACTGTACATCTGATCCGTTAGTCTGAAAACCTGTTAACCTGATTTTTCTGATCTGTGGACTAGTTGACTTGAACTCCGTATGTCTGAAAACATGTAAACAAGTTAATCTGAAATCTGTTAGTCTGGGGAAACAACGTTAGGAGGGAAAATACTTGTGTCATTTGTTGTTTGGGACTCATATTAGTCAGTAACCCTTTCTAGTATCAAAACTATGACCCAACAATAGGTTGGGTCCGGGCACGCTTACTGAACTAATTATAAGTGGTTCATTCTGATAATGGCAAGGGGTGTTGATGGTGCGTTCCAACAGGGTCATGTGCGTGCATGGATCTTGGTCTGCCTCTGAGGATGTAAGACGCCATGACATCTGTAAATAGGTCTGTGTCGTTTAAAGGTTGCCACTTTGGGGAGTGATACACCCTTCTGTGGGGCTGGCATAGGGTATTTATGTATTAGGGAGCCGATCGCTTGGGGTAGATTTAGGGTACACTTAGTTCTGTCTGTTTCCGTTGGGGTACCGTCTGTTTCTGTTGGGTGGTAACACCTGTCTGTTTCTGCGTGGTACCGTTTGTTAGGGTGGTAAAGGCCCATTTACTAGTGTACACCGAATTATAACATTCTGTTTCCGTAAGGATTATTCTGTTTCTGTACCTTCTGTTCAGGTGGTAAAGGCTCATTATTCTGTTTCTGTTTAGACATTAGGGTAACACCTAATCATGTCATACTAGTATTAGTGCAGAGAAGTAAAATATAAGTAAGAAGCCTAACTTGGGCTATATCATTCTGTTTCTTCTGTTTAGCTTAAGTATACTAGTTACTCCTGTTAATATTGTCTCTTATCCAACTTTATTTTCATGTCATGATATTATTATATGTTCATATGCTGAAAGTTACTGGACTTGCCAGACTTTATGTCTGACCTTGCTTGTTTTCACCCCTTCTCTTTCATCCCCCCCCCCCAGGTTTGTAGGGTGGAAATCTAGGAGGTTGATTTGGACTTTCTCTGCTTGAAGTATCGCTTGGCCTTGGCTCTATCTTTCCATAGCAGTTTATGTTGGGGGATTATGTTTTTAAAAACTATGTATTCTGAAGGCTTTTGTACAAGACTGATATTTTTGTACTTGAATTCTGATATTGTGATTTGAAAAGATGTAACCAAACTTACTTCGGTTTCTGTTGTAATAAAGTTACAAAATTTTCAAGTACTGTTTTATCTATCTTGTAAATTTCTGTTTTGTCTACTAAAACGCTCCGTCAAAGTTAAAGCATTCCCTTTGTGAGTGACCTTAACGGAGGTGGGGTGTTGCACTTGGTATCAGAGCTGAAGGTTACCAGACTTGATAAACAGCTTTTGAAAAACTATTTTAAAAAAGGTTTTGAAAGAAAGTATTTTCTAAATGGGAAAGCCTGTTTTGAAAAACATAATCCCCAAAGCCATAGCCTATCTTTCTATCCTTTGTTTTGAATCTTTACTTTTGTTTCAGCATGTCTGGGGATCTTAACCTTCCTGAGGGCGTACCGGTACCTGGATGGTTCAGGAGGTACTTAGAGGCTAGGGCCAACGATGCAGGCCTAGCAGACATTCCTCCTCCAGCCGCAGCGATTCCCCCTCCTCCGCCCCCACCTCATGCAATTTCTTTCTCAAAGATCTTTAAAGATTTTAGGGCCATGGGTGGAAAGGATTTCAAGGTAACTGAATCGTTCATAGAAGCAAGGAACTGGCTCAACGAAACTGAGGATTTGTTCGTTATCTTCGACGTGGACGATAGGCAGAAGGTACAATTGGCAGTATGGTTGCTCAAGGACGAAGCTTCCTATTGGTGGGAAGTCACTAACGCCGAGAGGCTAGTTGAAACATGGATGGATTTCAGAACAAGGTTTGAGACGAAATTCCTCTCGCAAGCTGAACGAAGTCTACAACTGGAAAAGTTCTTATCTCTTAAGCAAGGAAGTATAACGGTCAAGGAATACGTCAACCAGTTCTACCAACTGGCTAGGTTCGGACTAGATTTAGTCAACACCCAGCATAAAAAGGCTCTCTGCTTTGTTAAAGGATTGAACGAGCCACTGTATAGCCTAGCCATGACCCATGTACCCATGGGAGCGACATACGAGAGATTGGTGGATATGGCACTACTAGACGCGGAAGACAAGGGCAAGAAAGAGGCAAAGAAGGAAGAACCACATAACAAGAAAGCATGGCCCAAAAAGGAAACACAAAAGAAGGATGAAAAGTCTAAAGATAAGAAGGAGAAAAAGTGCTTTACTTGTTGAAGCTCGACTCATCTGAACAAGGATTGCAGAAAAAGAAAAGCCACTTGCTTCAACTTTGGTGAGATGGGACACTTAACTAGGGACTACCCGAAGAAACGAGGGCAAGGGCAGAGGGCAGGACTAACTTCTGGAGGGCAGGCGAACACTCTCGAGGCTAGTGGATAGGATAGAAATAACGAAACTTTCTGTAGGAGGTTTAATTTCTTTATCTGGTTGTTGATTTAAAGCTCTTTTCTGATTCTGGCTTTTTTCTGTAATCGATACTCTGCACTTTAATACTAGTATTGTTTCTTATTCCGCTGTAGACTCAGACCCATAAGGGTTATGACCCATCTAATTGTGATAAGTTGGGTTTCTGTGTTGAGCGTTAAGTTGACTATGACGCATACATTCTGAGTTTTTATCATGCTTAGCTTCCTAAAAATCATTTGGTGATCTGATCTGTATCAGTAGTCTATAGGGGTTTTTACTCAAAGTGTGAAATAGATTTCCAGTTGGGCAGAGTGATTCTCTGAGTATTAATTTGATGTTGATTTCAGTCTTCGGGGTTGATACTTAGGGAGTTATTCTCTTAAACCGATGTCTAATGGGAACCTAGCTTTAGTTTTAATTATACTTGCCTATATCACTTGACTTTATCCTTCGACCTTTAGGTAGAAACTAATGGGTGTAAACATGTGTTTGAGACATGTTATGTTTGATGGTTGCAAGTGGATGCAAGTGGTTGCTAGTGATTGCCAGTGGATGCATATACACACACTAGGCACTAGATCGGCTCAAAAACACTTTCATACTGCATATGGATGTATGTGCATTTTTTTATGGATGCGAAATGGTTGACTCAGCCTATGGATGTTGCATATGAATGAACGGTTGTGCACTCATATAGAAATGATATGCATCAAATAGGAAAATTGCATACATGTGGAACTCATGGTACTGACATAATTCACATTAAGGAGGTCAACTGAATCAGTAGACCGCCTGATCTTTGCATTAAATAAGGAACATATACACACACTTTTGCATATGTTCATACAACATTAGAAATTTTCTAAGAACATTGGATGCTTGTGGATGATGATTGAGTATACGGATGACCGAATGGTAAGACACATTCTTCTTAACTTGAAGATTTCGGGGACGAAATCCTTTAAGGAGGGGAGAATGTAACACCCCGTATTTTCTGTAAACGTATAAGTAACAAATCAGAGAATAATTAATTTTTAAAATAAGAATCAGGGGAAACGGGTTGCGCCATTGTGTTTGTCTCGAAATTCTGCCTGGAAACGAGTCCGAGTTTTCGAGAAACGGAGTCCGTATGAGGGAGATATGACCCTCCGAAGTTTTAGGAATTTTCAGAACCGAAAACATCTTGAAATTCGAATTCGAATTCAAACGCCAGAGCAGACTGGGTGGGAATTTTCCTGCCCAGGACCAGGTCGACCTGGGGGTCGACACTATGGTCGACCTCCTAGGGACCAGGTCGACCTGGGGGTCGACCTGGTGACATAACCCAGTTCTGAGCCTGGGTTCATTCTGATGTATCTAGTCACGTTTTCTGTCTAGATTCGTCCGCCTAATCCTATATAAACAGCCTCCTAGCCTCATTCTCTTTACACCATTTTATTCTCTCCTTATGCTGCCTCTGAAATATTATAAATAAATAAAATAATGGCGTCGCTACTCTGCTGGAATCAAAACTAGAAATAGCGCATCTTCTTCCAAATCCGAATTAGGTTAAAAGAGAACAACTGTAACTCTTCTTCTATAATCCTATCAAAGCAAGCACAGTTATTTTTAGATATGAATTTTAATTATGATCGTGACATGGTTGTAAAACTGAATCTGAGGTTATGCATATTCTGTGCTGTTTAGATCTATCCTATTGTAACTATTCTGTATCTCTCTTCTTTCTGTTCTATAGCCAAGCCACCACGAGCCTGAGCCAAATCTCGTAAGAGATTGATGCACGAATGCAAAACTTTCGGGAAAAATAATGAATGATGCATAAATTGGGCATGACTGATCTGTGACTGATTTGAGGAAAGAATATAGGCTGTAGCTAGAACATAAATCTGAGACATATGGCTAGACATGTTTGAAACATAAAGTGTATTGAACATATGACTTGAGGCATAGAAGAATACTGAACATATGACTTAGGATTTGGGCATAAAGATTTAACTGTAAATAAGCAATTGATTTAGATACATAGCACATGTTGTAATTCACGACATAAGTTGGAGGCATATTATATGAGATTGTTTATGACTTAGAATGTAAAGGACATAAGTTGCAATTCTAGATCTGGACATACTTTATATATTATAGTCTGTAATTTAGAAGAAGGAGGATTATTTTGTGTATAACTTAGGTGTAAAGACCTATATTAAATTGGATAACCATTAATGTGAACACGCCTAAAAGTGGGTTTTTGGACATATGACATGCATTGTAATCCATGGCTATATTAGGGATAATTTATATGTAAGGTTTTTGGAGAATATTCTGAACTATGCAAGTTTAACTAAAATTTGGGACATATGTTATATGGTGGATTATGACCATAATTTGGGCTTATAAGTTTAGGCTTACTTTATGAATTAGGCAGGATATGTGAATAGGACTTTAAGGAATGTTTAATCGACTAAAACTGTTATCTGTTTAATATGCTAAATTTGCCTAATCTGCTAAATCTGTTACCTGTTTAATCTACTGAATTGCCTAAACTGTTAAATATGTTGAATCGCCTAATCTGCTAATTGTGCCCAATATGCCAAATCTGTTGAGTTGCCTAATTTGCTAAATCTATTGAACCGCCTGAGCTGCTAAATCTGTTAGATCTGTTGAAAAGCTGAATGATTGTAATTTGTGTAAAACATGTTAATTTGTTTAATCTGCTATGATTTGAAAAGAAGTCAAATCTGTTAAATTGGCATAATTAGTCTGATATTTGTATCATTTGTAATGGGATAAATGGGTTATAATAAAAGTGCTGAGACACGAGGTTAGATTCATGTTTGCGGTAGAAGCATGCCAGGACCCAACCGGCTTAACCAGCAACCGTAAACTGCTAGTCTAATGTGAGAGGTCGCAGGCATAAATAAAATATGCTTAGACACGAGGTTAGGTCTGGCTTGTGGCAGAAGTCTGCCCGGAACCACCCGGCTTATCCAGCGGCCAAAAGCTACCAACCTAATGTGAGAGGTCTGCGCATTAATATTTAATTAATGCAAATCTGAGGTAAATATGATGTCTAAAACGTGTTGGGTAGATAGGGCTAAACCAACTGGACTGATGAATTAATAAACCTGTTTCGTGAATCTGTAGGCCCAATACAAAGTTAGTCAAACTGTAAGTCTGTTAAAACTATACATCTGATCCGTTAGTCTGAAAACCTATTAACCTGTTTTTTCTGATTTGTGGACTAGTTGACTTGAACTCTGTATGTCTGAAAACTTGTAAACAAGTTAATCTGAAATCTGTTAGTCTGGGGACACAAGGTTAGGAGGGAAAATACTTGTGTCATCAGTTGTTTGGGACCCATATTAGTCAGTAACCCTTTCCGGTATCAAAACTATGACCCAACAGTAGGTAGGGTCCGGGAACGCTTACTGAACTAATTATAAGCGATTCATTCTGATAATGGCGAGGCGTGTTGATGGTGCGTTCCAACCGGGTCATGTGCGTGCATGAATCCCGGTCTGCCTCTGAGGATGTAAGACGCCGTGACATATGTAAATAGGTCTGTGTCATTTAAAGGTTGCAACTTTGGGGAGTGATACACCCTTCTGTGGGGCTGGCACAGGGTATTTATGTATTAGGTAGCCGATCGCTTGGGGTAGATTTAGGGTACACTTAGTTCTGCCTGTTTCCGTTTGGGTACCGTCTTGTTTCTATTGGGTGGTAACACCTGTCTGTTTCTGCGTGGTACCGTCTGTTGGGGTGGTAAAGGCCCATTTACTTGTGTACACCTAATTTTAACATTCTGTTTCCGTAAGGATTATACTGTTTCCGTTTCTGTACCTTTTGTTCGGGTGGTAAAGGCCCATTATTCTGTTTCTATTTAGACATTTGGGTAACACCTAATCCTGTTATACTAGTATTTGTGCAGAGAAGTAAAATATAAGTAAGAAGCATAACTTGGGCTATATCATTCTGTTTTTCTTAAGTATATTAGTTACTCCTGTTGATATTGTCTCTTATCCAGCTTTATTTTCATGTCATGATATTATTATCTGTTCATATGCTGAAAGTCACTGGACTTGCCAGACTTTATGTCTGACCTTGCTTGTTTTCGCCCCTTCTCTTTCGTTCCCCCCCCCCCAAGGTTTGTAGGGTGGAAATCTAGGAGGTTGATTTGGACTTCCTCTGATTGAAGTATCGCTTGGCCTTGGCTCTATCTCTCCATGGCAGCTTAAGTTAGGGGATTACGATTTTAAAAACTATGTATTCTGAAGGCTTTTGTACAAGACTGATATTTTTGTACTTGAATTCTGATATTGTGATTTGAAAAGATGTAACCAAACTTACTTCGGTTTCTGTTGTAATAAAGTTATAATTTTTTCAAGTACTGTTTTATCTGTCTTGTAAATTTATGTTCTGTCTACTAAAACGCTCCATCAAAGTTAAAGCATTCCCTTTGTGAGTGACCTCAACAGAGGTGGGGTGTTACACCTATTCTCACAGATGGATCTTAATTTATGGCAAAAACGGTGGATGGAGTTCCTAGCTTCTTACGATTTTGAGATTTCTTATACCCCTGACAAGGGTAATGTGGTGGCAGATGCACTAAGTAGGCAGAGGATGGCCTTGAGTCCTCTATTTGTGGAGAGGAAGAGCTTGGAGTTCATCTCAACTTTTGATTTTAGACCCTCCATCGAGATTTTTCCTGATTTTTTTGCATCATTAGAGATACGACCAACTCTTATGGATCAAATAGGTGCTTCGCAGCAAGGTGACCCATAGATTTTAGACATCATGGATAAGCTCAGAAAAGGGAAGACTTCGAGTCACCTCAGTGGATATTCCGTAGACAAAAAGGGATGGTTGCGATGGGATGGAAGGCTTTGTGTTCCTCAAACTGGAAGTTTGATAAATGCAGTCCTAGAAGCAGCCCACCATTCTAAGGTGACCACTCATCCAGGCGGCGATAAGATGTACAGGGACATGAAGAGGGTTTTCTTTTGGGCTGGAATGAAGAAAGATGTGGCCGAATTTGTTTCTCAATGTTTAGTTTGCCAGCAAGTTAAAGCTGAGCAAAAGAAGCCAGGTGGTTTACTTCATCCTTTGGAGGTTCCACAGTGGAAGAGGGAGAGCATCTCCATGGACTTCATAGATGGTTTGCCTAAATCAAAGAGGGGCAACACCAGTATTTGGGTAGTAGTGGACAGATGGACTAAGAGCGCTCAGTTCATTCCAGTGAAGAGTAAGAGGACGACGTCATGGATGGCAGCGATTTATGTTCGTGAGATAGTCCGCCTTCATGGAGTACCTTCCAGCATCATAAGAGATCGTGACCCCATCTTTACTAGTGAATTTTGGAGGTGCTTGCAAGAAGCATTAGGTACATAGTTATGTTTGAGCACCGCTTATCATCCTCAGACTGATGGATAGACGGAGAGGGTGAACAGAATTTTAGAGGATCTTTTAAAACTGAGTATCCTATACTTTCGAGGAACTTAGGAAGACCATCTTCCTTTAGTAGAGTTTGCCTATAACAACATCTATTAAGCTAGCATCGGCATGAAACCCTTCAAAGCATTGTACGGACGACCTTGTAGATCACCAACTTGTTGGTGGGAAACTACAGAACGATTATTATTTGGACCAGATATGGTTAGAGAAATGTCCAAGAAGATTGACCTTATTCAACGGCGGATGAAGACAACCCAAGATAGGCAGAAATCCTATGTAGACAAGAAAAGGACCGACATCGAATTTGAAGTGGGAGATTTAGTCTTTATTAAAGTTTCGCCTCTAAGGAATGTGGTTCGCTTCGGATCGGTAGGGAAGTTGGCACCTCGGTTTGTGGGACCATTACTCATAACCGAGATGATTGGCCTATAGAGTAAAGCTTCCAAAATATCTATCCGGCGTTCATGATATTTTCCACGTTTTTCATCTTCGGAAATGCTTGCATGACACTGCAGAAGTTGTTGATCCAAGTATATTACAAGAAGTAGAAGTGGAACGAGAGGCGACAGTCAGACGAGTTCCTTCCCGTATTCTTAGAACAGAAGTTAAGATTCTAAGCAATAAAGAAATCAAGTTGATAAAGGTTAAATGGGGTGATAACCCAGAGAATGACACATGGGTGACCAAAGATAAGATTCATGCTTCGTACCTTTCCTTTTCGAGGGTATGCTCTTAACTCCTTTTCCCAAGTTTATCTATGCTTGTTCCTATCATTTGAGTGTTTCCTGTCAATAGTATTCTCAACATTTAGATAGGAATCTTATGGATGTAAACATGTGTTTGAGACATGTTATGTTTGATCGATGCAAGGGGATGCAAGTGGCTGCTAGTGATTGCCTATGGATGCATATACACAAAACTTAGGCACTAGATCGGCTCAATCACTCTCATACTGCATATGGATGTGTGTGCATTTTCTTTTCTTTTATGGATGAAAATGGATGTATTATCAAATGCATGTTGCATTTGGATGATTGAGTGTGCATATATATAAAACTTACATGTTATATGGGATTATTTGCATACATATTGGATTCATAGCACTAACATACATTGCATTAAGGAGGTCAACTGAATCAGTAGACCACCTAATCTTCGCATTAGTGTTGGGACATATACACACATCTTTGCATAAGTGCATATAAGCATTAGAAGTATTTAAGGACAATGGATGCCTGTGATTGATGGATGAGTAGATGGGTGATGGATGGTAGGATGTACATTCTTCTCAACTTAGAGATTTCGGGACAAAATCCTTTGAGTAGGGGGAATGTAACACCACGTAATTTTAACGTCACAAAAGAGGATAAATTAAATAATAATTAATTTAGCATTCAGAACTAAGGAAAATAGACTGCACCATTGCGTCCGTCTCGAAATTCTGGTCAAATTAGACATTTGGTTTGTGTAAAATGGACATAGTATGAAGAAGTTTGTATACGCGCAGAAGAGTTATATATATATATATAGGGTCCAGAAAATCAAAATTTAGTTCAAATTTCAAAAATTATGCTGGTGGCAAATTTCCCGCCCTAGGGGTGTCGACCCCTAAGCAGAGGTGTCGACCCCAATAGGGGAGGGTGGTCGACCCCATAAACGGGGGGGAGGGGGGGTCGCCCCCCTAGGATTGATGCGGCAGTCGGTTTAGAGGGGCTAGCAGCTAAATATAGATGTCCATTTCTCTATTTTCTGTATCGAGAATCCATATAGGCCAAACTCTGCCGGTGATTGAACTGAACCGAATTATCTTCTACAACTATCAACAAAAGCAAATCCAAACTTTTTGTTTAATCAAACTAGTGTTTCAGGTATAGATCCAACCTCTGCTATCTTCTACCATTTTGTTTAATCCAAATACAGTGAGTTAGTTACTTTTAGATTTAAATAATTAAAAGTAATTTGTGACATGACTGTGATTTGGATATATACATGCATGTGACCGAATAATATTAGATATATCATAATTTGTGAACCTATAATATTCTTGGAACCTAGACCTTATCATGCTAGATCTATTTTATAGATCTAATTCTTTGTGGGTAATTCATCATGTCACATATGTGGATCTTACCCCTTTTTCTAAGTTTGTGGTTAATTTGTAATTATCATTATTTGGAAAGTTAAACCTTTGTTTAGATCTAGATCATCAAGTTATGATTAATTAAGATCAGTCATTATTGGACATATGATGTAACACCCCGCATTTTTAATATAATTAAAAATAAAATAAAATTTATGAAAATATTCTTATATAGGTAAATAATAATGATGTATAATGAGAATTAATTAATACATGGAAGAGAAGAAAAATTGATTCGATAATAGTGTGTGTAACGGAGAAGCTAGTAAAATAAGGATATTTAATTTAAATATCAGGAATTAAGTAAAATTGAAATCACCATTGCGTTCCTCTCGAAATTTTACATGAAATGGAGTCCGAGTTTTCGAAAATCGGAGTCCGTATGAAGGAGTTATGACCTCCCGAAGTTTCAGCGAAAAATCAGAAAACAGCCCAACACAAAACAGAAAAAAATAATGACCAGGTCGACCATAGGGTCGACCTCCCAGCGGGGAGATCGACCATAGTTTCGACCCCCCCTTGGGGAGGTCGACCAGTAGCGACCTGGAGCGGGAATTTTGGTCCAGAAGCGGGAAATTCGCCCGAGAAATTGTCCAGGTTCATTTTTGAGCACCTGGATGAGTTTTTGGGCCTGGTACGTTGGTCTAACACCTATATAAACATCCTAGGCTCATTGTAAACTCCACAACAATTCATGGCAAGGCCATGGCTCTCTTCTAACTTGATTTCTTCTTCCTCCTCAAGCTATTGATCTAAATAAATCTTAGATCTATTCTTCTCTCTTTTCTCTAAAACATCTATTCTTAAAATTAAAAAGAACGAGATCTAGAATTACTACAACCATGAATAAAAAAGAAAAGAGGCTTAGATCTAAATCACTGCACAAAGAGAAGGAATTCAGATCTGCAACCTACGCCGCATATGAAATCAAAGATAAATTGAATTGGACATGAAATCAATCAAAGATGAATCAAAAGCAACAAAAAGGAAAAAATCAGTTCGAAGATTAATCTCATTCCTATTTTGAAGATGACAAACACTGTGAGTGGATTTATAATACACTTTTTGTGTAAAATTATGATTTATCGTTCAAACATTCCCTATGTAAACACGAAATGAAATTATTGTGGAAATTGGATCTGTAATGTTTAATATTGTCATGTGTTCGCTTTTAATTATTATGCCTACGATTATGTCCTCTTTTATTCTCCCTCTTTTATCTTTTTATGACTAGGCTATCATGAGCCTAGCTTTATAATGAAATGAATACGACGAAATGATTATTGCGAACTAAAAAGAGGAACGCTTGGTTTTGGGCTATGACATGAACTGTAGGGTGTGGTTATAAATTACAAAGGGGGTTGGGCGTAATATAACATTGACAAAACTTGAATACGTAGACCAAATTTAGAATTATACGCATGAACATGATTTGGGGTTTGGCGTAGAATTGACATCATTGATTTAAGCATGAAATTGACTTATGGATTTGTTAATGGGCACATGTCTCTAGAATAAAACCTGTATTATAACTTGAATTTGGATAAGAACACAAACTTGATATGAATTGACATCTGGAATTTGACATGAAGTTTACATCTAGAACTTGAACATGAAATTGACATGAATATGAATTATGAATTTAATGATAGGCGTAACCTATTAATGGGATTACAAGCATGAATATAAATTGGGGGTTTTTAGGTAAAACTTGGATTTGGTGAATTGACACGTGACATCTAGATTGAACTTGATACTCGAATTTTTGCACTATTGAAATGCATTGAACATGAATATGGTTGAGTAATTTGTGTAATGTAAATAGGGACAAGATTATGAAACTTGAAATATGACATTTAGAATATGCTTATGAACTTGACATCTAAAATGAACACGAACATGGCATGAATTGGTAGTTGACATTTATAAGAAGATGCTTGTAAGTTGGGTAATTGGCATAACATGAACTTAATAATTTTTTTTTTTTTTTGACATGATTATGAACTTGGCATATGCCAATTAGAATAGAAATGAACCAAACATGAAACGTGGCTAACTTGAGGTTAGAATGAGTTTGCGATGTAATCCTGCCCGGAACCGCCCGGCCTAACCAGTGGTAGCAAACAATAGGTCCTAATGTGAGAAGTTAGTCATATCGTGCTTAAAACCCGAGGTTAGAGTGAGTTATGGTGTAATTCTGCCCGGAACCGCCCGGCATAACCAGTGACCACAAGAACAGGTCTAATGTGAGAGGTTGTGGTGCGTTAATAATTAATGGCACATGATTCGTAGGGTTAAGTCATGAATTCAAAGACAACACTTAACCAAATTTGTGAATGAACGTTATAAGGAGATGGGGTTAAGTCGACACAAACATATGAACAAAACTTAACCAAAAACGGAAATAGGGAATGTTAACCACCTATTATAAATCGAAGCTGAAATAGTCGAAGGGTTAATTAGGGGGTAAACCTGTCCTAGGGACAGAGAAAGACTATGACTTAAGATGTAATGTAAGACCTGAAGGGTGGGATAACCTATAATATGGGGTAAGCTAAACAAGAATTGTGGGAAAACACCCATGCGCTATCACCGAGTAAAAGAGAACTTAAGTTAGGCTTGAATTCATGGGAAAACCTTAGTCAACAAGTTGAATTATAAAGCGAGAATATGTGGTCTGATGTCTAAGGTAACGAGAATTGACTAAGTAAAACAACGAGAATGATAACTAAGTAACAAGCCTTAGTTAATAGGAACTAAGCAGTAAACCTTAGTTAAGAAAACGGTCGAGAATGGGAACTAAGTTGTAATCCTTATTTAAGGGGACTAAGTAGTAAACCTTAGTTAACAAGATTAACGGGAAAGGAAACTAAGTGGTAAACCTTAGTTAAGAACAACTAAGTAATAATTCCTAGTCAAGGAAACTGAGCCAGTCCGTAAATAGATGAATAACTCGATATGGTAGATCATCGCTTAACAAACACACGAGGAGGAGCGAATGTTTATTTGATTTCGAGAAAGGCTCCAGCGGACTGGGTTACGAAGCACGTAGCTTCGGGGAACGTGAGGGTACTCTTGGTATCCCTCTGTGAGGTTGCAGATCATCCGCCTGGGCTCACAGAGGTTAAGGTCTGCGGTAGGAGAACCAAGAGTATGCCTTGGTTGCAATATAAGGCAACCTAAAGACTAGGATGGACCAGCGTAAGGCAGCGATATCTTGTTTAGCCCTGTGATAGCACTCGTCGTCTATGTACCATCTTCAGTCAATCGTAGTACGTATACGGAAAGGCAGAGAACTCCCAACAGACCATATACTTGCTATCTAGTTATGGGTGAGGCTGGCCAATAGGAAAGTGGGGCATAGGTGGCAGGAGTACAGTTCTCGTGCTTGATTTTCTTGGATTGCCTTTCATTAGTTGAGGGAGGGGTCGCGTGGGACCATAACCACTGGTAGAAAAGCAGACCTTAGCATCTGCATTGGCAGATAACTTAAAGCTCCCGACCGAGTTCTGTATTTCTTGATTTAGCCCTGTCACGGGACTCGGGTCGCACATATTGTGTACATGTACACCTAGACATCGGAAACGATTCGCGATACATACGTGGGAAAAGGGCGTTGTTCGACGGGTAGCATAATCCCTAGTAGTCCTAGATGGCATAAACCCTAATCGAATCTAGAAAACGTTCAATAGGTAGCATAATCCCTAGTGGTCCTAGGTGGCATAAATCCTAGTTGAACACTCGATAGTTCATGATAAGGAAACCTAGCCAGATCAAGGGTGGCAGTCCAAACGATTTCAAGAATGATGGCACTATGTTGAAGTAGTATAAAATTATGTGATAAAGCCCGTACGATATACGGCAAGGGACTGTACGTATACATGGAAAGGATTATACGAGTTGGGGAAAAATTACATATACGATGTATTAGGTTAAGTCTACTAATAAGTGGACGAGAATGACATGGGTTTGGCCTATGGTGCTAATATTGTGAATAACCTAATAAACAACAAATTATAACTGAATGGTATATGTAGGGTTACATAGGAGTTTATTATAGTCCGGTCACACAGAACTTATGTTCTGACCCCCTCCTCACAACATGCGCAGGTTAGGTTCATGACAGAGATAGTATTGCTTGACTATTGGCTTGGTAGTATTATTATTAAGGGTATGCTATTTTGAATAAATTATATTTTATTCCTTCCGCTGTGAGCTGCTTTTCGAACTCTGACATGTTTCTTTCTCTCTGTCTTTTCTGCAGGATACTAGAGCACCCAACTCGGGGTCCGATGGATTGGATTTTGAAAAATTCGATCTGTCGAAACCCGGGTTGTTACATCTGGTATCAGAGCTTCGGTTTAGTAGTCTTAGGGAGATAATGAGTAGACGTATTTGTATTTTCTAAAAATATAAATATATTATATATATAAACCTAAATCCATATAGTAGCCCACTAGACATGTAAAGAGTTGGGATATTGGTTTGTACACTAAAGGCATGGACATAGAAATTTTGGAAACAATTAGGTGGTTGGGAAAGTGTACAATATGACTTGGAGCTAGAAAGTATCCCATAGAATGGAAACTGAAATATTAGTATTTCAAAGTAGTTGGTCTAGAAGTATAACCTTAGAAATTAGAAAAAAAGGTTAAAGTGTGAAAATGGATTAGGAATATATATAGTCGAGAAAATTGAATTTGTAAAAGTACCTAGGAAAGCCTAGTTGAGTGGAAAACCCGCTTTGAGTCTGACCCAATAATAAACTTTTAAGAACTTGAATTTGTAAAAGAGTTTGTGGTATTTTCTGAGTTTCGATCTTAAAAGTATCTTGATGTTTGAAAAGTTCATATTGGGTTTTTAAATGAAGTGGGGTATATTATGTAAAACAACGATTTCTTGGTTTGAAAGAATTCTCTCATGAAAAGGAGCATATATATATATAGCTCACTAGTTCTCATATATGAAAATCTTGAAAGGAAAATGTTATATTTTGTAAAAGGAGTTTTTGAAATCTCTATTCCATTAAATTTTGATTATTGTTAAAAAAAAATTGGGTAAACAAATTTCCCGTAGAATGCATAAGCATTGAGACCTAGAATTGTTGCTTGAGAAAAAGAAAAAGGATAGGCTAGTAATACACAACATGGACTAGTAGTGACTACTAAGTGATGAAGGGCAAGCAATTATATAGAGCCTGTTAGGTGGACTCGCGATTGTCAGAGGTAATAAAGTCTTAAGATCCTTAACCCATAGTTGTAGCTGTGTAGGATACTGTTTGACTAGAAAACAGAAAAGCTTATTTGAAAAGATAAATAAATAATATAAACATGAGAAACTAGACTAAGCCAAATAAGCTAAAGAATAGCCTAACTAACAAGAAAACAATAAATTCAGTAAAGCAAAAAAACAAGACGGAGGAAAGAAAATGAAAATCTCAAGAAAAAGATGAATAAATATGAAATTATTTCAAGATAAAGTCGAAAATACGAGAAAGAAATTTTCTTATGTGGTTGTGCTTGGATAAGAGAATAGGAAATCTTAATAGAATAGTTATATAAAGATCCAATTACAATTAGAAAAGAAAAACAGAGGATGTGAATTTTTCCATTTTATACCTTTTCGTAACATAAGAAATCGAATTTGGAAAATTAGATTTTTCTAAATCTCGAATTAAAAGATGGTTGGTAGGGTTTTGGATGCGAAAATTGGATGAACTATGCTCTTATTCTATAAAAGTATGGGAAAATTTGAACGGAAAATGTTTCGATTTTTCAAAAATATTGCATCCATATAGAACTGCAAGTATATTTAGGATCTGAGCATCATGTTTTGAAAAGTTTTTTTAAAGTTTGCATATATATAGGCGGATCCAAATTAGGCATACATGCTTTACTATAATATACTTCACTTTGCACATGTGCACAATGTTGCAATAATTGGATGAACACTAATTGAATGTTGCGAGGGATTATCTATTTTACTCTTATCGAATTTCGGGGACGAAATTCTTTAAGGGTGGGAGAATGTAACACCCCGCATTTTTAATATAATTAAAAATGAAATAAAATTTATGAAAATATGCTTATATAGGTAAATAATGATGATGTATAATGAGAATTAATTAATACATGGAAGAGAAGAAAAATTAATTCGATAATAGTGTGTGTAACGGAGAAGATAGTAAAATAAGGATATTTAATTTAAATATCAGGAATTAAGTAAAATTGACATCACCATCGCGCGAAATTTTACATGAAATAGAGTTCGAGTTTTCGAAAATCAGAGTCCGTATGAAGGAGTTATGACCTCCCAAAGTTTCAGCGAAAAATCAGAAAACAGCCCAACCCAGAACAGAAAAAAAAAATGACTAGGTCGACCACCAGGTCGACCATAGGTTCGACCTCCCAGGGGGGAGGTCAAACATAGTGTCGACCCCCCCTAGGGGAGGTCGACCTGTAGCGACCTGGAGCGGGAATTTTGGTCCAGAAGCGGGAAATTCACCCCAGAAGCTGTCCAGGTTCATTTTTGAGCACCTGGATGAGTTTTTGGGCCTGGTACGTTGGTCTAACACCTATATAAACATTCTAGGCTCATTGTAAACTCCACAACAATTCATGGCAAGGCCATGGCTCTCTTCTAACTTGATTTCTTCTTCCTCCTCAAGCTATTGATCTAAATAAATCTTAGATCTATTCTTCTCTCTTTTCTCTACAACATCTATTCTTAAAATTAAAAAGAATGAGATCTAGAATTACTACAACCATGAATAAAAAAGAAAAGAGTCTTAGATCTAAATCACTGCGCAAAGAGAAGGAATTCAGATCTGCAACCTACGCCGCATATGAAATCAAAGATAAATTGAATTGGACATGAAATCAATCAAAGATGAATCAAAAGCAACAAAAAGGGAAAAATCAGTTCGAAGATTAATCTCGTTCCTATTTTGAAAATGACAAACACTGTGAGTGGAGTTATAATACACTTTTTGTGTAAAATTATGATTTATTATTCAAACATTCCCTATGTAAACACGAAATGAAATTATTGTGGAAATTGGATCTGTAATGTTTAATATTGTCATGTGTTCGCTTTTAATTATTATGCCTACGATTATGTCCTCTTTTATTCTCCCTCTTTTATCTTTTTATGACTAGGCTATCACGAGCCTAGCTTTATTATGAAATGAATACGACGAAATGATTATTGTGAACTAAAAAGGGGAACGCTTGGTTTTGGGCTATGACATGAACTGGAGGGTGTGGTTATAAATTACAAAGGGGTTTGGGCGTAATATAACATTGACAAAACTTGAATGCGTAGACCACATTTAGAATTGTACGCATGAACATGATTTGGGGTTTGGCGTAGAATTGATTTAAGCATGAAATTGACTTATGGATTTGTTAATGGGTACATGTCTCTAGAATAAAACCTGTATTATAACTTGAATTTGGATAAGAACACAAACATGATATGAATTGACATCTGGAATTTGACATGAACTTTAAATTTAGAACTTGAACATGAAATTGACATGAATATGAATTATGAATTTAATGATAGGCGTAACCTGTTAATGGGATTACAATCATGAATATAAATTGGGGGTTTTTAGGAAAAACTTGGATTTGGGGAATTGACACTTGACATCTAGATTGAACTTGATACTCGAATTTTTGCACTATTGAAATGCATTGAACATAAATATGGTTGAGTAATTTGTGTAATGTAAATAGGGACAAGATTATGAAACTTGAAATATGACATTTAGAATATGCTTATGAACTTGACATCTAAAACGAACACGAACATGGCATGAATTGGTAGTTGACATTTATAAGAATATGCTTGTAAGTTGGGTAATTGGCATAACATGAACTTAATATATATTTTTTGACATGATTATGAACTTGACATATGCCAATTAGAATAGACATGAACCAAACATGAAACGTGGCTAACTCGAGGTTAGGATGAGTTTGCGATGTAATCCTGCCCGGAACTGCCCGGCCTAACCAGTGGTTGCAAACAATAGGTCCTAATGTGAGAAGTTAGTCATATCCCGCTTGAAACCCAAGGATAGACTGAGTTGTGGCGTAATTCTGCCTGGAACTGCCCGGCATAACCAGTGACCACAACAACAGGTCTAATGTGAGAGGTTGTGGTGTATTAATAATTAATGGAACATGATTCATTGGGTTAAGTCATGAATTCAAAGACAACACATAACCAAATTTGTGAATGAACGTTATAAGGAGATGGGGTTAAGTCGACACAAACATATGAACAAAACTTAACCAAAAACAGAAATAGGGAATGTTATCTACCTATTATAAATCGAAGCTGAAATAGTCGAAGGATTAATTAGGGGGTAAACCTGTCCTAGGGACAAATAAAGACTGTGACTTAAGATGTAATGTAAGACCTGAAGGGTGGGATAACCTATAATATGGGGTAAGCTAAGAAAGAACTGTGGGAAAACACCCATGCGCTATCACCGAATAAAAGAGAACTTAAGTTAGGCTTGAATTCATGGGAAAACCTTATTCAAAAAGTTGAATTATAAAGGGAGAATATGTGGTCTGATGTCTAAGGTAACGAGAATTGACTAAGTAAAACAACGAGAATGATAACTAAGTAACAAGCCTTAGTTAATAGGAACTAAGCAGTAAACCTTAGTTAAGAAAACGGTCGAGAACGGGAACTAAGTTGTAATCCTTAGTTAAGGGGACTAAGTGGTAAACCTTAGTTAACAAGATTAACGGGAAAAGAAACTATGTGGTAAACCTTAGTTAAGAACAACTAAGTAATAATTCTTAGTCAAGGAAACTGAGCCAATCCATAAATAGATGAATAACTCGATACGGTAGATCATCGCTTAACAAACACACGAGGAGGAACGAATGTTTATCTGATTTCGAGAAAGGCTCCAATGGACTGGGTTATGAAGCATGTAGCTTCGGGGAACGTGAGGGTACTCTTGGTATCCCTCTGTGAGGTTTCAGATTATCCGCCTAGGCTCACAGAGGTTAAGGTCTGCGGTAGGAGAACCAAGAGTATGCCTTGGTTGCAATATAAGGCAACCTAAAGACTAAGATGGACCAGCGTGAGGCGGCGATATCTTGTTTAGCCCTGTGATAGAACTCGTCGTCTACCTACGATCTTCAGTCAATCGTAGTACGTATACGGAAAGGCAGAGAACTCCCAACAGACTATATACTTGCTATCTAGTTATGGGTGAGGCTGGCTAATAGGAAAGGGGGGCATAGGTGGCAGGAGTACAGTTCTCGTGCTTGATTTTCTTGGATTTCCTTTCATTAGTTGAGGGAGGGGTCACGTGGGACCATAACCACTAGTAGAAAAACAGACCTTAGCATCTGCATCGGCAGATAACTTAAAGCTCCCGACCGAGTTCCGTATTTCTTTATTTAGCCCTATCACGGGACTCGGGCCGCACATATAGTGTATATGTGCACCTAGACATCGGAAACGATTCGCGATACATACGTGGGAAAAGGGCGCTGTTCAATAGGTAGCATAATCCCTAGTAGTCCTAGGTGGCATAAACCCTAATCGAATCTAAAAAACGTTCAATAGGTATCATAATCCCTAGTGGTCCTAGGTGGCATAAATCCTAGTTGAACACTCGATAGTTCATGATAAGGAAACCTAGCCAGATCAAGGGTGGCAGTCCAAACGATTTCAAGAATGGTGGCACTTTGTTGAAGTAGTATAAAATTACGTGATAAAGCCCGTACGATATACGGCAAGGGACTGTACGTATACATGGAAAGGATTATACGAATTGGGGAAAAAATTACATGTACGATGTATTAGGTTAAGTCTACTAGTAAGTGGACGAGAATGACATGGGTTTGGCCTTGGGTGCTAATATTGTGAATAACCTAATAAACAAGAAATTATAACTGAACGGTATATGTAGGGTTACATAGGAGTTTATTATAGTCCAGTCACACAGAACTTATGTTCTGCCCCCCTCCTCACAACATGCGCAGGTTAGGTTCATGACAGAGATAGTATTGCTTGACTACTGGCTTGGCAGTATTATTATTAAGGGTATTCTATTTTGAATAACTTATATTTTATTCCTTCCACTGTGAGCTGCTTTTCGAACTCTGACATGTTTCTTTCTCTCTGTCTTTTCTGCAGGATACCAGAGCACCCAACTCGGGGTCCGATGGATTGGATTTTGAAAAATTCGGTCTGTCGAAACCCGGGTTGTTACATATGAATTCTTATTTGGATATCTTCATCCTAAGTATGTTAGATCTAGTTTATCATTACCCTTTTTACTAGATTTGTTTTTATGTCCACCTTAATATTATGCCAATTACATGTCTATGCCAGTATTTATGTTTATGTCACTATTGTTAGAACGATCATAATTGTCAATTTCCCCATCACCTTTTCCCTTTTTATTGTTAGACTAGGCTACTTTCTAGCCTAGGCATGCCGCCAAAAATTATGCGAATACGTTAGTTAGGGAACGGGGGAAAATATTAGAATGGCATAATTCGAATAACTTAAATATGGATCTAGGCATATAATCCATTGTGAATAATTAGGTAAATGGGTATTAATACCTAAAAAGGCATAGGTCTGATTAATTGATTAATAATGAATGTCTAAGATTACAGTTAGAAATTGTAATTGCACTTATGACACGAGGTTAGGTTGCATTAGTGGTGGAAGTCTGCCGGACCCGACTGGCATATCCAGCAACCACTAATGTTGAACCTAATGTGAGAGGTCTAAGTGCGCAAATACGAGACAGGCTGTGATGCGAGGTTAGGCCCAACTTATGGAAGAAGTCTGCCCGGACCCGACTGGCATATCCAACATCCACAAGTTGAAGGCCTAATGTGAGAGGTCTAGCCCATTATAAACCATAAATGGACATGATAACGAATTGGACTACTTAACCTAATCTAATCCATAGGGATTGTATGATTATGAACTAAAGTTAGGGTTAAGTAAAATTGGTTGTACAGTGTATGGGCTAAACAAATCTGAGGGGGTGGGTAATATTTACATATAGGCCCACAAACTTAGCCCAATAAGGTTATGTACTTAAAGACACCTAGTGGTAAGCATAACCGGTAGAAGTTTGGGGTTATATAATTAAAGACACCTTCAGGGTAAATATAACCAGTGGAAAACCTAGTGGGGGGATACAAGACAAAGGGGAAAGCTTGTATCATATTGTGTGGGATTCGTTTCTGTTAGTAACTTGGAGTAGGTATCGAGTAGAGTACTCCGAAATAGGTCAGAGAAGGGGCACGCTTACTGAACTGAGTGTAAGAGGTCCAAACGAGGAGTTCAGTGTGGGCGGCGCAAACCGGCCGGGACATGTGTGTGCTTGAACTGGGCGGAGGGGTATAAGACGACCGTGACACCTGTAGATATGGGACTATGCATATCAGCGAGGGGTTGCCACTTTAGGATGTGATACATCCTACGGTGGGGCTGTCACAGAGTATCAACGCGGATTAGGGAGCCGATCGATTTGGGTAGTTGTTAGGATACATTTTGACGTATGCTTAAGTCTACCACTTTATAGAGGAAGGGGCCATCTCATTCTGGTTATACTAGTAATAGTGCAGAGTAATCATTAGGGAAGCATATACACCTAATCCTGTCACACTTGCCTTTTATGTAGTAATCTCTCTTATCCACTTTATAGGCCTGTCATGCTACTTTTATTTATTTACTTGCTAAAAGTAACTAGACTCGCTAGACTTTATGTCTGACCCTTTTTGTTTCCTCTTCTTTCTTCCGTTTCCCCCCACCTTCTCAGGGTGGGAACACTCAGGCTTGGTCAGGACTCAGTTATCATCTTGCAAGGAGCTGCTTTCGAAGTATGACTCAAGTTCTTATCTCTACTATAGCTTTGTCTCTTTTTGGGGAATTATATTATCTTTTAAGTATTTATGTACTCTGATGGTACAAGACAGAATTTATGTTATTGTAATGGGTTTTTGTTCTGTTATTCTATATATATCTGTCTTGTAACATTCTGTTCTATTTACTTATAACGCTTCACGAAACTTAATGCATTCCCTTTGTGAGTGACATTAACGGACGTGGGGTGTCACAAAATGTATCAATCATACACGACATGAATGTCCCATACCACTATGCCGCCAATAGTATACAACTAAAACTGTAAAATGTCGTATTGGAAGTTGGATTTCCATCACGATGGCTATTGATCTGAGAGATCGATCTTGTAGTGCAATTCCCCACGACTTACGTCCCAGGCATGAGATAACATTGTAATGCACATCTGCACTATATCTAGCAAATCGAGTATCTCCACGACTTACATCCCGTGCATGAGAAAACGCCGCTTACTCTATCTAATATGGGAATCGGAGGGGTATGCCCATATCCCTATCAGGTGTGTAGCGACCACACCCAGCCTATCTCAGTCGACTAAATCCATCCATCTAGAAAGTATACTGATATAACCATCAGTTCACCACCATACCAAGGTTCAAGGCTCGCGAATTAACGCTACACAAAGTTGTGCTACTTAAAGCTGTGCTTTGATCATCATCCACCAAACTTTGCTTTTTATCAAAAGTTTGGATCACTGCATCTCAGCATGCCACACTATCAACCCATGTCATATTATTGATTTCTACCATTATATAACATCTAAGCTCGTACGTCTCAAAGAAGGGTGTTAAGCAAGAGAATAAATTCTCCCTCACCAAACAGATATATATTTAATAGAGATCAACAAATACAACGCAATGGAATACAATGTCAGACACACCATCCATTTGCAAGTCTGTTCATGGTCTGAACGAAACCGGAGGCACCTTATTCCTTTTCCCGTATGTCCAAAACAGGAGAGAGGCCCTCGCATATCCGAATAATCAACAAGTACGTCCGGACGTGTAACACCCCGAATTTTAGTTAATACTAAAATTCACTAATTATAGGATAAATAATCTCAGATGTGGGAATTGGGGGTAACGGGCTGCGTCATTGCGTTCGTCTCGGAAAAATACGCGAAATAGAGTCCGAGTTTTCGAGAATCGGAGTCCGTATGGCCCGGTTATGGCCCAAAGAAGTTTTCAGAAAATTCAAAGATAAAAACAGATTTAAAAATTCAAATTCAGAATTTGAAATAGAAGCAGCGGGTCAGGCGGGAGAAATTCCCGCCCTAGCCATGTCGACAGCGCTGTCGACAGGGCTGTCGACTGCCCTGTCGACTTGCCTGTCGACAGGGGTGCGACGCCCAGTGAAACTGGGTGCACCAGTTTGGGTTCTTGGGCTGGCCTAGAGGGCTGGTTCTAGAGATTTCCTAAATCTAACGGTCCTAATCTAACCTAGGGTTAATCTAAGGGCCTAAAACACTACCTAATCCTATAAATAAGACCCCAACCCTACCCTAATTCATTCATAATTAGGTTTTGTAACTAAACTATGGCAAAATGAAATTTGAGCATGGCCTCCACAAATCAATGAAGAGAGTTGCAAGCTAATCAACATCTTCTTCAATTAAACCCACTAATTCCACTTCATAAGTTTGCTAACCTTGGTTTTGGTGAGTTTCTATGGCTTTAATAATCAATTGTTAAATTGATTATGGTAGGATGTGATAAGACATGGCTATGTTTGTGGATAAATATGTTTATGCAAGTTTGTATGATATGTGATTTGCAAGTTTTATGTTATATGCAAGGTTAATGCCATGTTTTATGATGCAAAACACTATGTTCAACATTTATGCATATGTAACATGTTATGCAAACTATATGTGAGAGTATATGCAAGTTATATGTAACATGATATGCAAGTTATGCATGTGATTTTATGCATGCTAAATATTTGGTGTTATGCATGCTAAGTATTTGATTTTATGCATGTTAAGTATTTGATTGTGTGCATGCTAAGTGTGTGGGTTTATGCAAGTTAAGTGGTGTGTTTATGCATAATAAGTAATTGATTCTATGCATGCTAAGTATGTGGTTTTATGCATGCTAAGTGTTTGGTATTATGCATAAATCATGACATGTAAGTTTACCCTTTTAAATGTGATGCATACATATGCAAGATGATACCCTTATATGCTATGCATGTTTACCCTCCTTTAAGATGCAAGTTCATATGCAAGTTATGTGCATGGTGTTATGCAAGTTATGTGTATGAGATTATGCAAGTTATGTGCATGATGTTATGCAAGTTATGTATATGCTTAAATGCAAGTTTAATGTGATATGCAAGTATGTGAATGCTTATGCAAGTATGTGAATGCCTATGCAAGTATGTGAATGCTTATGTAAGTTATGTGTAGGCTTAAATGCATGTTTAACATGTTATGCAAGTTATGAGAATGCTTATAGGCAAGTTCAACATGTTATGCAAGATATGTGTATGATAATATGCAAGCTCATATGCAACATGTTATGCAAATCATGTGTATGATAATATGCAAGTTTGGGTTAAATGTAGTTGGGTTAATATGTGCTCATATATGCAAGTTGACATCCTCTTAACCCATGACAAAGTTATATGCTAAACCCATGCTATTTGTGATGGATCTTCCCCTTTATTATGTTATGAAATGAGAACGATTTACGTGGGGGAACGATGGGGTTAATAAATATGTTAATAAAGTATGATTGGGTATGATTGAGCATACCATAAAATAAATAAATTACCATAAGTGGGAATTTACCTATTGAGTTAGGTCTACCCCATGGGAATTTACCTATTGAGTTAGGTCTACCCATGTTATGGAAAACTTGATATTAATTAGGGATAATTAATATGGGGGTGATTAATTAGGTGTAATTAATCAACTAAGACACGAGGTTGGACCCTTTTGTAGCGGAAGTCTGCCCGGAACCGACCGGCCATCCAGCGGCTACAAATGATTGGCCCAATGTGAGAGGTCTTAGTCATAAATTAAATACATGATTAAAGTAAAGACACGAGGTTAGACCCTTTTAATGACAGAAGTCTGCCCGGAACCAACCGGCATATCCAGCAGTCACAAAAGACGGTCTAATGTGAGAGGTCTTTATGAGTTCATGATCTTAATTAATGAATTAAGGAACACTTAACCATATTAGCATGTAGTGGGACATGAGGGGTTAAGTGGGTGCCTTGGGGTGGCATGATGAGACTAGTGGGTTGCTTTGGGTGGCAATAGAAAAATACGATTAGAATACTTAACCAAAGTAGAACATGTAATTAAACATGATAAAAAGGGTTAAGTAGGTGCCATGGGTGGCATGAGAAAATACGATTAGAATACTTAACCAAAGTGGAACATGTAATTAAAACATGGGTGAAGGGTTAAGTAAGTGCTTTGGGTGGCATGTGGAAATCTAGTGGGTGGCCTAAGTGGCAATTGAAATATGATTGATGACTTAACCAGATCTTAACATGTAAGAGGGCATGACTATATAAGGGGTTAAGTGGGATGCACTAGATAAAAGTAGCAAGCTTAAGTAGTAGCTTGTGGGGGCCCATTTCAACCAATATCCCAAACGTATCTTTGTGGGCTCGACTCTAGTCGAGTGACGGGACACGCATATTGGGCTTGACTATAAGTGGCCAAAACGGGTCAGTGGTGGCAACGCAGGATCAACGGGTTTCATATGCGTGTGTGGACCCGGGCTGGTTGGTAAGTCGTTGTTGCATCGTGTAGATATAAAGCCGTGCACAGTGATATTATCTGGTAGCCAATTTGGGGAATGATACACCCCCTTTTGTGGGACCAGCACGGGTATCTACGGTAGGGAGCCGATCGCTTGGGGGTAGTGGGTACACCTAGTAAAGATAGGGGCAGACGGCACCTGTGTAGGGGTACAAGAAACTACCGGGTAAAAATTACTAAGTACACTTAGTGGGATCAACCTTTAAGTAGGAATTACTCTTGGTGGATAGAACTGGTGTGGTGCAGTGTAGGAATTACCCTTGGGTGAATAAGTCTGGGGTGGTGTAATCTAATAATTATCCTTGGGTGGATAAAAGCGTCTTCTCGGTTATCTTAGTACATCCTGTGTTTTGTTGGCTACTTAGGGTGGTCATTATCCCCAGAGGTACCGTACCTTATTTATGTCATACCCTAATTACTTTAATGGTTGTATTGTTAGGGTTATAGGACTCACTCAGACTTATGTCTGACCCCGTTGTTTTTATCTTTTTCCCAACCCTCAGGTTTTCAGAGTGGGCCTAGCACTAGTGGGCTTGGATCAGACCGCTATATCTATCTTTTGGGCTTGGACCGTAGAAGTAAAGCTCGGTTTATCTTTTCTATTATGGCTATTGTCTATGTAGTGGGATTATGTACTTCTATTTTATCAGGATGGATATTATGTACAAATAGTTGTTATGGTTTTGTGATGTAACCAAACATGTTTTACTTTCCGCTGCAATGAAATAATGTTTTAAATTTTCAAGTATTACTTATATCTGTCTTGTGGTAATTTTTCTGTTCTATACTCACTAAAAATACTCCACCAAAACTAAGGCATTCCCTTAGCGAGTGACCTTAGCGGGTGTGGGGTGTTACACGTGGTATCAGAGCTTAAGGTTACCGGAACAGATAAAATTTTTAGAAAAACTATTTTCTAAGAATATTTTTGGAAAGGAGTATTTTCAAAAACATGTCTTTTAAGAGAAAAGTTTTTGAAAGAAAAGCATAATCCCCAATAGCCATATCTATATCTTTCGAGTTCTCCATTTTGAATCTCTTCCTTTCTCTCGTTTTGAATTTCCCCTCCGCGTATAGATGATCTTTCTAAGATAGATAAGGATGGAAAACCACTTCAAGGGACTTAGACGTTAGTCGGATTAGAAGTTGGTTCAAGAAGGAGGAGGACTGATAGGTATCTATTGGATAGACGATGGGAGGAAGGCTCAAATAGTTGTTTGGTTAATGAAGGATGAAACCTCATTGGTGGGAGGTTACGAGTGGAGAATAGGGAAGAAGAAGGCAAATGGTTATCCTTTTGAGAGGAATAGGACACCTTATTAGGATTGTCCAAAGAAGCAAGGGCAAGGTATGGAATCTTCTGGAGGGTAGTTGTATTCCCTCACGACTAGGGTACCAGATGGGGATAAGACCGTCTAGATTGGAGGTTGGATTTCTTTATCATCCAATTCGAACTTTATTGATTCTGACGCATCGAGTTCGTTTATCTCATCCTTGATAGTTGGGTCACTGCACTTAGACACCAGTTTGGTAGATGATCCCTTAGTTGTTTCAAACCCAGTTGGGGCTCCATGATGTGTTTGGGTTTGAAAGTTCCTATAATTAGCGTTGAGTTTAAGATGTGATGCTTTTGGGCTTCACGGGCTATGGGTTAGTTTTGGGCATGGACTGGTTATCCAGTAGGGGTGCCGTTCTTCATTTTGAAGGGAGAGTTGTTAGGCTTATGGGCCGCCTGGGTAACACTCTCGAGATCTCTTGTAATCCCATAGAATCTGTTATGCTAAGGTATCTAGAATCGCTTGACACGTTGGTCTAGAGTCTGCGATCTGTTAGAGCGGTCCGGGAATACCCGGATGTGTTTGAGGAGGTGAAGGGCTTACCTCCGAAGCGGGAGATTGACTTCTGAATATATCTGGTGGATAATGCTAAACCAGTATCTTGGCCAGTGTGCCACATGGCTCCTAGTGAGAGGAGGGAACTCCATAAGTAAGTAGGCGATTTGCTTGAGAAGGGGTTCATAAGACGAAGTATATCGGAGTGGGGCGCTCCAGTAGTTTTTGTTATGAAGGCGGATGGGTCCCTCAGACTTTGTGTAGGCTAAAGAGAACTAAAGAAACTCACAAAGAAGAATAGACACCCATTGCCAAGGATTGATGATCTCTTTGATCAGTTGGTTGGCGCCTCAGTGTTTTAGTAGTGGACTCAGCCACGGAAGTTCATCAGTTGAGAGTGGCTGAGGATAGCATAGAAAAGACTACCTTTAGGACTCCGGATGTTTTTTTATGAGTGGCTGGTGATGCCATTTGGTTTGACATACGCCCCGCATATTTTGTTAATTTGATGAGAAGGGTGTTCAAGGAGTACCTAAATAAGTTGTGATGGTCTTTATGGATGACATTTTGGTCTTTTCTAGGAGCGAAATAAGTTTTCGTATGTGCTCAATAGGCTGAGCAGAGCTAGTATGGGATAAACGACGGTTTTGGAGCGAGACTGGCGAGAACATCCAGAATTGGACAAGGGCTTAATTATTTAGCCATTTTTACTAGTATCATCTCACGTAGGTCGTCTGAATTCGAAGGAGGTATCCCTTGGGTGTTTGTCTGATATTGGTTTAGGCCTTTGGGGCTTGCATTTGGGGGATGCCGAATTCGACTAGGGTGGTCTGCGTGGGAGACAGTTGTGATGATTTTGGATGATATCCTGGTGGAGAAGAGCATGCCCTACATCTTAGGGAAGTGTTGGAGACTCTTCGAGCGCATAGTCTTAGGACAGCAAAAGTGGATGGGATCCTTAGCATCCTATGAGTAAGGGTAACATGGTAGCGGACGCCTTAAGTAGAAAAAGGGTCGTCCTCGAGTTTGTGGTTCGTTGAACGACGGGCTTAGAGTTTATTTCTATGTTTGACTTTAGACCTTCCGTTGACTTTGTACCCGGTTTGCTAGCCTCCTTGGAAGTTAGACCTACTCTTTTGGCGGCGGATTGGAGAAGCACAGAGGGACGACCCACAGTTGGTTGAGTTGGTGGGGAAGCTCATAAGGGGTGAGTCGTCCAGCCATTTGAGTAGGTACACCCTAGACGATAGGGGGTGCTTGCGTAGAGACAGTAGACTTTGTGTACCGCAAGGCGAGGGTTTGAGGAAGGTTATTCTTGATGATGCACGCCGTTCTAAGATGACCATTCATCCCGGTGGGGACAAGATGTACCAAGACATGAAGAGGGTTTTCTTCTGGACCGGTAGGAAGAAAGATGTGGCCGAGTATGTCGCTCGATGCTTGGTGTGCCAACAAGTAAAAGCGGAGCAAAAGAAACCAGGTGGGTTGCTTCACCCATTGGAAGTTCCGCAATGGAAGTGGGATAGCATCTCGATGGATTTTATTGACGGGTTACCCAGATCAAGAAAGGGTAATACGGGAATTTGGGTGGTGGTAGACAGACTTACTAAGAGCACCCATTTTTATACCTATGAAGAGCAAGGGGACCGCTCCATGGCTAGCTTCTTTATATCTGCGAGAGATAGTTCGATTGCATGGGGTACCCTCTAGCATAGTGAGTAATCGAGATCCTATCTTCACTAGCGAGTTCTGGAGAAGTTTGCAAGAAGCAGTGGGGACTCAGTTGTGTTTGAGTACCGCATATCATCCTCAGACGGACGGCCAGACCAAGAGGGTGAATCATGTCCTAGAAGACCTTTTGAGGCTTTGTATTTTAGATTTTGGAGGTACATGGGAAGAGCATCTTCCATTGGTGGAGTTCGCATATAATAACAGCTTTCAGTCCAGTATTGGTATGGCACCTTTCGAAGCTCTTTATGGAAGGCCTTGTCGATCACCTACACGTTGGTGGGAAACTACGGATGAGATCTTGCTTGGGCAGATAAGGTTAGAAAGACTTCGGAAAAAGATTGATTTGATTCGAAGAAGGAGGAAAGCGGCGCAAGATAAACATAAATCTTAAGCGGACAAGAGGAGAACAGAGCTTGAGTTTGATATTAGGACATGCTTTTTATCAAGGTATCTTCGTTACGGAATGTGGTTCACTTTGGAAGTAAGTACCAAGGTTTGTTGGACCGTTTCCTATTAAGGAAAGGATTGGACAGATGACATATAGAGTGGAGTGGCCGACAGGCGTAGTGGTGTACATGATATATTCCATGTGTTACATTTGAGGAAGTTCCTACATGAGACCGCAGAGGCGGTAGAGCCGAGCCTGCTTAGAGAAGTGGAAGTAGAGCGTGATGCGACGATTCGACGAGCTCCTACTTGCATCCTTGGGTCAGAGATTTGGAAGTTGAGAAACAGAGAGGTTCAACTAGTCAAAGTACGAAGGGGAGATGAAGAGAGCGACGCTACCTGGGAGACGGAAGCGAAGATGCGTTCGAGGTACCCTTTTCATTCGAAGGGTATGTCCTTTTGCTTCTCCTTCATCGCATATCTTGTGCTTATCTTATCTTTAGTATGTCCTCTCGTTAGTACCTTTGACCTTCAGATAGGGTAGTCCTATGGTTGAAACATGTGTTTGAGACATGTTATGTATGATGGATGCAAGTGGATGCAAGTGTTTGCTAGTGGTTGCTCGTGGATGCATATACACACACTCTAGGCACTAGATCGGCTCAATCACTTCATATTGCATATTGCATAAAATTGTGTGTAGGAAGCTATATTATGGATGTACAATGATTGTGTTATCATATGGATGATGCATTTTGGTGAATGATTGTGCACTCATGTAGATATTGTATGTGTCGATAGGGTTCTCTCGCATACATAATGGATGCATGGCACTATCATGGTTTGCATATGTTCATACGTTAGATAGGGAACATATACACACACTTTTTGCATATGCTCATACATCATTAGAAATTGTTTTAAGGACAATGGATGCCCGTGGTTGATGGTTTGAGTAGATGGTTGTTTGGATGGTAGGATATGCATTCTCCTTAGCTTAGAGATTTCGGGGACGAAATCCTTTAAGGAGGGGAGAATGTAACACCCCGAATTTTAGTTAATACTAAAATTCACTAATTATAGGATAAATAATCTCAGATGTGGGAATTGGGGTAACGGGCTGCGTCATTGCGTTCGTCTCGGAAAAATACGCGAAATAGAGTCCGAGTTTTCGAGAATCGGAGTCCGTATGGCCCGGTTATGGCCCAAAGAAGTTTTCAGAAAATTCAAAGATAAAAACAGATTTAAAAATTCAAATTCAGAATTTGAAATAGAAGCAGCGGGTCAGGCGGGAGAAATTCCCGCCCTAGCCATGTCGACAGCGCTGTCGACAGGGCTGTCGACAGGGGTGTCGACTGCCCTGTCGACTTGCCTGTCGACAGGGGTGCGACGCCCAGTGAAACTGGGTGCACCAGTTTGGGTTCTTGGGCTGGCCTAGAGGGCTGGTTCTAGAGATTTCCTAAATCTAACGGTCCTAATCTAACCTAGGGTTAATCTAAGGGCCTAAAACACTACCTAATCCTATAAATAAGACCCCAACCCTACCCTAATTCATTCATAATTAGGTTTTGTAACTAAACTATGGCAAAATGAAATTTGAGCATGGCCTCCACAAATCAATGAAGAGAGTTGCAAGCTAATCAACATCTTCTTCAATTAAAGCCACTAATTCCACTTCATAAGTTTGCTAATCTTGGTTTTGGTGAGTTTCTATGGCTTTAATAATCAATTGTTAAATTGATTATGGTAGGATGTGATAAGACATGGCTATGTTTGTGGATAAATATGTTTATGCAAGTTTGTATGATATGTGATTTGCAAGTTTTATGTTATATGCAAGGTTAATGCCATGTTTTATGATGCAAAACACTATGTTCAACATTTATGCATATGTAACATGTTATGCAAACTATATGTGAGAGTATATGCAAGTTATATGTAACATGATATGCAAGTTATGCATGTGATTTTATGCATGCTAAATATTTGGTGTTATGCATGCTAAGTATTTGATTTTATGCATGTTAAGTATTTGATTGTGTGCATGCTAAGTGTGTGGGTTTATGCAAGTTAAGTGGTGTGTTTATGCATAATAAGTAATTGATTCTATGCATGCTAAGTATGTGGTTTTATGCATGCTAAGTGTTTGGTATTATGCATAAATCATGACATGTAAGTTTACCCTTTTAAATGTGATGCATACATATGCAAGATGATACCCTTATATGCTATGCATGTTTACCCTCCTTTAAGATGCAAGTTCATATGCAAGTTATGTGCATGGTGTTATGCAAGTTATGTGTATGAGATTATGCAAGTTATGTGCATGATGTTATGCAAGTTATGTATATGCTTAAATGCAAGTTTAATGTGATATGCAAGTATGTGAATGCTTATGCAAGTATGTGAATGCCTATGCAAGTATGTGAATGCTTATGTAAGTTATGTGTAGGCTTAAATGCATGTTTAACATGTTATGCAAGTTATGAGAATGCTTATAGGCAAGTTCAACATGTTATGCAAGATATGTGTATGATAATATGCAAGCTCATATGCAACATGTTATGCAAATCATGTGTATGATAATATGCAAGTTTGGGTTAAATGTAGTTGGGTTAATATGTGCTCATATATGCAAGTTGACATCCTCTTAACCCATGACAAAGTTATATGCTAAACCCATGCTATTTGTGATGGATCTTCCCCTTTATTATGTTATGAAATGAGAACGATTTACGTGGGGGAACGATGGGGTTAATAAATATGTTAATAAAGTATGATTGGGTATGATTGAGCATACCATAAAATAAATAAATTACCATAAGTGGGAATTTACCTATTGAGTTAGGTCTACCCCATGGGAATTTACCTATTGAGTTAGGTCTACCCATGTTATGGAAAACTTGATATTAATTAGGGATAATTAATATGGGGGTGATTAATTAGGTGTAATTAATCAACTAAGACACGAGGTTGGACCCTTTTGTAGCGGAAGTCTGCCCGGAACCGACCGGCCATCCAGCGGCTACAAATGATTGGCCCAATGTGAGAGGTCTTAGTCATAAATTAAATACATGATTAAAGTAAAGACACGAGGTTAGACCCTTTTAATGACAGAAGTCTGCCCGGAACCAACCGGCATATCCAGCAGTCACAAAAGACGGTCTAATGTGAGAGGTCTTTATGAGTTCATGATCTTAATTAATGAATTAAGGAACACTTAACCATATTAGCATGTAGTGGGACATGAGGGGTTAAGTGGGTGCCTTGGGGTGGCATGATGAGACTAGTGGGTTGCTTTGGGTGGCAATAGAAAAATACGATTAGAATACTTAACCAAAGTAGAACATGTAATTAAACATGATAAAAAGGGTTAAGTAGGTGCCATGGGTGGCATGAGAAAATACGATTAGAATACTTAACCAAAGTGGAACATGTAATTAAAACATGGGTGAAGGGTTAAGTAAGTGCTTTGGGTGGCATGTGGAAATCTAGTGGGTGGCCTAAGTGGCAATTGAAATATGATTGATGACTTAACCAGATCTTAACATGTAAGAGGGCATGACTATATAAGGGGTTAAGTGGGATGCACTAGATAAAAGTAGCAAGCTTAAGTAGTAGCTTGTGGGGGCCCATTTCAACCAATATCCCAAACGTATCTTTGTGGGCTCGACTCTAGTCGAGTGACGGGACACGCATATTGGGCTTGACTATAAGTGGCCAAAACGGGTCAGCGGTGGCAACGCAAGATCAACGGGTTTCATATGCGTGTGTGGACCCGGGCTGGTTGGTAAGTCGTTGTTGCATCGTGTAGATATAAAGCCGTGCACAGTGATATTATCTGGTAGCCACTTTGGGGAATGATACACCCCCTTTTGTGGGACCAGCACGGGTATCTACGGTAGGGAGCCGATCGCTTGGGGGTAGTGGGTACACCTAGTAAAGATAGGGGCAGACGGCACCTGTGTAGGGGTACAAAAAACTACCGGGTAAAAATTACTAAGTACACTTAGTGGGATCAACCTTTAAGTAGGAATTACTCTTGGTGGGTAGAACTGGTGTGGTGCAGTGTAGGAATTACCCTTGGGTGAATAAGTCTGGGGTGGTGTAATCTAATAATTATCCTTGGGTGGATAAAAGCGTCTTCTCGGTTATCTTAGTACATCCTGTGTTTTGTTGGCTACTTAGGGTGGTCATTATCCCCAGAGGTACCGTACCTTATTTATGTCATACCCTAATTACTTTAATGGTTGTATTGTTAGGGTTATAGGACTCACTCAGACTTATGTCTGACCCCGTTGTTTTTATCTTTTTCCCAACCCTCAGGTTTTCAGAGTGGGCCTAGCACTAGTGGGCTTGGATTAGACCGCTATATCTATCTTTTGGGCTTGGACCGTAGAAGTAAAGCTCGGTTTATCTTTTCTATTATGGCTATTGTGTATATAGTGGGATTATGTACTTCTATTTTATCAGGATGGATATTATGTACAAATAGTTGTTATGGTTTTGTGATGTAACCAAACATGTTTTACTTTCCGCTGCAATGAAATAATGTTTTAAATTTTCAAGTATTACTTATACCTGTCTTGTGGTAATTTTTCTGTTCTATACTCACTAAAAATACTCCACCAAAACTAAGGCATTCCCTTAGCGAGTGACCTTAGCGGGTGTGGGGTGTTACAGGACGGCTACCATTGTAGCCTTTTCAAGGTAGCTACTCCAATCATGGGCATCAGTAGTAACCCATCCATTCGATGTGAAGATCGTCGGTCTTACACCATCTTTAATCTCTTCGACTGTTAGTCATCATATCAAATATTTAGAATGGGTAAAACCCGGTCTTTTCGAATAACCCGCATGTCTTATAATCAAGTACTATAACAATACATCATATGCCTCATTCCAATCTAGAATATTCTTTTATTCGTATTTCTTTATTCCAGAATGGTTCTCATTAATCTTATCAAAGATTATAACTTTTAAACACACTTTTAATCCATTTTTTTGGAAATCGTTTCAAAAGATTTTATAGCAACACAGTTTAAAACAAATTAAGTGAAACACCCCACCTCCGTTAGGGTCACTCTCAAAGGGAATGCCCTAATTTTGGTGGAGGTTTATAAGTATAAGTCACAGATATACAAGACAGATATAAGAACACATATTTGTAAACAGCGGAAAATCTACAAACTTTTATTTCATGAAAGCAAATACGTGCTACAACAACATCATCATAATTGTCTTACATCTTTTCCAAAACATAACATAACTCTTTCATAATCTGTCTTGATTACATTATTTAAAGAAGCATAAATAAAACATAGATAATACTGCAAAAGCCCCATAGAGTTTGTCCAAAGCCATAGTTTCAAACGAAAAGGTCCAAGCAATACATTTCTCTTCTTCAAGCTGGATGTTAAGGCTGGTCAAGCTGCAGTGTTCCCTCCCTGAGGACCTGGGGGGGGGGGGAAACGGAAGAAAAGAAGACGAAAGAAAAGTAGAGTCAGACATAAAGCCTGAGTAAGTCTAGTACTATTTTGTCTATGAATAAAGAACTGGGTATGATAAGTATAAACAAGAAGTGGGCAGCACCATAAACTTGGTTAAGTTGTCTAGGGTCGAATATACTATCGTACCCCATGTTAATCTCTGAACCCATATAAACTAGTTTCCAACTGGCACCCCATAATCAAGGTGATGTGATCCATTCAATGATGATCGGCTCCTACTCGCATAGTTACATGTGTCTTACGGCCCCCGATGTTGTAGTTACCTATGCTGGTCCCACCATGGGGTGTATCAAGTCCCATGGTGGCGGCCCGACACAACCTTAGAGTGCACAGGTATGCTACTGGTGTCCAGTGCCTTATTTTTCTGTGCCGGAGTGTGTGCACGCCCGCACCCCGTTAGAACCTACACTGCTACACCACCGCCGTCGATTTGACCTCTTACAATCAGCCCAGTAATCGTGCCCTACCCTGCCTAGTTTCAGGGTATCCTGATACACCTTCTAGGGTTACTGCTGAAAAGGGTCCCCCGTTACTAGGTTTTCTATCTCTAGCCAACATGCTAAGTTGGTTAAGTGTTTTCTAACCTAACCCCCACCAGTCCGTTTAGTTTAGCATGTTCCATTTTGATTAAGTTTTTAGTTCACTTAATCCTAACAATCCTGACTCAGCCTTACTTGTCTTATTAAGGCCCTGACCTCTCACATTAGACAGGTATTGTTGTGGCTGCCTGTTGCCGGTTGGTTCCGGGCAGTCTTACGCCACAACTCAGTCTAACCTCGGGTCCTTATTGGGCTCCATGTTTAACCTCCCGCATTGGATAGGTATTGTTGTGACTACTGGACAGCCGGGCGGTTCCGGGCAGGTTTACATCACAACTCAATCCAACCTCGGGTTAAACACATCGTATGTTCTACATTTACATATTTTGTCTTTCTTCTTTATTTTCTTATATGTAAATATTTGCGGCCCATTATTAAGTTAATGGTGTAAGGGTTACACCAATCATGGGCCCAACCCATACTTGAATTTGGGCCCTTCTATTTTATATTTTCATTCATTAGTAATTTTAACCCAACGTTATTTTCCCCCGTTTAACACGTCCGTTTATTATATATATATATTGGGCTTGGCCTTTTAAAGCCCAACTTAGCCATGCGAAAAGGGGAGGCTTAAAGCGTGATTACATACACAAAGAGGGGAAGGTGAGCGCATGAACTTGCAATATGACGTTGGGAATACAAAATAGAGACTGGTGTACTTGCATAGTAGTGACATATACTTTGGTCGTAAAGCATAGGTGACATGAACCAAGCCATGTAAACTTGTAGTTGAGATAAGAATCTAAATTAGGTATCATTATTGACACATAGTCATAACTACAACATGAACCTATATTTTTATTTAGGCATAATGTCAAACATAAGCATGGCATAAATATTTCTAACATAAGCATGGCATAATGTCAAACATAAGCATGGCATAAGTATTTGTTCACATAACCATGGCATAAATATTTCTAACATGAAATCATGATTTTTACTTTAGTCATGTAAACTTGCAAAAAGGGATTTTTGAACCTAACCTAGCTATGTACCACATATGTCATCATATAATTCTTGTTGACAATTTCAACTATGCAAATTATCAATCATAGCCTAGTCATAAGTTTGCAAATAGGTTTTCTAGTACCAAAAGCATGGCCTAATACAAGATGCCAAATTTTCAACATAATTTCATATGGATTATGATAACCCAAACTTATTCCAATTACTTCACAAAAATGATGTTTGTATAAAAATACACATTATGATGGCATAATAGCAAAACCCCAAACTTGTATGAATTTCAATAAATCAACTACATACATGTAGCTTCAACATGGATTACATAATTTGCGAATATTCCAAACGTATACTTGCATAGAACTACAGCATGTAGTTCTTTATAATGAATAACATAATTCCCAAATCGATAAGAATCATAGTAACGCACAAATTATGAATTATTTATCACCACAATTAAGTATACAAACCAACACAGTTATTTGTTCATACCAAAGTAATACTCTACTTACAATGGTGTGGCGAATTCGCTAATTTAGGGATTTGAAGATGCGGTTTGATTTGATTGAGTTGCTTTATGCCTTAGAATTTTCCTCCTAATCCTCTCTCTCCAATTGGCGGCTACTCTTAGTCGTTCCTCAGCAACATGGCGGCTTTGTTCTTATTTTTGAATGAATAGATTAGGGTTAGTCTAGGGTTGTTTATATAGAAGTTATGAACTGATTAGGACCATTGATGTTGCTTGGATTGATCGTAGCCATTCATTCGCAAGAGAGACCAATTAGAGCCTGCCACCTAGCCCTAATGACAAAGCAAGCTTCTGAAAATCGGCCAAACACAGACCTGGCCAGCCAGGGCAAGACCAGACCTGGCTAGCAGGTCATTTTTGACCTGGGCGCACTTGGCAGGTGCGCCAGGTCAAAAATGTACTGGCGCACTTCACAAGTGCGCCAGTGCATTTTTGTTCTGGCGCACTTCCCAAGTGCGCCAGTGCATTCTGACCCTTTTCCGGTTTTTCGCCCAACTTCGTTCGTCCCTAACTTCTTCATACAATATCCGTTTTTCGAAAACTCGGACTCTATTTCGCGTATTTTTCCGAGACGAACGCAATGGCTTATCCCGTTTCCCTTAGTTCTTTGATTTGGAATTAATTATACTTTAATTTGTGAGTTTCACAGTTATAGAATTCGCGGGGTGTTACATTCTCCCCCACTTAAAAGGATTTCGTCCCCGAAATCTTCAAGTTAGGAGGAATGTATATCCTAACATCCAATCATCCATCTACTCATCCATCAAACACGAGCATCCATTGTCCTTAAAAGACTTCTAATGCTTTATGATCATATGCGAAGTGTGTGTGTATACATGTACTTATCTAATGCAAAATCAGGCGGTCTACTGATTCAGTTGACCTCCTTAATGCGAATTATGTAAGTGCCATGAATCCATTATGTATGCAAATTTTCCTATTCATGATTCTACATGAGTGCACAATCATTCAATACAAATGCAACATCCACATGACAACACATAAGAATTCAACCATATACGAATGCAAACATATATGCATATGCAATATGAAGTGACTGAGCCGATCTAAAACCTAGATTGTGTGTGTATATGCAACCACGAGCAACCACTAGCAATCACTTGCAACCACTTGCAACCATCATCCATAACATGTTTCAATTACATGTTTCCATCCAAAGGGTTTCTACCTAAAGGATAAGGTCGAGGAAATAAACCTAAAAAGATAGATAAAAGCGCAACTTAAGGAAAAGGAAAGATCAAGGATGTACCCTCGAACAGAAAAGGGTAGGCAGTGCGTATTCTAGCTTCAGTTTCCCAAGTCGCGTCTCCCTCGGCGTCGCTCCACCGAACTTTGACGAGCTTGACTTCGCGGTTGCGTAGCTTCTTCACTTCCGTTCCTAATATGCGGGTTGGAGCTTTTCTTATGGTTGCTTCGCGTTCCACTTCGGCCTCTTCGAGGATATTTGGCTCTACCACTTCAGCAGACTCATGTAGACATTTTCGGAGATGTGAAACGTGAAAGATGTTGTGAACTCCGGCCAATTTTTCGGGTAGCTCTAATCTATAGGACATTTTCCCAATTGTTCCTATCTAAAGGTATAGTCGAATGATAGAAGCAAGTAAAAACTTTGTGCCCATTAGGCAATGTCAAAACTGAAAACCTATGCCACATATATATTGATTAGGAGAAGAACTCTCTAAGCATCAGCCCCGAAGACCGAAATCAACATCAGACTGACACCCAAAGAGTTACTCAACCCAACCACCATATATGATTCTAGGAAACTAAGCATGATGGACTCCTTCTAGGTCACAAGGGAGTCCCTTCCTAAGACCAATCTGCATCCTATAAAACCCAAAAACTTTAGTCAAACCAATGAACACCCTCGAGCCTCAACATGTGTTACTAACAGATGAGTCATACTCCCTATGGGGTTTGCAACAGAAATTGGATTGAGAATGGGACCGAGAGGATATACAGAAGAGATACCATGCAAGTAAGCTCTACAGGAAGAGAGGGATCAAGGATATACTCTTAAGAAGAGATATTATGCACGAATCTAGTCTTCAATCTTCTAAGTCGCATTTCTTGAGCTTGACTCCATTATACTTTGTCCGTCGTTAACTTCACAATTTCGTAGCTTCTTAATTCTTGTTTCCAAAATATGAGTTGGAACCTATTTCCCATTCCTCTTTCACTTATTCTCCTTCTAGTATACTTGGCTCAAGCCTAACTGCGTACTCATGGTTCCATGCAAGCTCTCCAAAATTCACTTACTAGAAGATATCCCACATAGATGAATTATCTCTTGAAAATAAACAAATGTCAACTTTGTTGCCAAATGAACTTACTAAGTTGATTCTTTACGACTCATGCATAAGTGAAATCAACCTTCTGCGAGAAAAGATATTTCAACGATTTATGGTCAGTGTAAAGTTCGAACTCCTCACCTAGGAGATAGTGTCGCCAAGACTTGAGTGCAAAGACGATGGCGGCTAACTCAAGATCGTGGGTTGGGTAGTTCTTTTCGTGCACCTTCAACTGCCTTCCGCCATAAGCTACTACCCTTCCTTCTTGCATTAAGACGGCGCCCAGCCCTGTCCCACATGCATCCGTATAAACAGTGAACATCTTGCTCCCATATGGCAGCGTCAAAACTGGGGCTGTTGTAAGAGCCCTTTTCAGTCGTTGGAAAGCAAACTCGCAATCCAAGTCCCAATTAAACACTAGATTCTTCTTGGTCAATTTCGTGAGCGGAGCTGAGATTTTCGCAAAATCCCTTATGAATTTTCGATAGAAACCTGCTAGTCCTAGAAAGCTTCGGACCTCAGTTGCATTCCTTGGTGTCTTCCAATCCTGTACCGCCACTACCTTAGCAGGGTCCACTGCTAACCCTTGTTTGGATACTATGTGCCCAAGGAACCTCACCTCTTCTCTCCAAAAGTGGCATTTGGAGAATTTGGCTTTTAGTTGATGGACTCGCAAAGTTTCCATGATTGCCCTCAAGTGCTGAGCATGTTCCTCTTCACTCTTTGAGAAGATAAGGATATCATCTACGAAGACCACTACGAATTTGTTGAGGAAATCTCTAAATACCCTACTCATCAGGTCCACGAAGTAAGCAGGTGCATTTGTCAAGCCGAAAGGCATGACAAGCCATTCAAAGAAGCCGTCTGGGGTTCTGAACGCCGTTTTATCGATGCTATCTTCAGCCACCCTTAGCTGATGAAAACCGGTTGCTAAATCGAGTTGGGAGAAAACAGACGCTCCTACAAGCTGGTCAAATAAATCGTCAATTCTAGGGAGAGGGTGCCTATTCTTTTTCGTTAGCTTGTTGAGCTCCCTATAGTCAACACATAGACGGAGTGAACCATCCGCCTTTGTAGCGAACACCACTGGAGCGCCCCATTCTGAAATGCTTCTCCTAATGAACCCCTTTTCTAGAAGCTCTTTAATCTGTTTACTGAGCTCTTTCCTTTCCCGTGGAGCCATGCGTCTAACGGGCAACGCAACGGGCTTTGCATTATCTACAAGATATATGCGGAAGTCAATTTCCCGCTTCGGAGGCAAGCCCTTCACCTCTTCGAAGACATCCGGATATTCCCGGACCACTCTAACTGATTGCAAATTTTCAACAGAGGTATCTAGCGATTCAAGATAACTAAGCATAACCGCATACGAGGGATTACAAGAAATTTCCAAAGTATTACCGAGCTGGGTTAGGAGCCTAACAACCCTTTTCTCACAATCAAGGATGGCCCCATTACTGGATAGCCAATCCATACCCAAAATCAAACCATACCCCGAAAAGCCCAAAACAAAGGCACTACATTGAAATTCTACACTTAGAATAGAAATTTTCAATCCCAAACAGATCATAGATAAATGAGCTGGGCCCCCAATTGGGTTTGTAACAATTAAGGGGTCCTCTACCATACTAGTTTTTAGGTACAGAGATTCTACTAAAGCAGACGAGATAAAGGAGTGTGATGCGCCAGAATCAAATAAAGTGCGAACGGGGTGATCCTAAAGATAAACTACACTTTCTACAGAAGTATTTATACCTCGTTGTTGCAGAGGCGGCGCTTCTAGCACATGAACCTGTGCCCCTGTGGTGGATCCAGCCCTCTGCCCCTGTCCTCGTTTCTTTGGGCAGTCCTTAGCCCTGTGGCCTGTCTCACCGCAAGAAAAGCACCCACCATTCTCCTTGGCCTTCTTTTTCCGACAATCTTTCACTAAGAGCCCCACTTTGCCACAGAATTTACACTTCCTCTTCTCTCGGGACTTGTTGTCTTTCCCGCCCTTCTCAAAGTCTGTCTTCTCAGGGCAGTCTTTGCTGATGTGTCCAGTCTCCCTACAATGAAAACATTCCCCTTGCATTCTTTTCCTCTTTCTACAATCCTTGGCTATGTGCCCTTCCGTACCACAAAAATTGCATTTCCTTTTTTCTCGTTTCTTATTATTACTGTTACGATCCTTTCTTGTTTGACTATTATTCGTTTTCCTACTCTGGGACTCTTCCGCTTGCTGGTTCACGTGGAGGAGGAGGAGTGAAAGCATCAGCAGCTGGGGAGTAAGGTCTCCAGACATGCTGAAACAGAAAGGATAGATTCAAAACGAAGGATAGAAGAGAGTACCTATGGCTTTGGGGAGTGGACATTGCCTTTTAAAATAAAATAATATATTTTTTTTCTTTTAAAAATGCTTCTTTAAATTTCTTTTTGAAAAATAAATTTTCAAAACTTTTTATCTTATCTGGTAAACCTATGCTCTGATACCAAGTGAAACACCCCACCTCCGTTAGGGTCACTCTCGAAGGGAATGCCCTAATTTTGGTGGAGGTTTATAAGTATAAGTCACAGATATACAAGACAGATATAAGAACACATATTTGTAAACAGCGGAAAATCTACAAACTTTTATTTCATGAAAGCAAATACGTGCTACAACAACATCATCATAATTGTCTTACATCTTTTCCAAAACATAACATAACTCTTTCATAATCTGTCTTGATTACATTATTTAAAGAAGCATAAATAAAACATAGATAATACTGCAAAAGCCCCATAGAGTTTGTCCAAAGCCATAGTTTCAAACGAAAAGGTCCAAGCAATACATTTCTCTTCTTCAAGCTGGATGTTAAGGCTGGTCAAGCTGCAGTGTTCCCTCCCTGAGGACCTTGGGGGGGGGGGGAAACGGAAGAAAAGAAGACGAAAGAAAAGTAGAGTCAGACATAAAGCCTGAGTAAGTCTAGTACTATTTTGTCTATGAATAAAGAACTGGGTATGATAAGTATAAACAAGAAGTGGGCAGCACCATAAACTTGGTTAAGTTGTCTAGGGTCGAATATACTATCGTACCCCATGTTAATCTCTGAACCCATATAAACTAGTTTCCAACTGGCACCCCATAATCAGGGTGATGTGATCCATTCAATGATGATCGGCTCCTACTCGCATAGTTACATGTGTCTTACGGCCCCCGATGTTGTAGTTACCTATGCTGGTCCCACCATGGGGTGTATCAAGTCCCATGGTGGCGGCCCGACACAACCTTAGAGTGCACAGGTATGCTACTGGTGTCCAGTGCCTTATTTTTCTGCGCCGGAGTGTGTGCACGCCCGCACCCCGTTAGAACCTACACTGCTACACCACCGCCGTCGATTTGACCTCTTACAATCAGCCCAGTAATCGTGCACCACCCTGCCTAGTTTCAGGGTATCTTGATACACCTTCTAGGGTTACTGCTGAAAAGGGTCCCCCGTTACTAGGTTTTCTATCTCTAGCCAACATGCTAAGTTGGTTAAGTGTTTTCTAACCTAACCCCCACCAGTCCGTTTAGTTTAGCATGTTCCATTTTGATTAAGTTTTTAGTTCACTTAATCCTAACAATCCTGACTCAGCCTTACTTGTCTTATTAAGGCCCTGACCTCTCACATTAGACAGGTATTGTTGTGGCTGCCTGTTGCCGGTTGGTTCCGGGCAGTCTTACGCCACAACTCAGTCTAACCTCGGGTCCTTATTGGGCTCCATGTTTAACCTCCCGCATTGGATAGGTATTGTTGTGACTACTGGACAGCCGGGCGGTTCCGGGCAGGTTTACATCACAACTCAATCCAACCTCGGGTTAAACACATCGTATGTTCTACATTTACATATTTTGTCTTTCTTCTTTATTTTCTTATATGTAAATATTTGCGGCCCATTATTAAGTTAATGGTGTAAGGGTTACACCAATCATGGGCCCAACCCATACTTGAATTTGTGCCCTTCTATTTTATATTTTCATTCATTAGTAATTTTAACCCAACGTTATTTTCCCCCGTTTAACACGTCCGTTTATTATATATATATATTGGGCTTAGCCTTTTAAAGCCCAACTTAGCCATGCGAAAAGGGGAGGCTTAAAGCGTGATTACATACACAAAGAGGGGAAGGTGAGCGCATGAACTTGCAATATGACGTTGGGAATACAAAATAGAGACTGGTGTACTTGCATAGTACTGACATATACTTTGGTCGTAAAGCATAGGTGACATGAACCAAGCCATGTAAACTTGTAGTTGAGATAAGAATCTAAATTAGGTATCATTATTGACACATAGTCATAACTACAACATGAACCTATATTTTTATTTAGGCATAATGTCAAACATAAGCATGGCATAAATATTTCTAACATAAGCATGGCATAATGTCAAACATAAGCATGGCATAAGTATTTGTTCACATAACCATGGCATAAATATTTCTAACATGAAATCATGATTTTTACTTTAGTCATGTAAACTTGCAAAAAGGGATTTTTGAACCTAACCTAGCTATGTACCACATATGTCATCATATAATTCTTGTTGACAATTTCAACTATGCAAATTATCAATCATAGCCTAGTCATAAGTTTGCAAATAGGTTTTCTAGTACCAAAAGCATGGCCTAATACAAGATGCCAAATTTTCAACATAATTTCATATGGATTATGATAACCCAAACTTATTCCAATTACTTCACAAAAATGATGTTTGTATAAAAATACACATTATGATGGCATAATAGCAAAACCCCAAACTTGTATGAATTTCAATAAATCAACTACATACATGTAGCTTCAACATGGATTACATAATTTGCGAATATTCCAAACGTATACTTGCATAGAACTACCGCATGTAGTTCTTTATAATGAATAACATAATTCCCAAATCGATAAGAATCATAGTAACGCACAAATTATGAATTATTTATCACTACAATCAAGTATACAAACCAACACAGTTATTTGTTCATACCAAAGTAATACTCTACTTACAATGGTGTGGCGAATTCGCTAATTTAGGGATTTGAAGATGCGGTTTGATTTGATTGAGTTGCTTTATGCCTTAGAATTTGCCTCCTAATCCTCTCTCTCCAATTGGCGGCTACTCTTAGTCGTTCCTCAGCAACATGGCGGCTTTGTTCTTATTTTTGAATGAATAGATTAGGGTTAGTCTAGGGTTGTTTATATAGAGGTTATGAACTGATTAGGACCATTGATGTTGCTTGGATTGATCGTAGCCATTCATTCGCAAGAGAGACCAATTAGAGCCTGCCACCTAGCCCTAATGACAAAGCAAGCTTCTGAAAATCGGCCAAACACAGACCTGGCTAGCCAGGGCTAGACCAGACCTGGCTAGCAGGTCATTTTTGACCTGGGCGCACTTGGCAGGTGCGCCAGGTCAAAAATGTACTGGCGCACTTCACAAGTGCGCCAGTGCATTTTTGTTCTGGCGCACTTCCCAAGTGCGCCAGTGCATTCTGACCCTTTTCCAGTTTTTCGCCCAACTTCGTTCGTCTCTAACTTCTTCATACGATATCCGTTTTTCGAAAACTCGGACTCTATTTCGCGTATTTTTCCGAGACGAACGCAATGGCGTATCCCGTTTCCCTTAGTTCTTTGATTTGGAATTAATTATACTTTAATTTGTGAGTTTCACAGTTATAGAATTCGCGGGGTGTTACATTAAGGTTTATCAAACTAGTCGGGATTAACGCCTTACCGAAGTAATCGTTCATTTTATTATCCCGTCCCAACCTATTCATCCCATAGAGCAAAACTGGTATTACTCCTTATCTAACACCACTGTGTTTTCGGTAAATTCAATTAACATTTCAAGTTCAAATCTAATTAAAGATTTACCTATCGCCTGGAGTAAAACTGATTGTACTATATTCTCAATCATTTTCTTGAATTTGATAATTTTAATTATCCCATTACTATTTCAATCTAATTAATGATTCATTAAAACTCCACTTAGTTTTAATCTCAAAAATCATTATTTAATGATTGTTTAACTTTGGGAAATCAATCATGCCACATTGAAAATCTATACTACACCACTGATTTCTACCAATATATAACCTCTAAGCCTGTATGTCTCAGCAAAGGGTGTTAAGCAAGAGAATAAATTCTCCGCCACCAAACAGATATATCTTTAGCAGATATCAACGAATACGGTCGAAATACAATGTCATACCTGAAATCTTGACTTAAATAGGGTTAAAGAACAAATGTCCTTTAAAATACAGTTCACGATAAACCCAAAATCGTATTCCATCAAACTGGAACTTTCACGGAAAACATATCAGTATATATTCGATATAAATTTCTGTATCAGACTAATAATATAAATGGAATAATGGCAAACTAACATAGGATCCATTTCCATACCTCTCGTTGGACAAACTAATAATATAAATGGAATAATGGAACAAATGTCCTCTAGACCTTTCCATTATGAATTTTGGAGTGCTTGTTGAATAGTTAACTTAACATAGGATCCTTTCCATACCTCTCGTTGGACAAACTAATAACTAATTAGAAAGAGATGGAGAATTATATCAAAATTTATGGATTCGAGGAAGTTGAGGTATGTGGTCCAAGTCTAAAGGACGAGTGGAGTAAACCCCCCAAAGGGTTCTTCATTTGGACATTAGAGCATTTAGAATATGATTTGTCTCTTACCCTGCCTTTATTTGTTGACATTTTGGAATTCTGTGGATTAATCTAATTTGACTTTGGGTGATCTCATACACATTTCATCTAATTTAGTGATTTACTTTGGTACTACCGCTAAGTTTTCTTACATGTATAATTCATATAGGTCACCTGATCATTCATTTATTACTTTGTATTTCCTATGGTTTTGAAAGGAAATGACTTTGATCAAACCTACCCATTGGTTTTTCGTGAAAACAAATGATCCTCGAGTTGTTATTGAGCCACCGATGACTTGTAAGTTTTCAAACTCATATTTTCTGGGTTACTTTTAAGATTATTTTCATATCGCTCCTTAGTATCTTTTCCCTTTCTTTAGTTAATCTTGGAAGGGATAGGACCCCAAACCCTCAGCGATCGTTTTGATGCTAGATATGAGTAAATCCTAAAAATTACAGAAGTGGCAAGGCTTAGGTATGTCATTCGTATCGAGGTGAATCTCAAGGCGTGCGGGCAACTGCTGTCTTCTGCCAAGTTTCTTGGATAGGACCAATTCAATTGAAGTCACGCCATCAGATGTCGTAGATTTATGTCAATTTGATGAGCCCACATGTTCCGACCCTGAAAATGCCAAAACCAAAAGACAAGATGTTGCTCCCAAGGGTAGAACTCTATTTTAAATACCTTATAGTATGCATACCAGGGCATAACATTCATGAAATGTAAACTGTTTATCTAACTTACGTTTTCTTTTAACTGGCAGTAGCATCTAACGATATTGTAACACCCCGTAATTCTGTTAATATTAATATTTACAAATTAAAGAATAACTAATCTCAGACCTGAGAATTGTGGGAAACGGGTTGCGCCATTGTGTTCGTCTCGGAATTCTAGTGGAGATAGAGTCCGAGTTTGCGGGAAACGAGTACTGGACGAAAAAGTTATGGACGAACGAAGTTTGGTGGCAAAGAAAGAAAAAAAATGCACTAGCGCACTTGGGAAGTGCGCCAGTAAATATTTACACTGGCGCACCTGCCAAGTGCGCCCGGGCCGAGGCTGTAGCCTGCACAGCTTTCTGATTCAGGCTGACCCGTGTTGTTGAGTCCATTCTGACTCCTTGCTGAGTCATTAGGGCTGACTCATCACCCTATCATAATTAAATGGTTTTGATTAACCCTAAGAACATCCGACGGCTTGAATTAATTTATAACTCTACAAAAAGACCCCTATACACAAACCCTAAATCAGAAAATAAACAAAGACCATGGCTGTCATGCTAATATTTTGAGACCTAGAGCAGCCGCCATCAAATTAAAGATAAAGAACAGCAACCAAATCAGAACTACCCAACCCTAACACCGATTCTTCATCAAAAGAGCGCTAATTCGACTCTCTTTCTTCTATACTAGTGAGTATGATAGTCTTAACAAGATTATTATCATTTTAATTCGGTTAAGTCATGAATGGATTGTGAGTAGATGATGTGAATTGTCATATGCTATCATGTATGTTATTAATCCTATGCTATGTGGTGATGATATACTATATGTTGTAAATCATGCTATGTATGTTGAAAGTTTCTATGCTAAGTTGTGATGAATCATACATGTTAGAAAGCCATCTATGCTAGTTAGTTCATATTAATTAAATCATCATGTTTGGGCTATGTTGATCTATATGACAAGTTACATATGCAAGTTAAATTGATTAGAAAAGTTATGAACATATGCCATGACATCTATTATGACATCTAGAACTATGCTATGACATATGTGATATCCTATGCTAGTTCACACCATCATTATGTTGCCTATAAACCCCATATGCAAGTTTATGTATAAATTTGGGCTATGATCATATCATGTAAATTGTGACATTTAACAAGTTGACACCTTTTGATCCTTAACATGTGTAATTTATGCAAGTTTCACCCCTATTATGATTAGATTTATTTTAATTGTCTATATGTTGTGATAGTTTATCTTTGTGCTATGCGTTAGACTATTCAAGTCTAGCCTATATTATGCGTTGAATAAGCGAACGTATAAACTTGGGGTAGGGGTAATATTAAGGATTTAATAATAAGATGTTGGGGTGCAATTGATATGATTTTGCATACCATGAGTGGATGACCATAATTGAGTCAATTATGGACATCAATAAAAGTGGACTTAATTAATAATTTGATAGGGAATTATTAAAACTGGGGTAAAAGATTGAAAGTTGTCAATCAATGCTTAGGACACGAGGTTGGACTCGTTTGTGACGTAAACCTGCCCGGAACCGCCCGGCAAATCCAGTGGTCACAAATGTCAGCCCAATGTGAGAGGTCCTAGGCCTAAACTAAAGCATAACAAGTTGTAAAGACACGAGGTTAGACTCTTTTATGGTGTAAGACTGCCCGGATCCGCCCGCCAAATCCAGCTGCCGTAAATGCCAGTCTAATGTGAGAGGTCTTTATGAGGTTATGGCCTGAATGAATTAAGAAATACTTAACCAGATAAACATGTAAAGTGGGACATGGGGGTTAATTAGGTGCCTTGGGTGGCATGAGGAATATAGTGGGTGCCCTTAGTGGCATGTGAAATACGATTAGTAAGACTTAACCAAACACACATGTAAATGAACATGACTAAGAGGGTTAAGTGGGATATATTAATGACAAGCTTAGATGGGTTGCTTGTGGGGGCCCATTTCAACTAGTATCCCAAACGTATCTTTGTGGGCTCGACCCAAGTCAAGGACGGGACACGCATACTGAGTTTGACTATAAGAGGCCAAAACGGGGAGCGGTGGCAACGCAAGTCCAACGAGTTTCATATGCGTGTGTGGACCCGGGCTGGTAGGTAAGTCGTTGTTGTATCGTGTAGGTATAAGCCGTGCATTCTCAGTTGTATCGGGTTGCCACTTTAGGGTAGTGATACACCCCACTGTGGGGCCAGCACGGGTATCTACGAGTAGGGAGCCGATCGAAAGTGGGTAGTGGGGTACACCTAGTGGAGATAAGGGCAGACGGCACCTATGTAGTCAGCTAGGAGTACACGAAGTTACTTATAAAATCTCTAAGAGGGTAGTGGGGTACACCTAGTGGACATAGGGGCAGACGGAACCTATGTAGTCAGCTAGGGGTACGCAATGCTATTTATATAGTTTCTGTGTGAAGCATGTGGGATCATCCTTTAGGGTGACTGGTGCGGTGCAGTGTAGTAATTGGCGCGGTGCAGTGTAGTAATGTGCGGTGCAGTATAGTAATTATTCGTTAGCAATTAGGTATGTCTTTACCGTTATCTTTAACGTTATCTTAAACGCTATCTTTATCTCCCAAATAGTTCATAGACATTTACTTGTCTTCCAGCTTATGCCTTAGTCTAGTTACTTTGATAATAGTATTGTTAGAATTATCATACTCGCCAGAATTTATGTCTGACCCCCTCTATTTCTATCCTTTTTCCCCCTCCAGGTCCTCAGGTTGGGCCCAGCTCTAGTGGAGTTTGATTGAATTGCTTCATCTTTCTTTGGAAAGCTTGGACCGTTGAAGTTAAGTCCAGCTTGTTATCTTTTTAATGGCTATTTATGTAATGGGATTATGTATTTTGTTTTTATGAAGATGGATATTGTACTTGGTTATGATCTATGGTTTTATGATGTAACAAACATGTTTAATTTCCGCTGCAATAAAATGAAGTTTTAGATTTCCAAGTACTATTTATTATCTTTCTTGTTGTAATTTTTCTGTTCTATATTCACTTATAACCTCCCTGGAAGTTAATGCATTCCCTTTGTGAGTGACATTAATGGACGTGGGGTGTTACACGTGGTATCAGAGCTTAAGGTTACCAGAACAGATAAAAATACTTTAGAAAAATAGTTGTTTTTGGAAGAAATGTTTTCAAAAACATGTTTTAATGAGAAATTTAAAGAGGAAGCTTTTATGAAAAACATAATCCCCAAATAGCCATCTTTCGAATTCTCCATTTTGAATCTTTCCTTTCTCGTTTCAGCATGGCTGAAGATCTTAACCTACCAGACGGTGTAACGATACCAGGATGGTATAGGAGGCTATTAGAGGCTAGGGCTGATGCAGGTCCAGCCAATGTTCCTCCACCACCAGTTGCACCCATTCCTCCTCCTCCTCCTCGCGTAGATACTTTTGCAAAGACGTGCAAGGAATTCAAAGCTATGGGTGGAAAACCCTTTCAAGGGTCAGTAACGTTTGTGGAAGCTAGAGATTGGCTTAAGGAGGTGGAAGAATTGCTAGAAATCTTTGAAGTAGAAGAAGGGAGGAGAGTTCGTTTAGCAGCTTGGCTAATGAAGGGAGAGGCCTCGTTTTGGTGGGAGGTCACTAATGGGGAGCGTCCTGTTGACTCTTGGGCGGATTTCAGATGTAGGTTCGAGGCGGTTTCTCTCTAGGGCAGAAGAAAATCTCTATATGGAAAGTTTCTTGACATTGAAGCAAGGAAGCTCGTCAGTGAAAGAATATGTCAACAAATTTAATCAGCTAGCAAGGTTTGGTTTGGACTTAGTGAACATGCCAGAGAAGAAGGCTCTAAGGTTCGTTAATGGCTTGAATGAACCGCTGCATGGGTTGGCCATGACCCATATCCCTTTGGGGGCCACCTTTGAGAAGCTAGTAGAAATGGCGCTCATGCACGAGGAGAAAGGCACTAAAGCTGATAAGGCACCCGAGAAGAAAGGGGATCAAAATAAGGGTGGCAAAGGCAACAATGCTAAGGGGAAGAAGAAATGTTTTAACTGTGGGACCCCAGGCCATCTCAGCAAGGACTGCCGAAAGAAAAAGAAGACTGGCTGTTTTGACTGTGGCGATGCGGGACATTTAGTGAAGGACTTCCCAAGGAAGGGGCAGAGGGCAGGGGCTACCTCGGGTGGACAGGTGCAGGCTCTTCTGGCACCAGGGCAGGCAAGGGGACAAGTTCAGGCTCTCGCGATCCCACCGCTGCAAGAACGAGGTAGAACCAATTCTGTTGAAAGCTTAGTTTTTCTGTTTGATCATCCTGTCCGTACCTTATTCGATTCGGGCGCATCGCATTCGTTTATCTCTACATCATTAGTTGAAACACTGCACCTAGATACTAGTATTGTTACTGATCCCTTAGTAGTCTTAAATCCTATTGGTGGTTCGGCTCATCTTTCTATGATTTGTCGGGATTTGAGAGTGTTTATCTTGGGCGTTGAGTTTGAATGCAACGTCTTTATCCTTGGTTTCACGGGCTGTAGTTTGATTCTAAGGGTGGATTGGCTAGCCAAGCAAGGTGCCATCCTAGACTGTGAAAGGAGGGTAGTTAGACTATTGATTCGTTGTAGAAAAACCCTCATATTTCTTGCGACCCTAGGGGTTCAGTGATGCTTAGCTGCCTAGAATCTTCTGACGCATCTAACGATGATTAGGAACCTGTTTGTGTGGTCCGTGAGTATGGAGACGTCGCTGATAAAGCGCGGGGTTTACACATAGGCACGGAAAAAGTTTTTGTATGTGCTTAACAGATTAAGCAAAGCCCGTTATGTAATCAGCGGTAGTTTTGGAGAAAGACTGGCAAGGACGGCCAGAGTCGGTCAAGTGCTCAATTGATTGTCCATCTTACTAGTATCATCTCACGTAGGCCGTCTGAATTCGAAGGAGGTATCCCTTGGGTGTTTGTCTGATATTGGTTTAGGCCTTTGGGGCTTGCACTTGGGGGATGTCAAATTCGACTAGGATGGTCTGCGTGAGAGATGGATAGTTGTGAAGATTTTACATGGGATAATATCCTGGTTTTCTCTAGAACAGAGAAGAGCATGCCCTATGTCTTAGGGAAAGCTTAGGGACCCTACAAGTGCACTAGCTTAAAGCTAAGTTCTCCAAGATACCATTTTTGGAGGAAGGAAGTGAGGAATTTAGGGCATGTGGTCTCTAGGGAAGGGAGATATGTTAAGGTGGATGGAGTTCTTAGCATCCTACGACTTCGAGATAGCATATACCCCTGGCAAGGGTAACGTGGTGGCGGATGCCTTAAGTAGAAAAAGGTTATCCTTAAGTCCTTTGTTTGTTGAGCGGCGAAGCTTAGAATTCATTTTGATGTTTGACTTTAGACCATCCGTTGACTTCGTACCCGGTTAGTTAGCATCCTTGGAGGTCAGACCTACGCTTTTGGGATGGATTGGCGAGGCACAGCGAGACGACCCACAGTTGGTTGAGTTAGTAGAAAAGCTCAAAGGAGGGGAGTCATCAAGCCATCTCCGTAGGTATACCCTATATGATAAGGGTTGGTTACGTAAGGGCGGTAGACCTTGTGTACCAAAAGACGATGACCTAAGGAAGACTATTCTTGACGATGCACATCGTTCGAAGATGACCATTCATCCCGGCGGGGACAAGATGTATAAAGATATGAAGCGAGTTTTCTTTTGGGCCGGTATGAAGAGGGACGTAGCCGAGTATGTCGCTAGATGCTTGGTGTGCCAACAAGTAAAAGCGGAGCAAAAGAAACCCGGTGGGTTACTTCACCCATTGGAGGTTCCACTATGGAAGAGGGAAAGCGTCTCGATGGATTTTGTGGACGGATTACCGAGTTCGAGAAAGGGTAACACAGGGATTTGGGTTATAGTAGATAGACTTACTAAGAGCGCCCATTTCATTCCCGTAAAGAGTAAGAGGACTGCTCCATGGTTAGCTTCTGTATACGTCCGAGAAATAGTTCGTTTGCACGGTGTTCCTTCTAGCATAGTGAGCGACCGCGATCCTATTTTCACTAGCGAATTTTGGAGAAGCTTACAAGAGGCGGTAGGGACTCAGTTATGTTTGAACACCGCATATCATCCTCAGACGGACGACCAGACCGAGAGGGTGAATCGCATTCTAGAGGATCTCTTGAGGCTATGTATCCTAGACTTTGGGGGTACATGGGAAGAGCATCTTCCGTTAGTGGAGTTCGCATATAATAACAACTTTCAGTCTAGCATTGGTATGGCACCATTCGAAGCTCTTTATGGACGGCCGTGTCGTTCGCCTACATGTTGGTGGGAATCTACCGATAAGATGTTACTTGGGCCCGATATGATTAGAGAGACTTCGGAGAAGATTGACTTGATTCGGAGGAGGATGAAAGCAGCACAAGATAGGCAGAAATCATATGCGAATAAGAGAAGGACGGATCTTGAATTTGAAGTTGGGGACATGGTCTTTGTCAAAGTGTCTCCACTACGAAACGTTGGTCGCTTTGGGTCCGTTGGGAAATTAGCACCAAGGTTCGTAGGACCGTTTCCTATTAAGAAAAGAATTGGACAGATGGCGTATAGAGTGGAGTTGCCTGAGAGACTTAGTGGTGTACACGACGTATTCCATGTGTCACATTTGAGGAAGTGCTTGCACGAGAGCACGGAAGTGGTAGAGCCAAGCTTGCTTAGAGGAGTGGAGATCGAGCGTGATGCGACGATTCGACGAGCTCCTGCGCGCATTCTTGGGTCAGAGATTAAGAAGCTGAGAAATCGAGAGGTCATACTAGTCAAAGTACAATGGGGAGATGATGAGAGCAACGCTACTTGGGAGACAGAAGAGAAGATGCGTTCATGACACCCTTTCCTTTTCGAGGGTATGTCCTTTAATTTCTCCTTTATCGCTTATCTTGTACTTATCTTACCTTTAGAGTATCCTCTCATTAGTATTCTTGACCTTTAGATAGGATAATCCTATGGTTGAAACATGTGTTTGAGACATGTTATGTATGATGGATGCAAAGTAGATGTAAGTGTTTGCTAGTGGTTGCTCGTGGACGCATATACACACACTATTAGGCACTAGATCGGCTCAGTCACTTCATACTGCATATTGCATATAAATGGTCGTATTTAGTAAAATGGATGTATAATTGTTGTGCTATCATTTGGATACCGCATTTTGGTGAATGGTTGTGCACGCATGTAGAAATAATATGTAGCATTAGGGAACTTTTGCATACATAATGGACGCATGGCACTAACATGGTTTGCATTAAAGGAGGTCAACTGAATCAGTGGACCGCCTGATTTTGCATTAGATAGGGACATATACACACACTGTGCATTTAAACATGAAAGCACTAGAAGTCTATAAGGACAATGGATGCCTGTGTTTGATGGTTGAGTAGATGGTTGTTTGGATGTTAGGATATATATTCTTCTTAACTTGAAGATTTCGGGGACGAAATCCTTCAAGGAGGGGAGAATGTAACACCCCGTAATTCTGTTAATATTAATATTTACAAATTAAAGAATAACTTATCTCAGACGTGAGAATTGTGGGAAACGGGTTGAGCCATTGTGTTCGTCTCGGAATTCTAGTGGAGATAGAGTTCGAGTTTGCGGGAAATGAGTACCGGATGAAAAAGTTATGGACGAACGAAGTTTGGTGGAAAAGAAAGAAAAAAAATGCACTGGCGCACTTGGGAAGTGCGCCAGTAAATATTTACACTGGCGCACCTGCCAAGTGCGCCCAGGCCGATGCTGTAGCCTGTACAGCTTTCTGGTTCAGGCTGACCCGTGTTGTTTATTCCATTCTGACTCCTTGCTGAGTCATTAGGGCTGATTCATCACCCTATCATAATTAAATGGTTTTGATTAACCCTAAGAACATCTGACGGCTTGAATTAATTTATAACACTATAAAAAGACCCCTATACACAAACCCTAAATCAGAAAATAAACAAAGACCATGGCCGTCATGCTAATATTTTGAGACCTTGAGCAGCCGCCATCAAATTAAAGATAAAGAACAGCAACCATATCAGAACTACCCAACCCTAACACCGATTCTTCATCAAAAGAGCGCTAATTCGACTCTCTTTCTTCTATAATAGTGAGTATGATAGTCTTAACAAGATTATTATCATTTTAATTAGGTTAAGTCATGAATGGATTGTGAGTAGATGATGTGAATTGTCATATGCTATCATGTATGTTATTAATCCTATGCTATGTGGTGATGATATACTATATGTTGTAAATCATGCTATGTATGTTGAAAGTTTCTATGCTAAGTTGTGATGAATCATACATGTTAGAAAGCCATCTATGCTAGTTAGTTCATATTAATTAAATCATCATGTTTGGGCTATGTTGATCTATATGACAAGTTACATATGCAAGTTAAATTGATTAGAAAAGTTATGAACATATGCCATGACATTTATTATGACATATAGAACTATGCAATGACATATTTGATGTCCTATGCTAGTTCACACCATCATTATGTTGCCTATAAACCCCATATGCAAGTTTATGTATAAATTTGGGCTATGATCATATCATGTAAATTGTGACATTTAACAAGTTGACACCTTTTGATCCTTAACATATGTAATTTATGCAAGTTTCACCCCAATTATGATTAGATTTATTTTAATTGTCTATATGTTGTGATAGTTTATCTCTGTGCTATGCGTTAGACTATTCAAGTCTAGCCTATATTATGCGCTGAATAAGCGAACGTATAAACGTGGGGTAGGGTTAATATTAAGGATTTAATAATAAGATGTTGGGGTGCAATTGATATGATTTTGCATACCATGAGTGGATGACCATAATTGAGTCAATTATGGACATCAATAAAAGTGGACTTAATTAATAATTTGATAGGGAATTATTAAAACTGGGGTAAAAGATTGAAAGTTGTCAATCAATGCTTAGGACACGAGGTTGGACTCGTTTGTGACGTAAACCTGCCCGGAACCGCCCGACAAATCCAGTGGTCACAAATGTCAGCCCAATGTGAGAGGTCCTAGGCCTAAACTAAAGCATAACAAGTTGTAAAGACACGAGGTTAGACTCTTTTATGGTGTAAGACTGCCTGGACCCGCCCGGCAAATCCAGCTGCCGTAAATGCCAGTCTAATGTGAGAAGTCTTTATGAGGTTATGGCCTGAATGAATTAAGAAATACTTAACCAGATAAAAATGTAAAGTGGGACATGGGGGTTAAGTAGGTGCCTTGGGTGGCATGAGGAATATAGTGGGTGCCCTTAGTGGCATGTGAAATACGATTAGTAAGACTTAACCAAACACACATGTAAATGAACATGACTAAGAGGGTTAAGTGGGATATATTAATGACAAGCTAAGGTGGGTAGCATGTGGGGGGCCATTTCAACCAGTATCCCAAACGTATCTTTGTGGGCTCGACCCAAGTCGAGGACGGGACACGCATACAGAGTTTGACTATAAGAGGCCAAAACGGGGAGCGGTGGCAACGCAAGTCCAACGGGTTTCATATGCGTGTGTGGACCCAGGCTGGTAGGTAAGACATTGTTGCATCGTGTAGGTATAAGCCGTGCATTCTCAGTTGTATCGGGTTGCCACTTTAGGGGAGTGATACACCCCACTGTGGGGCCAGCACGGGTATCTACGAGTAGGGAGCCGATCGAAAGTGGGTAGTGGGGTACACCTAGTGGAGATAGGGGCAGACGGCACCTATGTAGTCAGCTAGGAGTACACGAAGTTACTTATAAAATTTCTAAGAGGGTAGTGGGGTACAACTAGTGGAGATAGGGGCAGGCGACACCTATGTAGTCAGCTAGGGGTACGCAAGGCTATTTATATAGTTTCTGTGTGAAGCATGTGGGATCAACCTTTAGGGTGACTGGTGCGGTGCAGTGTAGTAATTGGCGCGGTGCAGTGTACTAATGTGCGGTGCAGTATAGTAATTATTCGTTAGTAATTAGGTATGCCTTTACCGTTATCTTTAACGTTATCTTAAACGCTATCTTTATCTCCCAAATAGTTCATAGACATTTACTTGTCTTCCAGCTTATGCCTTAGTCTAGTTACTTTGATAATAGTATTGTTAGAATTATCATACTCGCCAGATCTATCCTTTTTCCCCCTCCAGGTCCTCAGTTTGGGCCCAGCTCTAGTGGAGTTTGATTGAATTGCTTCATCTCTCTTTGGAAAGCTTGGAACGTTGAAGTAAAGTCTAGCTTGTTATTTTTTTAATGGCTATTTATGTAATGGGATTATGTATTTTGTTTTTATGAAGATGGATATTGTACTTGGTTATGATCTATGGTTTTATGATGGAACAAACATGTTTAATTTCCGCTGCAATAAAATGAAGTTTTAGATTTCCAAGTACTATTTATTATCTGTCTTGTTGTAATTTTTCTGTTCTATATTCACTTATAACCTCCATGGAAGTTAATGCATTCCCTTTGTGAGTGACATTAATGGACGTGGGGTGTTACAGATATGCTTGAAATAGGTTGGTTGCTATTGAGCAATCCATTCTCTTCTACTCGACCAATGCGAGCTCTAAAGGATCTAACCACAATTACGAAGCATATGGAACATCCTTTTTGCTAAATCCATTCCTACACCAGATGCTCTTGGTTTAACTTCCATTCCAAAGGATTAGATGGACTACATTGTGACAGCCCGTCCCGCACCAGCCTGCATTTCCTCCGAAAGTGCGCTGTACACATGCCCAGCTAGCACAGAACGGTCGTCAGAAGAAAAGAAAGAAGAGAATGAACTAATCAAGGGACCTGTAGAATGTCTCATAGCGCATGGGATAAAATATAATAATAACATACTTGACATAAAACAGGCGAGACAGTGCATAAGCTGATAACTAAAATCAACATCAATCATCAGAGCAGCGGAAATCCATGTACAGCTTATTACAACTTTCCAAATTTACTGTCTCTGAACAAAAGAAAGCTAAAGCAGAAGATACACCAACAATGCCCAAGCAGTGATCTTCAACAACACAGGGAGAATATTATGTATATAGTACGTGGAAGCCTCCTGCTCGTCTCCGAATCATCTACCCGTGCATCACCAGCTAACCTGTCTCTAGTCTGCTCGTGTGAGCACCCAGAGTAATAAGAAGAGACATAAAACTCTGGGTCAGACATAAAGCCTGGTATGAGCGATAAGCATCTAAACAGAGTAATAACAGGTATACTGATCCATACCTGAACCTGGACCTGCAACCAAAGAGTTAGTACCACATACCGAACAATACTCCAAGGTGCCATAATAGATAGTGTCAGAATACGGGGGTGGGGTGTGCATGTCACAATGATAGCAAACAGATCATCCATAACAACCATCCTCACATCTCTCACTCAGTGCGTAAAGCGTACGACATCTACCACTTTGGAACACTAGACAAACTGAGGTAACGACGAATCCCGACTTGTAGAAACCCTGCTGTGACCAAGCCAAACACTTGGAGTCATGACCAAACATTTCAATGACCCACTTCATTGGTCGTAGCCCTTGGTTCTACCGATGCCATAATGGCCCTGAATCCGCCTTCGTACCCCCTACCATAGTGGTCCAAAGCCATAGACGTCGATAACTCCTTAGCACGCGTCCCGCAGCAAAGCCCAACCATGAAGCGAACTCGTTGATTCCCATCTGAATCTTGAGCTCTAACTTCTCATTTGGACTTCCTTTGCATCTCGGGTTTGGTCGAATTGGAGTTGGTCTTCAGAAGAGTCATCACGAAGTAGTAAAAGTACACGTCCAGTTCCCCATGCTCGGTTCAGGTCGGATACGTTCCCCGGTTCGGTTCGGAGTGCCACCATCCTCTGGGTTCAGGTCCTTCTCCCTCATGCGGTTCGGTTCGGTAATCATTGCCCTCGTCTGTTCGGTTCGGGTTTCTTCACTCCGGGTCGGGTCGGTGTCCTCCTCCGGGTCGGGTCGGGTTGCTATCCTCCTTCCAGCTCATGCTCCTTCTTCGATCAGCTCCCTCGTTTCCTTCTACTCCGATCCGATCACTTCGCTTTACTTCAGTCCGATCCGCTCCGCTCCCTAGCCTATTCCGATCCGATCCCCTTGTCCACTCCAACTCTAAGTAGACGGCCTTCCTTTTTGCCAAGCCCTTCATGTGCCAAACTCCAGTTCGGGTCGGGTTTCTTGCCCAGTTCACATTTCCGATCCGAGCCCCATCCGATCCGATCCGAAGCCCTGCACAACTTTCTGCAACTTTTCCAGCAACATGTTTACGCCGTTCGACGACGTTTTTGACAAATCTAACTATTCTAATCAATCACAATTCATGTCAAATAGTCATAACAACATAGCAAACTAACCACAAACACCAAAACAATGAATTCATATGTCAAAATGGATCAAATGTGCCCAAAACCCCCTATTTTCCCTTAAGCATGTTTAAGTAAAGCTAATCATAGGGTTAACAAAACTTAATCAAATCGAACCAAATTTCTAACAGAGGCATAAAATATTATTTACGAATTTCTAAATATTTTTCCAGAATTTATTAGTGTATAAATTCGCTAATCCCCACTAATTACCCTTAATTAACCGTAATTAGTGTCAAAATGATGCTATCACTCACCTTTGCCACAACTAGAATCCCCAAAACTGAAATATTCTCTGATTTGGCGCTGTTCCCAATCTTATACAGCAGCTCCAACCATGCTTTGGTGCTTTTTTCTCCTTAATTTGGTGTTGCTAAGCCTAATCTTCAATTAGAAAGTGATTTTTGGGTGTTTTAGAGAGATTTAGAGGGTGGAGGCCATGACTAGGTTAAGGGAAATGAAAGTGGCGGCTGGAAAATGTCTAAAGAAATGTTTTCTAACCCTAATCAGCACCTATATCCCCCTAAACCCGAAATTCGCCTTGGGCCTAGCTGCTAATCACCCGCTTAAGCCCAATTAAGCTGTTTTTCACCATCTGAAACTTGTTTCAGCCATATCTCCCAAACGGTGAGTCCGTTTGGCTAATGTGACCACTCTACGGAAAGAGAAACCATCATCCGAAGCCAATGGAAATGGTTTCAGGTCAAAATTCCTCCCCAGTCAAAAGTTATGGCCAAAACAGTGCCAACTAGGGGTAAAATGGTCATTTAAAAATCGGGAAAAATCATGAACATGGGAAATGACCCCAATAGTCGTCTCCCAAAGTTACATGACCAAACGACTTCGTATGTGACAGAAATAAATATTCTACGATCCTATGATGCGTAGAATGCGGGTCGTTACACTCTCCCCCCCTTAAGAGATTTCGTCCCCGAAATTCCTTAACCCAAAACATACAAAGGATCCCGCATGCCTAACAACCATATACAACAATCAACTATGCAAAACAAGCAAACAAGCCTATCCTAGCATGCGGAAAACTAAATCGAAGTCAAAATCTTACCAGGCAAAGAGTTCTGGGTATGTCTTCCTAATGTTCTCCTCTGTCTCCCAAGTACAATCATTCTCGTCCTCGCTCCACTGTACCTTGACTAGCTTCACTGCCTTCCTTCGAAGTTGCTTCATGTCGTACCCGACAATACGGGCCAGCTTGCGGTTCCCAACCGCCTCGGGTTCTACTTCGAAGTCCTCTAACTGATCAGGTGAAATAGTCATATCTGAGTCGTGAACGAACTTCCTTAGTTGGGAAACATGAAATACGTTATGAACTCCCGCCATCTTCTCTGGTAAGTCAATCCTATATGCCAAATTCCCGACTAGTTCAAGAACAGGGAATGGGCCAACGAATCTTGGTGCCAACTTTCCTCTCCTGCCAAATCGTATTACGCTCTTCAACGGAGAAATCTTGACAAATACCAAGTCGCCAATGGAGAATTTTAAGTCTCTTCTCCTTTTATCAGCATAACTCTTCTGCCTATCTTGGGCAGCCTTCATTCGTCGTTGAATAGTCTTGATTTTATCTGAAGTTTCCCTCACCACATCTGGTCCAAGCATAAACTTCTCGCCAGTCTCTATCCAACATGATGGTGAGTTGCATGGTCTTCCATACAAAGCTTCAAACGGAGCCATACCAATACTGGATTGGTAGCTATTATTATATGCAAACTCTACTAGATGCAAATGGTCATCCCATGATCCACCAAAATCCAATATACATGCTCTCAAGAGATCTTCCAAAATACGATTCACCCTTTCCGTCTGACCGTCGGTCTGAGGATGATATGAGGTACTGAGATGTAACTCTGACCCCAGAGCCTCTTGTAAGCTCTTCCAAAACCCACTAGTGAACAACGGGTCTCGGTCGCTCACAATGCTTTTAGGTACTCCATGAAACCTCACTATCCACTTCATATACAATTCTGCTAACTTAGCTGTCGTTCTAGTCGATTTGACTGGTATAAACCTTGCACTTTTAGTCAGTCGATCTACAATTACCCAAATGCTGTCATATCCCGATCTAGTCCTTGGTAATCCATCGATGAAATCCATCGACACTTGCTCCCATTTCCATTCGGGAGTTTCTAATGGTTGCAACAACCCACTAGGCTTCTTTTGCTCGGCTTTAACTAGCTGGCAATTCATGCACTTGGATATAAACTTCCCAACGTCTCTTTTCATTCCTTCCCAGTAGTACGTCTGCTTCATATCTCGATACATCTTATTACCACCGGGGTGTATAGTCAGCTTTGAGTGATGACATTCTCTAAGCACTTCATCTCTCAATCCATTGACATTGGGTACAACAAGCTTTCCATTCTTCTTAAGCCATCCATCTCGATCAAGCCCATACTTGTTCATCTCCTCATCGATGTCCATCTCTAACTTGGAGATGATTTCCAATAGATTAGGATCGTCTCTCTGACTAGAGCCGATCCGCTCAATCAAAGTGGGTCTGATCGTCAAACTTGCTAACATTCCTGGATCCAATTCGCACTTTGGTCTGAAATCAAACCCCGCGATAAACTCCAGTTGCTTCCATTCAAGGAACATAGCCCCTAAGCTGGCATGTCTTCTACTCAATGCATCAGCCACCGCATTGCCCTTTCCCGGTGTATATGCGATGTCAAAATCATAGGAAGCTAAGAACTCTAACCATCTCTGCTGACGGAGATTTAAATCCTTCTGAGAGAAGAGATACTTTAACGACTTATGCTCTGTAAACAGCTCAAATCTTTCTCCCAAGAGATAGTGTCTCCACATCTTTAACGCGAACACGATCGCTGCCAATTCTAAATCATGGGTAGGGTATCTTCTCTCGTGCGGTTTCAATTGCCGACTTGCGTAAGCTACAACCCTACCGCCTTGCATCAATACAGCACCCAGTCCGGTACCACAGGCATCCGTGTATACCGTCATCTCTTCATCCCCCTTAGGAATGACTAACACTGGTGCGCTTGTCAACTTGTCCTTTAGACTCTTAAATGCATCCTCGCACCTTTCATCCCAGACAAAAGCTTGATTCTTCTTGGTCAACTGGGTCAATGGTGCTGCTATCTTGGAGAAACCTTGGATAAACTTACGATAATATCCCGCTAACCCCAAGAAACTTCTTACATCTGTTGCATTATTGGGCGTAGGCCAATCCTGTACCGTAGCCACCTTTGCCGGGTCCACGGCAATCCCATTCTCTGATACAACATGGCCCAAGAACCTCACTTCCCTCTTCCAGAAGTGACACTTAGAAAACTTTGCTTTCAATTGGTGTTTTCTCAACACCTCCATCGCTACTCTTAAATGTTCCTTGTGTTCTTCCTCTGTCCTCGAGTAGACCAAAATATCATCAACGAACACAAGGACAAACTTATTCAACTGATCTCTGAATACCCTATTCATAAGATCCACAAAATATGCTGGGGCATTGGTCAGCCCGAATGGCATGACCAACCACTCATAAAACCCAGACGGCGTTCCAAATGCCGTTTTAGCTATACTCTCAGCTTCCACTCTAAGCTGATGAAAACCTGTCGCGAGATCCAACTGAGAAAATATTCTCGCACCACTCAACTGATCAAACAAATCATCTATCCGCGGTAGAGGATACTTGTTCTTCCTCGTCACTTTATTCAACTCGCGGTAGTCTACACATAAACGAAGGGAACCATCCGCCTTGGTAGCAAACACAACCGGTGCTCCCCATTCAGAAACACTCCTTCTGATAAATCCCTTCTTCAAAAGATCGCTGACTTGCACCTCGAGCTCTCGCTGCTCTCTTGGTGCCATACGACGAAGTGGCATCACTATAGGCCTGGCATCCTTTACCAAATCAATACGAAACTCAATCTCTCGGTGTGGTGGAAGTCCGGTCACTTCTTCGAAAACATCCGGATACTGGCCAACCACGGGCAAACCTGACAACTCACTATGCGGAATGTCGAGGGAGTTTAGAAAACTAGCCAATACCCCCTTACTGGGTAGACCACCAAACACTATCCTCCGCCCATCATCCGCTCTAGCTGTCACCAACAAGCCCTCACAGTCTACCACCACCCCGTATCTTTGGAGCCAATCTACTCCCAAAATAATGCCAAACCCAGTAAAGCCCAAAACAAAGCAATCACAAACAAACATGCATCCATGACTCGATAAGACCACATTGCGACAAATCATGCTAAGGCTAGTCGAACCACCAATCGGGTTCGTCACTACTAAAGGTCTATCGACAATCTCGGGCTCCAATCCCAATCTATCTACCAGGTCACTAGATATGAAAGAACTGGAAGCTCCGGTATCAAACAAAACTCTAACAGGAACATCATAAACAGAAAGCATACCTTGAATGACGACATTCTTTCCCTTCTCCGCCGCAGTTGGGGCATTCGACGAAGAAGGAATAGCATTAAGAGCGTAGGCTTTCACCATTTGCTTTTCTTTAGGGGGCTGTGGACACTTGTCCTTGTGATGTCCCAATTGGCCACAATTGAAGCACTTCCTATCCGCTGGCTTGGCCCGACAATTACTAGCATAATGGCCCTTCTTACCACAGCTGAAGCACTCCACATCTTGCTTATTCTTTTTCTTCTGGCCATCCTTAGCCTGATTCTGCTTTCTCTTATTCTGAGAACCACCTTTGCCTCCACCACTAGCTTGTGGCTTTGGCTCTTCTGCGGATGCAACCTCGGTCTTCGGCTTAGGGTAGAGACTTTCTGACCTTAACGCTTTCCCCACAATCGACTCAAACGTCTCATCGATGTGGTTAATAAGTTTTTCCCCCAAGTACTGATCCAAACCAGTTATGAATTTCTCATTCTTTTTCTCGGCAGTATCAATAAGAGATAACCCGTACTTCGACAGAGTGTCAAATTCAGCAATATACTCCGAGACAGCTCTGCCATTCTGCTTGAGCTCCAAGAATTTCTTAAACAACATTGACTTCTGAGCAGCTGGGATGAACTTCTCACTAAAGCGAGCCTTAAACTGCTCCCAAGTAATCTGATCTTCGGGGGTAGCTGCCTTTATAGCATTCCACCAATTCATTGCCCGCCCTTGCAGCTGACGGGACGCTAGCTTTCTCTTCATCGCATCCTCGATACCCAAATCCTCGAAAATACGTTCGCAACTATCCAACCAATCTTGAACATCCGTAGCCGACTCCGTTCCGTGGAACGGCTTCCCACCAAGACTAGTATAGTCCTTATTCAGCTTGGCGAAGTCGACTCTTGGCGCCTGCACTATTGGACCACCACCATTTCCACCATGGGGAGCTGCTCTCTGCACATCTCTAAGCATTTCTCTCATGAGGTCAGTAAACATCGTCCTCATGTCAGCAGCATTCCCATTATTGGCTCCCCTACCAGCACCTCTAGTATCTCGGCTCATCGTCAATCTGAAAAAGGAAACGATTAACGATTCCATAGTGGTGTTAGTGCAGTACAACCTCATCCATATACTACTAATAGTATATATATATATATATAGCTTTTAAAAACCAAAGTAATCACAAATACGCTCTCTCGTATACGTATATTATCTCTCCCTGATAACTTCACTAGGTTAACTACGCAACCTAGAGCTCTGATACCAAGTGTGACAGCCCGTCCCGCACCAGCCTGCATTTCCTCCGAAAGTGCGCTGTACACATGCCCAGCTAGCACAGAACGGTTGTCAGAAGAAAAGAAAGAAGAGAATGAACTAATCAAGGGACCTGTAGAATGTCTCACAGCGCATGGGATAAAATATAATAATAACATACTTGACATAAAACAGGCGAGACAGTGCATAAGCTGATAACTAAAATCAACATCAATCATCAGAGCAGCGGAAATCCATGTACAGCTTATTACAACTTTCCAAATTTACTGTCTCTGAACAAAAGAAAGCTAAAGCAGAAGATACACCAACAATGCCCAAGCAGTGATCTTCAACAACACAGGGAGAATATTATGTATATAGTACGTGGAAGCCTCCTGCTCGTCTCCGAATCATCTACCCGTGCATCACCAGCTAACCTGTCTCTAGTCTGCTCGTGTGAGCACCCAGAGTAATAAGAAGAGACATAAAACTCTGGGTCAGACATAAAGCCTGGTATGAGCGATAAGCATCTAAACAGAGTAATAACAGGTATACTGATCCATACCTGAACCTGGACCTGCAACCAAAGAGTTAGTACCACATACCGAACAATACTCCAAGGTGCCATAATAGATAGTGTCAGAATACGGGGGTAGGGTGTGCATGTCACAATGATAGCAAACAGATCATCCATAACAACCATCCTCACATCTCTCACTCAGTGCGTAAAGCGTACGACATCTACCACTTTGGAACACTAGACAAACTGAGGTAACGACGAATCCCGACTTGTAGAAACCCTGCTGTGACCAAGCCAAACACTTGGAGTCATGACCAAACATTTCAATGACCCACTTCATTGGTCGTAGCCCTTGGTTCTACCGATGCCATAATGGCCCTGAATCCGCCTTCGTACCCCCTACCATAGTGGTCCAAAGCCATAGACGTCGATAACTCCTTAGCACGCGTCCCGCAGCAAAGCCCAACCATGAAGCGAACTCGTTGATTCCCATCTGAATCTTGAGCTCTAACTTCTCATTTGGACTTCCTTTGTATCTCGGGTTTGGTCGAATTGGAGTTGGTCTTCAGAAGAGTCATCACGAAGTAGTAAAAGTACACGTCCAGTTCCCCATGCTCGGTTCAGGTCGGATACGTTCCCCGGTTCGGTTCGGAGTGCCACCATCCTCTGGGTTCGGGTCCTTCTCCCTCATGCGGTTCGGTTCGGTAATCATTGCCCTCGTCTGTTCGGTTCGGGTTTCTTCACTCCGGGTCGGGTCGGTGTCCTCCTCCGGGTCGGGTCGGGTCGGGTTGCTATCCTCCTTCCAGCTCATGCTCCTTCTTCGATCAGCTCCCTCGTTTCCTTCTACTCCGATCCGATCACTTCGCTTTACTTCAGTCCGATCCGCTCCGCTCCCTAGCCTATTCCGATCCGATCCCCTTGTCCACTCCAACTCTAAGTAGACGGCCTTCCTTTTTGCCAAGCCCTTCATGTGCCAAACTCCAGTTCGGGTCGGGTTTCTTGCCCAGTTCACATTTCCGATCCGAGCCCCATCCGATCCGATCCGAAGCCCTGCACAACTTTCTGCAACTTTTCCAGCAACTTGTTTACGCCGTTCGACGACGTTTTTGACAAATCTAACTATTCTAATCAATCACAATTCATGTCAAATAGTCATAACAACATAGCAAACTAACCACAAACACCAAAACAATGAATTCATATGTCAAAATGGATCAAATGTGCCCAAAACCCCCTATTTTCCCTTAAGCATGTTTAAGTAAAGCTAATCATAGGGTTAACAAAACTTAATCAAATCGAACCAAATTTCTAACAGAGGCATAAAATATTATTTACGAATTTCTAAATATTTTTCCAGAATTTATTAGTGTATAAATTCGCTAATCCCCACTAATTACCCTTAATTAACCGTAATTAGTGTCAAAATGATGCTATCACTCACCTTTGCCACAACTAGAATCCCCAAAACTGAAATATTCTCTGATTTGGCCCTGTTCCCAATCTTATACAGCAGCTCCAACCTTGCTTTGGTGCTTTTTTCTCCTTAATTTGGTGTTGCTAAGCCTAATCTTCAATTAGAAAGTGATTTTTGGGTGTTTTAGAGAGATTTAGAGGGTGGAGGCCATGACTAGGTTAAGGGAAATGAAAGTGGCGGCTGGAAAATGTCTAAAGAAATGTTTTCTAACCCTAATCAGCACCTATATCCCCCTAAACCCGAAATTCCCCTTGGGCCTAGCTGCTAATCACCCGCTTAAGCCCAATTAAGCTGTTTTTCACCATGTGAAACTTGTTTCAGCCATATCTCCCAAACGGTGAGTCCGTTTGGCTAATGTGACCACTCTACGGAAAGAGAAACCATCATCCGAAGCCAATGGAAGTGGTTTCAGGTCAAAATTCCTCCCCAGTCAAAAGTTATGGCCAAAACAGTGCCAACTAGGGGTAAAATGGTCATTTAAAAATCGGGAAAAATCATGAACATGGGAAATGACCCCAATAGTCGTCTCCCAAAGTTACATGACCATACGACTTCGTATGTGACAGAAATAAATATTCTACGATCCTATGATGCGTAGAATGCGGGTCGTTACATACATGTTGAGCTAATCTATTCCGTTGTCGATTCTTTTTTACCCAAGGTTATAGGGAATTCCCAAGTGGAGGTGGCTGATGACATCAATAGTTTTGTTAGCATGATGAGTAAGGGAATTGAGAATCACCTTTGAGTAAGGATTTTCAATTACATAAAATATTTTTCCTTTAATTTTCATAATAACCTCCTTTCTTCAGATCCTAACAGACTTCTAGGTTCCATAGAGGGTTTCAAAAGTTGGGAGGGAGAGTTGACGAAGGCCGATGATGTTGGGAGGCAATTGGCCAAATATAAAGAGATGACCGAGTCTATAGGAAATAGTTGTTAATACCGGAAGAAGGCCAATAAAGATGCAGGACTAGAGGGAGAGGATGCTTCTGGAACCGAAATCTTATGAAATCAAAATTGTAGATCTATAGGGATCTTAAGAGAGCAAGACAATAGGCAATAAAAGATAAAGGAAGTGTTATCAAAATCTAGGAAAGTGGTCTTAGGTTTGGTTACATAGGAGGAGGTCGAGAAGGTTGCTGCAATCGAAGCATCCAAATACTTTGCAATGCCTATAAGTATAACATGGACGATTCATTCTGTGAGCATCAATATCAATAGAAAAAGGATTGAAGAGATCTTTTCCCATAATTATGAAAGAGCAAAAGCCCCGCGAGTGCTAGACACTCAATTTTAGTCAAGGAAGGTAACAATAGAGTAGAGATACACCTTAGCTCTAAAATCCAAAAATCCATGTCAATGATGTTTGAACTTTCGTTTGTAATAATTTCGATACACTTCTTTTATGCCTTTGTTTATGGCGATTGACGACTTAGATGGTACTTCTATTTGATTTTGAGTTTTTGTTGAATTATTTCCTTATTGTTTTTGTCGCGTCTATTCTGAAATACTTTTTTAAACTAATAGAGAAAGATAAATTTCAACTCATATTATGAAGTTTTATGGAAGAGGGTCTAAACTAGAAAACCAAAGTTGCTAACAACAATTGGCAACCTTAAACCCAACTAAAATCCAATAAATTAAGGAATATAGAGTTATCCAAGAGGATCAAAAAGGTATACAAAATAAATTACTAAACATGAGCTAAATAAAGAGGCTTATAGGTATTATTAGCTAACTAGACCTAAGACCTTAGGCATCAACTAAAACTCTATTAAGGAGACCAGGATAAGATCTTTTAAAGAATTTTTCAAACTCTCTAAGCTACATCCAGGAGACCTACAGCTGTAGAGAAAAGGTTATCTTTCCCAATAAGATGTTATAATCCAAGCTTAAGTATAACCCCAAGGATCCTCAAGGTTACATGGGTGTAACTACGCTTGCCTCAGCTATTACAAAAGGGAAGATTCCTAAAAATGAGCATATTTTAGAATACATTCCTTAATATATTCCGAAAGCTAATCTTAGACTTCATTTAGTGCTCTTTTTTGTAAAACAATATATGGAAGGGTGGTCTAGGGGAGAACATCACATTTTCCAATATATCCAGACCTTTGGAGCCCTCTATAGCTAGTGAGAGTAGAGTCCTTAAGATTATTTTAGCTACTGAGAAGAAATTTGATTAACTTAGAGGACCATGAATTTTTTACCTTCTCCTTTTATTTACAATATGTATTTATTTCCCATGAAATAGGATTGTATTTATGATGATTTTTTTTCTAGTTTTAATTTGTATCTGTTTACTGGATAATTATATCCTAGTTGCTTACACCTATACAAAGATTGTTTCCCTTGCAACAAAGTCTTGATGATAAAATAATCGAACTCACAAATGTAATTATGATATCAGTACCAACATCTCTGCATTCTTCAATGACAATGAGTCCTTAAAGCAAAATCTCAAAGAGCTTTCTAAGAAAAAAGTGGCTATTCTAAAGTAGTGTCGATCACTTATCAAGTTTTAGAACCCATTATTTCTGATGTGTAGGAATCTACCTCTATTAATAAATAACAGTTGGATAAATCTCCTCAGGGGTTTTTGCAATCAAACTTCAAGAACTTGAAACTGAAAATAGGTGTAATAATGATGCCGTAATTTTTCTCCCCAAACTCATAAAATGAGCAGAGGTTATGCCACTATATGATTTCCTTCTTGTCATAAAACTTCCATTGTCTTGTTTGGGTCTCATCTTTAACCCTAAAGTAGTTCTCCTTCAGTTCTAGTACTACCACAATAGATATGATTGTTTGTACCAAGGATGGTCGAAGAGTTTTATTCAGGAAATTTAAGAAGGACCGGATACCTAGGATATATAATAAGATGGAGAGGTACTTAAAATCTCGTATGGAGAAGCCTGTAAACATGAAAAATGTACTAAAGCTATCTAATAACCATTTGGGTATTCTTTCTATAATAATAAAATATTTTTGTCCCTTTTATTGACTTACTATTTCAATTCAAGCTATCTTGCTTGTTCTTTCAGTTATGTCTTAAGGGTGTTTTTTTCCTTTGGCGTCTTCTCATATCGATATCCTTGGAATCTTTACTCGCCAATCTTAGTGTTATCCTTATAGTGTTGGTTGGTACTGTTACCAAATGCTTACTCTAGGTTAGGTACATTCCTCACAAAGTTCCTATATTATTGGGAACATACCAAATTCTTAACTTGTTAATGATAATTCTTAATCACGGCTCATTATTATTAGGAATTTATGAACATTCTAATCCAATTTGGGAATCTACCCAACGTTCTAATATAATATGAGAATCTACCGAATATTCTAGTCGAATTGGTAAACTCCCTGACATTCTATTCCAAATTGAGAATCTACCAAATGCATTACACTACACGACTATGGTTCACTATCATTCGGAATCTATCCGACATACAAATTTAATCAGAAATCTACCGAATGCATGATGGCACTTGATCATGGATAACTACTAGTGGTAATCTATACAACACTCTATTCTAATAGGAATCTACCTAACGCATGGTACTTCTTCTCCATGACACGTTGTCATTAGGAATATACCCAACATTCTAATATAATTGGGAATCTACCCAATTCATGGTTGTTCTTGGCCATGACTCACTACCAGCACACATTCTGATTTTTGACATCTTTTCAAAACCTAATGTTATTTAAGGTCTGCTAATTTATTGTTGGGTCTAAATCTACATCCACTTTTGGAAGGAATCAGCTATCAACAACCACTTTTGATGGATGTCAACCATTTGCAACCTCTTTTGGTGGGTGTCAGCCATATGAAGGAATTTTAAGTTAAAAATCATACCAAATTTCATATTGAAGGAAAATTTGAGTTTTTGAAAAGTAATATCATATTATTACGTAGAAGGCTCTTGAAATCAAATAGTTACTAAACCTTTTTTTTGGTTGAAAATAAGTTTAATTCAATTCTAAGAAAGAGAATTGTTGAGAGAACTAATATTTTTAGGAAAACAGAAACTCTTCATTATTGTTAAATCAATAGAAGCGTTTTAATCCTAGGACTTTAGATGTAGACAAAGAAATAGATAACTGAAAGAGAGATATGCTATGTAGAATCTTACGAGTACCAAGGCTGTATTATACTAATAAAAGAAAGAGCTAATATTGGAAGAATAATTTTGATGAGAAAAGAGAATTTCTTAACTATAAAGACCCATATAGTATTCTTTATCTTCAAAGGGGGATGTATTTAAATATGTTTAGTTGAACGGTCTTTTATCATATGAGTTTCTTAATAAACATAGTAGTGAAGTTAAACATTTATTAAAATGAGATATTAAACTAATCATTTAAGTCAATTAGTCAATCTCTCTATTTGTATGAAACTATACACGACCTCATCAAATCTTCAACATCTGTCCTTTTTGTGTCCATTCACTTGATGGTAGGCACAGTTGTTTTTTCTTTAAGGATTTCCTTCAGTGAATGAGGAATATTTGAATAGCTGAAATCACTACAAGTTTGAAGAATATGGATAATATAGAAGACTATTTTAAATGGGAGAGACGAATCTTTATTCTCCATTATTAGGGATAAATTAATTTGGGATTTTGTCTTCCTAGCCTTAGTTATCCTTTGTAGTTAAGAAGACTCTGATAGATACTCATAAATTCGTTTGATATGTAAAGTTTATAGTTTATAGATAGGATCATACTCCTAGCCATTCTCTTTCTTTGAAACGAGGATGACCTATCTTCTATGGTTATTTTTTTTTTAATGAGTTAAATGCATAAATTGAGAGGTATCACTGGGATGGCTCCTATGTTTCTAGAAATAAACATAATTTTCTAGGATTTCCCACCGGCACATAGAAATCTAAAGGTATACCTTTGAAAGTAGGTTGGAATGTAGAGTCCAACAATGATTTTGTCGAGATATAATGCAATCGAAATTAGGCTATGGTATGTTGTAACAGATCGGAATTTCTGAACCAATTTAAAATTTTAATTTTAGCTATTTTAATGGATTTTGAATATTTAGAATGATTTATTTTAAATGATAATGAATAATTTTTTTATTTAAATTGAAGTTAGAACGTATAAATTTATTTTAATTATAAAACGAGCCTGAAATGGCGCGGTAGTTTGAAAATTCGATTTCTAATTTCAAATGAATATACATAATTCAAAATAAATCGGATTTCAGTAAAACCAGAAACATTTGAATCTGTTTAATAATATCTTTCTAATGAATGTGAACAACTAAGATTTCATAATATAAATTGGAAGTTATGTCCGGTTTAAAATTGGAAATAGTCGCTATTGAATTTATATATTTTTTAATATTATATATAGCCCAAAAAAATAGCCATTTTGCAAATGACCTCCATTTTCAACGAAATCACTTTTGTTGGATTAGGAATATCAAATTATTGTTAGGTTTCAAATATCATAATTTTTGGAATTAATATGTGAGCGTGGTAAATTTAAACGTGTTTGGCAATTTCAGTTTGAATTTAATCGACTGGGAAAATAACCATTTTTCAAACAGCCTCCAAATTCGAAAAAATTAGTTTTTTTAACGACCGTATCGTCAAAACATAGCTAGATTAATTTTTCTATAATTTTTGGAGTCAGTAGGTGTCCCGGGTAAATTAAAATGTACATTTAAATTCAATATATATTGATTTATATTTTAATTTAAAGAAAAACTAATCGAAATGGTTGAATTGGGCTACAAAACATATCCCATTGTGTCCAGAATGGGGGCATTTGACTGGGGGCAAAAGTCGTTGAGTTTGATTTGGAGTTCGAATCGATAAATAAATATAATTAGAATTAAATGAGATAAATAATCTTAAAAATAATATATATACACCCTTGAAAACCGCTAACCCTAATTCTCCGAATGAAAAAAACGCGCCGGCAACAAATAAAACCTACGGCCAATTTTCTCAGACTTTAAATCCCCTCCATCTTCTAATCGGCCAAGAATTATCAAAGGATTATAATTACAAAAATATTGAGCACTTAGAGATCTTTAATTCAACCGGTTATGATTTAATTTGGGGAATCATTGTGGCCAGATTTCTATCTAGAATAGCCGTCGTTCGTGATGATTTCTTGAGGTGGAGATGGCACCGGGTTGGCTGGCGTTTATCGCATTGGGGTGTGGCGTGGCGACGCATCGTCTGGAGGTGGGTGACCGGTGGCGCAAGGCTTCTAAAAGGTGCGGTGATGGCTTTTTATTTTGAACGGATGGGTTTCTTGTGCTGAAGCGTATACAATGGGGAGGGCGAAGTAATTAAGGGAGAGATTAAAGGTTAACTAATGTAATTATTTTATTATATTTTATTTAATAACGTAATCAAATGTATCTAATACCATAACTATTTCATACCAGGACGGAATTGGACGATTTCAGATCCATTGGAACCGTGATGAAGAGAGCTTCGCAATGGAACAGACTAGAACCAAAACGGAGCTAGTTGGGATTTTTGACTGAATTGAACGCACAATTTAATTCAGTTAAAATAATCTTCAAATAAAGAATGGCGGAGTGGAACCCAATGTGAGAATTCTCTCACTAAAATTTTGTATAGTTATTTAATTTATTTTATAACTGTAAATATATGAATTGCTAGTGATGATTTTTATCTGTTGTATGTGACATTGTTTGAGTTCAACACATGAACTATTCACGACTAATTTGCACACGAAGCATTGTTTGAATATGCGACACTTGTATTTCAAACAATGTGGATACATTTTGTGGTTGTTGAGATTTAATTATAAATATCCATTTATAATTTAAACAGTGAAAAATTGATTGATTAGAAAAACAATTTGAATTAAATTAAAATTGGTTAAATTTATTAACCAATGGGTTATTTAAATAGACTGTGGTAGTTTGAAAACCCCACAAGGGTACGGGGATGATATTTGACATACACTAAGCCCAATATTTAGTTGTATGTCAATCGATGGGTTGACAGACTGTGATGAGCGTTATTTATTTATTTTAATGCTTATACAGTTGTGGAATGCACTCTGGATGATGTTTGAATGGTTAATGATTATTTATCATTATTGTTGAATACATGCGATTTATGAAATCCATATAATTGAAATTATATGGTAATTGATTGAGTCGCATTCCGATTAAAGAAATGAACGAATATTTTAAAATAATATTCTGTGGAATAATCAAAATAAGATTTTGATGTCTGATTTTGGATGGACACAAAAATATATAAAAATGTGAAGCTAGGATAAGTACAGAAACACCATTTTAACCCGAACGGGTTTATCGATAAATTTTATTCATTTTGAAATAATATCGAAGAGAATTGATTTCAAAATCTGATATTTTGAAAATATTATCATTTTAATATTATAATGATATGAAATATTCAGTTTTGATTTAAAATTGAAAACGAAGTTAAAATCGTTTTAAAACGAATTTATAAATGATTTATAAAATACATTTTAAATGTAAATAGACAATATATATACACTATATATATTTAAATGTCCTGAATAGAACGCGCTGCGCAGTGACTGTTCGCGAATTTTGACCATTAACTTCAAATGGACGTAACGGGAGATCCGACCGTCGGATTCTCCTAAGACCAGAACTGTTGGGTTCATATCGAAAAGAGCTTTCCAATGGATATAAGAGATTTAAATTTGAATGGTTAGATTTGGAGATATATCCAAATCGATTTTGGAAAAGGTCGCTATTGATGCAGTTCGATAGCCGTTATTGGAAACCGACTGTAAGGGTCTTAATAAAATTATTAAAAATATGGAAAAAATATGTAAAAGCATAATAACTGATTTGGAGAGATTTTGGATGAAAAATTACAAGTTTGAAAAGATAAAAAAAAAATTGTTTATCGAAATGAACTAGTTATTAACTAGAATAATAATCCAATATTTTTAAATGAATAAATTGGATTTGTAAATGGTTTTGATATAACCAGAGATTTCCAATGTATGAATTGGAATGGATTAGAATGGAAATAATCTTCGGAATATTTCGATATTGGATTCCGTGATTATATGGATATTGTTGAGGAATTTGGAAGATATAAATATCCTTATTCCCAATACGATATTTGTTAGTTTCAGAATTTAATATTGAATATAAGCCGATGAAATTTCTATTCGGAGCATTGTATTTAATATCGAAAAGGATTTTGGGTTTGTCGTGAATGGTGTTTTTAATAATATTGTTCTTAAACCCAGTTGAGAAAAGAATAAATCTTTTAACTAAGATTTAGAGAAGTTTACCAATTAATTAATATTTAATTGGAATTGAATTGAAATTGGATTTTTGGGTTTATTGTGAACAGTGTTTTTAAATAACATTTGTTCCTTAACTTAATTAACAGTGAAGTTATGATTTGGAATTTATAAATCTTTTATTAAGATTTAATGAAAATTTTCCAAAGTAAGGTTTTCCAATTTAATAGATTAAATTGGAATTGAATGGATTTCGATTTGGTAATAATCGAGACAAGCTTCTGTGAAGGAAGACCGTTACTATATATGGAATTTAAAAGGCTTTGCCATTATTCCATTTATAGTATTAGTCTGATACGGAAATTTATGTCGATTAGTTATTGATCTGTTTTCCGTGAAGATTTCATAGTTAATGGAAGATGATTTGGGGTTCCGTGTGAACTGTGTTTTAAATGACAATGGTTCTTTAACTCAGTTATAGATATGATTAGTTTCATAAAGTTGAATAATCATAAAGTAATGATTTTTGATGTTAAAACTAGGTTGGAGTTTTAATAAATCTTTAATTAGATTGGAATGTGGATAAGGTAATTAAATTTATTGAATTGATGAAATGATCGAGAATGGAGTACCACCTGTTTTACTCCAGGCGATAGTTAAATCTTTAATTAGATTTGAGCATGAAATGGTAATTAAATTTACTGATAACACGGTGGGTTTTAGATATGGAGTACTACCAGTTTTTCTCCATGGGATGAATAGGTTGGGATTGGGAATAATAAATAAATGATTACTTCAGTAAGGCTCGATAATTCCGACTAGAATAAAATCATTTGAAATCGATATCCAAAGGAAGATTAAAGAATAATTTTAAAAGAATTTATCTTTGACAAAATTAATGGGAACCTTTCCCTAAGAATGTGAAATTTGGATAAAAGAATATTCTGAACTTGAATGAAGCGTATGATGTGTTTTTATAACACTTGATTATTGATTATAAAATACGAGAGTTATTTGGAAAGACCGGGTTTACACCATTCTGAATAACTGTAATGTCCCACCTTTTAACCGACTTTGATTGATAATAAACATTGATTATAATAAGCTAATTAAATTAAAATCGAATAAAATCATGGTTAATAATAACGAACTTAAGTGGCTTTTTATCTAACTTATATATATAAATATATTACTTGTTGTATTTATATAGGATAATAAGAAGATATTATTATTATTATTGTTAAACTAGATTTCTTATTACTTGAGAAAATTAAGTGAAATCTTTAAAATTTAAGATCCAATGCACTAAATATACCTATGCATATGTAACTATAACTTATATATTTTGGGTAACATACTTAAGGGATTAAGATTTTAATCTTTTATTTAGAAACATGTGATTGCTATGAAATGAATAAACATATGTAAGGGCATAGTTAATACATAATGAACATATAGATAATATGGTCTTTAATCACTAAAAAGAGGTAGGTAAGAAGCCAATGTAATCAATGGAATTGAAGAAAAGCACATACAAGAAACCTTACAGTAAAAATATCCAAGAATGATCAAGTATAAAATAGTTTTTTATGAACACCACGTGTATGGTGAATTGCCCCAACAAGTAAAACAAAAGAGTATGGCCATTATCAACTTCTTAATATGATTTAACATTGAAATAGTATGGCTAATATAGATACAGGCCATTTCCCTACAACAAATCAATACAAGAATGCAAGTATAAAAATATTTTTAAGTACATAAAAATCTGTTTTATATGACTAAAATCCAAGAAGAAGCTTGCGGCCATTTTGTGCATTTATGAGGCATGTTTTAGAAAAGAGTATTATTTCTAGAAGCAAGAAAATGACAGGAAAGATGTAAATATCTAGCAGAAAATATACTTGCTTAACAGTGAAGTCAAAAGCTAGAATAGTGGGGAACTGTTAAATGAGAAAATTTCGTCTATAAATCGCAACTAAAGTTTTCATACACTTCCTTTCACAAAACAATTGAACCTGTGAAGATCACAAAGAAGTAGTAGATTTAAGAGTTGCAGTAAAAACAGAGAGGAGTTGGGAATTGTGAGTAAACTTCTCATTTTCCTCATTTAAACTGATTTTATACTATTATGCAGTATTATATGTACATACTAGCTGTGAATGAATTATACGGTGTCAGTTTGATCTCTATAACAAGTATGTAAACCCACATGAAAACCTGTAAATGAAACATAAGAACAGAGAAGTATTATCAAATTTAATCTCATATAAAAACTGGGAAGCTTGAAAACTTGGAACTGTGTATGTGTATGAGTAAACTATTCCCTAATTTTGTTATGATATAACCACATATATATATATATATATATATATATATATATATATATATATATATATATATATATATATATATATATATATACATATACATATATATGTATGTGCATGTATTATTCTGCATTTGTGTAGTTAGTTTAATACGTCATATTAAAATAGAACTTAAACCTGGAAATCTGAAACTGTGTATATATATGAGTGAATTCACCATTTGATTTCTGATTTTGCAAGTACATTTAGATAAATGTATGCATATATGAATATGTTGATTTGATCTTGAAATGGAATAAACTAAACTAAGACCAGTAGAGACATATACAAATTTGTATTGACTAAGCATGGATGGTTATTAAAGTCAAATTGTTGTATTGCTTAAATATTATATCACTAAAACTAAAAGACAGGGAAGCACAAAAACATTTGTAGCTGAAACAGTGGATCCTTTAGTAAGTAAACACTTTTTTTCTTCTGTTGTGCATGCCATGATTAATGAATAATCTAAATATGCTAGACGCATACATCAATGGTTGATACCTAGTTGGTTGAATCAGAAGTATGATATACTTCCAACATTCGAGCTCACCAAACCCTTCTGAATTCTAGATTTATCAAATGTACATGCAGTGTCAAAATTTCAACATTTTTACTCTCAATTTGCTCATATGATTAGTAAACAGGGTAAGAGTTATTTAAATTAACATACACACGATCTGTACCCACGTAAAGGATAGAACCACTGTTATTTACTGATATGTTTTAATATAATGAAATGATACAAGTCTAAATAGTATTAACAACTAATCATAAGTATGAAAATCTGCATAACAAAAAACAGTCTTCCTTCTAATTTAAATATGGTACGGCTTCGAACTAGATAAAACCACGTTAACAAAACAAAATCTTAGTTTTTAGGGACATTTAGAAGCCAATTATGGTATTGGATTTTTGGGTTAGCAAATTATGTTGCCTGGAGTTTAAAAAAAATTAAAGAGGGAAAAGGGGGCTGAGCTGTTTATGTGTACGGCTGAGTTTCGATCAAATGAAAGTGGAGTGCCTTGGTTGGATTAGCTGACTGTCGAGAGGGGCTTATGAAATCGGGAACAAGAGAAGGTAGTAGTGGAAAGAAGGAATAGAAATCAGAGAGAAGGAAAGACTAAGGTCAACAGCAATGGAAACAACAAAAAGAAAAAAATAAAGAGGACTTTGCTTTGAATATACACACATTTGTATGCGTCCCTTGTCATCTGTACACCTCAAAGTCTTCCGGCTTCATCACTTTTGAATATAAATAGAGAACTGCATCTTCTGTGTATGTAACCTGCGCCTTGAATGTGGACATAAATTCTTCTTTCCGCAATGCATTTGAATGGAGCCTGTCAAGTTTCAAAACGCAGTACTATATGTGACGAGCTACACAATGTAACTAGTGGTCGACATCTTTACAACATTGACACATTGGGCTTCTGGGAAAATCGAAACTTTGAGGTAATGTTAGAATGAAAGATAATTATAGGCCGGAGTTTGGCGAACTCTTGTAAGTGTTGAGGGCTTCCGTGTTTTTAGGACTTCAGATTGAACAGCGAACATACTATATGGATGACTAGATCAAAAGCTGGAGGGAAGTCAGTGAGTAACGAGCGGCTTGTGGCAATGGTGGAGGTAGCGTGACGGTGGGAGGTTCGGTTGTGTATGTGCACAAGTGCACCATACACTGTTACGTATTCAAACAGAGCAAGACGGGAGCAATGGCATTGCAAGTCAAAAGAAAGAACGGGGAGTAGAGAAAAAAGGTGGGTTCTTGTTTTCGCTGGGTGTCTTAAGTTGCAAACCCAAGTTCTTATTACCAAATTCAAAAACAGAAAGAATACATGGGAACAACAGTAAAGAATGAAAGAAAGGAAACGAAACAGAGAGGAAGTAAAGGGGTATAGGCCTGGGGCACGATCCTTATATATAAAATAAATAAATAATAATAAATGGAGGTTTAAGTTCAATTGTTTATATATCATATAAGTATATATGCACATGAAGAGGGTATGCGTTCTAGTATGGGTTTGAATGGTGAAAAACCTGTAGAGTTGATCATGGCCGGATCTGTGGTTAGAGAAAGGATCAGCAGGTGATTTGTGGTGTGTGGAGATGATCGGAGGAGTATGGTGTCATGTGGAACACTCGTGCATGTGCACATGAGTGATGTTGTGCACCATTAATTTTCGAGCAGACAACTGAAGAGGAGGAGCATTTGTGTGATATCTGTTGATGGGTGAGGTAAATGTTGAGTTCAAATGGTTTAGCTAATACAACCATATAGTAAATTAAACAAAGACAAGAAACTTGTTGATATATAAAAAGAAGATAGGAGTATGTTAAAAGAAAAGGGGATACTGGGCTAAAGTATAATCGGCTAAGATAAGTAAATAGAAATAAAAAGGAAAGAACAAAAGAGATGAGGTAATAGGACTTGGGCTGGTTGATTTAAGTAGGAAAGCAAATATAGAAGAAATAAAAAGAGAATAAGGAGAAAAATAAATAAAGTAAAATAGAAATATTGTATCACTTAATTTATTAGTGTTTGTTTAGAAATAAAACGACGATTTAAATATACTTTTAAAGCGAGACAAAAATATTAATTGCAAATAATTGTCCCAATAACATTATTGTATTAATTGCCGTGTGCGAAGCACGGGCCTTCTAGTTAGAAAATTTAATGATGCAATAAAGTAAAGATTTTATATAAGTCGGTTTCCTTAAATATCATCTGACTTTAAAAGACATACGCTAATCGTTTTGAAAAGTCTGGAATTAATATTCCACTTCTATTCGATTTATACGTCGCATGTTAGAGATTACTGAAGATAATTGAAGATGGAGATATGCAAGGGCTATTTTGTTTTACATAATAGTACATTCGGTTTGTCCAGTCCCAAGACAACTTGTATGGACGAATGTATGACAGAGTATTCCTAATAGATCACATAAGATAATCTTTTCAAGGTATTTCGGCTGGTGGCAGAGAAATTCATTTCTCTTAGCTTTTATACCCGTAATATTTTTGGGAAGATCAACTAGTGATTAGCGAGTTCGACGATGTGGCATTCAAAATGAATGTTGACCAGATGTTCTAGAAGATAACGTAGCCTCAAAAGCCTCACAACCGGAAAAGACAAAAATCGGGCAAGCAACATGGCTAGGTGGGTCATTCCAAGCTGGGTGTATTATCACCATTTAAAGAAATTCCTTTTGTCTTCTTAATCTATATTTCGTTGCTGTAGCTTTCGGAAACGATGGGTCGCTACCAACCATGGGAGTGGTAATATATTCGCTACACTCAAGCTAAATGAGTGGGCGGTCATGTGTGGCCGGGTTGCAAGACGTTCTTATTGCACCCCAGTGTATCCCCTCTAGAGTACACTGATCGGCATGTGGTCTCATACCTTATCTGTTGGAATCCAATCTCCAATAAGAGCCCGCAGTTTTTGTTTTTATATTATATATGTGGAGCGTGAGATGCAAGCGTTCTGCTAGATGGTTGTTTATTTGATACGAACTATTATAATATTAGATGATTTTGATATCAAAGATATTTAGTAAGGTAAAGACCATCCATGTTTATGTGTGGGCTGGTCTTACTATTATCTTATCTTTCAAAACATTTTGAAAGTTAAACCAATTATTCTGTATCTCGTGAGGGAAAAACCCGTTCCGTTTTTATGCCGTGGTCTTATGAGATATACTATGCTAATCAAGCTGTGTTTTAAATTGTTTACTCATACCAGTCCCCCGACCGATCCAGAGTTTATTTTCTATGTTTTCCTAAACTCTTGGGTACTCATAACACTTGTTATGGGTAGACAAGTGATCCAGGTGACTAATGGAATCCTTTGAAGTATTATGGAGTACAAGACCAAGAACCCGTCTAGTAGTTGCATTTATCTCGAAGTATCCAGTTGAATATTTGTATTAAACTAGTAATCATATATGATGGTGTATTATGATGATGTACTACGATGTTGTGATATGATGTAGCAGACCCAGTTATGTAATATATTATGTATTTTGTTAAAATTCCGCTGTGAGATTCTGATGTGATGTTCTTCTTACTCTTCTATTCTATTAGTCCTATTTTTCTTCTTCTCATCCTCTAATTTCTTTAAAATTGCAATTTCGTGCAATTTGGGTTGGAATTAGTCGGCTCAATTTGGTATGGATTTACGGGCCTTTACAATAACTGATAAGGCGACTAAATGTTGATGATATGAAGATGGTGGTTGAAGACCGGAGATCTTCACATCGTTTGGATGATTATTGATGTCTTGATTGGGATGTACACCCAAGACAAGGTAATAAGTGGTGATCGTCCCTACGTACTTGGAGATCGACCGGATATGCGAGGACCTCTCTCATGTATTGGACATATGCGACGAGGAATAAGGTGCCTCTGGTTTCGTTCAGACCCAAAATGGACTTGTAAATGGATGTGTGTCTGACATTGGATTTCATTCTGTGTTTATTGATTTCTATTAAAATATACATCTGTTTGGTGGCGGAGAATTTATTCTCTTGCTTAACACCCTTTTTGAGACGTATAAGCTCAGAGATTATATATTGATAGACATCAGTTGCATGGCTGAATTGTCAGTGTGGCATGCTAAGATGCAAATGATCAAGGCTTTTGTTGAAAAGCAGAGTCTTATAGTTGATGATCAAAGAACTGCTTAAAATAGCATAGCTTTATGTATAACGCTAATTCGGAAGCCTCACACCTCGGTATGAGTCAAAAACGGGATAAGGGAACGCAAGGAGTGCACGATGTTTCTTTCTAGCTAGGAGTGGTGCCATGGTATAGAGCCCAGACATTTTTACTTATGTGGATGATGGAATGAGGCGCTTCGGATATTGGGTCCCTAGTGGCTCAGAGACAGGTCCTATAGAACCAGGAAACATGTGTTCAGGAATAACTAATCCACTAAAGTAAGTGTGGACCGGCCCTGCAGAATCTAGGGCTCACCAGCGTCCGAGTCCTGAGGCATTTACTAGATTGCCTCGAATCGGTAAGGAGACCATCCCTTGCTTTGAATCATGATGGAACTCCAATTTCCAATACGACACTTTTTTGTTTTGGTTGTAAACCAATGTATGGCGGCATAATATATGGTACATATGTTGTCTAGGATTGATATATTTATATTTGAAGTTGATTCTGACACTATGCACTTATAGTAATATCAAAATGATTTGTTTTAAACATACCAAGCATGTTTGGCTATTATAAGGGAAAACTCTATCCTCCGGCTCGCACTATATTGTGGGATGGGACCTGAGTCTTATAGTAGCTTCATTTTCCAAAAAGCATTGCGTTGTTTTATTTTAAACTGAGATTCACGTGGAGTAAACCCATTTCGTGTTATACGGCGTGATCCCGTGATTTCCCAACTTTAAAGTAAAGATTTAATAACTGTTTTAGTTCTCACACCAGTCCCATGACTGACTCAGAGTTTATTGTTTCTACCTAAACTCTGGGTGCCCAAATATTCCGCCGGGGAAGCTAGTAGTTTTGGTTTCGCATATATTTCTTCTCCTAGGATCCTGGATTTACAGCTAGAGCTATATTCGGAAAGCTTTGTATTCGTGTATTTCTTTCAGTTGTGTCAATTGCTATTTTCCGCTATGCATTGTACTTATGTATTATTTTCCGCTGCTGTGTAAATTCTTAATCTCTAATATTGTATTTCCAATGTGTAATAATTATTCATACTCTGGAATATTCTTGTACTCTAATGTAAATTGTTGTAATAGCAATGAAATGTTCTACTGTTTTTGTCCTGATGCGTCATGTTCTCAAAGCAATCCGTTGTTTTCATCTCTTCGGAGATCAGGGAATTTCAGATCGTTACATATGTTGTCTTAATAGCTAGTGTTAAGAAGAAAAGGTGCATTAGGTAAATAGCACCTAGATTTCATAGTGTTACTCGTTAAAAATCTCAATGTTCGGTTTTGTCCTTTTAGTCACCCTTGTTTAGTATAGAGTCCTATTACACGAAATTTACGTATTTCCGCCATTAACGAGTTTTTAAGAGAAGATCAATATAGGAAAGCACAATATAGTTTTTGTTCTTTTTATTTTTTCAGAAGACCTATTTGAACTAGGATCACTGCCTAATTGTAGTCAATGTAACGTGACGCTATTGGTGGAGAATTTTATACTTGGATTATTTATTAAGCGGGTAGCTTATGATGTTCATTTTACGGTTCTACTTAAGAGGCACATATTCATGACTTGACTTTGCCCAAACGACCTTTCGTATTTAAGCTATGTATTATCTCATTGGCGGTCTCGGCCATTGATTCTTTCTACCTTGAATTTGATGCTTTAGGCATTCGATTTGCTAGTAGGTTGTTTCCCTTTGCATGTGATATTATTCTTTTGGCGCAAGCTCATTTCATTCGGTCCTTATTCAAAGTAGGATAATTCTGGTGATACATATAGGTTGTGTGTGTTGGACTTTCCTTATGAAAACAATCGTTTATTTTACTACTATGATTTTTTGGTATAATGATTATTGAAGCTTACAAAATAACACTTTACCACAAATATCTTGTTTTTCATCATGTACCCAAAAGAACTTTAATTTCGTAGCTTCTTTAATTTTTGTTTTCAATATTTTTTTTTGATTCAAAATAGAAAAAAAAAACAAGTCCCTTCATAAAGTTTAAATTGCTCAAACCAATCTCTAAGTGAACTTAAACTTCGATAAATTAAATGAGGAAAATAAGTAACTTTAATGAACAAATGAAAGAAAATATGTGTAGTGACCCTCCTTCTCAGTCGATCCAAATCGATCGTTAAACCAACTTAAATCGAACCAAAAAGGCGGATACGCTAACTTTGGGTGCACAACACATCAGAACAAACAATAGAAGACTTTTATAAATATCATAATAATGTTACAACAGAGTATAGAATATCAGAGTATCGAAAAAAATAATGTTGGAAAATAAATTTACAATAAATGTAATACAATGCAGCGGAAACAAATAAACTAGCACAATGGAAGACTATTAATGCACTAGACACAACTTTAAGCTTCGATGCAGAATCCTACTGAATGAAATAATCAGTAGATCCAAAATTACAAGCTGCCGTGTGGAAAATATGGGCACCCAAAGTTTAGGTGAAAACAATAAAGTCCGAGTTAATCATGAGACCGGTGTGAGAACTCAAAATAGTATTAAAGTCTACTTTAAAATAAGGTAAATCACGGGACCACGCCGCATGTCACGGAACGGGTTTACCCCCATGAATACCAATGCATAAACAATAACCAATAATAGTCATATGGATCTACGATGCATCATAGAACATGCAATTCCTCAATCTACCTATTTAGGCTTAATCCCAAATTTAGATTTTCAAAATTCAATTCACTTTACAGAAATAGTTCCTTTGGACTTTATTTCCCGATTTCTTATTTCAAATCATTTGAAATACATATCTAGCTTTATATCAAAGTGGATTTCACTTCGGGATCTCAAAATAAAATCTTTGGAAATATGAATTCCAAAACATCACAATGCATACAAACAAGTATACAACCAAATATCGGGCTTCCCTCAGACAAGGCAAAGGGTACGTACCTTACCAACTCGATATATATATATATATATATATATATATATATATATATATATGCATCTCCCTTTATGGAGCAGGCTACACTGACGATGCACAATCCCACGCCCTCGGGGACTACACCGCCATCTCACCCATACTTTTAGTCCTCAGGGTTACCCGAATCTTTAGCCACATACTAAACCATTTCATATCCCGAAGTACGGAAAATCATTTCACAACATAATAATCACAAGTACTTTCAAACTATAGTACTTTACATTAGCAATTCTCACATATGACCAGTCACTATTAATCACATAACCTTTGAGCTCGTACGTCTCAAAGAAGGGTGTTAAGCAAGAGAATAAGTTCTCCGCCATCAAACAGATATATCATCAATAGGAACTAATCGGTTATGTAATGAACTACAATGTCAAACACATAATACTTATCTAAATCATTTTAGAAAAGTCGGGTTTAGCCCTCGAAATTCTTTCTATTTTATAAAACATTTTTATAAAACATTCCCTGTCCAAAATCAGGAAAACATTTCTTCACTAAGAAAAATATCGTTTCAAAATCATTCATTAAATTTGAAATGAACTCAACAACATCGCTAAACATCTCATAGTCAAATCGTGAAGTGTTTCACAAGATGTTAGCATACAAATATTTCTACCCAACCCAATGCTAGATGTAAAAGCATATTTTGCTCATAAACTGGTTGAGCACAGTCCAAACAATCAATCATAATCCATATCCATAACCAAGTATATTTGGTTTATATCACACCTCATGTTTTGGTAAATTTAATCACCATTCATTCATTCAAATCTAATCAAAGATTTATTAAAACTCTAGTTCAGCTTTAATTTCAAAAATCCTTATTTAATGATTATTCAACTTTCTGGAAATTAATCCTTCTTTTAATTGGGTTAAAGAATCAATGTCATTTAAAACAAATTTCATGATAAACCCAAATCATCTTACATTAACTATGGAATTTTCACGGAAAACGGATCAATATATAATCGATATAAATTTCCATATCACACTAATAATATAAACGGAATAACGGCAAGGACTTTTAAATTCCATATACAGTAATGGTCTTCATTCCCAGAAGCTCATCTCAATTATTAAATCGAATTCCATTCAATTCCAATTCAATATATTAAATTGGAAAACTTTACTTTGGAATATTCCGTTAATCTTAATTTAAAAGATTTATTCCTTTCTCAACTAGGTTTAAGAACAATGTTATTTAAGACACCATTTACGACAAACCCAAAATCCAATTTGATATTAAATACAAGTCTCTAAGTAGAAATTATATCGGCTTTTATTCAATATCAGATTCTGAAACCAACAAATATCGTATTGGGAATAACGATATATATATATATATCTTCCAAATTCCTCAACAATATCCATATAATCACAGAATCCAATATCGAAATATTCCGAAGATTATTTCCATTCAAATCCATTCAAATTTATTCAATGGAAAATTCTGGTTATTTAAAACCCCTTTTTCAATCCAATTTATTTATTTAAAAATAATTGGATTATTATTCTAGTTATTATCTAGTTCATTTCGATAAAAATATATTTTTCTCATTTCAAACTTCAAATTTTCCATCCAAAATCTTTCCAAATCATTTATTATGATTTTACATAATTTTTCCATATTTTGAATAATTTTATTAAGTCCCTTACAGTTGGTTTCCAATAACGGCCACCGAACTACATCCATAGCGACCTTTTCCAAAATTTATTTGGACATAATTTGAAATCTAGCTATTCAAATTTAAATCTATTATACTCACTGGAAAGATCTTTGCGATAAGAACCCAACAGTTCCAGTTTTAGGAGAATCCAATGGTCGGATCTCCCGGTACATCAATTTGAAGTCAATAGTTGAAATTCGCTAACGGTCGCTGCGCAGTGCGTTCTATTCAAGCCATATATATATATATATATATATATATATATATATATATATAATCATAGATTTCCATTTAATATGTATTGTATAAAACGTTTTAAATTCGTTTTAAAAACGATTCCAACTTCCATTTCAATTTTAAATCAAAATTAAATATTCCATTACATGACAATTTTATACAGTGCATATATATGTTAAAAATTATATTTTTAACAATCCAATAATTATTCCATTACACGCCCATTTCATATATCGCATATACAAGCTAAAAATAATAATTTTAGCGAACCTATATTTATTTCAATACATGACCATTTCATATATCGCATATACAAGCTAAAGATAATATTTTTAGCGAACAAACCTTTATTTCTTTACATGACCATTTTATATATCGCATATATATGTTAAAAATTATATTTTTAACAATCCAATTATTATTCCATTACATGACCATTTTCTATATTGCATATATATGATTCATACAACGCCTATATATTTTTCATACAACGCATACATATATTTTTCATACAACGCATATATATTTTATACAACGCATATATATTTTATACAATGCATATATATATATTATACAACGCATATATATTTTATTTACTCCATTTCAATATCACAATCACAATACGCAAATCATTAAACCATCCATATAAATAAATACTCAACAACCAATTGCCATTTACGGCACCACAAAGGTCCATTCACGGAGTATGAAATGCGAATGTCGCTAATATCCATACATCGCTTCTAATTTCAATGATTTGTGTGAGTTCATGTGTTGAACTCCAAAAATAAATAAAATAACAAAAATGATTTGAGTGAGAGAGTTCTCACATTGATCGGTTTTGAAATCATTAAATAACAATTATTTTAATTAAATTAAACCCAATGTTTAATTTAATCAAAATTTCTAACTGCTTCCAATTTTGTTCTAGTCAGTTCCATGACGTAGTATTTTTGTTCACGGTTCCAACGAACCCAATTTCACTGAATTCCGATGTCATATGAAAAAGATACAACATTTTAAAGTTAATACATTTTAAACGTGTCATTAACAGTGTTAATTATAAAAATTAAAATATGTAATTAGATTCTTCTTCTTCCTAAATTGCCTGGGGACCGAACACCATTCTAAACCCATCATCGACCAAACTCTTCCACCGTCGCACCTCCCACAAGCAGCTGTCACATGATCCGACACCCCCACAATAAAGCCCGTTGTCCCGCCACCCTAAACCCCTGACCTCATCTAACTCACAACCCCCACGTTCTCTAGAAAGCCCCTCGACGTCGGTGCCTTCTAGGAGAAATCTGACTGCCACGGTGCTCTTAAACCCATCTCCTCTGCTCAAGATGAAGATCTCTCTACCCTTTACCTATTTCTAGGTTTGAATTTCTCATACAGATGCAAGAATTGAGAAGAAAATGAGAAGGAACATCGCGAGTTCTTGGTCGTTCATCACCAAAGGAGGCAGCATTGAAATGTTGACATGGAAATTATTTTGACCGTAGGTTAGGGTTTTTGACTGAAGGTTATATATATAATTTAATAATATTTTAATTCGTTTAAGTGATAATTTTCAGTCTAACTCCAAATTAAACCCAATGACTATTGTTCCCAGCTAATTACCCCCATTCCAGACATAATGAGATATGTTTCATAAGACAATTCAACAGTTTCGATCAGTTTTTTTGAAAATTAAAATATAAAATAATATAATGATCAATATTGAATTTGAACGCACATTTTAATTTACCGGGTCCACATACTGAGTCCAAAAATTATAGAAAAATAAATCTAGCTATGTTTTGATCATATAGTCCTAACAAAACTAATTTCGTCGAATTTGGAGATCATTTGAAAAATGGCCTTTTCCAGTTGATTAAATTCAAACTAAAATTACAAAACACATTTAAATTCACTGTGCTCACATATTAATTCCAAAAATTATTAAATTTTAAACCAAACAATAATTTGACATTCCGGATCCAAAAAAAGTGGTTTCTTTGAAAACAGAGGTCGTTTGCAAAATGGCTATTTTTAAGGGCTATATATATAATGTATATAAATTCCGCAACGACTATTTTAAATTTTAAATTGGAAATAACTTACAATTTATAAAGTGAAATCTTAGTTTTTTGCATTCGTTAGAAAGATATAATTAAATAGATTCCAACGTTTCTTGTTTCATCCAATTCTGATTTATATTGAATTCTGTACATTCATTTGAAATTTAAAATCGAATTTTCAAACTACCGCGCCATTTTGAGTTCGTTTTATAATTAAAATAAATTTATACATTCTAACTTCGATTTAAATAAATTTTTAGTCATTATTATTTAAAATAAATCATTTTAAATATTCAAACCCATTTAAATAGCTAAAATAAAAAAATTAAATTGGTTCAGAAATTCCAGGTTGTTATAATATGTATCTTTAAAATTATCCTCGATAGATTGTCATGTGTATAATATCTTTACCAAATTGGTTTTTCTTAAGTATAATTTTCTTATCAAAAAGTTTCAAGTTAATACCAATGTCATTTGCATTTTCCCCTTTTTCTAAAATCCTTAATTTGTAAAATTTTCAAATATACTATAAGCTCTTAAATTTTGGTAATTGCATATTCTTTATCCATTTTTTCTCATTGAAGTATTTTACTTGTTTATTATATTCCGATACAATGTACCAAATACATGAAATAGTTAATAATTCAAAATTTTGCAAAGCATTTTCGCATAGTTCATTAGCATTAATCGTTGCAAGATCATCTTTAACATTGTTTGCAATATAATTTGAAGCATCTCTTAGCTCCAATATTTGAATACCTATTGCTTAACACTTCAGATGTGGTTTCCCCAATGAAGTGTCGATAGTAGTCCTAAAGTAAAAATCTCTATATTACTCTGATGTTTTTCCATTGTCGAGCTAAGTTGGAAAATAAAGTATAAATCTTTTGCACATAAGCAAAAAAAATCTTTCTTTCATATATGATTCGCTACATTGAAAAAGAAAGATTTAGACTATGACACTCACTTTATATGTGGATAGCTCTAAGATATACATCAGGTAGCATATTTATACCTTGATGTTACCTACCTCATCGTATAATTAAAGAATTGATTTATAGTCTTGCATGAGGTGATTTCTAATTTAACCTTATACCATTCATATTTGAACCATTATTATAGCTTTGTCTTATTACATCAACGATATCAAGTTTATACTCAATCAGTATGTTTTGAAGTTCTTTAAAAGATTCATAAATGGATAAATTGTTGATGGTTATAAATTTAAGAAAATATTCTCTTACTTTAATATCATTTGCATATTCAACTTTCGCACATCTTATAAAACAGACATTTTATCCTTACTCAAATCTAGAGTGAAATCAAAGATAAGGAAGAAGTACTTAGTTTTCATCATTTTTTAAGTATTGTTAATCAGATCTTGAAAACAAACTACTTTATCAATTCATTTTTCATTTAAGAAGATTTTCCATAATTGGGTCAAGTCGGCTACTAAATTGCACAAATTTACAAAATTTTCCATTAAATTTCTTATAAAATTTTCCATTGATCCATGAAACTGAGCACTATTTCATAAAAATGTCTTGCAACACTAATTATGCACATAATGCTTTTTATTAATATGGTTGTTGCTTATGAAATTGGTCAACACCCAAAGCAATGTAAATAGGAAAACGAAAAGATTAGATGCATTCGGCTCTCTTCTATATCATGTTCCGAAAAGAAATTTATCCCTTTATCAGAATCATCAGGGGTTCTACTTGATATATGCTTTCGAAATAAATAATTACATGCGTGTTATTTGCTCATCCTGCATGAACTCTTACATGATGAAAATGTTCTTTCCATAGAGTGGACTCCTTTCGATAGATCAATGAGGGTCCTTTCAACTTTTACATTGAAATGGAAGTACTCAAATTTATTTCTATAGCTTTCTTCAAAGTCAAGAGCCAGAAGAAACTATAGTTGGAAACACCCTAGATTACTTCTAATATGAGACTTTTCATAACAAACGAAGGCCTGATTACCAAAAACTTTATGATATGGGTTTCCGACAATGGTTTTGATCAAAATATTCTCTCCTTCGCAACGTAATTCCCTATCAAAACTGCAACGACCCAAATTTTTAGTCAATTGAAAATATGAAAATTTAATTGATTTCAGTGGATTTTAAAAAGGTCAAATATTGAATCTGGACTTGATAATAATTGAAAATAAATTCTAAACATGGTTTTATATCTTACTGGGATTAAAATAAGGTAGTAAACTTTTAAAATAATTAATAAAACAAATATTTAAAATTAGCAATTTAATATTATTTTGATGACCTGAAAATAGACCATTTTTGAGACAGTCTCAAAATCCAATGAAACCAATTTTATCGAATCCGTAACATCAAAATATGGTAAGGTTCAAAACTTAAAGTCAACCGGAGTTAGTGTGAAAGGATACGTAATAGAAACAAGTATTGAAAAATCAGTTAAAATTCAATAAAAGCCAGAAATAAGGCTATTTTTTCAAACAATCTCATAATTCGATGAGACCAATTTTATTGGAACCATACTAGTGACATGAAGTAGGGTTTCACATTTCGTATTGATTGGACTTACGCTTTGATCATACGAACTAAAAACATATCGGGATCGTTCTATTGAAATTCGACTTGAAATTAAGCAGTTTTGGCTACTACAGAACAATTGAAAAATATTAATAAAATGGTAAGCGAGAACCTAAATGACATATTAACATGTACTAATGATTTCATAAGAGTTTAAAACAATTCGAGTATAGATCCTACCTTCCTAAGATAATTCTTAAATATAAATTAATAATTTACTTAAGATAAACATCTCCTTTAACACCACTTCCTACAACCTCATATATTTAGACTACTCATAGTTCTTTCCTACCACTTGTCATGCTCTTCCAAAGCCCAGTTCCCCTTGTTTACTTGAGCACATGTGAAGATAAAAGGCGGACTTTTGTTTTATTTCATTTTATTTTCAAAACTCCTTTTTTTCTTTAAGAACTCCATTCTCCTCCTTCCTCCTCCTCCCAAGCCGCACGTCACATCCACCCTCACTACCACCAACAACCCCCACCCCACTACCATTCCTAGCGCACCACCCCTCCTCCCTCCTAGCCTTAGCCGTGGGCCCCCTTTACTCGAAGACCCTCCTTTCTCCTTAAAACCCAAAAAGATCACATTTTTCCTTCTTTTTCCCAAACTCCCCCCATTATAACTTCCTCCCCCATGACCCACAACCTCATGCACCTCCCCTCGTACCCCTACTAGGATGCACAAGCCAGGTGGACCCCTCCCTTATCCATGGGCCCCATTAACCTTCCAATCCCTTAAAACCCTAGAAAAATCTCATCTTTTCCCTTGAATTAGCAAGTATACGTATAAATATATTTACATTATTAGTAGTGGGTAAATTGGTTTGGAAAAGTTGTGATATTGGTTAGAAAAGTCCTATATACGAAGCATTATGTTGTTGGAACGCTATGGTGAGAGCTCTACACCTAGTTTTAGTTTGCTATTATGGTTAAAATGATTACTTATTCTATTGGTGATTGATTATTATGTGATTGATATGGTAATGCTATATGACGTGGTTTGAATATTTGAATTAGTTAATTGTTAAGTTAACACAATGTTAGAATGAATATGTTAGTTGTTGTGGAGTTAATCACTTATTAACAAGGTAAAATGATTCACCAATGATCACTTAGTTAAGTTTAGAAAAATTGGTGAATATGTAATATGGAATGGATTTGTGATATTGGTTGATACTGATTATGTATTGAATGATTAGTTGAATATGATTTGTGTTAACGTGAAATAGTTTTGTCAATTACGACAATATATTATTGATAAGGTTTAATACCTTAGTTTAAATGGGTTGATTGGATATTAAGTGTTAATGATCTTAGCAATTGTGCCGATGATGCCAAGAAGTGGTAATTGGATGTTAATAGTTGTTGACAACTGTTATTGGATGCTTATAATGTATGAAATCCATATAAATGGAATTATATGGTGATTGGTTGAACATCATTCCAATTCAGAATAAATTTGAATATTTCATTAATAAAATATTATGTGAAAAATGAAAGTTTGATTTTAAAATTCAAAATAATTTGGAAAGCTAGTCTTAATCATTACAAATAGTTTTCATAAAAGAAAGGATTTGATTTAAACTAGTTTTGAATTAACAAGCGTATGTTTTAAAATTTAAATAGAAAATAAATAGTAATGGGTAGAGGTGAAGTTCAGTTAGGGTAGCTAGGGAAAGATTTAAAAGGATTTCCTTTACAAAACTGTCTTATTTATTCTTATAATGGATGTCAGGAAAATTTAGACTTCAAAAAATAAGTTTTGAAAAATATTATTATTTTAACGATTTAAATAATATTAAATTGATTAAATAACGGAATATTTGATTTTAAAGAGAAATGATTGAAATATAGTTTCCAAAAATAATTATATATGTTTTATACAATTAATAAATTATTTGGAAGTGTTTCAATTTAATTTAAATTATAAATCTAAATTGGTCTGAATAGGACTTGTCGTGCAGCTGTAGTCCGTGAACTTCGACCGTTAACTTTGAATCGATGTACCGGGAGATCCGACTGTCGGATTCTCCCGAAACGAAAACACTAGTTTAAAAATGAAAATATTTTTCAAATGGAATACAAAATTTTAAAATCCTATGGTTAAATTTTAAAACAACTTAAATTTATTTCCGAAAAGGTTGTTATAGATGTAGTTCAGTGACCGAAATTAGAAACCGATTTTAAGGGACATATAAGAATTTTTTAAAATATGGATAAATTATGATAAATCATAATAAATGGTTTGAAAGAGATTTTAATTAAATATACAAGGTTTTTGGAAGATAAAAGAGATATTTTACCAGAATGAGCTGAACTAAAGTAAAGAACCAAAAGGTATATGTGGTGATTCCTAAGAGTACAGTCTAGTACCACCTATGAGATCTAACTGGAAGTTTTTCCATTAGGCGAGGGGTGGGAAGAAATGAAAGGAAATCATATATATAACTAAGAACAAATGAAGGTTTCCGTAGATAAAGGGTCCAGTGTTAAAATAACATATTGGAATAAAAGGGTTAGAATATAACCAAAGTTTTTCCAATGTATGAATTTCAATTGGTTTAAATGGAAATAATCTTCGAATATTTTGACATTGGATTCTGTGTTATATAGATATTGTTTGAGGAATTTGGAAGATATTGATATTGTTATTCCCGATATAGTATCTGTTGATTTCAGAATTTGATGTTAAATATAGGTCGATACGATTTCTATTTAAACCCATATATTTGGATTTTGGGATTGTCGTGAATGATGTCGTGAATAACATCTATTCTTCAACCAAACTAAAGATAGGATTGGCTTCCAAATTTAAACAATCATTGAATAATGAATGGTAGATTAAAGCTATATTAGAGTTTTAATGAATCTTTAATTAGATTTGAAATGAGAGAAGGTAATTAAACATACCGAAACACGAGGGGTTTTAGATATGGAGCACCACCAGTTTTGCTCCATGGGATGAATTGGATGGGATTGGGATAACGATATGAGAGATTAACTTTATGTAAGGCTCAATAATCCCAATAAGGCTTATAAACATTAATTTAAATTAAGTTTGTAAAGAGAGATTGTATAATCTTTTTAAATGATTTCCAAAGAAAGATTTAAACAAGAAGTTTAAAGGATGTAAATATTTAATAAGATTTAAGAGAGTAATTCCCAATGTAAAAGATGGTAAAAGAATACTCCGAAATGGAACGATATTTACGATATGTTTATATATCACTTGAATTTGAAAGTGCATTAGTTATTCGGAAAGATCGGGTTTTAACCCATTCTGAATAACTATACGACGATCTTTGAAGATATCGAAGACATGGGTTGAAGACTAGAGATCTTCACATCATGAGGACTTCTCGTTGATGCCTCGGGACGTACACCCACTATGGTGTTATATTGTGATGGTAGTCTGAACGTACTTGAAGATATATCAGATATGCAAGGGCTTATCTCCATTATTGGATCGGGAATAAGGTGCCTTCGGTTTCGTTTAGACCCAGAACAAACTTGTAAATGGATGTATGTCTGACATTGTAAGTTATGACATAATAAGTTGATGTCTATTGATTTTATATCAGTTGGTGGCGAAGAATTTATTTTCTTAGCTTAACACCCTCCTCTGAGACTTATGTACTCAGAGGGTTATATATCAGTAGAAATGATTATATGTTGTGAATTGACAATGTGGCATGCTAAGTGCTGATAGATCAAAGCTTCTTGTTGAAAAGTAGAGCATTGTGGATGATAATAAAAGCATGACTGATATAGCATAGCTTTGTGTTGAAACCTAACTTCGGCATGCCTCGCAACCTGGGAATGGCCGAAAACATGATGATGGACAATAGAGTAAGGACATATGTTTCCTTCTAGCTAAAAGTGATGCCATGGTATGGAGCTCAGGTAATTTACTTATGTAGACGATGGAATCGAGGCACCTTGGATGATAGTCAAACAATGACCAAGATGACGGTCAGATACGACCGGGGAACGTTATGTTCAGGAGTAACAAGAACTCAAAGCAAATTGGTAGTCCGGCTCTGCCGATCCAAAGGACCATGTGTTGAGTCCTGGAACATTTGCTAGGATTTTCTGAACGGTTTAGGAAGATCCTTTGCCTTGGTCATTGATGGAAATCCAACTTCGAATACGAGCCTTGCGCTTTCAGTTGTAAACCTATATGGCGACATAATGAGATGGGATATTATGCTGTCTAAGATTTATACATTTATTTGTGAAATTGATATCTATACTCTGCACTAGTAATAATAAAAGAGAGATTTCATGTATCAAACATGTTGGCTATTATAAGGTAAAACTCTATCCTCAGGTTTGCATTGCATTGTGTGATGGGACTTGAGTCTTATAATAGCTTCATTTTTCAAAGAGCATTGCAATTTGTTTTTGACCCGTATTCATGTGGAGGAAACCCGTTCCGTGTTATATGGCATGGCCCCGTGAATTACCAAATTTTAAAATAATGTAGATAACTATTTTTGGTTCTTACACCTGTTCCATGATTGACTCGGTGTTTATTTTTCCTACCTAAACTATGGGTGCTCATGTTTTCCACACGGACAGCTAGTAGTTTTTATTTTTTCAGATACTTTATAGATCAGGATCGTGGATTATGGCTGGAGCAATACTCTGGATCATTCCATAGTCTTCCGTTGAGAGTTTGTTATTTATGTTGTGTAATTTATCTTTTGCTGTATTATTGTTTTACTCTGATGCAAAGTTGTTGTAAAAACAATAAAATATCTTTTTTGTGTTTTATTCAGATGTGTTGTATCCCATAACAGTTTGATGTTTTTGCCGTTTTGGAACGGACACGTGTGTCTTATGGTCGATCCAAGAGTTGGGATTTTTGGGTCATTACAGTTGCTATCAAAACTTTTGTTTACAAAGCTTTGGGGATATGAGTCATTAGAATAAGATGAAAAGAATCATCAGAGATAGGATTGGTAACATCCTATAAAACAGAACTCGCTAGATCTAGGATCAGTAGTATTCTAGAATGAGTGAGTCATTAGAGATGGGATTAGCAATTCCTTAGAATGGGTTTGAAAGCTTTATATATGGGAGACATATTTGTGATTTTCATGCATAAATGATTTTGACTTTGAAAATATATTTTTAGTATATAAAAGACATATGTCTTGATAGTATATGAGTTTGAAAAGTTAATCAATTAATTGATTTATGGATGTGATGTTTGGTAGCTAATTTAACTACTTAAGAGATGATTATGAACTTAAGATTTTGATTAAGTAAACAGAATTTTCGGTGATTTTGGACAACCGATAAATTTTGACACATATTAGGTTAAAATTTATAAAGGAAATTATATTCATGATTTTGGATAGTGAATATACATGAAACCCATTTGTCATTTTACTTAGAACGTCTTAAGGAACATATAGGTTTAAAAAAGTGTTAGTTTAAACTTATGTCCTGATTTGAAATTTTTTATTTTAAACTGTAGAGGGGTAAGCAACTTCCGGTTAGACAGTGTTTAGCGCAGTTTCTAGAGTCTTCTTTATCTAATAGTTCCTCAAACAGCTCAGAGAGTAGTTCTTCTGCCTCGTAGTACGCAGATAGCATCGATAGTCTTTGTGGCCTTAGTAGTGGCAGTAAGTACATGTTTGATACTACTTCAGTCAACAGACCACTAAAGGTCATAGATTCTGTAACCTCCTGCATTTTTAGTAGTCAAATATTTAATTTAATTTATTATTTTAAATATTATATTTGGAATATTTATGAATTTTAAAATCTAATTCATTTATTAAAACGAAGTTTAAACTTTAGATTTATATTAAATTTAAAATGAGCCTATAACATCGCGGTAGTTTGTAATTTTGAGTTTTTAACTTCATTTAAATATACATGATCCGATGTAAGTCGAAATTATGTGAAACAAGAAACATTTGAATCTAGTATATTATAATTTTCTAATAAGAGAGAAAAATGGAGATTTTATGTTATAGATTGTTAGTTATGCCCAATTCAAATTTTAAAATAGTCGCTGTGGAAATCGTTAATACACACTAATGTTTATTTAATAATTTAAAATGGGTTTTAATATAATTTTGACACCTTTTTAACTCGAAATTGATGATGTTGAGTTTTAAATCCATATTTTTTATATTTGAAGCTATGCATGTATTCCATTTGGATATTTATGATAATAATAATTTATCATTATTTGATTATATTATTTTGGGTTTTAAATATATTTTATTTATATTATACATAAGCCTTAAGAACAACCATTTTGCAAACAGCCTCGGTTTTCGATGAAATCAGTTTCATTGGTACCGTAACTATAAGTTATTATGTGATTTCGATTTTTGTATCGATCGGATTTACCAGTTGTTCGTGAGAGTAATAAACGCTTAGGTTTTTGTTTCATCGTTTTGTCAGTTTAATTTGGAATTTAAGAGTAACTGATTTTCAAACGAATTCCATTTTCAGCGAAATTAATTTTATTAAATTCATAATGATTTATAATTGTTAGATTCCAAGTTTCAAGATTTTTGGATTTAATTTGCGATCGTATATAATTTAAACGTGTACAGATTCTAGTTGTGCAATTATAAAGGAATTTGCAAACACGATCTCAGAATTTGACTAAACTTGTTCCATCATGTTCGGAATGTTGATTTATGCTAGGGTTTCAATTTACATCAAAAACGGGAGTCATATGAGGTTGTTTAAGCATGTTACTTGACGAAATTTTAATAAAATATTAAAATATTATTCCCCTCTCCATATACATAACCATACAGAGTAAATCCCTAGTATTAATACCATCTAGGTCAACTCCTTTACGTTGGTCAAAAACTGCTCTGTGATCAACAAAATAAAATACTGCACCTCCACTTCATTTGAACGACCATCGTTCTTCCATCTTTCCCCCTCGTCGATCTTGCAATCTAATAACATATACTAAATACATTGAACTATAAAGTTCTTCAAGATCTTCAAATCTACTGGTCACGATCTGAGATGGTGCATCGAGGAGGCCAGATTTTTTTGGGAAAACATGGGCGGTTCGAGTGGGTTTTGGATCGACTGGGTCGATCGAGCTTCAATGGGATCCGGTTGGTGGCAGAGGATGTCAGGCCGTAGGCGAGCGGTAGCGCCGATCAGCTTCTGATTTAATGTAGGGGTGCGACAGTCAAATTTTGGAGAAAAGTTTACATGAGTAAGCAAGGAAGGAAATCGGAGAAGAAAGTAAAATTAATATAGTGCTGGTGTGTTGAAGACAGTAAAAGGATGGGGCACCTTTTCTAAGGGAACAACGAAAGTCAATTGCATACGTGGAGAAATAAACAAAGGCGGCTGTTTTAATTGATGCAGAAGGAATGGAAACGTGAACGCAACGTTATTCTACTGGCCACTTAACCAAAATAACCAATTCTCTAATCTTACAATTAAATTAATTAAGTATTAAATTTTTTAAATAACGTATAATGTTTACATCATGACAGCTTTAAACAAATTTGGTTAGGGTTCTGGAATTATTACTCGAGTTGTTTTAAACAAGCAGTGAAGACAAGAGTCGGCTTGTTAGATAATCAAACGTAATTAATTTTTTAATTAAGTGGTTAAGGAAATTAAATTATTAAATAAATCATATAAACTTGTAATATTTATATCTTATTCATATGGAATCAGAATTGGGAACAACAAAAGATGTTGGACTCGTCTCAATGAGCACTACTTTATGGAACAAGATTGGAAGCACTTGGAACCAACTGGATTTTTCAGTTGAATTAAATGCTTGTTTAGTTTAACTGAAAACAAGCCGTTTAAACAGCAAATCAAATCAAGGCTGTGCAGCTAAAGCGCATAGCGGTTCTATAGGGATGGAGGTGTAAAAAGGTGTAGCGGGGATAAATCGGGGAAATAGCAGAGATAAAGCGGAGGTGTAAAATCGTACACTAGATGTAAAACCAAATATTTGAAAATTAATTAATCATCTTTCTCACATTATATGGGTACAAGAAAATAATATTAATTAATGTTATATAAAAAAATCATGAAATATCATAGTTTTGCATACTAAATTTGATAACTGTAATTGATTGTTACCATATATTAGGCACTTATGCCTTAAATTTAGCCCTTTAAGCTAACTTTACTGAATTTTTTGAAAAGAGAACTAGTCAAAACAATCTCTATATATTAATATTGCTAAAGCGGATGCTAAAAAGCCTTGATTTAGCGGATGCAGAGTAAAATAGCAGGGCTAGAAGCGGATTTACTGTTCATTAATGCAAAATCGAAATAGTGTAGCGGTTGAAGAGTGCTATGGGCTATATCGGGGATATTGTGGGGAATTAGCGGGGCTTTAACTACACAGAATCAAGGTGAGTTAAACTCACTCAATTGTCCCACTTATATATTTATATAAGTCGGGTTTTATAATTGTGTGCTTTGGTTGCTAATGGTTGATAATTTGTTAATTATATTTTCACATATGATTAAACCGATGAAATTAAACGTTTGTTTAATTTCAGTGATAAACCAAATCGTTATTCTAACGATTGGAACCAACTTAGATAACTTATCATGTTGGCCACGTTTATATTAATATAAAAGTGTTAAATTAAATGGTTGATGTTAAGTTGCTGTTATTGATTGATTATTGAATTCATATCGATATATTGAACTGAATGATATTATTTTGAGGTAATGTATTTGGATGTAGGGAATAACAGGTTGGAGGGATCCAACTCGATTCTTCACCCGTAGTTGTTAAATTTTATTATATTATAATATATGTTGAGATACTGCATTTGTGATGCAGGAATTTACTAGTTGGAGAAATCCAACAAGATTCCTCAGTAATATTGATAATGTTTATCAATATGATTTGTTGTGTTCATTAGGATGTGAAATTAGTTAATATTTCACGGTTGTGCATTGGTTGTTGATTGTTTGCTAGATTGGTTGAATATACTTCATCAACAGTTTAAAATAGAATTAAATAAATTGTAAGCCAAGAAAATTAGTTCCAGTACAATAAATTGGAATGGAACAACTTATGGATGCAAATTAAATTTTTTAACACTCTATTTCCAAATGAATGATGTTTAAGGTTTAGTTCATTTAATATGTATAGTTATACTTATTACTAAATGAATTGTTATTTAAACATTTTATGTATATGTTACGTATATATTGAATTGTGTTGAGTGCAGGTGCCGGATGGCTATGAGATTAGAATTTGGTTGCGTAGATTGCACGTAAGTTGAGCAAGTATGCTAAATAGCGCTCGAAAAAGGTACACCTACGTGAAAAATATAAGTTTTGGTTTTTGAGTTTTGGTTTTCTGACCGTGTGGGTCGACGTATATATATTTATTGTTCTTGTGATATCGTAGAAGTCCCTCCGTACAGGGAAGACTTTGTCGAATATTTACGGGAATTTAAAGTGTTAGAATTTTTTTTATTTTTGAATTTTTTTATTTATAATAACGAATTGTATTTTTGAAAGATAATGGGTTTGTAGCATTTTTCCTAACTTAGTAATTTTAGGGATGAAATTCTTTTAAGGGAGAAAGAATGTAACGTCCTATATTTTTAGTTCTTGGATATTTAATTTAATTTATTATTTGGAATATTGTATTTGAAATATTTATGGATTTTAATGTTGAATTCATTTATTAAAACAAAGTTTGAACGTTAAATTTATATTTAATTCAAAACGAGCTCGTAACATCGCGGTAGTTCGTAATTTTTAGTTTTTAACTTCAATTGAATATACAAGATCTGATATAAGTCGAAATTCTGAGAAACAAGAAATATTTGAATCTAGTTGATTATAATTTTCTAATGAAAGAGAAAAATGGAGATTTCGTGTTATAGATTGATAGTTATGTTCAATTCAAATTTTAAAATAGTAGCTATGGAAATCGTTAATAAACGATAAATTCTATTTAATAATTTAAAAGGGATTTTGATACCGTTTTTACTCGAAATTGATAATGTTGAGTTTTAAATCCATATTGTTTATATTTGAAGTTATACATATATTACATTTGGATATTTATGATAATAATAATTTATTATTATTTAATTAGATTATTTTGGGATTTAATGTAACAACCCGGAATGTCTAAACCAAATTTTTTTATTTTAGCTATTTTAATGGATTTTGAATATTTAAAATGATTTATTTTAAATAATAACTATTTAAAATTTATTTAAATCGAAGTTAGAGCGTATAAATTTATTTTAATTATAAAACGAACTTAAAATGTTACGGTAGTTTGAAAATTCGATTTTAAATTTCAATTGAATGTGTTGGATTAAAAATGAATCGGATTTCAGTAAAACCAGAAACATTTTAATCTGTTTAATAATATCTTTCTAACGAATATGAACAATTTAGATTTCACTATATAAATTGTAAGCTATGTCTAGTTTAAAAATTAAAATTGTCTATATGGAATTTATATATATTTTAATATAATATATAGTCCTTAAAAATAGCCATTTTGCAAACGACTTCCGTTTTCGACGAAATCAACTTTGTTATATCCAGAATGTTAAATTATTGTTACGTTTCAAATTTCATAATTTTGGGAATTAATATGTGAGCGTGGTGAATTTAAACGTGTTTTGTCAATTCAATTTAAATTTAATCGACCGGAAAATGGCCATTTTTCAAACGGTCTCCAAATTCGACGAAATTAGTTTTGTTAGGACCTTATCATCGAAATATAGCTAGATTTATTTTTCTGGAATTTTAGGATTCAGTATGTGGCCCCGGTAAATTAAAATGTATGTTTAAATTCAATATATATTGATTTATATTTTAATTTTTATAAAAACAAATCAAAAAGATAGAATTGACTTATGAAACATATCTCATTGTGTTCGAAATAGGGGTATTTGACTAGGGATGACATTCGTTGGCATTCTTTTGGAGTTCGGATCGATAAATTCCTAATTTAAGTGATAAATGAATTATATATTAATAAAATAATTATATAAGGCCGAAAACATCCTCAGAAACCCTAGCCTCCCGTATCATCATTTTTGCGCCGCCTTCTCTCGTAAGTAATGGCCAGAAAGTCGTGGTCTTCTTCCTAAATCATTGGCAAATCCATGCAACAATATCATGAGCTTCCAAAGGGAAAGTCATAGATCGTTCCACGATATTGTATCCAACGGTTATGACGTAGAATAAATGATCGAGGTGGCTAGATTTCTCTTGGGAAGTGACACCGATCGAATTGAGATTGTCAGTGTAGGAGGTCGTCGAGTTCGTCAATGGTCTGGGCATGGGGGGAGTCGACGACAACGGTGGCAGCGGTGGGTTCTGATCGACGGCAGGAGGCGCGGTTGAGGAGGGATCGAAGGGAGTTTTTTCTATCATGCTCCAGAAAGAGGAACGGGGGTAATTAACGCTAATGAAAAAATTAATTTATTATTAATTCTTGTAATTAATGTATTTAATACCATAAATATTTCATATGATGACGTAATTGGACGATTTCAAATCCGCTGGAATCGTGATGAAGAGAGCTTCGCAATGGAACAGACTAGAACCAAAACGGAGCAAATTAGAATTTGAGGAAAATTCAAATCTGAACAGAAATAAAATCATCAATTAAAGAATGGCTGAGTGGAAACCAATTATGAGAACTCATTCTCACTCAAAATTATTTTATCATGTTATTGTATTCATGTATAAAAATATATAGAATTTCTAGTGGAGATTTTTGTCAGTTTAATCATTATAAATTGTATACGGTGCCTCTTAGTTCACCTCCCTCATCTGTAGACCATGGACGATTTAATTTATTGTATTGTATTTTGTTTGTGATGTTGAAATGTTTAACGTTATAAAAATAATTTTAACGTTAATGTGGTAGTTGAAATTAAATTTTTAATATTTATTTATAATTTAAATAGTGAAAATAGGTTATGTATAAAAGTAATCCAAATCGAATTAGAATTGGTAAAATTTATTAACCAATGATTTCTTTAAATGGACTGTTGTTGTTTGTAAACCCCACACGGGTATTAAAATGATATTTGACATACACTGAAACGACCCAAACTCGCCCTTATGGGAAAGCCCGGATTGAACTGAGAACACGACAAATCAGAACACAAACAATAGAACATTTCATTACTTATTACAACAATTTATATCAGAGTACAAGAATATAATAGAGTATGAATAAGTATTACACATTTGATAAATATCAGAGATTTAAATTACTTTTAAATACATTGCAGCGGAAAAATAATACAAAACACAACTGAAAGAAATACACGGATACAGAGCTATCTGAATATCGCTTCTGCTGTAAATGAGGATCCTATGAATATAATATCTGCAAAACCGAAACTACTAGCTGCCCACGTGGAAAATAGGGGCACCTAGAGTTTAGGTTAAAGCAATAAACTCCAGATCAGCCATGGGACTGGTGTGAGAACTAAAAAGCTATTAAAACTTTATTTTAAAGTTAGGTAAATCAAGGGACCACGCTGTATAACATGGAATGGGTTTACCCCCAAGAATACCAGTGCATAAAACAAATAGCGCAATGCTAAATAATGAAAAATGAAGTTATTATAAGACTCAGGTCCCATAATAGAGTTATACCTTATAATAGCCAAATATGCTTGGTACGCGAAATTTATCTTTTATTATTACTATAAGTGTATAGTGTAGAAATCAATTTCGAAAGTAAACGTATCAATCCTAGACAACATAGGTACCATATATCATGTCACCAATATAGGTTTACAATTAAAACCGCAAAGCTCGTATTGGAAAGTAGGATTTCCATCATGATGGCTCCTGATTCGTAAGATCTATCGCATAGTGCAATTCCCCACGGCTTACGTCCTAGGCATGAGAAAACGCCGTAATGCACATCCGCGCTATATCCAGGATATCAAATATCTCCGCGACGTACGTCCTGCGGATGAGAAAATGCCGCTTACTATATCCATCTAGGAATTGGGGGTGTGCCCTATCCCTCTGAGCGTGGAGCGACCACACCGAGCTCTTCTCGATCGACAGAATCCATCCTCATATCTAAAGCATATTGACCTGATCATCAGTTCACCATCATACTGGTGTGTGAGACTCACGAAGCAACGCTACAAAAAGCTATACTAATTAAAGATGTGCTTTGATCATCATCTACAAGGGCTTTGCTTTTCAACAAAAGCCTTGATCCATGCTTCTCAGCATGTCACATTGTCAATCCATACCATACCATTGATTTCTGCCAATATATAACCTCTAAGCTCGTATAGAGAATAAATTCTCCACCACCAAACAGATATATATATATATATATTTAGCAGAGATCAACGAATACAGCATAAAGGAATACAATGTCATAATACCATCCATTTACAAGTTCATTTGGGGTCTGAATGAAACCGGAGGCACCTTATTCCTTGTCCCGTATGTCCAATACATGAGAGAGGCCCTCGCATATCCGAACAATCAACAAGTACGTCCGGACGGCTACCACTGTAGCCCCTTCAAGGTAGCTACTCCAATCATGGGCATCAGTAGCAACCCATCCATTCGATGTGAAGATCGTCGGTCATGCACCATCTTCAATCTCTTCGACTGTTAATCGTCGTATTCATTATTCAGAATGGGTTAAACTCGGTCTTTCCGAATAACTCGCGTATTTTATAATCAAGTGCGATAAAAACACATCATATGCCTCACTCTAATTTAGAATATTCTTTTATTCAAATATTTACATTTTTTGGGAAAGGTTCCCATTAATTTTATCAAAGATAAATCCTTTTAAATTTATTCTTTTTAATCTTCCTTTTGATCTCATTTTAAAAGATTTTATTTTATCTTTTCACAATTCTAAACCAAATTAAGGTTTATCAATTAGTCGGGATTAACGAGCCTTACCAAAGTAATCATTAATTTTATTAATCCCAATCCCAACCTATTCATCCTATGGAGCAAAACTGGTAGTACTCCATATCTAACACCTACGGTTTATCGGTAAATTTAATTACCATTTCACGTTCAAATCTAATTAAAGATTTTACTATCGCTTGGTGTAAAACTAGTGGTACTCCATCCTAGATTATTTCATAAATTCGATAAATTTAATCCCCTCATTCACATTTCAATCTAATTGAAGATTCATTAAAACTCTAGTTCAGTTTTAATCTCAAAAATCATTACTTAATGATTATTCGAATTTAAGAAATTAATCTTATCTTTAGCTGGGTTAACGAACTAATGTCTTTTAAAACACAGCTCACGATAAACCCAAATCTTCTTCCATTAAGTATGGACTCTTCACAGAAATCCTAACAGTGTGTAATCGATATAAATTTCCATATCAGACTAATAACATAAATGGAATAGCGGCAAGGCCTTTTAAATTTCATATATATTAATAGTCTTCATTCATAGAAGCTCATCTCGATTATTACAAAATAAAATTCCATTCAATTCCAATTTAATGTATTAAATTGGAAAACTTTACTTTTGAAAATTTCCATTAAGTCTTAATAAAAAGATTTATAAATTTCAAATCATTTCTTCACTGTTAATTGGGTTAAAGAACAAATGTTATTTAAAACATTGTTCGCAATAAACCCAAAATCCAATTTCAATCCAATTCCAATTAAATTTTAGTTAATTGGTAAACTTCATTAATCTTAATTAAAAGATTTATTCTTTTCTCAACTGGGTTTAAGAACAGTGTAAATGAAGACACCATTCACGACAAACCCAAAATCTAATTTGATATTAAATACAAGGCTCTGAATAGAAATTATATCGGCTTATATTCAATATCAAATTCTAAAACAAACGGATATCGTATTGGGAATAACAATATCTGTATCTTCCAAATTCCCATAACAATATCCGTATAATCACGGAATCTAATATCGAAATATTCCGAAGATTATTTCCATTTCAAATCCATTCTAATTTATTGTTTGGAAAATTCTGGTTATTTTAAAACCATTTTTAAAGTCCAATTTATTTTATTAAAAACCCATGGGATTATTATTCTAGTTAATAACTAGTTCATTTCTATAAAAATATATTTTTGCTTTTCAAAACTGGAATGTTTCATCCAAAATCTTTCTATATCACTAATTATGATTTTACATAATTTTTCCATATTTTTAATAATTTTATTAAGCCCCTTACAGTCGGTTTCCAATAACGGCCACTAAACTGCATTTACAGCGACCTTTTGATTTGAACATATTTTAAATTCTAACCATTAAATTTTAAATCTCTTATATTCATTGGAAAGCTCTTTTCAATACGAACCCAACGGTTCCTGTTTTAGGAGAATCCGACGGTCGGATCTCCTGTTACATCAATTTGAAGTTAATGGTCGAAATTCGCGAACGGTCCCTGCGCTGCGGGTTCTATACAGGCCATTAAATATATGTAATATATATGTATATATATATTATATTTCGTCGACTTCTATTCAAAACATATTTTATAAATTCATTTATGAATTCATTTCAAAACGATTTCAACTTCATTTTCAATTTTAAATCAAAATTGTATATTCTATATCTTTATCATATGAAAATGATAATATTTTCAAAATATTAAATTTTGAAATCACTTCTTTTCAATTATAAAATGAATAAAATCGGTCGATAAACTCGTTTGGGTTAAAATTGTGTTTCTATACTTAACTCGACTTCATATTTCAATATTTTTGTGTCCATTCACAATCGGACATCAAAATCATAATTTTATTCTTCACTGAATATTATTTTAACATATTCGTTATTTTAAAATATTCTTTATTTTAAAAGATTCTTTATTTTAAAAGATTCTTTATTTAAAAATATTCTTTATTTCTAAATATTCTTTATTTTAATATATTCTTTATTTAAAAATATTCTTTATTTCTGAATTGGAATGCGACTCAATCAATTACCATATAATTTTAGTTATATGGATTTCATACATCGTATGTATTCAACAATAATGATAAATAATCACCAAATATTCCATTCACATCCAGAGTGAAATTTACAACTATGTGAGCATTAAAATAAGTAAATAACGCTCATCACAGCCTGTCAACCTATCCATTGACATATCACTAAACAATTGAGATTAGTGTACGTCAAATATTATCCCAATACCCATGTGGGGTTTCAATCAACAAACACTGAATATTATTTGTGCAGTTGGGCGATGTATAAAATTTATCGTCCCAATCCATATCAGTCAAATGGGGGTATATAAACAAATCGTCCGATTTGTAAATGAATATTTTTTTTCATTTCAGGGAATTCTATGTCATTCATATATACGTTAAAAATTATATTTTTAACGATAAAATATTTTATTCAATACATGAATGTTTTATATAATTTATTCATTCAATAAAAATGACATTTTTATTGTTCTTACGTTTTATTCAACAGATGAGTATTTTAATTTTCATTTCACATCACGACACAATACAGTCCACACAAACAATCATGGTTTGTACAATAAATGGTGTCGGGTGCTGCTAAGCACCGTCTGCATCCTAGTATATATTTTACTGGAAAATAAATAGAGTGAGAAGGAGTTCTCGCCTTTGGGATCCATTCCGTCATACTTTAGCGGCCGATTTGGTTTCCGTTCTGCTTCTAGTCCGTTCCATCGCCATCTGTTTCACTCAATTTATATTAAAAATCACGTTTTTAATAACGCTTCATATATTTAAAAATCACATTTTTTTATAATGCTTTATATATAATAAAAATCATATTTTTACTATAATGTTTTCTATATAAAAAATCACATTTTGATTATTGCTATGTATATATAAAAATCATTTTTTTATAAATTTTTTACATATCAAAAATCAGATTTTTATAAATTCTTTTCTATATATATTAAAAACTAAAAGTAAAATCACTTTTTATTTAAATTAAAACAGAAAATAAATTCAATGTTTTCATTTAAACTATTTCATAATAAAAATTACATTTATAAAACAATGTTTTCTATATAAAAAATCAACTTTTCTTATTACAATGCTTTTATAATAATAAAAACTGATTTTAAAATCAACGCTAATTATGTATGTAAACTGATTTTAAAATAATACTAATTATATATTAAAAAACTAAAACTCATTCCTTTGGGAAAAATTAGGGCCGACACCGTGTACATCTTCTTCTCGTTCATTTTACTGTCCAGAAAACCCACGCTCACCCTAGAAAGCTCCGCGCTGTAATAACCCGGAAATCTGGGCCAGTTTAAAATTTTTATTTTGGCAATTTTAGCGAATTTTGATCATTTAAAATGAATTATTTTAAATAATATCAACGAGAAAATTTCTTTTGAATAAAATTCAATCGTATATAGTTATATAGATCGACGATAGAATATAAATATTTATTTATATTTATAAAAGGAATTGAAAATGGCGCGGTAGTTCGATAATTCGATTTCAAAATTCAAATGAATGTACCGGGTGCAAAATAAACCGGATTTTAGTGAAACCAAAAATAATAGGATCTATTTGGGATATCTTTCCAACGAATCCGAAAAATTGAAATTTCATAGCGGGAATCAAAAGATAGGTCCAGTTGAAAATTCTGAATAGTCGCTATGGAATTCAGGCCCTTAAAAATGGGAATTTTGCAAACGACCTAGGATTTCGATGAAACCACTTTTGTTGGGTCCGTGATGTCAAATTATTGCTAGATTCCAATTTTCATAATTTTTCGAATCAATATGTGAGCGTGGCAAAGGAAAACGCGTTTGACTAGTTTCAGTTGATTTTAATCGACTGGAAAATGGCCATTTTTCAAACGGTCTCAGAATTAGACGAAATTAGTTTTGTTAGGACCGTATAGTCAATACGAAGCTAGAAAATATTTTTCGGGAATTTTTCTGGTTAGTATGTGCCCCCAGTAAATTGAAATGCATGTTCAAATTCAATATGTAGAGTTATATGTTGATTTTGATGAAAACTGGTCGAGGCAGTCGAATCAGCTTACGATACATATCCCATTGTGTTCGGAACGGGGGTAGTATGCTAGGGACGACAGTCAGTGGGTGCGGTTTCGAGTTCAAAATGAAAAGTTACTTTTAGGATTTTTTTAAAAAAATCAATTAATTAAATATATATAAAATTATAAAGGGGTCAACCCTTTCTCCATCTTCACTCAGTTGGAAAAAAAATTAATTTAATACCCGACGCTGCCCTAACCCCGCGCCCCCTTTCTCCATCGCAGCCACCGCCGGCGATCGATGCCTCCACCCTCCTCCTCACGACGGCGCACCCATCCTCCTTCCTTCCCCCTAACTCCCCCCGATCCCAGATCCATCGTCGCCCCCCCTTCCTCGCTAGCGCCGCGCCAGTGGCTGACCCCCCTCTTCCGCATCAGGCGATCCCCCTCCCCACGGGCGTCCTCTCTCCTCGTCTTACACCCCCTCTTCTGAAACGAAACAGCCTGAAACCCAACCGCCGTCCAGACTTCACCACCTCCACCCAGATGCGATCGCCGCCGCCACTGCTCAGGTCCACCTCCGATGGTGATGCCCCCCTCCTCCTGCGAAAGAAAGTAAGTCTTTCTTTTCTTTTTCTCATTTTTTTTAGTTAGTTTAAAACTATTTTTTTTATTTAGTTTAAAAACTGATTTTTTATTTACTTTAAAATTTGATAAAGTTATGATTTTTATATATTGAATAGCAAAGTAAAAATTCGATTTTTATATATTGAACAGCAAGGTAAAAATTCGATTTTTATATATTGAATAGCAAAGTAAAAATTCGATTTTTATATATTGAATAGCAAAGTAAAAAATTCGATTTTTATATATTGAATAGCAAAGTAAAAAAATTCGATTTTTATATATTGAATAGCAAAGTAAAAATTCGATTTTTATATATTGAATAGCAAAGTAAAAATTCGATTTTTATATATTGAATAGTAAAGTAAAAATTCGATTTTTATATATTGAATAGCGAAGTAAAAATTCGATTTTTGTATATTGAATAGCGAAGTAAAAATTCGATTTTTATATATTGAAGAGCGAAGTAAAAATTAGATTTTTGTATATTGAATAGCGAAGTAAAAATTCGATTTTTGTATATTGAATAGCAAAGTAAAAATTCAATTTTTATATATTGAATAGCGAAGTAAAAAATTCGATTTTTACATATGTAGAGAATACGGGAAAAGAAAGTGACAAGAGGCAAGAACAACAAAGATTTCTACGTAAGAAGAGTCGTGGGATTGGATTAGCTAATCAGTGAGAACTTCTCACCTTTAATTTAATTTTTCTAGTTGAAATATATACTAGGATGTAGACGGTGTTTAGTAGCACCCAACACCCGTCGTCCACAGACCATGGACGACTTGTATGCTTGTTTGTTTGATTTTGATGTGTAGTTGATTGTGTGATGTGAAATAAAATAAAATATTTATATAGTTAAAATATTTCATAGTTAAAAATAGAATTTTTAACGTGTATATGAAAGGAAATAAAAATAATCAAATCGGACGATTTGTTTATATACACACATTTAACTGATATTGATTAGGACGATAAATTTTACACATCGCCCAACTGCACAAATAAAATCTGTGTTTGATTGTTTGAAACCCGACATGGGTATTGGGATGATATTTGACGTACACTAATCCCGATTGTTTAGTTGTATGTCGATCGATTGATTGACAGACTGTTATAAGCGTTAAATATTTATATTCGATGCTTATACAGTGTAGAATGCCCTTTGGATGATGGTTGATTATTCATCGTTGTTATTGTATACATGTGTTGTAGAAAATCCATATAATCAACACTATATGGTAATTGATTGGGCCTCGTTCCAATTTTGAAAAAGAAATATTTGAATAGAAATATTTGAAAAGGAAATATTTGAAATAGAATATTTGAAAATAGAAATATATGAAGCCGTGTTGATTGGATTTACGCCATTTGACGTGAACGATATTCATATCGATTTTATTCATTTTATAATGAATATCGAAAGTGATTTCAAAATCTGATATTTCGAAACGAATTGAAATTCGAATCAAATTGAATAGAAATGAATTCGAATTGAAATCGAATACAAATGAATTCGAATTGAAATTGAATATAAAATGAATTCGAATTGAAATTGAATAGAATTGAATTTGAATGGAAAACGAATTTGAATTGAATAGAAATGAATTTGAATAGAATTGAATTCGAATTGAAATTGAATAGAAACGAATTCGAACTAAAATTGAATTAAAAATCGAATTGAATTGAAATCGATTTGAAATGAATTTAAACGAATTTATATTGGAATATTCAATTTTGATTTGAAATTGAATATGAAGTTGAAACCATTTTGAAAATGAATTTAAAACGATTTATAAAGCACGTTCTGAATTGAAATCGACGAAGTATATATTATATATTATATATATATATATATATATAATATAATGGCCTGAATAGAACGCGCCGCGCCGTGGCAGTTCGCGAGTTTCGACCATTGACTTCGAATGGATATTGCGGGAGATCTGACTGTCGGATTCTCCTAAAACCGGAACCGTTGGGTTCGAATCGAAAAGTGCTTTCTAACGAATATTATAAATTAGAAATCTAATGGTCGGATTTGGAATTATTTCCAAATCAAATTTGGAAAAGGTCGCTATAAGTGCAGTTCGATGGCCATTGATGGAAATCGACTGTACGGGCCTTGATAAAATTATTAAAAATATCGATAATTTGTGTGAAATCGTTAGAAATGATTTGTGAAGAACTGGGATGAAAAAACCCATATTTGAAAAGATAAAAATAGATTTTTATCGAAATGAACTAGTTTTGAACTAGAATTATACTTCTATTTATTTTTAAATAAATAAATTGGATTTGAAATGGTTTTGAAAATAACCAGAATTTCCAATAATTATATTGGAATGGATTTGAATCGAAATTGTCTTCGGAATATTTCGATGTTGGATTTTGGTGATGATACAGATATTGCTATGGGAATTTTAAAGATATATATATATATATATCGTTATTTCCAATACGATATTTGTTGGTCGTAGAATTTGATATTGAATATAAGCCGGTATATTTTCTATTCAGAGCCTTGTATTTAATGTCAAATGTGATTTGGGTTTGTCGTGAATGGTGTCTTCATTAACACTGTTCTTGAACACAGTTGAGAAAAAGATTAAATCTTTTTATTTAGATTTAATGAAGTGTACCAATTAAATAATATTTAATTGGAATTGAATTGGTATTGATTTTTGGGTTTATCGTGAACAGTTTTTAAATAACACTTGTTCTTTGACCCGATAATTAATGGAATGTGATTTTGGGTTGTCGTGAACGGTATCTTCAGCAATACTGTTCTTAGACCTAAAGGAGTTAAGAAAATCAGAAACTAACTGGAGATTAGTTAAGTTGAATGGTTTCATAGGTATTGATCTGATGTTGGTTTCGGCCTTCAGGGTTAATACTTAGGGAACTGCTCACTTGCTAATTTACGGTTAGGGACTGATTGAAATGTGATGTGATTTTGGTTTTATCGTGAACCGTGTTTTAAATGATACTGATTCTTTAACCCAGTCACAGATTAAAACTAAGTGGAGTTTTAATGAATCTTTAATTAGATTGAAAAGATCGAGAATGGAGTATCACCAGTTTTGCTCCAGGCGATAGTTAAATCTTTAATTAGATTTGAACGTGAAATGGTAATTGAATTTACCGATAACACTGAGGTGTTAGATATGAAGTATTACCAGTTTTACTTCATGGGATGAATAGGTTAGGATTGGGAAATAAAATAAATGATTACTTCGGTAAGGTTCGCTAATCCCGAGTAGTTTGAATTGATATTCAAAAGTAGATAAAAGAATAAATTTAAAGGATTTATCTTTGATAAAATTAATGGGACCCTTTCCCTAAGAATGCGAAATTTAGAAACTAGCTGTAGGTTGGCTAAGCAGAATGATTTCCTGGGTATTGATCTGATGTTGGTTTCGGCCTTCGGGGTTAATATTTGGGGGATTATTCTCTTGATTAATTTACGGTTAGTGACTAATGAATTGGAATGAGGCGTATGTTGTGTTTGTGTAACACATGTTTATTATATACGCGAGTTATTCGGGAAGACCGGGTTTATCCTATTCTGAATAACTGATACGACGATAAGTCGAAGATGAAGACGGTGGTCGAAGACCGGAGGTCTTCACGTCGTTTGGATAATTACTGATGATCTTGATTGGGATGTACACCCAAGAAGATGGAAACAGTTGGTGATCGTTTAGACGTACTTGGAGATCGATGGATATGCGGGGTACTAGGTGCCTCCGGTTTCGTTTAGACACAGAACGGACTTGTAAATGGACTATGTGTCTGACATCGGATTTCATTCTGTGTGACTGATATCAGTTGCATAGAATGGTGTGCCTATGTGGCATGCTAAGATGCAAATGATCAAGGCTTCTGTTGAAAAGCAGAGTCTTGTAGTTGATGATCAAAGCACGGCCTGTGTGGCGTAGCTTTGTGTAACGTTGATTCGCGAGCCTCATACCTCGGTGGTGAACCAAAAACGGGAGAGGACCTCAGGGAGGACATGCGTTTCTTTCTAGTTAGAAGTGGCGTCAGTGGTTTTACATGTCCTGACGAGTTTGACTTATGTGGTTGTTGCTGTTGCGAGGCGCCTCGGTTTGATCGGATGATCCGAGTCCGATGGAGTCATTCGTTGGCTCACTTACGCCCCATAGGGCGGGGAAACGCAGTGTTCAAGAATATTTTATCCACATCGGTGGACCGGCCCTGACGATCCAAAGGCTTGACTGAGTACTTGCATGAGGCTCGGGCTAGAGAGTCTCGAATCGGTGGAGGACTATCTTTTGCCTCGGTTCACAGACGGAAATCCAATTTCCAAATACGTGACATTTGCGGTTTTATTTGTAGAGCCTAGTATGGCGACATAGTGGGATGGGGCGCTTATGCTGTCTATGATTGATACTCATGATTTGAAGTTGTTTTATACACTATGCACTTATAATAGTATCAAATGATTTGTTTTAAACGTATCAAGCATTCTTGGCTATTATAAGGTAAAAACCCTTTCCTTCGGCTTGCGTTGCATTGTGTGATGGGAACTGGGTCTTATAATAGCTTCATTGTTCTTTATTTAGCATTTTGCTGTTGTTTTATGCACTGGTGTTCTTGGGAGGAAACCCGTTCCGTGTTATACGACGTGGTCCCTTGATTTACCGAACTTTAAAATAAAGATTAATAACTGTTTTAGTTCTCACACCAGTCCCATGACTGGCCTGAAGTTTATTGTTTTAACCTAAACTCTGGGTGCCCTTATTTTGACACGGGCAGCTAGTAGTTCTGGTTTTGCAGATTTATATTCACAGGATCTTGGTTTACAGCTGGAACGATATCCGAAAAGCTTTGTATCTGTATATCTCCTTCAGTTGTGTATTGTATTATTTTCCGCTGCGATGTATTTAAATGTAATTTAAATCTCTGATATTTCTGTGTAATATTCATTTATACTCTGTATATTCTTGTATTCTGATGGAATTGTTGTAATATACAATGAATTGTTCTTCCGTCTGCGTTCTATTTTGTCGTGTTCTCAAAACAATCAGGCGTTTCGAACGGTCTGGGTCGGTTTAGCGACTGATTCGGATCGAGCGAAATTCCCGGTCGTCACACGTGGTATCAGAGCTTTGGTTTACAAACCTCAGAGAACAAGGCACATTACAACCATACGAAAGAATTCGTCAGATAGTTGGATTAGTAATATCCAATGGGAATGACTCGTTAGAGATGGGATCAGTAGCATCCTAGAACGAGTGTGATGAGTGATGTTTTAAAATGAAAGTGAAAACAAATTTTGTTTTGAAAATTTAAATCAATTATTCGTATTTGAATATTTATTTTAAATGAGTTTGGACAATCCAATATATAAAGATTTTGTATATATGTCTTGCAAACGTGTGTTCGAAGTTTTAATATACTGGGTAGATATAGAATCCCTCTAGTGCCCGGGGATAATTCTGGTGACGGGCACCATCGCTAGTATTTATTTTCGAGCGATGAAAGTGAGATTTCTATATATCTCCAATTGACTGGTGTGAGAACCAAAACTAGATAGGGCCTATTGTTGTGATTTGACATCAAAAATCTGATTTTTTGACTATATATCAAAGTTATGAATTTGAAAAGCTAATCAACTAATTGATTGATGGTTGTGTTGTTGATTATTTGTTGATTAATTAAAATTTGTACCATGAAGCCAATTTGAACCAAAAAGTGAATTGTATGGAAATTTATCGCATTTTCTTGCATATACATGTACTTACATTGAACAGGTCATAGCAAGGAGGCTAGAGAAGAGAATAAAATTTGTTTGCCCGACAAATAGGTACATGTTTATCATAATTTACTGTTTTGTTTGGGTGATGATGATTTTATGAGCCGATTGGCTAGCCGCTTGGCTTTTTCTTTTTCTTTTTGAGATCAGAAGGCCTGTATGGCAATTTCGGGATTTTCTCGTGCTCCCGGTGCAGGGGAGGTTATGGCGAAATTTTTCGAAAATTTAGGGTGTTAGCCAAATTTTTGAAAAAATTGAAAAGTTCTTAGAAACTGAAAAGTTGAAGAGCTTAAGCCGTAGTGAAAATAATGAAAGTTGAGTTGATTAGTTAAACAACTTTCGGCTTCGTTCCTTTTCGGGGACGAAAAGTTTTAAGTGGGGGAGATTGTAATAACCCGGAAATATGGCCCAGTTTAAAATTTTTATTTTGGCAATTTTAGCGAATTTTGATTATTTAAAATGAATTATTTTAAATAATATCAACAAGAAAATTTCTTTTGAATAAAATTCAATCGTATATAGTTATATATATTGACGATAGAATATAAATATTTATTTATATTTATAAAAGGAATTGAAAATGGCACGGTAGTTCGATAATTCGATTTCAAAATTCAAATGAATGTACTGGGTGCAAAATAAACCAGATTTTACTGAAACCAAAAATAATAGGATCTATTTGAGGATATCTTTCCAACGAATCCGAAAAATTGAAATTTCATAGCGGGAATCAAAAGATACGTCCAGTTGAAAATTCTGAATAGTCGCTATGGAATTCAGGCCCTTAAAAATGGGAATTTTGCAAACGACCTCGGATTTCAACGAAACCACTTTTGTTGGGTCCGTGATGTCAAATTATTGCTATATTCCAATTTTCATAATTTTTCGAATAAATATGTGAGCGTGGCAAAGGAAAACACGTTTGACCAGTTTCAGTTGATTTTAATCGACTGGAAAATGGCCATTTTTCAAACGGTCTCAGAATTAGACGAAATTAGTTTTGTTTGGACCGTATCGTCAATACGAAGCTAGAAAATATTTTTTGGGAATTTTTCTTGTTAGTATGTGCCCCCAGTAAATTGAAATGCGCGTTCAAATTCAATATATAGAGTTATATGTTGATTTTGACGAAAACTAGTCGAGACAGTCGAATCAGCTTACGATACAAGTCCCATTGTGTTCGGAATGGGGGTAATACGCTAGGGACGATAGTCAGTGGGTGCGGTTTCGAGTTCAAAATGAAAAGTTACTTTTAGGATTTAAAAAAAATCAATTAATTAAATATATATAAAATTATAAAGGGGTCAACCCTTTCTCCATCATCACTCAGTTGGAAAAAAATTAATTAATTTAATACCCGACGCCGCCCTAACCCCGCGCCCCCTTTCTCCATCGCAGCCACCGCCGGCGATCGACGCCTCCCCCCTCCTCCTCACGACGGCGCACCCATCCTCCTTCCTTCCCCCTAACTCCTCACTCTCCGTTCTTCAAGTCCCCGATGCCACCCCCCCCCCCCCCCCGATGCCAGTCCATCATCGCCCCCCCTTCCTCGCCAGCGCCGTGCCAGTGGCTGACCCACCCTCTTCCGCGTCAGGTGATCCCCCTCCCCTCGGGCGTCCTCTCTTCTCGTCTTACCCACCCTCTTCTGAAACGAAACAGTCTGAAACCCATATGTCGTCCAGACTTCACCACCTCCACCCAGATGCGATCGCCGCCGCCACTGCTCAGGTCCACCTCCGATGGTGATGCCCCCCTCCTCCTGCGAAAGACAGCAAGCCTTTCTTTTCTTTTTCTCCTTTTTTTTAGTTAGTTTAAAACTGTTTTTTATTTAGTTTAAAACTGATTTTTTATTTACATTAAAATCTGATAAAGTTATGATTTTTATATATTGAATAGCAAAGTAAAAATTCGATTTTTATATATTGAATAGCAAGGTAAAAATTCGATTTTTATATATTGAATAGCAAAGTAAAAATTTGATTTTTATATATTGAATAGCAAAGTAAAAATTTGATTTTTATATATTGAATAGCGAAGTAAAAAAATTCGATTTTTATATATTGAATAGCAAAGTAAAAATTCGATTTTTATATATTGAATAGCAAAGTAAAAATTCGATTTTTATATATTGAATAGCGAAGTAAAAATTCGATTTTTGTATATTGAATAGCGAAGTAAAAATTCGATTTTTATATATTGAATAGCGAAGTAAAAATTCGATTTTTGTATATTGAATAGCGAAGTAAAAATTCAATTTTTGTATATTGAATAGCAAAGTAAAAATTCGATTTTTATATATTGAATAGTGAAGTAAAAATTTGATTTTTACATATGTAGAGAATACGGGCAAAGAAAGTGACAAGAGGCAAGAACAACAAAGATTTCTACATAAGAAGAGTCGTGGGATTGGATTAGCTAATCAGTGAGAACTTCTCACCTTTAATTTAATTTTTCTAGATGAAATATATACTAGGATGCAGACGGTGTTTAGTAGCATCCGACACCCGTCGTCCACAGACCATGGACGACTTGTATGCTTGTTCGTTTGATTTTGATGTGTAGTTGATTGTGTGATGTGAAATAAAATAAAATATTTATATAGTTAAAATATTTTATAGTTAAAAATAGAATTTTTAACGTGTATATGAAAGGAAATAAAAATAAACAAATCGGACGATTTGTTTATATACACACATTTGACTGATATTGATTGGGACGATAAATTTTACACATCGCCCAACTGCACAAATAAAATCTGTGTTTGATTGTTTGAAACCCCACACGGGTATTGGGATGATATTTGACGTACACTAATCCCGATTGTTTAGTTGTATGTCGATCGATTGATTGACAGACTGTTATAAGCGTTAATTATTTATATTCGATGCTTATACAATGTAGAATGCACTTTGGATGATGGTTGATTATTCATCGTTGTTATTGTATACATGTGTTGTAGAAAATCCATATAATCAACACTATATGGTAATTGATTGGGCCTCGTTCCAGTTTTGAAAAAGAAATATTTGAATAGAAATATTTGAAAAGGAAATATTTGAAATAGAATATTTGAAAATAGAAATATATGAAGCCGTGTTGATTAAATTTACGCCATTTGGCGTGAACGATATTCATATCGATTTTATTCATTTTATAATGAATATCGAAAGTGATTTCAAAATCTGATATTTCGAAACAAATTAGAATTCGAATCAAATTGAATAGAAATGAATTCGAATTGAAATTGAATACAAATGAATTCGAATTGAAATTAAATATAAAATGAATTCGAATTGAAATTGAATAGAATTGAATTTGAATGGAAAACGAATTCGAATTGAATAGAAATGAATTTGAATAGTAATTGAATAGAATTGAATTCGAATTGAAATTGAATAGAAATGAATTCGAACTAAAATTGAATTAAAAATCGAATTGAATTGAAATCGATTTGAAATGAATTTAAACGAATTTATATTGGAATATTCAATTTTTATTTGAAGTTGAAACCGTTTTGAAAATGAATTTAAAACGATTTATAAAGCACGTTTTGAATTGTAATCGACGAAGTATATATTATATATATTATATATATAATATAATGGCCTGAATAGAACGTGCCGCGCCGCGGCAGTTCGCGAATTTCGACCATTGACTTCGAATGGATATTGTGGGAGATCCGACCTTCGGATTCTCCTAAAACCGGAACTGTTGGGTTCGTATCAAAAAGAGCTTTCTAACGAATATTAGAAATTAGAAATCTAACGGTTGGATTTGGAATTATGTCCAAATCAAATTTGGAATAGGTCGCTATAAGTGCAGTTCGATGGCCATTGATGGAAATCGACTGTACGGGCCTTGATAAAATTATTAAAAATATCGATAATTTGTGTAAAATCGTAAGAAATGATTTGTGAAGATTTGGGATGAAAAATCCCATATTTGAAAAGATAAAAATAGATTTTTATCGAAATGAACTAGTTTTGAACTAGAATTATACTTCTATTTATTTTTAAATAAATAAATTGGATTTGAAATGGTATTGAAAATAACCAGAATTTCCAATAATTATATTGGAATGGATTTGAATCGAAATTGTCTTCGGAATATTTCGATGTTGGATTTTGTGATGATACAGATATTGTTATGGGAATTTGAAAGATATATATATATATATCATTATTTCCAATACGATATTTGTTGGTCGTGGAATTTGATATTGAATATAAGCCGGTATATTATCTATTCAGAGCCTTGTATTTAATGTCAAATGTGATTTGGGTTTGTCGTGAATGGTGTCTTCATTAACATTGTTCTTGAACCCAGTTGATAAGAAGATTAAATCTTTTTATTTAGATTTAATGAAGTGTACCAATTAAATAATATTTAATTGGAATTGAATTGGTATTGATTTTTGGATTTACCGTGAACAGTGTTTTAAATAACACTTGTTCTTTAACCCGATAATTAATGGAATGTGATTTTGGGTTGTCGTGAACGGTATCTTCAATAATACTATTCTTAGACCTAAAGGAGTTAAGAAAATCAGAAACTAACTGGAGATTAGTTAAGTTGAATGGTTTCAGAGGTATTGATCTGATGTTGGTTTCGGCCTTCGGGGTTAATACTTAGGGAACTGCTCACTTGCTAATTTATGGTTAGGGACTGATTGAAATGTGATGTGATTTTGGGTTTATCGTGAACCGTGTTTTAAATGATACTGATTCTTTAACCCAGTCACAGATTAAAACTAAGTGGAGTTTTAATGAATCTTTAATTAGATTGAAAAGATTGAGAATGGAGTATCACCAGTTTTGCTCCAGGCGATAGTTAAATCTTTAATTAGATTTGAACGTGAAATGGTAATTGAATTTACCGATAACACTGAGGTGTTAGATATGAAGTATTACTAGTTTTACTTCATGGGATGAATAGGTTGGGATTGGGAAATAAAATAAATGATTACTTCGGTAAGGTTCGCTAATCCCGACTAGTTTGAATTGATATTCAAAAGTAGATTAAAGAATAAATTTAAAGGATTTATCTTTGATAAAATTAATGGGAACCTTTCCCTAAGAATGTGAAATTTAGAAACTAGCTGTAGGTTGGCTAAGCAGAGTGATTTCCTGGGTATTGATCTGATGTCGGTTTCGGCCTTCGGGGTTAATATTTGGGGGATTATTCTCTTGATTAATTTACGGTTAGTGACTGATGAATTGGAATGAGGCGTATGTTGTGTTTGTGTAACACATGTTTATTATATACGCGAGTTATTCGAGAAGACCGGGTTTATCCCATTCTGAATAACTGATACGACGATAAGTCGAAGATGAAGACGGTGGTCGAAGACCGGAGGTCTTCACGTCGTTTGGATAATTACTGATGATCTTGATTGGGATGTACACCCAAGAAGATGGAAACAGTTGGTGATCGTTTATACGTACTTGGAGATCGATGGATATGCAGGGTACTAGGTGCCTCCGGTTTCGTTCAGACCCAGAACGGACTTGTAAATGGACTGTGTGTCTGACATCAGATTTCATTCTGTGTGACTGATATCAGTTGCATAGAATGGTGTGCCTGTGTGGCATGCTAAGATGCAAATGATCAAGGCTTCTGTTGAAAAGCAGAGTCCTGTAATTGATGATCAAAGCACGGCCTGTGTGGCGTAGCTTTGTGCTACGTTGATTCGCGAGCCTCACACCTCGGTGGTGAACCAAAAAGGGGAGAGGACCTCAGGGAGGACATGCGTTTCTTTCTAGTTAGAAGTGGCGTCAGTGGTTTTACACGCCCTGACGAGTTTGACTTATGTGGTTGTTGTTGTTGCGGGGTGCCTCGGTTTGATCGGACGATCCGGGTCCGATGGAGTCATTCGTTGGCTCACTTACGCCCCATAGGGCGGGGAAACGCAGTGTTCAGGAATTTTAATCCACATCAGTGGACCGGCCCTGACGATCCAAAGGCTTCACTGAGTACTTGCCCTTTCCTCCGGCTTGCGTTGCATTGTGTGATGGGAACTGGGTCTTATAATAGTTTCATTGTTCTTTATTTAGCATTGCGCTGTTGTTTTATGCACTAGTGTTCTTGGGAGGAAACCCATTCCGTGTTATACGGCTTGGTCCCTTGATTTACCGAACTTTAAAATAAAGATTAATAACTGTTTTAGTTCTCATACCAGTCCCATGACTGACCTGGATTTTATTGTTTTAACCTAAACTCTGGGTGCCCTTATTTTGACACGGGTAGCTAGTAGTTCTGGTTTTGCAGATTTATATTCACAGGATCCTGGTTTACAGCTGGAACGATATCCGGAAAGCTTTGTATCCGTATATCTCCTTCAGTTGTGTATTGTATTATTTTCCGCTGCGATGTATTTAAATGTAATTTAAATCTCTGATATTTCTGTGTAATATTCATTTATACTCTGTATATTCTTGTATTCTGATGGAATTGTTGTAATATACAATGAAATGTTCTTCCGTCTGAGTTCTATTTTGTCGTGTTCACAAAACAATCAGGCGTTTCGAATGGTCTGGGTCGGTTTAGCGACTGATTCGGATCGAGCGAAATTCCCGGTCGTCACACGCGCCGCCCCTCACGTTGACGATTGGATGTCGATCCGGGAGGTCAGGCGAATGCGCCTTGCTCCTCCCCTCTCACGCCAGCAGTTTCGCCTCACTTCGTGCCTCCAGGTAGCCGCACATCCAGTTGAAGCGGCGGCGCTTCTCAATGTCAAATCGAACACCTCGAGCGATTTCACTTCATTAAAACCGTATACAATTAAATAGGGCTGAAATCTCTTTCATTTTACCTTTGGATTTTTTGTGTTTTATTGACTGGAATTTGCGAAATTATTTAAGGAAGTTTGGAACGATATGGCCATTGATTGCTTCAGAGTGGCGGCGCAATGTTTAGAGGAAATTAGGGTTTAGAAAATGTATTTATATAAATATAATATAATATAATTTAATATATAATTCTCTTAACTCAAAAAATACTTGTTCGTTGATACTAACCCCAAATTGAACCCCACGAATGTCGCCCCTAGCCAAATAACCCCATTCCGGACACAATGGGATATGTTTCATGAGCCAATTCGGATGTTTCAATCAGTTTTCTTTTAAATTAAAATATAAGTCAATATATATTGAATAATTTGAACGCACATTTTAATTTACCGGGGCCACATACTGGCTCCATAAATTCCCGAAAAATAAATCTGGCTATGTTTTGACGATATGGTGCTAACAAAACCAGTTTCATCGAATTTGGGGACCATTTGAAAATGGCCATTTTCTGGTCGATCCAATTTGACTGAAATTGACCAAACAAATTTTCTTTTGCCATGCTCACATATTAATTCCAAAAATTATGAAAATTGGAATAAAGCGATAATTTGACATTCTGGATCCAACAAAAGTGGTTTCGTCAAAAACGGAGGTCGTTTGTAAAATGGCTATTTTTAAGGGTTATATTTATATTTAAAATGTATATAAATTCCATAGCGACTATTTTAAATTTTAAACTGGACATAACTTTCAACTTATATTATGGAATCTCAATTTTTCACATTTGTTAGAAAGATAATATTAACAAGATTCAAATATTTCTTGTTTTACTGAAATCTGATTTATTTTGAATCCAGTATATTCATTTGAAATTTAAAATCGAAATTTCAAACTACCACGCCATTTCGAACTCCTTTTTATAATTAAAATAAATTTATACATTCTAACTTTGATTTTAATAATTTTTTTGTCGTTATTATTTAAAATAAATCATTTTAAATATTCAAAATCCATTAAAATAGCTAAAATAAAAAATTTAAATTGGTTCAGAATTTCTGGGTTGTTACATTCACTGATCTCGATATTTAGTTGTATGTTAATCGATTGGTTGACAGACTGTGGTAAGCGTTATTTATTTATTTTAATGCTTATACAGTGTAAATGCACTCTGGATGATTTTGAATGTGTAATGATTATTTATCATTTTTGTTGAATACATGCGAAGTATGAAATTCATATAAGTGAAATTATATGGTAATTGATTGAATCGCATTCCAATTCAAAAATAAAGAATATTTTAAAATAATGAATATTTTAAAATTAGGAATATTTTAAAATAATATTCGGTATAGATCAAAATATGATTTTGATGTCCAATTTTAAATGGACACAAAAATGTTGAAATATATGAAGCCGAGTTAAGTATATATGCCATTTTTAACTCGAAAGGATTTATTTATCAATTTTATTCATTTTATCATGGATATCGAAGAGAATTGATTTCAAAATCTGATATTTTGAAAATATTGCCATTTTAGTATTATAATGATATGGAATATTCAATTTTGGCGAAAAATTGAAACTGAAGTTGAAATCGTTTTAAATTGAATTTATAAACGATTTACAAAATATGTTTTGAAAAGAAATCAACGATATATAAATATATTATACATTTAATGGTTTGAATAGAATGCATCGTGCAGCGACCGTTTGCGAATTTCGACCATTAACTTCAAATTGATGTAACGGGAGATCCGACCGTCGGATTATCCTAAAACTGGAATCGTTGGGTTCATATCGAAAAGATCTTTCCAATGAATATAAGATGATTTCAAATTATGTCCTAATCAATTTCAAAAAAGGTCGCTATGGATGTAGTCCTGTGGCCGTTATTGGAAACCGACTATAAGAGACTTAATAAATGTATTAAAAATATGGAAAAATAGTATAAAATCATAATAAATGATTTGGAAAGTTTTTGGATAAATTCTAAGTTTGGAAAGATAAAGATGTATTTTTATCTAAATGAACTAGTTATTAACTAGATTAGTGATCCAAGGGTTTCAAAATTAATAAATTGGATTTGTAAATGGGTTTTAAAATAGCCAGAATTTTCCAACGTATGAATTGGAATTGATTTGAATGGAAATAATCTTCGGAATATTTCGATATTGGATTCCGTGATTATAAGAATATTTTTGAGGAATTTGGAAGATACAGATATCGTTATTCCCAACACAATATCCGTTAGTTTCAGAATTTGATATTGAACATAAGCCAATATAATTTCTATTTGGAGCCTTGTTTATAATATCAAATTGGATTTTGGGATTGTCATGAATGGTGTCTTCAGTAGCACTGTTCTTAAACCAAGTTGAGAAAAAAATAAATCTTTTAATTAAGATTTGGGGAAGTTTACCAATTAATTAATATTTTGATGTAAAATTGAAATGGAAGTTGATTTTGGGTTTATCGTGAACTAACATTTTAAATAACATTTGTTCTTTAACCCAATTAACAGTAAAGATATGATTTGGAATTTATAAATCTTTTATTAAGATTTAAAGGAAATTTTCCAAAGTAAAGTTTTCTAATTTAATAGAATAAATTGGAATTGAATGGAACTCGATTGAATAATAATAGAAATGAGCTTCTGTGAATGAAGATCTTTACTATATATGGAATTTAAAAGGCTTTCCTGTTATTCCATTTATATTACTAGCCTGATACGGAAATTTATATAATTACATACTATTACGACTTCCGTGAAGATTCCATAGATATTGGAAGAAGATTTGGGTTTATCGTGAGCTGTGTTAAAAATGACATTAGTTCTTTAACCAAGTTAAAGACATGATTTATTTCCTAAAAATTTGGATAATCATTAAGTAATGATTTTGAGATTAAAACTAAACTAGACTTTTAATGAATCTTTAATTAAATTGAAATGAGATAGGGATAATTGAATTTATCGAATTCATGAAATGATCAAGAATGGGGTACCACCAGTTTTACTCCAAGCGATAGTTAAATCTTTAATTAGATTTGAATGTGAAATGGTAATTAAAATTTACCGATAACATCGTGGGTGTTAGATATGGGGTACTACCAGTTTTGCTCTATGGGATGAATAGGTTGGGATTGGGATTAATAAATAAGTGATTACTCCGGTAAATTTCGCTAATCCCGACTAGTTGATAAACCTTAATTTAGTTTAGAATTGTGAAAAGATAAGATAAAATCCTTTTATAATGATATCAAAAGGAAGATTAAAGAATAAGTTTAAAAGAATTTATCTTTGATAAAATTAATGGGAACCATTTCCCCAAGATGTGAATATTTGAATAAAAGAATATTCTAAATTGGAGTGAGGCGTATGATGTGTTTTTATAGCACTTGATTATAAAATACGCGAGTTATTCGGAAATACGGGAATTAACCCATTCTGAATAATTAATACGACGACTAAAAGTCGACGATGAAGATAGTGGTTGAAGACCGGAGAACTTCACATCGTTTGGATGATTACAGATATATTGATTGGGTTTTACACCCAAGACAAGTTAATAAGTGGTGATAATCCAGACATACTTAGAGATCGACCGGACATGCGAGGACCTCTCTCCTGTATTGGACATATGGGATAAGGAATAAGGTGCCTCAGGTTTCGTTCAGACCCGGAACGGACTTGTAAATGGATGTGTGTCTGACATTGGATTTCATTCTGTAATGATTGATTTCTATAAAATATATATCTGTTTGGTGACGGAGAATTTACTCTCTTGTCTAACACCTATAACACCCCACGTCCGTTAATGTCGCTCACTAAGGGAATGCATTAAGTTCTGTGAAACATTATAGGTAAACAGACACAGAATAATTACAAGAGATATAAATAAAGTTAACAGCAAAAATTTCAAAATTTTTATTTCATACATAAATCATAATCCCGTGGTTTATAATACCATAATTCATAAAACCATTACAGGAAAATACTTCTGTCTTGCATAATCGGAGTACATAAGGATTAAAAGAAAACATAATTCCCCAATAAAAATAGTAAGCCATAGTAGGGACAAAGACTTGAGCCATACTCCAGAAGTAGCTTCCAAAAAGATAAATCCAAATCCTGATTAAGCCTGGGTGTTTCCTCCTTGAGAACCTTGGGGGGGGGGGGGGAGGGGGGGGCAGAAGTAATAGGGAAAAACAAAGGGGTCATACATAAAGTCTGGCAAGTCTAGTTACTTTTAGCCAGTAAATAAATAAAGGTGAACAAGACAGGCATAAAGTGGATAAGAGAGATTAATACATAAATGCCAGGCATAACAAGGTAAACAGGATAGAATAGATAGCGCTTCTTAATACTTTCCTTGCTCTGCACTAATACTAGTACAACAGATATGTAATAGGATTACATATTCCCCAATTGCTTAACAAAAATAGGATGATCCCAACAGAAACATAATGGTAGTTTTAGGTGTACTCTAGTAACGAGTTTTAACCCAATAAAACTGGTACCTAAACAGAAATAACGGGTGTTAGCCTAAACTGAAACACAGGTACCCTACAGAAACAGATAGGACAAGATGTACCCTATTTACTACCCCCAATCATTCGGCTCCCTATTATGTAGATACCCTGTGCTACCCCACAGTAGGGTGTATCACTCCCTAAAGTGGCAACGCTTCACTTTCCGGATGTGCACAACCATATCTACTGATGTCACAGCGTCTTATCTTCACCAACAAGCGGAGTCACGCATGCACATGACCCAGTTGGATCGCGCCGTCAACACCGCCTCAATGTTTGGATCTCTTACAATCAGCTCAGTAAGCGTGCCCGACTCCAACGTAGTTCAGAGTACCCATTTGATTACTATTTAAGGGTTACTGACTGAAATGGGTCCCACACAAGATGATGCGAGCTCTCCCCTTTGTCTTGCATCCCCACTACTAGGTTTTCCACTGGTTATGTTTACTTAACGATGTCTTTAATCACATAACTCGAAAGGTTAAGTTTGTGGGCCTATATATACAAATATTACCCACCAACCCAAGATGTACTTAACCCTCCTACTGATTCAAGCATGTTTATTTAACGGTTAAGTTTGTGCGCCTATATATTAATATTACCCACCTACCCAAGATGTACTTAACCCTCCCACTAATCCAAGCATGTTTTACTTAACCCTATCTTTAGTTCATATTCATACAATCCCTTATGGATTAGATTAGTTTAAGTAGTCTGATTCATTACCATGTCCATTTATGGTTTATAATGGGCTAGACCTCCCACATTAGACCTACGACATGTGGATGTTGGATATGTCGGTTGGGTCCGGGCAATCTTATTCCACAGTTGCGTGTAACCTCGTGTCTTAGCCCGATTCGTATTCGCATACTTAGACCTCCCACATTAGGTTCAACATTAGTGGCTGCTGGATATGCTAGTCGGGTCCGGGCAGACTTCCACCACTAATGTAACCAAACCTCATGTCATAAGTACAATTACAATTCCTAATTGTAATTACTAAACATTCCATTTTTAATTAATCAATCAATTAATTAAAACTTTCCCTTTTTGGGTGTCAATACATATTTTGCCCAATAATTTGAATTACATGCCCATAAATGGTCATATTCAAATTATGTCATTTTTATCCAAATTTTCCGGTGTTATTATAAGTGATTATTACAATGTTTCCCTATTTGAATTATATGTACAACTTATATAAAACATTATACAAATTATGCCAATTGTAAATCCTTTTTTTCCCCGTTTTCTAACTAATGTGATCGCATGTATTTTGGCGTCATCGAGGCTATAAAGTAGCCTCGTCATAACAATAAAAGGGAACATGATAAGGGTGACAGTTCAACATGTTTTGGTATAAATATTAACATAACTGGCATGGTAACTAAGTGAATGGACATGTGATAATTATCATAATAAAGTGGACATCAAATTAATAACTTGTATTTAGGCAAGCATAATGAGATCTAGATTCAATATTAGGTGTCTAATTACCTAAATCTAGCACATACAGGGTGGCATAATAACAAGTTTAGATTCACATATAAAGTTTACCACATATACCAAGGTATAATAATATAACAAGTGAAAGGCGATTAACACCAAAGTCTAGATCCAAGTAATGTCAAATTAATGGATGTACTATCATCCTAACAAGGTTACAAATAAATTTTCATATAAACGTCATATCGAATCACCATAATCAGATCTAGAAAGTTAGATCTGTATTAACAAGTTCACATGTACCACAATATAATTGTAATTCAAGATTCACATAGGAAACATAGTAGAATGTCCATATATTAGATCTAGGGAAAATGACATAGTATGATGCATAAGTTCATGATTTACAGCATATACCCAATTCATAGTCTAACACAATTCACATTTATCTAATTAAACCTAAAAGTGACTAGAACTCACAGTGGTAGAAGAAAGAATAGATTAAGCGTTTGTTGTTGTTTTAGAACCATTCTCTTCTTTCACAATTCCTAAGCTTTAATTCGTTGGAGAAGAGACTAGCTTAGTTTAGGATGAAGTAGCAGGGTGGCTTATGAATGAATTTAGTTTAGATTAGGGTTTAGGTTTATGGGTGTTTATATAAATGTGTAGGACTACTTAGAGCCCTTAGATTAGTTTAGGATCAATCTAAACCATCCATTTCACAATGACACATCACTCAGCCAACCAAATGAAGCCACATTAGCCCTAAAATCAAAAAAATCGTCACCCGAACATGTCAGCCCAACCTGGCCGACAGGGGTCGACACCTATGTCGACACCCCTATAGGGGGGTCGACTCCCCCGGGGGGTCGACACCCCTGAGCGGGAAATTTCCTGCTCAGTCCAATTCCGCTGTTTTGAAATTCGAACAGGTTTTAGCTTATTAATTATTATTTTAATTTTATTTCTATTTAAACTTGAAATCTCCTAAGCTCCATGACTTCTTCATACGGAGCCCGATTTACGCAAACTCGGACTCTATCTCAAGCATAATTCCTAGACGAATGCAATGGCGTAACCCATTTCACTTAATTCTTCTTCTAAAAATTAAGTGTCCTTAAATTTGTTAATTTTAATGTTTTAAAATTACGGGGTGTTACATTCTTCCCTCCTTAAAGGATTTCGTCCCCGAAATCTTCAAGTCAAGAAGAATGTATATCCTACCATCCAATCATCCATCTGCTTAACCATCAATCACAAGCATCCATTGTCCTTAAAAGATTTCTAATGTCGTATGAACATATGCAAAAAGTGTGTGTATATGTTCCTTATCCAATGGAAAATCAGGCGGTCTATTGATTCAGTTCACCTCCTCAATGCAAATTATGTCATTTCCATGTGTGCAACATGTATGCAAAGGAATCCTAATGATGGATATAAGTTCTATATGTTTGCGCACTCATTCGTCCAAATGCAACACTCATATGCTATTTCACTATTTCCATCCATAATAGAAAAGAAAATGCACACATATCCGTATGCAGTATGAGAGTGATTGAGTCGATCTAGTGCCTAATGTGTGTGTATATGCGTCCACAGGCAACCACTAGGAAACACTTGCATCCACTTGCATCCATCAAACATAACATTTCTCAAACACATGTTTACAATCATGGGATTTTCTACCTAAAGTCGAAGATTCGATTGATAGGATATACTCAGATGATAGAAGCAAATGCGTATAAAAGCTTTTGAAAGAGAAGTTAAGAATGTTCCCCTGAAAAGGAAAGGGTACGAAGCATAAAAATCTTGTCTTCGGTCCCAAGTTGCATCTTCTTGATTTTCTCCCTACTAGACCTTCACCCACCTGAATTCTCATTTGTGTAGCTTCTTAACCTCCGATCTAAGTATGCAAGTCAGAACTCATCCAATCATTGCTTCCTTCTTTATTTTCATTTCCTTTCGCAAGTTTGGCCCCACTACCTCGAGCTCTATACATTTTATCGCCACTTCTAGAATGATGGGCTTCCTCAAGGACTGTCTTCAATAAGTTTCCTATCCTGATATGATTCACCTATCAAACCTCTTCTCAAGTAGCCTCGCCACTTGCTTATAAAGTTTCCTGTTTTCATTTAGGAGCCATATGGCGCACAGGTAATGCAACTGGCATTGCATTGTCTACCAGGTATATACGGAAATCAAACTCGTGCCTCGGCGGTAATCCCCGAACCTCGTCTAAGACATCAGGATACTCACGGACTGCTGGCGTCGATCGTTGATCATCGATAGATGCCTCAAGAGACTCTAGGAAACTAAGCATGAAAGACCCTTGTGGGTCACGAGAAATTTCGAGGGTGCTTAACGACTCTCCTCTCACCACCCAGAACGACACCATATATGGTAAACTAACCTATCCCAAGAAACAACCCATAGCCCACAAACCTGAGTACATATGCGTCACATTTAAATTTGACGCCTAACATAGATATTCTCAAACCCCTATAAATCATAGATAAATGAGCCGAATCACCAATGGGGTTTGAGACAACTACGGGATCCACTACCATACTGGTAACAAAGTGCACAGATTCAACAACAGAATTAGATATAAATGAATGTGAAGCGCCAGAATTAAAATATGTCCTAACTGGATAATTTGAAAGAGAAACTAATCTTTTTATGAAAATTTGTCTACCTCTTTCAGGAGCACTGATCGCGAGAGCATGCACCTACCTTCCAGAAGTTCTTGACCTTTGACCTTGTCCCCGTTTCTTTGGGCAATCCTTAATAACATGCCCGACCTCTGCACAAGCGAAGCAAGCATTCTTCCTTTTTCTGCAGTCCTTGGCTTAGTGACCCTCTCGCCCACAACTATGGCACTTCCTCTTATCTTTAACCTTGTCATTCTTTTTGCCTTTCTTCTGCTGTTGTCCCTTCTTGGGCCACACCTTCTCATTTTGCGTTGCTTCCTCGGCCTTTACTTCCTTCTTTTCTTCCTTGTCTTCCTCATGCATTAGGACCATATCAACAAGTTTTTCAAAAGTGGCTCCCATTGGGATATTGGACATTGCCAGCCCATGCAGAGGCTCATTCAGCCCTTCGGCAAATAGCAAAGCCTTTTTGTGCGGCGTATCCACCAACTCTAGACCGAACCTTGCTAGCTGGTTGAACTTGTTCGCATATTCCTTCACTGTCAAATTTCCATGTTTGAGAGCTAAGAACCTCTCCATCTGAATGCTTCTCTCAGCTTGGGAAAGGAATTTCATTTCGAACCTATGTATAAAATCTCCCCAAGTTTCCACCGAACGTCTAGCTTGGTTGACTTCCCACCAAAATGAGGCTTCGTCCTTTAACAGCCAAGTAGCTAACTGAATCTTCCTCCTATCCTCTACTTCAAAGATTACGAACAAGTCCTCGGTCTCCTTGAGTTAATTTGGAGCTTCAACGAATGTCTCATTCCCATGGAATGGTTTCCCTCCCATAGCACGGGAGTCTTTGCAGATCTTGGCAAAGTTATCTGCTCTTAGAGGGGGAGGAGGTGGAATGATTGGCACAACTGGGGGAGGAACATCTCTTTGGCCTTCGACAGGCGCCATGGCCTCCAAATACCTATGGAACCATCCGAGTATAGTGACGCCCTCTGGGATATAAGGGATGTTTTGTTCGCCAGACATGCTGAAAAAAAGGAAAAGGAAGAAATTTAGATAAACGATCGAAGGATACTATATATGGCTTCTTGGAGGAATATTTTCAAAACAGTCTTTTCTTTTCGAAAATACTTTCTTTTAAAACCTTTTTGAAAAATGATTTTCAAAAACTTTTATCTAATCTGGTAACCTTCAGCTCTAATACCAAGTGTAACACCCCACGTCCGTTAATGTCACTCACTAAGGGAATGCATTAGGTTCTATGAAGCATTGTAGGTAAACAGACACAGACTAATACAAGATAGATATAAATAAAGATAACAGCGAAAATTTCAAAAAATTTGTTTCAGACATAAATCATAATCCCGTGGTTTATAATACCATAATTCATAAAACTATTACAACAAAATACTTCTATCTTGCATAATCAGAGTACATAGGAATTAAAATAAAGCATTATTCCCCAATAAAAAGAGTAAGCCATAGTAGAGACAAAGACTTGAGCCATACTCCAAAAGTAGCTTCCAACAAGATTAAACCCAAGTCCTGACTAAGCCTGGGTGTTTCCTCCCTAAGAATCTGGGGAGGGGGGAAGAGGAAAGAGAGAGGGAAAAACAAAGGGGTCAAACATAAAGTATGGCGAGTCTAGTTACTTTTAGCCAGTAAATAAATAAAGGTGAACATGACAGGCATAAACTGGAAAAGAGAGATCAATACATAAATGGCAGGCATAACAAGGTAAACAGGACAACAAGATAGAATAGATAGCGCTTCTTAATACTTTCCTTTCTCTGCACTAATACTAGTATAACAGATATGTAATAGGATTACATATTCCCCAATTTCTTAACAAAAACAGGATGATCCCAACAGAAACATAACGGTAGTTTTAGGTGTACTCTAGTAACGGGTTTTAATCTAAACAGAACTGGTACCTAAACAGAAATAACGGGTGTTAACCCACACAGAAACACAGGTACCCCACAGAAATAGACAGGACTAGATGTACCCTATTCACTACCCCCAATCGATCAGCTCCCTATTTTGTAGATACCCTATGCTAGCCCCATAATAGGGCGTATCACTCCCTAAAGTGGCAACCCTTCACTTTCCTGATGTGCACAACCTTATCTACTGATGTCACAACGTCTTATCTTCCCCAGCAGGCGGAGTCATGCACGCACATGACCCGTTGGAACGCGTCATCAACACCGCCTCCATGTTTGGATCTCTTACAATCAGCTCAGTAAGCGTTCCCCACTTCGACCTAGTTCGGAGTACCCGTTTGATACCTATTTAAGGGATACTGACTGAAATGGGTCCCACACAAGATGATGCAAGCTCTCCCCTTTGTCTTGCATCCGTACTACTAGGTTTTCCACTGGTTATGTTTACCTAACGATGTCTTTAATTACATACCCCCGACATGTTATGTTTGTGGGCCTATATATACAAATATTGCCCACTAACCAAAGATGTACTTAACCCTCCTACTGATTCAAGCATGTTTATTTAACGGTTAAGTTTGTGGGCCTATATATTAATATTACCCACCTACCCAAGATGTACTTAACCCTCCCACTTATCCAAGCATGTTTTAATTAACCCTATCTTTAGTTAATATTCATACAATCCCTTATGGTTTAGATTAGGTTAAGTAGTCTGATTCATTACCATGTCCATTTATGGTTTATAATGGGCTAGACCTCCCATATTAGGCCTACAACATGTGGATATTGGATATGCCGGTCGAGTCCGGGCAATCTTATTCCACAGTTGGGCCTAACCTCGTGTCTTAGCCCGATTCATATTCACGTACTTAGATATCCCACATTATGTTCAACATTAGTGGCTGCTGGATATGCTGGTCGGGTCCGGGCAGACTTCCACCACTAATGTAACCTAACCTCGTGTCATAAGTACAATTACAATTCCTAATTGTAATTACTAAATATTCCATTTTTAATTAATCAATTAATTAAACCTTTCCCTTTTTGGGTGTCAATACATATTTTGCCCAATAATTCAAATTACATGTCCATAAATGGTCATATACAAATTATGCCATTTTTATCCAAATTTTCCTATGTTAATATAGGTGATTATTACTATGTTTCCCTATTTGAATTATATGTCCAATTTATATAAAACATTAGACAAATTATGCCAATTATAAATCCCTTTTTAACCCGTTTCCTAACTAACATGATCGCATGTATTTTGGCGTCATCAAGGCTATAAAGTAGCCTTATCACAACAATAAAAGGGAACATGATAAGGGTGACAATTCAACATGTTTTGGCATAAATATTAACATAACTGGCATGGTAACTAAGTGAATGGACATGTGATAATTACAATAATAAAGTGGGCATCAAATTAATAACTTGTGTTTAGGCAAGCATAATGAGATCTAGATTCAATATTAGGTGTCCAATTACCTAAATCTAGCACAGACAGGGTGGCATAATAACAAGTTTAGAGTCACATGTCAAGTTTACCTCATATACCAAGGTATCATAATGTAACAAGCGAAAGGTGATTAGCACCAAAGTCTAGATCCAAGTAATGTCAAATTAATGGATGTACTATTATCCTAACATGGTTACAAATCAATGTTCATATAAACGTCATATTGAATCACTACAATCAGATCTAGAAAGTTAGATCTGTATTAACAAGTTCACATGTACCATAATATAATTGTAATTCATGATTCACATAGGAAACATAGTAGAATGTCCATATATTAGATCTAGGAAAAATGACATAGTATGCTTGCATAAATTCATGATTTACAGCATATACCCAATTCATAGTCTACCACAATTCACATTTATCTAATTAAACCTAAAAGTGACTAGAACTCACAGTGGTAGAAGAAAGAATAGATTAAGCGTTTGTTGTTGTTTTAGAACCGTTCTCCTCTTTCACAATTCCTAAGCTTTAATTCGTTGGAGAAGAGACTAGCTTAGTTTAGGATGAAGTAGCAGGGTGGCTTATGAATGAATTTAGTTTAGATTAGGGTTTAGGTTTATGGGTGTTTATATAGATGTCTAGGATTAACTAGAGCCATTAGATTAGTTTAGGATCAATCTAAACCATTCATTTCACAATGACACATCACTCAACCAACCAAATGAAGCGACAAAAGCCCTAAAATCAGAAAAATCGCCACCCGAACATGTCATCCCAACCTAGCCGACAGGGGTCGACTCCCCTATATGGGGGTCGACACCTATGTCGACACCCCTATAGGGAGGTCAACACCTGTGTTGACTCCCCCTCGGAGGGGGGTCGACCCACCTGAGCGGAAAATTTCCCGCTCAGCCCAATTCTGCTGTTTTGAAATTCGAACAGGTTTTAGCTTATTAGTTATTATTTTAATTTAATTTCTGTTTAAACTTGAAATCTTCTAAGCTCCATAACGTGTTCATACATAGCCCGATTTATGCAAACTCGGACTCTATCTCAAACAGAATTCCTAGACGAATGCAATGGCGTAAACCGTTTCACTTAATTCTTCTTCTGAAAATTATGTGTCCTTAAATTTGTTAGTTTTAATATTTTAAAATTACGGGTGTTACAACAACCTTCTCTGAGACGTACGAGCTTAAAGGTTATATATAGATAGACATAAGTCATATGTCATGCATTGTCTATGTGGCATGCTAAGATGCTAATGATCAAGGCTTTTGTGGAAAAGCAGGGTCTTGTGGCTAATGATCAAACCATGGCTTTAATTAGCATAGCTTTTTGTATATCGTTAATTCGCGAGCCTCACACCTCGGTATGAGTTAAAAATAGGATAAGGGATGCAGTGAGTGCACGACGTTTCTTTCTAGCTAGAAGTAGTATCATGGTATGAAGCCCTGACACTCTTACTTATGTTGATGATGGAATGCGAGGCGCCTCGGATATTGAGTCCCTAATGGCTCATAGATAGGTCTGATAGGACCGGGAAACGTGTGTTTAAGAATAACTAATCCTCAAAAGCAAGAGAGGACCAGCACTGCAGGATCCAAGGGTTCACTACGGGGGATCCTAGGTCATCTTGCTAGAGGTGATCCGAATCGGTAAGGAGACCATCCCTTGCCTTGACTTATGATGGAAATCCAATTTCCAATACGACATTTTTCGGTTTTAGTTGTAAAACTAGTATGGCTACATAATATATGGTACCTAGGCTGTCTATGATTGATACATTTACATTTGAAGTTGCTTTGACACTATACATTTATAGTAATATCAAAATGATTTGTTTTAAACATACCAAGCATGTTTGGCAATTATAAGGGAATACTCTATCCTTTGGCTTGCGTTGCATTGTGTGATGGGACCTGATGCAACGACCCGGATTTTTAACATTGAATTCTGAATATTTAAATTGTTTAAATATTTGATTTGAATTAGATATAGAAATTTATAAGGAATTTATTTAATAAAAAGATATTTAAACGTATAATTTATAATATAATTTAAAACGAGCTCGAAATAGTCGCGGTAGTTCGTAATTTATGATTTAAACTTCATCTGAATATACAGGATCCAAAATAAGTCAGATTTCTTTGAAGTAAGAAATGTTTGAATCTATTAAACTGTATCATTCTAATGGAAGTGAAAAATTGAAATTTCATCTTATATATTGTGAATTACGTCCAAATCAAATTTAGAAATAGTCGATATGGAGTCGTGTATAAGCCATATCAGTTTCTTTAATATAATTAAATATTGGTTTCGATTTTAGACAAGCCCTTTGAGACGTAGTCATAATTTAATTTTTATAATTTTACAGTAAATTTTAATTAATTAAAATACACAACTTTTTATTGAGAGTATTTTGCACCCTATATCAATATTTTGGGGTTTCATAATATAAGTTAAGCTACCGATATTATTATATTTTGGGATCATGACACATTACTGATCACAACTATATTTTTATTTCTGTTGACCGAAATATGTACGTTAACAGAGGAGCGTCGAAATCATTTAAACTTAAATGACACAAAGAAAATAGATACTACTACCTTTTCTGTATATCTTAAGGCAGCTTGCGCCTCAAACTTTTTGACACCGTACCCTTCAAGTAAAGTATGTGTATGCCAATCTACTGAAGGTACCTTGCTCACCAAACATTTCAGTCCGTGCGTCGCAAGTAAATTCCAATTCTGTGAGTCCCAAGGCAACTGATGCCGTGCCTACCAAACCATCGTCTATTTTAAATACTATATTCTCGTTGTTTCCATCTTTCACACAAACAAAATCAAAACAAAACCTATACAAAATCAAACTGAAACAAATCCTCCCCGTTATATATTCAGTAAAACCGATCTCTTCCTATAATAAAATATAAATCAAATACCGATTCATTCGTTAACTCCCCAGATCTGGAGCCTCACGCTCGCCTACTTTATTTGGGTTTGATCTTTAGTTCCTACAGCCAATTACGGGAGGAAACGAGCCTCCAAGTCGCAGTCTTCACGCGTGCGATTTTATAGCAATAGGCAGTTTTGTTCGAACATGGCTGTAGCCGTTGAGAGCGGGTTGTCGGGCGCGTTTGTGGTGGTAGGAGGTGGCGGTCCGATAAACTGGGCTGGTAGTGGCGAAGGTTGGAAGTGGCGGTGTCAGGAAGATGCTAAACGAAGGAGTTGTTTACTGTGTGTTTTGTGGTAGAGAGTGTATTTGTTTTGAATTTCTAAAGGGGATTGGTGGACTTTGGTGCAAGTGAGTGAGCGGTGGAAAGTATTAGATATTGAAGAATCACACTGTTATGTGTTTTCTGGTGAGAAACGTGTTATAGCAGGTGCTGCCGCGAGTTAGTGAGGAAGGATTATACTACTGTTAATGTAAGTTTTAAATTACTTAACTGTATTTAATTGAGTTAAGAACGCATGATCTGTTAAATATTGAGATGGCCTTCAACTATGCAGGGATATTTCAAATTGGGAGAAAATGATGAGCAGACTAGAAACATGGTATCAGGAAGAAAATGGTTAAGATAGGCATTATTGATAGTACTACAAAACTTTGGATTAAAAGAAAAAAAAGACGCATATTGAGACGACCCCAAACCCCGTACTGACGGTGGCAAGGGTAATCCTTGGAATATAACACAGAAACAGATAACAGCAGGACAGAATTAAATAAATACACCAGATAATGCACAATAGAATATACTAGATAAACATAATCATCAGAGTTACACAGTATACAGGATCATACTTAGTACAAATACAGTCCAGCTATACATAAATGTCTACAGCGGAAAACAAACATAATGTACAATAGGACCTGAACAACATGAAAAGAGATAAATAATAGAATCCATCTTCAGCGCCAGCTATCCAGAAAGAACCAGCTAAACCTGAATACAAGGCTGCCCATGTAGAAAAAGGGGCACCCGAGTTTGAAAGTGAAACAAACTACGAGTTAATCGTGGGACTGTTATGAGAAATCCATTTACATATTTATAATATGGCTAATCACAGGACCACGCCACTTTCGTGGAACGGGTTTACTCCATCGGATCGCCAGCGCTTTAAAAACAAATCATTTTTTGAAACATCGCAATGCTTTTTATAAAAATGAAGCCATTATAAGACTCAGTTCCCATCACACAATGCAACGCAAACCGGAGGATAGAGTTTTACCTTATAATGGCCAAAATATGTTTGATACGAATAAAACAAAAGCATTTGATATTATTACTAGTGTTTATAAGTGTCAAAAACAATTTCAATCATAACTACCAATCATAGAAGGCATGGGTACCATATATCATGTCGCCATATATATATATATATATATACAATCGAAACCGCACAGTCACGTATTTGGAAATTGGATTTCCGTCATGAACCAAGGCAAAAGATAGTCCTTACCGACTTCGAGACTCTCTAGCGCGAGCCTCCGGAACAGCCACAACTGCCCCTTGGAGCGACAGGGCCGGTCCACACGTAGTGGATTATAGTGCCTGAACAATACGTTTCCCCGTCCTTTGGGGTGTAAATGAGCCAACAAATGACTCCATCGGTCCCGGATCAACCGATATAACCGAGGCGCCTGGCAACAGCAACAACCACATAAGTCAATCTCATCAGGGCGTGTAAACCACTGATGCCACTTCTAGCTAGAAAGAAACGCATGTCCTCCCTGAGGTCCTCTCCCGTTTCTGGTTCATACCGGGGTGTGAGGCTCGCGATTTCACGTTATACACAAAGCTACGCCACGCAGGTGGTGCTTTGATCATCACCACAAGACTTTGCTTTTCAACAGAAGCCCTGATCACTGCATCTTCGCATGCCACACAGGCAATTCACACCGTGCAACTGATAGCTATCAATCACACAGAATAAATTCCAATGTCAGACACACTGTCCGTTTGTAAGTCCGTTCTGGGTCTGAACGAAACCGGAGGCACTATATACCTCGCAAACCCATCGATCACCACGTACATCTGGACGATCACCACTCATTATCCATATTTCGGGATACCTCCCAATCAGGACCTCGGTTACCATCCAAACGAGGTGAAGATCTCCGGTCTTCGACCACCGTCTTCCTCTTCGATTTCTTATCGTCGATTCAGTTATTCAGAATGGGATAAACCCGGTCTTTCTGAGCAACTCGCGTATGTAATAAACACGTGCTACATAAACACTACATACGCATCATTTCAATTCATTGGTCACTAACCGTCAATCAGTAAGAGAACGATTTCCCAAATATTAACCCCGAAGGCCGAAACCAACATCAGATCAAAATCCAGGAAACCATTCGACTTAGCTAACCTTCAGTTAATTTCTAAATCACACATCCATATCGTTTATAATATTTTATAACGATTTATCGCTATTTTTATTTATTTTAAAATAGCCAATTTATTCAAACGACGCTTCGGGCCATAACGCGGCCATGGCGCCGTTTTTCTTCAGATTTGATTTACACATATCTGAAAATCTAACTGTTGGATCTTCACAAAATTTACATCATTAGAAAGATCTTTTCAAAACGAATCCAACGGTTCCAGTTTCGGGAAAATCCGACGGTCAGATCTCCCGGTATAATCGTTTGAAGTTTCGAATTCAAAATACGAACTGCAGCGTCGTTATTCGATTAAATATAATTATATATATATATATATATATATATAATCGATTCTGGCGCTGTTTTTCTTCAGATTTGAATTAAACATTCCAGACAATCCAACCGTTGGATTTTTACAAAGTTGGTTCCGTTGGAAAGATATTTCCAAAATGAACCCAATGGTTGCGGTTTCGGGAAAATCCGATGGTCGGATCTCCCGCACTAATCGTTTGAAATCACGGTTTCAAAATACGAACTGCAGCTTCGTTATTCGATATATTTCAATTCTATTTATATATTTATATCGATTCTTCGATTTCAAAACCATATGAATTTCATACATTTGATAAAAATGATATTTTTATCTAACTGTTTTCTATTTCAACACTTCACTATTTTTAACAATTCATGTATATAATAAAAATATGATTTTTAATGTAAAACAATTTATTTCAAAACTCGACTATTTTATATAGTTAATATAGGTGATAAAAATTGGATTTTTATTATAAAACAATTTATTTCAAAACAAGATTATTTTATATAGTTCATATCGATGATAAAAATTGGATTTTTATTATAAAACAATTTCTTTCAAAATATGAATAACTTTCAACACATGAATTTCAATTCAACGAATGAATATCGCTTCAACACATGAAACTTTTCTATAGTTTATATATATCGATAAAAAGGTGATTTTTATATTTAAAACACAAATACCATTCAACACATGAATTTCTATCCAACGAATGAATATCGGTTCAACACATGAAGGTTTTCTATAGTTTATATATATCGATAAAAAGGTGATTTTTATATTTAAAACACGAATACCATTCAACACATGAATTTCTATCCAACGAATGAATTTCGATTCAACACATGAAGGTTTTCTATAGTTTATATATATCGATAAAAAGGTGATTTTTATATTTAAAACACGAATACCATTCAACACATGAATTTCTATTCAACGAATGAGTTTCAATTCAACACATGAAGGTTTTCTATTCAACGAATATATATAGTTTCAACAAATGGAAATAATTCTAACACATGAATATTATTCAAAATTTCGGCAGCATAACGACAGGGTAGTTAAAACCGGGACCATCCCTAGTACGGCTCCTCGCTCTACCTTAAATCCTCGCGGTTTTTCACAATGGGGATTCATGCATCTAGTTCGCACGCATGCGGCATGTATATTTATTTCATTTCCACAAACTATTCCTATGTGGTTTCAACCAAATATTTCTCAACCACAAACGGGTATTTTTCAACCACAATCAATCAATATCAACCACAAACAATTTCAATCAACCATTCACTATCAATCAATTTTCACACCAATCACAACCAATAAATATCGTCCATGGTTTGTGGAAGAGGGGCGTATATATATATATATATATATATATATATATATATATATATATATATATATATATATATATATATATATATATAGCATTTCACTTCTATTTCAACACATATATAATTTTTACAATGCATACACAACTTATACATCGACCGTACAACTTATACAACGCTTATACAAGAGGTGTACAACGCTTATATAACTCATACATCGACTACATAATTTATACATCGTCGTTTTCCATATCGTTTATAATTTAGAAATCGCACATTGGGTTCCACTCCACCAAAATAGCAGGAGGCTCTGAAAAATATGCGGTCTCTTCTAGAAGGTAGAAGACGTCCACACGATTCCACTGTCTCTTGTTTCACTGAATTTCGTCAACACATGAAAAAGATATGATTTTTCGTTAAAAACCGTTTTAATGAAACAGCCCTATACCTCGGTTTTTGAATCGAAACTCGGGTTGAACTTTTCTCCTTATCCGTTGATCGTTGTCTCGATCGGCCAGCGCCACGAGGGAGAGCACAGAGGGGCGCGCCTGCGCCTGGAGGTGGGGCCAGTTCGGTGGCCTGACGTGGCTATGACGGCGGCTGAAAGTCAATGACTTTCGAGGGTCAGATCTCTTAGAATACTCAGTGGAAATTGGCAAACCTTATATGGATTTGAAGATCTCGAGACGATCTACAAAAACTTCAAATGGGGCATGGGTTTTTATTGCGTGTAGGAGGAGGAATCGAAGGGGGAAGTATCGAACGATTTCCGCCGTATATCGTTTTAATCGAGGAGAGAGAAACGAGGGTTTTTCTATTTTTTTTATAAAAAATTTGATTGGCCGGGAGGTTTTTAAAAGGGGTTTTCCGACGCGACCTCCAATCCAAACCCAACGACTGTCGTCCCTAGCGTTTTACCCCCATTCCGAACACAATGGGATATGTTTCATAGGCCCATTCGACTGTTTCAGTCTGTTTTCATTCAATTTAAAATATATAACATTCAATATTTGATTTGAACGTACATTTCAATTTGCCAGGGCCACAAACTGATTCGAAAAATTCCAGAAAAATAAATCTAGCTATGCTTTGACGATACGGTCCCAAAAAAACTAGTTTTGTCGAATTCTGAGACCGTTTGCAAAAAGGCCCATTTCTGGTCGATCCAATTTAACTGTAATTGACCAAAACACGTTTTCCTTTGCCATGCTCACATACTAGCTTCAAAAATTATGAAATTTGAAACCTAGCAATAACTTCATATCCCGGATCCAACAAAAGTTGTTTCGTCGAATTCCGAGGTCGTATGCAAAATGGCCAATTTCACGGGCTATATAAATTCCATAGCGACCATTCAGAAAATTCATTTGGCCATAACTTTTGCATCCCGCTATGAAACTTCGATTTTTCAGATTCATTAGAAAGGTATTCACTAACAGATTTAAATATTTTTGGTTTCACTCAAATCCGTTTTGTTTTGCACCCGGTACAGTCAATCAAAGTTTGAATTCAAATTTTGAAACTACCGCGCCATTTCAGGCCTTGTTTATAATTCAGAGTAATTATATTTATTTTCAAACGTCGATTCAAACTCACTTTTCATTTATATTATTTAAAATATTTATTTTAAATAATTATAATCCACTATTTTAGCCAATTTTAAAAATTTTAAATTGGTTCAGATTTTCCGGGTCGTTACAATCTCCCCCATTTAAAACTTTTCGTCCCCGAAAAGGAACAAAGTCGAAAGTGGTTTGATTAATCAACTCTACATTCAATCTGGGTTCCATTCTCCAACTTTTCAGTTTCTGAGAATTTTCAAATTCTTCAAAAAATTTGGCTAACACCCGGAATTTTCGAAAAATTTCGCCATAACCTCCTTTGTACGGGGAGGGGTTTGGAAATTTATTGGGCCATATTAGGTACCCAATAAATCCTAATAAGCATACACGTATTTATAGTGATATATTCTGGTGTTTACAGGGGAGCGTGTAAACTCCATAGAATAAATTCTCATTACCCTGTCAAAGCCTGAGGGAGTGTGTATTTTAATTGCTCCAGAGGATAAATCCTCGTCACCTCGTCCCGTGTGGGAAATAAATAGTCCATGTGCCGTATATAATAACTAGAGAGACGTGATTATTGTCAACTCCAGACCCGTGCGGGGTTTTTATTAATCTGGCAATTTTATCATTACAATTTAAATAGTCCATATCAGTCATCAATTCAACCTATAAAATATAGTCATCGCCATACAAGCCTCTCGCTCGTATGGTAAATCTTCCACCTCGTCACACAAGCTCCAAATACTTATGTGGTATATGATGAAGTATGCCTATCTTCAGAAGTATGCCATGCAATGTAGTTCAAAATTAATTGTTACTATCCTATGGCGATGTTTATTATTTCACACAGAACAACCAGCACTCCGCATCCAATGGCATTCACAGGAGTTGATATAATAATATTTCGCATCCAACTCATTAAGGTTTACCTATTTGTCGGGCACGCAAATAAATTCTTTACTCAACGGCTATCTAATTTCCTGTTCAAACGTATATAATGCATAAGTATATATTTCTATCTATTTTTAAATCAGTTCAATGTGTGATTTAAATGAATAAATTCTATCATTATTCTCTTATTAATTAAATTAACTATCGTTTCTATAATCTAATTAATCTAATTTACTATTACACAACACAAACAACAATCAAATTGTTTTTAACTTTTCAAAAATATACTAATCAATTTCTATATTCTTTTAAAATCATTCAGACTATAGAATTAAAAGTGCACATCCATGGAAAGAAAATAACAACAGAGTAGAGAATTAAATGGTAATGCAAAGTATGGTAAATGTACCTTGCACCGGAGTCAATCAGAGATATCTATTCGACACTTAGGATAGTCTTTCTGAATGCTCTCCTCAGTTTCCCAAGTACAATCTCGCGGATCTCCACTCCATTGCACTTTGACTAAGTGAACCTTCTTGTTCCTCAGTTCTTTGGTTTCTTTGCCAATGATCTTAAGCGGCTCTCTTCTCACAACTAATTCTGGAGTAATTTCAATATCCTGTTGAGCTGCTTCTTCCACGATCAAGTCTGGATCATGAACGTGCTTTCGAAGTTGAGATATATGAAATACATCATGAACTCCAAGCAACCAATCAGGAAATTTAACCCTATAAGCGAGAGTTCCGATCCGTTCAAGAATAGGAAATGGACCAATGAATTTGGGCGCCAACTTCCCAGTTTTACCGAACCGGATAACTCCTCTCATCGGCGATACTTTCAGATATACATAGTCGTCAACAACAAATGATATATCTCTCCTTCTCTTGTCGGCGTAGCTCTTCTGTCGGCTTTGAGCGGCGAGTAATCGCTTCTTAATAAAGTCGACTTTGTCGGCAGCTTCTCGGATCATTTCGGGTCCCAATACAAGTCTATTACCGGGTTCGACCCAACAAGCAGGAGATCGGCACGGTCTACCATACAACGCTTTGAATGGCGACATTGTCAAGCTCGTCTGGTAGCTGTTGTTATATGATAATTCAGCCAAATGCAGATGGTCTTCCCATGATCCACCGAAATCTAGAACACAAGCCCGTAACAGATCTTCTAGTATACGGTTCACCCTCTCAGTTTGACCATCTGTCTGAGGATGATAAGCGGTGCTTAGATTCAGCTTTGTTCCCAGTTCTACTTGAAACGCCTCCCAGAATTTTCTAGTAAATATTGTATCTCTATCACTAACTATACTGAGCGGCACTCCGTGTAGTCTAACTATTTCCTTGAAGTATATCTGCGCCAGACTCTGAGCAGTTCTGTTTGATCTGATAGGTACGAAATGGGCGGTCTTCGTGAAGCGATCTACGATCACCCAAATACTGTCATTTCCTTTTCTGGTTCTGGGCAAACCATCTATGAAGTCCATGCAAATTTGTTCCCACTTCCAACCAGGAACGTCTAGCAGTTGCAATAATCCAGCTAGTTTCTGCTGGTCACTTTGGACTAGCTGGCAAGTAGGGCATCGGCTAACATATAAAGAAATGTCCCTCTTCATCGACCTCCACCAGAAAGTGCGTTTGATGTCATTTTACATTTTGCTTACTCCCGGATGGATACTAAGTTTTGACTTGTGGCACTCATCCAGGACTTTCTTTCGGAGCTCAGAAATGTTAGGAACACAGATTCGACCTTTTAGCCTTAAAATCCCATCATTATCAATTTGAAAACTCGAGGGTTCGCCTTTCTGAATTATCTCTCTGATCTTCTGAATGAAGTGATCATCCTTTTAAAGAGCAGATATTTTATCTATCAATGAAGTCGTGATAATAAAACTGGCGATCATTTCATTTTCTCGGCTTAACGCATCGGCCACGACATTGGCTTTCCCTGGAGTGTATATAATCTCAAAGTCATATGCTGCAAGAAACTCCAGCCAACGATGCTGCCTCAGATTCAAGTCCTTCTGGATGAACAGATACTTTAGCGACTGGTGATCTGTAAACAGTTCAAATCTCTTACCCAGAAGATAGTGTCTCTAGATTTTCAAGGCGAATACTATAGCCAATAACTCAAGATCATGAGTTACGTAGTTTTTTCTCATGCGGCTTTAGCTGACGGCTAGCATAAGCAATCACTTGACTCCTTTGCATTAACACTGCGCCAAGGCCTTCTCTAGAAGCATCTGTCCAGACTTTCAAATCCTGATTGCCATCGATGATGGTTAACACTGGAGCAGTTGTTAATCTTAACTTTAGCTCTTCAAAAGCCTCTTCACTTTTTGGAGTCCATTTGAATTTAGAGTGCTTCTTTGTAAGCTTCGTTAACTGACCAGATATCTTCGAAAAGTTTTTAACGAACTTTCGGTAATAACTAGCCAATCCGAGAAAACTGCGGACTTCTGTAGGGGTACTAGGCTGTTTCCAATTCTGAATAGCTGTGATTTTACTTGTATCCATAACAATTCCTTCCTTCGACACAACGTGGCCAAGAAATTTGACTTCTTCTTGCCAGAATATACATTTGGAAAACTTTGCTTTTAATACATTCCTTCTGAGGATTTCCAGAACCTGTTCCAAATGTTTTTCATGTTCGGCCTTTGATTTAGAGAAGATTAGAATATCATCAATAAAAACCAGAACAAATTTATTCAGGACTCCTCTGAACACTCTATTCACCAAATCGACGAAGTATGCTGGAGCGTTACATAAGCCGAACGGCATTACTAACCACTCATAGAATAGGTCTGGACCTCTGAATGGTTTCATAGGAACACATTCTTCGGCAATTCGAAGTTGATGGAAGCCTGTAGCTAGGTCTGTCCTTGAAAATACTTGTGCTCCATTCAGACGATCCAATAAGTCATCGATTCGCGGCAATGGATATTTGTTCTTTATCGTCTGCTTGTTCAAATCGCGATAATCCACACATAGTCGCAGAGTACCGTCTGATTTTGGGACAAACACCACTGTTGCTCCCCAATCAGAGAAACTAGGCCTGATCAGACCCTTCCATACTAACTGTCGTGTTTGATTGTCTAATTCCTCTTTCTCTTTCAAGGACATTCTTCGAATAGCGTGAACTACCGGCCTTGCATTCGGAATCAAAGCAATCTTGAAATCTATTTCTCTCTGCGGAGGCAAGCGAACAACTTCTTCAAACACAACCGCATAATTCTTGACGACAGGAATATCTTTTACGAGGTCGGGAATATTCTCTGTGACTTCTGGGACATTTTCTATTTGAGCAGGAGAAACATCAAGAGCTGACTAGAAATCTTTTCTATTTGAATTCGATCCTTCATATGGTATGGTTATATAATTCCCTGATTGGGCCTTTGCTTTAACCACTCTCTCGGCACATCTGACCTCTGCCTCATATTTGGTCAACCAATCCAATCCCAGAATAAGATCGAATTCAGTAAAATTCATGACGATAGAGATAGTAGGGAATTTATAGCAGAAAAAAGAGACAGGTACTGCACAAACCCAACCGAGATCGATGGAACCCCCAACCGGATTTTGGACAGTCATTAGTTCTTTAAGCTTCCTCAATTTCAAATCCAACTTCTTAACTGCATTCTTGGAAATAAAGCTTTGTGGCGTGCCTGTGTCAAACAGTACTTTAACTGGAATATTTTTGACATTAAGCGTGCCTTCTAAAACATCAGACCTTCCCTGACTATCTGAGGGTGCTGAGGTTTCTACTACTTCATTTACTTGAGCCTCCTTGGTTGCCTTTAACAGCCGGCAATCCTGCTTTAAATGGCCAAACCGATGGCAAATGCTACATTCTCTGGTCTCTTGAAACTTCTTATTAGACTTAGATCCTTCCTTTCTTTGTTTCTTTAGAGATCGGCAACTTATCGAGAGATGTCCTTGCTTATTGCAGTTAGAGCATACAGTTGTCGTTACTGGTTTCTTCTCAGATTTGGCCCTTTTCCTCTTGGCACTGGGCTTCTTACTGACCTCAGACATTGTACTGGCCTCAGGACGATCAGTTTCAGACTCAATTTTATTACTAGAGCTGACTTCCTCTTCGTACTGTAACATACCTTTCTTGTCGAGATCCTCGTACTGGTAAGCCATGTATATCATTTCAGAAAAGGGGAGCTTCACGTTCCTCATTACACTGTTCTGATATTTTCTTTGAAGCCCGTTGATAAATCTCAAATTCTTCCTCTTCGGATTTTCAATTAGATGAGGGGCAAAGTGAGAAAGTTCATTGAATTTCTTATGATATTCGGGAACAGTCATGTCTCCTTGTATCAAATAAGAAAATTCATCACATAGCCGTTCAATCACTTCAGGAGGAGTAAATCTTTCTAGGAAAATCACTTTAAATCTATCCCAGGTGATATCATCTTCTGGATTATCCTTAATAACTGAATCCCACCAGAACAAAGCTTCGTCTTTGAGTGCCCAGGAGGCCAGTAATCTTTTCTGGTCATCCCTCAGCTTTAATCCTTCAAAGATTATCTCAGCCGAACGAATCCATGCTTGTGTTCTCATAATAGATTCTTCGCCCGAGAACGGATTTCTACCCAGATTTCTATATTTCATAAATAGGGCTTCAATATTCGGGTCAGTATTACTTCTTCTGTTTCTGGCACTCATTTTCTAGTTCTTCTGTAAATAGCAGATCAAGTGTCAGGTCAATAGAAAAGATATTTCAAAATATAGAGACAAATACTTGAATGTAAATGCGTCTATCTAGGTGTTATTTCATTCTGCTTCTCATACTAGGATATTACTGTTCCTATCTATAACGAGTTACCCGTCCTAGAACACTACTGGTTCTATTTCTGACGAGTTCGTTAATATGTTATATTCCAAAACTAAGCTTAACCAAAGCTCTGATACCAAATGAGACAACTCCAAACCCCATACTGACGGTGGCAAGGGTAATCCTTGGAATATAACACAGAAACAGATAACAGCAAGACAGAATTAAATAAATACACCAGATAATGCACAATAGAATATACTGGATAAACGTAATCATCAGAGTTACATAGTATACAGGATCATACTTAGTACAAATAAAGTTCAGCTATACATAAATGTCTACAGCGGAAAACAAACATAATGTACAATAGGAGCTGAACAGCATAAAAAGAGATAAATAATAGAATCCAACTTTAGCTCCAGCTATCCAGAAAGAAGCAGCTAAACCTGAATACAAGGCTGCCTGTGTAGAAAAAGGGGCACCCGAGTTTGAAAGTGAAACAAACTATGAGTCAGTCATGGGACTGGTATGAGAAATCCATTCACATATTTATAATATGGCTAATCACAGGACCACGCCACTTTCGTGGAACGGGTTTACTCCATCGGATCGCCAGTGCTTTAAAACAAATCATTCTTTGAAACATCGCAATGCTTTTTATAAAAATGAAGCCATTATAAGACTCAGTTCCCATCACACAATGCAACGCAAACCGGAGGACAGAGTTTTACCTTATAATGGCCAAAATATGCTTGATACGAATAAAACAAAAGCATTTGATATTATTACTAGTGTTTATAAGTGTCAAAAACAATTTCAATCATAACTATCAATCATAGATGGCATGGGTACCATATATCATGTCGCCATATATATATATATATATATATATATATATATATATATATATATATATATATATATATACAATCGAAACCGCACAGTCACGTATTTGGAAATTGGATTTCCGTCATGAACCAAGGCAAAAGACAGTCCTTACCGACTTCGAGACTCTCTAGCCCGAGCCTCCGGAACACCCGCAACTGCCCCTTGGAGCGACAGGGCCGGTACACACGAAGTGGATTATAGTGCCTGAACAATACGTTTCCCCGCCCTTTGGGGTGTAAATGAGCAAACAAATGACTCTATCGGTCCCGGATCGACCGATATAACCGAGGCGCCTCGCAACAGCAACAACTACATAAGTCAATCTCGTCAGGGTGTGTAAAACCACTGATGCCACTTCTAGCTAGAAAGAAACGCATGTCCTCCCTGAGGTCCTCTCCCGTTTCTGGTTCATACCGGGGTGTGAGGCTCGCGATTTCACGTTATACACAAAGCTACGCCACGCAGGCGGTGCTTTGATCATCACCACAAGACTTTGCTTTTCAACAGAAGCCCTGATCACCGCATCTTCGCATGCCACACAGGCAATTCACACCGTGCAACTAATAGCTATCAATCACATAGAATAAATTCCAATGTCAGACACACTGTCCATTTGCAAGTCCGATCTGGGTCTGAACGAAACCGGAGGCACTATATACCTCGCAAACCAATCGATCACCACGTACGTCTGGACGATCACCACTCATTATCCATATTTCGGGATGCCTTCCAATCAGGACCTCAGTTACCAGCGAAACGAGGTGAAGATGTCCGGTCTTCGACCACCTTCTTCCTCTTCGATTTCTTATCGTCGATTCAGTTATTCAGAATGGGATAAACCCGGTCTTTCTGAGTAACTCGCGTATATAATAAACACGTGCTACATAAACACTACATATGCATCATTTCAATTCATTAGTCACTAACCGTCAATCAGTAAGAGAGCGATTTCCCAAATATTAACCCTGAAGGCCGAAACCAACATCAGATCAAAATCCAGGAAACCATTCGACTTAGCTAACCTTCAGTTAATTTATAAATCACACATACACATTGTTTATAATATTTTATAACGATTTATCGCTATTTTTATTTATTTTAAAATAGCCAATTTATTCAAACGACGCTTCGGGCCATAACGCGACCGTGGCGCTGTTTTTCTTCAGATTTGGTTTACACATATCTGAAAATCTAACCGTTGGATCTTCACAAAATTTACATCATTAGAAAGATCTTTTCAAAACGAATCCAACGGTATCAGTTTCGGGAAAATCCGGCGGTCGGATCTCCCGGTATAATCATTTGAAGTTTCAATTTCAAAATACGAACTGCAGCGTCGTTATTCGATTAAATATAATTATATATATGTAATTCTGGCGCTGTTTTTCTTCAGATTTGAATTAAACATTCCAGACAATCCAACCGTTGGATTTTTACAAAGTTGGTGCCGTTGGAAAGATATTTCCAAAGCGAATCCAACGGTTGCGGTTTCGGGAAAATCCGATGGTCGGATCTCCCGCACTAATCGTTTGAAATCACAGTTTCAAAATATGAACTACAGCTTCGTTATTCGATATATTTCAATTCTATTTATATATTTATATCGATTCTTGGATTTCAAAACCATATGAATTTCATACATTTGATAAAAATGATATTTTTATCTAACTGTTTTCTATTTCAACACTTCACTATTTTTAACAATTTATTTCAAAACAAGATTATTTTATATAGTTCATATCGATGATAAAAATTGGATTTTTATTATAAAACAATTTCTTTCAAAATATGAATACCTTTCAACACATGAATTTCAATTCAACGAATGAATATCGATTCAACACATGAAACTTTTCTATAGTTTATATATATCGATAAAAAGGTGATTTTTATATTTAAAACACGAATACCATTCAAAACATGAATTTCTATCCAATGAATGAATATCGGTTCAACACATGAAGGTTTTCTGTAGTTTATATATATCGATAAAAAGGTGATTTTTATATTTAAAACACGAATACCATTCAACACATGAATTTCTATCCAACGAATGAATTTCGATTCAACACATGAAGGTTTTCTATAGTTTATATATATATCGATAAAAAGGTGATTTTTATATTTAAAACACGAATACCATTCAACACATGAATTTCTATTCAACGAATGAGTTTCAATTCAACACATGAAGGTTTTCTATTCAACGAACAAATACAGTTTCAACAAATGGAAATAATTCTAACACATGAATATTATTCAAAATTTCGGCAGCATAACGGCAGGGTAGTTAAAACCGGGACCGTCCCTAGTACGGCTCCTCGCTCTACCTTAAAACCTCGCGGTTTTTGACAATGGGGATTCATGCATCTAGTTCGCACGCAGGCGGCATGTATATTTATTTCATTTCCACAAACTATTCCTATGTGGTTTCAACCAAATATTTCTCAACCACAAACGGGTATTTTTCAACCACAATCAATCAATATCAACCACAAACAATTCCAATCAACCATTCGCTATCAATCAATTTTCACACCAATCACAACCAATAAATATCGTCCATGGTTTGCGGACGAGGGGCGTATATATATATATATATAGCATTTCACTTCTATTTCAACACATATATAATTTTTACAATGCATATACAACTTATACATCGACCGTACAACTTATACAATGCTTATACAAGAGGTGTACAACGCTTATATAACTCATACATCGACTATATAATTTATACATCGTCGTTTTCCATATCGTTTATAATTTAGAAATCTCACATTGGGTTCCACTCCACCAAAATAGCAGGAGGCTCTGAAAAATATGCGGTCTCTTCTAGAAGGTAGAAGACGTCCACACGAGTCCACTGTCTCTTGTTTCACTGAATTTCGTCAACACATGAAAAAGATATGATTTTTCGTTAAAAACAGTTTTAATTAAACAGCCCTATACCTCGGTTTTTGAATCGAAACTCGGGTTGAACTTTTCTCTTAATCCGTTGATCATTGTCTCGATCGGCCAGCGCCACGAGGGAGAGCACAGAGGGGCGCGCCTGCGCCTGGAGGTGGGTCCAGTTCGGTGGCCTGACGTGGCTATGACGGCGGCTGAAAGTCGATGACTTTCGAGGGTCAGATCTCCTAGAATACTCAGTGGAAATTGGCAAATCTTATATGGATTTGAAGATCTCGAGACGATCTACAAAAACTTCAACTGGGGCATGGGTTTTTATTGCGTGTAGGAGGAGGAATCGAAGGGGGAAGTTTCGAAAGATTTCCGCCGTATATCGTTTCAATCGGGGAGAGAGAAACGAGGGTTTTTCTAATTTTTTTATATAAAAAATCTGATTGGCCAGGAGGTTTTTAAAAGGGAGTTTCCGATGCGACCTCCAATCCAAACCCAACGACTGTCGTCCCTTGCGTTTTACCCCGATTCCGAACACAATGGGATATGTTTCGTAGGCCCATTCGATTGTTTCAGTCAGTTTTCATTCAATTTAAAATATATAACATTCAATATTTGATTTGAACGTACATTTTAATTTGCCAGGGCCACAAACTGATTCAAAAAATTCCAGAAAAATAAATCTAGCTATGTTTTGATGATACGGTCCCAACAAAACTAGTTTCGTCGAATTCTGAGACCATTTGCGAAAAGGCCCATTTCTGGTCGATCCAATTTAACTGTAATTGACCAAAACACGTTTTCCTTTGCCACGCTCACATACTAGCTTCAAAAATTATGAAATTTGAAACCTAGCAATTACTACACATCTCGGATCCAACAAAAGTGGTTTTGTCGAATTCCGAGGTCGTATGCAAAATGGCCAATTTCACGGGCTATATAAATTCCATAGCGACCTTTTAGAAAATTCATTTGGCCATAACTTTTGCATCCCGCTATGAAACTTTGATTTTTTAGATTCGTTAGAAAGGTATTCACTAACAGATTTAAATATTTTTGGTTTCACTCAAATCCGTTTTGTTTTGCACCCGGTACAGTCAGTCAAAGTTTGAATTCAAAATTTGAAACTACCGCGCCATTTCAGGCCTTGTTTATAATTCAAAGTAATTATATTTATTTTCAAACGTCGATTCAAACTCACTTTTCATTGCTATTATTTCAAAAATTTATTTTAAATATTTATAATCCAGTATTTTAGCCAATTTTAAAATTTTTAAATTGGTTCAGATTTTCCAGATCGTTACATATACCTTTGTATAAATTGGTAGAGAAAGAATGTTTCAAATGTTGTCAGTATTGTAGAAGGCTATATAAAGGTAAAACCGACCATAGTCGTGGGGTTTCAGTTATTTGTAGTTGATTCAGTTATGGGATAAAATGGATTGACTGTTATTCAAGGAGAATGAGAGAGTACGGTGGGAATAAATTTGGGAATGACGGAGATATTGCAGTGGGTTGAAAGTGAACTAGCGAAGTGAAGCCTGGTCTTAAGTAGTCGGAGCGATGGGGTTTTGGTGATCCACGAAGGAGTAAGGCGGTAGCGTGGTGAATGGAGGCCCAAATAATTAGACCTGGGTAAAGTCAAATAACAATGGATTAATGATTACGTGGTTTATATCATAGTTAACCCAGTTAATTACATGATTAGCAGCTGTTAAGATTATAACTTAAATAATTAAATTAAATTAATTTAAGAAAATATTATAACAGTTATAATTCTTCCGTATGCAAACAGAATTGGATGAAGTTGATCACGTTGGAACCGCAACAGAGAAATATACTTTGTAGAATGGACGTGGTTGAGAGCTGAGCTACTAGAATTTCAAAAAAATAAAATCAGATGCTGGTTTGATTTTAAGCGAAACAAAAGCAGAATCATCAACTTCGAACCAAAGTGAGTAAACTCACTAACTCTGCTTCGTTTATATTTTTATATAAACGAGTTTAAATTTATTTATTGTAATTTTACAATATGCAATGGTTGATCGGTTGGATAGTTGATAAAACTGGTTGAAATGGTTGATATGATTACATCGTTGCTCGATTATCAGTTCTGCTATTTCATATTGATGTGAAATAATATTATTGATGCTGATTAACATATGTGGATGCAGGGAAACAGGTTGGAGGGATCCAACTGGATTCCTCAACATTTATATTAATGTTTTATATTATGGATGTGTTATATAATCCATGATTGGATATGTTGTGTTTTATTTACTCTGGCCCTAGAAACTTGGTATTTTAGATACCGTAAAATATTTTCGAATGTGGAAAAAGAAGTTGGAATTTAAGAATAGAATTTATTTCCAAAATAGAAATAAAATTTCGAATAAATTTAAAATAGAAACATGTTTAAATAAAACAAGAAGTTGCTTATAAAACAATGTTTATAAGTTTGTAAAAATATTAACTTGAGATAAAGTAAAATATTAATTCATATTGGAAAAGTTGAAATCCAGTTTGAAAATGATATTTGTAATGGAAAATGGAATGTAGCGATTATAAAGGAAATTATGATCATGATTATAAATGGATGAAATTAAAGTAAGTCTTCCTATGAATAAATTCTAAATAGACGTTACAAATGGAAAATTGATTTGAAAAGTTGTTTACAAGTATTATATTCAAATAGATTTGATTGTATATAAAAGAAACATATTCAAGATTTAAGTGAGTAATTGTTTGAAGGAATTTGACAAATGAAATATCTCTAAAGGAAATTCAGATTCGAAATATGAATCTAGATTGGAAATTGAATGAAAAAGGAAATGGATAATCGTTTTAAGAAACGACGAGTTTTATTCCAACATTTGGAATATAAAATAAATTGGGATAATGTTTTATAGATTGAAACAGGTATAAAGGATTTTAGTAAGAATTTAGAGAGCGTAAATTCAAAAGTGAAATTTGGGATTTTGGATTTCCCTAAATGGTAGATAAATTCCGAAGTTCGGAATATAATCAAATATAGATTATTGAGAGAAAGTTATTTATTAAAATTCGATTATATCGAATATAGGGAAGCAGTATTTTTACTTTTTGTTTTGAATCAAATTTAATTATTTATCTATTTACTTATTATTTTATTTATCGAAATGAATAAGTACAAGTTATATTTTTATAAACCAAATATTTGAAAATAGTGATTTTAATGCTGCCGTTATAATAAATGTTCTATGAATTCTAAACAGCGATTTTAACGCTGTTGTTATAATAAATGTTTTGTAAATGTAAATAGTGATCTTAAACGATATTGTTATAATAAATGTTTATAATTCTAGACAGCGATTGTAATGTTGTTGTTAAAAGTAATGTTTTATAAATCAAATATTTGGAAACAGCAATTATTACGCTACCATTATAATCAATGTTTTTTCGTAAAAGAAGTGTGTTCTTAGATTGAATCCGAAAGTCGCGTAAGCGATGTTTTGTTTGAAGCTGTGAGCTTTGACTATTTCAAAGTTAAGAATGTTGTTCAATTAAGGTCGGAGAGGCACTTATACCCTAACTTGATTGACTTCATGATTGATGGAGAAACGATTAAGGATCGATAGTGAAGATTGGTTAGCAATATGGTTCGTTAATAAATGATTTATAGTTTAGGTTATAATAATGATGTTTTATAACATCGCATTAATATTAAAGGATTTTGAAATGTTTTTCCCGAAATAATATGAGAGATATTTTCTACGCGTAATGGATTGGTCAACGAGGAATTAAGGAATGGAATGTGGAAATATTTTTTGATATTAATAAGGTATATTTTCTGAATATAGAAAATAAGGATTTCATCAATATATACAGAAATGTTTTCTTACTGGAATGAGGGATATTTTCTCAAATAGAGAAATTATAACATTGGAAATGTTTTTCAAAGATTCGAGAGGGGAAATCGAGCTTCAAAAGGATACGAAAGATGGGAAATGGGAATTGTAAATGATAATAAAATAAAGAATTGATTTAAAGGGGCCCAGTGTTGTTTAATGCTTGATCGGTACGATTTTCAATTGGAAATAGCATCGTTAGTTGTATGGATGTTTCTTGGATAGTCAAATCATCGACTATCAAAGTTTTAATTTATTTTATAACCCCGCTGTCAATATGGAGGGACCGGGATCAGATTTAATATCTGAAAACCACTTCGTATTGGTATAAGCGTTATGAATCAGCTTATGCTGAAGATAATTGAAGATGGAGTAAAATGCAAGGGCTGTTCTGTTAACCCTACGTAGAAATTGCTGAAGATGGATTAATAGAATGGTGCCTTCGGTTTGTCCAAACCTAGGACAACTTATAAGGACAAGTGTCTGACAGAGTATTTTCAAAGGGATTGCGTATGTTGATTCCTTCAAACGTACAAAGTTGGTGGCAAAGAAGGGAAACTTCTTTAGCCTAACAATCTGAGTATTTCTGTGGGAATCAATTAGTTATTTCTGATGGATCTGACGATATGACATTCAAAGTGAATGGAGGCCAGATGCTCTGGAAGATAATTCAAACCTCAAGCCTCACAACTGGGAATTGACAAAAAATCAGGCAGGCAGCATGGCTATGTGGGTCAATCCCATTATGATGTATAATCACTTATCTAAAGAAATTTCAATTGCTTCTTTAATTTATTGATGATGCACCTTTCGGGAAACGGTTGCTGATCCCAACCGTTGGTGATATACATTCGATACACTCAAGCGCAATGAGTGGTCGGTCATGTGTGGGCCGGGTTGCAAGAAGTTCTTGTCGAATCCAGTGTATTCCCCTCTAGAGATACACAATTGGAAGGTGGTTCCATACCTTGTCATGTTGGAAATCCAATCTCCAATAAGAGATTGCGGTTTTTAATTTTATATTATATATGGAGCGTGAGATGCAAGCGTTCCGCTAGTTTCCATTTATTTGATTTAGACCCTATTATAATATCACCAGATTTTGGTATCAAAATGTTTTGGGTTATCGTAAGGTAAATACCATCCATGTTTATGTGTGGATCGGTCTTATGATTGTCTTCTCTTACCAAAAGGATTTTTAGAAAAAATTAAACCAATGGTTGGTGTTTGCTCACACCAGTCTCATGACTGACCCAGAGTTTATTTTGTTTTGTTTTCCCTAAACTCTTAGGTGCCCAAATTTGTATGGGCAGTCAAATAGTCGGGATTTTTCAAATTCACTTGGAAGAGCTGGAAGTAGGAGGCTTCACCAGTTAGCTATTGACTATCATATTTTCCGTTGTGTACTATGTTGTATCTGTAAACATGTGTTTATCACTGTTCCAGGGATAACTATCGTGCTCTGATGATGGTATGTATATAAAATTACTGAATTGTAATTCAAAGTTTATGTTATCTAATATATTTTATTCGTTCCGCTGTGAGTTTGTGATCTTATTTTCTTCTATTCTAATATTTCTTTCTTTCTATTTTCATCCTCTAACTTCTTTCTACTAATGATTCGTATTTCTGTGCAATTTGGGTTGGACGTGTGGTATTATTAGTCGATCCAAAGAGTATGTAAATTCGGGCCATTGCATTTGGTATCAGAGCTGAAGGTTGAGTAGTATCCTTGGCTCTATGGCGTGGCTCAATAGAGATGGAGTTAGTAATACTCTATATTGAGTTTGGGTGTATATATATGAGCACATATTTGTAGATTTGATATAAAATTGTTTTATATTGTGTTGACTGGTTTGTTGAGTGGTTTATGAATTCTAGACGATACAGGATGTACAACTGTATCGATAGGTGTTTATAAACTCTTGAATAGAACAATTCGACATAGAATTGTTTTAAAGTGGGTAAATGAAATAATTTTGCCAAAAAATTATTTTGATATAAAAGGAATAATCTTTGAAATATTATACTATATAGATGTGTTGATTGTTATTACAATCAAATGGAATTGTAAATGGTTATATATAACCAAATATAATTTGTATATGAATAATGTATACAAATGAGCTAAACTAAGATTAAGTTCAAACAAGAATTTGAATTCGAATCCCGGAAGTTTGGAAATATTTTCTGAAATATTTTTACAAGTAATATAACGTTACTTTGAAGGATTTTTGAACAAGAATGATTTTAAATGTATTTTAAAAGTAATTAAGCATTGAAATCACTTCAGTGGCGAGAAATAATTCTGATAATGGACTGCAGCATTATCGGTATTCATTTTCAAGTTCTAAGTGACGGATTGCTACCATAATAGGTTTATTAATAGAAAACTGTTTGAGAAAAATATAGTTGTTTTAGAAATTCAAATGTTTTGAATTGAGTTGATTATAAACATATGTATATAAACATATATGATTTCAAACTAATTTGAAAAAAACCCAGAAATTTGACTTATGTAACAAATTGAATATATTGGATGATGTGAATTTAAATTGAATTGTATAAAATTTGAATTCAAGCAGAATAAATAGAATGATTTTGGGAAGGAAATCAAATTGGTATCATAGAATTGAAGTGAATTAATCAAAAAGTTGATTAGGGAGTTAAAGATCAAAGGTTGGAATGATTTGAAACCAACTAGAAATGGATATATGTGGATATGCTGAGCAGATATTGAATAGGAGCAAATGCAAGAGATAGAATTTATGCCCGACAAAAGGTACATGTTTACAATATTACTTGGGTTTGATGGTTTTATGAGCCTATGGGGCAAGCCATTTGGCTTTTTGATTTTCTTTTGGATTGGAGAAGGACTAGAAAGACGAGTTGTGATTGTACCGATTGAGCCGCGCATAGGAGATGCTGAAGAAATTTTTCGAAAATTTAAAGAGTTAGAAATTTTTCAAGAAACTTTTTGATAATTTAAAATCGAGTTGTAAATTGTAATTAAGGAAACCAGAGTTGGTTAATAAAATTTCAAGGGGAATAGTAAAAATTTGTAAATGGATTTAAAATCAATTGGAATGGGTGTGGATATGTAGAAGAGCATATGGATTGGAGACAAGAAAGTGATGATGGATTGTCCAAAAATGGCTAACATATCATTTAGAAAGAATTATGAATGGTCGAGTGTTGTTATGAAAATTTGAAGGTCGGGTAAGAACGGGGTTATGAAGATATGGAATATAAGATTTCAACAAAGCAGATTATGAGGAGTTAGAGTTATAGCATTTTACTACTTAGCAATTTCGAGGACGAAATTATTTTAAGGGGGAAGGTATGTAACGACCCAGATTTTTAGCCGTTGAATTCTGAATATTTAAATTGTTTAAATATTTTATTTGAATTAGATATAGAAATTTATAAGGAATTTATTTAATAAAACGATATTTAAACGTATAATTTATTATATAATTTAAAACGAGCTCAAAATATTCATGGTAGTTCATAATTTACGATTTAAACTTCATCTGAATATATAGGATCCAAAATAAGTCAGATTTCTTTGAAGCAAGAAATGTTTGAATCTATTAAACTGTATCTTTTTAATGGAACTGAAAAATCGAGATTTCGTCTTATATATTGTAAATTACGTCCAAATCAAATTTAGAAATAGTCGCTATGGAGTCGTGTAAAAGCCATATTGGTTTCTTTAATATAATTAAATATTGGTTTCGATTTTAGACAAGCCCTTTGAGACGTAGTCATAATTTAAGTTTTAGAATTTTACTATAAATTTTAATTAATTAAAATACACAACTTTTTATTGAGAGTATTTTGAACCCTACATCAATATTTTGGGGTTTCATAATATAAGTTAAACTACCGATATTATTATACTTTTGGGATCATGACACATTACTGATCACAACTATATTTTTATTTCTGTTGACTGAAATCTATACGTTAACAGAGGAGTGTCGAAATCATTTAAACTTAAATGACACAAAGAAAATAGATACTACTACCTTTTCTGTATATCTTAAGGCAGCTTACGCCTCAAACTTTTTGACACCGTACCCTTCAAGTAAAGTATGTGTTTGCCAATCTAGAAGGGACCTTGCTCACCAAACGTTTCAGTCCGTGCGTCGAAAGTAAATTCCAATTCCGTGAGTCCCAAGGCAACTGATGTCGTGCCTACCAAACCATTGTCTCTTTTAAATACTCTATTCTCGTTGTTTTCATCTTTCACACAAACAAAATCAAAACAAAACCCATACAAAATCAAACCGAAACAAATCCTCCCCGTTAATTCTTCAGTAAAACCGATCTCTTCCTATAATAAAATAAAAATCAAATACCGACTCATTCATTTAACTCCCTGGATCTGGAGCTTCACGCTCGCCTACTTTATTTGGGTTCGATCCTTAGTTCCTACAGCCAATTATGGGAGGAAACGAGCCTCCAAGTAGCAGTCTTCACGCGCGCGATTTTCTAGCAATATGCGGTTTTGTTCAAACATGGATGTAGCTGTTGAGAGCGGGTTTTCGGGCGCATCTGTGGTGGCAGGAGGAGGCGGTCCGATCAACTAGGTTGGTGGTGGCGAAGGTTGGAAGTGGCACTGTCAAGAAGATGCTGAATGAAGGAGTTGTTCACTGTGTGTTTTGTGGTGGAGAGTGTATTTGTTTTGAATTTCTAAAAGGGATTGGTGGACTTTGGTGCGAGTGAGTGAGCGGTGGAAGGTATTAGAGATGGAAGAATCGCACTATGATGTGTTTTCCGGTGAGAAACGTGCTATAGCTGGTGCTGCTGCGAATTAGTGAGGAAGGATTATCCTACCGTTAATGTAAGGTTTAAATTACTTAATTGTATTTAATTGAGTTAAGAACGCATGATCTGTTAAATGTTGAGATGGCGTTTAACTGTGCAGGGATATTTTGAACTGGGAGAAAATGAGGAGCGGACCAGAAACATGGTATCAGGAAGAAAATGGTTAAGATGGGCATTGTTGATAATACTACAAAACTTTGGGTTAAAGGAAAAAAAAGATGCATACCTTTGGATAAATTGGGTAAAGAAAGAACGTATCAAATGTTGGCAGTAGTGTAGAAGGCTATATAAAGGTAAAACCGACCATGGACATGGGGTTTCAGTTATTTGTAGTGGATTCGGTTATGGGAGAAAATGGATTGACTGTTACTCAAGGAGAATGAGAGAGTAGGGTGGGAATAATTTTGGGAATGACGGAGATACTACAGTGGTTGAAAGTGAACTAGCGAAGCGAAGTCTGGTCTTAAGTAGTCGGAGCGACGGGGTTCTGGTGATCCACGGAGGAGCAAGGAGGTAGCGTGGTGAACGGAGACCAAAATAATTAGACCCGGGTAAAGTCAAATAACAATGGATTAATGATTACGTGGTTTAAATCGTAGTTAACCTAGTTAGTTACATGATTAGCAGTTGTTAAGATTATAACTTAAATAATTAAATTAATATAATTTAAGAAAATATTATAATAGTAATAATTCTTCCATATGCAAACAGAATTGGATGAAGTTGATCACGTTGGGACTGCAACAAAGAAATCTACTTTGTAGAATGGACGTGGTTGAGAGCTGAGCTACTGGAATTTCAAAAAAACATCAGATGCCGGTTTGATTTTAAACGAAACAAAAGCAGAATCATCAACTACGAACGAAAGTGAGTAAACTCACTAACTCTACTTCGTTTATATTTTTATATAAACGAGTTTTAAATTTATTTATAGTAATTTTATAATATGCAATGGTTGATTGGTTGGATAGTTGATAAAATTGGTTGAAATGGTTGATATGATTACATCGTTGATCGATTATTAGTTCTGATATTTCATATTGACGTGAAATAATATTATTGATGCTGATTAACATCTGTGGATGCAGGGAAACAAGTTGGAGGGATCCAACTGGATTACTCGACATTTATATTACTGTTTTATATTATGTGATGTGTTATATAATCCATGATTGGATATTTTGTGTTTTATTTACCCTGGCCCTAGAAACTTGGTATTTTAGATACCATAAAATATTTTTGAATATGGAAAAGGAAAATGGAATTTAAAAATAGAATTTATTTCCAAAATAGAAATAAAATTTCGAATAAACTTAAAATAGAAACATGTTTAAATAAAACAAGAAGTTGTCAATAAAACGATGTTTATAAGTTTATAAAAATATTATCTTGAGATAAAGTAAAATATTAATTTATATTGGAAAAGTGGAAATCCGGTTTGAAATTGATATTTGTAATGGAAAATGAAATGTAGCGATTATAAAGGAAATTATAAGCATGATTATAAATTGATGAAATTAAAGTAATTCTTCCTATGAATAAATTATAAATAGACGTTACAAATGGAAATTTGATTTGAAATTTTGTTTACAAGTATTATATTCAAATAGATTTGATTGTTTATAAAAGAAACATATTCAAGATTTATGTGAATTATTGTTTGAAGGAATTTGGCAAATGAAATATCTCTAAAGGAAATTCAGATTCGAAATATGAATCTAGATTGGAAATCGAATGAAAAAGGAAATGGATAATCGTTTTAAGAAACGATGAGTTTTATTCCAACATTTGGAATATAAAATAAATTGGGATAATGTTTTGTAGATTTAAACGGGTATAAAGGATTTTAGTAAGAATTTAGAGAGCGTAAATTCAAAAGTGAAATTTGGGACTTTGGATTGCCCTAAATGGTAGATAAATTCTAGAGTTCGGAATATAATCGAATATAGACTATTGGGAGAAAGTTATTTACTGAAATTCGATTATTTGAATTTAGGGAAGCAATATTTTTACTTTCCGGTTTGAATCAAATTTAATTATTTATCTATTTACTTATTAATTTATTTGTTGAAATGAATAAGTACAAGTTATATTTTTATAAACCAAATATTTGAAAACAGCGATTTTAATGCTGCCGTTATAATAAATGTTCTGTAAATTCTGAACAGTGATTTTAACGCTGCCGTTATAATAAATGTTTTGTAAATCTAAACAACGATCTTAAACGCTATTGTTATAATATATGTTTATAATTCTAGGCACCGATTGTAACGCTGCTATTAGAAGTAATGTTTTATAAATCAAATATTTGGAAACAACGATTATAACGCTATCGTTATAATCAATGTTTTTTCGTAAAGGAAGTGTGTTCTTAGATTGAATCTGAAAGTCGCGTAAGCGATGTTTTGTTTGAAGCTGTGAGCTTTGACTATTTCAAAGTTAAGAATGTTGTTCAATTAAGGTCTGAGAGGTACTTATACCCCAACTTGATTGACTTTATGATAGATGGAGAAATGATTAAGGCTCGATAGTGAAGATTGGTTAGCAATATGGTTAGTTAATAAATGATTTATAGTTTGAGTTATAATAACGATGTTTTATAACATCGCATTAATATTAAAGGATTTTGAAATGTTTTCCCCCAAATGAAATGAGAGATATTTTCTACCCGTAATGGATTGGTCAACGAGGAATTAAGGAATGGAATGTGGAAATATTTTCTGATATTAATAAGGTATATTTTCTGAATATAGAAAATAAGGATTTCATCAATATATATAGAAATGTTTTCTTACTGGAATAAGGGATATTTTCTTGAGTAGAGAAATTATAATATTGGAAATGTTTTTCAAAGAATCGAGAGGGAAAATTGAGCTTCAAAAGGATATGAAAGATGGGAAATGGGAATTGTAAATGATAATAAAATAAAGAATTGATTTAAAAGCGCCCAGTTTTGTTTAATGCTTGCTTGGTACGATTTTCAATTGGAAATAGGATCGTTGATTGTTTGGATGTTTCTTTGATAGTTAAATCACCGACTATCAAAGTTTTGATTTATTTTATAACTCCGTTGTCAATATGGAGGGACCAGGATCAGATTAAATATCTGAAAACCACTCCTTATTGGTGTAAGCATTATGAATCAGCTTGTACTGAAGATAATTGAAGACAGCGTAAAATGCAAGGGCTGTTCTGTTAACCCTATGTAGAAATTGCTCAAGATGGATTACGCACGTTAATTGAAGACAACTTGTAAGGACGAGTGTCTGACAGAGTATTTCCAAAGGGATTACGCACGTTAATTCCTTCAAACGTACGAATTTGGTGGCAAAGAAGGGAAACTTCTTTAGCCTAACAATCTGTGACATCACCAAACCCCGTACTGATGGTGGCAAGGGTAATCTTTGGAATATAACACACAAACAGATAATAGCAGAACATAAATAAATAAATACGCCAGATAATGAACAAATAGAATATACTGGATAAACGTAATCATCAGAGTTACACAGTATACAGGATCATACTTAGTACAAATACAGTTCAGCTATACATAAATGTCTATAGCGGAAAACAAACATAATATGTACAATAGGAGCTGAACAACATAAAAAGAGATAAATAATAGAATCCGTCTTCAGCTCCAGCTATCCAGAAAGATCCAGCTAAAACCTGAATACAAGGCTGCCCATGTAGAAAAAGTGGCACCCGAGTTTGCAAGTGAAACAAACTACGAGTCAGTCATGGGACTAGTATGAGAAATCTACTCAACACATTTAAAATATGGCCAATCACAGGACCATGCCACTTTTGTGGAACGAGTTTACTCCATTGGATTGCCAGTGCTTTAAAAAAATCATTCTTTTAAACATTGCAATGCTTTTTATAAAAATGAAGCCATTATTAAACTTAGTTCCCATCACACAATGCAACGCAAACCGGAGGATAGAGTTTTACCATATAATGGCCAAAATATGCTTGATACGAATAAAACAAAAGCATTTGATATTATTACTAGTGGTTATATATTTCAAAAGCAATTTCAAATCATAAGTATCAATCATAGACGACATTAATGCCCCATACCACTATGTCGCCATATATAGGTATACAATCAAAACCGCACAGTCACGTATTTGGAAATTGGATTTCCGTCATCAACCAAGGCAAAAGATAGTCCTTACCGACTTTGAAACTCTCTAGCCCGAGCCTCAGGGTCAGAGCGCATCGACCCTTGGAGCGACAGGGCCGGTCCACCGATGTGGATTAAAATTCCTGAACACTACGTTTCCCCGCATTTTGGGGCGTAAATGAGCTAACGAATGACTCCATCGGACCTGAATCGTCCGATCTAACCGAGGCGCCTCGCAACAGTAACAACCACATAAGTCAAACTCGTCAGGGCGTGTAAAACCACTGACGCCACTTCTAGCTAGAAAGAAACGCATGTCCTCCCTGAGGTCCTCTCCCGTTTCTGGTTCATACCGGGGTGTGAGGCTCGCGATTTCACGTTATACACAAAGCTATGCCACACAGGCGGTGCTTTGATCATCACCACAAGACTTTGCTTTTCAACAGAAGCCCTGATCACTGCATCTTAGCATGCCACACAGGCTATTCACACCGTGCAACTGATGGCTATCAATCACATAGAATAAATTCCAATGTCAGACACACTGTCCATTTGCAAGTCCGTTCTGGGTCTGAACGAAACCGGAGGCACTATATACCTCGCAAACCCATCGATCACTACGTACGTCTGGACGATCACCACTCATTATCCATATTTCGGGATGCCTCCCAATCAGGACCTCGGTTACCATCCAAACGAGGTGAAGATCTCTGGTCTTCGACCACCGTCTTCATCTTCGATTTCTTATCGTGGATTCAGTTATTCAGAATGAGATAAACCCGGTCTTTCTGAGAAACTCGCGTATATAATAAACAAGTGCTACACAAACACTACTACGCATCATTTCAATTCATTAGTCACTAACCGTAAATCAGTAAGAGAACGATTTCCCAAATATTAACCCCGAAGGTCGAAACCAACATCAGATCAATACCCCAGAAACCATTCGACTTAGCCAACCTTCAGTTAGTTTCTAAATTTCAAATCCATATCGTTTATAATATTTTATAACGATTTATCGCTATTTTTATTTATTTTAAAATAGCCAATTTATTCAAAACGACGCTTCGGGGCCATAACGCGGCCGTGGCGCTATTTTTCTGCAGATTTGATTTACACATATCTGAAAATGTAACCGTTGGATCTTCACAAAATTACATCATTAGAAAGATCTTTTCAAAACGAATCCAACGGTTCCAGTTTCAGGAAAATCCGACGGTCGGATCTCCCGGTATAATCGTTTGAAATTTCGATTTCAAAATACGAACTGCAGCGTCGTTATTCGATTTAATATAATTATATATATATATATATATAATCGATTCTGGCGCTGTTTTTCTTCATATTTTAATTAAACATTCCAGACAATCCAACCGTTGGATCTTTACAAAGTTGGTGCCGTTGGAAAGATATTTCCAAAGCGGACCCAACGGTTGTGGTTTCGGGAAAATCCGATGGTCGGATCTTCCGGTATAATCGTTTGAAATCATGGTTTCAAAATACGAACTGCAGCTTCGTTATTCGATATATTTCAATTCTATTTATATACATATATCGATTCTTCGATTTCAAAACTATATGATTTCCATACATTTGATAAAAATGATATTTTTATCTAACTGTCTTCTATTTCAACACTACACTATTTTTAACAATTCATGTATATAATAAAAATGTGATTTTTAATGTAAAACAATTTATTTCAAAACTCGACTATCTTATATAGTTAATATAGGTGATAAAATAGGACTTTTATTATAAAACAATTTATTTCAAAACAAGATTATTTTATATAGTTCATATTGATGATTAAAATAGGATTTTTATTATAAATTTCTTTCAAAATATGAATATCATTCAACACATGAATTTCAATTCAATGAATGAATTTCGATTCAACACATGAAGATTTTCTATAGTTTATATATATAGATAAAAAGGTGATTTTTATATTTAAAACACGAATACCATTCAACACATGAATTTCTATCCAACGAATGAATATCGATTCAACACATGAAGGTTTTCTATAGTTTATATATATAGATAAAAAGGTGATTTTTATATTTAAAACACGAATACCATTCAACACATGAATTTCTATCCAACGAATGAATATCGATTCAACACATGAAGGTTTTCTATAGTTTATATATACAGATAAAAAGGTGATTTTTATATTTAAAACACGAATATCATTCAACACATGAATTTCTATTCAACGAATGAATATCGATTCAACACATGAAGGTTTTCTATTCAACGAATAAATATAGTTTCAACAAATGAAAATAATTCTAACACATGAATATTAGTCAAAATTTCGGCAGCATAACGGCAGGGTAGTTAAAACCGGGACCGTCCCTAGTACGGCTCCTCGCTCTACCTTAAAGCCTCGCAGCTTTTGACAATGGGGAATCATGCTTCTAGTTCGCACGCAGGCGGCATGTATTATTTTTTATTTCCACAAACTAATCCTATGTGGTTTCAACCAAATATTTCTCAACCACAAACGGGTATTTTTCAACCACAATCAATCAATTTCAACCACAAATAATTTCAATCAACCATTCGCTATCAATCAATTTTCACACAAATCACAACCAATAAATATCGTCCATGGTTTGTGGACGAGGTGCGTATATATATATATATATATATATATATATATATATAGCATTTCACTTCTATTTCAACACATATATAATTTTTACAACACATATACAACTTATACATCGAACGTACAACTTATACAACGCTTATACAAGAGGTGTACAACGCTTATATAATTCATACATCGATTATATAATTTATATATCGTCCTTTTCCATATCGTTTATAATTTAGAAATCTCACATTGGGTTCCACTCCACCAAAAATAGCAGAAGGCTCAGAAAAATATGCGGTCTCTTCTAGAATGTAGAAGACGTCCAAACGGTCACGATGTTTCATGTTTCATCGAAATTCGTCAACAAACAAAAAAGATATGATTTTTAGAAGTTCGCTACGCTTTTAAATGTTAAAAACAGATTAAATAAAACACAGCCGTACCTTCAGCAAACTGTTCAAAACTAGGTTTGCATTTATCTCGAAATCCGCGTAGCTATTCGTCGATCGGCCTTCGTAGCGTCGAAGGCGGAGGAGAGGCGCGCTGGCGCGACGTGGTGGGGCCTAGTTCGACGGTCCCTGGCGGCCGGGGCGGTGGCCTGAAGGTCGAAACTTCCAGGGGGTGTTGCGCTCGATTTACTCAACGATAATTGCTGCTCCTTATATGGATTTGAAGATCATGAGAAGTACTACAAAAACCATAACTGTGGTGTTGGATTTCATTGAGCGAATCAAAAGAAAAAGAGGAGAGAAGGTGAAGACCAATTTCCGTCGTTCGTCGTTTTAATCGAGGAGAGAGAATAGGATTTTCTGACCAATGATTTTTTTTTTAATTTATTTATATATTTTAAAAACTCTAAAATGCCCTCTTCCACACAAGAACACCAATCCAAACCCAACAACTGTCGTCCCTAGCGTTTTACCCCCATTCCAAACACAATAGGATATGTTTCGAAGGCCCATTCGACTGTTTCAGTCTGTTTTCCTTCAAATTAAAATATAAAACATTCAATATTTGTTTTGAAGTACATTTCAATTTGCCGGGGCCAGAAACTGATCCGAAAAATTCTAGAAAAATAAATATAGCTATGTTTTGATGATACGGTCCCAACAAAACTAGTTTCGTCGAATTCTGAGACCGTTTGCAAAATGGCCCATTTCTGGTCGATCCAATTTAACTATAATTGACCAAAACACATTTTCCTTTGTCACGCTCACATACTAGCTTCAAAAATTATGAAATCTGAAACCTAGCAATAACTTCTCATCCTGGATCCAATAAAAGTGGTTTCGTCAAATTCCGAGGTCGTTTGCAAAATGGCCAATTTCACGGGCTATATAACTTCCACAGCGACCTTTCTGAAAATTCATTTGGCCATAACTTTTGCTTCCCGCTATGAAACTTCGATTTTTCAGATTCGTTAGAAAGGTATTCACTAACAGATTTAAACATTTTTGGTTTCACTCAAATCCGTTTTGTTTTGCACCGGGTACAGTCCGTCGATGTTTGAATTCAAATTTTGAAACTACCGCGCCATTTCAGGCCTTGTTTATAATTCAAAGTAATTATATTTATTTTCAAACGTCGATTCAAACTCACTTTTCATTGCTATTATTTAAAATATTTATTTGAAATATTTAAAATCCACTATTTTAGCCAATTTAAATTTTTTAAATTGGTTCAGATTTTCTGGGTCGTTACAATCTCCCCCACTTAAAACTTTTCATCCCCGAAAAGGAACAAAGTCGAAAGTGGTTTGATTAGTCAACTCTATTTTAAATCTGGCTTCCATTCTCCAACTTTTCAGTTTCTGAGAATTTTCAAATTCTTCAAAAATTTGGCTAACACCCGAAATTTTCGAAAAATTTCGCCATAACCTCCTTTGTACGGGGAGAGGTTTGGAATTTTATTGGGCCGTATTAGGTACCCAATAAATCCTAATAAGCATACACATATTTATAGTGATATATTCTGGTGTTTACAGGGGAGCGTGTATAGATAAGAACTCCAGAGAATAAATTCTCGTCACCCTGTCAAAGCCTGAGGGAGTGTGTATTTTAATTGCTCCAGAGGATAAATCCTCGTCACCTCGTCCCATGTGGGAAATAAATAGTCCATGTGCCATATCTAATGACCAGAGAGACGTGATTATTGTCAACTCCAGACCCGTGTGGGGTTTTTATTAATCTGGCAATTTTATCGTTACAATTTTATATGGTCATATCAGTCATCAGTTCAACCTGTAAAATATAGTCAACGCCATGCAAGCCTCTCGCTCATATGGTAAATCTTCCACCTCGTCACACAAGCTCCAAATGCTTATGTGGTATATGATGAAGTATGCCTATCTTCAGAAGTATGCCATGTAATGTAGTTCAAAATTAATTGTTATTATCCAACGGCGATGTTTATTATTACACACAGAAAAACCAGCACTCCGCATCCAACGGCATTCACCGGAGTTGATATAATAATATTTCGCATCCAACTCATTAAGGTTTACCTATTTGTCGGGCACGCAAATAAAATCTTTACTCAACTGCTATCCATTTTCATGTTCAAACATATATAATGCACAAGTATATATTTCTATCTATTTTTAAATTAGTTCAATGTGTGATTTAAATGAATAAATTCTACCATTATTCTCTTATTAATTAAATTAACTATTGTTTCTATAATTTAATTAACCCAATTCTACTATCACACAACACAAACAACAATCAAATTGTTTTTAACTTTTCAAAAATATACTAATCAATTTCTATACTCTTTTTAAAATCATTCAGACTATAGAATTAAAAGTGCACACCCATGGAAAGAAAATAACAACAGAGTAGATAATTAAATGGTAATGCAAAGTATGGTAAATGTACCTTGCACCAGAGTCAATCAGAGATATCTACTCGGCACCTAGGATAGGCTTTCTGAATGCTCTCCTCAGTTTCCCAAGTACAATCTCGTGGATCTCCACTCCATTGCACTTTGACTAAGTGAACCTTCTTGTTCCTCGGCTCTTTGGTTTCTTTGCCGATAATCTTTAATGGCGCTCTTCTCACAACTAATTATGGAGTAATTTCAATATCCTGTTGAGCTGCTTCTTCCACGATCAAGTCTGGATCATGAACGTGCTTTCGAAGTTGAGATATGTGAAATACACCATGCACTCCAGGCAACCAATCAGGCAATTTAACCCTATAAGCGAGAGTTCCGATCCGTTCCAGAATAGGAAACGGACCAATGAATTTGGGCGCCAACTTACCAGTTTTACCGAACCGGATAACTCCTCTCATCGGCGATACTTTCAGGTATACATAGTCGCCAACAGCAAATGATATATCTCTTCTTCTCTTGTCGGCGTAGCTCTTCTGTCGGCTTTGAGCGGCGAGTAATCGTTTCTTAATAAAATCGACTTTGTCGGCAGCTTCTCGGATCATATCAGGCCCTAACACAAGTCTATTACCGGGTTCGACCCAACAAGCAGGGGATCGGCACGGTCTACCATACAATGCTTCAAATGGCGACATTGTCGGGCTCGCCTGGTAGTTGTTGTTATAAGAGAATTCAGCCAAATGCAGATGGTCTTCCCATGATCCACCGACATCTAGAACACAAGCCCGCAATAGATCTTCTAGTATACGATTCACTCTCTCAGTTTGACCATCTGTCTGAGGATGATAGGCGATGCTTAGGTTCAGCTTTGTTCCCAGCTCTACTGGAAATGCCTCCCAGAATTTGCTAGTAAATATTGGGTCTCTATCACTGACTATACTGAGCGGCACTCCATGTAGTCTAACAATTTCCTTGAAATATATTTGCGCCAGACTTTGAGCAGTTCTGTTTGATCTGACAGGTATGAAATGGGCGGTCTTCGTGAAGCGATCTACGATCACCCAAATACTGTCATTTCCTTTTCTGGTTCTGGGCAAACCATCTATGAAGTCCATGGAAATATGTTCCCACTTCCAGCCTGGAACGTCTAGCGGTTGTAACAATCCAGCCAGTTTCCGCTGGTCACTTTTGACTAGCTGGCAAGTAGGGCATCAGCTAACATATATTGAAACGTCTCTTTTCATAGCCTTCTACCAGAATGTCCGCTTGAGATCGTTATACATTTTGGCCACACCAGGATGGATACTCTGCTTTGACTTGTGACACTCGTCTAACACTTCCCTTTTGAGCTCGGGGATGCCAGGAACACAAATCCTTCCTTTCAATCTCAGGATTCCATCGTTATCTATTTGAAAACACGAGGGTTCGCCTTTCTGAATCCTTTTGATCATATACTTAATAAATTTATCATCCTTCTGAAGAATAGATATTTTGTCAATCAGGGGAGTCGTAATAACAAAGATGGTGATCATTACATTCTTTCGACTCAGCGCATCGGCCACGACATTGGCTTTCCCTGGAGTGTATAGAATCTCAAAATCATATGCTGCAAGGAACTCTAGCCAACGTTGCTGCCTCAGATTCAGGTCTTTCTGGGTGAATAGATACTTTAACGACTGATGGTCTGTATACAGTTCGAATTTCTCACCAAGAAGATAATTTCTCCAGATTTTCAAAGAGAATACGATAGCCAACAACTCAAGATCATGAGTTACGTAGAAGAGTGTGGTTTTAACTGACGGCTAGCATACGCAATCACTTGACCTCTTTGCATTAACACTGCGCCAAGGCCTTCTCTAGAAGCGTCAGTCCAGACTTTCAAGTCCTCATTGCCATCTATTATTGTTAACACTGGAGCAATTGTCAGTTTTAATTTCAGCTCCTGGAAAGCTTCCTCACATACCGGAGTCCAATTGAATCTCGAATGTTTCTTAGTCAGTTTTGTTAAGGAACTAGATGTCTTCGCGAAATTCTTAATGAATTTCCGATAATAACTGGCTAACCCGAGAAAACTTCTAACTTCTGTTGGCATACGAGGCTGTTTCCAATTCTGAATAGCAGTGATCTTACTGGGATCCACTTAAATTTCTTGCTTTGACACTATGTGGCCAAGAAATTTGACTTCTTCTTGCCAGAATATACATTTGGAAAACTTTGCTTTTAATACATTCCTTCTGAGGAATTCCAGAACCTGTTCCAAATGTTTTTTATGTTCGGCCTTTGATTTAGAGAAGATTATAATATCGTCAATAAAAACCAGAACAAATTTATTCAAAACCCCTCTGAACACTCTATTCATCAAATCGACGAAGTAAGCTGAAGCGTTACATAAGCCGAACGGCATTACTAACCACTCGTAGAATAAGTCTGGACCTCTGAATGTTGTCATTGGAACACACTCTTCGGCAATTCGAAGCTGATGGAAGCCTATAGCTAGGTCCATCCTTGAAAATACTTATGCTCCATTCAGACGATCCAATAAATCATCGATTCGCGGCAATGGATATTTGTTCTTTATCGTCTGCTTGTTCAAATCGCGATAATCCACACATAGTCGTAGAGTACCGTCTGATTTTGGGACAAATACCACTGCTACTCCCCAATCAGAGAAACTAGGCCTGATCAGACCCTTCCATACAAGCTGTCTTGTTTGATTGTCTAATTCCTCTTTCTCTTTCAAGGACATTCTTCGAATAGCGTGAACTCCCGGCCTTGCATTCGGGATTAAAGCAATTTTGAAATCTATTTCATTCTGTGGAGGTAAGCGAACAACTTCTTCGAACACATCCACATAATTCTTGACGATAGGAATACCTTTCACGAGGTCGGGAATATTCTCTATGACTTCAGGGATATTTTCTATCTGAACAGGAGAAACATCCAAAGCTGCCCAGAAGTCTTTTCTATTAGAATTCAGACCTTCGCATGGTATGGTTATATAACTCCCTGATTGGGCCTTTGCCTTAACAACTCGCTCGGCGCATCTAACCTCCGCCTCATATTTGGTTAACCAATCCAATCCCAAAATAAGATCGAATTCAGTAAAATTCATAACTATAGCGATGGTAGGGAACTTATAACAGGAAAATGTGACAGGCACCGCACAAACCCAAATAAGATCGATGGAACCCCCGACCAGATTTTGGACAGTCATTGGTTCTTTGAGCTTCTTCAAATTGAAATCTAGCTTCTTAACTACGTTCTTTGCGATAAAGCTTCGCGACATGCCTGTATCAAACAACACTTTAACTGGAATGATTTTGACATTGAGCGTGCCTTCCAAAACATCAGACCTTTCCTGACTAGTTGAGGGCTCAGAAGTTTCTGCTACTTCATTCACTTGAACTATTTCAGGCTTGTTTATGAGCGAGCAATCCTTTGCAAGATGACCAGTCTTATGGCATTGTTTGCACTCCCTATTCTCTTGAAACTCCCCATAAGTTCTAAATCTCTTCTTCTTTTGCTTTCGATTGGCTCTATAACCATCTTTTCTTTGTTTCTTTAAAAATCTGCAACTCATCGACAAATGTCCTTCCTTATTGCAGTTAGAGCAAATAGCAGTTGTTACTGGTTCTTTCCCAGATTTAGCCCTTTTTCTCTTGGCCCTGGGCTTCTCACTGACCTCAGGACTATCAGTCACCGACTACACTTTGTTACTCGAACTGACTTCTTCTTTGTCGCGCAACATACCTTTCTTATGGAGATCTTCATACTGATAAGCCATATAAATCATTTCAGAAAAAGGAAGTTTCACATTCCTCATCACACTATTCTGATATTTTCTTTGCAGGCCATGAATAAATCTCAGATTCTTCCTCTTTGGATCTTGAATCAGATGAGGAGCAAAGTGAGAAAGTTCATTGAATCTCTTATGATATTCTGGAATGGGCATATCTCCTTGTATCAGATAAGAGAATTCATCACATAATCGCTCCGTCACTTCAGGAGGAGTAAATCTTTCTAGGAAAATCTCTTTGAATTTATCCCAGGTGATATCACCTTCTGGATTATCTTTGATGATTGTTTCCCACCAGATTCAAGCTTCTTCTTTGAGCTCCCAAGATGCTACTAATCTTTTCTGATCATCTCTCAACTGGATACGCTCAAAAATTCTTTTGACAGAACTCATCCAAGCTTGAGTCTGAATTATAGATTCATTGCCTGAGTACTGTGCTCCGTTCAGATTTCGATATCTCTTTAATAAAGCCTCTAGATCGGGTTCTGCATTTCTTCTGTTTCTGACACTCATTTTTCTAGTACTTCTGCAAATGGCAGATCAAGTGTCAGGTCACAGAAAAGGTATTTTAAAACATAGAAATATATACTTCAATGTAAATGTGTCTATCGGGGTGTATTTCATTCTGCTTTACTCATACTAGGATATTACTGATCCTATCTGTAATGAGTTACCCGTCCTAGAACTCTACTGGTTCTATTTCGAATGAGTTCGTTAATATGTTATATTCCAGAACTAAGCTTAACCAAAGCTCTGATACCACGATGTGACGTCCCCAAACCCCGTACTAACGGTGGCAAGGGTAATCTTTGGAATATAACATACAAACAGATAATA